>CM061257.1:98870000-101312500 GCA_030848825.1 Tadarida brasiliensis | reverse complement strand
TTATTTCATGCTATAGGGAAATGCTCCTGAAAAGATTAAGTGAAAAGGGAATGGACAAAAACAATATGATTTCAACATTTTTACAAAGATACATTATTTCAAATTAGTAATAGTTTTAAAAGGCCAAAAGAAAATGTTGATTCTCTATATGATGGAATTGCAAAGTATTTTTACTTTATTATTTTTTATAATAAGCATATATTATTTTTATTGATAAAGATGTTATTTTGGCCTGGCTGGTGTGGCGCAGTGGATTGAGCATTGTCCCAGGGCCTGAGAGGTCCTGGTTCGATTCCTGGTCAGGGAACATACCCAGGTTGCAAGCTTGATCCCCAGTAGGGGGCGTACAGGAGGCAGCCGATCGCTGTTTCCCTCTCACATGGATGTTTCTATCTCTCTCCCTTCCTCTCTCTCTAAAAAAATCAATAAAAACATTTTTTAAAAAGATGTTATTTTGGATGGATTAGAAATGTGAAAACAAATATTAAAATTATGTTTTAAATAATACTATGGAGGTAACAGAATCTCATTTGCCCTTTCAATAATGCCATAATTTTATGTTCAGCTTGGTCCCTGATATCCCACAGCTCTTCATGTATACATGAATATGTCTTATGATTATTTCCAAAGAATTCTTACTTAGATAGGATCAACTGTCCTTTTACACAGGACTAAATAAAACTTGACATTGTTAAAGAAAAATGATTCAATGACCCTTGTTACAGACAATAAAGCAGACTTTATTCAAGGGGGACATCAAAGTGGGTGCCTGGACCACTACAATGGGGTCTTGCAGTGGGGTCAAAGGTTGAACTCAACTCCAAATACAGCATGGCCAAGTGAGAATTTATAGCCAAAGGGCAGGGTGAGGGTCGGTGATGAAAATTACTAAGAGGAAACATCACAGGTAGAAGAGAGTCTGGCTAAACTGACCAGATGGTATTCATATTTTTCTTATTTTTTTGTCAGTCTCACCTGAGGACATTTTTCCACTGATTTTTTTTAGATAGAGTGGAAAGGAGGGAGATAAAAACATCGATGTGAGAGAAATACATCGACTGGCTGCCTCCTGCACGACCCCAACTGGGTCAGGGATCGAACCTGCAACCCAGGAACATGCCTTTGACCAGGAATCAAACCCGCAACCCTTTGGTCTGCAGGCTGATGCTCTAACTGCTGGGCCAAACCGGTTGGGGCTGACCTGACAGTATTCTTGTTGGAAGCAGACCTGAGTGATCAGACATCATCTGGGGGATGGTGGAGGATATCCTTATTAGATATCAAGGGGGATCTGATATGGATAATGCAAGATTCAAGCTAAACCAACTTAGCAGGATTCTTTCTACAACTGGACAACGCAGAGATGAACAGAGAAGTCTAAAAGTGAAGACCTAGTTGAAAAATTCAGGGGAATCTGAGTCTAGTTGAAGACAGAATCTTTGTAAACACAAATTAGAAAAGTCCATAGAATTTAAATGGGATGAATTCCAGAACCCAGTTTATATCTCACTGTTTTGTTTTATATCCCTTCCTGGACTAATTTGAACCAAGTGATTTTCATGTTCAGGATATACAGATTAGACACCTGTTTTGAATTAATCCAGGTGATAATTTTCCTCTTCAGGAGTCTCAGAAAATGAAGAGTGAATGTGTAGATAACAATTCCGCATAATGCACATTTCACATTAATTCATAAAATATAATACACAGCAGGTGTCAATGTAATATAGTTATATGTAAGTATAAATATTATTATATGATTGTTAATTGAAGTAGATATTAACCTTAGGATGCATTACCTCTGATTGTACCTTTATTCCAAGAGACAGAATGATTTATGTGCCTGATTATGCCCGAGAAATCAAAGATCTATACATTGAGATGTAAACAATCCAAATACAGCGAAAGGAAGTAGGGAAGGGATGGCACAATCTATTTTAAATGCTGAAAAGTGAAACAGAGTTTTAGAAGCCAAAATTTATAAGCCTCCAATTTTTCTTTTCTTGTTTAATTTTGTAAGATTTCAACACTAAATGAACATAAATTTAATCTTTTGATGCATTTACTTAATTACAGTCTTAAAGTATCTGTTTTATGATGGTAGAGCTTTGTTTGCTTAATTTGAATCTATAGCCTCTGAAATAATGTCACTTGATTGCAATTATAAAGATGACAAGGATCATGATAAGTTTGCTACTACTCAGAAAGGGCTCAAGAAAATCTATTCCACAAAGTTAAAACAGTTTGGCAAAGGCAATATATTATTAGCTCAAGGTAGCAGCAGCCACTTTTCAGAAAGGCTCCAGATAATTATAAAAAGTACAGACAGAAGCAAAGGGTACTAACATATTCACTCCAGGTGGCTTTTCGGCAACACATTAATTCTTGAACATGAATATAAATAAATAAATAAATAAAGTTGAATTCATCCCAATCTATCATAGAACTTCTTTGACAACGTAAAAGTCAACCAAATAAATCAGAATAATAGGATTTTGACAAAACAAGACATTTATCTGTTCCCAGAGAAACATATTGGTCACACAACTTATAAATTGCCAATAGAGGTTCTCCATCCATCACCAAGATTCCCATCTAATGACAGGGAAATAATTACCATACCTCTACCATGTCATGCAGTCTTTTGATGTGTCAGGAAGTGAAGCAATGTGTAAATTCAGCCCTCAGTATGTGGACAACACCTGTGGGGTAGGTGGATTTTTTTTTAAACTAACACCATCAGAATTCTCTCCTGAATAAGCATGGAATGTTTGTCTGTAGTTATTTTATGACTTCAGGACAGGCTCCGTGGAAGAGGAGAATGTTTAATCTTGGACTGTCCTACAATCTATCACAACTCTTTCCCTACTAACACATCTGGAAAAAAAAAAAGTGCTTTCTAATATTTTGCTTTAAAAATGGATTAAGAAATCCAGATTTAGTTTCGATTCATTGGGTCCCTTCAGCTTTAAAATAGAATTTTTTCTAACCTGAAACCTGTAGGCATCTATTAACTTTGAATTTGGATATTTGAATAAATGAATTCGTAACCTGTTCCCAAAGTTTACATACATATTTTTACATGGAAACATAGATGATAGGTTAATAGATCTGTCCCAAAAGAGTGAAAATCAACTCATTGAAAAAGAAACAAGGAACCCTCCTGTTAATCGGGCAGGAAGGACGGACACATTAGGCAATCTGTGTCATCAACAAGAACATTGTTTCTCCCAGGGCCATGAAGCAGCTGTAAAATGCCATAACCACCCTCTTCTTGAGTGGCTGTCATGTTGTCACCAATGACACTTTGCTGTAGCTCATCTAATTACCAGAGATATCCAATGGCTAAACCTCCCTAGCCTCATGATAATTCTTCCCAATCTCTTGCTAATATTCATTTAACATCATCCCACTTCAGAAACAGCAAAGAATCCAGAACTGGTCCCCACTGGCTTCCATTAGGCCCACCTCAGATTCTGCTGGAGAACCCTTCAGTGTGAAAGATACCTTCCCTAGTCAAACAGTATTTCCAGGCTCCTCTGAAGGGCCCGTCCTCTCTATATATCAATATATCTGATTTTGTCAGACTATGGGTTTGTCCCTAGTGATCTGTAACTCATTAGGTCTTCATAAACTATAGATTTTTGACTGAGAGTTGTCTGAGTCCTTCAATTCCATGGACTAAGATGCTAACTCAATAATAATATACATGTTTGGGAAGCCTTGAATCTCACCTACTCCAGGTGTTTCTGTCCCAGATTCACAGGTTTTGCACTGAACCAGGGGTCTGATGATCATTTTGGCCTTTCTGTATCAGGTTTATTGTTTGTCTCCCCGCATTTGGAGATTATAAATCTGACTCTGTTAGACTACAGATTTGTTCTTGGTGGTCCAGGGGAAGAAGAAAAACAATGAACTCTCAATAATTACAAATAAACTAGACTAGAGAATATACATGTATATAAGAAAGAATATAAATTTTAAAAAGAAATAGAGAATTTATGTGGGGGTGTATGGACCCCTCTTGGAAAATTCTTTTTTTGAGAATGCATCTTTTTCTGAGAATTCTTGATCACTTTCCTAAAAATCATTTTATTGCTCTTTTATAATTATATGAGTGTATTACTCTTTCCCCTTTATTCACCATATAACTAACTTCCTTTTTTATTTTTTTTTAAACAATCAGACAAGAACAGAGAAGAATTGGGCTGATGAACAGACTTTTTTTTTTTCCTTTTAAACCACAATTACCTAAGATTAAAACCCATTGATAATTTGTGTTGCTATTTTAGGATCCATTTTCATTCCACAATTGGCTGAAGCATGAAATGAACAAAAATAAACGGAATTGAATGGAACTGAACTGAACTGATGAAAAATTGTGGCTTCCGGTACCGTTTATGCCTTAAGGACAGAACAGATGCTTCACTCATCTTCCCCCAGAGGTCCCAGCACCACAACCAACCCACACAGGACTCAGTGCCTGACAGCTGCGTTTCACTAACAGCCATCTATTTCTCTCCACGTAATCCCTCTGGTTTTACCAGGGCTGAAAATATCCTGAATTACATTTAGAGACATCCTTAAGCTAATTGCCAAGGCACATAACTTCACTCAAACATACTCTTTACTGCCGTCAGATGTGAGAAAATCAAATTTAGAAAACAAGCCAGAAAGGAGATGAACTTGAATTTCCAACACCAGTTTCCCTGATTTACATGGTTTTTGTCTACTCATCCCAGTGACCATTTCTTCTATTCCCAGCCCTATAATCTTTCTCGTAGTTGCTGAATGTTTATTACATGCCAGTCCACGCACCAAGCACTTTCCACGCACGACACATTCAGTCATCAAGCAGCACATCGTTATTAACACCAGTTCACAGAGGAGGAAACAGACTTGCCCAAGGCACCCCACTAGTCAGTTTTGAACCATGTCCTCCTCAAGCCTCTGAACCCACATCATTTTATCCAGAAATGGTGAAATCTGGAGTAGAGGTAAAGCAATTAATAAACGAACTAACCACAGATTATAAGCAACTAAATAGTAATTCTCAAGGAATACAACTAGCACTCAGCTCTCTCTTCTGCCTCCTCGTATTCCTTCTATCTCACTGCCTAAAGTCCTCCCAGAACCTGATTTCCACTCCTTCCTCACCCTCCTTCCATTACCCTTCTCCTTTATCTTGTTGCACCCAGCACAGGCCTGACTTAAAATTATATGGCTAAAACAGCTTCATAATTTCCAATGCAAGAGTTAGTACATTAGATAGTCTATAACAACATTTCAGGTTTAGTAATATCTCAAATCAAAATTGGATACGGGGGAGTCTCGGTGTTGCTTGCACAAGAATCACTTCAAACATCTGGGAAGACAAATGCTTATCAGTAACTTCCCTCCAGGTGCCTTGATAAACTTAGGCCTGATATATACAAATAAGCTAATAAATATATTAATTTTTTTTAACCGTATAAACAACTTACAAATAAAGTTACATCTGAGTTTTATATTTAAGGGTGTGTTGTTTTTCCTTGGTTGCTATTAACTGAGCACATTTCTATTTGTAAATTATCAGATAATGAATTTATATTTAGGAACAGAATATCATCGCACTTGGTAGGTTCGCAGGCGTTGGTGTTCCGAAGTACCCAATTCCAGACGTAGACGCTGAACACTCAGCTTCCCGGCAGCATCCAGTGTTTGAAGATGATCTGGGAACACAAGGCCTTCTGAAGACTCAGTTTCCCAGATCAGTGTTACCCTTTTCCCATGGCAGACCGGCAAATCAGTCTTTCATTACACGTCTCTTGGGAAACAATGTACTCACCTGAATTCTAGGTAGCATGTTCACTTTAATGTTCTTTTCTACAGAAATCCATTCGTAATAACTCCACAATCTTGGCAGATTAGCTAACAGATGAGTGTCAGACTTCTTAAGAAAGAAAATTACTTGAGCAAAAGTCTGACTGAACAGCATATGGGTTTTTTGTTTGTTTGTTTGTTTGTTTTGTGGTGTGGGTTTTTTTTTTGTTTTGTTCTTTAGTTCAGATTTTTTTGTTTTGTTTTGTTTTGTTTAATATATTTTTTTCTTTATTGATTTTAGAGAGAGAGAAGGAGAGAGATAGAAACATCGATGAAAGATAACATTGATTGGCCGCCTCCTTCATGCCCCCCACTGGGGATCGGGCCCACAACCTGGGCATGTGCCCTGCCCAGGAATCGAACCGGCGACCTCTTGGTGCATGGATTGACGTCAACCACTGAGCCACACCGGCCATGCCTGGTTTTTGTTTTCATCAGTGATAAAGGCACATAGTTGAAAGAGTGAAATACATAGTTCTTTTAAACACATTAGGAAGATCAGGGCCCTGACACCAACTCATTTTTAACTGTCCAACTCATACAGGCGTTTCTCACTCTCTAGTGGCAACCAGTTTCTGTTCATAGCTTTTTGGTCATTGCTGTTCATAGCCATCTTTACAACTCCAAACAGCTTATACTGCTCCTTTCGATATTTCTGTTTTCAGAATAATCTATAGGTTTCCCTCCAGGGAAGATGAAGATTCAGGTCTCTTTCACTTTCCCTCAACCCAACTAACCTCTGTATCATCCTATATTAAGTTGGGTTACGATTCCATATTGACCTTATTTATGCAAATGCCAGACCATATGTTAATCTATAATAACCTTCCCTTTCTGGTTGTGTAGTAGTTTTGTTTTACCTGGAATTAATAATTGCCACATTTTTGTTTGCTCAGTTCTGTGCATACTTATCCTTAATACATCTGCAAATTTTCCCTCAAGTGTTTAAACTTCCTCTCAGAAGTTCCAAGCATGTTAAGTGCTCTTAATAAGTTTATCTCATGGGAGACATTTCCTTCTGACTGATCCGTCTGGATAAGTTTCCTCCAAGGCCATCTCCCCAGCTGGCTCTTTCTTAACGTTAACCGAAGGTTGGATTCCTGTGTCTGAAACCTATGTTTTCCTCATTGTTAGTTGAGTTCATTTTTTGATGAAGCATATTATCAATAGCAACCTAAAATAAGCATGTGTGTGGGAAGCAAATTTTACCAAGTCTTGATCTGAAAACATCTTTGTTCTTGATTATAAATCATTTGCTCTCGGTGATAGGTAAGGTATTACTGCCGACTTCTTACTTCCAGTGTTGTTTTTGAGAATCTAAAGCCATTCTGATTCCTGTTCTCTTGTCTGAACCCTCCACCCCCATCTGAAAGTTTTTGGGTACTTCTCTTTGCCCCAGTATCTGAAATTCACAATTAAGTGTTTGGTGTATTTCTATGTTTATAGATTAATGCTGCATATTTAATGGGCCCTTTCCATCAACAAATTCATATTCCACAATCCTGAGTAATTTCTTGAATTTTTTGCTTTAACAATGTCTTCTCTTTCCCTTGTTTTTTTTTTTTTTTATCTCTGTTATTCAAATGTTAGAATTTATAGATTATTCTTTAATTTTCATGTTTTCTCTTTCTCTCTTTTCTCATATTGAATATTTCATTTTTGTCATATTCTTATTTCTTGGAGCTTTCTTTGTTGTTCCTGGCTGATTGTTCTGTTTATACAGAATCTTCTTTTATTGCATAGATAATATATCTGCTCTTATCTTTCTGTTAAAATAAGGGGTTTTATTTTTTCTTCCTGCATAAGTTGTTTTTCTCTTCGTTTGTTTTGTTCACTTTATTCTCATTAGACACTTTTCTCAGATGACTCAGGATCTGGTAGAGTTTACGTTTAAAAAACAAAAGCTGATTGGAAAATACATGCATGTTGATGGGGTTTATCAGCTGTGAACTGTGACCCTCATTGCATCTGCTGGGCCTTGTTGTGGGGAAATCCTGACAGCGGGGTTTTTTCCCATTGGCCTAGTCAGATTGCCAAGAGAAGACTTTTCCAGTCTCCCACCTTGATGCTAAAAGCCTGACCCCTCTGTTCGGGGAGCCAAATTGGGGAGGATTTCAGATGTCTCAAAATTAGTACATAAACTTCCACTGAATCCCTTTGTTCACCCTCAGTTCTTCTTAAAGGCTTCCAGACCCAAACCATCTGTTTCACCCAGGGTCCTAGCATACAACTGATGATTATTCAGAGTACGATAACTTTAACATGGTTTAATAAAGGTATGGGAAGTATACAGCATAAAGTGTGTAAGAAAACCTCCAGGGAGAGTGCTGAACCTCTTTTATCAGCTGGAGGCCCAAGAGATTAGGGAAGGGAACGGTTGCTAGAACCTAGAAGGAGAAAGTCCTATAAAGAGGACAACTTCTGAGGAAATGTGACCTTCACTGGAGAAAGGAAGTCATTCCACGGTGACCTCACAAGGAGGGAACTGGAGAATAAATGCCCTTACTTTCTTAACAACCTTATCTCCTGCCAGGGCTCTCCATGGCCAAACTCAATGGGAAGTTAAAGAATGTGGGCTCCATTAATTTAACCTACACAAGTCATCCCCCTAGGGCAAAGGAAGGGCAGGGAAGGTGGAGAACATATCTGGAGGGGCACATGAGAGATATTTAGCACATCTCTGAAAAAGAACTTCAGTACTGGGGAGGGGGTGGGGGTGAGGCATACCAGCCATCGGGTCATGTGGAGGAGGGGAGAAATTCTAAGGGTCTAAATGCTTCTTGTTAAACTGACTTTTCACCAACCCTCCTATTTTGGGTCATATTTTTTCCAGGTTTATTAAAGTACAAATGACAAAACTTGTACATATTTAAACATGATGATTTGATATTATAGATGTTGTGAAATGATTACCACAATCAATCAACACATCTGTCACAAATTTTGTGTGTGGTAAGAACACTTAAGATCTACACTCTTAGCAAATTTCAAGTATACAATACAATATTATTAACTATAGTCACTATACTGAACATTACATCCTGATAATTTATTCATCTTATAACTGAAAGTCTGTACTCTTTGACCAACATATACCCATTTCTCCCATGCCTAAGCCCCAGGAAAACACCATTCTATCCTCTGCTTCTATGAGTTTGATATTTTTAGGTTCCATGTCTAAATGAGGTCATACTTATTTCACTTGGCATAATGTTATCCAGATTCACTCATGTTTTTGCAAATGGCAGGATATCCTTCTTTTAATGACTAAATAATATTCCATTCTATATAGATACCACATTATCAGTTCTTCCATTGATGGACACTTAGTTCATTTCAATATCTTGGCTATTGTGAATAATATTGCAATAAACATTGGGGGAGGGTGCAGATATCTCTTTGAGTCCCTGATTTTGTTTACTTTAGTTAGATATTAGTCAGAAGTAGAATTGCTAAATTATATGATAGTTCTAGTTTTCATTTTTTTGAGGAAACTTCATACTGCTTTCCATGATGCACCAATTTACATTCCAGTCAACAGTGTACAAAAGTACCCTTTTCTCACCTACACCCTCACCTACACTTGCTATCTCTTGTCTTTTGCATAATAGCCATCTAGCAGATATGAGGTGATATCTCATTGGGGTTTTGATTTGCATTTCCCTGATGATTGGTGTGATATTGAGCACCTTTTGGATGTCTTCTTTGGAAAAGAAAAAAAAAAAGTACCTATTTTGTTCCTCTATTGATTTTTTTAAATTGGATTGTTTGTTATTTTGTTATTGAACTGTATGAGTTCCATATATTTTGGATTTTAACTCCTTATCAATGTGTGATTTGCAAATATTTTCTTCTATTCCATAGGTTGTCTTTGTCTTTTTATTTTATTCTTTGATGGTTTCCTTTGCTGTGCAGAAGCTTCATGATTCAGTATAGTCCTAACTTGTTTAATTTTCCTTTTGTGGCCTGTGCTATTGGTGTCATATTTAAAAAAAAAAAAAAGATTGCCAAGATCAGTGTCAGGGGACTTTCTCCATATGGTTTATTTTAAGAGTTCTATGGTTTTAGGTCCCATGTGTAAGTCTTCAATTCATTTCAAGCTAATTTTTGTGTGTGGTGTAAGGTAAGGATCCAACTTAACTCTTTTACGCATGGATATGCAGGGTTTCATTTGTTTTTACCCCAAAACCATTTATTGAAGAGATTATCCTTTCCCCATGTGTGTTCTTTGTGCCCTTATGAAATAGTAGTTACACTTACAGGTATGTGTTTATTTCTGGGATTCCGTTGTTCTATGTGTCTGTTTTTGTTGTTGTTTCCCAGTTTTATTGATGTGTCTGTTTTATACCAGTACCATACTATTTTGATTACTACAGCTTTGCAATATACTTCGAAGTCAGGAAATGTAATGCCTTCAGTTTTGTTTCTTTCTCAATATTATTTTGGCTATTCAGGGACATTTATGATTACATATAAATTTTAAGATTTTTTTTCTGTTTCTATGAAAAACACCACTGAAATTTTGACAGCAATTATATTGAATCTGCAGATCATGTTGAATAGTAAGGATATTTTAACAATGTTAATTCTCCCAAGCCATGAACAAGAATATCTTTCCATTTATCTGTCTTCTTTAATTTCCTTTATCATTATGTTTTAATTTTCAGTTCACAAGTCTTTTTTCGAAAAGTTATACTGGGAAAGATACTTGTATTAATTTACCCTTTCTATACCAACCAATTAACAAACTGAAAAAGGAAAATTTTAGCAAATATTTACTCCAGCATTTGAAAATATTTTTAACTATAGCAACATTATCTAACAAATAATATCTAGAATGCAATAGAGATCGTGGTTCAATTAATATTTGCTTTAGAACTCATTGGGGACTGTAATATTTACCCTATGTTTACTAAGTTTTCCCTTTTTTAATTAGAAAGTTAAAGAATATCAAGTTTAAATCAGGCTCATTGTTCCTATCTTCAAAAGCTATTCACAACTACTACATACTCATTTTATACGCAACTTCATTAGCTTTTTTAGTACATGGTCATGTTTGAAAGCCTAGAGAATAAATGTTTTGATCAGATTAGAAAATGTGTCTTTGCTCTCAGCATGAATGAACTGTTACTATGTTTGCTCACATGGAGGCTGTGAGGCTGATTCAATTATCAAGTTACACCTGTGTTTTCAAATGAGGTCCCAGGGTACTGTGGAACACCTGAGAAAGTGTGACCTTCAGCTGCTAATACCTGAAATGCAAAGAAATAACTGAGCTACCCAGATCATACTAGCAGTGGCCCAAGCCCAGGCCCAGGACTACAGGATCACTCAATACTTCATGTTCAATAGTCACACTTTGACCTTGACTTGAGCCTCTCACTTTTCAGTTTTTCCCCAGGGCCATGATTTTGATATAACTTGAGTTCTTTACTTGTGTTTTTCAAGTATTATTAAGGCAATACATAGTCTACAATAATAGGGCTAAAAACTTTGTTTCCTTTTCCAACCATTTATGCTTAAAATTCTGCCCTCTCCTACAAAATATGGAATGTGGGATATATAGTACTATGGAAAATATAATAAGTTTTGCTATAATGTGACGTGTTTCTTAAAATCATGGATGCTATCCAAAATTATACAATTAACACCACAGAGCTTATGGGAAAATGGGGACCAGTACTCAGAAACATTGTCAGTGACCCATTAAAAGAGACAGAAACCAATCATAGAAGTGCCAGGGGTCAAAATGAAGTCCAGTCCCTTTGTGACTTCTAACCAGAGCAAGAACTGTAAAAGGCATTTCATTGCACCTTCTCACATTTGCAGGAATGTTATGTCTCCTTTTTCCAAAGAGCTGAGACAGAAGTACAATGTTTGATCCATGCCCACCTGAAAGAATGGTGAAGTTGAGGTTGTTCAAGGACATTCTAAAGGGCAGCAAATTGGCAAAGTAGTCCAGGTTTACAGGAAGAAATATGTCATCTACATTGAATGAGTGCAACGGGAGAAAGTAATGGTTCACTGTTGATGTGGACATTCACCCCAGCAAGTGTTTTTGTTTTTCTGCAGGTGGTTATCACTACACTAAAGCTGGACAAAGACTGCAAAAAGATCCTTGAACGTAAAGCCAAATCTCACCAAATAGGACAGGAAAAAGGGCAAATCCAAGGAAGAAATAATTGAAAAGATGCAGGAATAAAGTAATCTTATCTACAACTTTCATTATAAAAAAGATAGAAACCTAATAAAAACAGTGGCACAATTTAACTAGTGATAAGTGCTTAAGAAATACAGAAGTACTACAATAAATATTGTGCTTTATCTTTAAAAACTGGGCAGTTTAGTGAGCATCACAGGTATGACAGCTAGTAAACCGATGTGAAGGTGGGTGGAGGGTCAGCTGAAATGAGAGAAAAGTTGTAACAGTAGGTGTGGATGAGGATGACTATAATTATAACACAGGGTGAACTGAGGTCACCAGTAGATACTTGAGGTGTGTACTTTTTGTGTATTTATGAGTGCCTGTGTTCAGCTAGTGTAATTTTCTACTTTCACCTAGTGTTTTTTTGTGGATGAAACAGTGCACAAGCAAACAAAAAATTCTCATGTTCCAATTGTTCCCTAATACCATGTTCCATCCGTCATCTTGGGACAAAATCATGCTTTTAGAAGAAGCCTTTATAGTCTCCTCCAACCTAAGCACTTGGGCCTCCTCACTGTCCCCCAGTTTTCCTTTACCTCTGATTCTGCCCACAAGCTGAAGACTCATTTGACTGTCATTAAACCCTCCTCTTTAGATATGGTGACAGGGAAGAAAGACTCCATAGTGTGCAAGAAGAGAGAAGTGGCTAAGTCCCATAATCTAATGATAATTTTGACCTGGTTACATTTTTTAAAAATATGTTTTTATTGATTTTTTTTTTTTTTGAGAGAGAGGGAAGGAGAGAGGGATAGAAACATCAATGTGAGAGAGAAACATCCATTGGCTGCCTCCAGCACGCCCCCTACTGGGGATTGAGCCCACAACCCAGGCATGTGGCCTGACCAGGAATCGAACCAGGACCTTTCAAGTCCATGAGATGATACTCAATTCACTGAGCCACACCAGCTAGGCAACCTGGTCACATTTTTTAAAATAAAATGATCTCACTAGCCTCTACTTCCATTAAGGAAAGAATTGTGTCTTTTCTCTTTTTATCTCCAGTAAATTTCACAATTTGGCACACAGTAGGTACCCAATGATGTCTGATGGTTACATGAATGTACATTCCATTAGAATAACATTCACATCAAGTTTCTAATGTCCTGTTTCAGACTCTATAAATAGAAAAATAAGTTTAAAAAGAAGTAAACTGATATAAAGAGAGTTGGTAGCAATGTCTTAACACCAAAACACTATATATAATGTTTGTATATATATATAATGTACACTATATATATATATATATACATAATGTTTGTGTATATATAATGTAATATATACACAGCTTTGAAGTGAAAGAATCTATTCTGCTATTTCACAGGATGAAGAAGGGAGGATCATGTAATCTAAAAACATGTGGTGGGATATACGAAAGTGTGTTATATAAATGACAGACTAAAATATCAGGCCCAGAGAGCCTGTTATTACTTTATTTCTGTGGCAGAAATTTATGGCCTAAAATCACCACCAAAATTTGCAAAACTTATGTACTTGCTTGTATTGATTTGTGTCCCAAATCTTCACCAGATCCTTAAGAATCAAAGAAATATTTAGCTGCTTTGTAAGGATTTGAGAAGTATGTGGCCACTTCCAAGCTGGAAGAGAAAGCAAATTGGCTATGCCAAGGATATTTTCTGGAAAGAATTTTCTGTAATGTTCTTCATCTGAAGCACTAAATAGAAATTGCCATTCCGATGTTTCTATCAAGAAGCACCTATTTAGAGTTTGAGAACTAAGCCTATAGTACATAATTGTTACTCAGCCCTTTCCATTTGTTTTTAAAGATACTTCTAATGGGAAGATTATCAGAGTCAGCGCATTTTTTACATGAAAGTATGCTAGATTTAAAAATAGTAAATGGCCCATTTCTATGTTATAAGACCTATATGAAAGATCACCAAATATAATTGAAAACATTTGGAGAAATGTGTGGGTAAGTATTTTGGAAAAATCAAAAATTTGGGGAAAATTATTATTTTAAAGAAATGTGTAATAAAATCAATAAAGTGGGAATCAAAATATATGCCAGTCATTAGTCACCAATTACAAGACTTACATGGGTCATTAAATGCCTTTGTTTATCAAAGAAATGATTAAATACAACCATTTATACTAAACTGTAGATTCTAATTAAGATAAAAGCAATATAGAATGTACCATTCCCCAAAGGGTCAATTTCATTTTAGTGATCAAAATGCTTAATGGGGAACAGGAAGTATAAGCAGGATAAAAGAGCCTCTAAAACTGTTGAACTAGTGTCAGTAAAATTTGACACTATGGAAAATTAAGCTACCAATTGAAAGACAATCCAGCTTTGTTCTACCAGAAAGGACAAGTATTCTGCTTTTGTTACTACCCTGCTTTTAGCAAGACAGCATTAATTTAATCATTCAACAGAAGAAACGTAAAGTTTAATACACATCTGTTGTTTGCTATGAGGGATATGCATGGTATATAGTCTCTGCCTTCCAAGAGCTCACAATCAAAATAAGAAGAAATAGCCCTGGCCAGTTTGGCTCAGCAGTTAGAGCGTCAGCCCGTGGACCAGAGAGTCTCGGGTTCAGTTCCTGCTAAGGGCATGTACCTCGGTTGCAGTTTGTCCCCAGCCCTGGTTGGGGTTGTGTGGGTGGCAGCCAATGGATGTGTCTCTCTCACATTGATGTTTCTCTCTCTCTCTCTTCCTCCCTCTCTCCCTCCCACTCTATCTGAAGATAAATGCAAAAATGTCCTCAGGTGAGGATAAAAAAACAACAACAAAAAAAAAAATAGGAAGAAATAAAATCAACAATACAAGAGTTAAATATAAAACAACTGCTCAAGACACATCACAAAGCAATGCATTGTTATTTACAAAGTGTATAATCACCATCTTTGCCTTTCTTTTGGGAAGGTATATATAAAATCCAATGATTTTACAATTAACTCAATGCCAAGCACTGCATTATTGTGCTTGTGCTATAAAAAACATTAACTTATTACAATATCAGATTCAGAGCATACAAATAACTCAATAAAAAGAAACATATCTTTTGTCTCTGAGTCATTAAAACCCTACAAGGAACTCATATTTCTTTTGGCAGGATGAATTTTCAGAAGGTTTAATAGGGAACTACAAAATTGATTTTGAGTAAAAGCAACAAATATTTTAATGAAGTAATTAAGTGCTAATCACGAGGAAAGAAATGAATCAGCATTCCTTCAGATTTGCCTAAGAACTTGGCTGGATGTAGCAAACAAGGAAAATTAGTTAAAACAGATACAATCATTTGGGGTTAATCCCTTTATCCTCAGCCCCTATCTGTTTCTCTCCCAGGGGCCCCCACTTTCCTTTCCCCCCACCCATATTCCCAATTTTTTCAAAACTTTCTCTCCCACTAGTCCTCCAAAACTGCTATCAAGTCATAAATGCCTCCGTATTGCTACATCCAAAGATCAATTCTGTCATCATACTTGACCTCTTGGTAGTCATCACAACTGATCACTCCCTGCTGTCTAATATGCTCTCTTCAGCTGACAACATATCCACTGAGTTCTTCCGTACTTCGGTGGTTCCTTTGCTGGTTCTTCCTCTTTTCCCTATTTCTGAATGCTGGATTGCCCAAGGCTTTCACCTTCATCCTCCTGTCTCTCTCTTTCCTCTCACAAGATGACCTCATCCATTGCCTTTGGTTCTAACCACCATGCTTACACCCCCATCTAGGAATGAAGCTCTCCAGCTCCAAACTTTCTCCTGAGTTCTAGACTTAAATATCCAACTGCCAACCTGATCCCCTCACTTGGATGCCTACTAGCATCTCAAACATACAATGTATAAAACTGAACTCCTGGCCTTCCCCACCTCACTCAAATCAGAGACTTCATCATCTCAGTCAGCGGCAACTCCATCCTTCTAGATTTTTAGGCCACAAGATCTGTATCCTCATCTGTCAGGAAATCAAAAGGGCTCTAACTTCTACACATATCCAGAACTTGGCCACTTGTTGCCACTTTCAACTGCTATTTTTTTATCCAAGCCACCATCAGCACTCATCTGGATTGCTCTGATAGCCCCCAATCAGGTCTCCCTGCTTTATCTTCGCTGCCCTATGATACATTCTCAGAGGAGCGGCCAGGGTGAGACTTAAAACGAGTCGGATCATGGCACTTCTCTGCTCAAATGACTCTGAAATGACTCCACGTTTCATTCTGAATACAAACAGAATCTCAAGGGCCTGCAAGGCCCCACACAGTCAAGCCTTCTTGTTTCATGCCTTACTTGATCACCTGGCATTCTCCCCTCCACACTGAAGCCACACTGGCCTCCTTGCCCTTGTTCAGATTTCACCTTCTCAATGAGGTCAATCCCGGTCACCTCATTGAATAAAGGAACCCTTACCGTTCTGTTGTTTTCTTCTTTGCACAACACTTATCCCCTACTAACATACTTTCAAATGTATTTATTTATGTTCATTTTTATTGTCCTTTTCTACGCCAATTTTGCTCATTGGCATACTTCAGCACTTAGTACAGTGCCTAGCACAAGTCTGCATTTAATGATACTTGAGAGAAGAATGAATAATGAATGGACTCAACCATTTCCCGGTGGCTCAAACCAAATACTTTGTAATCACCCTCAGTTTCTCCCTGTGCCTAACGCTGACCCGATCCATCAGAACAACCTTGTCATTCCCGGCGTGGAAATATGTCTAGAATTAAACCAGTTCTCACTCCACGGCCATTGCTCTGACAGGAGCCACCCATGTCTGTGGTCAGTACTGGCACAATAATCTTCTTCTTGGCTTCCTCTCTTCCACCCTTGTTCCCCATTACAAGCTGCCTTTCATAACACAGACCAAAAGATGTGTAAAAACCTTAATCATGTCACGTCACTCTTCTCAAAACCTTTCAGTCATTCCCATCATACTTAGAATAGACTCCAAATTCTAACCCAACTTTATAGGGCTCTTCTTGATTTGGACCCTATCTGTCCCCTAAATTTATTTCTTTTCTCTCTCCACTTGCTCACTCCACTCCAGCAACACTGACTTTCCAGAGGCCCCTCAAAACAGGAGAATTTAGTCCTGCATTAGATCCTTTGTTTTTTTATTTATTTTTTTCTTTATTGCTTTTAGAGAGAGAGAGAGAGGAAGGGAGAGGGAGAGAGAGATAGAAACATCGATGAGAGAGAACATTGATTGGCTGCCTCCTGCATGCCCTCCACTGGGGACCTGGCCCACAACCTGGACATGTGCCCTGACCGGGAATCGAACCGGCAACCTCTTAGTGCATGGGTCGATGATCAACCACTGAGCCACACTGGCCAGGCCTGCATGAGATCCTTTGTACTTGCCCTTCCTTTCTACCCTTCTTCAGCTCTAGTCCCCCTCGCTCACTCCATTGAGTCTCCCCTTAAATGTTAGCACTTCAGAGCCTTCCCTGACCACTCTACATAAAAAGAGTCCCTTTACCCACTTTTAATATTTCCCTTCCACCCTGTTTTATTTTTCTTCATAATATGTAGTATACATGGTAATATTCTACTATATATTTGTTTATTGACTCCTCAAATATATAATCCCCATATATCAGGGCATTTATTCTACCCACTGCTCTATCTCTTGTGCCTAGAACACATAGCTGGTACTCAAAAAAACATTTACTGAATGAATGAGTGAATGAATTATCAAGAGATTTACTGTAATCCTTAAACTGGATAAAATACCAAATGGAAATATATTTCAACCTGCTAGTGTTCAATGTTAATAAGAACTAAATTCCATTCAATAGATTGAGCTTTAGTCACCAGAGTAAAACATGAGGTCACTCAAAACAATCCATATCTGTACTTGGTTCCAAACTGTAGACAGATATAATTTGTTTTAGACATAAAAATGGTGATGTCTTTTTATAAAGATCTGTGACTTTCTAAACGTATTGGAATGGATTTTAGTCTCTACTATTCAGCTCTTACCTCATGTAAAAATTCAACTCCACAAATTAATTGCCGAAGCAAGAATAAATAATCCCAGAACAAGGCTTTGCTTGAGATTAGTCACAAATCATAATCACTTGGATTCAGTCCCATCAACCAGATGCTCAACCAAAAGAATTTTCTTTGAGGTTTCTCCCACTACAGATTTTTGCATCACAGGCAATACTTTGCTAAGTATTTATGGCTAAAGTAGACAGATCCAACATTAAACACTTAGTAAGATTTTATCTATAAAACTTCAATGTGCTATTTCCGGTAACTCTATCATCCATCTACCTAGGTCACAACCAGGAAAAATGGTGATAAGGAGGGAAAAATATGAGAAAAAATATGTACTGACATATCAGATGATTGCTACTATTGGTTTTACCCTGTTTTGGATTTGGGTTTTTACTGTGCTGTCATGAATGTTGATTTCTGATAAGGTTTCATCAAATGTTGACTTTCTTCCCTCAGGTTTTGTCTAAGTGCTAACCATGTGGAAATAATTACAATGTGCCATTATACATACATGAATTATTTTATTAGTAGAGCACGGAAACATCTTTGAGAATTGGCTAAAATCTCAACAATGGTGTATGCAGTAATCCCTGAGCTATTTGCTAAATATTTGAGCAAACAGAGCATTGTTTATTTAGTCCTTGTTAGCTTCCCATGTGCATTCTTGGAATAAGGTTGTAGGTTTTCTGTTTGATTTTAAGGGAGACACAACCAGAAAATCATAAGCCTAAACTAGAGAAGCTACACAATCATTCTGTACCAAAAAAAAAACAAACAAACAAGCAAAAAACCCTCAAAAACAAACAAAAAATAATACATACACAAACAAACAAAAAACACACCTTTTATCTGATTCTTCACCTGTAACCAATACTCCCCCAGCTCACTAGTATGTCATGACGATCTCTGCTTTTGCCAGTTTACACTTTAAATGTGGTCACTGAACAATTCTAACATCATTTGTTAACTGCTGGAGGCAGTGGCCTGTGCTAGCCTGGGGATTTAAAGACTCCAAGGTCATGTGTTCCAGAGTAAAATGATCTTCCTACACCCGTGCCTAAGGGATCTCAGGCTTGGTTTTGATTGCCCCCTCCTACATTTTCATCTGTAAACACCCACCTCGCAGTTCAAAATGTCAGAGGAAAACATTTCCTCCTGCAGTTTCTGTTTGAGTCCTCCTTAGCTCTACTCCAAAGGCAATCAGAGCTCTCAGTAGCATGAAAATTCAGGGTGGATGAACCTAAGAGTTTTCCTAATCCATCTCCCTTCCTAAGGCAGGAGCACGCCTTAATGATTTCAAGAGAATGACAGCTTGATACCAAAAGAGCTTGATAGCAATTTGAGATAGTCTCATCCTGTGCTATACAACCCAATTGATTATTTTACAGTCTGAGTCTCTCTCAAGTCGTGTTCGTCAGGAAAAATGTTACAAAACTTGCCATGGAAAAAATCCTTGAACAATATATTTAACAGCTATACTCTGGCATATTGTCTTAACTTGTTGTTGTCCTTTAAAATTAAGACTATTCAGAATAAAAATGGTATTTTCTGGGTATTTATCTTGTGGTGGAAGAGAAAGAAACATCAGCACATACTGTCACCTGGAACATCTCCCTAGCTCATAGAACCGTAAATATACTTAAAAGCAGCTTGACAACAGAAACATAACTTTTTGTGGAGACACGGGTTGCACGGAAAACACTGTATGTATCTAAAATGCCTCTTGGGATTTTTCTTCCAAGAGGAAACAAAATGCAAAAAAACAAAAATTTTGATATATTTCGTTATATTATTGAAGCTACATGTAGCATAATCATTATCACAGTCAGATGACACCCTGTTAGTTGTACTTATGATCCGCCAGAGACATCTAGGTCTATAGTTAAGAAATCACTGTTTTTACACCATTCTTCCTCTCTGAAATAAAATTTCTACCTTAAACAGATGGTGTAATGGCTGTGTCCATAACTGAGAAAATAACCAAATGGCAGCATTACAAAAAAATACAAAAAAACTTCACAAAAAAATAACAACAAAAAAACCCCCACCTTGCTTAAATGGGCTATTTTAAATTTTTTCACGTTGTTTTGTGTTCACATAGTTGAGCATCTAAAAGTGGATATATGTCTATTTCTTTCTATGTTGTTATGGAATTTGTTTATGTTCACCTTTTGTTCATAATGATGATGTACTGGAAAATATATGGTTTATAGAGCAAAAAGACTAGGTTCTAATCCCAGCTCTGACACTGACTAGCTCTGACCCTTGCTGATCAGCTTTAAATGGGAGTATTGATCTGTATCTCATGGGATTGTAAATATGTTCATCTATGCCAAATAGCTAGGACAAAGCCTCACACCAAATAGGCATTTTCAAATGTTACAGCCTGCCGGTGAGTTACAATGTAAATGTAACATACAGAATAGCAGAGCAGAGTGAAACAGAGGGCTTTTGAAGTAAGTCTTTTAAACTATAATTTAAGAAAACTTTCCTTAAATTAAAGAAGACTTGAATCTACAAGTTTTAAAAGGCAAGATTATTTTTCAGGAAAAACTAATCTGGTAGAGCCAACACTGTGGTCTCACTAAAAAAAAAAAAAATTGTAGGACTTTAAACCCAGTGGGCTCATCGAGCAGCCGGGCAAAATGACCACATCTTCCAGAAGCAGAAGAAAACCCACTTCAAATTCTATTTAGGCTGTAAGTGGTATGGTGTTCCCAGTTAGCACAAGGCTTACACAGCTCTTAATGTGAATCTTTCCAGAATATGTTAACTTAAGTACCTAATTTTTATATTGGAAAGGAAAAGAATATTCCTTGGTAAGTAAATATAGTTCTGAGTGTTAGATCCAGAGAAAGAAGGAACATTGAAATTTAAATAAATTAGAATCAGACGTATTGATTTCTAAAACCCTCAGAGGCATTATTATAGATTATTATTTGAAATATCCTTAGGTTGTAATCAAATATGTTAATTAGCTTTTTCTTCCCATATTTCACCCCCAAAACACGAACAGGTCCCCATTCAAATGACAGTTCTAAAATTAATAAGTAATTTGGTATTTAACATACTTTTTTTCATTTACTTATGCCTCTCTTGCTATATAGTTATAAACATTAAATTATTAAAAATAAAATAGTTGCAAATAACCAACTAGTGTTAGAAATATCGGTACAAACTTTCACTTTCTTTTCCTCTGTTTTAGAGAAGTAAGTTGGGTAGCTCAGTAACAAAGGCACGATCCAAAAACCATCCTATAACTTCTCCGACGCTTGAACTCCAAAGATTTTTGTTTACACACTAAATACTGCTCGGGGACACTGGACTGCAAAATATATGACTTGTCAGTATTTAATAAAACATCCTTGCCCCAACCACTGACAACATGAGTCTGTTTTGCAAATGCAATTCATTCTGAATAGTCTTAATTTTAAAACTATTTTTTAAGATCCATGGCTGCCCACTGAAGAACTCAAAGACAATAGACTAAGCACTGTCCGTGTAAAACGAGTGTATGTGAATTGTTCCAAAGGGGGACTCTGCCGGGAGCAGGGTGAGTTATGGGAGCCCATGGAGGTGGAATATTGTCAATTCTATAAAGGTGATGTTCCCCAAATACTATCACTGAGATTTAGCTAAACGTCTCGTGCTAGATAAGAACTGAATTAAACGTAGGCTTTGTGAAACTAACCGAAAAAGCCTCTTACTTTTTCACATATTAAGATGTGTGGACTTTTCTTATAATGAAATGATTTTAATGTAACTTTGGTGTTTATGAATCACCCCTAATTTGTGTGTGTGTGTGTGTGTGTGTGTGTGTGTGTGTGTGTGTATGTTAATACTCACCTGAGGATATTTTTGCATTGATTTTTACATAAAGATAGAGTAGAAGGGAGGGAGGGAAAGAGAGAGAGAGAGAAAGAGAGAGAAATATCAATGTGAGAGAGACACATTGACTGGTTGCCTCCCGCACTCACCCTGACCAGGGCTGGGGATCAAACCTGCAACCCAGGTACATGTCCTTGACCAGGAATCAAACCCTCAACTCTTCGGTCCATGGGCTGAAACTCTAACCACTGAGCCAAACCAGCCAGGATGAATCACCTCTAATTTTATATTCCACTTCAAGAAGTTCCTTTAAATAACCGATATAGGTGGTTGGCAAATGGATAAAAAGCTGTGGCACATTCACACAATGGAATACTACTCTACTGTAAAAAAGAAGAAAATTGTACCCTTTGTGACAGCATGGAGGGACCTGGAGAGTATTATGCTAGGTGAAACAAGCCAGTCAGAGAAAGACAAGTACCATATGATTTCACTCATGTGTGGAATTGAATGAACAAACTGAACTACCAAGCAAAATAGAGACAGACTCATAGATAGAGAGCAGGCAGACAGCTCTGGGGCTGGAGTTCGGGGACTAGAGGGCGTTGGGCGGGTGGAGGGATTGAGCAAAAGAGAATAAAAAAAATTCTTTAAGTCCCAGATGATTTGAGAAAGCTTTCCCCCATCCAATTAAAATCTCTCTGAATTCACTTCTGTCCTTTGACTTCTCTGTTTTGATTATGAAATCCTGTGCCACCCTCCTATTCCTGGTGAAGGATTTCTGAACAAATCCTATGACTATGAGTATCAGCAATTGATTCTTGATAATGCTTTCATTTGCATCATTCCAGTGTAGCTAGTGAATCTCCTCACTCCTCTTGTTCAAAGTAACCTGGAGGCCACAATAAATCCTGATTTGAGGACAGAGAGCAACGAGTCTGCCGGATCTCACTCACGAATATCAGGAAGCTGCCTTGCTCAGACTCTCTGGGCTTCTTTCTCCTTCTGCCCGAGGGGGTCCCTGCTTTCCCCAGAGAGCAAAAGTCACTTCAGTCAGGAAATGTGAATGTAGAAGTTAGTACTGGAATTTTCCTTAAGCCAATCATTACCAATGACCAAGAATTCATAAAACTCAATATTTAAATGGTAAACATGGGTTTTTCCAACAAAATCAAAAATATCATTCTACCTTTGTGTAGAGGTAGTTTTTTTTTATTATTGTTAAATGTTTTCCTCTCTTCCCCAAACCCCCTCCAATGTAAGGAGCCTGCTGTACAAGGATAAATGTTAGAATGACACATCTGGCGGTGAATTCTTCCAGAAAATAACAGATAAATGTGTGATCAGGACAAAGAAAGAACGGGAAAAGGATTCAAAGTCATTCAAACACCAGTGAACAAATCTTAGTTATCTAGTCCCCACGCCCAGCTGCTATTTTACCCCTTGCCTCCCCAGGGGCATTGGAGGGACTGAGTAGTGGAAGTATTAGGTATCTGGAATTAAGAATGAATGAACTAAAGTGAAAGGGATTGCATGCTCACCTTTCAAAAGCTTCTGACAAAAATATGATTTCTTTAAATATTAGGAGATATAAAAGTATAAAGACAAATTTTATTATTTGTCTTGAGCATTAAATTGTCACAGTATAATAGTGCATAATGTGTTTAATGGGTTGGTTATTCTAGCAACAGACATCTGTTAAAAACAAACTTTTAGAAAAATATACATAGTTAAAATGGCCATATTACCCAAAGCAACATACAGATTTAATGCAACTCTCATAACAATCCCAATGTCATTTTTTAAAGAAATAGAAAAAAAAAAAAAGATCAGATTTGTATGAAACCACAAAAGACCCTGAAGAGCCAAAGCAATCCTGAGAAAAAAGAATATAGTCAGAGGTATCATACTACCTGACTTCAAATTATACTACAGAGCTACAATAATCAAAACAGCATAGAATTGACAGAAAACCAGACACACAGACCAATGGAACAGAGTTGAGATCCCAGAAATAAATCCACATGAATATAGGCAGATACTGTTTTACAAAGGAGTCAAAAACACACAATGGAGAAAACAAATCCTCTTCAATCAACAGTGCTAAGAAAATTGGAAAGCCACATGCAAAAGAATGAAACTAGATTACAGTTTGTTCCCATGTACAAAAGTTAATTTAAAAATGTATCAAAGACCTGAATATATGATCTCAGACAATAAATTACATAGAAGAAAATATAGGTACTAAACTTATGGACCTTGATTGTGGACACCATTTTGTGAATTTGATTCCAAAGGCAAAAGAAGTAAAGGCAAAAATAAATGAATGGGACTATATCAAGCTAAAAAGGTTCTGCACAGAAAAAGAAACTGACAACAAAACGAACAGACACCAACTGAAGGGGAGATGATATTTGCAAACAACAGCTCCTACAAGGGGTTGCTATCTAAAATGTATAAAGAACTCATACAATTCAACACCAAACCAAAATTCCCGTTTAAAAATGGGCAGAGGACCTGAATGGACATTTTCCCAAGAAGACATACAAGTGGCCAACAGATATATAAGAAGATGCTCAACTTCATTAGCTGTAAGAGAAATACAAATAAAAGCTGCAATGAGATATATACCACCTGACACTTGTTAGAATGGCTGTTATCAACAAGACAGGTAATAACAAGTGTTGGAAAGGTTGTGGGGGAAAAAAGGAAACATCATTCACTGCTGGTGGGAATGTAAACTGGTATAGCTACTACGGAAAACAGCATGACGGTTCCTCAAAAAATTAAAAATAGAGTTATCATATGACCCAGCAATCCCTCTTGTAGGTATCTACCTGAAAAACTCAAAAACATTTCTTCACAAAGATATATGCACCCATATATAATGACAAAAGATGATTTGTCTTTGGGTGGTGGGCACACAATGCAATACACAGATCATGTATTATAGAAATGTACACTCGAAACCTATATGATCCTATTAAACAATGTCATCCCAATAAAATTAATTTTAAAAAACCTGAAATTTTAAAACACCACTTAGATTTGTAAAATCGACAAAGAGTGGCTTCTGGAATCAGAATCTGCTTCCCACTTACTATTTGACCTTGACCCAGTTAAATAACATTTACATCTCAGTTTCCTCATTTGTAAAATGGAAATAATAACAGTGTCTATATCAGAGCATTGTTTTGTGTGTTATATGAAAAGAACAACTTTAACAGACTACCTAACACAAAATAAATCTTCAAAAATATTAGCTCTGTGTGAGAAAAGCAAGAATGGGCAAATAAAATATCCTGAGGGCAGAAAGAATGAGAAAAAGAGTCCCACTTTATAAAAGTGAACATCAAATATTTAAAATCTGGATCAAAATCAACTCAGAAGGGACACAGAATACAATTTTTAAAAGGATACCCCAAAGAAGTATCGACCAAAAATATGTTGAAGAAATGTGTCAAGATGACAAATTTATGCGCCAGAATTATATAATAGGCTATTAGAGAAAACTGGGATGCTTTGAGGCCTATCCATATTTATTTCAGGAGACTGTAAAGGAAGAAAAATATGACCCTCTCGAAAACTCTTTTCCCGTGCTATTGTTGGAGACAAAAGTTCACTTAATGCACAACAGCAACTTATTTTGTCCACCGATGAGAATTAGCACAAGGCAGAGAGTTTCAGTGGAAAAAAATGACTATTTCAAGACAGTGATGAGCCCAGTCCTCTGTCCATTAAGTCAACAACTTATTGAGTGCAGTCCACGTGCAGGCACAGTGAAAGGCACAAAGGATTAACAAAAACCAAAAACAAACCAAAAAACCCTCTGTGAACAAAAGCAAATGTGGCCTAGTTGTCTCCATGTGTTAGCTACTGTGAATCAGAATGCGATGAACCCGGAAGTGCAAATATCACTTTGAGATCCTGATTTTAGTTCTTTGGGATGTTAAGCCGAAGTGGGATCACTGGATCATATGGTAGTTCTAGTTTTAATATTATGAGGAACCTCCGTACTATTTTCCACAGTGACTCCACCAATTTGCATTCCCACCAAGGGTGTAAAGGCTTCTGATTTCTCCACATCCTCCCCAACACAAGTCTTCTCTTCTTTTTTTGATAACAGCCATCCTAACAGGGGTCAGGTGATAGCTCATTGTGATTTTTATTTGCATTTCACTGATGTCCATGTTACTAGAGAAAAATGTGCCTCATCTTGCCCTGTTGTTGCTGGGGGTGGACTCCTTGCAATATCCTGAGGAAAAAAATTTTCTGAGACTCACACGGGAGAACAAGTGATCTTTATTTGCATAGAGTTAAATCCCTGCATTTCCAAAGTCCCATTTCCCTTAGTCCAGTCATAGAATAAGTGCAGCTGGGGTTTCAGGAGGGCTAAAATCAGAGCCAGTGTCCAGAGCAGGGTCCAGTACAGCGTCAGGCTAGTTGTAGTCCATTAGTCCATTGTGTGGGGCGTTCTGTATGGCTGTGGGCCACACAGGAGAATGCCAGGAAGCAAACCATGAGCCATGAGCCATGAGCCGAGCGTGCCAAGAGAAACCAACAGAGCAAACTTCTGTGTTCAGGGGATTATATATCCCTAATTTACACACACTTGCAATGGCCACACCCATTTTGGCCAACCATCCCTGTGCCCAGGTATGAATAACAGGCAAGTATCTTCCCTGTGTCATCTCAACTGTACTGGGTGTGCGTTTGTCTTCCCTATGTGGTTCCCTCCCTCAGTGTTTTACAGGAAAAATGTCTATAACGTCTGGCCTTCCCTTTGCTCCTTCCCTATTATTAATAATTAGCTAATTACAGCAGTATCATTTAGTGATGTTCAGCATGTCTTAATATACCCGTCGGCCATTTGACTGTCTTCTTTGGAGAAATGTCTATTCAATATGTAGAAATAGAGAGTAAAATGGTGATTGTGTACATCTCTGTTAAGTGAGAAAAGTAAATAATAAAAATAAATAAAATGGATTGTGGCGAGAGTTAACCAAAAGCAAAAGCAAACACGGTCTGCGTTTTCATGGTCCTCACATTCTAGTGGGAAGGGGCCAGATGTTCATCAAATAGCAATCCACAAGGTCGTTCATCACGAACTGGAGCCAAGTACTACGGGGAAAAGGAAAGAAATGTGGCCCTCAGAGATCATAGCAAAACACAAATTCTTGAGGGCAGAGTGCATGTGATCGCTGAGAAGACAGGTTTGTACTGAAATCTAAAGAATGGATAGCAATCAGCTAATTATAGTGATATAGTAATGGACTAGGTAGGGAGGTGGACCAGGGGAGAACAGGAAGGGACAGTGTGCCAAGAAAACCTGGCAAGACTGCCCCCCGCCGCTATCTGCTTTAAGTCAACGTGAACTGAGTAACACTCTCAACTGAGGACTCGGTTATGGCTCTTTGTCTTGGTGTCTGATAAAATTGTGGGTGCCTCATTTTGGGGGCCGGACAAGCAGCCAGTACTTGGATTCTTATGATAATCATGAAACAGAAATATCAGTAAGGTAAAATTATCAAAAAGTTTCTTTCCTGCCCGGCCAGTGTGGCTCAGTGGTTAAGCATCAACCCATGTACCAAGAGGTTGCCGGTTCGATTCCTGGTCGGGGCACATGCCCAGGTTGTGGGCCTGATCCCCAGTGGGCGGCATTCAGGAGGTGGCCAATTGATGTTCTCTCTCATTGATGTTTCTATCTCTCTCCCTCTCTCTTCCTCTCTTCTAAAATCAATAAAGAAAAAAAATGTTTTTAAAGTTTCTGTCCATCCTCCCTCCACTCCTTCCCAACGTCGGTGCTGAGAAATACCCTGGGAATAACCACGTGAGTCCTGCACTCTGTCGGCAGCACGACAGTCTCGGGTTCCAGTGCAGGTGCGTTCACTCCGAGGGCAAGACAACCCCTAATGTGGTATCATTTCCAGAAGAGAGACATTTAAAAGGGATTTTGAAAGATCTTACGGTTCTCCTCATTTATTATGAATGGCAAGCTATCTCCAGGAAGTGACTTAAGGACAGTACAGACGAGACTCAGAGTGGTTACTCTTGTCCACTTCCCATGAGAAACGGTGGCATTGAGATGACTCCAGGTCCATAAGGGGGCTTTCCTGAGTGAGCCCAATATCAGGCTGTTAAAGCAGTCAGGTGAGAGATGATAAGGGGCTGAAAAGGCAGTAATAAGAGGGACAGAGGAGAACTAACAGATACCACAGCATAAACGATCATATTGTTAGGGTTTGTGCATGAGAGCGTCCTTGTGGGCAGAGGGGAGAACAGGGTTATGGCTCCGAGATGCTTCGATGAAAAGGGAGACTGAGTATTACATGATTGTCAGAAGGGGTTACAGGTCAAGGAGTTTGTAGTTGTTGCTGTTTTCAGTAAAAAAACAAATTTAAAAAAAAATAGAAATCATGGTTCAAAACTTAAATTGTTACTTTGTAAACGAAGTAAAATCACTTAATACCTTAAGAACTGATCCACTTCTTAGATTTCTGGAGTGAAATATATGTCTGTATAGTCTTCTATTACGAAGGGTCGATGGTCATTTCAGGGAAACCTGGGGGAGCCATCTGGTGCCTTGACAAGAAAGACCCTTTTCCCACTCTTTAAAGATAAACATTTCCCCCCAGGCAGGGAAATGAAAGAAGACACAGCTCAGGAGCCATTCTGTGAGGCCAAGCTAAGTAAAGCTTTTTTGCCCAAGGCTTCAGAAAACCCATTTCTGGAAGATAATAATGTCTGAATAACTGTTTGTAAAGGGGAAAATGCAATTTTCTCCTCTTGGGAGTAGGCATTTTTTGCCTATTCATTCTTTTCTCTAATCACGGTTTCATTGCATTTCATCAATTTGCCGACTTAACTCCAGCTGAAATGTGTCTGTCTGTCAGAGCTCCAACTTCCTCTGCGAGCTTTCCTGCATCCGCCAACCTCTGGCTGAGCTCTGCTGGACTGCTTCCCCCTTGACAGATCGCCTTAACGGGGGGCTCTCCTAAGCATGGAGGATGTCCTTGCTCTGGGAGCTTTCTATTTACTTTTGACCTTCAGTAGCATTTGTCTAGGGCTTGGCCTCATTCTTTCAGGATCCCCGCCCCTTCTCATTCTGCTGTCAGGGCTACATGCTGGTTAAGAGCAGACCCTTTGTCCCAAGTGCTATTTACTTAGGGAGCCTGAAGATTTCACAAATGACCTAGATAAAGGGTCTCAAAGCATATCATCTGTTAGTTGCCCAAGGAGAAGTACAACTAATGTCAGACCTCACGCGACTGCACGTCAAAATTACGAATGCACCATCTTAGAAGAGTTTGAAGATGATTTTTTAAAAAGCAAGAAATTGACAGAGTCCTGAAAAGAGACTGAGCTGGAGACTGTGTGCAGCTGGCTCACCGGGGGTCCCCTCAGGGGCACTCCTGTGAGGGAGTGAGGGTAGCAGGACGGGTCGGAGAAAGGAGCTGAGCTGTGGGCAGTGGCCACACAGAGAGCAGCCAGGCCCTCAGCAACTGAGCTCGGAAGCTGGGCTGGCCCCTCTCGGATCTTCTGAATTGAGGTTGGAAGCTGGATCTGTGTCATTAGATGTGAGCTACCCCTATGAATGGGCACCTAGTGAGGGGCTCAGCTGTGAGCTGTCATCAGCCAACACTCAGGGCAGCTGGGGCAGTGAGCGCCCCCCTCCTGAAGGATTGGGCATTGCATCCCTTCTACCTCTCAACCCTCTGGTACATGAAACCACACAGAGGAGTCCGCGGTCAAGCAGAGTCAGGAGGGGTTGCTCTGGTTATAAACGGGATGCAGAATCCTACCTCACCCGTGCCTTCTTCACTTTCTTTCTCCAGGGCAGCTCTAAGAGTGCATATTCATTTGAGGGTCTCGGAATTTCTTACTTAATCCTCAAGAATTTCCTCACCTGAGATCCGAGAAAAGCCCCTTTAAGGAGGCTACTCCCCACCTTTGAACGCTGCTCCCTTCCACTTCCCACCTCAGCTCTCAAAACCCCCCCACCACCACCACCACCACCACTGCTCACCTCTCGGGAGGGGAGCCACTCCACCTCAGGGGAACCAGTGAATAGTTCATGTCACCTCTAAAGGGAATATTCTATGATAGGAGTGAAATGATCTGAAAATCATGATCAAGGATTCTCCCGTTGAAAGTGGTTCATCCCTGCGGAGATTGGTCAGGTTTTCTTTCTCAGAGAAATCTCCCCTGCATACTTGGCTTCCTCTTTGAAGTACAATATAATTATAGAAAAGAACAGAGAACACCATGTAGATTCAAATGACAAGTTCTTAGTCCTTATAGAAACCCCGATGCTGAATTGAACTGCATCCAGATGCCCTTTCGTTCACCTTTCAATGGGAGCTTTTTCAGGACTGGAAACTTTTTCAAATGAGGCATACTAGCTGACTGCACGCTCTTCTTTCACTTAACCGCTTACCTCCCTTGCCTCGTGCTAAGAAACACACTCAATCACCTTCATACTTGTTTATTTTCCGCCCAAACCGCCTTTGTTTAGCATCTCTACTTGTGTCTTTGATATCTTTGTTCAAATGGCGTATAATACATTTGAGTCACTGCTATGACATTAAAAATAAAACACAGAAACTACTTGCTGCTCAGAATGTTCCATACATACATTGCATCCATCATTTACAAGCTCTCTCCACGAAACAGGGTCAAATTTGTCCTCACAATGCTTTTCTTTCTCCCTGACTATCCTCACCCTTCTCCCTCACCAGAAACCCTGAATGCCTTCCAATCACTAAGGGCAGTTCGAGGAGCGGGATGCAGGCTTCCTTTTGCCAGGAATGAAACACTTTTTTTGCTCATTATTCATAACAGTGCATTTGGCTGAATGCCTATTTACTCGCTCTGCTTACTCAGCTAAAACATGTAGTCTGGAAAGATTTCAACTGTCAAGTTCAAGAAAGTGATTTTAGGACAGTGTTTGAAAATGGAGACACCTTTCTTGACACATGGTATGAATCCCCCGTTGATGTTGTTTCCAAGAATCTTGTGCCAGGTTACCTCTTTCATCAGGCACCCGTAGAAGAAAGGATGACACCCAGCACAAATCATCCCATTAAATATCCGAAGGGCCGACATGCCCAGTAGCAATGATAGGAAAGTTGCATCTTGCCTGTCAGATATAAGCTTTTCTTCTCAGTTGTGTACGTTTATGAAAAGTGGGAAAAATTACTTGCATTTCTTAGGTTTGTACATAAAAACTTATAGAAAAATAGTGCACTTTATTGTTTAAATGAGTCCCTTTTTTTTTCGATGACATAGGCTCCCTTCCCCTTTACAGTATGGCTCCCTCCTATGGCCTTCTTTCTCTGTAGAAGCCCGAGCCTCACCACCTCCCCAGCTGTTCTCTTGAGGGGAGCCTCTGTGCCCCTTCTTCAGGATAAACACCCTCTACCTACTTCATAGTCAACTGCCCTCTACCTACTTCAGCTGAAACTTGTGAAGCTATTACGATCCAATGAAAACCCAAAGTGGCAGCCACATGCCACACCAGAATGACACATTTTTCCATGTGCACACGATAGATCCCTTTTCCATAAAAGCCAGCACTTTGATTTCTTCCACAAATCACTTGAAATCAAGACACTGAAGCTTGGGTCCAAAGAGACAGGAAGTTCAGCTCCTGGAATGGACAGGGGTAAATTTGTGAGATGCAGAATCACACGGATAAACAGTGAAAAAGGAGCATGCGTTACCTCAGGACAAGGTTTAACTGGAAATTGGACCCAGATAATACAATTAAGGTTGAAAACTTATTAAGGATTTGCTCTTCCCTCTCTCATACCTGCAACTGCTGCTTCTACCATGATCTGAAATGTATGTTCCTGAAAGTCATAGCTGTCTGTCTAGTCCAATTTGTGTACCTTAACTGGAGGAAGAGAAGCCTCTCTTTATGTTCCATCAGCCACATAATCAAATTAACTTTAGAAATTTCAAATAGAAAACATGTGGTTATTTACATCAAAGTTCATGGACACCTGTCACCTAGAAACACAGACACACATCCACTCTGAAGGTGAAGGTAGCAGAGAGGGGTGCTTTTTGTGCTTTCAAAGGGACAATAGTTGATGTTTTTACCTACACTAAAAAAGTCAGGAGATGAGATGATCTCTTTACAAAATGCATTAAGCATAAACACAGATTGAGTGATGTATAAATACTGATTTTGAAAGTGATCAAAAATGAAAGATTTTTAGAACTAAAAGGGAATATCTAGCCCCCTCCATCCCATTATTTTTTAATGAATGAAGCCACTGAGGGCTACAGATGTTAGAGAGAGAACATCTACTTCTACTTCCTAGAATAAATTCAAGAGACCCCACAGTCAAAGGCCCTCCTTCTGTTATTGGTGGAAGTGGGGTGTCCACCAGTAGAAGTGGGGTATCCCTTTCCCGACTGGGTGCTGGGGGTCAGGTCCTTATATCTTGAGAAAAATAATTTTCTAAGACTTGTATGGGAGGATGAGTGATTTTTATTTGCATGGAATTATATCCCTTGGTTTGTAAATACCCATTTCCCTTAACCCAGTCCTTGAAGAGGTGCAGCTGGGGATTCAGCAGACCTCGAAGCAAAGCCAGTGTCTAGAGTTTCTTTTCCATGGTGGAGCTGGGTCTGGTACAGAATAAGGCTAGTTCCAGTCCATCAGTCCATTGTGTGTGGTCCCATAAGCCATGTGGGCCAATGCATGGAAGTACACCCCCTGCAACGAGAGAGCCAGGAGCCCAGCATGCAAGAGAGCAAGAGGGAGAGAACTCCTTTCAATATGGTTTTTTTGGTTGTTGTTTTTTTTTTTAGAGAGAGAGGAGGAGAGAGAGAGATAGAAACATTGATGTGAGAGAGATACATCAATCGGCTACCTCCCGCACACCCCCTACTGGGGATTGAGCCCACAACCCAGGCATGTGCCCTGACTGGGAATTGAACTGGGACCTCTCAGTCCCAGGGACAATGCTCAATCCACTGAGCCACACCGGCCAGGTGAGAGAGAGAACTCCTTTGTTTAGGAGTTTAAATATCTGAAATCTTCCCTGCTTGCAGTGGCCACACCTATTCTGGCCAATAACCTGTTCCCAGGTGTGACTGACAGGCAAGTACCTTCCCTATTTCACCCAGGCCTTACTGGGCATGCGTCTATTCTTTCTTTGTCCAGCCCCTTCCCCCAGGATCTGTGGGGAACAGACCTGGAGAGTTAAGCTGCAGCTTCCCTGCACAAATGGCATGCCTATATCCTCCGGCCTTCCCTTTGCTCCTTTCCTGTGATTAATAACCAGGTTTATTACAACTGTATTACCTCTATCTCCTTCAACTGAAACTTGTGAAGCCATTAAGACCAGACTCATCTAGTGAAGAACCAAAGCAGCAGCTATTCACACCAGAATTAAAAATCTCCGCTGGTCTCCTCACTCGACACCCAGTTTGTTTCCATATTGTGCTGCTCCCTTAAGAAAGAATAGCATTCATTTTCCATCAAATAATATCATAAGATATCCTGCTTTGTAAATAAGCAATAATGTGGCAGGTAGAGATTATTAAATTACCAACAAGAGGTTGCTTACTTGGTCAGAGAATTCTCATATCCTGTGGTCTGATGGTAATCATTTGTCTTAACAACAGGCTTGCATATCAGTTCAGAAGGAAGAATCGGAAAGCTAGATCCATGCTGGTTGTTTTTCTTTTTTTTAAAACAGAGACAATAGGCTCTCTCATTTTTAAGACACGTCAACTGAATATATATCTGGTATTTATTATGTACAGTCGTTAAATAGCCACTGTAATTTTCATGTCTTTTGGCAATTTTCTTTAGCCGTATGGGTTAGGTTTAGCAATAAGGCCACCTGAATGAATAGCTTGTGACTTTACTGTTTAAGTGTTTGTCACATCTAGATTATTTAGAAAGAGGAGTTTTTCTAACAAGGAGAGAGATTGAAATCACCTTTTCTCTCCAGTGAGCCCACTTTAATGTGAATGCAATTTTGAAATCAGTACTTTAGGTGAGGGAATACTTTGTTGCTTGCGTGACTTCTTAAACACAATGATCGAAGGATGAATACTTCTTATTTAGTAAAAATAGTAAAAAATAAACTTCAGCTTGTCTCATGCAAAAAGTGAATATAAAAATACAATGCATTCAGGGATCCAATGACCACTGGCACCTGAAATCTTGTTAATGACACGATGACAGTGTTGTGAGTCCCTCAAATTGTCAAGACCAGTCAGAAATGTCACAGTGTACAATCCAAAATTAGGCTGGAAGGGGCGGGGGACCCACATTCTGACAGGCAGTGTTAGGAGTTGATAGACAGTCCTGGCCTATATCTCTTCTTTTAACTTCACTTTTTTGAAGTTATAAAGGCAAAGATTTGATACATGGGCATAGAAGCACCATAAGGAGAAACCATAAAAAACTGAAATGTACAGCCCAGAAAACATAGTTCGGAGAAAATTTAACTTTTTCTATATAAAGAGTTAACCAGCCTACTTAATGCCAAAAACAGTTACGATTTCTTCAAAAGAGAGATAAGAAAGCTCCAAACATAATGCAAAATAAAGAAAAATAAATGTGAAACAGATGTCATAAAATCACCCCCACGCTTCCTTTTTTTAAATCATAGTAAAATCATGAGCTTATGTATTCAATAGTTAACCAGGAAAAGACGGCAGAACATACACACTGGGAGATCTTCAAGAAACAATTACTGTAACCAGAGTCCTTAAGGGTGTGGAATGTTATTAGAAGGTAAACCTGAATGGACTGAATAGGCTGGAATTATTCCCTGAGACTTTTTTTTTTATTTTCCCAAAGCTTAAAAGAAGTACAGTAGAAAAAAATAAATTAGAAGGGCCCAAGCAAGCTAAGTGCTCCCCGCCCCCATTAACCTGATTTCTGCTGCAGAAGCAAAATTCAAATATACATCTTTTTTAAATGTTTGAAAGTGCAAGACAAATTTTTCTCTTCAGGAAAATCCAGTGGCCTAGGCTCTGGCCTAAGTTTTATTCAGCTGCTTCTAACTTTTTAATGTTGGTTTCATAATTTAAGACATCTGGAAAGTTTCCCCCCCAAAAACCCAGCAAATGTACAGAGCTTCACCAGGAGCCAAGAAAATGCACCATCCTTGCACCAAATTTCCAAACAGTGCATTTTGACATCAGTATTTTGCCTCTGAAGGTTTAAGTGATTCAAGCGAAGGTTTACTAGTTTATATTTTATTTCTCGCATGGAAGCACTCTTAGCTTAAAAGATATTTGTCTTCATTTTGGTGCAGTTGTTTGGTAAACTTTAAATTAAAATTACATTTCATGACTGGATAGAGGGATGGAAAGATAAATTAGCAATGAATCAAATAGGATAATGGTAGAATCTAGGCTATAGAAAAATGTGTTAACGGTAACATTTAATTTTACTGTATATTGGAATTTTTTATAATTAAATGCTGAGGGGGGAAAATCAGTGAAAAAGGAATAACCTTTCTGAACACCAACAATAACCAGCTCAAGTGAAACCAAACAGTAAAGAACTTTCAAATGAGTTTTGATGGGTGATGAACTCATATCACACAGAGATCTTAGACCCAGAGGGTTAGGTCCAAATTGAAGAGGCATTTGGCAGGCATTCTAGGTCAGCAAAAGACTGAATGTGTATGAGAATTGAATATTATTCATTCAAAAATACATATTTTATTTTAACTTCTCTGCAAAGCCTGTACCTTAGAGACTGGTTAGGCGCTCAGAAGACCTCAAGACATCTGAGGCAGAAACGGGGCAGACATGTCTCCGCAAATTAGGACCACAGGAGTCTGGGACTTTCCATCTCCCCAGCTGTCTCTGTCCCCAAACCTGGTTCTCCTCTCTCTTTACTCAGGATTGGTAAAGTCTCTGTCAGTTGAAAGCATCTGCAAAGATCACAGGTTTTAGCAGACAACAGGAAAAGGCCCAAGGCTGTGGGAGCCCAGGACAGATGTATCTTCAGGTAGGAAGCAGCAGGGCCCAGGGTGGGGTCAGGTACACCAACATCCTAACCCCGGGGGGCCCAGGAGGAGCAGCACCTTGTGCCTTCTGGTCCTAGAGCCAGCATTCAGCCTCATATTTTGTCATTTAGCCACCTGGGGGACAGAAGAGCCTTTAGGTGTGATTTTTCAGATAGAGAAAGGCTAAGTCCCATAGTTGTGGATGGTTCCAGATTAACATAAAACAGCAGTTTTCAATGTTTTATTTTTAGCCTCAGAAACATTTTACACTTTAAAAAAATTATTTTACTTTGGCATAATAATCTCAAGATCAATCCACGTTGTCACAAAGGTCAAGATTTCATCTCTTTTATGGCTGCGTAGTATTCTGTTTTTCACATGTATATAAAATAAAAAGTATATATCACATCTTTATCCATTCATCTGTTGATGGATACAAGGGTTGGTTCCACATCTTGGCCATTGTAAATAACGCTATTACTCAACGTTATCTCAATAAAAATAAATAAATAATTTAAAAAACAAAGACGTACTTGTATGGAATAAATAAATAAGAGCCTCCAAAGTGCTTTTGTTTATGAGGGTTACTTATTAAAATTTATAATACTATAAGTTAAAGTGGAGATTTTTTAAAAATATGTATTTATTCACTTATTTTTAAAATTACAATAATGAATCATTACATGTTAATGTAAATGACATTTTTAATGTGACATAGTCTCTGAACAACTCTGCTGTTCTTCACTCTTGGAAGAAAGTGCAAAGAGTCAATATCTTAGACAAATTATGAAAATAGTTTTGGCCTCATGGTTCCCTAGAGGTTCTGGCACTCCCCCACCCCAGGAGGTCCCTGCAACACACAGAGAACTACCGCCATAGTGGCGATGGCTAACACTTTGAAGGCTCTTGGCAGTATCTGCCATTGTAAAAGCTGCCTCCAGACTGGTCATGGTAATCTACACAAACATAAAAAAAAAGTTTGAAATAATAATGACTTTCAGGGAGAGGTGAGTGACCTATTTACTTTATATATGCCACCAAATTGGCTAATAGAACTTTGAAATAGTAGGCAAATTGTTCTCCAGATTTGAATTCTTCAAGGGCTTTTGCTTCTTCACCTCTGAGCCTTCAAAACTGATTTTTAAAGTAATTAAGCAGCTTGGAAACACAGTTGCAAATGATTTCTTCATGCTTCCAACCCATAATATGGACAAGTAAATTGACTGAACCCAACACAAGTCATTAGGGGCTGGAAGGTTGGTCTTTACTGTTCGATGGACATCCAAGCATGTCCTGCCTCCCTGCACAAGTCACACTGCGTCCAACACTAACTCCCCAGACACATCAGGAACCCAACTACTGTACCTTCGCCCATGCCCTCTCTCCGTGAAGCAAACTCCAACTCCTTCTAAAGGCCAACCACAATTGTATTTGACAATTGTTTAGTACTTGTCATCTAATAACTCAGAAATTCTAAGCCGTGTTTTTAAGAAAGAACAAACTGAACGATGGGAGGATGTAAATCTCCCAGGATTGCATACAATTCATTGGATACTAAAGTTATCTTTGATCATCATCCACATGCCAAATTATTGTCTCCTGTGTTTAGGTACATGAAGTAGACTATACCCCTGACTCAATAAGTCAAATACATTCCTCTGTCGTGTTAAAGCTGGAAGGGCATTTATGTAATGCTTCTTTTTTGTACTTCCCTAAAATAGTGCAGAGCTCTGTAACAATGAACACAATTTGCATTAAAATCTGAACTGCAGGGTTGTTCCAGGGCAAAGGCTCTGCCTACATTTCTTCGGCCTTTCTCCTTTGGCCTTCCCCTTTTGGACTTACATAGTTCTCTCTCACGAGTGCCTTCTTAAAAGATAAAGAATCACTCTTTTTTTCTTCTATTTAATTTTAGCACTAATTGTTTCACCCATTCATTTAGCCAATAAATATTTATTAGGCATCTATCAAAAGTGTTAGATGTTGGGGATACATAGTCTCCATGTCTTTCTTATAAAGTTATTCATACTTGCGGAGAGTTCCAGAAACCTGTGTCATCCTGGTAACACTGATGTATCACCTAAACCCAAATCCTCAAAGCCTTGTCACCACCATCTAAAAGATCATCAGGCCTGGCCAGTGTAGGTCAGTGGTTGAACGTCGACCCATGCACCAAGGGGTCGCTGGTTCGATTCCCGGTCAGGACACATGCCCAGGTTGTGGGCCCGATCCCCAGTGAGGGGCATGCAGGAGGCGGCCAATCGATGTTCTCCTCTCGTCGATGTTTCTAGCTCTCTCTCTCCCTTTCCCTTCCTCTCTCTAAAATCAATAAAGAATAAATAAATAAATAAATAATCATCAGGAGGAGCCCTATCTGGTTGCCCCAACTGGCACTAATGCCCACTTCTTTCCTCACAATTCTATCACCCAGCTGCCACCTCTCTGCATCTCCTGAAACCCTGCCCCAGGCCCACTGTAACTCACAGAAAAACCAGCTAAATTCTCAGCACTGCTTGGAACATCCCTTTGGTCTGAAACCTGGTCCAGTGTGAGCTATTGAACAATGCTCCCTGAAGACCCCTTTAGTGGAAACTTCTATTTGTTCCACACCCATAGGATCTCTCAGCCTGGAGATTAGGGGAGTGTCCTACTTGCTCCTCATTGCTGCTTCCAGAACTGTGTTCATCTATCCTCTCTAAAGCTCCAAAACTTTGAAGCTCATGTCATCAGAGTATCCACAAACGTTTCTTGAGCATGTACCATGTATCAGACACTGCCCTGGACATTAGAGATCTATTGGTAAAACTAGAGTAAGGTGGTTCTTTTGTCTGGAATCTAGTAAAGGGAAAACATACAAAATAAAGTAAGTAAAATATATAGCATGTTAGATGGTAATAGTTCCTATTGAGAGAAATAAAGCAGGAAATGGGGAAAATAACATGTTACGATGAATGGGGAGGTTGATTTTTCTAGGGTGGTCAGGAATGATCTTACTGAGAAACATGAAATGTGAGCAAAGCCCTCAATGAGGTGAAGGAGGAAGCAATGCCAGTATCAGCAGAGACCAGCGTCTCAGGAAGAGGAAACGGAAAGAAAGGCCTCAGAAGCAGCAAGGACAACCAGAAGTTTATCTACTCACCTTCTTGCTACAGTCATCTGTCACTTTTTGGTCACACCACTTGTTCTTTAAAGGTTTAGCTCCTGGCTCATTGTTCCTGTCTTCAATGCCATCATAAATCTTGGTGAATTTAATATCCATGGAGGCGTTTTTCAATACCCTGGCCTCTCACCTCCCAGAACCTCTTTTCTCTACGACCTCTTCAACCTTATTCATATATTTATTCCCATGGTCACACCCTAGATTTGTCATTCCCAATAACCCACACCTTCGAATACTTCAACTTGAAATATTTCACTTTCTGACCTCGCTTTTTTTTTCTAGTTTATTCCTCTAAATGTCCAGCTTCAACAATCTTTAATCCCAGCAGGTTATACAATTCATGGACACTTCTGCCTTTCACTGCATCCCAGTCTGCTCACGTCCTCATTGTCTGCCTTATCCAGCCTAGCGTCTCTGGCCCCTTGTTATAATCCTTGTATACACCTTCTTTCCCTACATTTCACTTCCTTAGCAAAACTCCAATCCTGTTTAAATCGAATCCTCTGCCTAGTCCATGCTTAGCAGTTTTCATCTGTTACTGGACATTTAGGTTGTCTGATTTGGTTTGGAATTATAAGGAATAAAGCAGATTCACCCAGATTTCACCTTTGATCACATAGTTTCTCCAACTATAGAATGTGCCTAACCTTTTTTCCCTCTCTCTCTTGCATGCAGGAATCCAATTACATGAGTATTGGCCAAGGCTTGGGAAGCCAAAAGCTCTTACCCTTCTGTTTGTAAAGCAATTTTAAAATTATCCACATATTTTAATAAAAAATTTATACTCACTACCAGGATTGGAACATAGCTGCAAAGTCTCTTAGAAGCCTGGGCTACCACCACACCATCTGGCAATAAGTGATGCAATTAATATCTGGGCAAGGACAAAGGAGCACACAGCAAGATATGGAAGAGCTCACTAAATAGTAGAATATAAATCACCTCCTGGTGTGCCATGACCAGCACAGCCCCAGCTGTACCCTAAGACTGTGGGGCAAATCCCCATATGCCCTTTGGGGCAACCCAATGCTAAGAATATTAGACCATGCCTGGCACCCCAACTCTGAAGTTCTTCTCTCCCCCAGTTCCCCACTTGATCCCTATTCCAGGCTCTGGCATTTTACATCCTGGTTCTCACACAAGCCAGACACGAGACAGAAAGGATAAACTTAAGCACCCTCAACACAACACGTAGCCTGTTGGCATCAATCCCCCTGACTTAAAAAATAATTTTTAAAAAAAAGCAGAAATGAATGTTCATATAAAAGCCTTTTTTTTGCATATATATTTTCATTTCTCTTGGGAAATTACCTAGAAGTAGAAATGATAGGTAATCGGGTAGATGTTTATTTAATTTCATAAGAAAGAGTCAAACTGCTTCCCAAGTGGTTGCACCATTTTAGAGTCCCCAGCCACGTGTGAGAATGCCTCCTGATTAACGCACACTCCTACACTGTAACCAGAAGTGGAAGCCAGTGCTTCGTAATGACTGATTGAAATTCAGCGTAGGCAAGATGCACAATGTACTCCTTGTAGCCTCATAAAATGACCAAGTGTGCTCCAGTAACAACAGCCATTTCCCCCAAGGGAGAGAAAAATGACATCTGTACTTTTTCATGAAAAATACAAAAGAAATAAACGCTGCCTTACATTCTACGAATTGAAAAATAATTTGGTTGCTGCTGCTGACACTGGAAACTCCGTATCATCTGTCTACTGGAGAGACCTCTATTGTTATGTATTAAAATAGCATTTACTATAAATGGAGTTGGTTACAGGCAGTAACTTGTAATCAAACTTTCATGAAGATTTTGGTCAGTGAACTGAAAAGAACTACAGACGGATAATGAATGGGACAGGTTCGAAAGCTCTGTGATCCATCTTGCTCAAAGTTCTTCTTCCTGAGCTTGCATTAGCATCGTGGATTTTAATACAAATGCAGTAGTGTTATCAGTGTATCAGCGTGCTTTACAATAGTTCTGAAGGCCTTACCATTTAGAAATAATCTTCCAAGAGAGTGCCATCTGTAGTAATTCACCACTGCTACAAGCTGGATAGAGCTACAGAGAACTGGATTTCTCTGCGTGTCAGACACTAGATTGGGACACAAGCATTTGAAAACATCGCGAGTCTGCGAGTCTGCCTCCTTGTTCGGGAGTCTCTGGGCCAATGAAGCAGACAGTCTCACTCATCAGGGAACAACAGAAATTTTTTTATTATTATTATCATAGATGAAGACTTTTTCTCATGACACCTATGTATATTTTATGAGTTATTCTGGCAATTTTTCTGTGTGTGACTTTGTTCAAGGAAAGCTACAGCTTAACTGGGAAATACATTTTTTAAATTATAGGAATAATGATCTAGTAAATAATGTCAGACAGAACTATCATTCCCAAAATGTCATCATTTCAAATGGAAGTTCTTAGTCTATGATCGAAAAAGAAAAAAATATTTTTTAAATAATTTTAATCTATCTCAGCTATTGTTGCTTATCAAACGAGTTCTTTACCCTAATTGCCCATCACCCACATTGCCACCCCAATGCAAGCACACCCCCCTTTTTCTCAGCGAATTGGCATGGCAAGTACAGCTTGGTTAATACTGACACCAGTACCCTAGATGAGAAATCCCTGAATTTGGAAAGTGGGTCATTTCCCTTCATTTCCTGGCCTGTCCTCTTAAGGGTGCTTAGTAACAGAGTAGGACCATGCTATTGATGCATCAGTCTGGATTTCTCCTTAACAAAGCTCAACATCCATCTAAATAGAAGTTGTTGCTCAGAAAGGTGTCATCAGAAACTTTGCTTCCGCCGTGCAAAGATTTTTAAAATTCCATCGGGAACAGCTTCTAAAGCCTCTGATGCCAATTTCTTTTCAATAGCAGCAACGATGGAGCACCATTTCCCCTGTGCGAGCCTACGCAGCAGCAAAACGCCATTCGTTGAGGAAACACCTGCTAGGACGCCGTGGGTGGGAAGAAGGTCCGTACTGCAGGGCTGGAGCCGCCAAGTGCAACATGTTTCCCAACATGACGGAATCGATAGCAAAATTCCACTTCACCACACGCACTGCACTTGGATATTTCCTATTGGAGTCTATTTCATTTTCTAAAATGCTTGCTTCAACCTATGCAACGGAGTTCTCAATCTACAACTTGAAAAGTACTCGTCTAGGAGCAATTAGTAAAACACAGGAACGCTATTCTACTCGGAATAAAAAATTAACAGAAATTTGGAGGGGAAAGAGAGGAGTGAGGAAAATCAGGGGAAAGAGAGGTAGAGACTGAGGAACGTGGTGAGAGGTTGGGAGCTGGAGAAACTGGCCAGGGAGAAGCTCTCAGTAAAAAAATGCACAAAGACTTCTGAGATGAGAGTGAATATTCTCTCTTCAAGTGTTAGCATAACGATGTGAAGTAATTAACCACCCCTGTTGCTACAAAACATCATCAAAATTGTGCTGCATTTTACAGTCTGCATTTGTTGTGTTTTGGAGAGACAAACAAGAACAGTATATGCATAAGGCAGAAAAAAAGAGAATGCAAAACAGAGACTGAAGTGCTTCAGTGAAATACAGCTCAGAGCTGAACGGCTTCAGTGAAATACAGCTCAGGGCCAGCAGAGACCCCATGAAACAACTTCTTCCGTCTCCAGAAAAAGGAAAAAGAAAGAAAGAAAAAGAAAAGAAACTCAGGAAATGTTCAAGGACACTAGATGTCTTAGGACTTGTGGATTGGAAACAAGTTTATTTGAGTTTCAAAGGTTAGGATGATTGCAGATAGAATCTGGGTTACACACCCACAATTTTATTCAGAGCCAAGGCAATTGATTGAGGTAAGTTATCAAGCTGGGTTTTTCTGTTTGGAGGAAAATGTTTCACAGAAAGCACACTATCTGTTGAGCTCTGTTACAACGAAAGCATCAAATACAAGGACTTGGGTCGTTCTCTTTGTTTTGCACAGACCTTGAATACTTCAGAACACGATGCCCAGTTGCCCTTGTGAAGACAAGTTCTGCAGAGACAGACTAGAGCTCAAAGAAACCATCAACTTTGTGTTCACTTGATTTAACATATGTGCTTTCTTAGGTGTCAGATGTTTTGACTTTGATATTTGGCTTCTTGATCAGAACAAAAAGAATCTGTTATAGCAATATTTACTCTTGTCTTCTCTGGTCCCTGTGCTAGTTTAACCCATTTAGTCATTCAGTTCCTAAATTTATCTTGACCAAAGTGGGTCATAGATCAGTAGGCTTTGATCTACCAGCTGGTACATCTGAAATTGATTATTACTAATAAATCTAGCATCCAGGAGCAGGGGTGAGCCCAGGTCATCTGCCTGCCCATTGCCCGTTGGCCATCAGGTAACCTCTGCTTTGTTCAAGTCCATCTGACAAGGGTTCTGCCTAAATTCTTAGGGACTTTATCTCAAACTCCAGTGAACTTGACTTTGACCCTATTCCCCTATCTAGCCACTGTATTCTCTCATTTATACTCCCAGCACCACAGGCAGGAATCCCAGGAAGCTGTTTGGCTCTCTCCCACACATGTACACTGACTGACACTCCCAAGACCCTGGGACACCAGCTGCCATATCCCACGCCAGAACCAGAAGATCAGTGAAGATCCAATCTGGACATGGTTATTTTAACTACTGGAGAAATCCAAATCTCTGACCTCTGGAAGGCTGCTTCATGCCTCACCATACATGCCTGCCCTTCACCCTTAAAACTCCATGCTCATCAGAAGCTCTCGCTCTTGGCTTGACTTTGCAAATGCTCACTCTACCTTGTCACAGGTGCCACTTGAAGATGTTTTAAGTATACCTGAATGTATATCCTTTGCTCTAAAAAAATGGTTATTTATTTTTATACTGACAGGAAATAACATGTAAACAAACAGCATAAGATGGGCAACACTGGACATCAGAGCATGCGCTGCCTATGATGATGTGTATGCCTCTGGTGGCAGGAGTCACACCTGTCTCTGTTCATATTGTGTGTGTGTGTGTGTGTGTGTGTAAATATATATATATATATATATACACACACACACACACATATATATATTAATGCAAGTATATTTAAATTAACTTTGATATAAGATTTAGTATCCTCTAATATTCTTGGAGATTATTGGTAATGCCTGGTAATACTACTATACTATAGGACAAGACAATTGTTTCTCAACCATGTTACCAGCTCACAGAGACCCTGGTCCATGTGCTGGTAGAGTAAATGCTTCAGAATCACCGACCTTTCTGTATTTCAGACCCCACAGGTAAGCCAGCATCAAGGTACCCTTATTCTTTACAGGAGTTCCTAACCACTTATTTAATAAGGGAATAATTCTCTTTTGCTTGAATGCAGGGTTGTGAATTCCAGTTTTTAAATTCAGTAAGGCAAAGTAACATCATTTGTACTTTAAAATTTCTTCTCTACATGGATAAGAAATTTAAACAGCATATGTGATGGTAAGACATACGCTTCTTCCAAAAATTCCTTACAAAGTTACAGAGACACATTAATCTCACTTTAACTTTCTTCCAAAACAGTATAGTAGTTTTCAAATGTATTTTTGTGGGAGCGGCTGCTATTTGAATATGCTGAGTCTATTCTCACTGCACCAGAGTTCTTTTGGCGGCAGCAATAGAGGTACAAAGAATTATTCTGCAAATGACAAGTAGCAGAATCATTTTTGATGATGTTGACTATGATTCATCCATCAAAGCCACTCTACTTTTCTGATATGTGTGCTGTTGACTTTTTCTAAGGAAAATTACCCTAAGTAGTTTAAAAAATTATTTCTGAATTTCAAGAACAGGTGACAGAAGCTTATGTGACTATAAGTTGACTTTGGGGAATTCTAGAGAATTCAAAATGCATCATGGGTTGAGAGTTAGTTTGTTCCCCCCAACTTTCCTCTTAAAAGAAATTTGGCAGCTCAGGAAAGTTTGACCTAAAAGAAGAAAGAGCCCTGGCCGGTTTGGCTCAGCAGTTAGAGCGTTGGCCCACGGACCAGAGAGTCCTGGGATTGGGTCCCGCTAAGGGCACGTACCTCGGTTGCAGTTTGTCCCCAGCCCTGGTTGGGGTCGTGTGGTTGGCAACCACTCGATGTGTCTCTCTCACATCGATGTTTCTCTCTCTCCCTCCCACTCTATCTGAAGATAAATGCAAAAATGTCCTCGGGTGAGGATAAAAAAAATAATAAAAGAAAAGAAGAAAGAACAAGAGATACTTGCACAGGAAGAGACTTTGCCCCCTCCCCTCTCTCCACTATAAAAGGGTCTAGATTAGGACCCTGTCGCCGCTACCAGCACAGAGAAAGGCAGATGGTGCAAAGGAGTGAGTGCTCTTTCCTCTAGTCAAATGAAACACAGCAAGATTCAGATTGAAATTACTGCACACAGAGGTGTTTCCAACCTATGGCTGGCGGTTCAGAAAATCCCTGCAAGGCTACATTCATCTTGATGAATTCGTGATGCCCCAAGGTCTGGTCTCAGGCTTCCAGGTTAAGAAACCTGATTTTATTAAGTCCACTGAAAGTATCTGTCACCCCTCAGAGGCAAACCTGCCTTAATCAAGTTCATGGAGACCGAGTGCCTGTTTGTTATTAGATGATGAGGAGCAAGCATATGGGAAGCCAAGTTGTTGGAGGGTTTCGTGGGTAGCGTGGAAGCAGAACGCAGGAGTGGAGTGATCTTCAAATGAATCTCCCAATGGAAGGTGCTTCCAGCCCTCTCACCAGCCACAGGAATAGCTCTGCCAGTGGACCCATAATGTCAATTTATGGTACAGAAGTCTCCTCCTCCCCGGATGGTATTTGGATGTCACAATATTGATCTGGTTGTGTGTGTGTGGGGGGTCCTTCCTTTTGTGTCTGTTCTCATTACTGACCAACCCTTTTGGCTCAGACTTTTATGGATAATATATTGTCTTCCGTTCATTCACAACCATAGCAATAAGCCCACCCACTGTGTTCAGCTCCTAGGTCCTTGAGATGGTTGAGTATACGCCCTGTGCACAGAGGGCTTACTTGCTGTGGTTCCCATGTAGCAGCAGCAATTGTGTCAATTAATAAATCTAGAGATAATTAATGAGCACCTACGATGTGCCTGGAATTCTGTTTCGTAAGAAGATGTACACAGGAGAGGTAGGAGATGTACTTCAGCCCTAAATGCTTTGGTCTGCCTTGGGAGGGCACCCCACCACATGCAAAATATTTTTAAACTATATATGGCAGTATAAAACCATAAATGCTACAGAAGTGTTAATATGAAAGAATCACTGTGTAGTTAAAATAGGAGAGGCTTTCTGGAAAAAGTAGGACAGAGCTAGATTTTGAAGAATAGAAAAAAATAAGTAATTTTCCAGTCTGAAAAGTAGCATAAACAAATAAAATAATATGGAAATTAGTATAAAAGTCTAGAAAGTGATAGAACATAGTAGATATTCAGCCCTGGCCGGTTTGGCTCAGTGGTTAGAGCATCGGCTCACGGACCAGAGAGTCCCGGGTTCAGTTCCCACTAAGGGCACGTACCTCGGTTGCAGTTTGTCCCCAGCCCTGGTTGGGGTCATGTGGGTGGCAACCAGTCGATGTGTCTCTCTCACATCGATGTTTTTCTCTCTCTCTCTCTCTTCCCCCTTCTCTCTCTCCCACTCTATCTGAAGATAAATGCAAAAGTGTCCTCGGGTGAGGATAAAAAAATAAAAAAAATAAGAATAGAACATAGTAGATATTCAAAAATATGAAATTGAATAAATAAATGTAGTTAAGGGTACACAGTTGGACCACCACAAAAAATAGGAGTTATTCAGTAATATGAGAAAGAGTAGACTAAGTTTTGGAAGCCATAAAGAGTAATACAGACTTGATATCTTATTAGACATAAAAAAAAGAAAAAGAAAAAAATCCTCGACATTCACCTAGAATGATAACTTCCCAAGTTCCTCTTCTTTGTCTCAATAAAAAGGCAAGCATTTTCATTGTGGCATAATTCCATCTGCAAAAAGTTCTACTCAAAACACACAGTGCTCAATGTAAAATTTCCAGACAAATTACAGGTAATGATCCAAGCAGATAGTTTTATATAATAACCATTCACCTTTAGCATTCTGTATAATTCTTTTTAAATTTAAAAGCTTTTCCCAACTTTAAAATTATGAGGCAGGGAAAGACCCATTTATTCTCATTTTTTTCTCCCTTTCTTTTTCTTGCTACATTCCTCATTCATTTATCCATTCAACAAATATGGAAGGTTTGTTATTTTTCAGGCATGTGCTAAGAACAGAGTATGCACTGATAAAAAAAAAAAAATGGACATGATGCCTCCCTAATGGAGAAGAGACAGAAAGAGGTAAGTAAATAAGGACCACACATATGTGTGCCGGCAGGGAGTGGTGCTGGAGTCTCGTGTTCCAGAAAGAAGGAGACAGAGAGGGTTTCAGATACATTCTGGAGGTAGCAAACACAAGTCTTACTTATAAATTGGAGGTCAGGAGGGAGGGAATGGAGAAAACAATAATGTCTGCTTATCACTCTCTTCCCCTCCTCACATACATATTTCACATCTCTTAATAAAAAGTTTATAGCACACAACTCATGGTGCCCTCTTCCTGCCTTAGGCTAAAGAAGAGTTTAACATAAATCCCACACAAATAAGCATTCTGATTTTCGACAGTGCTATAAATAAGTAGTAGAAATATCTGATATACCGTTCTCAAATGACACTTTTAATTGTACAAAAAAGAAAAGCCGGAGACAATAGCATGCCATACATTTCTCATCAAACAAGAAACCATTATCTTTCATTATAAATCTGCTAGAGAGAGACCACAATGAAAGTCACAACCTCTACCCACTGGTGATTTAATGAACAGGAAAGGGATGTAATTAGATGAACCAAGGTAATGTCAAGGAAAGTTCCACACACACGCCTCCGATAAAGTGAAGCTCGGTCACTATATCCCACCGTGGCAATTGTTTAACACGTGACGCCGAGGAAATAGGGAAAGAGGGAGCCTGTGTCACCGAGACCTGCAGCCACAATACAGTATGGGAAGTCCCTGCACAGTCTGTCCCACGCCAAATTCTGTCCCCAAGCTACAGGGCGTAGCATGAAGTTATAAGTCCCAACTTTGAATACACAGACTTGTTTATTAGTAGACAGAGCAGAACTTTTACTTATATGCATGTATGCGTAACCAATGGACATAGACAACAATGCTGGGGACAGCGGTGGGGGGATAGGGAGGAGGGTGTCAATGGGAGAAAAAGGAGAAACATCTGTAACAAAAATAAATTGATAAAAATAATTTTTAATAAGTATTCTCAAAACCACCTTTAGAAAGGGGCTTCCCCCCTTGTTGATTGTAGCAAGTTGAAAAATGAAGTCTGTAGGTGTCTTCATCTCCTGATTCCTTGCCCTCACATGGTCAATACAAGAAGGGCTTGCTCAATTTCAAGTCTGCTCCTTAGAAGTGATTTAAAAGCAATAATTGTGCATGGGAGATTTGTTCCTTTCAAGAAGTAGAACACATAATTCCATAACACCCTGTATTCTAAATCGTAATTACGGCCAAAGTAGGTGCTGATCCAAGCACAAAAATCCTTCCCATATTTTGCAGCTCTGAAATAAAAGTGTCTGCCCCAATGCAACTCGGTTCACAAATGCTAGTAACAAGTCAAACCCTTTTCTTTTTATCGTTTCTGTGGCTCTTCTCACCTCTAGCCCCCCTTGCAGGATGGCTACCTTTAGACAGTCTCTTAGTTGCACAGCAGATGTATCTGAAAGATCTAACTTCTGTTCAGGAACCATATTTGTCTGGGAGAAAAATGTCAGAAATTCAGATATTCAGTCCTAACCTTCAGTCCTTCAAATGTGGCCTTTTGGGAAATAGAGTCATTGCAGACGTAATTAGTTAAGATAAGGTCATAATGGAGTAGGATGGGCCCCCAGTGCAATATAATTGGTGTACTTACAAAAGACACACACACACAGGGTGGATGCCATGAGAAGGCAGGTTAAGCCAAGAAACTCCCAGAAGCCTTAAGGGAGGCCTGGAATAGATCCTTCCCCGAGGGAGCGGGTGGTGCTTTGTTACAACAGCCCTAGGACCTTGCGAGTGTCCAGCAGCACCTACTTGCTTATGAACCGCTACGTTCTTTGTTAAAAGATGCTTTCCTTCAATGATATCCTTTTTTATACTCACCAAAACATTACCCAGCTCAGAAGCACCTCCTTGCCTAGCCCACCCTGAGTGCATGGTAGAAACTCCCAGGTGATTCCCAGGTTCAGCTCAGGTAGAAATCACCATGTATCTCCCCAAAGGTCTGCACACTCAGCCGCATAACCATGATCACCTGGACAAAGCCACCGACACAGAGACGGACCCCGACGTCCGTATTAGAAAGAGGGGTGGCACTAATACAATGGCTGGGATGAAGCCTCTGGGGTACGATTTCCAGACTAACCTAAGGGATGTTCACCTCAGGATTCAGGAATAACTGGAAAATGGGTGGGACAGGATTTTCTGAAGATTGTTTACAAGGCGAATGAAAGCATTTCCTGGGGTTAGTGGGGAGAAGAGAGAATCATAGCGGGAGAGAGTTAAGACACAGACACATTTGGTACCAGAGGAGTGGCCTGGCATTGAAAAGAGAAACGATCGGAGCAAAGCGGAAGTTCTGTTATGTAGTCAGCCTTCTAGCCCCTCACCCGTGGATTCGTGGGCAACAGTGTAAAACCCAGGAATAAAAATTAAAGGGTATGTGGCACTCAGAGCTCAAGGCTCAACAGCAATTGTGCCTCGGGAAGGAGAGCCCTCACTCCCTAGAGAAGACATTGCTCCCTGACAGCGGATGTGAAGAGCCTCATTGAAGGAGGGGCCACAGGCAGCACCACCAGGATCCACTGCAGGAAGGGCCACAGGGAGCACCACCAGGATCCACTGCAGGAGGGGCCACAGGCAGCACCACCAGGATCCACTGAAGGAGGGGCCACAGGCAGCACCACCAGGATCCACTGAAGGAGGGGCCACAGGCAGCACCACCAGGATCCACTGCAGGAGGGGCCACAGGCAGCACCACCAGGATCCACTGCAGGAGGGGCCACAGGCAGCACCACCAGGATCCACTGCAGGAGGGGCCACAGGCAGCACCACCAGGATCCACTGCAGGAGGGGCCACAGGCAGCACCACCAGGATCCACTGCAGGAGGGGCCACAGGCAGCACCACCAGGATCCACTGCAGGAGGGGCCACAGGCAGCACCACCAGGAATAAGGAGCAGATCCTGCAACGAGGGCAAACCATTGTGCCACAGGGCAAGAAGAACTGCATTCAGAGCACATATGAAACATCTTCAAGGAACTAACAACCTCTCCGGAGGAACTGAATCAGGGCAGGGATACGGGGGAGGAGCCAGAGAAAGGCACCTATCTGTGATTCTTTTTGTCGCCCTGATTTCATTCCCAGGAAAGAGTGGGCTGAGAAGACGGGGTACAGCTCTCTCCCTCACTGTAGCTGGCATTAGTGGTGTGATCTATGTGAGCACAGTGTCAGTCACAGGAACGCAGATGGAATCAGTAGCAGAGTGGTGGCTCTGCTTATCTGGGCCACTTGAGCTAGTGAGTTCACACCATTATTATTTAAAAATCAATTTCATGAATGAGTGCCTATTTACTAATAGCCTCACCTTATCAAGGGAAGGAAGATATGAATATGTGATTGATATGCTTCAAAAGTCCTTAAAACTCAGTTCAAATTCCTGCAGACAAGATGGGCACTGAAGGGGGAGGGGTAAGTGGACAGGTAGGGCAGCTCTGGGAGGAGAGAGGGGCAATGCCATGAAGACACAGATCCAACGTGGGAGACAACCAGTAAAAAGCAAATCAGCCATTTAAAATGTGTCTGAAAGAACCATATAATATAGTATTTCCAACTTCTCTAACAAAGGAAGCAGTTTGTCTTTCTAATGAGAAGTACCCTAGTTATACTTCTGGGGAAAATGTTATCTTACAAGAGGTTGCTCAAAATCAAATAAATTATTTTTAAAAAACACAAGTCCTGGCCAGTTTGGCTCTGAGGTTAGAGCATCCGCCCTCAGACTGAAGGGTCAAGGGTTTGATTCCCGGTCAAGAGCATGTACCTGGGTTGTAGGTTCGATCCCTCGCCCCAGTCGGGGTCATGTTGTTATAACCTGACGGCGAGATAACCAGAGACGCACAGCCGAATTGTAAAGGAGCACTTTATTTCGCCGGCAGGCTGTGGAGGGCATAGTTTCCCCTCAGATCAACAGCCACGATTCTCCTTGCTCGTCCCATTTTAAAGACAGAAACTCCCTCCTCCTTTTGCCCCCTCCCCTCAGGGAACCAGTACAATAGTGGGAGTGACAGAGACCACAGAAGTCAAAATTAGCATTATTTACCGACGGCCTAAGCACTTACAAGTACCTGCAAATACCTAATACTCAGGAAACTGCAAATGCCTCCCAACTCCTGGGGCCACTATAATCTTAGGTGAAATTCCTTTCTGTCTAGGGGTAATTAACCTATTGTTGGAAGAATATCGAGGAATGTCTATTGGTGACAAAATGGAGTCTTTTAGTCGCCTTAACCAAGGGGCCTACATAAAATGGAATCTAGTTGCCTTAGCCTTGGAGCCCACAACAATGTGGAAGGCAACCAATTGATGTGTCTCTCTCACATTAATGTTTCTCTCTCTCTCCCTCCCTTCCACTCTATCTAAAAATCAATGGGAAAATATGCTCAGGTGAGGATTAACAAAAGAAAGAGAGAGAGAGAGAGAGAGAGAGAGAGAGAGAGAGAGAGAAAGAGAGAAAGAAGAAAGAGAGAAAGAGAGAAAGAGAGAAAGAAAGAAAGAAAGAAAGAAAGAAAGAAAGAAAGAAAGAAAGAAAGAAAGGAAGAAAGAGAAAGAAAGAAAGAGAAAGAAAGGAAGAAAGAGAAAGAAAGGAAGAAAGGAAGAAAGGAAGTAGAAAGAAATTTGAAAGACACTAAAACTCTTGAATTCCTGTGGTCCCTTCCTCTGGTCAAAACACTATTTGTAATTCCCTTGCCACCCCTTGACCCTCCAAAAGATCTCAAAGCCTGACACCAGCAGTGAATAGCCCCCACAACCCCTCTCAGTAAAGGAATTTTCTTTCCCCAGTAACAAGAGTTCTGACTTTTTTCCTCCTATTTCCCATCATAAATTCTGTCACCAGCTTTCACAGACGCCCTACTTATGAAGCTACATGTTGGACTGTTGGCTTAGCTTAGGGTCTTCTGATTGAAAACCGGGTGCGTTTCCTGTTTCCCGCCCCCTGGGTTTGGACACAGCTCCCCTGTGAGAAGAGGCTGGCCTCACCCCCTGGGCTTTCACAGCTGCCTGAGGGGGTGGGACCCAGGAAGGGCCCTGGCAGTGAGGGGACAGGCGAAGGAAGTGCCTCTCGCTGTGAGCTGGGATTTTCCCAGCTGCATGTGTGGCGTGGGTGGAAAGGGAACATCCTGAACGCGAAAGCACAGACGCCCTTGAAACATCGCTCTGCGGAGAAAGAGAACCCTGAGGATTAGGTTGGGATCGGAAGGCCAACCAATCAGAGTATCAGTCCGTGAGAAGGCCTACAGGGAAGGGACGTGTTGACAAATACACCCTTATATTCAGTCTCCCTTAAACAGAAAGGAGGGAGAGGATGAAAAGGAGGGGGGAGGGGAGGGGGGGAGAGGGAGGAGAGGGGGAGGAGGGGGGAGAGAGACTGAGACCCTTGCTGGATCTTTTTCTATCAGTCTGCAAGCTTTGTGTTACATTTCACTTTCTGTAGTTGGTATTATTAAAACGTAGGCACACGGGGGGGGGGGGGGGGGTGTCAACTACAAGTACCACCTCCCCCATGCCTTCCTATTTTCTCTGTTGGGATTCTCATACATTTAGAGAAGAAAAGAGCCCTTTTCTGCAGATGTAAGGCTGCTCACTTAGAGTAGGTGTGGCATGAGGGAAAGCAACAAGTGTTCTTGCCCAGAGAGGATGGTGTAGTGCCACGTGGGCAGTGTCATAAAGGGACTTCCAGTTTGGTCTCAAAGTTCAAGTTACTCTTCCCAACAAAACAAGAACGTTAAGAACCCAGTTCCCATCATTACTCAAAGAGATGCTGATAAACAGAAGAGCTGCAATACCAGCTCATCAGGAACAACACCATTTCTTGGGTGATAAATAACAGCCATGACTGCTTTTGCAGAACCCTGGATGGAGAATAAACTGCTTGGAAAGCAACTGACAAAACTCTGCTTTTATGGTGAACTTGGACTTTTTTATTATAAGGTCAGACTAAAGCTTCTGAGTTTTTTTTCCAGGTATATGCCCTTGACGGGAATCAAACCCGTGACCCTTCGGTTCAAGGGCCAACACTTAACTGCTGAGCCACACAGGCCAGGGCAATCCTTCTTACTTTTTTTTTTCTTTATTGTTGAAAATATTATGGATGTTCTCTGTTTTTTCCCACACTATTGTGTATGTCCATTTGTTATGCATATATGCATATAAGTTCTTTGATTTATCCATTCCCACCCCTATCTGCCTTCCCTCTGAGGTTTGTCTATCTGTTCCCTACTTCCATGACTCTGGATCTATTTTGATCATCAGCTTATTTTGTTCATTATATTCCATAAACAAGTGAGATCATGGGGTACTTGTCTTTCTCTGACTGGCCTATTTCACTTAGCATAATACTCTCCAGGTCCCTCCATGTCATCTCAAAGGGTAAGAAATCTTTCTTTCTTACAGCTGCATAGTATTCCATTGTGTAAATGTACCACAACTTTTTACCCACTCATTTACTGATGGACACTTGGGCTGTTTCCAGATCTTAGTTATTGTAAATAGAACATAGCAGTACATATATTTTTTCTGATTGGTGTTTCAGGCTTCTTAGGATATACTCCAAGAAGTAGAATCACTTGGTCAAATGGCAGTACTATTTTTAATTTTTTGAGGAAACACCATATTGTTTATTTCACAGCTCTAGAACAAATACTAGAAAAGTTTATATGGAACCAAAAAAGACCCTGAATAGCCACAGCAATCTTGAAAAAGAAGAACAAAGTTGGAAGGATCCAAATACCTGATATCAAGTTAACTGCAAAGCCATCAGAATCAAAACAGCCTGGTACTGGCACAAGAACAGGCATATAGATCAAGGGAACAGAACAGAGAACACAGAAATCAACCCAAGACATTATGTGCAATTAATATTCGACAAAGGAGGCAAGAACATACAATGGAGAAAAGACAGTCTCTTCAATAAATGGTGTTGGGAAAATTGGACAGGTATGGGCAAAAAAATGAAACTAGAGCCCGGCCAGTGTGGCTCAGAGGTTGAGCGTTGACCCATGTACCAAGAGGTTGCTAGTTCGATTCCTGGTCAGGGCTCATGCCCAGGTTGTGGGTCCAATCTCCAGTGGGGGGCATGCAGGAGGTAGCCAATCAATGTTCTCTCTCAGCTATGTTTCTATCTCTCTCTCTTTCTCTCTCTCTAAAATCAATAAAGAAAAAATTGTTTTTAAATGAAACTAGACCACCAACTTACACCATACACAAGAATAAACTCTAAATGGATAAAAGACTTAAATGTAACTTGTAAAACCATAAAAATCCTAGAAGAAAATATAGGCAAAAAAAATCTCAGACATCATATGTAGTGGAATTTTCACTGATACATCACTTAGGGCAAGAGAAACAAAGAAAAAACATTAATAAATGGGACTAAGTCAAACTTAAAAGCTTCTGCACAGCCAAAGAAACCAGCATCAAAATGAAAAGGGAACCCACTGTTTGGGAGAAAATATTTACCAATGGTACATCAGATAAGGGGTTAATATCCAAAATATATAGAGTATTCATACAACTCAACAAAAGGAAGACAAACAATCCAATCAAAAAAATGGGCAGAGGACCTGAATAGACACCTCTCCAAACCGGGCATACAAAAGGCCAGGAGACATGAAAAATGCTCATCATCTCTAATCATCAGACAGATGCACGTTAAAATGACTATGAGATACCACCTCACACCTGCCAGAATGGCAGCCATCTACAAATCCTCAAACAACAAATGCTGGTGAGGATGTGGAGAAAAGAGTACTCTAGTACACTGCTGGTGGGAATGCTTCTGAAATGTTTTAATATTTAATAATAGTTATTTTTCTATTTCTGCATATGTACATCAGTCAGTTTCAATATAGAATGACTTAAAAAGAGTCTGGAGTAGACTCTCCAAACAGAATCAGCAGCACATGAATCACAGAAGATGAATAAGAGACTCCCTAGCCCTGTCTGGCTGAAGATGCCCCCAATTTCTACTGAGAAAAAATTAAAAGGTGAGAAGTTCATACCAGAACATTATTATGTCTGGTTCACAGCATAATTTTATTTCAGTTCAGTGTATTGTGAATGATTATTCTCATTCCATAAGTTAATTCTGTTTCAAATAAATTTACTGGAAAACTTCCATGGACCAGGAAGTGTGCTAGATAGGTACTAGAGATACAAAATGTATGAGTTCAATCATTCTCAAAATCCTTGTATCTTTTTGTAGTCGGTAGTAAAATCCCCCTCCAAATATTGCCTTAATAAGCCAAGGGGAGCTCAAAAAACCAGACACAATTCCAGTGGCCAGTGAGAGTGCAAAATAGGTCAGCAGCCCAGCTGAAGAATTCCACCTTTGAGCTACATGCTCAAAATGCATTTGCTTTTTCCCTGATTGGATATTTTCTGGTTGTTTTTAGAAACTATTTGGTACCATACAATGCATTAAAATGGAATCTTAAAAGTTCAAAGGAACATTTGAAAACAGACACCTAAAGTACATTTTGGACCCTCTAAAATTTTAAAGTGAATATTTTTGAGTTTTGCTCATTAATGCCTATTTCTCTACTGAAAATGGAGCCGCCGTAGTTGAACTCATGTGTAAGTGATCTGACGACCTGGAAATCTGGGGATTTCTAACACCTTGCTTTCATCTCTGGGCAAAACTATGAGCTTTCATTAAAATGAAAATCAAACTTAAATAGCTTGGACACATTCAAGCTGTGAACATCAACCATATGTGCAAAACTGGGCAAGTTTTGTCTCTGTGGGATTTTGTGAGTGGGAGGAGGAAATGGATGATCAGATGACTGGACAGATGTTCAAAGGGATCCTGGCAGTGGTGAGAGAACCTGAATCCATTTCAGCTTCCTTAGAGGGGAACAGAAAGAACAAACAAAAGCCTGAAGGTAAGGCAAAGAAAGCTAATTGCAGGCCAGTTGATAAAGCAGCTTAAAGACACAAGACTCAATTAATAGCAAACACATTTTCTTAGGAACAAAACATTCACTGAAAAGGGAAGTAAAATTATGGTGTTAGTACCTTGTAAATGTGTAACTCTCACAAAGGTTTGAACCCAGGACAGTTTCTCAAATCTATGCATTGTAGCGGAGGAAAAAGAATTAAAAAGACAAAGCCTCAATCAACATTCATCTGAAGTAGGCTTTTCTCTGTCTTTGGCCTTCAAACAAATGCTGTGGGTAATGTTTTCTTCTGCTTTCAATGACTCACAAGGGCATACATAGGAATTGATCTATGAAAAGAAGTTGGAAAAGGCCCCATGGAAACCTGAGAAGAAAGTGGAAGGAAATCTTAAAGAATCTTTGTTATATGTTGTTACTCTCTAAGGGATCTTTTCCAGTGAGTTTTCATACTCTGAGCATTGAATCATGGCTGTACAAGATCAGATTTCATAGTGGGTCCAATTGTACAGAAATGTGCCACCATGACACCTGCTACAACACCATTAACCAACCTGCCCCAGGACCAGCTGGTGAGAACCATTTCACAGCTGTGTTCTTGGGGTCCACACTTCTAGCTCTTCAAAACCAATCAGCTTCTAACTTTTCTGAGTTACATAGTGAGAGATATTGTTAGATGTGAAGTATTACTTAAGCTGACCTCATACCTCATCAGGCAGTGATGAGAATGGGTAGAAGAAGGTGTATTTTACCAAACCATGTGGTTGCCTTCTGTACACAAGATATCTTGTTAGGGCCAAATCCCTCTCTGCTTTGACTTAGGAGTCTACTTCCAAAAATATGTTTTGCCAAAATAAATGCTTGCAGGCTCAATTGTCCACTAAAAAATAAAGGTTGAATTACTTAGGTTATTCCATTTCCCTGCTCCCCAAGGTGGGCATTTATCTGTTTCTGATTTTCGTAACTAAACTGTTATAGATTCTTCAAAAAGTTAGTCTCTCTGCTGCTATTAGTGCATCTAATGGTACTTCACATTTAAATATTTAAATAAATATAACAAAGACTTGTGTTCACACAAAAACCTGCACACGAATATTTATAGAAGCTTTATTCATAATTGTCAAAAACAAGGACTATCCCAATTGTCCTTCACTTGCTGAGTGAGTAAACAAACTGTGGTGCGTACAATGTGATATCACTCAGCAGTCACCCTTTCATCACTGCTGACCCCTGTGAACACACGGGTAAGTCTAAAGTGCTAACTGAAAGAAGCCAGATTCAAAGACTATGTACTATATAATTCATATACATGACATTCTGGAAAATGCAAAATAGGGCCAGAAAACGAATTGGTGATTTCCAGAGGCTGGGGGAGGGTTGACTACAAAGGGACAAAGAAATCTGAGGGACAATGAAACTCTTCTTTGAGTGTATTGATTACACAACAGTATGTGTTTGTCCAAGAGTGAGATTTTACTGTATGTAAATTATACCTTAATAAAAAATGAAAAATTAATTACATCAACTCCATTTGATGGAGATTTACACACAAAAATGTATTTTCTCACAATTCTGGAGACTGGAAGTCCAAGACCAAGGTGTTAGCAGGTTTGGTTTCTTCCAAGGTCTCTCTCCTTGGCTTGCAGATGACCACCTTCCCTCCGTGTTCCCACATGACCACCCCTCTGTATTGTCTGTGTCCTAATCTCTTCTTATAAGGACACCAGTAATAACCCTGTCTTACCTTGATTATCACTTTAAAAGCCTTATCTCTGAATAGGGTCACATTCTGAGGTCCTGGGGGTGAAAGGTGGGAAGTGATTGCAATTACATGTAGTGGGAGGCCAAGGGTCCTGCTAAATATTCCATAACTCACAGGACAGCCCCTCCCATCAACAACAAAAAATTATACAGCCCAGTATCTCCACGGTCCCAAGATTGAGAAACTCTGCCATAAAGTAATGCTGACATATAATGGCCATAATATTAACAGAAGGCCATCCATATTCCTATATCATATAATAAAATAATTTATTGTAATGAGATCAATTTGGGGCAGGGCTTATGCAAACTCTTACCAATTTTTTTCTAAATATCTGCATTAAAAAGCCATGACCTTCTTTTTTCTTTTTTTTTGCATTTTATTCATTTATTTTTGTTACAGATGTTTCTCCTTTTCCCCCCATTGACACTCTCCTCCCAATCTCGCCCCCCACCCCCAGCATTGTTGTCTATGTCCATTGATTACATATACACGCATATAAGTTCTGTGGTTTATCTCTCCCCCACCCTGCCCCACTCTTCTGAAGTTTGTCAGTCTGTACTCTACTTCTATGTCTCTGGGTCTATTTTGTTCATCAGTTTATTTTGTTCATTATATTCCACAAATAAATGAGATCATGTGATATTTGTCTTTCTCTGATTGGCTTATTTCACTTTGCATAATACTCTCCAGGTCCCTCCATGTTGTCTCAAAGGATAAGGGATCTTTCTTTCCTACAGCTGCACAGTATTCCATTGTGTATATGTACCACAGCATTTTTATCCACTCATCTACTGATGGACACTTGGGTTGTTTCCAAGATCTTAACAATTGTAAATAGTGCTGCTATGAACATTGGGGTACATATATTCTTTCTGATTGGTGTTTCAGGCTTCTTAGGATATATTCCTAGAAGTGGGATCCTTGGGTTAAATGGCAATTCAATTTTTAATTTTTTGAGGAAACACCATATTGTTTTCTATAGTGGCTGCACCAGTCTGCATTCCCACCAGCAGTGTATTAGAGTCCCCTTTTCTCCACACCCTCGCCAGCACTTGCTGTGTGGTAATTTGTTGATGGTAGTCATTCTGGCAGGTGTGAGGTGATACCTCATAGTCGTTTTAATTTGCATCTCTCTGATGATTAGTGACGGTGAGCATTTTTTCATATGTCTCTTGGCCATTTGTATGTCCTGTTTGGAGAGGTGTCTATTTAGATCCTCTGCCCATTTTTTAGTTGGTTCTTTGTCTTCGTTTTGTTGAGTTGTATGAGTACTATATATTTTGGAGATTAACCCCTTATCTGATGTATTGTTGGCAATTATGCTCTCCCGTATAGCGGATTCCCTTTCCATTTTGATGGTTGTTTCTTTTGATGTGCAGAAGCTTTTTAGTTTGATGTAGTCCCATGTGTTCATTTTTTCCTTTGTTTCTCTTACCTTAGACGTTGTATCAGTGAAAATTCTGCTGCGTGTAATGTCTGAAATTTTGTTGCCTACATTTTCTGCTAGAATTTTTATGGATTCATAAGTCACATTTAAGTCTTTTATCCATTTTGAGTTTATTCTTGTGTATGGTGTAAGTTGGTGGTCTAGCTTCATTTTTTGCATGTAGCTGTCCAATTTTCCCAACACCATTTAGTAAAGAGGCTGTCTATACTTCATTGTCTGCTCTTGCCACCTTTGTCAAATATTAATTGAGCATAATGTCTTGGGTCAATTTCTGGGTTCTCTGTTCTGTTCCATTGATCTATATGCCTGTTCTTGCACCAGTACCAGGCTGTTTTGATTACAGTGGCTTTGTAGTATAACCTGATATCTGGTATTGTGATCCCTGCTATTTTGTTCTTCTTTTTCAAGATTGCTATGGCTATTTGGGGTTTTTTTTTGGTTCCATATAAACTTTTGGAGTATTTGTTCTAGTTTCATGAAATATGTCATTGGTATTTTAATGGGGATTGCATTGAATCTATAGATTGTTTTGGGTAGTATGGGCATTTTAATGATGTTAATTATTCCAATCCATGAACAAGGTATGTGCTTCCACTTTTTTATATCTTCTTTATTTCTTTTTTCAATGTCCTGTAGTTTTCTGAGAATAGGTCCTTTACTTCTTTGGTTAAGTTTATTCCTAGGTATCTTAGTTTTTGTTTTGTTTTTTCTGCAATGGTAAATGTGATTTTTATTTTTTATTTTACTCATTTATTTTTCTTTTTTAATCCTCACCCAAGTACATTTTTCTATTTATCTTCAGGTAAAGTGGGAGAGAGAGGGAGAAAAAAGGAGAGAGAGAGAAACATCAACATGAGAGGCACACATCAACTGGCTGCCTCCTACACGACCCCACCAGGGCCAGGGATGAACCGCCAAGGTACGTGCCCTTGGCCAGAATTGAACCTGAGATTCATTGGTCCACAGGCCGACGTTCTACCACTGAGCCAAACCAGCCAGGGCCGAGGGATTATTTTTTTTAGTTTCTCTTTCTGTGAGTTCATTATTGGTGTATAAGAATGCCATTGATTTCTTGATGTTAATTTGAATCCTACTTTGCAAAATTCATTTGTTAGCTCTCGTAGATTTTTGATGGAGTCGTTAGGGTTTTCTATGTACAATATCATGCACAACCTTCATTTTAAAGAGTCCAAAATGGTGTTACATTACACATGTCATTCTTTTGGTGTTTTCTCTTTCTCTTGCTCTCTCATATCTCCATCCACGTCACAGACTGCAAAGCAATGGGAAAACCATAACAAACATGAGAGCATCACCTTCATCACAGATCTACGGAGATCCTTTACCTGGACAGACCTATTTGCACTGCACAAACAGAAAGAATGTTGATTTTTTTCCCTACTCATTTAAGTTAGTGAATGAAGAAGCTGGTTAAACAAGTTTGTGGCCTGGTTAAAGCTTGGCACTTCCTTAAAAGTTTCACCTCATAATGTGGGTTTAACATAAACATGAAATCAGCTTGATTAATCTTGACCATCAGAGCTATAAACATTCTTCCCAGCAGGATTTCCCATAAACTCTGGGGCACAAGCAAGGCCTGTTTTACCACTTACCCACCTTTCTCCTGAATCCCAACCCTGTGACTTTCTAGTCATTTCCTCCTTCATATTAAAGAAGAAGAAAGTAAGCAGAGCAGATAATGAGTGAGGATAAATAGACAGATGACAGAATCATGCCCTGTTTTATATTCCACAAAGATAATTTATCACTCAAAGTTTCAGCTCCTTTGGAATGGAACAGTCCATCTGCTTTCTGGCCTTAGGGTCCAAAAACATTTGAAAATATTTCTCTCCAATTTTCTGTCAACTGAGATAGCTTGGGTGTGAATGTTGACAGTTTGGAGAAAGAAGACCAAGACTTTTCTGGAAAGGAGCCGCATTTCTTACCTCCCTCCCTCTCTTGTAGCCAGTTGGCTGGTGTCTGTTGGCCTTCAGGACAGAGTGACAGGACTACCTGGGGTTCTGATTTTTTTCAAAGAAAAACAAAGGGGGAATTATATGGGTTTTAGCCTCTAATTTTTTAAAAAATATTTTTTTCTTTATTGATTTTTAGAGAGAGATAGAAACATTAACAAGAGAGAACATTGATCGGCCGCCTCTTACATGCCCCCGACTGGGAGTCAGGCCCACAACCTGGGCATGTGCCCTGGCCTGGAATCAAACCAGCAACCTCTTGGTGCATGTGTCGATGCTCAACCACTGAGCCACACCGGCTGGGCTAGCTCTTAATTTTTAATTACTCTGTTTTTAGTTTTTACTTATCACTGTTCAGGTGAAAACTGGTTATTCAACACATCATGTTGTGAACATGAAAATTAATAATAGAAGAAAGAACAGATGATTCTATCACCACTGACCATCAGTGCCCAAAGAAACTGGGATCCAACTGCTTACACACACACACACACACACACACACACACACACACACACACATTACCTACTAAAAAGGCTTAAAGGTAAATCCAAAATTCCCAGGTCACTCTATTAAAATAAAACCAATGAATAAACATTCTTTAGATGAGAAAACAATTCTAAAATGTTCATTATTTCATTCATTCATTCATCTAAAACAATTATAGAAAATCTGCTATTATAAAAATATTTTTATAAACTCTGTAGTGAACACAAAGGTGAAACAAATAAAGGTCTGTCCATGAGGAAGATATAGTCTAGTTTAGAAAGCATATGTATACATATGCAATTATAATGTAAGCTAGAGAAAGATAACAAGTGAAACAAAATCTTTCAGCTACTCTCATAACTTGCAGAACGAAGTTCGACCTCCATAGCTCACCACACAAAACCCTTTCTGATTTGGCTCCTGGCTACACTTCCTGCTTCATTTCCTGACACTACTCTTTCTATGCTATTTCCTTCCACCAACATGAACTACTAGCACCATTCTTTTGCACATAACTTTTCCCTTTAGCTGGAATATGCCTCCCATTTCTCTTTTCATCAAGTCAATGCTTGGCCTTCAAAATTCATCCCAAAGTAGCACTCCTGTAGAGAGCGTTGCATGAAGACTCCCTTCTAGGCTACCCTGAGGCCTGGCCTCTCTTTGTCCTTGCACTCACCAAACCACACAGTAAACGCAGTTTCATTTGTCTCCGCACCTAAGTTCTTGAGGGCCTAATATAGATCCTGAACACTGAAATAACTTAGAAAATAAAGAGATTAGAGATATTTCTTACATCATTTAAGTTGTACCCCAAAAATAGTAGGATTTGGACATTCAGAGGCCAGAAACGTGTCTTCTTCCCAGATGGATGGATTGAAGGTAAGAACAAAGTTATGTACAAGACAGGTGCATGCGCAGAGGAGCCCCTGTGCTTACGAAACCTCTACTGGGTGCAAGGGGTGTACAAGTTGCTCTATTAAATTATCTCATTTAATGCTCACAGCAGCAAAGAGCAAATACCATGTCTAAAGCTCACCTAGTGGAATAATGGAAGTATAACTGGGAAAGGTAAATTGGAGCCAGAAAAGATGGCTCTGACTAGGAACATTGCCAAACCTGAGAAGCATTTGGAAATATCTGAGCGTCAGAGTAACAGGAAAACCATGCATGCTAAACATCTTTCTATGTACAGAGCAGCTCCTCACAATGAAGGATTGTCTTGTTGAAATGTCATTATGGACCAACTGGACATTCTCAGAAGTCTTGAAAGTCAGGCGAAAGAGACGGAACATTATTTGGTACCTGATGGGGAGTGACTGAGGATTTTATAGTTTCACAAGGTATGTAAACAAGACTTTCACCTCTTACACACATCTCTGTAAAGTGCTGGTCACATCTCAGGGGGAACCCAAAAAGGAATGGCCATGGAAACAGAATTACTCACTTATCCTTCTCAAGGGTAGGTGGAGATCAAAGCATCCTGGCCAAGACCTCATTTGGAAGTCTGCACCATGATAGTCACCCTGCCCCAGATGTGCTGTGTGAACACACTGAAATTCCACTGGAATCATTCTTGAACCTCCTCAAGTTTTTCAGAAAGCTTAGGCTTGGTTTTGAAAGGAAAAACAAAAATTGTTTTACTCTGAGTTGAGATTGAAATTGAAAGACATTTTTATGGCTTTTGGGAAAGACTTCAAATGAGCAACTTTTCGAAAAGAATGCGTCATTAAACAGATGTTAGAAGTTGAACCCAGTTCCAGAGGTGTTAGAACAATGATGGTTTAATTTTACCATGGGTCCTGTGTGGCCCTGCCAGGAGATGTGGTCATGAGCTTTCAAGCACGAAACACATTAACATCCCAGGCCTCTGATATGAGAAGAGCCTGAACCTAAGTGATGTTACTGAAGTAATTCTGAAACATTCTGGTAGAAGATACTGTCCTGCGTGCTTTGAGTCTAGACACTTAACAGTGGAAACTTCTAAAGTAAAGGCATTGTTCTCATAACTTAGGACTCCAAAAATGGGGCAGAACATGGGAATCAAGAGGATAATTTAGTAATTTGATCATTTTGGTGGACAAATTTATACCTCTGATGGCCCTGATGGCCCATTTACAAAGATGCTGTGAAGTAATACAAACCTCACACATCTGCACACGAAAGACAAATCACCCCACCTGGGGAACAGCAAATGGCAGGCTCTACATTTTAGAATTTTATACCACAGACTATATTTTGCATTTTGTATTTGCCTAAATGATGATATTCTGTATGTTTTCAACTCTTTTCCTTGGTTCTTCGCATCACCTGCCACTACATAGTCATCTATCTGGATTTGCTAAAGCACTCCAACATAAAAATTATAAATGTCCTTCAATCCTCACCTGAGTCCTGTTAACAACAGCTGGCCAACCAGCTGCAAAATATCATGAGCTAATGACTTGAATTAGGATAAACTGGGAGAGGATTATAGATGTGAACTGATGTTGTTAAGAAGTCAGGTTTCCTTTTTTTATGCATCTTTTTTAAAAGGCCTCTACATCTATTAGCAGATGCTAATAGTACTGAATCTGTGGGATTCTCATCAGGATGCTCTGAGTCTGTTCTTCTTTCAGAAGCCCAGGATCAGAGAGCGGCAAGAAGGGGGAATGGAGATTGGCTTAATTACTTCATTGCGTTAAGATTAAGGGTGCCAGAAAAAAATACATTTACATTTGAACTTCAGATATAGAGGAATAACGTTTTAATATAAAGTATGACCCATGCAATATTTTTCCAAGTATTGCATGGGACACACTTATACAACAGTTTCCTCTCATCTGGAATTTCGCTTTCTGTGGTCAACAATGGCTCAGAAATATTAAATGGACAATTCCAGAAATAAACAATTCATAAGTTTTAAATTGTGTGCTGTCCTGAGTAGCATGATGAAATCTCCAGCTCTTCTGTTCCCTCTTGCCTGGGAGGTGATTCATCCCTTTGTCCCAAGTCTCCACAATATACGTGTTCCCAGCCCATTAGTCACCTAATGGCCCTCTCAAGTAACAGGGAGAGAGGGAGAGACCATATTCACTAACTTTGATTACGGTATATGGTTATAATTGTTCTATGTTATTATTAGCTGGTGTGGTTAATGTTTAACTGTGCCTAATTTATCAATTAAACTTTGTCATAGGTATGTATGTATAGAAAAAGAATAGTACATATAGGATTTGATACTATCCGCTGTTTCAAGCATCTAATCAGGGTATTGGAATGTATCCCCTGCAGATAAGGAGGGACGACTTTACCCAAAAACTATTCTTGTCGTTGTATATTTGGAATTCAAATTTAACTGGCTGCCCCGTATCTCTGTTTGTTAAATCTGACAATCTTAATTAAGATAAAAATTGATGAGCAGAGACATTCTTTCAATTCCCAAACTTCAACGTGTTGAAAGGGAGCAGTGATGTCATTAGCAATGACAACAAAGGCACGACGTTTTAAAATTTACATTTAGCTTTGAGGCTCATTGGGGTATTTATATTTGAACATGAGTGTGCTGTGATGTTCTCGGAATTCACAGCAGCAGAAACCGTCGCGAGGCCCCTGAAGGAATTGAGTGTTATCTACGGTTCCTCCAGCCTCTGCTCCCTTCCCCACTCAGTTATCTCTGCAACAAGTACATGCTCCTTCTCAAACGGATGGGAAACAGACACCGAAGCAGGAAGGTGCGTGTTCGCCAGTCTTTCTGGAATTTACAACTGAATGAAGTTTCTACCCTTTATGTAGAACTTTTTCCTTCTTATAGTCTTCACTCAAGTCTTGTAAAAGTAAATAAGCAGACAATGTAGTGTTTGCCTTCAAGCAGGACGCAATGCAACAATTATAGTATGAATTTAGAAGGAAAAAAATCATCAATGATAGGCTACCAGAACATTGAAATGTCCATGTCCTGTGACAATAAAGTGTCAGCTCGGGTCTCCAGAGCTGTGTGCTGCTGAAAAGAGCCAAGGAAAAAATTGCATCCTGTCCTAGAACCCAGAGTGCCTCCTGTCTTGTTCTATGCCAGTTGGATAAGGAAGAGAAGCGCTAGGCAGCATGTGTAGAAATCAGCCAGTGTTGTTTTTAAACCTCCCTTGAAAGCCCTGAAGATGAACACAGATATTGAGACAACACTATCTTCATAAAACAAAGAGCAGCGACACAAAGGAAGACCACACTGCGACAAATTCGGCCTCTGGAGGTTGGGAAACCTAATGCATGGGAACTGCGGTGACATCCATTGTTTAGGTTTCTGCGGTGCTGCCTGACTTACACCCCGGACAAATAAACACAACGACATAGACCAGGCGATGTAAACAGTGTTTACCAACCATGTCTCGTCAACATGTTGTGGAAACAAGCTACAGCTGTGGCTTGTGAGGGATCCATACTGCAGCCTGGAGATCTCAAACAAAGTTATTTGACGTACAAATCTTGAATCAAAGAGCTCGCGTGGAGTGGGGAAAGGTGCTGGAGAAGCCACACTTCTGGAAACAGCTGAAGACCCGAAATGAGCCTGCACCTTACTACCTGATGAGATTCATATACTAGAAGATTTAGGGACAGGAACATGACCCCCGAACCTTGATGGTCACATTATTTGGCAGAGACGTGGCTGGGAAAACACTGAGATTTCAAAAATCACAAAAACAGAGTAGGTGTGAAAGTGAAATTCTAATCACTTAAATATAAACCTGATTTAAGTAATTTAAGGCCTGGATGAGTGAGTGTAGCCATTACCACAGATACTGAACTAGCTGTAACACAAAACATAAGATGTTCCTCTCCTTCTAGTTACCTCTTTTCTTTTACAAAACCAAAATATTGCAATCCTTGGGCTTTAAATGAATAGAGTTTGAAATGAATTGAAAAAGAATCCAGTCAGAAAAGCTCAGAGTATGAATTAGATTTAAAAGCATTTGCTAATCTTAGCTTTGATCTGGAAAAATAAGGATAAATCAGTCCTCAAGATTAAACTTCTGGCTTTATCAGCCAGAGAATTTTGCTGATTTTCAACATCTTCCCAGCAAATAGGGCAAAATGGGAAGTCTAAGATAAAGAGATTGAAAAGCGATTTAAAAAAATTTAGTAGAATCCGCAAATATATAAGAAATTATTGCAATTTACAAATGTTGGTACCATGGGATTGTGATAATGGTCTGCTACCAAGGATAGTTCCCAAGTGACCTAACGCAACATATAAAATATAGGCTCCCTTGTATCAAAACAGTAAGAATTCTTGGTTAAAGGTAACATTTTATCTGGGATTTTAACATTAATTAATTATATTTTGCAATATAATATTTTATAAGTCTATTATAAAAAGTACATATTATATTATTATATAATGTGTTATGTATCATTATTATAAATATTATAAAATTATACTATTTTACCATTAATTAAGTATATCCACCAACACTTCAGTGCCCCATTGACAAGTGAAGAAATAAGGTTCTCAGGGAGAACCAAACAGGGCATCGAGGCCGCAGGGAAAGGAAGAGAAGAGAGCTTGTAAGGACTGAGGGAGACCAGAGGGGAGAAGAAACACATTCCAGTGCAGATGGAAAGGCCTCAGCTAACCAATTTTCTGCCAGATGGATCCCAGGCACATTGGCGACCTGAGGCACACCGCCCAAGCTCAGCTCACGTGTGATAATAGACCTCTACCTGTGAGACGTAGGAGAGAAAACTGGAGGACTCCATGGCCATGACAGCAAGTGGCAGCGACCCAATGAGAATGGAGCGGGTAGTAAAATATCATTGAGATCTGTGGTCGGAAAACTACAATTCAGCATGGCTGTGCCATTTGTGAGGAATGCGAGTCTCTGCCACATGTGGCAATAAGAACTTTATAGTTTCCAACGTCATTTTCCTTCTCCCAGGCTATTGCTGCCTTGAGATATAGACCCATCTAGCCACTCTTATTTACCACTTTAATAAATATTCACGAAGCACTCGACTGCAATCTTTTCAGGCTCCCACGCTGTGGGGATGGTACAATTAAGCTACCCTGGCAGTCCCCTTCCATAGAAAATGCTGTGATGTACATCTGTTTATACTCTGCGTGTTTTGTAGTTGAATTTTCATACCTGGAATGTTTACAGCTTGGCTCTAAAAAGAAGTGCCACCTTCCCCTTGAGATCAGGATTCAGTATCAAGATAAAAGAAACGTCACTTCATGCAGAAAACTTATCCATATCCACTGCCTCCGACAATCAACCATGGTTCACATTCCCCTTTCCATCCTGTTGTCTGTAACGGGGAACTGCCTAACTGACTCTTCTCCTGGTAGCTACAAAATGAACTTTTACTCAAAACAAGTCTATATAGTCATTTGACTTAAATTTAGGAAGCTAAGGAATGATTTTAGACTTACATCTCTAAGGGCTAACGTATGTGCAAGACCTTGATGCTGTAAGGAATTTTGTTTCTATCAACAAGATATTCATCTGCAAGGAATGTTCTAAATCTACAATTCAGCTGCTTCCTTCCTTTTTTTTTTTCCCTGTCTGAAACATTCTTCCCAGCACTCAGTACTTTTTCTGATGTCTAATTTTTTATTCACATTACAATGGTTTGAGTTGGTTGATTTGTTTAGGGGTGGGGAGTTCCTTTCTCTCTCTCTCTCTCTCTCTCTCTCTCTCTCTCTCTCTCTCTCTCTCTCTCTCTCTCTCTCCCCCTCTCTCCCTCTCTTTCTTTTTAGAATGGCTTTCAGGCACTGCATTGGCTCTTCGAGCTCATTGATTTTGCAGTGTTCACAGCTGCCCATTGTATCCGGCACCTACTTTTTCTTAGTACATAAATAGGATTTCTACTCATTGCAGTCTATATTTTGCCTGTCCTTGCCTCAGCTAATGCCATGTCAGCTTTGGTACTACAGACAATGAAATACAAGTAAATTATTTTCACTCTGAACTGGGCGACTTTAAAGTGGGACCCGTTACATTCTTTTTGTTCCATTTCTATGCTTCAGTTATCAAAGCTTTCCATGTAGTTCAGCAAAGAAAGAGTACTTGCCACTATTATTTACCTGATTTCTTACCTTGTGATGAGTACTCCCAAAAGCAAAATAACAAGTAAATAAAACAAAAATTCTTACTTCTCAGCAAGAAGATGAGGGAAATAAAATAAAATAAAAAGAGTGGTTTCCTTTCCTGTTTGTGCCTTTCGATTCTTTTCTAAGACCTTTTCGCTTTTCATCATGCTTTGGCTCCATCACGCTGCCGTCTCCACTCCATCCGCCCAGCCTCCAGATGTCCCCTTAGAAAGGTTCAGGTAAATCAATTCCCTTCTGTGAACTGAGATTATGGTGTCCTCTCTCTGAGGATTTCATCTTAACAGGAAATACTTCTTTATCCAAAGGAATAAATCTCTAATGGAAGAATTTCAAGTATTCCTGACCAGTAGAAAGGAAAAATATTTAAGGGCAGTTTTCTGGTGTCTCTCAAGTTATGCCAAATTTAATACTTGTTTGACCTGTACTCGACATCTTTTGAAAAATAGATTTGAGGTACCTTACACAAATAGACAAAAAATTAACAGAGGATAAAATTAGGGGTGAGGTTACAAACAATAATAGAGGGTAAGATAGTCAAGGATAATATTAGCACATAAAATATACATACAATAACAACTTGGATGATTGCTAGAACTGACCTTCAAATTTACCTCCAAGCATCCTAGAGACAAAAGCAAAGGGGAAATATAACTAGTTAAAAATGCACAGCATTTATAAGGTTTACAACACTATTCAGAAGAAACTACACTCACTAGTAACCAAGTAGCTTCTGGGTGGGGTTAGTCTTATATAGAATTCATAAAATGTAAGTCCTCACAAAGAATTGTAGGAGATTCTCTTTTTAAAAAAATAATTTTTTTAATTGATTTTAGAGAGAGAGGAAGAGAGAGATAGAGACATCGATGAGAGAGAACATTGATTGGCCGCCTCCTGCATGCCCCCCACTGGGGATCAGGCGACAACCTGGGCATGTGCCCTGACTGGGAGTCAAATCGGCAACCTCTTGGTGCATGGGTCGACACTCAACCACGGAGCCACACCAGCCAGGCACAGGAGATTATCTCTACCAGCTTTCACAATAGCCCCAAGCTGGAAACAACCCAAATGTCCATTAAATAAATAACAATTATGGTATTACATTCAGTGGAACACTAGTTAACAACACAATGGAATGAAATACTGATAAACACAATAGCATGGGTGAATTTAAAAATCATCATACTGAGTAAAAGAAGATAAGCACACAAGCATACATACTGTATAATTCCATTTATACAAAATTCTTGAAAATGAAAACGAATCTATAGTGACCGAAAACAGACCAGTGGCTGCCTGCAGATGGGGGTGCAGGAACGGGGACTGCAGGGTCACGAGGAAACTTTTGAGGGTGATGAAAATGTTCTGTTGTGGTTTCACAGCTGTATACATTTGTCAAGACTCATTAAATTGTACACTGTAAATGTTTTCTCGAAAAAAATTTAGAAACTTTATTTATAACAGCCCCAAACTGGAAACAACCCAAATTTCGATCACCAGGTGAATGAATAAACAAGTTGCGACATGTCCATGTGTGGAATACTACTACATGAGAAAAAGGGATGACCGGCTGATTCACACAACATGGATGAAACGCAAAATAGTTATGTTGGATAAAATTCTGAAAAATGAAAACTAATATAGAGTGACAGAAAGCATATAATTATTTATGAGTAGGGATGAGTTGGGGGATGAGAAAACACTGGGGAATCTGGGATATGTTCATTACCTTGATTGTGATGGTTTCATAGGTATAGACATAAACCAAAATGCACCAAATTGTGCACTTTTTAAATAAATGCAATTTATGATATGTCAACTATTCCTCAATTAAGATGTTTAAAAATAAAAGCAGAGAAAAACATCTCATGTGTCTTTTTTTTTTTTGCATAATTCTATCTCTGCTTGTATATCATTATATGACAGTTGCCTTTTCTTTTTTTTTTATTATTTTTTTTTATTAATTTATTTTTGTTACAGATGTTTCTCCTTTTTTCCCCATTGACACCCTCCTCCCCATTCCCCCACCCTGTCCCCAGCTTTGTTGTCCATGTCCATCACTTATGCATACATGTGCATAAATAAAAAAGCTGTGGTACATATACACAGTGGAGTACTATGCAGCTGTAAGAAAGAAAGATCTCTTATCCTTTGAGACGACGTGGAGGGACCTCAAGAGTATTATCCTAAGCGAAACAAGCCAAGCAGAGAAAGACAAATATCACATGATCTCACTTATTTGTGGACAGTTGCCTTTTCTGTGTCTGTGTCCACCGTTGGCTGTGCGCTCCAGCAGGGGAGGAGTTATGGTGCAGCAGGTGTGCTCCTCCCCGGGCGGGGCCTGGCTCATGGATGGTGCTCAGTGTCTGTTAAACTGGATTGCAATGTCCAAGAGTAATGGCTACCATTTCTGGTGTCCATTATCTGCCGGACACTATCTTAAGAACTTTTCACTGATTGACTCTTTAATCCTCCCCATAGTTCTCTAAATTGAGTCCTGTTATTACTCCACTTTGCAGTTGAAGAAACACAGTCTTCCAGTTCCAGAGCCCTAGCTCTCTTTAATATGCACTCGACATTGCCTTTATGTATCATGCTCAAAACAAATGAGAATCTTTAAAGATGTAAAGCCAAGACCATCGAGCCTGTGGTGTGGAGATGCCAGAGAGCTTAGGAACTAAGAAAGTGAGCTCCGAAGACCAGATGCATGGGACTGAACTTGGAGTTAGAAAATGTATTAAGTCCTGACAGATTTATTAAGCCACCTCAGAGTTACTGCAAGGATCGAATGAGAAAATGGCTAGAATCTCAATGACAACTGAATGGTGTCACGATCATACTCTAGGATAAATTCATTTGGATTATAAGAATTGAATTGAGAGAGAAGGTTCATCTGATATCTGGTTCTCGCACAGCACATTTCCTCTCAATTGCATGGACAAATTTAGATTTTACACTCCAAACAGCTGGCACAGTAACCCTAGAGCCACCTCTTGTCAACCACACAGTTGTATTGTTGGCACATGTGGCATGTGGTTCTTCTTTCAGAATATTCGTGGTTTGTTTATTTTAAAGTCATGAGAATCTCATGGAATGGATGCTTTGCTTTCATTGATTTCTTTGGCCTCTACTGTTTTGTTTAGTTCTTTCAAAATCAAGTATTTAGTCCGGCCGGTGTGGCTCACTGGTTGAGCGTCGACCCATGCACCAAGAGGTCACCGGTTCGATTCCTGGTCAGGACACATGCCCAGTTTGTGGGCCCGATCTCCAGTGGGGAGCATGCAGGAGGTGGCCAATTGATGTTCTCTCTCATCGATATTTCTATCTCTCTCTCCCTCTCTCTCTAAAATCAATAAAGGAAAAAAATTTTAAAAAGAAAATCAAGTATTAAATTATAAAGACCTTGTGTATCATATGTTTGCATTTTTTATGAGCTTTACGCTACGCATCATACATGCTATATACCATTTATTACAAAAGTCACCCACTCAAGAGCTAAATGAGCAATCCCAGAAGCTGCCATATTACAGAATCATCACAGAAACTCTACTGCCTCCTATACTACAATTACTAATGCTAACTGCTCATGTAATCTGGTCCATTTAATAGAATTCAGAGTTGTGTTAGTATAAATGAGGATAAATTTGGGGGCTCAAGAATTCTTTAAAAGTTTTTCCATTTAAATTAATGGTAATTATATATTTGACTTTGAGAATTTTAGAGGAGTTTTTCAGGAACAAATTAACCCTTGAAAAGTTATAAATAATATAAGAAATTAATATTAGGGCCTTTATTTTTTAAGCCCACACATTCCATTCATTGGGTGCTGTTTCCCAAGTTGAATTCAAAGAAACAATGTAGGGCCATTGTTTGTATGGAAAACACTGGCTGAGTCTGAAGTTACATAAGTCTATATGGTAGGAATTCTCTAAGATATATCTCTAAGATATAATATCCAAGAAGAGGACATACTATCGAGCATTTCCCAAAAAATTAATCTTACATGAATGCTTTCTTGCTAGAAATGAAATTTTGTTGGTTGACATTTAAGGATACAATTGGTATGCAGTAGTGAAAAAAAGTCTTTCAAGTCTAAAGACTTAAGTTCAAATATTGACACAAAAGTCTGTTAGAGATTTAACATCTCTAATTTTAGTGTCTTCATCTGTAAAGTGAAACAATTAAAATAAGAATATTGATTTCAGCCCTGGCAGGGTGGCTCAGTTAGTTGGAGCACTGTCCCATACACCCAAAGGTAGGAGGTTCAAATCCCAGTCAGGGCACACACATAGGTTGCAGTTTGACCCCCAGTGGGGTGGGTATAGAAGGCAACCATCGATGTTCCTCTCTCACACTGATGTTTCTCTTACTCTCTCTCTCTTTCTCTCCCATCCTTCCTCTCTCTCTAAAAATCAATTAAAAAAAAAACAACATATCCTCAGGTGGGGACTAAAAAAAATATATATATATATATATATATTCCACTAGTGTGTGTATATGAACACAGAAGGCTTTGGAAATTAGAGTTAGCTCAGTGAAGCATTCAGGTTTTCCTAGTTGTCCTGGTCATTACCTTCAACAACTCGATTCATAGTCAGTACACACATCACTATTTTAGATTTCCAAGTCCTTGGACTAACTTAAAAGGTATTTACCATAGCTAAAGTAAATAGTAAGAGCAAAAATGTCCTCACCTTGGGAAGTTTCTGCTTAAAAACAGAATTAACTTTGGCTTTCGCCACAGGAACCTAAAGTAGATTTGGCCATGGGAAAAGTCATGAATCAGGTAAAGTTATTTTCTATTTCCCATCTGTACACAAACCTCCCTTCCCTTTAACTTCCATTTGTTGCTGGTGAGACGGCAAGACCTTGGTCCTTGTCTTCTTGAAGGAAAGATATGAGTCAACAGACAGTGCAGCAAAGCAAGCAAGAATGTATTGGCCGCAGCAAAAACACACGCAGGACAGTGAAACGAGGAAGGGCATGGAAGCAGCACCAGGAGAGCCCAGGCTGGGCTGCTTCGGCTCACTGGGAAGTCAGAGAAAAGGGGCCTTAGAGACAGGTTCCGGAGGTTAGCTCAGGATGAACTGCTGCAGCCCATTGCTCCCCTGGTTGCAAACCTCATGGGGACCCTTAGAGTTGAGGAGATGCACAACTGTGGGGGGAGAAGGGAGGAAATGGTGTGGGCATGCTCCCTAGAGGGAAGGCACACACTGGGTCCTTCATCCTGAGGGTTTTTATTTCTCTCTTGTAGGTGGAATCTTAGGGGAGATCTCAGGAGAGAATCTCAATAGAATATTTATCAGCTTTCCAGGTGTGCTCTTTCAGGGTCATGGTCTCTGCTGATTGGTCAGTGCCAGGGCAGGGGGTCATCAGTCAATGCAACTGGCATCACTTGTCTGGTTTTACTGCTTTTCTGGGCCTGGAGCTGAAACATAGTTGAGGCCTAGATGTTATCTTTGGGGAGGAAAGGTCAGGGGGTCCTGACCACATGACCAGTGATGTGCTAGGGGAGGAAAGTTTACCCTGGGGATGAGGTCCTTGTTTTCCCAGTTTTGCCCATTGCTAGGCAACTGGGGCTTTCTGCCCTGGTGACCTCCTGTACCTGGTCCATCACCCTTGCTCTGCTCATGTCGATCTAACTGCCTACCACACGTTTTCTTAGAAATCTTTCCCTTTTTGGAGAATTTTTATACTCTCTTTTAATTCATACTGAAATGCCAGTGACAAATACAGGCCTATTTAATTTTTAAATGGCTTAAGGAGAGATATATAAGAAAAGTTGTAAATATTGCTTATTCCAATATTTTCTTTTTTCTAAGACTAAATAGTATTTTATGATATGTATGTAACACATTTTATCCATTCATCTAGTAGCTGACATTTAGATAGTTTCCACATCTTAGCTATTGTAAATATTTCAATTCTTTTGGATGTATACCTTAATATGGAATCATATGGTAGTTTAATCCATTTCTTCTAGGTTATTCAGTTTCTTGACATATAATTGTTCAACATAGTCTGTTAGGATCCTTTCAATTTCTGTTATTATTTGTAATGTCTCCTCTTCTGTTTCTTTCTTTTTTTGTTTTTTTGAGTCTTCTCTCCCTTTCTCTTAATAAGACTTAGATAGTTTAGCTAAGAGTTTATCAATTTTTTTATTATTTCATGAAAACAGCTCTTAGTTGGTTTTGTTGTTGTTGTTGTTGTTTTATTTTGTTAATCCTCACCCAACGATATTTTTCTATTGATTTTTAGATAGAGGGAAGGAGGGAGGGAGAGAGAGAGAGAGAAACATTGATGTGAGAGAGACACATCGATTGGTTGCCTCCCACACAACCGTAACCGGGGCTGGGGATGGAACCTGCAACCCAGGTTTGTGCCCTTGACTGGGAATCGAACCCAAGACCCTTTGGTCCATGGGCCAATGCTCTAACCGCTGAGCCAAACTGGCCAGGGGAACAGCTCTTAGTTTTGTTGACTTTTTTGTACTGTTTTCCTACTTTTCTATTTAATTTATTGCTGATCTAATCTTTGTTATTTCTTCCCTTCTGCTAACTTTGGCCTTGGCTTGCTCTTTTTTTTTTTTTCTACTTCTTTCCTTAAGGTATAAAGTTAGACTGAGATCTTTCTTTCTCGTTGTTGTTTTTTTTTAATCATCACCCAAGGATATATTTCTATCTATCTTCAGATAGAGCTACAGGGAGAGAAAGGGAGAGAGAGAGAAACATGGACGTGAGAGGGATACATTGACTGGTTGCCTCCTGCACGACCCTACCAGGGTCGGGAATGAACCACAACTGAGGTATGTGTTCTTGGCCGGAATTGAACCCAAGACTCATTGGTCAGCGGGCCAGCGCTCTACCACTGAGCCAAACCAGCTAGGGCTCTTCTTTTCAATGTATGTGCTAATTACTATAAACCTCCCTCTCAGAATGGCTTTTGCTGCATCCAATAGATTTGATATGCTGTATTTTGCTTTTGTTTGTGTCATGAAATTTTCTAATCCTTTTTATTTCTTCTTTGACTTAGTGGTGGCTCAAGGGTATATTATTTCATTTCCACATTTTGGTAAAGTGTCCTGTTTTTCTTCTGCTACTGATTTCCAGTTTTCTTACATTGTGGTCAGAAAATATTTTTTGGTATAATTTCAATCTTAAATTTGTAAGGCTTGTTTTGTGACATAATATGTGATCTACCCTTGAGAAAGATCTATAGCATGCTTGAGAAGAATGTGTATTCTGTTGCTGGGTAGAATGATCTATATGGATCTGTTAGTTCTCTTTGGTCTATCATGTTTTTTTCAAGTCCCATGCTTCCTTTTTTTAAAAAATTTTTTTTTCTTTATTGATTTGAGAGAGAGAGAGAGGAATGGAGAGGGAGAGAGATAGAAACATCAATGAGAGAGAACATCGACTGGCTACCTCTTGCATGACCCCCACTGGGGATTTGGCCCACAACCTGGGCATGTGCCCTGACTGCGAATCAAACCGGCGACCTCTTGGTGCATGGGTTAATGCTCAGCCACTGAGCCACACGGGCCAGGCCTATGTTTCCTTTTTGATCTTCTGTCTGAATGTTCTATTTATTGTTCAGAGTGAAGCATTAAATTCTATTATTATTGTTTTGCAGTTTTCTACTTCTGCCTTCAAATTTGTCAGTGCTTTATATATTTAGGTACTCTGATGTTGAGTACATATATTTTCTAATTGTCATATATTCCTGGTAGATTGACCCTTTTTGTCATTATGTAATGTCTTTTTTGTCTCTTGTGATAGTTTTGAAGAGTCTGTTTTGTTTTATATAAGTATAGCCACCTGTCTTTTGGTTACTGTTAGCATGGAATATCTTTTTCTTTTCTTTCCTTTTTTAACATTATTAATAAACCTTAAAGTATTTTACTTATTTATTTTTATTTTTTTCTTCTTTATTGATTTTAGAGAGAGAGGAAGAGAGAAGGAGAGAGAGGGAGAAACATCAATGAGAGAGAACATCCATTAGCTGCCTCCTGCATGCCCCCCACTGGGGATTGGGCCCACAACCTAGGCATGTGCCCTGACCAGGAATCAAACTGGCGATCTCTTGGTGCATGGGTCGACGCTCAACCACTGAGCCACACCAGCCCGGCTGGAATATCCTTTTCTATACTTTCACTTTTATCCTATGTATGTCCTTAAAACTTAAGTGGGCTTCTTATAAGCACCATATAGATGGATCAATTTTTTTTTTAAGTTTTTGTTTTTCATTGATTATAGAGAAAGGAAGGGAGAAGAGAGAGAGAGAGAGAGAGAGAGAGAGAGAGAGAGAGAGAGAGAAAGAGAGAGAGAGAGAGAGAGAAATATTGACATGAGAGGGAAACATCAATCAGTTGCTTCCCATATGTACCCCAACTAGAGATCAAACCTGCAACCTGGGTATGTGCCCTGACCGGGAATCAAACCCGCAACCCTTGATGCATGGGATGTCGCTCCAACCAACTGAGCCACACCAGCCAGGGCTGGATCAAATTTCTGTATTCACCTAGCTATTCAATGTCTTTTGATCAATGTCAGGGAAATTAATCCATTTACATTTAAAATAATTATTTCTAGAGAAGGATTTACTGCTGCCATTTTGTTGGTTGTTTTCTGTTATTCCTTCATTCTAAGAATGGTACTTACTCTGGAGGGTAGTCCTTACCCCAAATGTATGAGCAAAAAATTCTAATAGCCACTTGATCTAAATGAGCAGCTGTGCTTCTCAAAGAGACAGGGAAATATATCTTCTAAACTGTATGTGATAACTTGTCATCTATGGGCATATTTGCAACATAACTATTAATTTGTAAATAGATAATAATGCTTCTTTAGCAGACTTGTGTCTTCTGGTCTTCATGTGGTCATTGATAGCACTATCATCTGATCAGTAGGTCAGAAATCTAAGCTATACATTTATCATAAACTCTCCTAAGAAAATTAAAATTTAGTACTTAATTTTTTTCTGTAAACATGTCTTTCTTTTTTAAAAGTTGCTGCTGTAGATGTTTCGTGGCAAATTTTTTTAAGTTACCAAACAATAAAAAATAGTTGTAAATGTACACGATCGAATGAAGACAGTTACTGTAGTAAGCGCTTTCAGACCACTCTCTAAATTCTCTGTGTCAGAAATGCTTAGGCTCTAGTTCCCACACAAATTTCATATATATAACTACATATATAATTTTCCACTTTCCACTGACTTCACTGACCAGCAGCCTGATGATTTCATGTATCGTAAAGGCTATAGCAAGGCTAAGTATAACTAGCTGAAACACCAAGTAGCAGTGAGTGGGCAGCATCAGATAATGATCTTTAATCATTATCTAAAACAGAAAGAAATTAGCTACCCTTTGCTATTTGTGTTTAAGAGCACTTAGTTTTATCATTGGATAACCTGAAAAGTGTCTTTTAAAGGGAATTATTAGTTATTTTGGGTCTAGAAAAGGTCATAAAAAAGAGATAGGTTATTGCTGGTGGTTTTTTTATAGTTGCCCATGTTTTGAGGTTATTAAAGGGAAAACTCTTCACCCATGCCTTTTCCGTAATGTGGGAGGAGACAATAGCAGAAGATGGAAGGATAACATGAAGTTCTATCAACTCCTAGCCTTATTTTAACTGAAACTATTAATAGCAAGATTAATAAAAATTAAAATCCTATTAAAGCAACTATGAATAATCATTAAAAAAAGATAAGGTTTAAAAGAATTTGGATGAAACCTGGATGGACCCCAGGGCAACAGCTGTAATCCTGGATTAATTGTGCCAGGCAAACTAGGATTGTGGTCAGTCTTCTAGATAAGCTGTTTAGAGAACAGTAAAATTGTTTAAGAAATGAAAAAGAAGAAGCAAAAGAAAGAGGAAAGTGATGAGGAGGAGGAGAAGGAGGAAGGTAGAGGAGGAGGAGGAGGAGGAGGAGGAGGAGGAGGAGATGACTATATGAGGGAGACGTAGTATTTCCAAGGCAACTAGGAGACGTGAGATTGCTGTTGGACACTAAAAGATGCTCTTTCTATTCTTATGTGGCCTTTGACCTTGTGCCTTTGTTTCTTCCTAACTCTTTCCAAAAAGGATTTGTACTTATTCAACTTCCAAAAGGGATGAAGTTAATAAAATCCCTGTAGCTCTCACATATTGTGGTCTCTTTCCAGCCTTTTTTAGTCTAACACATAAAAAATCTGAAATATTTCTATGCTTTACAACAGGTTCAAAGTTATTTAACAATTTTTATCATTCTATTTTTATGTGAATACTTCTTCACATACAATATCCTGAAATGTGTAATTCAAGTGCCATGTGAGAATCTTCATAAGTGACTTAGGTTTTATTTTCAACTTAATATGTGAATTTTAAACATGATGATTCTATGTGTGAAAAGAAGTAATGTGATATTAATATAATATTAATTACATCTACCTAATATATAATTAATATAACATTTTTCTTTGTATAATACTTGTCATTCCCAAAGCTATTTCTAATGAAAGTTACTTCCTTGTTTCTGGAAAAAAGAAAGAAAAAAAAAAAACAGTAGTAGCTTTTGTCACTTTTTTCACTCTACTCTCAGCTTATTCAGTGTTTACAATGCACACTAATTAATTTGTGTGTCCGTCATTAAATGTGTGCTGATTGGAGGCAGCAGTTAAGTGCTGAGACTCTCATCTAGCAATTCCACCTGCTTTTAGTATAATGACTCCACCAGGAGCATCAGTCAGTTCCTGATCTGAGGACGTAGAAGCTGACAACTGCCACCCTTGGCTCCACATTGAGGACCGGTTGCTGAACCTGACTTTGGAATAGCTCTGACATGAGGCCCAGCTTTTAACCCAAGGACAGTGCTTATTTACACTGTTGGAGTTAGAAATGTAAGAATGATGCTCATGAGAAGAGAGGATGTGTCAGTCTTAAACTGTGGTTTTCTAGGACTATAACTACCATCCCAGAGCACAAGCTCAGAAGTATGGGCTGTTACTCTGAGCTCTCATTTTGTTTCTGGACAGCATCTGCTTGGCCCAACCCCAACCTGCATAGTTATATGCTTTCATATGAACCAATACTCACAAAAGCCTATAAAATATCAGTAAAATATAAATCAATTGGTCAAATGCACACTGAAAATGGGTCCCAGATTTCACCTTTAATTTCAGAAAGTCTTAGGCTACATTTACAGACTCTAGTTGCAATTGTGTCCCAGCTGTGGGAGTAAAACAAGAATGATGAGAGCAGTGTCTCCCAACTGAGCACTGTGAGTCAGTAGTGGGTCCTGAGTAAGACGATTGGTCTTGATCAGTAAAATCTCTAGTGAAACAAAAGATCATTGAAGAGGTTAAAGATGGTGGCAGAGAAGGTAGATCTTTCTCTTACCTCTTCCCAGAACCGAACTGGAATAAAAAGTAAATTGGGGAATATTCACCTTGAATTACCAGGTAAGACTGGCTGAAAAGGAGACTTTTTAAAAAGGAGGGACAGAAACCACCTTGAGACTGGTAGGAAGGGCGAGGTCACGAGAGGGGCTGGCCCAGCTCCCAGGAGCGGTGGGCCAAGGGTGAGCAGGATTACCACTGAGAGGAGACAGGGCTGGAACACAGGCTGGGCTTCCCAGCCTGGACAGCCAGAGCCAGAAATAGCTTCCCATACAGCAACCAGAGGCGGGGCTACTATCCACCAAGGAGAGTCTGAGCCTCCCAGAGACAAAGCAACTTTTATTAAAGGATTGGCACACAGGATTTCTGTTCTCAGTCACTTACCCTAAGTTTCAGCAGAGGGAGGGTGGTATGGAATGGAGTCGCCTGAGGAGAGACAGGAGTGAAAGGAGTTGGGGAGTGGCTGACAGGATACCTGTGCTAGGTCATATCCCCCAATATCATAGCAGCCATTTCTCCTGAGAGGTGCAAATCCCTCCCAACAGCAGAAGCCTGGGGAAAGGCAAATACCTCACCTCCCAGGACACAACTCACCCTACCCTCTGGAATCCAGTGCACCCCACTCTGCATCTTGACCCCTGCTGAAAAGGCAGCAGGCTCAAGGAGTATCAGTGACATGCTTATGGGTGGGGACATTCCCCACACGTTCTCCAGAACCTGGCTGGCACTTCCCTCTCATGGGAGAGCTGATAGAAACTCCTGGCTTAGGGCAGACCCCACCAGCCAGACTAAGAGGGGCTCTGCCCTGCTGAGGTCAAGGAAATATTCCAGGACAGACTAAGATGAGTGGCTTTGGAATGGGGAACACACTCACCATCTTCTCTCAAGTCTGAACATTTGCTGACCTGCTTTAGGGCCCCATGCTGCCAAAAAGTTCATGTAGGAGCTCAACATGGCCCCTCCCATGGGCAGCCAAGCCCAGTGGAGGCAGCCACAAGCTGTGTATGGCTTGCAGCCTCAAATAAGGTTCAGAGAGCCAAACATGGACAGGTTCTGACATTATCTAGCATAGAAGTACCTCCCAGGAGGCCTGAAATCGGCATACAAAACAGTGAGCCTCAGACAACATAAGAACAGGATCCAAAGCGAAATCTTAGCAGGCATTAAAATCTGCTGAGACAATCTTCTCTTGTTTTGTTGTTTTTTCCATTATTTCATTAATTTTGTTTCTTTTTATTGCTTTGATATCATTATTATTATTATTACTCTTTTCTGTCTTGTTTCTTTCATATCTTATTTGCCTCTTTCCTTTTCTTACTCCACATTTGTTTCTTTTCTTTGTTCTGTTTTATCTTTCTTTCCTTTCTTTTTACCTTTTCATGATTTTTTTCTTTTTTACAATTTTCCTTTTCCTAGTGTTTATTCTTATTTTTTCTCTCCCTTCTTTTCTTTCATAATTTCATTTTCTTTCCTTTTTCTCTTCTAGTATTCTTTTTATTATTATCTTATCACTATTTTTTTCTTTTACTTTTATTATTCTTGTTCCCTTTTCTCTTTCCTAATTTTATTTCCTTTTGTGTTGTTTATGCTGTTTTGTTGGGTTCTTTTGTATGTTTTTGTTTTGGCTCCTGTTTGTTTTGTTTTGTTCTGTCAGCACCTGCATAATAGCTTGCATGACATGGTCAGGGTTGAGCCTCACAGTCAGTCAGCCTGAGAGGAGATCCCACCCATGAGAGAGACAACAATCAAGACCCAATTACGACAGGAGAGCACAAATAACTCAAAAAAGGGATAATCCTAGAGCATTCAGCTCAGGAATTCAAATCACTCCACTGGGTCCCACAGTACATTTACCACAAAAGTCCAAGCCACAAAGACTAGGAGTCATAGCAGTTATATCTAATACATAGAAACAAACACAAAGAAACAACTAAAATGGGGAGACAGAGAAACAGCCCAAAAAAGAAAGAAAAGGTGTACTGTCCAGAAAAAGACCTGATGTGATAGAGGTAAGCAATTTATCAGGTATCAAGTTCAGAGTAAAAGTTATAAGGATGCTCAAAGAACTTAGTGAGAACTACAGAGAACTTAAAAAGAACTACAAGGAACTTAGTGGGAACTACATCAGTATAAAAAGGACACAGAAATCATGAATAAGAACCATTTAGAAATAAAGAATACTATATCTGACATCAAGAATACACTGGAAGGAAGACAAGGTAGAAAAAACACTCAAATAGATCAGCAAAAAGCAAAAAATACTTGAAAAGCATGAGGACAGTTTAAGGAAACTTTGGAACATATGAAATGGAGCAACATCCACATCATAGGGGTACCAGAGGGAAAAGAAAGTGAGCAGGGAATAGAGAACCTTTTTGAAGAAATAATAAAAGAAAACTTCTTAATATGGTAAAAGAAAAAATCACACAAGTTCATGAAGCACAGAGTCCCAATCAATAAGAACACAAAGAGACCCACACCAAGACACATCATAATTAAAATGGAAAACATTAAAGACCAAGAGAGAATCTTAAGGACAGCAAGAGAGAGACAGTCAGTTACCTACAAGGGAGCTCCCATAAGGCTGTCAGCTGATGTCTCACAGAAAATGTCTCAACAGAAATAATATAGGCCAGAAGGGAATGGCATGAAATATTCAAAGTAATGAAAAGCAAGGATCTGAAATCAAGACTACTCTACCCAGCAAGGCTATCATTCAAAATTGAGGGTGAAATAAAGAGCTTCCAAGATTTTTTTTAAAAAAGGCTAAAGGAGTTTATTACCACTGTAACAGTATTGAAAGAAATGCTAAAGGGACTGTTGTAAGAAGTAGAAGTAAGAGGAGAGAGAGGGAGAGAGAGAGGAACATAGGCATAAAAAATAAAAATGACAATAAATAAGTACCTATCAATAAGAACCTTAAATGTAAATGGATTAAATGCTTCAATCAAAAGACATAGGGTAGCTGAATGGATAAGAAAACATGACCCATATATATGCTGTCTACAAGAGACCCACATCAGAAAACAAAGACTCACACAGGATGAAAGTGAAGGATTGGAAAAAAATTTTTATACAAATGGAAACAAGGGAGGGGTAGCAAAACTTATATCAGACAAAATAGACCTCAAAACCAAGGTCAAAACAAGAGACAAAGAAAGTCACTACATAATACTAAAAGGATTAATCCAACAAGAGGATATAACACTGGTAAACATATATGCACCCAATATAGGAGCACCCAAATATATTTTAAAACCCCTGGACTTTAAGAGAGAGAGATAGACAGCAATACAGTCATAATAGAGGACTTTAACACCCTGCTGACATCACTGGATAGATCTTCCAGACACAAAAAAATTAACAAGGAAACAAAAACTTTAAACAACACCCTAGATCAGATGGATTTAATTGATATTTACAGAACATTTCATTCCAAACCTGTAGAATATACATTCTTCTCAAGTGCACATGGACATTCTCAAAGCTAGACCACATGTTAGGATACAATATAAGTCTTTACACATTCAAGAAGATTGAAATCATATCAAGGATCTTCTCAGATCACAAAAGCATGAAGTTAGAAATCAACTACAATAAAAAAAATCTCAAAAACATTCAAATATATGGAGGCTAAATAGCATGACATTAAACAATGAATGAGTTACCAATTAGATCAAGGAAGAGATTAAAAACTTCCTGGAAACAAATGAAAATGAACACACAACAACCCTAAATCTATGGGACACAGCAAAAGCAGTCCTGAGAAGGAAGTTCATAGCATTATAAGCCTACCTAAAGACACAAGTAAAAGCTCAGATAAGCAATTAACCATACAACTAAAAGAATTTGAAAGAGAACAACAAGAAAAACCCAGGTGAAGTAGAAAGAAGAAAATAATAAAGATAACAGAAGAAATAAAAAACATAGAGAATAAAAAATACAAAAGATCAATGAAACCAGGAGCTTGTTCTTTGAAAAGATAAACAATATTAATGAACCTTTAGCCAGAACATCAAGAAACAGAGAGAGGACCAAAATAAATCAGAAATGAAAGAGGCAAAGTAACAATTGATATTACAGAAATACAAAGAATTGTAAGAAAATACTATGAACATCTATATGCCAAAAAACTGGACAACCTGGGCAAAATGAAAAAATTCCTGGAAACACAAAATCTTCCTAGCTCACTCAGGAAAATAAAAGAAACTGAATTGGTCGATAACCACTAATGAAATTGAAGCAGTAATAAAAAAAAAAAAACCTCCCAGAAAACAAAAGTCCTGAACTGCATGGATTCACAGGCGAGTTTTACCAAACATTCAAAGAAGAACAAACACCTGTCTTCCTCAAACTATTCCAAAATATTCAAGAGGAGGAAAGATTTCCAAGCTCTTTTTACGAGGCCAGCATTATCCTAATTGCAAAAGGTAAAGACACTACAAAGAGAGAAAATTACAGGACAAAATCCCTGATGAACATAGATACTAAAATCCTCAACATAATATTAGCAAATAGGATCCAGCAATACATTAAAAAGAGCATACATCATGACCAAGTGGGGTTTATCCAGGGGATGCACGGCTGGTACAGTATTCGTAAATCAATATATATGATACATCACATAAACAAAATGAAAGATAAAAATCACATGACTATATCAATAGATGCAGAAAAAGCATTTGACAAAATCCAGCACCCATTTTTGATAAAAATTCTCAGCAAGTAGGAATAGAGGGAACATATCTCAATGTAATAAATGCAATATGTGACAAACCTACAACCAGCATTATACTGAATGTGCAAAAATTAAAATCATTTTCCTTAAGATCAGGAACAAGACACAGCTGTTCACTTTCATGTTCAACATAGAATTGGCAGTCCTAGCCACAGCCATCAGATAAGAAGAAGAAATAAAAGGCACTCAAATTGGAAATGGGGAAGTAAAACTGTAATTATTCATAGATGGCATGATATCGTACATAGAAAAACATAAAGACTCCACCAAAAAATTACTAGATTTTATAAATTAATTCAGCAAAGTAGCAAGATACAAAATGAACATCCAGAAATCAATGTTACTTTTATACACCAATAATGAACTCTCAGAAAGAGAAACTAAAAAAAAAAAAAAAAAAATCACATTAACCATTGTAACAACAAAAAAATATATACATAAGAATAAACTTAACCAAGGAAGTAAAAGATCTGTACTCGGAAATTATAGGACATTGCAAAAAGAAACAGAGGAAAATACAAACAAGTGGAAGCATATATCATATTCACGGATTGGAAGAATTAACATCATTAAAATACCCATACTATCTAAAGTAATCTATAGATTCAACATAATCCCTGTTAAAATACCATCAGCATATTTCACAGATCTAGAAAAAATATTCCAAAAATTTATATGAAACCTAAAAAGACCCTGAGTAGCCTCAGCAACCCTAAAAAAGAACAAATTTGGAAGGATCACAATACCAGATATCAAACTATACTACAAAGGCATTGTAATGAAAACACTCCGGTACTGGCACAAGAATAGGCATATAGATCAATGGAATAGAACTGAGACCCAGAAATCAACCCATGCCATTATGGTCAATAAATATTTGAGAAAGGAGGCAAGAACATACAATGGGGTAAAGACAGTCTTTTCAATAAATGGTGTTGAGAAAATTGAACAGGTACATGCAAAAAAATGAAACTAGACCACCAACTTACACCATACACAAGAATACACTAAAATCGATGAGAGAGTTAAATGTAAGTCACAAAAGTATAAAAATCCTAGGAGAAAACATAGGCAGTAAAATCTCAAACATCTCACATAGCAGAATTTTCACTGATACATCTCCTAGGGCAAGAGAAACAAAAGAAAAAGTGAATTAATGGGGCCATATCAAACTAAAAAGCTTCTGCACAGTAAAATAAACCATCCTCAAAATGAAAGGGAAACTCACCATAGGGAGAAAATATTCCCCAATGATATATCTGATAAGGGATTATAGATTTCCAAAATATATAAAGAACTCATACAACTCAACAAAAGACAGACAAACAATCCAATTGAAAAATGGGCAAAGGACCTGAACAGACACTTCTCCAAAGAGAATATACAAATGGCCAAGAGACTTGTGGGAAAATGCTCAATGTCACTAATCATCAAGGAGATGCAAGTTAAAACAACAATGACGTATGACCTCACACCTGCCAGAATGGCTACCATCCATAAATCAACAAACAAGTGTTGGCGAGGATGTGCGGAACAGTGAACAGTAGGACATTGCTGGTGGGAATGCAGACTGGTGCAGCCACTGTGGGAAACAGTTAAAAATTGTACTGCCATTTGACCCAGTGATCCTACTTCTGGAAATAGATCCTAAGAACTCTGAAACACCAATCAGAAATAATATATACACCCCTATGTTCATAGCAGCACTATTAATAACAGATAAGATATAGAAACAGTCCAGCTGGTGTGGCTCAGTGGTTGAGCGTCGACCCATGCACCAAGAGGTCACTAGTTCGGTTCCCAGTCAGGACACATGCCCAGGATGTGGGCCTGATCCCCAATGGTGGGGGGTTGGGGTATACAGGAGGCAGCCAATTGATGTTCTCTCTCATCGATGTTTCTATCTCTCTCTCCCTCTTACATCCTCTCTCTCTAAAATCAATAAAGGAAAAAAATAAATAAAAAGATGTGGAAATGGCCCAAGTGCCCATCAGTAGACGAGTGGATAAAAAATATATCTGGTACATTTACACAATGGAATATATGCAGCTGTAAAAAAGAAGGATCTCTTACCCTATGAGGCAGCACGGATGGACCTGGAGAGTATTATGCTAAGCGAAATAAGCCAGTCAAAGAAAGACAAATATCATATGATCTCACTTATATGTGGAATCTAATGAACAAAATAAACTGACAAACAAAATAGGTCCAGAGACATGGATGCATGGAACAGACTGACAGATCTCAGAGGGAAGAGGGGGTGGGAGGTAGGCAGAGATTAACCAAAGAACTTACATTCATATATGCGTAGCCCATGGACACAGACAATAGTGCGGTGAAGGCCTGGATTGGGGCAGAGGCTGGGTGGATGGGGGAAAAGGGAGGAAAATGGGAGATATCTGTAATACTGTCAACAATAAAAATAAATTTTAAAAATAATAATAATAATTGAAAATATCAGAAAAAGAATGCATGTGTTAAAGGTATTATTTCCTGAAACATTTATTTAGGTTGTGTGTGTGTGTGTGTGATGGGTTGTGATATAAAATATATATATATTTTTTAAATATGTTTTTATTGATTTTTTTAGAGAGATAGAAACATCAATGTGAGAGAGAAACATTGATCAGCTGCCTCCTGCACGCCCAACACTGGGAGGGAGGCTGCAACCCAGGCATGTGCCCTGAATGGGAATCGAACCAGGACCTCTCAGTCCATGGGACAACGCTCAATCCACTGCGCCACACCGGCCGGGCTAAAACATGTTTTTATACTGTGAGTGTGAAAAAAAACAAGTTGGAAAGCCACTGCCTTGAGTAACTGAGGATATTGACTGAGAATGTAAACTCATTTGAATGCCTGGGTCATAAAAAGAAAAAAGACCATGCTATAAGAGTTATAGAACTAAGGGCAGAAAGTGTAAATTGTAAAGGACAAATTTTGGTTTAGGCAATGGAATAAAATTTTTTCTTTTTTTTTTTTTTCAGTAATGCAACATTCAGCCTCATGAGAAAATGGATTTCTATTTAAAAAGTAACTGCATGGCAACCTGCATAGGCTGTGGAAACAGTGGTTCCCCATTTAGGGACTGGAAACTCCAGGCGATTTTCATCCAATTCTTTGGATGTTGTTTTTTCTGCAGTGATCACAAACCCCCAACTTGCTAATTTATGCTATTAAACTCTAAGTTTTTAAGCTATAATGTATTTTTTTTTTAAATTATAACTTGGCCCGTTTTCTGCACTCTTATATAATGCCCTTAACCTTATTTTTTGTTTATTTTATTTATTTTTAATTGAGTTTATCGAGGTGACATTGGTTAATAAAATTATATACGTTTCAGGTGTACAGTTCTATAATACATCATCTGTATATTGTGTTGTGTGTTTATCACCCCAAGTCAAATTTCCTTCCATCACCATGTATCCCCGCTTTACCCTCCTCCACGCCTAATTCCCTCTGGCAGTCACCACACTGTTGTCTGTGTCCATGTAGAACTTTTTAGGGTTTAGGACTAAGAACTTTCAAAATGGTTTAAAAAAATTTTTCTTTAATTGAAAACTAGTCCAGGTTATGTTTCATTTTAATTTCCTTTCCTTATGCTCCCCAAAATGAATCATGTATTATAAAATAGGCAAGAACAAATAAAATAATACCAGTTGTAGTGAGAACACTTTGAAATCAGTAGTTTTAAAAATAGCTCTACTTTTCACTGAAGGCTACAGTATATTTCAAAATGAGAAATTGTAAAAATGGTATTAGTATGCTTGTGTTTCTCAATCAGGAAGGCATATAAATTCAGAACACAATGTTATATTGGATAAAGATATTATAAAATAAAATAACATGATGTTCCTGCCCACTTTCCTTCTGAGATCAGTAAGATTAATCAACAAACTTATATGCATATGTGCATAGCCCGTGGACATAGGCAATAGACAGGTGAAGGCCTGGGGTGGGGTGAGAGATGGGTAGAAGGGAAAAGGGGGGATAGGGGACATCTGTAATACTCTCAACAGTAAAATAAAATTTAAAAAATAATACCATGATATTTACATGGGTTTTGATTTCTAATCTCAAAATTCAACATGCTGAGTTTATAGATTCCCAGATACAGGCCTGGGTCCTGGTCTCTGGTTATAGAACTTTAAGCATTTTAGATAGAGAAAACCTTCAATAAATAGGATGAAATGCCGCAACCTTAGGTTTTACAGAGACCATTTTGGTAAAGAAAATGTACAAGTAGAGTTCACTTGATTGTGATCCCACAGTTGAGGACAGGTACGAGAGGTTACTTGGCTTGCCAGAGAGAACATCAACTTTGGACACCAACCTTCTGGTCTATTTCCTAGTCTTCTCTCTCTTTTCCATTCTATTGTATTTAAGCTAATAGTCCTTAATTGCCAGGTAGAATCAAACAATTTATAATCCACAGAGAACCATATGCTACATTGGCCTCAAGGTCCCCCACAGGTATATACAAAACAGATGGAAATTAAAAATGAGTTAATGAGATAAACTGGCAATTCACCCCAACATGACAAGCCATGGAAAACATTCGTATGATCAGAAGCTTTAACAAGTCAAAATTCATTTTCCATTAAATCAATTCAAAAATTCAAGTGCTGATTAATTCAATCTTATTCAGTATGCAAAACAGACATTTTTCTATATGCTTAACCACGGGTTGGAGTAGCCACTAAATTACTTTACAAACATAGATAACCACACATAGTCCTGGTATGTAAGCCCAAATTGCTCACCCAGTCCAGTTTTCTCTGAGCAATAAAATTTCCATTATAGCTTAAAAGAAATTAGAGGTCATATAGAGTAATTTACATGAGACCTAGAACAATCTCACTTTCTTTTTACTTTTTGAGGAATGTAGATGCCTCTGCTCCTATTACACAGAAGAAAGAGATGGAGTTGGTGCAGGGCCAGGTGTTCCAGGATGACTAGAGTGTAAAAGTTCTACTAAATTAACTTAGGCTATTTATACCCTGAGAATATGGTGTCCACAACTTGTCATTGGCAAATAGGGTCCAGAGCTTTCATAGCCTCACAGACAACTGCTCCTTCCTGTCACAGCACCTCATTATACCAATTATCTTATAAACCATACTCCCATCTGTGACCTTGGTCTTTGCTGTGAGTAGGATGCCCTTGTGTTAGTTTAGCAGGATTTTCTTTTCCTACGTTGCACATTTTTCTCATCCATTAAAATATCTGCTAATATATTATTTTTCTGATGTCTGTCTCTCGGCAGTCATCATTTCTTTGATAATACTTCTCATTTGCAGCTTCTTTTTCATATTCCCTAAGTGCTACAGTATCTTTTCATAAAAATTTCTTTTTATTTCCTTTAAATCTCACAGTCTGTTTTTTAGTTCATGGGTAATTTTTACCCCAGTGGTCCCTAATGAGTGAATCTTTTCAGTCTGACCATTACCTAATCTCTTCAGCCTCAACAGGATTTTCAAAAGTTCAGATTGAAGCAACACAGGCCATTCCACTTCTCTGTTCAGGGGAAGGAAGTCTGCTGTGTTTAATTATGCTGTCTCTTAGGATGCTCCCAAGCTTCTACCGCAATCATGAATCTTAACTCTTCTTCCTAATGCCCCGAGCTGACTCCATTTCTGAATTTACTTCCAAAGAACTTCTAACTATAACATTCTTATTCTGCTGCTATTTATAAAACAAGTGTATGGAGCAGCTTATGGGATCTTGGGTTTATGCTTTCTTTGTTCTATTTCTCAGTGTCTTAATTAGGTTTTTTTTATTTTATATCTTGAATCTACTATTCTTGAGCTGAGATGACAAGTTGCCAGTCTATAACTGACCTAATTAACCCCAGCAGGTCCTTTCCACTTAAGACCGGCTGTGTCTATCACAGCAGAAGGGGAACAGATGTGAAGGCCAGCTCTCATTTCCACTGTGCCTCCAACCTGCTGCTTGAAAGAGCCAACCCAGAGGCCCTCCATCTGATGAGGACTGATTGATCCCAGGGTTTTCCAGGCAGTACAGGAGGAGTGCAGGTTTTTTGGGCTGGGTGCTTGCAGATTTGCCTCCCAGCTCTACTTCTTACTAACTGTGGGAATTTAGGCAAATTGTTTAACCTTTCAATTGACGCTGCCTCCTAGAGCTTCAGTGAAGAAGAAAAGACATTACACATACAACTCGGGAAGTGCTAGCTATTATCTAGACCAATAAGCCTTCAGCAAAGTGTTAATTGCCTCTCCCTCATTCATTTAAAGGTCTTGGTGTTTTACTGCATGTTGGGGTTAGAATAACTCCCTCTGTGGTTAGAGTAACTTTCTTAACTTTTTCTACATATCAATATCTCTACAGGAGCTTTATGTTTCAGATGCTTACAGTGAAATGGACCACATGGAAGAAAGGAAAACAATTCAAGACTAACAGATGAAAAGGTAATCCTTTTTACCAAGACAGTATGTTTCCTCAGAATGGAGATTTCCATTCATTCTTCTTTTCTATCAATTCATTCAATAGTTATGGTAGGCAGTGCCATGCTGCACTCTTTGGGAAATCAAGAGAAGAGATAACCTGGTCTCTGACTGGTGGAAGTTACAAGGCTATTCAGGAAACCAGACTCAGGCAATGAGTGGTGTCAGTACAGGATGGAATATAATTTGGTGCCGATGGATGTGGATCTGAAAATTAGGAGGGCCTAGTTTGGGGCTGTGAACACGGCTGATACTCAGCCAATGCTCATAACTAATGCCAGTAATGATTTATAACCAATGACATTGAAAAGTATATGCCTGGGCATCCCAAGATAATAATTTTCAGAATATGAAAATTGATTTTCTTTGTCACCAATAACAAATAGGTCTATAAAAGTTGTCTTCTTGTTTTTATTTTAATGAATAAGGAAAAGAAACAATAATTTAAAAAAACACACTAAATCATAGGAGAGTTAAAGCTGGAGCAAAATAAATGGAGTGAGGGTCATTTCCCCTCCTGGGCCCTAGCAATCGCAGTAATTTATACATATTTGAGATCCTGTGATACCCTGACTTTATGTTCCTATGAAACAATCTTATCAGCCTCCCTCTGAGCCTTTCTCCAGTATTCACCTCTACAAAGGCACTTTCTTTCCCTAGATTCTTGTCATTGTTCCTGTCAACTGCTGATGAGAGATGGACAGCCCGGGCATAACCTGCAAGCTATCTATCTGGAACACGGGACCCACTGGGAGGCTAAGAGAACACCATTTTTCCTTCTCCAATAAGTGTCTCTCTTTTGTTACTTTATCTTCATGTCAATGAACTCCTCTGGCTTGAAAAAGAAGCCCTCCTAAGAATCTTTATATGAAAAGAAGCCAAGAAAATATGGCCATTCACCAACCTGAAGCAATATCCAGTTATCACAGTACAAAGACAGAGAAAGCATGTATGGGGTAGACATTTCATTATCTTACCGGATATTAAAATCCTGTTATCAAGGTTGTCAACATTGTGATAACAAATACAACCCTAAAAGTGATTGCTTCTTGGAATGTACCTTTAAAGATCATTTATAATTCAGTAATACCACCCTGGCTGCTAATATTGATTAGCAGTCAACTACATTAATCAACTGATACAATGAAAACATCAGGGAAAGAGAAATTCTCAGGGAGAAACCAAAATGAACAGAAGCCAAATGGAACTTCTGCAGGACAGTTTCCACCAGGGGAAAAGTTGCAGCTTTTCTTTAACTTCTGATTTCTCCATAATAATAATAACCAAAAGGTAAGTGCAATTCAATAGAATAGAGATATAGAGAAGGTATAGAAAATACACTGGGAACTTACTATCATACTGAACTTGACTTATACATTCTAAGTTTAAAGATAAAATCTTTTAAAAGTTTATAAATATATCTTCTGGGACCTTCAGTAAGAAATCCCTTGTAATAAGATTTAAAGTTGGCAGACAGAACTTTCTTAGAAGAGTCCAGTATGTATTTCCCGTGCTATAAGAGTGGAAAGCCAGTATTACTGAAACATGTAGGCCAAGATTCACAGTGGGATGTAATGTTCCCCCAGGTTTGAAAGATGGACCTGTGTATATAACACTCAAGCAAATAAATGAAGAGAAAGACCTAAACATGCTTTGTTCTAATGCAGATGGGCCATGTGTGTCCTCTGGAATGTCTGTTTCCAAATGGTTTCTACCCTGCCTTGCTTAGGACATCCTGGCTGCAGATAGTACTTTAGTAAACCCCAGGATATGGATGTGTGAAAGACTTGGAAGGTTGTAATAGGTGGGTAACCTAATCAACACTAGCCCCAGCTCTGATCCCACATGCAACCCCAGACCAAAAATGAACCATTTCAAGTAACCAAATCAGTGACAACTGATTTACCTGAACTCAAGGATGGTTAATATTTGAGCATCACTCACGTAAGAATTCCTACCATCAGGCCACTTTTTATATTTCTGTCTAGAAACAATTCTTGGGCTTTCCAAATGACCTCCATGTCCACCTGGGTCATAGAAAGGCTACTTTAAAAAAAAGCAACTACAGGACATTTTCCACTCTAAAAAATTAACAATAGAATAAGAGGGCCTTGTTGAGAAGAACTGATGCAACACTATGTGAAGCATATAATTAACATTTATCTTGAAGATATACATGTAATCAAGCAGCCATGGGTATGGAAGTCAGGGAGTAGAATATTTGTTATTTTTCCTCTTGGTTGTTCTTAATCTTAACTTTCAGATATTCCTCTGATCTATTCTGACCTCAAGATCCAAGTGATTATTTTTGGAATTTTCTAATCCTTTAGTCCAATTATCTCTCAAGACTATTCTCAGCCATTTGAACAGGCTGTTTCCCTTTTCTCTGTGTTTTGAAAGTGAAGTTAATAGCTTCTGTGAAAAAGGTTAAAAGCAAAGACTCTTCTCTTAGAAACAACAGTTTAGTTATTTACATTTTCCCTTTTTAAAATAATACTTCTGCACCCTCCTTCCCATATACACACAACTATGATGCAAAGGAAAGATGAACATTCATAAAATAAAAATCTGGGGAGACTAGCAAGGTATTAAGCGAGAAGCCTGTATCTTGTCTTCACAGAATTCTGGCTGAAGCTTCAGAGCTAAGAATGCAAAGTCAGATGTTTGCATATCCTAAAGAGAGGGGATGATCAATACAGAACATGCTAAGAGATTATTTTAAAAATAAACAGACAGGTGACCTTTGTTCTCCTACCCCCACATCGAGCCACATAAGGAAGAACCACTCAGCCTGTGGAAATGCTTTCCAGGACAGAAACATCTTCTGGTTGGATGCTTGCCATGCTACACAAATACATAGGTTCCTGTCTATTAATGGGCCCTGAGGAGTATGGAGACAGATATCCTGGAAGAACCTTACCTGCATTCCCTTGGGTTTATGCAACACAAAGACTGGCACCTGACACTTACTGGGAGAAAGTCTAAAGATAAGAAACTTGCTGGAGTTGTCCTGCTAACATAGTAAGTAGAGAGGCTATTATGAAAGTAAAATACCTTTCCAGTGATGAATTTACCTGTCAAAAGAGTGGGCCCCACAGAATTTAGCTAGGCTTGATTTATCTTGATGAAGACACTGTCTAAGAGGTCTTGCAAAGGTTAAGCAATCTCAGCAGAAACAAGCTGTGAGGGGGGCACCACAGAAAAGTAAGTTATAAGACATTAGTCAGAGTAAGGCAGGAAATCTCAGGTCAGAAGTCCTCAGTGGGAGAATTTCTAAAGAATTCTGTATTATTATTTATCTGTCCTGTGCAAAAATAAAACCACAATAGTTTCTATGGGTTAGAAGACCCATGGCTTAGCTGGGTCCTCTGCAAGGCTGCAATTAAAGTGTTGGTTGGGATTGTGGTCTCATCTGGGGCTTGACTGGGGAAGGATCCCACTTCTGCTATCATGTGGTACAGGGAGCATCCAGTTCTTTGTCATATTGATAGCCTCAGTTTCTTGCTGTGTATGAGCTGGAGGCTGCACTCAGCTCTTTGCCACATGACCCTCTCCATAGGAGCTTACAGCATAGCAACTAATTTCTTTCTTTTTTTTTTTTTTTTTGGTACATGCCCCTAGCGGGAACCGAACCCAGGACTCTCTGGTCCTCAGGCCGACACTCCAACTGCTGAGCCAAACCAACCAGGGCCAGTATAGCAACTAATTTCAAATACAGTTGTCCCTTGCCACTTCACACTTCGACTTTCGCGTGATAGAGTGAAAGTTGAAGCGCAAAGTGGTGAGGGACGACTTTATAGTAAATAAAGAATCCTACTTTGTGGAAATTCATTTATCGTGGTAGAGTTTGGAACTGATTAACTGTGATAAATGAGGGCCGACTGTACAGCAGGGGACAGAGTCCTCTAACAAGACAAATAAAAGCTTTCCATGAAAGAAAGAGCCAGACTTCAGATGTTTACCATGATCAAGGGCATTTGAGAACCAAGGGAGAAATGCAGACAACACAAGCCATCTTTGGGCACTCTTTATCTCTCCCATCTTTCTTCCTTTTCACACAATCCTGGAAGAGGCATGACCAGCAAAGTGAAAGACAGAAGATGAAAGACCCAGGGGTAAAAGCTGAAATGTCTAACCACAGTCCCATTCTTACTTCAGGCTTCTAATCCTATATCAGACTGGGAGCTGAGGGGGAGGAGGAAAAGCATTAAGATCAAAGGGAGATCAAATTTCTTTTTTATTACAGCAAACTAAACTTTTTAAAATGTAGATATAAGACTGTACCTGAACACATCAAAGTGATTGAAAAAGCTATGAGATCATCAAAGGTATCATTCTGGGAATATCATTAAAAATATTGGAGATTCCAAGATGGTATGGATTTAGTGGAAGCTACACTGACCTTCTCCCAGGACCAAACTGGAATTACAACTAAAATATAGAAAATTCATCCTGAATACCCAACTGAAGGAGGTGAAGAGGAGCCCACATCAAGACTGGTGGGAAGTGTGGAGGCATAAGAAGGCTAGCTGGGCTCCCACAGGCAGCAGCCGAAGTGCTGGAGGGATATCTCAGTTGACGGGGGTGGTGCCATGAGAAGTCTGGGATCTAAACCCCAAGCTGAGCTCCCCAGCCTAGAGTAACAGAACTGGGAAAGGTGCCCACATAATATCTGGCTGTAAAAAGTACCAGAAGTTCTGTCATGCAGGGAAAGATGGCTAGAAACACAGTCACCCTCTTAAAGAGCCAACACACTAAATTTCATTAGCAGTCACTCACCTTGGGCTCTGGGAGAGGGAAGGCAGAGTGGACTAGAGCTGTGTGAGGAGAGCCTGGGCTGGGTAGCTCTGGGGAGAGAGCTGAAAAGATAGCTTCCAGGATCCCTGGGCTGAGTCATTCCCAATGCTGAAGAAGCCATCTTTCTCAGGCAAAATTTAATAATCAATGTAGCTTTAACCTGGGGGAAACAATAGCCCCACCCATTGGAAACCCTCTCACCCCACCATGTGGAATTTATACCCTGCTGAAGACTACAACCTGAGGGTCATTAAGTGACTGAGACTAATAGTCAACCTGCAGGCAGAGGCAGATCTCTGGGTGCTCTGGGCCCATGGCTAGGAAAAGCAGACCTTGGTGCACAGCTTGGTCCTTTCCACACACACCCAGCCTGAGAAGAGGGAGCCACAGCTGTAGATCATTGATAGCTCCAAACAGGATACACAGGGCCAGTCACAAACAGCATCTGATATTGGCCTGCACCAGAGACCCTCTAAAGAGGCCCCAAACCAATAAACCCAGTGGCTAGCTTCAGACAACAACAGAGTAGGATCTAATAAGCTTCACAAGCAGTACATCCACAGGGAGATATTGGCAGGCTTTAAACCATGCTGAGGTCCACTTTGTGTGATAAGCACCTGCACAGCAGCCCATACACTGTGTTGGGGGTTGAGCCTTACTGTCAGCCAGACTGAGGATCAATCCCATGCATGAATGGTCCAAAAGCAATTAAGACCCCCATTGCAACAGGAGAGCCCACATAGTGTGCACAAGAGACATTATTAGTGCATCCAGGTCTGGTGATCAGGGAGATTGTTCCACTGGGTCTCACAGGTCACCTACTACATAAGGCCACCATACCAAGACTGGGAGTCATGGCAGATCTACCTAATACAGAGAAACAAACCCAAATAGTTAGCCAAAATGGGGAAACAAAGAAATAAGCTCCAGATGAAAGAACAAGAGAATTCTCCAGAAGAAGAGCTAACAGAAATGGAGATAAGCAATTTACCAGATATAAAGTTCAGAGTAATGATTATGAGGATGCACAAAAGTATGAAAAAAAAAAGATACTGAAACTATGAAAAACAACCAATTGGAAATGAAGAATGACATAGCAGAAATGAAGAAACACTGGAAAGAATAAATAGCAGACTACAGAAAGCTGAGGAACAGATCAATTAATTAGAAAACAGGGTAGAAAAAAATCACTGAATCAGATAATCCCAAAGAAAAACCAATTTAAAAACAGGAGGACAATTTAAGGGAGCTGTGGGACAACAGGAATTGCAGCAATATCCACCTCATAGGAGCACCAGGAGGAGAAAAAAGTGAGCAAGGGATAGAGAACCTGTTTGAAAAAATAATGGCAGAAAACTTCCTTAACCTGGTGAAGGAAAATGTCACACAAGTTCAGGAAGCAAAGAAAGTCCCAAACAAGAGGAATCCATAGAGGCACATGCCAAGACACGTAATAATTAAAATGCCAAAAATCAAAGACAAGGAGAGAATATTAAAGGCAGCAAGAGAAAAGCAATTTGTTATCTAAAAGGAGCTCCCATAAGGTCATCAGCTGATTTCTCAACAGAAACACTACATGGCAGAAGGGAATGGCATAAAGTATTCAAGGTAATGAAAAGCAAAGATCTGAAACCAAATTCCTCTATCCAGTAAGGCTATCATTCAAAAAGAAGGTGAAATAAAGAGCCTCCCAGAACAACAACAAAAAAAAAGCTAAGGGAACTCATTACCATTAAACCAACACTGCAAGAAATGTTAACGGGACTGCTGTAACAAGAAGAAGAATTAGAGAGAGAAACATAGGCATAAAAAATAAAAATGGCAATAAATAGGTACCTAGCAACAATAACCTTAAATATAAATGGATTTAATGCTCCAATCAAAAGACATAGAGTAGCTGAATGGATAAGAAAACATGACCCAGATATATGTTGTCTTCAAGAGACCCAACTCAGAACAAAAGACTCACACAGGATAAAAGTGAAGGGATGGAAAAAATTTTCCCATGCCAATGGAAATAAAACAAAACCAACAACTAAAAAAAGCAGGGATACCTGACAAAATACACTTCAAAGCAAAGGCCATAACAAGAGACAAACAAGGTCACTACATAATACTAAAACACTTGATCCAACAAGAGGTTATAACCCTGGTAAACATACATTCATCCAATATAGGAGCACCAAATATATATATACTATTTTTAATTTTGAAGGACATTAAAGGAGAGATTCACAACAATACAGTTGGGGACTTTAACAGCCCACTGACTTCACTGGATAGATCTTCCAGACAAAAAATCAACAAGAAAACAGTGATCCTAAGTGACACACTACATCAGATGGATTTAATTGGCTTGTATAGAACATTTCACTCCAAAGCTGCAGAATATATATTCTTCTCAAGTGCACATGAATATTCTCAAAGATAGACCACATGTTAGGACACACAATAAGTCTCTATGAGTTCAAGAACATTGAAATTATATTAAGCATCTTCTCAGATTGCAATGGCATGAAACTAGAAATCAACTACAATAAAAACACTCAAAAACATTCCAACACATGAAGGCTAAATAGCATGCTATTAAACAACAAATGGGTTGCCAATGAGATCAAGGAAGATATTAAACACTTCCTGGAACAAATAAAAATTAACACACAACAACCCAAAATCTAAGGGGCACAGCAAAAGCAGTCCTGAGGACTTCCAGTCAAGATGGTGGCGTAGGTAAACGCGGTATCACGTCCTCCCACAACCACATCAAAGTTACAACTAAACTACAGAACAACCATCATTCAAAACCGCCTGAAATCAAGCTGAACGGAAGTCCTACAACTACGAAATTAAAGAAGAAGCCGCATGGAGACTGGTAGGAGGGGCGGAGGCACGATGGGCTGGTCCCACACCCACGTGTGGCGGATAAAAATTAGGAGGACACCTCGGCTGGGAACGTCCTCCCTGAGGACTGAGGGGTCCCTGTCCCACACCAGGCACCCAGTTCAGGGTTCCAGTGCCAGGAAGAGAATCCCCATAACTTCTGGCCATAAAACCAGCGGGGAACCGAGGCTGAGGTGGCTGGAGCCCCCAGCAGCTCCTCTTAAAGGGCCCGCGCACGGACTTACTCAGACTGCACCCTCCAGGCTTCAGTGTGGGGGAGGCAGCTTGAAAGGCACCAGAGTCATATGGGGAAGAACTGAACAGTTTGGCATTGGAGCGAGGGCTGGAGAGGTAGCTTTCTCCTGGACAGACATGCTATCAGAGGCCATTGTTCCTTTGGTGAGCCCTTCCCTGGGCCGGCAGACGCCGCCATATCTGGGACTCCAGCAACCTGGCTCACACTGTTGGCCCCACCCTGATGATTCCCTGAGGCCCTGCCCCACCCAACTTTCAGGCCCACCCAAGCTGTTGCCAGTTGCTTTACCACAGGATTGGTCTGTCTTGGATCCTGCTTCAGCTTTTCCTAAATTCTTTCAAACAAGCAGCATCTGGTCTCAGCTAGCCCCATACCTCTCACCAAGTAATACATAGAAACAAACACAGGGAGGCAGCCAAAATGAGGAGACAAAGAAACAGGTCCCAAATGAAAGAACAGAACAAAACTCCAGGAAAAGAACTAAGTGAAATGGAGTTAAGCAACCTAACAGATGCAGAGTTCAAAACACTGCTTATAAGGATGCTCAGTGGACTTAGTGAGAACCTCAGTGAACTTAGTGAGGGCCTCAAGAGCATAAAAAAGGACCAGTCAGAAATAAAGGATGCACAGTTAGAAATGAAGGAGGCACTAACTGAAATAAAGAATAGTTTACACAGATTCAATAGTAGAGTAGGTAAAGCTAAGAAGCAAACCATCGATTTGGAATGTAAGGAAGCAAAAAACACCCAATCAGAACAGCAAAAAGAAAAAAGAATCCAAAAAAATGAAGATAGTGTAAGGAGCCGCTGGGACAACTTCAAGTGTGCCAACATTCGAATCTTGGGGGTGCCAGAAGGAGAAGAGAGAGAACAAGAAATCGAAAAACTATTTGAAACAATAATGGCAGAAAACTTCCCTAACTTGGTGAAGGAAACACACATACAGTCCAGGAAGCACAGAGAATCCCAAACAAGATGAACCCCAAGAGGCCCACACCAAGACACATCATCATCAAAATGCAAAAGGTTCAAGACAAAAAGAGAATCTTAAAAACAGCAAGAGAAAATCAGTTAGTTACCTACAAGGGCGTTCCCATAAGACTGTCAGCTGATTTCTCAAAAGAAACTTTGCAGGCAAGAAGGGAGTGGCAAGAAATATTCAGAGAGATGAAAAGCAAGAACCTACAACCAAAATTACTCTATCCTGCAAAGCTGTCATTTAGAATTGATGGCCATATAAAGAGTTTCCCAGACAAGGAAAAGCTAAAGGAGTTCAAATAAACCACCAAACCATTATTATATGAAATGTTGAAGAGTCTTCTTGAAGAAAAAGATAAAAAATATGAACAAAATGGCAATAAATACATATCTATCAACAATTGAATCTACAAACAAAATGAACAAGCAGAACAGAAACATTCTCATAGATACAGAGAACAATTGGTTGTTAGACTGACAAACCTCAAAGGGAAGTGTGGTTGGGGGGTGGGAAGAAATAAACCAAAGAACTTATATGTATATATGCATAACCAATGGACACAGACAACAGTATGGGGAAAGGCAGGAGGGGGGCGGGAATGCGGAGGAGGGGGCAATGGGGGAAAAATGAGGAACATCTGTAATACATTCAACAATAAAGATAAGTTAAAAAAAAAAAAAAAAAAAGCAGTCCTGAGAAGAAAGTTCATAGCATTATAGGTCTACCTCAAGAAACAAGAAAAATTTCTAATAAAATATCTAAACTTACAACTTAAAGCATTAGAAACAGGACAACAAGAAAAGCACAGAGTGAGTAGAAAAAAGTAAATAATAAATATCAGAGTGAAAATAAACAACACAGAGACTAAAAAAATAAAATAAAATACAAAAGATCAATGAAAACAAGAGCTGGTTCTTTGAAAAGATAAACAAGATTGATGAACCTTTAGCCAGACTCATTAAAAAAAAAGAGAGAACCCAAATAAGTAAAATCAGAAATGAAAGTGGCAAAGTAACAACTGACACCATAGAAATACAAAGAAATGTAAGAAAATATTATAAACAAGTATATGCAACAAACTGGACAACCTGGGAGAAATGGACAAATTTCTAAAAACATCCAATCTTCCAAAACTGAATCAGGAAGTATCAGAAAACCCAAACATACCAATTACAACTAATGAAATTGAAGAAGTAATTTTAAAAACTCCCAGAGAACAAGAGTCCTTGACCAGACAGCTTCTCAGGAAGGTTTTACCAAACATTCAAAGAACTAACACCTATTCTCCTCAAACTATTCCAAAAAATTCAAGAGAAAGGAAAACCTCCAAGCTCTTTTTATAAGGCCAGCATTATCCTAATTTCAAAACCAGATAGACACTACAAAAAAAGAAAATTACCAGTCACTATCCCTAATGGATATAGATGCCAAAATCCTTAACAAAATATGAGCAATATATTAAAATAATTATTCACCATGATCAAGTGGGATTTATCCCAGGGATGCAAGGCTGGTATAATATTCTCAAATCAATAAATGTGATACATACATTACAATAACAAAATGGAAGATAAAAGTCATATCATTGCTCCACTGGTGAGGCTCAGTGGGTAGAGCTTCCACTTGGGCACCGAAGGGTCATGGTTTCCAGTAAAGGGCACATGCCTGGGTTGCAGGTTTGATTCCTGGCCCTGGTTGGGGCACATGCTGGAGGCAACCAACCAATGTGTCTCTCTCACATCGATGTTTCTCTCTCTCTCTCTCTCTCTCTCTCTCTCTCTCTCTCTCTCTCTCACTCTCTTCCCTCTCTCTTCCTTTCACTCTCTCTAAGAATCAATGGAAAAATATCCTTGGGTGAGGAATAAAAACAAAAACAAAAATAATATGATCATATCAATAGATGAAGAAAAAATACTCAACATAATCCAGCACTCATAATTGAGAAAAACTCTGAGCAAAATGGGAATAGAGGAATCATACCTCAACATAATAAAGGCCATATACAACAGACCTACAGCCAAGATCATACTCAATGGGCAAAAACTAAAAGCATTTCCTTTAAGAACAGGGAAAAGACAGGTATGTCCACTTTCACCACTCTTATTTAACATAGTACTGGAAGTCTTAGCCACAGTGATAAGACAAGAAGAAAAAGTAAAAGACATCCAAATTGGAAAGGAGGAAGTGAAACTGTCATTATTCCCAGATGACATGATATTGTATTAGAAAATTCTAAAAACTCATCCAGAAATCTACTAGATGTAATAAATGAATTCAGCAAAGTAGCATGATACAAATTAACATTAAGAAGTCAACGGCATTTTTACACACCAATAATGAACTCTTAGAAAGAGAACATAAAAACAATCTCATTTACCACTGCAACAAAAAAAAAATTAAGATACCTAGGTACAAACTTAGCCAAGGAGGTTAAAGACCTGTTCTCAGAAAACTATAGGACATTGAATAAAGAAATAGAGGAAGATATAAACAAGTGGAAGCATATACCATGTTCATGGATTGGAAGAATTAACATAGTTAAAATAACCATACAACCCAAAGCAATCTATAGATTCAACACAATCCTTATTAAAATGACAATGACATATTTCACAGATCTAGTACAAGTACTCCAAAAATGTATATGGAACCAAAAAAAAAAAAAAAAAGACCCCGAATAGTCTCAGCAATATTGTGAAAAAAGAACAAAGTAGGAGGGATCACAATACTGAATATCAAATTATACTACAAAGCAATTATAATCAAACGGCCTGGCACAAGAACAGGCATATAGATCAATGGAACAGAACAGAGAATCCAGAATTTAACCCAAGCCATTACACTCAATTAATATTTGACAAAGGAGGCAAGAACATACAATGGAATAAAGACAGTCTCTTCAATAAATGATGCTGGGAAAATTGGACAGCTACATGCAAAAAAAATGAAACCAGACCACCAACTTACACCATACACAAGAATAAACTCAAATTGGATAAAAGACTTAAATGTAAGTTGTGAAACAATAAAAATTCTAGAAGAAACCATAGACAGCAAAATCTGACATCTCATGTAGCAGAATTTTCACTAATACATCACCAAGGGCAAGAGAAACAAAGGAAAAAATTAACAAATGGGACTACATCAAAATAAAAAGCTTCTGCACAGCAAAAGAAACCATCAACAAAATGAAAAGGGATCCTGCTCTATGGGTGAACATATTTGCCATCTGATAAAAGGTTAATTTTCAAAATATATAAAGAACTTATACAACCTAATAAAATGAAGACAAACAATTCAATTAAAAAATGGGCAAAGAACCTAAACAGACACTTCTCCAAAGAGGACATACACACTGCCAAGAGACATATGAAAAAATGCTCAATGTCACTAATCATCAGAGAGATGCAAATTAAAACAACCGTGATGTATCACCTCATATCTGCTAGAATGGCTATCATGAACAAATCCACAAATGACAAGTGCTGGTGAGGATGTGGAGGAAAGGGGACCCTAGTACCCTGTTGGTGGGAATGCAGACTGGTACAGCCACTATGGAAAACAGTATGGAGTTTCCTCAAAAAATTAAAAATGAAACTGCCATAATTTACAATAGCTAACATCTGGAAATAACCCATCAGTAAATGAGAGAATAAAAAAGCTGTGATACATTTACACAGTGTAATACTATGAAGCTGTAAATAACAAGGTTCTCTTACCCTTTAGACAGCATGGAGGGACTTGGAGAGTATTATGTTAAACAAAATAAGAGAAAGACAAGTATCCATGATCTCACTTATATGAAATTCAATGAACAGAATAAAATGATGCACAAAATAGATCCAGAGACATGGAAGCATGGAACAGATTGATGAATCTCAGCAGGAAGTGGAGGTAGCAAAAAAATATTAACCAAACAATTTATATGCATGTATGTATAACTCATGGACACAGACAACAGTGTGGTGAAGGCCTGGGGTGGGGGACCAGAATGGGGAGGGGGAGTCAATGGGGAAAAAAGGGAGCATATTTGTAATACTTTCAACAATAAAGATAAGTTTTAAAAAAATAAATATATGAATTTATTCTAAAGCTTTACTTCTATGAAGTCCAGATTTTTCATTAAACTATTTTTCATAAGCTTATTCAGGAGGCTTCAAGAGTCAGTGAGAAATACAGCTGTGCACAGTACTCACTTAAAGAAAAGGGGAAAAATAGAAGAGATGGAATAATGAGGAGGAGGAGTAGGAAGAGGAAGAGGTTGAAGAGAAGAGAAAAAAGTAAAGATGGAAAGAGGGAATAAGAGAGGGAGGAAGGATTGGGAAGAAAGGAATGTAAAGGACTTACTCAGAAGAGAGTGATTTTTATGAGACATCTACCTCAGATATCATAAAGACAGATTGCAGGTTTGATCCCCAGTAAGGGCACATACAAGAATCAACCAGTAATGCATAAATAAGTGGAACAACAAACCAATGTTTCTCTCTCTCTCTCAAAATCAATAGATAGAGATAGAGATAGAGATAGAGATAGAGATAGAGATAGAGATAGAGATAAAGAAAAGTACCAGAAGTCTTAAAATTACTTCTGTGTATCCTTCATCACCCCTAGACCTAGTTCCCAGTTAATTTTTTAATAGTTTTTTACTCCCTAGGGTATTGTTCCTGTTGGTAACTTCTATTTTCTAAATATTATGCTTTACTTTTGCATCTTAATTTTTTAAATGTTAGACATTATTAATTATCCATGTGATAGATAACAATTTCTCTTTTTTAACCCTACTAACATAGTATCCCTCACCCATCTTTCTTTATAATTATATCACTATTTTCAGTTAAATAAATCAGTATTTGCTATTGATCTATATAAATAAATATGCATGTAATGTTTTTCCTGCAACACTAAATCTAAATCAATAATTACATGTTTTTTCTTTTTTTATTTTTCCCAGAATTTATAGTTTTCTTTCTTAAAAAACAACAACAAAAAACCTCTTAGCCTAATTACTCTTCATATTTTTCACCAAATAATCTGTCAGGTACTCTCATAAATAGCACATCCCTTTCCCAACATCTGTCTTCTTTCTGGAGAAACTCTCTGGAGTTGTCCATTTTCTGGCTCCAAATTGGACTGGTTTTTCTTAGGCTTGATGCAGCCTCTGATTTTGGAACTTCTCTTTGCTGATACCTTGGCTTGGATCTACTGTTTCCATAAACCTGTGTCTTCCTCTATTTCGGTTTACTCTCTTGTTTTCCTAAACCACATCTTCAGTTTCCTTTAAAATGATGCATGGCAGGAAGAAATCTCTAAGTTTCTACTCCATAATCCACAGATGGAAGTTGATTTTATGGAAGAGGGTAACAAAAACTTTTAAGTATGTTTAGAGTCCTCAAAGAGACATAATGTTTCTTGATGATGACTGAACTATTCAGCAAACCTTCGGAACACCTTGCCTATGGATTTCTTTTTGATGTGATAATAATTGTCTTCATTGATTGAGTCATTTTATATAACAAAAAAAGTTTCCAAATTTCTAAGTAATACCTTAGGAAGTATCGAGATGACCCAGGTAAACAGGCTGGAGAGAAAGCAGTGGGCAGCCTCATGGTTCTGAGTTTTGCTCTAAGTAATAACAAGACCAAAAATTGTTCAGTGTTAAATCATGGCCAGTCTTAAATCATGTACTAAAGGAGAAAAGATAAATTTAGGCTTTGACAGCAAAAATGTATGGTTAATTATATGTATAAACAAATTAAAGGTAACCAGTAAAATAACAGAATATACCAGATTCTAAATTAGTCAAGGGAAATAAAAGAAATATGGAAAAATCACAGAAATCCAACATCTGAAAAAGTCAGAAAAAAATTAAGTAAAAAGGATATTAAATACACACACAATAAGGTACTATTTTCTTTAAGTCCTAATATTTCAGACTAAAACTATTAAAAGGAATAGTTAAAGGGGGGCATCTATATGTTACTTATAAAGAGATACAACTAAAACAAAATTCATAGAATGGTTGAAATACATGGATAGAAAATACACAAACACAAAAAGAAAGCTATTGTAGATATATTAATATTTGACAAGTTAGAATTTAAGGCAAAAACATTAGGAATAAAGACATTAAATAATAGTAAAAGAAAAAATCCACCAAAAGGATACACAAGTCATAAGTTTCTACACGCCTAGCAACATATTGTCTAAATACATAAAGCAAAAACCAACAAAGCAATAATGAGAAAGTAACAATTGGGAGATTTTAACATTACCTTTCTGAAAGTGATAAATTAAGAAGACAAAAAAAAGGGTATAAAAGATTTCAGTGACACACTTAAAATTTCATCTAATATATCTAAAAAGCTGCACCATCCAAGTAGGAAACATACATGAGTATATATATTTTTTCCAAGAATATATGAAATATTTACCAAATGTTTCAGTTCATAAATAGTCTCAAATTTTTCAAATAATTCATACTATACAGACTATATTGTCATAAAATAAATTGATGTAGAAATAAAATTTAAAATATATACAATAAAAACAAAAATTAGGCATTTATTTTAAATAATTTTTTCTTTTTATTACATTTATTGGGGTGACATTAATTACTAAGTTTACATAGATTTCAAGTGTACATTTCTATGATAAATGCTCTTCATACTTTATAAAACAAAAAGTAGACATTGAAAAGCACATTTATAAAGGAGTCATTGTTAAAGAACTCATAGTGGAAACTGACAAATATTTAGGAGTGAATGACAATTAAATACTACATAGCAAAACAGGTGGGATTCAGCTAAAATGATACATATTGATAAGTTTATAGTACTAAACGGTAGCTATTAAAAATAACAGAGCTTTGACTTCAAGAAGCTAGAAAAATAACCCAAAAAAAAGCAAAATTAAAGAAAGTAGATGGAAATTAATATTAAAGACAAGTACAGATTTTAAGGAAAAAAATAAAGATAAAGCAAAGAAATAATTAAAAACTAATTCTTTAAAAATAAGTTAAAAATACCTCCTGTAAGACTGGCAGAGAAAAAAAAGAGAGAAAGGGTAGAAATAAACATTATTAGCAACAAAAATGGGCATCAACACAGATAAAATAAGATTTAACAATCAAAAGAAGACACTTTGAAAAACTATGCAAATTAAATCTAAAACTTGAATGAGAATAATAACATTTTAGAATCCTATACATCTTCCAATTCTCAAGAAGAAATAAAAAACCTCAATAAGCCAACCATAACCAATAAAGAAATTTAATGGTTAAAAAAATACAACTAAAAAAAGAAATCATAAATCAGTTTTATAGTTAAATTTCACCATATGTCTAAGGAACAGATAAATAATTCTCATCTTATACAAGCTATGACAGAAAATACATAAAGCTCTTACCTGGTATCAATCTTTACTAATAATTTCAAAGATATAAGCAATTACGAGGCACAGGAGAAGCAGAGAGAGGCCACGGGCTTCTCACATCACACCCTAGAGCCTTTCTCCCAGACCCACCTCTCCGGCCTAGAGTAATAACAAGGCTTCTCTAGGGCACACACATTATTACTGCACATAGTAGGGAACATTTAGGTCATGAAACAGCCCCATATATAACCTAGATAATTCTATAGTTTGTATACATTTCCTATGCCTCATAAATCCATAGATGCTAGGTTTACCGTAAGTGATCTAAAAGCAGCAACATCTTGCTAAGAGCATTCTGAAAATAAGAACTATTCTCCTGGCAAATATTAGTCTATCTACCAGGACATCCCATTATTAGAATGTTCACAAAGATCTGCAAGGATACAGTCACCTACCTTTTTTCCCTGGGAGAAAGTGTGACAGTGCAGTTGCTTTAACTCTCTCCTCCTCACTGGCAATACTGGCTTTGAGACTTATATATCCTTGATGCTCTAAACAAAAACCAGACAAGAAAACAAAAAAGTTAGATCAAATTTATTTATAAACATAAGTATAAATAGCCTGAATAAAATACTAGTAATATTTCTCTTTTTTAAAAATTTTATATTGATTTTAGAGAGAGGAAGGGAGAGGGAGAGAGAGAAACATTGATAAGAGAGAAACATCTATCAGCTGCCTCCTGTCCACTCCCTACTGGAGATGAAGACCTCCTGGTGCATGGGGTGACACTCAACCAACTGAGCCACACCAGTTAGGTGCAATATATATATATATATATACAAAATATATATATATATACATTTTTTAAATTTATTTATTGATTTATTAGAGAGACAGAAGAAGGGAGAAGGAGAGAGAGATGGAAACATCGATGAGAGAGAACATCGATTGGCCGCCTCCTGCATGCCCCCACTGAGGATTTGGCCCACAACCTGGGCATGTGCCCTGACCAGGAATCAAACCGGTGATCTCTTAGTGCATGGGTCGATGTTCAACCACTGAGCCACACTGGCCGGGCCAATATATATATATTTTAATGTAGTAAAACAAAACTGGATTTATCCCATGAAATAAAGATAATGTTAACAAATCCTATTTAAGAATTAAAGGGAAAAATATTATCTCAGATTCAGAAAAGCGTTTAATACTATTCAACGCATATTAAGCATGTGTCCAATAAAATATTAGTGACAAAATATAGTTTTAGAATTTTTTACCATGTTTTTTCTTACATGTTTTATAAATATTTTAATTCAATATTTATTAAAATAATTTTTAAAACTCCTAAAACACATAAGTAAAGAAAAAATGGATAAAGTTGCAAAAGACATGAACAGTCAACTTACAGAAGAAATTTGAATGGCAAAAAGTATTTGAAAGATGCTAAATCTCACTAATAATAAGGGAAATGCAAATTGAAACAATAATGAAATTCTTATAATAGTCAAATATAAAATCTCAATCTGATCAGCTGAGCCACATTTAGCAGAACTGAAGGCATGCATACTTTCCAACCAGCTCTTTTCCCTTCTAGATGCTACTCTAACCAGGTGAATTTACATAGGCAGAAAGAGACCTGTATGAGAACATCAACTGCAGCATCGGTGGCAATATTTAAAAATTGAAAAAACTAACAGAAAATAAATAATTCATGGCATATCCAAAATGAAGCAATTACATCTACTTAGTCTAAATGGATAAAAAATATATTCTGAGTTAAAAAAAAAAAAAAGTAAGTAGAATTGTAATGGCAGTATAATACTGTTTATGTAAAATGTAAAAACATGCAAAACAATATTTTTATTGTTTATTGATAGATGCACATTTATTAAGTTGTGTGGTCATGATCAACACAAAATTCAGGAGAGCAATTACCTCCAGGAGGCAGGAGGATGAAAAATGAGATCAGAATAGGCTTTTACTGTATTCCTACTACATGCTTCCCAGAAATATCTTAAACAACTATGACCAAAGATTTATATTTGATAAAGCTGGGTTATGGTTATGCCGGTGGTGATTTTATTATGTCATTCTTTCCATTGGCTTTTAAATTTTTTTATTTTTCTATTACAGTTGACACTCAATATCATATTAGTTTTACATATAAGGCATAGTCGTTAGACATTTATATAACTTATCAAGTGATCCCCTAATAAGTCTAGTACCCGCCTGACACCATATGTAGTTATTACAACATTATTGATTATATTCCCTATGCTGTACTTTACATTCTTGTGACTATTTTGTAACTGCCCATTTGTACTTCTTAATATCTTTACCTTTTACACCCATTGCCTCAAACCCCTCCCATCTGGCAACCATCAGTTTGTTCTCTGAATCCATGAGTTTGTTTCTGTTTTGTTTATTTTGTTTTTTAGATTCCATATATAACTGAAATCATATGGTATTTGTCTTTCTCTGTCTGACTTATTTCACTTGGCATAATATCATCTAGGTCCATCCATGTTGTCATAAGTGGCAAGATTTTATTTTATTTTTTTTTATGGCCAAGTAATATTCCATTGTATATATGTACCACATCTTCTTTATCAGTTTGTCTAACAATGGACACTTAGGTTGATTCCATGCCTCAGCTATTGTAAATAATGCTGCAATGAACATAAGGATGTATATATCTTTTTGAATTAGTGTTTTGGGTTTCTTCACATAAATACCAAGAACAAAATTTTTAAAATGGGACTACATCATGCCAAAATGTTTTTGCACAGCAAAGGAAACCATCAACAAAATGAAAAGACCACCTGCACAATGGGAGAAGATATTTATCAATAATGCATCTGATAAGGTGTTAATACCTGAAATACATAAGGAACTCATACTACTTAACACCAAAAAGACAAACAATCTGATTTTTTTTAATGGGCAGAGGCCCTGAATAGACAGTTCTCCAAAGAGGACATACAAATGGCCAATAGATATCTGAAAAGATGCTCTGTGTTACTAATCATTAGAGAAATGCATGGCAAAACCACAATAAAATATACTCACACCTGTTAGAATGGCTGTTATCAAAAAGACAAGAAATAACAAGTGTTGGTGAGTATGTGGAGAAAAGGAAACTGTCGTGCAGTTGGTGGGAATGCAGACTGGTGCAGCCACTGTGAAAAACTGTGGACGTTCCTCAAAAAATTAAAAACAGAACTACCCTATGACCCAGCAATCCCACTTGTTTGGTTTTAATGCAATAGTGAAAGGCTGGTTGAAAGCTCTGTATCTGAATTCAGGGTTGGCTGATTGCTGGGGTTCATTGATGGGCAAGGGCACCAGGAGTTCCTGATGCTCTGGGACTTCTGATATCAAATGTGGAGTGTTTTCCCTGGTAACTTTCAGTCTCCCCGTCAGCCTAGGAGTCGCTGCCCGGTCGCTGAGAAGCTGCAGGTGAGTGGGGAAAGAGAACTCTGGATCTATACTCCCCAGTACCGTATCTGGTCTCTCTGAACATATCTCTGGGGTGCTGTGGGACAGCTTGGATCTTCTCGTCCATCTCCATATCCTGCTGCAGGGACTTACACACGTCCTGCCTAGGAGCAAAGTGCCCACATCACAACTGCCCCAGTTAGTTAACTTTCCAATCAACAGTGTTCTCCTGAATCACTGTGTACCACAGGTGGACGCCTAATGATTGGTGTATATTTTATAACTAAATTTTTTTAATGACAAAAGAATGTTTTGACAGCCAAAATAAAGGCAAGGTGAGAGTTTCTAATTATAAAAATCACTATAGAAACTATTCAAATAAATTCAAAAATAATCAAAATGGACTTTAAAAAGTGAACTTCTTTACCCTTGCGTTTCTAATCTAACATATCATTGTACCTGCTAGAAGGGAAACATTTAAGAAGAAAAATATAAAAAGGTGAAATGATCATAGACATTAGCCTAGCCATAATAATTACCTAAGAATATTTTTTGAATTCTGAGCAATATTGATATCTGGGGAAAGGATTTGTCATGGACGGCTCGAAGTGCAGAAAGCCAAATTCTCTCAGCCCGTGTGCACCTCAGTGAGCGCTCCAGGCTACTGTGGAAGGCTGACCATTGGACTGGAAAACTGAGCTCATCGAGTATCAGCTGTCACACTGCTCACTGAGAAAACATTTTGGTGTTTAGCAGGTTTGGCATTCAAGATATGAAATAATTGGTTTTCAGTGATGTCGTTCTCTGTGCCTACCTCCTCATACACACAAATGAGCTGTTAATTATCATAGGAAGAGCGTGTGTGTGTGTGTGTGTGTGTGTGTGTGTGTGTGTGTGTATTTTCAGGACATGAGGCAGAGTGAGCCAAACCTTTCAAATGGTGCAATTGTTCAACCACCCGGAAAAAACCAAATGAAGTAATTTACATTTTCCATTTAAACAATGCAAACCCTCTCATCAGAAGATGATAAATGGCTTATGAATATTGTCTCTGACAAACACTACAAAATCATTCCATTTGAAAATAAAAATATATGCTGCACACAGGTCAATAGCCTTTCCAGCATTAGCAAAGAGTGAGCAGAGCTCATTTCCACACCATGGTTTATGTCTCTCCCAAGAGTAACTGGGGAACAGCCATGTGCTGATTGTGTGAATTTTGCTGCTACTACTGCCCTACAAATTGCAAAGCAATACACTGCCAGGGACAGATTTGAATTCACATTACTTATGCTCAACCTGTTTTCTCCTTCATTCTTGTTTAGATACCTTCATTTTACTCTTGAGAAGTCTTTATGATCTTTAGCATATGGTTCTCCATCATTAGAGCCTCTCAAATATCACAGGACCTCTGCTGATGAGTATGCTTCTGAAAACTTGACTTGCTCAATCTTTCAACGTTTTCCAAGCCCGTTATCTCGCATCCTAACGCCAATAAACAGATGCCAGTTCCAGAGCGATGTGAGGTATGCTTTCCTTACCAGGTGTATTTATGTCTCCTGACACCTCCTACACCAGGACTTCTCCTGTCATTCATCCCAACAGCAACAGAGGTTGCAGTGACAATCTCTCATCTGCTATCCCCACCCTGAGCATCCCACAGTCTTCCACACTATTCTCCACATTCGGGATCAAGGCGGAAAACCGAGAGGACTAGGAGAAGAACTCCTCATTGTTTTGGAGGGTCTAAAATCTGTCCTGAATGGTACCTTGGTGTTGGGGCTAGAAAAAAACTAGACCCTAAATCCTTGTGCATTGGTTAGAATTCACCATAGAAACAGAACCAATAGGGTGTGTGTGTGTGTGTGTAGAGAGAGAGAAAGAGAGAGAGAGAGAGAGAGATTATAAAGAACTGTCTTGTGTGATTATGAAGGCTGAGACGTTCCAAGATCTGCAGTTAGCAAGGTGAATACTCAGGATGGCCAATGGTATAAATTTCAGCCCAAAACCCGCAGTCTCAAGACCCAAGAAGAGAAAACATTTCAGTTCAAGTCTGAAGGCCTGAAAAATGCTGATATCCCAGCTAAAGCGCTCCAGAAGGAGGCGCTCCCTCTTGCTAAAGGGCGGGTCAGTCTTTCTGTCCTACAGCTGTTAACCACATAACCACATTTGAGTCAAAGTCGGACTACATACACAACAGTGGTCTCATAAAATTACAGTAGAGCTGAAAAATTCCTATGTCTAGTGACGTCTCACCAACCGTGAGTCCTTCAGAGCCATCCTGAATGTCACAGCACAAGGCATTACTGTTTTGTGTGTACTTCAGTCCCTTATCTGCAAAAATGCCTGGGGGATCTCATGTGGGCCCCTGTGAGCTTCCTACAAACATTTCCCCTTTCTAAACCTATGTTACAACTGGACCTACCCTTGTAGTTTCTATTACAATTTAAAATGTCCTTCAGCAATATACATAAAAAAAACTTTGAAGGAAAAAAGTTTATTACTTATAGGCCCTGGAGCATACAAGGCAGGCCTTTGGGGACACAGCAAGGTCAAGGGTAGAGAGAGCACACAGGGCTGGACCTGGGATTTTGCTTTTATTGGGGTCAAGTGTTTATTGAGGGCCTATGGTTCCCTAGGCTCACTCTTTATGGGTGAATTTAAAATATAAGAGTGAAAATTTAAAGCAGGGGAAGAGAAAAAACAAACAAACAACTAGCTCAAATGGTCAGTTATCAAAATCAAGATCTCCAGGACAAAGGAGCCTCAGTAGGGAGAGTTGGCCTGGCTTTATCTAGTCTTGTGCCTGGCCATGTGCTCATTCGAGAGAGCCTTCATTGAAGTGGATGCCTAGGCAATCAAAGTGTAAGTCAGGCACTTGTATTACAGAGCTTACACTATGATTACTCATGTATTTACAGTGATGCTGGTGTAAACAAACCTACTTGCTGCCAGTCATATAAAAGTACAGCACATAAAATTACCGTAGTAGGCTTCACCATCTAGGTTTGTTTAAGGGCACTCTATAACGTTCACACAACTACAAAATTACCTAAAGACAAATTTCTCAGAACAAAACCCTGATTAACTGACACATAACTGTATTCAAGTATTCAACTGATTAGATGAGGCCCACCCACATTAAGAAGGGCCATCTACTTTACTCAGTTTACCAAATCAAATATTAATCTCATCTAGAAACCACTCATAGACACATCCAGAATAATGTTTGACCAACCATCTGGTCACTCAGTGACCCAGTCGAATTGACAGATAAAATTAACCATCAAATCCAGGTTCACAATCTCAGCTTTAAGTTAGAAACTATTAAGAGCTTTTTAAAAGCTTGATGTGAGCCCAGCCAGTGTGGCTCAGTGGTTGAGCATCAATCCATGCACCAAGAGGTCGCCAGTTTGATTCCTGGACAGGGCACATGCCCAGGTTGTGGGCCAAATCCCCAGTGGGGGGCATGCAGGAGGCGGCCAATCGATGTTCTCTCTCATCGATGTTTCTGTCTCTCTCTCTCCCTCTCCCTTTCTCTCTCTCTAAAATCAATAAAGATTTTTAAAAATTCTTTTTTTAAAACTTGATGTGAAATCTGCACCCCCAAACCAATTAAATAAGAATCTCTGGAATGTGAACCAGACATAAAGTATTTTTAGTGAATGCCCAGGCAATTTCAATATAAGCCCAAAGTTGACGGTCCAAGAGAGTACCCTAAATGGAATTACCTTTTTGTCTATGCAATATATGATTTGCATCCAAGCAGAAATGCAAATCAGATGTGGACATGTGAGGAAACAGGCTCTTGGTGGAGCTTGTTTTTGCAGGTGGCAGCAGGGATGTCCAGCTTGCAGAAGCAGATTAAAAGGTAGTTTTCAAAGAGAAGTATACATTCCTGGCCACTGTGGTGGTTGCAGCAGATTTGCATTAATGCCATTTATGTCTTGGTTGTGATGCTGCATGATTGATGGTTACTTCAATAGGCCAATATCCTTGAGCACTGTTCTGGGAAGCCTAATCTGCCTCTCTAGCTCTCCCGATGATTAGGAGAGCTAATTAATATTTTCAAATAAAGTCCCTTTCTGTTTGCAGCCCAGCACCCTCATCAATATGTTTCTGAGTTTCATGCTCAGATAAATGTTCCCTCCTCTGTGCTCCTAATATAGCTTCCTTTCCATTAACAGTACGTATCTGTGAGTCTGTTTCTTCCACTAAACCATCAGCTGATCCATCCACAGCAAGGACCATGTCATATTCATTTTGGAGCCCCCACTGCCTAACCCACAGCCTGGTATGCACACTGACCACTCACTGAGTGCTTTTTTCTGAATAGAACTGAACATTCTTCTTACAGCTCATACCACAGTCATCTACTGGCACCTTGTAAATCCTGAGGATTCAGGCAATTTCTGTTTTGTCATTTTATCACCACCACAACCCCTATGATTATATAGAATTACAGATAATCATTGTTTAAGTGATAACCTGATTCAGGCACAATTTTAAAATTTCATCACAAAGAAGGCAATAATAAATTAAGAAGGTAAAATTCTCTTCTGGCAAAGTTTTCCAAAACAAATAAGTACAGTGTTTCAGTTTTGTACATATAAAATTCTTTTAAAATGTTTTCTGAATAACTACATACATCAATAAATCAGTGACAGCTAACTTGAAGCCAGAGAAGCTGAGTTTGAATCCTACTTGTGGATACAATTCAGTCCATAGCACGTGCTCATGGATTGTCAAAATTAACACCTCCTTTTAAAAAATATTTCTGTAGAAATCAGAAAGACTGATCCTAAATTTAATGTGTAAATTTAAGAAAACTGTAATAGCCAAAACAATCTTTAAAAGAACAATGTTGAAGAACTCACACTCGCCTATTTCAAAACTGACTAAAATCTTCAATCATCTAGATTTTGTGATACTGACATAAAATATACAGATAGAGCTAAATCAATGGAGTAGAACTGAGAATCTGAAATAAACCCTTGTATTTATGGTCAATTTATGTTTGACAAGGGTGCCAAGGAAAAGCAACAAGAGAAGAACAGTGTTTTCAATAAATGTCTGAGACAGCTGAATATCCGTATGTAAAAGAATGATCATCGGACCCTTACCTTTTACCATTTATATGAATCAAAGACCTAAATGTTAAAGGTAAAACTACAAAACCATAATAAGAAAACAAGTGTAAATCTTTGAGACCTACACCGTCTTAGGTGTGTAAGGCTAAGACTTCTTAGATATAACACCCAAAGCGCAAATGACAAAAGAAAAATATAGATGAATTGGACATCATCAAAATTAAAACATTTCATGCTTAAAGCACACAATCAAGAAAGTGAAAAGATAATGATGGAAGAAAGTATTTGAAAATTATGTATCAAATAAAGGACTTGAATCCAGAAATACATAAAGAATTCTTACAATTCAAAAATAAAAAATTTTAATTGGCAAGAGATTTAAATAGATCTTTCTCCAAAGAAGATACTCAGAATAACCAGTAAGCATATAATCCCTACAATGTAACATAATTCAGCCATAAATTGGAAAGACACACTACATTGTGGATGAATCTTAAAGACATTATGTAAAGGGAAAGAAGCCAGAAAATAAGGTCACATATTGTATGATTCTACTTATATGAAATGATCATAAAAGACAAATCTATAAAGGCAAAAAAAGACTCAGTTTTGCAAGGGCTAAAGTGGGGGAGAGTCTGGGGAATAGAGAAAGACTACTAATAGGCAAAACATTTCTCTTGGGAATGGTGAAAATCTTATAGAATGAGGTAGCAGTGATGGTTGCACAGCCTTGTGAATACACCAACCAATACTGAAGTGTACACTTTATTTTTTTTTTATTTTTTATTTTTTTATCCTCACCCGAGGACATTTTTTCATTTTTTGTTCAGATAGAGTGGGAGGGAGAGAGAGGGAGAGAGAGAGAGAGAAACATCTACGTGAAAGGGACACATCGAGTGGCTGCCACCCACACGACCAACCAGGGCCGGGGACAAACTGCAACCGAAGTACACGCCCCTAGCGGGAACCGAACTCGGGTCTCTCTGGACCGCAGGCCGACGCTCTAACCGCTGAGCCAAACTGGCCAGGGCCTGAAGTGTACACTTTAAATGGCTGCTTTCCATGGTACGCTAATTTTTTCCAATTTTAAAAACTTTTAAAAATGCAAAGTATTAAAAAGGTAGCATCTGTCAAAAAGGCTGGTGTGGCTATATTAATATCAAACAAAGTAACTTTTATAGCCAAGAATGACACCAAAATAACTCTCAAAACTCAATAATAAGAATAAATAACCCAATTTTAAAATCTGGCAAAAAATTTGAACTGACACTTTACCAAAGGAAATACATCGATGGAAAAAAAGCACATGAAAAGATGCTCAATAGCCGTAGTCAAACATTGAAACCACAATAAAATAGTACAAGTATTTGTTGGGATGACTTAAATAAATGAGACAGCATATCACATGTTGGCAGGCTGTGGAGGAAGTAGAACTCTCATACAGTACTGATGGGAGTATAAAATTGTACAACCACTTTGACCCTGCCTGTGTGGCTCACTGGTTGAGCATCGACCCATGCACCAAGAAGTCGCCTGTTCGATTCCTGGTCAGGGCACATGCCCAGGTTGTGGGCCCGATCCCCAGTGGGGGGCATGCAGGAGGCGGCCAATTGATGTTCTCTCTCATCGATGTTTCTATATCTTTCTCCCTCTCCCTTCCTTTCTCTCTAAAATCAATAAAGAAAAAAATATAAAAAAATATTAAAAATAAATAAAATTATACAACCACTTTAGAAAACAATTTGACAGTTTCTTAAAAGTTAAACATACCCCTCCCATAGACTGCAGCCATCCACAGCTAGTATTTATTCAAGAGCAATGAAAGCCTAGGCACACATAAAGATGTGTACGTGAATGTTCATAGTAGCTTTGTTTGTTACAGCCCCAAACTGAAAACCACTCCAATGTCCATCAACAGGTGGCTGGACAAATCAACACATTCTGTATGATTTCATTTATATAAATTTCTAGAAAATGCAAACTAATCTATAGAGACGGCCTATCAGCAGTTGTCTGGGAAGTGGTGGGCAAGGGGACAGGGAGCGGAGGAAGGGAGGACATACGGATGTTGGGAGGTGATGAATACGTTTATTATCTTGATTGAGGTGATTGTTTCATGCTGTATATATTTGTTAAAAGAGAACAAATTCTATACTTTAAATATGTGCAGTTTATTGTATTTCTTTATACTTTATTGAGACTGCAAAAATATTTAGCCACTGACATGTTTTTGTTTATTAGTCTTGCGTCTGTTGGATCTGTATTTTTCCTGTGGATTCATTTTCAGAACTCATCTATCCCTGTTGTCCCTCCTTCTAAAACACTTTCTTCCTAGTTTCTTTTATCCCATAAATGCATCTCTAATAACTTCCTTATTCCTATTACCCCCCCTTTTTTTTTCATGGCAAAGTAGATTCCACAAAGTATATAAAATTTCTCATGCAATCCTCAGGAAACAGATTAGGAAAAAGGAAAAGCAGAGTGTCCTTTCAGTATATAATGTGTGAAGCACATAACTAATCACACATTCTGTAAAATATGGAGAAGCAGCCAGACCCTGGCACAGGCCACGGGAGAAGCATGGAGCACAGAGACACCGCATGGTATACCTCCTTCCTCAGGGAGCAGAGATGTAGCAGGGTGTGTTTTCCAAAGATGTTCTCTTTTGTTGTGACTTTGACACTCTTCCCTTTGAGAGGTGAAGTCTGTGTTATTACCCCTTGAACTTGGGCAGGCTTGTGATGAGAGCTGAGGTGACACAGTGTGACCTCTGAGCCAGGTAATAAAAGTTCATAGGGCTTCTGCCTGGCTCTCTTGGGGCCCTCCCTGTTGGAACCCAGGCACTGTGCTGTGAAGGAGCTCAAACAGCCTCAGGGAGAATCAACGGAGAGGTGTTCCGGCCAACAGCCCGGTTGAGATTCCAGCCGACAGCAATGTCAACGGCAAGTCGTGTGAGTAAATGAGCCTTCAGATAATTTCAGTTCTCCAGCCACCAAATCTTCCCAGCTGAAGTCCCAGATATTGTGGAACAGGGACAAGTTGTTCCATCCAATAGACCCTTTTAACATACAAAACCAACAGAATATATTAGCATAATAAAATGGTTGCTTTAGCTCGGCAGGTGTGGCTCAGTGGATTGAGTGGCATCCCAGGGACTGAGAGGTTCAATTCCCGGTCAGGGCACATGCCCAGGTTGCAGGCTCAATCCCCAGTAGGGGGCGTGCAGAAGGCAGCTGATGAATGTTTCTCTTTCCCTTCCTCTCTCTCTAAAATAAATAAATAAATAACATATTTAAAAAATGGTTGCTTTATGTCTCTATGTTTTCAGGTTATTTACTACACAACACTAGTAACTAGAACAGGAAGCCAGAATATCCTTTTCTTCATTAATTTCCATCCGTAGGAGTCTGTCATTATTGCCAACATTCTCAAAATTACTGTTAAGATTTTTCATTGGGAAGAAAACTAAAAATGACATGCTCTATATCATGTTTCTGAAAAGACTGTGACCGTAAAATCCATGGACAAGAGTGTGACTTCAATACGTTGATGCTATGGCAATGAATCAACGCAGAAACCAAAATGGAAGCTTTCAATTTAAAATTGAAAACCACACGCTTTTTTAGTGAGGAATCCCTAAAATGAATTAATTAGCAAAGCTAATGTTTCTTGACCCATCAGAATATTTTTTATCAGTGCCATTATTTTATTAATTATCACGGAATTGGCAATGGAGAAAGCAGGCAAAAACAAATCAGCATTCCTAATTACGGTGAAGGAATACATTTTGTGATAAATTTAACATTATTTGCTCTAAAATGTTTACCAGCACAGGCACAGCTTGGTTGAAAATTCATAGATGTCACTTTGATTTTCCAGCTCAGTGCAAAATCACAGTATTCAGAAAGTGAAGCCACGATTTTCCAACTGAGTTCAATGTAAATTTATTGAGCACATACGAAGAAGGCAGCAACAGATGACTCCATGTCCTCTGGCTGTGCTCCCTTCTCTACAGATAGCTTAACACAGTCCATTTTCTGAGGGAATAGGGGGAGGAAGGTGAAAAGAAAGTCCACTATAATGAACGGAAGGACAAGGCCACTGGCAGACCCTGAGGCACAGCTCCTAGCTGGAGGCAATCTACCCAGAACAAATGATGCAGCTTTTTAGAATCAACTGGCTTCTCTAAGACTCCTAATAGTTTCTCTGAACTGATGGAACTGACTGGCTATTTTGGTATTACACAAATCCATTATTCTCAATGCCTATATGGCTTCATTTTAATTTATGCAGCCTTGCCGAGCTAATGGAAAGAAGGGCATCACAGTTCTTAAAACCGTTTATGCCAAGAATCATAAATAAATTTTTCAATATCAGTTTTTCCTGGCACAAAAATAGCAGTGTGCTAGAAAGACCACTAGATGAGAGAGTTGAGATATAGTTCAAATTATGTCATTGTCACCAACCAGCTCTGTGGCCTAAAAGAAGGCCTCTTCCTCGTTTTTGTTGTAAATCTATGGTTCTAAGATACCTGGCTGAGCCACTTTGGCTACATTAATGTGCTAATTGCCTAAGCTTTAACAAAATTAGAGCTATCAAGTTTCATTTGAATTTTTTTGTTGTGAGAATCTGAGTCACAGGATTTTCATTCCTGACACAAGTCATAGAAGGTTTGAGCTAAACAAATGTGCTTTTAGACTTTCCAGCTCCCAGAGAAGCTGCTGACATTTGGTAAGTCACTGGAGAGCTGAAAACCCAGATATAGTTTTCACTTTATGGCTATGACTACTGAGTCACACGGCTTTTTACCTACAATGGTTCTGCACTGCTTTGGGTTATATTTCTTGACACTGATGATTTGGTTTGAAAGAATAGAAGAGAAAATAAACTGATATTTACCAAATGAAAAACATTTATTGAACACCTAATTTGTTTCTGGAGAGAAAAAAAAAAAAGAGTTATTGCAAGTTTTCAAAAGAAACCTGTCAGACAGAGATTATTATCCCAAGTCATCCAGATCATATGCCGTAGAACTGGGAGCTGAACCTAGGTCTTTCTGGCCACAGAGTTCATTTTCCACTCTTCAGTGCAAAATGATATTGGCAAGATACTGGAATAAATGTTGACATCAATATGGTTTCCTTCCTTCAAAATATTTCATCATCTCCAGAGCCCTAAATTCCATATTATTAACATGACTTACTTATCACATCAACTCATTGATTTGATATACTGACCCCGATTAAATAATAATTGCTATAGGAGAACATAGTAAGCAGCTAATTATGTCCATTTGTTTTCATCTTTATGTGCATTTTATGAAGCATTTTACAATACACATTTCAATAAATGTACACTGGAAAATACATGTATATTGGATAAAGATTCTTTGTGATGAGGGGACACACAGACAGTCCTAAACTAGAACTCATGATCTAAGAAGTGTTAATAGAAATATAAATCATTGCTCTGCAACTGTTCACAATCAAGGGTCTATAATGGAAGAATATAGAAAGTGACATAGGGATACAGAAAACGTCAAAGAAAGTTCAACCAAATGATGACAGAGGTCATTGGAGGATTGGAATGGATGTTGTCGGTTTCCTCATGAAGAGAAGAAATGTTGAAAAGATAATGTGTTAGTCAGGGTCCAAGTAGGTAAAAACTGGCCCTCTCAAATTGGGTACGCTGAGAAGAGTATAACCAATGGACAACTTACGAAGTATGGGCAGGTGTAGGGACCCCCAAGGGGCAATGCAGTGCCCAAAGACTAGTTACCACCACAGAGTCGAAGGAGTAAAAGGAAAGAGTAGCATTGCAAAAGAAGACAGAGAGGACCACCTGACAGGAGCCGTGCCCTTGGTTAGGGACGCAGCCAACCTTTGGTGACTGCCTTTGGAGGGAGGCATGGGACTCAGCCTCACTCTCCTCCCTCCCTCCAATCTCCTGCTGGTGTTCTCCATTGGCCAGACCCAACGAGAAGCCAGAGGGCAAATTAACCAGCTGATGTGGTTTGAACAATCCAGACTCCTAGAACAGAAAGGAGAGTAGAAATTGAATCTGAATGGACACATAGAAAATATTCAGACAGGAAAGTAGGAACATAGTTTGTAAACATTCTGCATAATGAGAAAGTAGGACAGAGCCTTAGGTAGCACAGCTTGGTTCTCAACCCTAGCTTTACAACTGCTGTGAGCCAGATGTTGACTTAAAAAACAATAAGCAAGAATATTGCACTTTTTGTTGTTGTTAATCCTCACCTGAGGATATTTTTTCACTGATTTTTAGATAAAGTGGAAGGGAGGGAGGGAAGGAAGAAGAGAGAAACATCGTGAGAGAGACACCTCGATTGGTTGTCTCCCAGAAGACCCAAACTGGGGCCAGGGATCAAACCTGCAACCCAGGTACGTGCCCTTGACCATAATCAAACCCGGAACACTTCAGTCCTTGGGCCAACGCTCTAACCACTGAGCAAAACTGGCCAGGACAGATATTGCACCTTTGATTGCATGAGTGAAACTGATCATCTTATCTGCACACCTCATGGAAAAGATTTCGTCTTTCTGATGAAACAATATAGAGGGAAAAATGACCCACTTGTATTTGGAGAAAGAACAATAATATATTCTACAGCCCTTTATTGCATGGGAAAGAGAACAATTCATCAGCTATGTTCCCACTATCTACATACACGTTGATAGAAAGGTTGCCAGAACTGCCAGGTCTAAAAAGAAGCTGTGCAATCATGGCATATTTGGAAAGCTAAAAATACACTTATCCCAGAAACTAAAAATAATGGTTGAGTGAAAACTTAAATCAGAAAATCATACTTAGGGACTGTATCGGTTTCAGATGATGTCAGATTTAAAGTTTTATTGTTTCATGGAATTAACGAGAACCAATCAGTTTTATGCACAGTCTAAAGTTCTTCCATAATGTTTTACTTCTTGAAGGGTCTTCTTGTTTGTTTGTTTCATATCAGTGTACTAGTGGAAATTTTGGTGATTTAATAAACTACTAGAATTTTAGGTTTACAAAATTTGAGAAGTATAATTCCAAGACAACAGAGAGGCAGGGCTCGTTCCCATTTTGCGCCACACGTATTGAAAAACACACCTCTTAATCAATGACCCATACTATTCTGGGAGCTTAATTGCTTAGTAAACTGGACTCAATATATTTCAGAAGATAGAGTCAGGAATTCATTTTCGTTTATAGTGGCCCGATTAACCACACAGCAACAAATTTGTTCCCATGTACTCCAAGAAGATAGATTAAACCATCCTTTCTACCCCCAAACTCATCTGAACAAGGTCCCCACCCCTCCCGCATCGGTGTGAGTCAGAGGAGCACAGCAGAAATGTGCAAACATCCAAAAAGAGTTCAGCCAATGTCTTCTCCTGGCGGGGCTCAGTTATATACAAGCACGAAGCAGTTTTGTTTCTCTCCTTCACTCTCTTCAAGCTGCCCTAGGGGATCTCCCTTCCTCCTCCTGATAATGGAAGAACTCATCATTCTTTCTAGGCACTCTGGGTACTAATAAATAAATATTAATAAATAACTCATAATCAGGTTTTAAAATTTCCATTTGTCATCAGATCTATAGCTTCTCCCTTTTCTCATAGCTCATCCACATTCAAAAACCTGGAGTAGGCGCTGGCTGGTTTGGCTCAGCGGTTAGACTGTCGGCCTGTGGACCAAAGAGTTGCAGGTTCTATTCGGGTCAAGGGCACCTACCTCGGTTGCGATTCGGTCCCCAGTCCTGGTCGGGGTCGTGCAGAGGCCACTAGTTGATGTGTCTCTCGCATGTCGATGTTTCTCTTTCTCTCTCTCTCTGTCTCTCTCTCTCTCCGTTCCTCCCTCCCTCCCTCACACTCTATCTGAAGATAAATGCAAAAATATCCTCAGGTGAGGATTTTTTAAAAATTATTTTTAAAAAAATCCTGGGGGTAGGATTATTTTTTCTCCTCCCTCTATGTCCTCCCCCACTCAGGAGCTGCTTGTATTGGGTTGAGGCCACAGTCATCAAAACAGGTCAGGGAACAAAGGTCATACGGAGCGTTGCTGTGGTAACCAGAGGTTGGAGCCTTCTGTGTGGAAGATGCTCAAATGGCAGGTCTTCTCCCACAGGGCTGGAGGTGACTGTGGGGCTGGGCTACCTTCTGTCCACCTATTAGCAAGCCCTCCCAACGGAGGTGTCAACACTGGTTTTTAGTATGTTTTCTCAGCTAAAATTCGAAGACTAGAAAAGTCTCACTTAACATTCTTTTATATCATAAAACTACCTGTGTGCTGGTGGGGAGTGGGGTTGTGGAATTGAAGCTGCAAGGTAACAGGGTATAATGCATCAGCCTTGCGCTTGGCCTCCTGCCCTGGAACGGTTCCGGGCTGCATTCGTCTGACCAAGTAATTTAACTGGTCCAGGCCTCAGTCACTTCATCTCTGCTCTGTACTTGGTTGGATAACAAGATCTCAGAGTTCTTTCCCATATCTAGTATACTGTTTTCCTATGAAACTGTTAACACAAATATTACACAGTTCAAAGTATTAGAAATGTTGCAACCCACACAGCAGGAAAGTTCAACAAGGTCTGCCTCGGCCATGTCAGAACCTTTGTCCAGGCAGATGTAGAACAGGAACCCATCAGGCCCAGGAATTTGGAATTCTTGCTGTTTCCAAACGATGTCTGCCTCCCTCATCCCACCTTGCCTTCGCAAACAACCTTCACCATCGGGATTTTCTTTCCCATGTTCCGCCATATTTATGTGGGTTTTTTACCTGATACTTTAAAAATGTGTTTTCAAAATGTATCCAAACCAGATTCAGAAAATAAAAATCTCCCATGGACTCCAGCTGTCAGAAAATATAAACCTTTTTGGTGCTCTGACACCAGGGTTTTCTGACCTGAAACTGTCACACCTTTTCTATCCACCTCAATACCCAATTCTGCCTTTATTCAATTGTAATTTAGTGATTATCACAATAGGAGAAACTGACAGTTTGTTGAAGGATATCTTTTTAATTGCTAATTTAAGGAGCTTCATGATAGAAGCAAAGACTTGAAAAAAGAAAACGAGACAAGGTACTTGCTAATGGCATTAAGATAGTGCCAGGTAAAGACAAGCCTTGAGAGACAAGAATTCCACAATGAGGACTTTTGATTAAATCTAATGATGGCTCATGTGTCTACGTAGGTGTGCAACATTCTGGGAGAACACCTACCGTCAAATATCAATACTCCTTGTAATAAAATAGATTCCCGAAATAAAATGGGATAAGTTCCTTAGCCACATAACTTCAGGCTGCATTATATACAAAATATACAAACCAAAGGCAAATGCACCGACTGTGTCAAAGGAAGCACTGTGAGCATAAAGCCACTCCTAACCACCCAGTTAGGAGTTGAGGTTCATCTGTGTGACTTTTAAGTAACTTATTTGGTTTCTCTGGGCCACGACTGCCACCTTCTTCAACTTTGTCATCCACGGAATCAGTTTACCCAGCTGTTGCAGCACCTTCCCCCAATGACTTGCAATGGCACCTCTGTCAGGATCTGTTGGCCATACCGTTGACCTGGGCCCTGAGGCTAAGGCGACTAAATGACTCCATTTTTATCATCAATGGACCTTCCTCGATATTTTTCCAATAATAGGTTAATTACCCCTAAAAGTAAAGGAATTTTGCCTAAGATTATAGTTGCCCCACGTGTTGGGAGGCATGTGCAATTTCCTAGTACTGGTATTTGCAGGCATTTGCAGGTACTTGTGAGCGGTGAATAATGTTAATTTTGACTTCTGTAATCGCTGTCGCTCCCACTATTGTACTGGTCCCCTAAGGGGGGCGCCAAAAGGGGGATGGGGCTTCTGTCTTTAAAATCGGACAAGCAAGAAGAATCCTTGCTGAGGATCTGGGGAAGCTGTACCCACCCCACCCCCAGCCCACCTGCGTAATGAAGTGCTCCTTTACAATTCAACTGTGCATCTCTGGTTATCTCGCTGACGCGTTACAACACCGTCATCAAAGAGACAAGATTAACAAATGCTGGCTTAGATGTGGAGAAAAGTGAGCCCTTGTACACTGTCTCTGGGATTGTAAATTGGTGCCACCACTATGGCAAATAGTATGAAGAATCCTTAAAATTAAAAATAGAACTATTACATGACCCAGCAATTCCATATTTAGAATATATCCAAAGAAAACAAAAACACTAAACAACGAAGATATTTGCATCCCCATGTTCATTACTTACAATAACCAAGATATGGAAACAAACTAAGCATCCATTGGTGGATGAATAGATAAAGAATTTATGACATTTTTCCAGCAGGTGTGGCTCAGTGGTTGAGTATTGACCCTTGCGCCAAGAGGTTGCTGGTTCGATTCCCGGTCAGGGCACATGCCCAGGTTGTGGGCCAAATCCCTAGTGGGGGCATGCAGGAGGCGGCCAATCAATGTTCTCTCTTATCAATGTTTCCATCTTTCTCTCCCTCTCCCTTCCTCTCTCTCTAAAATCAATAAAGAAAAAAAAAGAATTTGTGAGATTTTGTATGCACACACACACATACATATAGATACACACATACACACACACTTACATACACACACACACAATAGAATATTATTCAGCCATAAAAAAATGAGGAAATCCTACCATTTGCAACAACATAGATGGACTTTGAAGGCATTATGCTAAGTGAAATAAGTCAGAGAGAGAAAAACAAATACTGTGTGATCTCACTTATACGTGGAATCTAAAAAGAAAACAAATCAAACTCATAACAAAAGAGATTAGACGTGTAATTATCAGAGGTTAAGGGTGGAATGAATTGCAGGAGGTGGTCAAAAGGTACAAATTCCCAGTTAAAAGATAAATAAGTACTAGAGATACAACATGTAACATGATGGCGATAGTTAACCCTACTATACAGAAAAGTAGTTAAGAGATTACATTCTAGAAATTGTCATCACAAAGACAAAATTTTTTCTTTAGTTTTTTTCTTTCTTTTTTTCTTTTCTTTATATCACATCTAGAAGAGATGATAGACGTTAGCTGAACCTATTGCAATAATCATTTCATAATATATGTAAATCAAACCAAATGCCTTAAACTTATACAATGATGTATGTAAATTATTTCTCAATAAAACTGGGAAAAATCAATTGGTTGTATAAGTGCAGGACTCTATTTTCAGGCTCTATTCTATTCCATTATCTATAGCAATGATTTTCAAACGGTGTGCCATAGCACACTGGTGTGCCGCAAGAATGTTTAAAACATGCAATACCGGACTATTCAGTCAGGGGCACTGACCTCTTTCTCCCTAGGTTGTCAAATTAAAAAATGACAACAGCCAACACAACAATAGCCATCCTATGTGAATGAATCAAAATTATACTTTTTTTTTGTCAGATTGGCAAAATATACAATATATTTCTTGATGTGTCACAGCTTTTTAGTAATTAGTTTGTGTGCCATGAAATGAAGGTTTAAAATTGCTGATCTTTATGATAGCATTATCATAATGTTTTTGATACTATAATTTAAAGTCTTGAAATCAAGTAGTCTAAATTCTCTAACTTTATTATTTTGCGAGATTATTTAGATTATTCTAAGTCCTTTGCATGTTCATATAAATCTTAGAATTAACTCATCAGTTTTGCCCCCTAAATGCTGTATTTTAATTGTATTGCATCTATAGATAAAATTAGGGAGAACTGATACCTTTTCAATATTGACTTTTCCAATCCATGAACATTTCATGGTTTTCAGTAAAGCTATCTTGCACATCTTTTGTTAAATTTTTCCCTAAGAATGTTAAAATTTATACTATTGCAAATGATTTTTAAAATTTTGTTTTCAATTATTTGTTACAGTTTTTAGAAATATATTAGATTTTGGTATATTGACCTTGTATCCTGAGAGTTTGCTAATTCTAGTTGTTATTTTGCATCTTCCTGAGGGTTTTTGACATAATAAACATGGTAACTGCAAATAAAGGTAGTTTCGTTTCTTCCTTTTTAATGTATGCCTTTTATTTCTTTTTCTTGCTTTATTGCACTATGACTTTTAATATTATATAGAATGGAAACGACCTATCCTTATTATACTTCAGATCTTAAAAGAAAGTATTCAAATTTCCCTTTTAAATTCTTTGTAGGTGGCTGTTTTCAGATTGAGAACATTTCCTTCTATTTCTAGTTTGCTAAAAGTTTTCAATTATAAATACATTTTGAATTTTTCAAATGCTCTTTCTAAATCTATTTGAAATAATCATATGATTCTTTTCTTTATTCTTTTAATTCTTGATTATGATAAGTATTGATTTTCTAGAGTTGTGATAAGTACCTCAGACCAGGTGAAAAAAACAACAGAAATGTATTTCCTCACAGCTCTGGACACTAAAAGGCCAATATCAAAGTGTCGGCAGGTATAATTTCTCCTGAGGGTTATGAAAGGAGGGTGTGTTGCAGGCCTGTGGGTTATAGTTAGTCATCTTTTTCTTGTGTCATCACATGATCTTCCCTCTGTGTATGTCTGTGTCCAAATTTCATCTTCTCAGGGTATCAGTCATACTGGATTTGGGCCCACCATAATGACCTCATCGTAACTTAATTACTTCTTTAAGGACCCTATTATCAAATATAATCACATTCTGAGGTAGTGGGGGTTAAGGCTTCACCATACAAATTAGGTAGGGGCAGGGAGGGTGGACATACAACTTAGCCCATAAACATGATGCATTATCCTTTTATATGTTACTGCATTCTATTTGCTAACCTTTTGCTAGAGTTTTTGCATTCATATGTGTGAGGAATATTGGCTTATAATTTTAATTTCTTCATCTCCTTCATTAGTCCCCTTTTAACTCTTACATTCAATGATAATTCAAAGCTAAGAAGAATAGTGCTGTGAAATGTTCACCTTGCCTAAGATAACTATCAGAAGTTTAATATCAAAATGGAGTGACCAGGTTAGCTGCACTATTATATATGGACCTATCGTGTTTTGCTCAGCAGTCATTAATAACTCGTGTGTGCCAGGATCTGAGCAAAAAAAAATAAATTCTTTGTTCTTAAAGTGCTCACAACCTAACACAGAGACAGCTACCTACTCAAAACGTTATCCTATCAAAATAGTGAAGTAGAAGACACAATTGAGAACTGGTTCAGACAATAGAAATACGGGGATAATGATATTAAAATTATTATAAATAAGAAAATAGAAATGGAGGAGAAATCCTCAGGCTCCAAAGATGGGACCCAGATCAACAGAGCAGACAAGATGAATCAAACGGAGGAATTTGCAGCCTTGCTCTCGGTTGTGCATTTCCCCGTCCATGAGTTTTCCCCATCTCTCCCACCTCCACACATGTAAATGCGGACCATGCCTCCTTCTTTTTGAGGGCTACCTCTACTTTCCCCAAGAGGAACTATTGCCCCCATTACCTATCTTTTATTATGTGCATATGGTCTTAGTGCTATAAAAAATAAACAATTTGAGAAAAAACTCTCTGTCCAATTTGTCTGTATGTGTCTCTCAGAATCTAGGACATAGTGGAAGCAAAATAAATGTTTAATGAAAGCAAATTCTTCACTTCCTTACCAGCAGTGTGTGTACATATCTGGTCTACCTTTGGGCTTGATTTACCCAGTCCTGGGTTCTACCAAGTCAGCAGTTCCAATTTCACTATAAGCCCCAGAGACTCAGTGGGGGACAACCTAACCTTGACAGCAAAAACATAACCCATCTTACTAGACAATACGGATCTCTTCTCTTCAAATTTCTAAATCTCCTTTCCAGTAGATTATAGAGCCTATATTAAAGACATTTAATTAAATCGCTAGTTGTGGCAACAACACATTTGCAAAACTACATGTTTCATAAAGCCCAGTTTTTCTTGTGATATCTATACATAGGTAAGTCCACACTTTATTACGGTCAGAAGCACCTACCCTTCGATTTCTCACCTTAATGTACTGGATAATCAAACTTCCTGGAGTTAACAGTGTTTCAAGGTACAGACAGCCCGGAAACTTAGTAAGGGAGAAGGACGACTGGTAACGAAAACCAATCTCCAGAAATAGCTGCTTCAAGCACGGCATCTGCCTGCCAGGTGTGAAATGGCAGTAATGGGTTATTCGGAATGGAAATAGATTTTCAAATCTCAATATACCATCCTATGAGATGGGTGTCTGGCTTACTGTGTCTTCTTTCAAATGTGATTACTTTTGAAGACACAGCTGAAGAAAATTCAAAGTAATTCTGTTTTGCAATGAAGTCTTAGCCAGGAAACTTGATTTGGTATCAGGAGTCATTATCCAGGGACTGGCTCTCAGATGATCTTTCTCCATTCACTAGACTATTATGCTTCAAGTGACTGGTTTCGGATGCCACGGTGTCTGTCTTGCCTGCTGTTAGACTCCTGTGGTCTGAGAGTATGCCTGCATCTTCCAAATGTCTGTAATCTATAGCCAGAAAGATTCAGGACTAGGGTGGCCTGATCTGTATAAACAGCTGCAGTGGTAGTCACAGAACATCTGTTTCTTTTATTGGCTTTATCACTATCCAGTTGTCTCATCTTCAGACAAACACTTAAAATCTCTATTAAACCTGTTTCCATCTAGCAGAGTTCCCATATTATAAACACCTCCTAGGAGGTGCAGAGGTATTTACAGTATACCATTCTAGCCAGATCTATTTGACTAACGATGTTTTTACATGAAATATTGCTTGAGACTATAACAATTCTTTGAACACTGGTTTGAAAAATACTAACCTAGCCATATGCCACAAACAATGAGCCCGCTCATCAGTTGCATATATAAGTCATAATATTACTATTCATAAAGCAAGGTTGGTTCACGGAGGGCTCAGGTGTCACAACTTCAGGGGCTTGGCTACTGAGTGTTTGGTTTGTAGACCAAATGGGAAAGTCTGTGAATGCCAACCTTTCCAAATCTGTTCAAAGCTGGGTTATCACAAGTGAGAACAAGCAGAAGAAAAAGTAGGACTTTGCCCAGGCTGGTTTGGCTCAGCGGTTAGAGCGTCGGCCCGTGGACTGAAGGGATCACAGGTTCGATTCCCAGTCAAGAGGAGGTACCTGGGTTGCAGGTCTGACCCCCAGCCCCAGTTGGGGTTGTGCAGGAGGCAACCAATCGATGTGTCTCTCTCACATTGATGTTTCTCTCTCTCTCTCTCTCTCTCTCTCCCTCCCTCCCTCCCTCCCTTCCACTCTATCTAAAAATTAATGGAAAAATATCCTTGAGTGAGGATTTTAAAAAAAAGAATAGAAGGATTTTGTAAATCTTATTAGCATGAAAGAGAGTGTGGCCATTGACATAGAGGACAATACAAGACAAGTAAGGCCCTACCAGGGTTTAGGTGAAAAAAACTTTTCTATCCTCCTCGGGCACGCTCCAGAGAGGGCAAAGCCGTGCTTCTTTGGAGAGGCAGAATGGATGGAACAAGGGCTTTAAGTTCAGGCAGGCCCGCATGAAGGCTAAGCTCCGCCACTTGGTCCAGCTGTGTGACACAGGCGTGTTTGTGTGTAAGGGCAGACCTCAAGGAGAAAGTGACACCTAAAGCAAGACCTAACAGATTTGGACAAGTTTGGCAAGAAAAGAAAGAGGAGAATTTCTAAGCCAAAGGAACAACACAGTTGAGGTCCTGAGGGCAAGAGCAAGAGAGTGGCGTATTTGAGACACAGAGTAGCTTAGTGGGATGAGGGGGGAGGGGGCCGAGGAAGGAGAGTGGGAACATTGAGGTTAGAGATGTCAGTGGGTCATGACAGGCCCCAGGAAGATGGGGCTTCATCTGAAGGGCAATAGGTTCCAGCAGAGGGAATTGACAAAGCTAAGACGTGGTAGGTGACAGAAATGGCTAGATTCGCCGTGTGGACCTTTAGATGTAAGGAAAAGGAGAGACAAGTCAAGACTGGTGTCCAGTTTTTCGGATTAGGCAATTGAGTGAAATGAAACAAAAACTATAACATAGACAATGCGTCTAAGAGGCAAAGCTGTCATCAAAGTCCAATATGGCTATCAGATTCCAAGGTGACAGCAGTTCATGGCAATGGGAGCAGAAAGAATTACAAATAAACTAACCGCTCTTTTTCAACCACATGAACACACCAGCTGCACATCAACAACTTTAAATAAGAATAAAAATGCAGTAGTATCAACAGTTAAACTTTTTTTTTCTTTTTTTTTTTTTAATCCTCACCCGAGGACATTTTTCCATTTTTTGTTCAGATAGAGTGGGAGGGAGAGAGAGGAAAGAGAGAGAGAGAGAAACATCGATGTGAGAGAGACACATCGAGTGGCTGCCACCCGCACGACCCAACTAGGGCTGGGAACAAACTGCAACCGAGGTACGTGCCCTTAGCGGGAACCGAACCCAGGTCTCTTTGGACCGCAGGCCGATGCTCTACCGCTGAGCCAAACCGGCCAGGGCAAACTTTTTTTTTTTCTTTATTGATTTTAGAGAGAGAGGAAGGGAGAGGGAGAGAGAGATAGAAACATCGATGAGAGAGAACATCGATTGGCGGCCGCCCCTTGCATGCCCCCACTGGGGATTGGGCCCACAACCTGGGCATGTGCCCTGACTGGGAATCGAACTGGCAACTTCTTGGTGCATGGGTCGACGCTCCACCACTGAGCCACACCGGCCGAGCAACATTTAAACTTTTTAATAAGAAAAAAACAGAAAAGAAGAAAAAAATGCCCACCACAGTGCTATATTGAGTGTCATTCAAATGAAATAATTTAGATCATGGGGTCAGGTTAGAATCCTTCCGAAAGACTCTAGCCCAGGCAGGCATCTAGAAAATATTTGCAACGTTACGGAATATTTTAGAAGCGGAGTGCCTTCTTACCACAGGAAATCCGACCAGCCTGGAAAAGTGCAGCTTCCCCAACCACAGTGCTGCACTACCCACGGGGTGGAAGTCACTGGAGAGAAAAGCAGCATTTCGGGCCCTGATTGCCAGGCTTAGTGATACATAGTCCAGGGCAGAATGCTGAGACCTTCCAAACAGAACATTGTAGTGGGGCTGGTGGTGGCCACAATTTCCACCGCATTTTGGATTTAACGAGAAACAGCTTCTTAAAGCCTTTGTTTGTTTTTGTAAGTGGCTATTTAAACAGTTGTGAGGTTAGGAGCTTAGGAAAGGCCCTCCCCTTCCTGCGCAGAACTCCTGGCGTGTGTTTCGGGGAGGGGCTACCATGGAAGAGTTAGAAAGAACATAAAGCTGGCTCACTTCGCACCACTTTGCATGCCTGTCTCGTGACAAGACAGGATCAGGCTAGATGTATGTGCTGCAGCCTTATTCAGAGTCCCTAAACAATTTCTAAAATGTACGGTTTCTCTGTTTTCCTTTGTTCATCATTCTACTGTATGTTTGGACTTTTGATATTTTTGAGGGTCAGTTATGTTTCTTATTTCTCTCACACAGGCACCAAAGATGCCACCAGGTTTTCTTAAACGTGGTCTCCTTTCATCACCCCTTATCATCAAGCCATGTTCAGGCATTGCCGGGGCCGGGTCTGTGTGCTCTCCTTCTCACCACAGCAGCCCACCAAAGTGCCTCCAGCTACAGTCATATCAAATTGCGCCAGATAAATAGAAGGAAGGCGCAGTCCCCAGGCAGAACGTCCTCAGTGAAGCTGCGTGGCTGTACTCAGTGGGCGTTTATTTATCAGGCATCAAGTCACACTAAAGGAAACATTCCTTATGTATCGTGTTTAGAAAGTTATTGGAAAATGTCTTTATATATTGCATTGCTTTTTGGAAAAATGAAATGACAGCCTAACTGAAATGCAATGTTTAATAACAATATTTAGAGCTTCGTACAGTAACTTTTATCAGCGATATTAGAGAGGTTCTTTCCCTCGCCACTCACTGCCATATGAGAACTGTCTCTACTGCAGCTAATAATCAGATTCACAAAAAAATTCTAATTGTAGGATATGAGGACATGTAGCTATTTCTGCTGCCTCAGCAGCAGACCTCAATGAAACTATTAACCCTTTAGTAATTCCTGTTGCCTGAAAAACACGAAGCTGGCAATAAGTCTGTAAACAAAGTCCAGATCGACATTAGCAAAATGAAGCAGAGAATTAAAGCAATTATCTAAATAGTTTATCATGATACTGGGGTAGGTGGTTGAATTACTTAAATGAATGTTTTAGGGGAAAATGTATTTTTGGTAAAAGGCCTTTGAAGACTCCCTCTTGGCTCATTGTATGTAGAACAGGAAAATCGTGATAATGATGAGGTCCATATGTACATGGAAGGTACCTCCTGTTGGAGCTTTGCTTTGAAAATGCAAAACTGTTCAAAAAAATGTTACTGTTTTCTGTATTTGTCATTACTGCACCGTCCAACTTGTGAACGAACAATTAAAAAAAGAAAAGAATATAAAACCTAATAAAAAGTTACCATGGTTTAGAATTTTTGGTGTTTGGCTCAGAAAATGGAAACAAAACCAAAAAACAAAGCAAAACTGAGGGCCAAACAATGATTCAGTCACTTGGGGTTCTGTCCTATCCACCATTCTGCCCTAAGGTCCACAATGTAGAGGCTTCTTTGTAGTTTCCTTTCCTGCGCTCACCTGGTTGAGCCCAAGGTCAGCATTTACCCAGACTGCAGGAGACAGAGAGAATTTTGATAGTTTCTCAAGATGGCATCTCCTTCCACTTTATTCAGTGCTCAGCTAATCTCAGAAGGAAGGTTTTCATTGCTTTAACTTTGTCTAACTCTCTTCCTGTATTCCTGTCACACAGTGTCTTGGTGGCATGCCCTTGAACGGGCCAGGAGGATGCAAAGTAGAGAAGCAAGCTCTCTCTGTTATCAGAGAGCCTCCCAAGTCAGAGAGGGCTCTCCCCTCCTCGACTCTTGTCAGCTCTCAAGAAAGAATTCAGACGAGTGACAGAGAGCAATATTGAAGCAAAGCAAGTGAATTTATTAAGGAAGCAAAGCACAAGCACAAGTGGGCACTTCGGCTGGTCTGAGCACACCGCCTGGTAGTTCAGGGGTTTTATACTTTTTTCCCCTATAGGTTTCAAGGTTCCCCTTTTACCTTGTTGTGGCTTTCCCCAGAATTTATGAGAACATCTGGAGATTTTATTTTGGCAATCCCAAGACTGCTGACTTCTTTGTTCAGTGAATGATAAATCCCCCTTTCTTTTTTTCCCTTCCCCTGCTCATCCCTGGCAGCTATTCATCCTGCCACATTCTCCCCTCCATCCAAAATGCTTTTGGGGTTTTTATTATTAATATTTGACCCCCAAACTTCATCTGTCCTTGGGTTCAGCTGGCATAAATGGCATTAGTTGGGTCTTTGTTCTCTATTTTCCCAGGCCAGGGTGATTTAAACTATGTATTCTCTGGTTAGGGAGGAAGGTATAAACCATTTGCTCTCAAGTGTCCTTGGTTGGGGAAGACAAGGTCTTGCGATTTACAAGCTGGCTATAAGCTGCCCAAACTGTTTGGCCTTGTTTAATTTTCTTGTCTCAGTTTCCCCATCCCACTTGCCCAGGAATTTTCCTACCTTCTTACTATCCTGCCTCATCTCCTTGCAACTAAAAATGTGGCTCATAGACCAGTGAGATCAGCACCTGGGCTGTTAGATATACTGAGTCTCAAGCCCCACACATTCCTGTCATTCAGAGTCGGAGCCAGCTCCCCAGGAGGCTAATGTTTGTGAGGCACTGATCTTGATGACACTGAGGGACCAAAAGGGCAAGGAGGAAATTTTGAGCAAACTAGCAAAAGAAAGAAAAACAAAAGGGAGAGAAGGATCACAGAGGGCTACAGAGTCCAAATCTCAGAGGTCTAAGAAAAAGCAAAAGTAATTCAAACAAACCAGGTTATGATCCCAGGGCCTTGGGCTTGCTGTCTGATGCTGCTAGCCAAGTGTCAACACCAGGGGATCACAGGTGTTAATTATGGCCACAAAGTGCTGGAGGGCCTGGCTGCAAATCACCAGCTGAAGAGAAAGACCTGCAGCCCTGTTGATGGCTTTCTTCCGCAAGGCAGGCCACGTCCCCAGAGGACGGCCAGTCCCTTGATATGCGCAGGACGAGCTGGGGATAGATGAGAATGCCCACTTTCAGACACTTCCTCACCTGAGTTGAGCATGATGAAAGCATGCTGCCTCCACAGCACCTATTGTGTTAGCTTTTATTTGAACATGTTATTGCTGCCGTTAATTTAATTATTTTATTGACTGACGTCGCAGAACTTGCATCCTGAGGCTTTCTATTTTGTTTTCAGGAGAAAACTCACCTCAGAATGAATTACTGATTCCACATGTGGCTGAAACCCATTTCCTCTGGTTCTGTCCTCAGAAAAGATGGCAAGCTGCTGGCTGGCGTCTTCCACATATACTTAAAGGGCACGGCCGAGTCCCGGGAATGCCCTATTTCCCGGCCGCCCCTCCCCTTCTCAGCACCGCCAGCCAGGGCCACTCGCTGAGGGGCCAGCCCTGTGTGAAGCACTCTCCGCTGTTATCTCTGAATTCCCTGACAGATCAAAGCTCTCCCCTGGGTTCTAGCCTCAGCTCCAAATAGTCTGCCTTTCAACTTCTCTTTTCCTCAGTTTACCCACCCTTTAGAAGATGACAACACTCCCTGGCCTGGCTGCTCACAGGAGTTAATGGACCCAGTGAGGGCACCCACGTGGGGGCAGTACATGAAGATAAGAGCTTATGACGCCTGTGAAGCTTTGATGTTCACCTGGAACTTCTTCACATCCCCCTCCCCCCTACAAAATGCCCAGGCGGGGACCAGAAGCAGCGCTGTCACCGAGGCAGGAAAGCAGGGGTCTGACCCAGCTCTGCCTGCGGGGGTTGGGTGAGCATGCCCACGCAGGAACGCAGGCCACCCTATCAAATACCTCCTCCACCGCCTGTCTCCACGGCCGCCCTCCCACATCCAGCGGCAGCGGGGCTCTGGCTCTCCCTCCCTAAATGAATTGCACTCCCTTGCTCATTATAAAACTTGTCAGACCTTATATTGAATTCCAATCCTGTCCTTTACACCATTAGCCACACCCGCCCAAATTGGAGCTGTTAGCAAGTCATCCCCAGAGCCCCACTGAGTCATCATCAGTTAACTCCTTTACCCACCAGCAGAAAGGGAGTTTAATTTATTTGAGCATCAAATGCGTTGGTGAAGTCAGACTGCCCTTTAACATAGCTAATCAATACTTCAAATGCTCTAGGATGAAATTCGAGATTCCAGTTAACCAATCTGGTGACGTAAGACTCAGATTCAATGGAACGTTTATTAAAGAGTGCCTTTCACCTATATTATATGATTTAGTCCCTACAGTAGCCTGTGAGATAAATATTAATATTCCAATTCTACATTTAAGGAAACAGGAGCTCAGAAGCTAAATGACTTGTCCAGAGTCGTGGAGCTACTTGAACACCTGAAGTTCAAATCCAGGACTCCCAGTTCCGAGTCCCGACTTCTGCCCACAATGCCCAGTTGCCATCGAGAGCAACGTGGAAGAAACACTGGCAGCACTCTTCACGGCGCCTCGCCTTCATGCTATCCAGGAGCTTTGTAAAAGCGTCTTGAGATACTTAAAGAGGAATGTCACTTGCTTGATATCTATTTTCCTGTCACTACTTACTTCATAAGGGTGAAAACACATGAAGTACTGGCTGCAACACTTTATAGTGCTCATTTAAAATGACTAAGTGTTATTTCATGTTTGGCAGTGACTAGTACATTTTGTCATCCTCAAAGAATTTTTTGGCCAACAGGTTTTGTTCAGAACCACAGTTGTTAACTATTAGAGACGTCTGAAAAAAACATTCAGATTGGGCTGGCTGAAATATTTAACCGATGGCTGGGGTCCACGGAAACAGAGACTGTCCAGTTCGATAATGCCACTAGTGCCTTGAAGTGAAGAATTTCATTTTCTCGCCTCTCAGGAGATAGATTTCTGGATACAAATTAAACCTTTCTGTTCTAAAGATGAGCAGTGTGAACTGAACTATTCTGCAGGTTTAGACTCTCCCCCTGTTGAAGAAATTATCTTTTACAAGAGAAAGACAAATGTGTTGTATTATTTAGAAATTTCATTTAACTACTAGCCACAAAGACCACACTTCCTTTATTTCTTTTTCACATCAAAGCAATCTGGAGGCAGGCAGTTTCGGGTTTGTGTGGCAGCTCTACCACGCCATTGACAGCCCAGGTTTCTTCCATCTTTCTGCCAACTTGGTCCTTGCTGGTGGCTAAGGCTCCAGGAAGTATTCCCACATTCCAAGGAAGCAGGCGGAAGGAAGAAGAGCAAAGGAAGACCAAATGGCTGTTTGTTTTCTCCTTAAGGACCTTCTCACATGTTCTATACAAAGCTTCCTACCTTCAAGAGAAGCCCAGATTATATTATTCAGTTCCCAGCCAATAAACACTGGGGTTTCTTACTAAGAAAAAAAAAAAAAAAAGCAACTGGATATTAAATAGTCAACTAAGAGTCTCTGCCAGTTACCAAGAGATAAAAGACTCCCCGTCTACTTCAAACCCTCTTTAAGTGGATGACAATCATGAATTCATAAGCTTTTAGAAAGGTCAACTAGTTTAACACTTGCATTTGAAAAGAAATTGAAGGCCAAGAAAAGCCACTGGAACTGGCCAAGACAGCAAAGGCAGTAAGCATGAGAGCTTGGACTCGAAATGGGGCTCACTAATTCCAACCTAAAGTAGTTTGACCACACCACACTCCCTTACAATTCTGGGCTCTACAAATCCTTTTATAGTTAGGGTGTCTACACATAATATTTTTTATATCCTTCTTATTGAGAAATAAGGTAGAAAAGTCAAGCAGATTGATATCACGTACTGGCTTTATTATGATAAAGGTGATCGTGTTACCAGATGGGGACCAGGCCCAGAGCCAGGCTGCCTCAGGCTGCCAGTAGTGTGTGGGTTCTTGACTTCGTGCAGGAAAGATCTCACAAGACGAGTCCAGGTGATTTTGAGTGTACATTTATTATAGCTAGGGACAGTGAGACAAAGGCAGGGCTTGAGATAGAAGAAGCAACAAGAGAGAGCCTACACAGGCTGCTTTGACTCTCTATAAAGAAGTGGGCCACGCTGGACTGCATGAATTCACTGAGAAGTAAAAGTCACAGTGACAGAAGTGAACCAAGGTAGGGCTGGTGTTAGCTCACTGGAAAGTCAGAGAAAAGGGGAGCCTTGGAGACAGGTTCAGGGGGTAAGCCTGGGACAAGCTGCCACTGCCCGCTGCTCCCCTGGTCGCAAGTCTTGTGGGGACCCTTGAAGTTTAGGAGAAAGACAACAGAGATACATGCCTAAAAGTAAAAGGCGTGGGCATGCTCTAGAGAGAGCACATGCTGAGTCCTTTGTCTTAGGCTTTTTATCTTCTGGGGGTGAAAATCCTAGGAGAGATCTCAGGGGAGGGTCTTAACAGAATATTCGTTAGCTTTCCAGGTGTGTCCTTTAATATGTTGACTCATCAAAATGAGTATATAGAGGGGTCTGGGTTATTTTCTGGTTAGTTTCATTTTTAAAGAACATCATCAAAGGGGGACCAGAATTGAGGTCTGTCCAGGACAGTCTGGAACGTGCAAACCATTTGCTCCTACGTGTCCTTGGTTAGGGAAGATAAAATCTTGTGATTCACCAGCTGGCTGTAAATTATTCAAATTGTTTGGCCTTGTTTAATTATTTTGTCTCAGTTTTCCTTATTCCTTTTGTCAAGAAATTTCTCTAGTTTCTTACTATCCTGTCTCAATTGGGTAGTGTGGTTATAGAGCAGTAACTACAAGGGCTTCCCACTGCCCTTCCATCAGGCACACTTACCCACTGTCTTCATCAGCTCGGACTACTCTCACAGAACTCCACACACCGGGGGGCTTAAACAACAAACATGTAGTTCTCATGGTTCTGGAGGCTGGAAGTCTGAGATCAGGGTGCCAGCATGGGTGGGTTTTTGGTGAAGGCCCTCTTCTGGGTCTGTCTTTTATGGATTTCATTTTGGTGCAAACACACAGAGAAATCTTGTGTTTCTTCCTCTTTATAAGGGCATTAATACCATCATGAGGACTCTGCTCTCATGACCTAATTATTCATAATTCCCTCACAAAGACCACACCTCCAAATCTATCACATTGGGGATTAGGAATTCAACATACGGATTTTGTGGGGACACAAACATTTGATCCATAGCACCCACTCACTCACAGTCAGCACGTACTGCCCTACGCCTCTGCCACAAGGTGATCTCTTGGGGGTGGGGAACAGGAGGAGGGTACAGGGGAGCACACCAGAATCATGGCCCCTGTAGGAAGACTGGCTCAGAAAAGAAGGGGCTGGGCTGAGCATGCGCTGAACCTTCTCCCAGTGAGAGAAATCTCTCCTCCACCCATACAAGAGGAAGCAAGGAAAGACCAGAAGTGGTCCTTTAATGGGTTCTTCCAAATGGAACGTCATCCACATGAGGCCAGAGGAAAGGGCATCGCACTCAACACCTACAATTTGTTTACCTTTATCCTTCATGCTTCCTCCCATAACATTGTACATAGCTACCTGTGTGTGCCCTCGCTGACTTACTTGGAGACTTACCATGAGGTTGGATACAAAGGCGTCTGGAAAGTAAGGCATAAAAAGGTCAGGGAACTTGCTCAGAGTCACACAGCAAGTTGGGGGCAAAGCTGAAACCAGGGCCCAAGTATCCAGTTCTACTTTATGGGAATATTCTCTATACTTGGCTATCTGTCTGTAGAAATTCCTGGTCTGACCAAGCAATTGTACACTAACTAGAAGCCACCCAGAGCCCTCGGAATAGCTCCTGGGACTTCTGCTGCATCTACATTGGTGCTCCAGCAGTGAGCAATAGTCTGAGGGTAACGGATATTCAAGCTTGTAAAGCTGACTGGTGTGTTGGAGAATTAACTCAACTGGTCAAGATACATTTTTAATTATCTTCTGGTGTCAGGCTAGTACTGAAATAAAGTGGTGTAAACACACACACACTCTCTCTAGCTGAAAGCTGTCAGACCCTAGTCAGGAAGACAGACAAGAAGAAGAAAAAAGGCTCTAATGTGACAAGTGCAATGACAGATGTGTGCAAGTGTGCTAAATCAGGGTGGGCACAGGCTGTGGAAGCAGAAAGCATACAGAGGTGGAAGATCATGTTTCCTGATAATTGCAACTTACTTAGTATGGCTGGATCACAAGTATAAGTGAGTGTGGTGGGAGCAGTGGAAGGAAAAGAAATTTCCTGAGGACACAGTGCAGGTTGATGATGCATCTACTTAGTAGGCAAACCACGAAGGGCCCCTCACAGTGATGAGATCATCACAGGTGTCCCCAGAGGCATCTGTCACTTGAATAAGAATAAACCTAGATGCCATCCATTTGAAAATTATTCTTTTGAAACTCGTTTCAACTGTTCCAGCTCCTGTGGTAAAGCACGACTGCCAACATCAACGTAGACTCATTGATATGACTGGTTCCCTACCAAATAGTTTCCTTTTATGTGGACACAGATATGCATGCAGGAATGTGCTTGTGCTTTCTTCAGATGGACTCTTCTATTTGCACTTTCAACATATGCACTCAGGCTTGGTTTGCAGCTCTGACTCCTTTCTGAAGTAGGCTGGGTAGAAGTTGGAAGTAAATTCAAAGAGACTTGGCACATATGAGAGTGGGCAACTGAGCAGGTTGAATTAGAATCAGCGTTGCTTCATTCTTGGTCTCCACTTCAGGTTTAAAGTCCTCAAAACAACTTTCTACATTTCAAACATTTTGAAAAGTTTTTGAAACCTTTTTTTGAACATTTTGAAACCTTTATTCAAAAGTTGTATCCCCCAGATACCTATGCTGCTGCACCTACCCCTCTTTCTCTACCACCCTCCTCAACAGCCTGAAGATACCTTCACAAACCCACCCCCTTCATCTCTGAACTCCCTGGAAGACACAGTAAAAACCAGTGATCTCTGAGCTGGTTTGAGAGGCCCTTCAGTTCAGTTCTACGAAGAGGGCAGGACCTCTACATAATGGTCCTCTTGCTTCACCTCACCTTGCTTCATCTGTGGGTGTGCAGATGAACGCCCAGTCACCACAACTCCCTCCCAAACCCTCCCAGTCCCTTGGTAAAAGCACCAGCTCTGGCCTCCAGCATTGCTGAGTGTAATCCAGTTCCACTCCCATCAGAATAGATGGAACTACAGGATCCCGCTCACCGGAGATTCCCAAGGCCTAGTCAAGGGCACACTTATTGTGAAAAGAGCAAATGTAACACAACTCCTGAGACTAACTGTTCCCTGTAGAATGTGGATTCCAGGCCTGCTCACTGCCTTAAGCATTTCTCCTGGATATATTCCAGTTTGCTAGAGTCTAAGGAAAACAAAAATTTACAAATGTACTTTAACAGTCCATTCCTGGAGAGCAGATTAATAAGGTCCTTATCTAAATGTCTGTCTGTCTGTCTATCTATCTATCTTTTTATTTATTGGTGGGAGAGGCATGGAAGACAAAACTTTTAGTGAGGATTCACAATGTTCTGGCCATTTTTGCATATTACATCTTCTATCTTCATGTAACAGGTAGAACAAAGGTAGACCACCAGTAAGAGAGTCTGTCTCTGTTGATTTTACTATATTGGAGAAAAACAAACAACAAACCAGAAAAACAATATTCAGGCCTTGATCTCTTCTTGGATTCTTTAGGTATCAAGCACCTTCCAGCTCACAATTCTGTCTTCCCCACAGTGTAGCCCTTGTGCTTGTGGCCTGAGGAAGTATTTCTTTCTAAAAGTTAATGTTGAAGAAGAGAAAGAAAAGGAGAGTGGAGCAAAGAGAAGAGGCCAGCTCTCTCTAAGGACACTGGTACACAACTCTGTAGTATCTCATTGGTCAGAACTCGTCACATGACCATACCTAACTTTAAAGAACCTGGGATATTTCTTTGTTTGATGATCATTGGCTCAGCCAAATTCTATTTTACTCTGGAAGAAGGGGATAATATATATTTAGAGATAATCAGCAGTGCCTACCATACCTTACAACAACTCCAAGAAGCAGGTATCATTAAACTCATCAAACAAATGGGGAAACTGAGGCTCAGAACATTTAAGTAACTTTCCTGATACCATACATCTAGAATGTGCTATAGCTACTGCCTAAATTGTAAATTTTTGTACTGAAACTTTTATTTCATCTATATGTCCCCATGATAAGAGTGAAACAACATGTATGTAAAAAATTGTCAGTTTTTTCAATGGTTGTATCATACCCTTGGTTTTCAGTATGCTTATGGTGAACTAAAGCATGTCCCCTTTCCCTCATACTTCTCTTACACCGCCACCAGCCTAGTACAAATCCCATCACCTGATCACTGCCATTTCCTATGAATTAGATTTTCTACTCCTCTCTTGTCCCCCACCAATTTATTCCCCACACAGCAGGAAAAGTGGGTTTTTAAAAATTCAAGTGTAATCATTTTATTTCACTGCTTAAAAACCTTTAAAATCTCATTGGCCTTTGGATAAAGACACCATTAATGAAGTTCCCAGGCATAATCTGACCCCACCTACCTCTCTAGATTTCTCGCTCATGATTCTCTTCCTCCCTCTCTGTACGACTTTGAACTTCTGTAGATGCTCCATGGTTCCTCCTATCTTGAGGCCTTAATCATGCTGTTCCCTCTGTCCTGGGTCTCTTCCCCTATATCTTTGTCTCCTTAACATTTTAAATATAAACTCAGAAAAGCCCTCCTTGACACCCCATACTAGATAAAGTCCTTTAGTACCTCTCAAAACTCCCTGTGTTTTCTGGATTCTGTAAGTATATATATGTTTTCATATATTCCTACTTCTATTAGTTTATAAGATCTCTTAAGAAAGAACCATTTTCCTCACCATGGCATCTCCAGCATCTAGCAAGTAACTGTTTGTTGAAGGGGGAAAAAAGTTTGATTTGTAACTTCCAATTTTTAGTTAAGTAATTTTAATTAATCATTTTTCCATCCATTCACTTAAAATATTTATTGAGCATCTACTATGCTCTAAGCATTGTTCTAAGCTTTAGAAATAATGCAGTGAACAAGACAACTATGTCTCTCTTTACAGAGATTACATTCTTATGAAAAGATAAAAAGCGTGGGTGGATGAATACATGGATGGATGAATGGGTGGATGGATGGATAGGTGAACAGATGGATAAATGGTTGGATTGAAGGAAGGGATAAAGGGAAACAAAGGAAGGATAGAGGGAGAGAAAAAAATGAAAATATGAGACTTTGTTAAGTGCTATGAAGAAAGTAATGCAGAAAAAGACAGGACAGTGGTAAAATAGGGGTGGGATACACTTAGGTAGGATAGCTAAGGAAGATTTCCCTAAGGAGGTGATATTTAACAAAACTTAATTATGTTAAAAGGAAAACATGTAAAGATCTGGAATAAGAGCATTCCAGGGATACAGCAGGACAAGGAGAAAGGCCTTATACGGGAACAGCAAGACCACTGTGGCTAGAACAGAGAATTCAATACCAAGGTGGGACTTTTTAATACACTGAGATAAATGTAAAATCTCGTTCTCCCAACAGTAAAATGACTTTCAGCTTTAAGTCCTCTATAAATTTGGTAAATATGGCAGTTACAATGATAGAACACAGTGACCCATCATTTTAGAGACCCATCATTAGAGAGAGAGGGAAGGAGGGGGAGAGAGAGAGAGAAACATCGATGAGAGAGAACATCAATTGGCCGCCTCCTGCATGCTCCCACTGAGGATTTGGCCCACAACCTGGGCATGCGCCCTGACTGGGAATTGAATCAGCGACCTCTTGGTGCATGGGTCAACACTCAACCACTGAGCCACACTAGCCAGGCATGACCCATCATTCTAATCTACCTTCAAGGTCACCCTTGATTAAAATAATTGTTTGTGTCCAAATCAATAAATTTCCTTACTAAATGTTTAGCAAGGAATAACACCAATTCTATCCTCTTTCAAAAAGAAAAAAGGTGGAATATTTCCCAATCTATTTTATAAAGCTGGTATTACCCTGATACCAAGACCAGAAAAAAACAACACATTAAAGGAAAAGTATAGATGACTCATGAGTATAAATGAAAAAATATTTTTTAAATATTAGCAAATAGAATTCAGCAATATATAAGAATATCAGTATGCTACAATTAAACGGGATTTATGCAATTCTAGCTCAATATGCAAGAATCAATGCAATCCATGATATTAACAGGCTAAAAAGTAAAAATCATATATCATATTAATAATGACAAAAAAGGCATTTGACAAAACTCAACACCCATTCATTATTTCAAACACTCAGAAAAATAGGAACAAAGGGGAATTTTTCCAACAAAAAAACCTATATTATACTTAATGGGAAATAACCACATGCTTTCCCTGTAAAACCAGCAAAAAAGGCCTGTGCGTTCATGTATTTCTATAGACTAGCAATGAACATGTGTACACTAAAATTAGAAATTAAATACTACTTACAATTGCTAAAATACTGAAGTATTTAGGTAAAAATCTAGCAAAGCCTGTACAAAACTTGTATGCTAAAAACTACAAAATGCTAATAAAAGAAATTAAAAAATAATATCTAAACAAATAGAAAGACATGCCATGTCCATGAATTGGAATATTCAATATAGTAAAGATGTTAATTCTCTCCGAAGTCCAAATATAGGTTTCATGCAATGCCTATAAAGATCCCAGCAAGAGCCCTGGCCAGTTTGGCTCAGCAGTTAGAGAATCGGCCCTCAGACCAAAGAGTCCCAGGTTCAATTTCCTGTCAAGGGCACCTACCTCAGTTGCAGGTTCAATCCCCAGCCCTGGAGTCGTGTGGGAGGCGACCAATTGATGTGTCTCTCTCCCATAATTGTTTCTCTCTCTCTCTGTCTTTCTCTCTCTCTGTCTCTGTCTCTCTCTCTCTCCCTTCTTCCCTCCCTCCCACTCTATCTAAAAAAATCAATGGAAAAATTTCCTTGGGTGAGGATTAAGAAAATAATAATAAAAGATCTCAGCAAGGTTATAAAACAAAGGAACTAGAATAGCAGAAACAATTTTGAAAAAGAATAAAGTGGGAGAAATCAGTCTATCCAATTTCAAGATGTATTATATAGCTACAGTAATCAAGACTATAGTGGAAGGATGAAAACATAGATAAATGGAGCAAAATAAAGAACCTATAAATAGACCCACACAAATATGCCCAACTGATTTTTGACAAAGGTGTAAAAGCAACGTAAGAGAGGAAAGATAGCATTTTCAACAAATGGAGCAAATAAGCAAAAAAGAAACCTCAACCTAAACCTCATACCTTATATAAAACTCAAATCAACATGAATCACAGACTCAAATGTAAAACATAAAATATAAAACTAGAAAACATTTAGAAAAAACAGACATAGGACAAAAACATAGGCTAGGCAGAGTTCTTGGACTTGACACCAGAAGTATAATCCATAAAATAAAATGTTGATAAATTGGACTTCATCAAAATTAATTATTTTCTATGCAAGACCTTTTAAGAAGATGAAAAGACAATCTACTTACTTGGAAAAATATTTGCAAACTACATACCTGACAAAGGACAAATTTCTAAAATATGCATTATATATATTGGCCTGTTAATATCATGGATTGCATTGATTCATGCATATTCAGCCTGACTTAGATAAATCCCATTTAATTGTAGCATATTAATCTTCTTATATATTGCTGAATTTATATATATAAATGCTCAAAGCACAATAGGAAAAAAACCAAGGATCTAATTAGAAAATGAGCAAAAGTATGCACAGACATTTCACAAAAGAAAATAATGGCAAATAAGCATACAAAAACCATGTTTAACATGTCCTCAGGAAAGTGAAAATTTAAATACAATGAGATATCACTACACAACTATCAGAATGTCTAAAATTTTTTGTAAATAGTGATAACACCAAATGCTGGTGAGGATGCAAAGAAACTAGCTTATTTATACATTGATGGTAGGAATGTAAAATGGTACAGCCATTCTGGAAAACAGTTTGGTGGTGTCTTAAATACTAACCCTGCAGCTATCATATGGTTGATTCAGCAATTGCATTCTTGGGCATTTTATTCCAGAGAAATGAAAACTTACATTTGCACAAAAACCTATACACAAAATTTCATGGCAGTTCTAGCTATAATAGCCCAAACCTGGAAACAACCCGGTGTTCTTCAATGGATGACTGGTTAAACAAACTGTGATAGCTCTGATACTATCGAATACTACTCAGTGATAAAAAAAAAGGAGTGAACTAATGACATATGCAACAACTTCCATGAATCTCTGGAGAATCATGGTGAGTGGGGAAAAAATAGCCAATCCCAAAAGGTTACATACTCTGTGGTTTCATTTATATCTTATCTTGAAATTAAAAAATTATAGAAATGAAGAACAGGAGCGGTTGTCAGGGGTTAAGGGTGGAGAAGAAAGGGCAGGAGAGAAGTGGGTGTGGCTATGGAGGGCAACAGGAGGAATCCTTCTGAGGGGGGTAATGTTCTACGTCTTAACTTTATCAATGTCAATGTCCTTGCTGGGATATTTTACTATAGTTTTGCAAGATGTTCCCATGCAGAAAAATGGAGTAAAGTGTACATAGAATCTCTCTGTATAATTTCTTACAAATGAATGTAAATTTCTATCTCAAAATTAACTGTCTAATAAAAAATCATTTTAAAACAAAATTTATGCTCAAATCAACAGCTTTGTTTCTATATGGTTTTTTTTTTTTCATGGTGATATGCTTAGCAACTTCCTTATTCCAACATTATCAAATATTCATCTTTATTTTCTCCCTTTTTAATAGTTTAAATATTTACATTTTATTTTGCTATATGATACCAAAAAAGGCTCCAACCTGAGTTTTTTCAAAACTAACTTTTTGTTAATCAATCTATTCATTCTTCACTGCTTTACGGTGTTTCCTTATCATACACTAACCTCCAGAATACACGAGGGACCGTTTTCTTAGCCTTCCTACTCTTTAGTTTTTGCAGATGCACAAAGAATGTTTTTGTCAAATCCAAAAGAGAAATGCTTCATGGATTCTGTTAGGATCTATTAGACTTATAATCAATTATGGAAGAATGAACATATTTACAATGTTTAATCTTCCCATGCAGAAATTTGGTTCTCTGTTTATTCATATTCTTTCATATCACTCTGTAAAGTCCTATAATTTCTTCTTAGAGATTAATTGGTTTCTTGTTAGAATTATTCATAGGATTTGTTGCTCTTGTGACTGCAGCCTTTGTTCTCATGAAGAGGGAGTAAATGTCCAGTGTTTTAGTTTTATAGAATCCATGTTTCTAAAGCAAAAACTAAACAGGTTCGGGGTAATAAGAAAAGAACAGGTCTTTCTACCTACATTTAAGCAATCATTTATAGATTATTGAATGTCATTTTCACCAGCCTTAAATTTAGTGAGAATTCCCCTCCCCCTCATACTAGCACTTATGTGGTAAGCAGCCCTAATTTCATTTTCCTTCTTTTCTGTGTATTCATAGGTACTCTAGTAAGAATTTGAGAGAGCAAGGATACTCACCAAATGTCACTGTGTACCGAATTTTTTGTTCTTCCATTCTGAGTACAGTTTTCAAACAGATCCTAGCCCTCCAAGAGCACTTTCATATGACGTGCATTTTGCCACATTATCCATAGTGATATCTTGACAGATTTTGCCAAATGTTTCCCTAAAACCAAGAAACACTAGATCTATGTTACTCCCCTAATACTGCAGCTCAGTAAAATATTTTCACAAAGGCGATGAGGTTAGTTTGGCATGACTTGTCCCTGGTGACTCCAAGTCCTCTAGCAGTCAACACATTCCTTTCAAAGTGCTCATACGACATGTGCTTAAAATGCATTCTATAATTTGACCAAACGTTGACCAAAGTTATTAGTCTGTAGTTTCTGGAGTTTACCCTTTTTCAGAACTTGTGACATTAACTTGTATGAATTTTCTGGTTACTCTCTCATACATGATTTTTTTTTTTTTTTAAATCACCAGCAGTGACACCCTGCTTACATACTTAAATTCTTCCAGCACCCTGGGAGGAGAATGGCTGCACCTGAAGGCATGAACTCATGACATGAATTAATGCTCGTTCTTCATTTCCAGTCCTTTGGTACTGCAATTCCTTTATTATGCAGATTGTTCTACTCTTAGAATTCGAAGACTCTTGAGAGAAGCAGCAGCTGTGGGAGTGTTCTTGTCCTTACCAGGAAGATGTTTCAAACCAGCACAGAAAAGTGCATCCATTGTAATAACTATGCATGGTATGGTGTCAGATGAGTACTAGACTTATCAGGGTGATCACTTCATAAATTATATAAATGTCTAATCACTATATTGTATACCTGAAACTAACATAACATTGCATATCAATTGTAATTGAAAAAAAAAATTTTAAAGCAAAGTGCTTCCTGACTTGAAATCAACAATGACACCCAGATTCATGCTGGCACGGTTTGCTCTATGATCTGGATGTTTTTCCTCGTTCCTCAATTTCAGAGTTTGACACCTACTTGTCTTTGTCTTTGGAAACTCCCATGCACCTTGCCCATTTTGAAGAGCCTGCCCGTTTTGAATACTCAGCTCGAAGTTCTGGACTTACGTCTCACCCCTAATGCTTGAACTGGAACTGGCATTGAGTCTTTAGGACATGTGCCCCTGCCCTGGGATTTCTGGATGAACATCCCACAGCCAGTGATGAGTCTCTATGCACTCCACCTTCCACCCCCTGCTCTTGCTGCAAGTGTTGGTTCCACTGATTTCCTTTATTTTTTTTAACGTTATTTTTATTGTTGACACTATTACAGATGCTCCATTTTCCCCTCCTTTGCCCACTTCCATCCAGCCCCTGCCACCTCCATCCCTCTGGCCATCACGACACTGTTGTCTGTGTCCGTGGGTTATGCATACATGTTTTTTGACTAATCCCTTCACCTTCTTTCATCCAGTCCCCCCTACCCCCTCCATTCTAACAGTTGTCAGTCTTTTCCATGTATCTATGCCTCTGTTTCTATTTAGTTCCTTGGTTTATTTTGTTCATTGGATTCCACATGTAAGTGAGATCACCTGATATTTGTCTTTCTCTGACTGGCTTATTACACTCAGTATAATAATCCCCAGTTCCATCCATGCTGTCTCAAAAGGTAAGGTTTCCTTCATTTTACGGCCATGTAGTGTTCCATTATGTACCACAGCTTTTTTATCCACTCATCTACTGATGGGTACTTGGGCTGATTCCAGATCTTGGCTATTGTAAATAACAGTGCTATGAACATAGGGTGCATATATTCTTTTGAATTGGTGTTTCCAGATTCTTAGGCTATATTTCCAGAAGTAGGATTGCTAGGTCAAAAGGCAGTTCCATTTTTAATTTTTTGAGGGAAATCTATACCGTTTTCCACAGTGGCTGCACCAGTCTTAATTCCCACCAAGAGTGCACTAGGGTTCCCTTTTCATCACATCCTCGCCAGCACTTGCTGTTTGTTGATTTACTGATGGTAGTCATTAAGGCGGGTGTCAGATGATACCTCATTGTGCTTTTAATTTCCATCTCTCTGATGATTAGTGATGTTGAGCATTTTTTTCATATGTCTATTGGCCATCTATCTGTATGTCCTCTTTGGAGAAGTATCTATTCAGGTCCTTTGCCCATTTTTTATTTGGATTGTTTGTCTTCCTGTTTGAGTTGTAAAAGTTCTTTATATATTTTGGAAATCAACCCCTTATCAGATGTATCATTGGCGAATATATTCTCCCATACAGTGGATTCCTTTTCATTTTGAGAATGGTTTATTTTGCTGTACAGAAGCTTTTTAGTTTGATGTAGTCTCATTTGTTTATTTTTTCTTTTGTTTCCCTTGCCCTAGGAGACATATCGGCAAAAATATTGCTATTAGAAATGTCTGAGATTTTTCTGCCAATGTTTTCTTCTAGGATTTTTATGGTTTCACAACTTAATTTATGTCCTTTATCCATTTTCAGTTTATTCTTGTGTATGGTGTAAGTTGGTGGTCTAGTTTCATTTTTTTTTTTTTTTACCCTCACCCGAGGACATTTTTGCATTTATCTTCAGATAGAGTGGGAGGCAGAGAGAGAGAGAAACATCGATGTGAGAGAGACACATTGAGTGGCTGCCACCCACATGACCCCATCTGGGGCCGGGGACAAACTGCAACCGAGGTATGTGCCCTTAGCAGGAACCGAACCCAGGACTCTCCAGTCCACGGACCAACGCTCTAACTGCTGAGCCAAACCGGCCAGGGCTAGTTTCATTTTTTTAAATGTACATGTTCAATTTTCCCTACACTATTTATTAAGAGACTGTCTTTACTACATTGTATGCTCTTGCCTCCTTTGTCAAATATTTATTGAACATATAGGCATGGGTTTATTTCTGGGCTCTCTGTTCTGTTCCATTGATCTACATGCCTGTTCTTATGCCTGTACCGGGCTGTTTTGATCACAATAGCTTTATAGTATAGTTTGATATCTGATATTGTGATATCTCCAACTTTATTCTTCTTTCTCAAGATTCATGAGGTTATTCAGGGTCTTTTTTGTTCCATATAAATGTTTGTAATACTTGTCCTAGATCTGTGAAATATGCCATTGGTATTTTAATAGAAATTGTGTTCAATCTATAGTTTGCTTTGGGTAGTATGGACATTTTAATAATGTTAATTCTTCTAACCCATTAACGTGGTATATGCTTCCACTTGTTTGTATCCTCCTCTATTTCTTTCTTCAGTGTCCAATAGTTTTCTGAGAACCAGTTTTTTTACCTCCTTTGTTAAATTTTTCCTAACTACCTTATTTTTTTGTTGTTGCAATAGTAAATGGGATGGTTTCCTTAGTGTCACTTTCTGATAGTTCATTATTGGTGTATAGGAATGCCACAAATTTCTGATTATTAATTTTGTATTCTGTTAACTTTGCTGAATTCATTTATTAGATTCAGTAGCTTTTTGGTGAGGCCTTTAGGGTTTTCTATGTACAATATCATGTCATCTGTGAATAATGACAGTTTTACTTCCTCTTTTCCAATTTGGACATATTTTATTTCTTCTTCTTGTCTGATTGTTGTGGCCAGGATTTTCAATACTAGGTTGAGTAAGAGTGGTGAAAGCAGACATCCGTGTCTTGTTCCTCATATCAAGAAAAATGCTTTTAGTTTTGCCCATTGAGTAAGATGTTGGTTGTGGGTTTGTCATATATGACCCTTATTATGTTGAGGTATGTTCCCTCTATTCCCACTTTGCTGAGAGTTTTTAGCATAAATCAATGCTGGATTTTATCAAATGCTTTTTCTGCATCCATTGATATGATCATGTGGTTTTTATCCTTTATTTTGTTTTTATCCTTAGTTTTGTTTATGTATCATGTTTATTGATTTGCAGATATTGTACCAACATTGCATCCCCAAAATAAATCCCTCTTGATCATGGTATATGATCTTTTTAACGTATTGCTGAATCCAGTTTGCTAATATTTTTGTTGAGGATTTAACATCTATATTCCTCAGGGATATTGACCTATAATTTTCTTTCTTTGTAGTGTCTTTATCTGGTTTTGAAATTAGGATAATGCTGGCCTTGTAAAATGAACTTGGGAGTTTTCCTCCTCTTGAATTTTTTGGAATAGTTTGTGAAGACATATGGTCCAGGATTTTATTTGGGGGGAGTTTTTTTTATTACTGCTTCAATTTCACTAGTTGTAATTTGTATATTCAGATTCTATGATTCTTTCTGATTCAGTTTTGGACAATTGCATGTTTCTAGGAATTTACCCATTTATTCCAGGTGGTCCAATTTGTTGGCATATAGTTGCTCATATTATTTTCTTGCAACCCTTTGTGTTTCTTTGGTGTCCAATGTTAATTCTCCTTTTTCATTTCTTATTTTATTTATTTGGGTCCTCCCTCTTTTTTTCTTGACAATTTTAAAGGTTTGTCAATCTTGTTTTTCTTTTCAAAGAACCATTTCTTGGTTTCATTGATTTTTGTGTGTGTGTGCTGTATTTTTAGAATCTCTTTCATTTATTTATGCTCTGATCTTTATTATTTTCTTTCTCCTACTCTGGGCTTTGCTTGTTGTTCTTTTTCCAGTTCCTTTAGGTGAAAGATTAGGTTGTTTATTTGAGATTTTTCTTGTTTCTTGAAGTAGGCCTGTAATGCTATGAATTTCTATCTTAGGTTGTTTTCACTGTGTCCTATAGATTTTGGGTTGTTGTATTCTCATTTCATTTGTTTCAAGGTATGTTTATTTCTTCCTTGATCTCATTGTTAATTCATTCATTGTTTAGTAACAATGTAATTTATTTAGCCTCCATGATTATTTTGTTTTTCAGTTTTTTTCCTTGTGATTGATTTCAAGCTTCATACCATTGTGATCAGAGAAGATGCTTATATGATTTCAATCTTCTTAGATATATTGAGACTTGTTTTGTGTCCTAACATGTGATCTAGCCTATAAAATCTTCCATGTATGCTTAAAAAAAAAAGGTATATTGTGCTGCTTTGGAGTAAAATGCCCTGAGAATATCAATTAAATCTATCTGATCTAGTGTGTCATTTAAGGCCACTATTCCTTGTTGATTTTCTGTCCAGAAGATCTATCCACTGATGTCAATGGAGTATTAAAATCCGCTACTATGACCATATTACTGTCAATCTCTCCCTTTATGTCCATCAAGATTTGCTTTACATATTTAGCTGCTCCTATGTTGGGTGCATAAATGTTACCAGAGTTATATCCTCTTGTTGGATTGCTCCTTTTACCATTATGTAGTGTTCATCTTTGTCTTTTACTATAGCCTTTGTTTTAAAGTCTATTTTGTCAGATATAAGAATTGCTACCCCAGCTCTTTTTCCTTTTCATTTGCATGAAATATCGTTTTCCATCCCTTTACTTTTAGTCTGTGTGCATCTTTCATTCTGAGGTTGGTCTCTTGTAGAAAGCAAATATATGTGTTTTGCTTTCTTATCCATACAGCTACCCTATGCCTTTTGATTGCAGTATTTAAGCCATTTACATTAAAAGTAATTATTGATAGGTACATATTTACCACCGTTTTATTATTTTAACTCGGGGGAGGGGGTTTGTTGTTGTTTTTCCTTCTTCTTCTTCTTCTTCTTCTTCTTCTTCTTCTTCTTCTTCTTCTTCTTCTTCTTCTTCTTCTAGTTCTTAAAACAGGCCTTTTAACATTTCTTGAAATAGGTACTGGTTTTTTGGTAACAAACTCCTTCAGCTTTTTCTTGTCTGGAGAGCTCTTTATTTCTCTTTCAATTTTAAATGATAGCCTTGCTAGATAAAGTAGTCTTGGTTGTAGGTCCTTGTTTTTCATCACTTTAAATATTTCATGCCAATTCCTTCTGGCTTGAAATGTTTCTGTTGAGAAATCAGCTGACAGCCTTATGGAAACTCCCTTGTAGGCAATTAACTGCTTTTATCTTGCTGCTTTTAAGATTCTCTCTTTGTCTTTACCCTTTGCCATTTTAATTATGATATGTCTTGATGTGGGTGTCCTTGGGTTCATCTTATTTGGGACTTTTTGCACTTCCTGGACTGTGTGTCTTTTTCTTCACCAGGTTAGAAAGTTGTTGGTCATTATTTCTTTAAATAGGTCTCGATTACTTTCTCTCTCTCTCTCCTCCTTCTGGTACCCCTGTGATGTGGATGTTGTCATGCTTCATATTGTTCCAAAAATCCCTTAAACTATCTTCATTCTGTTTTTTTTCTTTCTTTCTTTCTTTTTGCTGCTCTGATTGGGTATATTTTTGAAATTCTCATTAAGTTCCTTGAGCATCCTTATAACCATTACTTTGAACTCTGTATCTGATAAATTGCTTGTCTCCATTTCATTTAGCCCTTTTCCTGGAGATTCCTCGTGTTCTTTCATCTGAGGTCTGTTTCTTTGTCTCCCCATTTTGGCTGCCTCTTTGTGTTTGTTTCTATGTGTTAGATAGATCTGCTATGACTTCCTGTCTTCATGGGGTGACCTTATGTAGTTGGTGTCCTGTGGGACACAGTGGTGCAGTCTCCTCGATCTCCTGAGCTGGTTGCTCTAAGAATGTCCCTTGTGTATGTTATGTAGGCCCTCCTATTGTAATTGAGTGTTGATTGCTCTTGGCCCATTCATGCTTGAGATCCACACTCAGGTTGTTTGAGTGTGAGGTTCAACCCTGACCATGGTGTGTGAGCTGCTGTGCTGACCAATAAAAAAGAAATAAAGAAAAAAAGAAAGAAAGAAAGAAAGAAAGAAAGAAAGAAAGAAAGAAAGAAAGAAAGAAAGAAAGAAAGAAAAGAAAAGAAAAAAAGACAAAATAAATAGCCCTGGCCAGTTTGGCTCAGCAGTTAGAGTGTCAGTCTGTGTACTGAAGGGTTGTGGGTTTGATTCTGGTCAAGGGCACATACCTCAGTCGCAGTTCTGTCCCAAGCCCTGGTCAGGGTCATGTGGGAGGCAACCAATCAATGTGTCTCTCAAATTGATGTTTCTCTCTCTCTCTCTCTCTCCCTCCCACTCTAACTGAAGATAAATGGAAAAGTATCCTTTAGTGAGGATTAAAAAAAAAGACAAAATAAATAAATAAAAGGAACTCTCCTTAGCATTGTTTAGTGCCTGTTGCAATCTCTCTTTGGATCTTTGGATATGCTGTTTGTGAAATTCACTGGATCCTGCTCTGATGTTGTCTGAAGCTGACCACTTGGTGTGTTGGTTCTGGGTCTCTTGGGAGAGACTCTGGTGCAGGCCAATGTCAGACACTGCCTGTGCTTGGCCCTCTGCAACCTGTTTGAAGCTATAAGCAATCCACAGTTTGTGGCTGTCTCTGCTGACCTTGGCTGCACACAGGAAGAACCAAGCTGCACTCCAAGGCTGACTTTTACCAACACTGGGCCTGGGGGCAGGTCAGCAAATGTCCCAAGGCACCTCAGGATCTGCCTCTGCTTGCCTCCGTCTGCCAGGTGACTGTTAGGCTCAGTCACTGAAAGATCCTTTGGCAGAATCGGAAGGATGGGGCTAATAGATCTCCCATTAGGGGGAGGTATCATTCAGACTTCAGGGAAGGTGGTGGGTGTGGTCCCCTGCTCCAGAGCCAAACAACTGAGACTTTCCCAAATTTTGCCATGACCTCAGCAGGGTGGAGCGCGTAGTAGTCAGGCAGGTGGGGCCTCCAGAGCCCAGAGGTTGGGTCTGCCAGAAGCTGGAAGGGTGGTTCTTCCAGATCTCCCATGAGGGGGAAACACCTGTCAGGTTCACAGGAAAGTGGGGGAAATGGCCTCATCCCAATGACAGTCACTGAAGCCCATTGAGTTTGCCCAGACTTCTAAACCCAGCCTATGCCACTGACTCCTCAGCAGAGTTTAAGATTTGCAGGGTGTGGCAAGAGGGATTCCAGAGGGCAGGTGAATTACTTTCTCCCAGGCTGATGTCACTCAGAGGGGAATGCTCGACCCAAGAAAGATGGCTACTGCAGTGTCAGAGAAAGACTCAGCCCAGGGATCTTGGTGGCTGTCTCCCCAGCCTCCTCCCCATAGCCTCAAACTCCAGATTCTCCTCAAGTAACTCTACTCTTCATTGCCCTCCCACCATCAGAGCCCAGGGTGAGTGACTGCAAATGAAATTTTGTGCATTGGCCCTTTAAGAGGGTGCCTGTGTTTCTGGACTCCATCTCGCCTTAGCAGACAGAAATTCAACTGCTTTATACAACCGGATGTTATGTGCACACCTCTTCCTGGCTCTGGTGCTCTGGGCTGGGGAGCCTGGCATAGATTTAGGCTCTAAGCTTCTCAGGGGGAGCCCCCTCCTCAGCTGAGGTATCCCTCCAGAACCTCAGCCACTGCCTGTGGGAGTGGGGCCAGCCCTTTTCAGGTCTCTATCCTTTCTACCAGTCTTGATGTGGCTTCTTCTATAAATCCTTGTTTATAAGATTCCTTTTCAGCTAGTCTTTAGTTGGTTCTTCAGTTAGTCATATTTCCAGTTTGGTCCTGAGAGTAGGTGAGTGTAAGATCCACCTATTCCGCCACCACCTTGGAAAAACTCTGGATCCCCTGACTTTCTCACCATGAAGTCACACATGCTGTGCACCAGTGTCTCAGGTATCTTCTCTCCCAGGCTCCACCAGTATTGTTATGAATTTATCAAACCAGAATGCACTGCAGCACAATCTACTGACTCCATGGCCAAAGTAGTTGCTCTCTGGGAACATACTGCATCCCATAACCAAGGTGCCTAAAGATACTCCACCCCACCCCACCTTCTCCATGATTGACTCAATTCTTGTCAGAATACCCTGCATGGCTTCTTGGCACCCATCAAGCACTGGACCTTACTATATGTAGATAATTAATAGGGGTTTATTAAAATGATTTAAGCAACAATGATCTATCTATGCTCACTTTGGAGAAGGCTTTGTATATTTTGTAGCTGCCCATTCACAAAGCAATGTCGTCTTTGTTGAAGTACAGGAGATTCATTACAGCTCATTCCTGATCTGTGCAGAGATACAACCTCTCTCATGAAACTGTACAACCCCCTTAAACTGGATGTAATTCAGACATGCAACATTTTAGGCATGATCAGGATCTCTGGCTGAGGGTAATTATCTGAGTGCCAAGGACCTGTGTGACACCCCACCCCAAGACAGGACACACTCAGAGGTCACAGCACTGCTCTAGCAGGAGACTCCAAGTATCATGATGGATGTTTACCTACTCTGGGTTCAAGGGATGACAACCAGAAGTAAACATCTTCCAGATTTCATGTGAAAACACAGTATTTGAGACATTCCTGTCCAACCCCATAGGATTGCTAAGCTCTGATGCACAGGACATATGCTTCATTCCAACAAATGTACTTTCCATGGGGACCAGAATATTTCTTGATTTATGAGCATGTCCATCCATTCTCCCACCTCATCCACAGATCAGCCAAATGTTGTGTATAAATGTAGGAACTATAATTAATCAGTAGGATGTTGTTTTGTCATTACTTGTCAACCTTGCCAATAAGGTTTTGCGTGTTACAACTAACTTGTTTCTAACTTAAATAATTTTATTACATCTATATAGGAAATTTATGAAAGACCATTTCATATCATACTGATTACTCACATAGTGAATTTTAGCCTAATGTACTGTAGCAAAAGATATTCAGAAACAACACACAGCTGCCCTCTTGTGTCACTTCCATATAACCCAATCTATTCGCTTTTAACTACCAATGACTCCCTTAGCCATGCATTTTTAAAGGTCACCATGTACCATTCCTTTTCTACTTCTGATATTCACAGCCTAACTGGTAACATACAAAGCACAAGATGTAAAAATGTACCAGCTCTCTGCATCAATTTAATCAGAACTTATTGGCATAAACATCTCAATATTTAAAAGTATCTATAATTTGCTCTGTCCAAGTCCTCTCCTTACCCAAATACCCAAAAGTCTTACCATGCTTTCGTATTATCTCATTATACTCAATTAGTGCTCAATTAATTTTTAATCTGTTCTTAATGAGGGCATGGATTTTCACTATCCTTTGTTACTGACCACTTAATGGCCCTATAGAAGATGAAATGGAATCAAGTTGTCTTATAACAACTGACAAGGGCATCCCCCAGAGAGGGCAACTGTGGTCTATGTTGCCATTTATTAAGCATCTACTATGATCAAAGTACTGTGTTAAGGTTATTACCAACAGAATATAGAGAACATGCATAAAAGAGAAACCCTATCTCCACAGAACAGATAAAGAAATCCAGGCACAGGACTTAGGCATTGCCTTTCAAGAATTCAGTGAAAATTCTTGGTTAATAGTGGTCCCATTATACAGTCTATAACTCTGCCAACCAAGACAACCACTCTTTTCTTCAGCATTTCCCACCATAATAAGCCATCTCCATGAGTTCATGGCCAGCCAACCATTCGGTATCCTGGAAACAATCTGATTAAAATGAGAGGATGCTTAGACAACGAACATAAATTTATCCTCAGTGCTTACAATCATGAATGTTCTTTTTCTTTATTAAGTTGTTGTGTTTCCTTATTCAGTCCCATGTGCTTCTAGCTCTGTATAGTACTTCTGTGTATTAGAGAAGGATGAATGTAAAAAGTTGAAAACAAGCCATATTATTTTGGGGAAATTGGACACTGTACTTGTGCACGTCAACATTGGTTGGTGGCTACACACAACACCAGGTAGAGAGAGGATCGAGCAGAGGTGCAAGAGGACCAACCAGTTGTTCAGTCTCAGTCCCTCACCTCCTGGGATGTAGAGCTTCTAGAACTTACAACAAAGAGATAGATGTAATGCAGAACATATAAGCTGAGGTGTAACACCCTGTGACCATAAACAGGTACGCATGGAGGTAGAACGGGGAGATTCTAGAGAGGACTTGGAGGTGAAGGAAGGGTGAAGAATGTACATCAAGAATGAGACTTGTCTTCATAATGTATTAATATATAAACTCCACTCTTCTAGTACCGTAGGTGGTAGCTTCAGAGTGGGCATAAAAGGAAATTGATCCTGCTACACTGACTCCAACTAATAGAAGAGGACAGATGTCTTTACGTGGGATGTCTGGAAAACCACCCTTCCATAGAGTGTAATTTAGCAACAGTGATTTAGGGCACGTAGCTGTGAATTGTTTGGCTCAAGATCACTGCCAAGCGTTGAAGTCAGAGGAGGACAGACCCACAGGCACAGCCTAGCTGCCGAGCCAAGCTTCCTGAAGCAGCGAGGTACAACAGGAAAACTGAGAGCGAATAATCGTAAGTCCTGGACTCCTGTCCTATCTCTAAAACTAAAATGCTGTGTGACTTTGGGCCAATGGCTTCATTTTTATGGTGCCTAGTTTCTTCATCTTTCAAATGTCTTCCTTGGGCACTCAGATAGTCCCTCCATTCTTAAAACTCTCTAAACTCAATCCCTTCCAGGTTACATAGACCTCACTATGTTTGTCTGCCCACAAGTACTGATTTTTTCATTTGTGTGGGGCTGAACTGTATGCCCCACCCCAAATTTTATATGTTAAAGTCCTAACCCCCAGTACTTCAGAATGTGACTGTATTTGGAGATAGGTTCTTGAAAGGGGTGATTAATTAAAATGAGGTCATGAGGATGGTCCCCAATCCAATACGACTGGTGTCATTATATATAAAAAAAAAATTTAGACGTAGACAGGTACAGAGGGAAGACAATGTGAAAACATAGGAGGAAGATGGTCATCTACAAGCCAAGGAGAGAAGCCTCAGAAGAAATCAACCTTGCTCACACCTGGATCTCGGATTTCTAGACTCCAAAACGGTGAGAAAATAAATTCCTGTGGTTTAAGCCACTCTGTCTGTGGCACTTTGTCATGACAGCTTGAGCAAACGAAAGCAATTTCTAATTCTTTTCCTACTCATCCATTCTTTTTTATACTCCATTCTCTGTCTTCTTCTTCCTTTCTACTTGTGCTTCCTGTCACTCAGCAATCTTAAACATTAATGGGCACAGTCTCCACTACACCCTTCCAACTCCCCCCACCCCCGTTAGGTTCTAACACACAGCCATTGTATATGTAAAAATCGTGACATTAACATGCACCAGACATAAAGCATTTTCTGTAACTAAAAGGGGTCCTCAGGAAAATTAAAACAAACAATGACATTCAGTGTCAGAAAGGGCTTGATGAAACAGATAAATAAACTGTTGCTGGGAATATAAATCAGTAGAAACCTTCTGGAGGGTAATTTGGCTATATACATCAAAAGTTTTAAAAAATTCATACCCAAATGCCAAATATCCTTTGGGTGGGGGGCAGGAAGTTGAGGTGGGAGAAACAAACTGCAAATGGCCGATAAGCATGTGAAGAAAATGTTCGACTTCATTAGCACTGAGAAAGGGAAAGATGTAACAGAGAACAATCTACTAATGGTAGGTATCCAAACTGATAAATCTTAGTGACAAATTAACAATATTTATTAAAAGCCTTCAAATTACATGTTCTTTTTTGTTCCAGCAATTCCACTTTGAGGAATTTAACTTAAGGAAGCAACAATATGAAAATATTCACTGCATCATTTCAAAAGCGAAATAATCTAAATGTCCAAAAAGAGCATTCAATAAATAATTTATTAATATGATAAATATATTTTTAAATTATTTAAGATTAAAAGAATGCGTATCATGCAATGTTAAATGGGGAGAGGTACACAAAATTGTCTATACCAATTGTTAAAAATATATGCATATGTATAAATTCCCTGCAAGGATACAGATCAACACCAATCATTTCTGAGAGTCACGTAATGTTATTTTTCTTCTCTGTACTCTTCTGAATGTTTCAGTTAGAATGGATTATTTTCTAAAGTAGAAAAGCAGCACATTCTTAAAAAAGAAAAAGAAAAACAGGAAGCAGAGGGGAAGGGTGGAAAGGAAGGGAAGGAGAAACAGGACTGCACACAAGGAAAGGGTGACGTCACAGTGTTTTCCAAATGTATCCTACAGTTCAAGTCTGAACCCTGCTGGCATCGCAAGTGAGGAACACACGAGGCATTTTAAGAAGTGCTTGTTGAAAATGACTGAAAAACAAACTGGGTAGAAGTCCTGAGGCAGTCTCCCTACCCAAAGGGCAAGAGGCTTCCATTTGGAGCAGACGGCAGCTGAATTCACCCTCCTAAGTCTTCTCGGGAGAAGAAAGGGCTGGACGTGGGACAGAACATAGTCTGACTTCGTATCAGCACTCTGAAGACCCTGTTCTCCTTTTATCTACATGTGCAGTTGCAGAATCTTACAGGAAAGAGATACTGACTTCCTGACCTGTGATATGAGAGTCTGGGCACCATCAGTACTTCTGTACTCCCAAGGGTCACTGCTACAGTTTGGGTGATCAAAGCCGGGCCGCCGTCTAGCATCACAGTCCTCAGTGCTCACAGCTGGGCAGTGAGCCGGTACTGGGACATGAAAGGAACAAGAAAAGCAACTCAGATATTGGCTCATTCTCCTTCTCCTCATTTTACACACAGTGAGTGTCCACCAGGAAAGCCAGCAGGTAGTGGGAGAGGCACGGTGACAAGATGAAGAAGCTGGGGTTTTATCCACCGTTCAAATCATCTGCCATTTGATTATGACAAATTTGCCAGTTTTCTCAGGCCCTGATCTAATCTATAAAACAAGACAATCATGGCATGTCTTCCTGAAGGCGGAGGGCTGGACTAAAGGCCTCTGTCCTCTGGAAACCTGTGAGTGTACGGGGAACGTGCATGGGAGGTCAGACGTGCTGGTCCTCAAACTCATCCACCTCGGAACTGGGAAGAGGACCCGGTTTCCACAGAACGCGGAATCTCAACTCATCTCGGCTCCTCTCAGACTTAAAAACAATCCATGTAAAGGCTGGGGCATCACAGAACCCTAAATTCAAAGAATGTATCCCAACTTTTACTCTCATGAAGTCAGTGTTCAGCATTTCCCAGATGCGTTCAGAACCCAGTTCTCCAATCAAAGGGCCGCAGCCTTGTCTTGTGGACATCGCTAGGCCAGAAAGACATGGAAAGGTAAACGAGGCCAGCACAGAGACGTTCTGCTTCCTGACACTGAAATAACTTTGAAAGATCCAATTCTACTTGAAGCTAAAACTTTCTTTTTTTTTAATCCTCACCCGAGGATATTTTTGCATTTATCTTCAGATAGAGTGGGAGGGAGAGAGGGAGGAAGAGAAAGAGAGAGAAACATTGATGTGAGAGAGACACATCGAGTGGTTGCCACCCACACAACCCCAACCGGAGCCAGGGACAAACTGCAACCGAGGTACGTGCCCTTAGCGGGAACCAAACCCAGGACTCTCTGGTCCGCAGGCTGATGCTCTAACCGCTGAGCCAAACTGGCCAGGGCACAGCTAAAAGTTTTGAGTTTTTCATCCAAGTGGGACACTGGAAGCTTCGTGCCCTTCCTTCCCTCCTGCCAGTGATGCTACGGCTGCACAGGTCACCTGACAGGTCATCTTTGGCATTAGGACTTCTTTCTGCTGATAACGCCCATCCACCCCAATCAATCATAATCTGTATCTTCGATCTGCGCATAAATATAAATTAAATCTGTCAAATTCTTAAGGGTTAAAATGGACAAAGCTACCATTTTAGAGTCTCCTTCAGGATCAAGGAACATATATGAAGCCCAGAAGCCCCATTCAAAGTCCTGTAAATGTTTTAGGCTCCTTCAAACCCAAAACTTTTTAATGATACTAAGAGGCTGGCACAATATTATTTTCATACCATAAACATTTTTTATATGCCTGCTGGGTAAATAAATCATCACAAGAACCATCCTCTCCCATGTCTTTCTAGAACATAAATCATGGAAAATGGGGAATAAAATCTCACCGTGCCTGTCCTGTTTCTGCAGCTGGAGGAAGGCTGGGGGTAGAGAGGGGCTACATCCCCTGGCCCTGGGGGCTGGTGCTCGGACACACCCCGAGGAGCCTCGCAGGGGGATCACAGGAAACGGGACTGTCCCGCAGGGTTTTCAGGCTCTTCTTCTCCTGACCCCACTAAAATTAATGTAAACCAGCGGGAATATGATTTGCAAACAAAAAATACTATGTGCTGTTACAATACAGGTAACCCTTGTACAACGTGTTTTAACTGCACAGGTCCACTTACAAGTAGATTTTTTTCCAATAAATATATTGAAAAAAATTTTGGAGATTCACAGCGATTTGAAAAATTTCAAAGTGCATAGCCTATAAATGTCAAAAAATTTTAAGAAAAAGTTAGGTATTTATCCATGAATGCATAAGATATATGTATGTATTGTCTCTTCCTAACGACTTTTCTTTAGCTTACTTTATTGTAAGAATATATAAAATATATATAATACATATGATGACAAAATATGTGTTAGTTGAGCCCAGCTGGTGTGGCTCAGTGGTTGAGCATCGACCCATGCACCAGGAGGTCGTTGGTTCGATTCCCGGTCAGGGCACATGCCCAGGTTGTGGGCCCGATCCCCAGTGGGGGGCGTGCAGGAAGCGGCCAATTGATGTTCTCTCTCATTGATGTTTCTACCTCTCTCTCCCTCTCCCTTCCTCTCTAAAATAAATAAATAAAAATATGTGTTAGTTGACTGTTTATGTCATCAGTCAGGCTTCTGGTCAACGGTAGGCTATTAGTAGTTAACTTTTGGAGGAGTCAGAGTTACACGCGGGTTTTGTACTGTGTGGGTGGAGGTTGGGGGTAGTGCCCGTAACTGCCGTGCTTTTCAAGGGTCAACTGTAAAACATGACACTACGGTTGGGTCATCAGCGATACCCTTTTTCTGAAAAAGCAACATAACAAAAGTTATAGAGGTTCAGAAATCACTTTTTGTGGCACCATCTTGAAAGTCAAAACATGTTTTTCTAAATGAAAGATGTACATGCAGTCAGGAAATGTTCGCAAAGATCAATGAGTGTTCCCACAAAAGCATTTTATTAGGCATCGATTAGGGGAACCAAATACATCCAAAATAGTATCAACCATTAATTTAAATGGGACAAGGGTAGCCAAGATAAAGCGTGAAACAGTCTGTCAAACTTTTAAAAGGCAGATGTTCAAATTTCTTATTAGAACTGTATTTTCTTGGGGCCATAACTTACCCCAGAGCAAGGACTTACTATAAACAATTACCAGTAATGTTTCCGCATTGTGAGTAATTTTTCCCTGTGTTGTCCAGTTAATGGAGCAAATCTAACTCAAAACGCCTGTTAGATGGGGATGACAACACCCAAATCTGTTAAATCTAAAACGGGAGAGAGCAGCATTTTAATGAATGGTTCTGCTGCACGCTGTATGACATCAGCTCCACTGAGCACACACTTTCCAAATATATTCAGGGAGGAAGTAAGGACACAGGAAAGCCTACGTCATAACCAATTATCCAAACAAGGAAGTGAAGTATCCACATCTGTGGAACTTTGTTTAGACACTTAACTCTTTGCAACCTGCCGAATTTATCTTAAAGGGGAGTAAGTCATCAGTAGAATAATAAAAGGGTAGTACATGCACATAAAATCTTGTGTGTGCATATCCTGATGTTTGTCCATAAAGGATTTATTAAATGTGACAACCTGCCATCACTACGTACATTACAGTTCGGGAGTGGACTGGAATATTTCTGGTACTAGCTGCCAGTGACTCAGTTTCCCCATATGTCTAACGTTTAAAAGGACAGAAACTGCTGTCGGGGCTCAGTTCAAACAGCAGGCCCTGAAAGAAGTCGTCAGGCTCTCCCTCCAAGTCCACCGCCTTTTCAGCTACAAGAACTCGGGCACCAGGCTTCCCTTTCATAACATCTGGTAACATCTCTTAAACTGCAATTAAGCATATCCCTGTCTAAGGAGGCCCCAGTCACTCCCGTGTTCTTTGCCAGCCATTTAGAAATTGTGAGATTTCTCTAAATCCCCGATCCTTTCTTTCTACATCCCTAGTAGTTGAAATTAAATTCACTTGATATTAATTATGCATCCTCTTTATAGGGCCCAGGGGTGATTTTCAACAACATATATCATAAAAGGAAACGTAAGATGTCTTTGGAACATTTGAACTGTAATAATGTAATTGACATGTCAATCACATTTGCCACGTAGTGCTCTGTTTGGGTGCAAATCGTTCCATCAGTGATGAAATTTGTTCCTTGTCAAGAGGCGGTGGCCTCACAGTGTCAGCAGGATGGCTTTGCACTGCTGACACGGAGCATGGGCACACCCTGGCAGCGGGGGTCAGGCTGCCTAATCACAGGAGCCACCACAACAAAAATCCTTTTCTTCCCGTGTTTAGCTGGCTCCTGCCACTGTCGACCACCCACTTTCCTTTCTACTCAGTCTATTCTACACATCTTTCCCCCATCTCCTGGCTTTTTATTACTCATGCCTTCTGCTTCCTCACACCTTACTTACTCCCGACTTCCTTCCTCTTTTTCTATGTCTTTTCGCTTTTAATAATACAACCAGTTAGCTACCTTGCTCTATCTGTGAACTCAGGCTCTTCAGGGAGATTGGGACAGGTCCAGTCACCGTCATCCCTATCACACAAAGTTCTTGTGCAGCCCCGGTCAAGGGCACCTGGGAAGTCTACAGATCAGTCACCTGGATCCAGTCAGCGGTGACCAAAGTGGTGACATCAGAATTAATTAAAGTTAATTTGGGCTGCATGGCCTTGGATAGCAATGTGTGGGAAAGGCAATCATTGTGAGTCAAGAACCAGAAACTAGTTCACTTACGCAGCAACCGAATAACTACATTTGCGATGCAGTAAAGTGCCTTCTTCTTTCAAGTGGAATAACTAAAGTTCAGATTTGGCTTTCTCTATTTTAGTCTACTATTCTCTTTCACGTTTGCTACTTAAAAAAAAAAATTCTAAAAAGTGAAAAGTGGCAAAGATCAAAATGCCATGGTATACACACAAAATCAGTAACTGGGTCCTCTGTTCTAATATTGACTCTTTACCCTTTAACTCTGTTTTCTCATTCTGTTTTTCATCAGAACTCTGCTGCTCCCAAATACAAATATAATAGACAAGAGCCTGAGAATTCTGCTCAAAACTGTAGAAAGTACTTGAAGTTCCCACTTGGACCATATCCAGTTGTCTACCATCACAAAACTTTTATTCAATCCTGTGTAGGAGAAGCAGAGTCCATGAAGGAACAAGACTTCTCTTTTATCTACTTTTTAATTTATTAAGTCTGAGTAATTTTGTAAAAATTTATTTTGGTAGACTTCTGGTGGTCATGTATGTCTCAATTATTTATCAAACTATTTTCACACATTTTTAAGTTAGTAAAAATATAAGCATGGTATATTCTAAATCTAAATTATTTTAGTTTAGAAAAAAAAAAAAAAAAAAACTTGCCAGGTTATTTATTTATCTGTCACTTGGGTTCCAAAGGGTAAATTTATTATCATGGAGGGGAAAAAAACTTGGAGATAGAAAAAGATAGTAAATTCCTCAAATAAATAAATAAGCTATTTTGTAATTTGGAATATCATCAGTATGATTGATGATTACTATCATACAAATATTCGTTTCACACTTTTAGAATCTAAAAAACCCACAAAGTTCAAGATTAGAAAGAAGTGTTTATTCCATGAGCGAGTGTGTCATCCGCAAAGTTTATCAGTCTATAATTAGAAAAGCTTAGGCGCCATCAAAAACGAACCTTAACAAAATAATACGAAAGGCGAAGGTTCTAGCCTCAACAAACTTATATGAGGATAAAAATAGGGACTAACTCATTTTTTCCAACTATGGGGACAAAACCAATTATGTCCTATGAAAATGAGCCATTCTTAGCTGAGAAATCAAAGCACGTTCCCGTTTCGTGTGCTTAATTTGTGCATTTTCTATTCTTTGCTCCAAACGGTTTCTGTCATCTTACAGATTCAAGGAAATTAAAATTGTATTATTAAGGACATATGAGGAAATTAATCTCGAAAGAAGTGAACTACAGTGATGTACTACTGTTGTACTTTGATACAAAATCAGAAAGATAGTGAGTCTTAAAAAGCATAATATCGTTATTTAAAACTCAGTCTGTTTGGGGAGGAAGACACTCAATGACTCACCAATGGAAGTGCACTAAAGCCAACATCGACCTTTGACGCAATCGGACGGGAGTCGTCACGATAAACCTAAGACCTGGGCTGTTATCAATGACCCATGCTTCCAGAAACCAAGGTGAGAACCAAGAAGTGGAACCATTTTTTTATATCCTGCATTTATTTAAGCAAACAAATTGTAGAGATAGGAAATTAAAGCGTTATAATGTTTTACAAATACAGAAAGAAGACACAGAATAATAATACCCTGAAGAGAGTGCATCTGAGAACATAGTTCTGTCTCAGGAGAACACCTGCAGTGACCCACACAGAAGCCATGGCTGACACATCTATCCGTCCGTCATTCTTGTTATTACATCGTTCAGGTAGTTTTAATAGATAAATCAGCGATTTGCTTTCAAATGAATAATACTAATGATTATGGTAGCCTTGAAGGGTTTGTGAGTGACTGCACTATACATATGTGATGCTAGGCTCAATGTGTTATTTCAATGCTGCTGTACATTACGCAGGGGGGATAATGCCTTATCACACAATTACTGTGACATCCACTGAAATGTGAACTAGTTTGCATAGGTTAGTCCTTTGGGCAGCATGATGTTGCTCTAGTCCACCAAGGCTTCAAGATTCACAGTGTAGAGGAAGAAAACATGAATTAAAGCATTTCTACTAAAATAGATTTTAATAGCTGGTGTTAACAATTTGCACAACAAAAGCCAAATTATATTAATAACATTGTGTTGTTCCTTCCGTATGCCCCTTCGGTGTAAAAACATTGTTTCCTTCAAAACTGTAAGCTCTCAAAGGTAGTAAAATCTTGCAAATTAACCATCAATCACAATTGTACATATTTTGAAGCAAATAGAAGCCCAACGGCACAATGATTCCATTTTGCCCTTTTATCCCAGGTCAACAACCAAACAGTTCCACACCATGCCTGTAACACACTCATGCTGCTTCTAAATGCTCAGCCATTCACTGTGTGGACACTGAAGAATGGGGCAGATTTCTCTTTTCCTTTAAGTAAATCACTCTTAATAGCAAATGGGTTACAAAGAAGTATATACTATGCAAACTGAATACCATATATCAAACACATAAAGCATATGAAATTCCCATGAATACACTAAAGTAACATAGACAGTTGGGGAGGAAATTTGCCCTGGGGATCCTTCCAGGCTTGTGGGTTCCAGGAGTCTAAGCATCACAGAATGATGACCACAGAAGTATCATACAATGTTGTGATTTTTTGGATCATCAATAGTTGACAGCTGCCTGGAAAGGACTCTGATGGGCATGGAATACTTGAGAAGGAGACTTTCATTTTAGCATTTGTTTACATAGCTTCTCACTTAACTAAAGCTTTCTCATCACCATGTCACGTTACCCAAAGCAAGCACACTCTAGCCACTTTTAGATGATCCGAAGCAAACAGCTAAGGTAGAATGAATTTGTGAAGTGAATTCCATCTCGTGTAATGAATTCAGCCTCATAAAATGATTCTTCTATCTTACAATAGGTATTTTAAATCTCAAACCTAAAATTAATGTTTATGCATCTCGACTACATAGAAATCTACAAAGAACCTTTCAAAAACTGATAGAAGGAGTCAGTATTTTCTAACGTTCTAAACCTTTAGAAGTAAAATATAATCAGCTATCACCCTTCATATCTGTCAGGAGCATCTCACTTCGCCACCACAAAAATACCAATCATGTGTAATAAAATATTACTATAGTATAGGCAGAGGCTTGCCTGCTGAGTTTTCTCTCCCGGACCATAGTGGATAAACAAGGGCAATGAAAAAGGCACCTATTTCTGTATACATCTATATCATCATTTTGGTATAAACTATATCTACTCTATATAGAGATGTGTTAGTAAAGGATCACACACACATTTTCTTTATCTTTTCATTAAAAACATTCCACTGGAGATGGACAAACCTAAAAAAGAGACACACTTCCTCAACTTCCGCTGTTCTAGAAGTCGGCTCCCCAGCGCTGCTGAGCTCAACACCGAGAGGACGAGGGAAGCAAGACTGAGGCAAAACTGGCAGAACTGCAGCTTCGTCGTCGTCAAGCAATGAACCGAGTGGCGGGAGGGGCTGGCCTGGCCTCGCCCGTCTCCACACAGGGCGCCCTTGGGAACTGTGCTTGCACATCCCTGTGCGGTGTCTGGAGGTGGGGGAGGCCTGAGAAGATGCAGGGACATCTGACAACCAGGTAGATAGTTCAAATCGGGCCACACTGCTAATGTGCAAACGATAACAAGAAGACACACATAAGTCGTTTTGCCTCAGGTGAGAGTTAGCAAGCTTCCCTAGAGATCAAGACTTTGTAAAAACCTTTACTACAAAAAAACATACTGCTTTTCTCCAGAGAGATAGGATCCACATTCAGTTTTGTTTTTGAAAACTTGAAAAGCATCTCCAACGGCTCCTTGTGCTTTTACCATGCTGGAGAACATCAGGTTTAGAAACGCAGGGGCATGCTGTCTGTGCTTGGGCCCTCACAGCCTCTGAAACCTGGTTTTTTAGAGACTTGTTTCTCAGCCCCTTGCTCAGCCGTCCACGTTACGGACGAGGCACCTCTTACCAATCTGAAGGTGGGCAGGGGGCGTGTCGTAAGGGCAAAAGCTGTTCAAGAATGTAGTTTTGGAACTGATGCTGTAAAATAGCACTTTGGTATTCGACACATATTTCCTATACTTCTGCTGAGATGCTTGGTATTCGGATAAGCTTTAGTAACAGTGACAACACTGTCAAGTTCGAGTGTTGGGAGCGTGTGACATCTTGTTCTCCCTCAGTCTTTATCGTCAAACCACCACCCTCATGTTCAATTCTGATCAGATCTTAATTCCTAAAGGCTGGAAGCAGAAACATCTTGCTATGCAAACATTGTGTAAAGCTTACCATTTTAGGAGAATTATTCCCCGAGTAAGTATTGACTTTTACATTCAATGAACCTGATTTTGAAATCAGTGGATGAGAAACACAGTGAAACATCAAGCTGCTACTTTATGGTAACTTCCCCCATTATAATCATCATTTTAAGTCAGTTTCCTTTGAGTTTCCTGTAAATGTGCTATTTATCGAAAATTGTACCTGTCCTACATTTAGTCTGCAAATTTAATCAACAACTACTCCTTTTTTATAATCGTGAAAAGAAGTCTGGGTGGAATATAAATATTGACTTCACGATATAATAAAATTGAACAACCTTATTTCCCTCACTTTTAACGCACAGAAATTTTTGCAAGAATATTGCACGTTTGGTTTGTGTTTGTAGGTTTGTGTACAGGGCATCAAAACTGATATGGGGTTTAATCCATTTAATCATGACTGGTTATTTCAATGATAGCAAATCAGTCAAGCTGGGTATTCCATAAAGCTCACTCAAAAAAATCTCTAGTTATTTGCTTGAAATTTTCTCTCTTCAATTTTATGTCAGTGTCATGTAGATAAAGCTTGCATGTAATACATTTTATTTTATTTACTCTTTTAGCTAGACAAAATGAAACTACATATTTTCAAAAGTATTTACTAACCTTTCAGAGGTATTAATTAATTAACATTTGCCTTTGGACGATAAACATTTCAATAAAAGAGATTTTGTTAATTTCTTTGATTATGTCATATAAAGAGATAGCCCCAAGACCCATACATTTTATTACATTTTGATAACTTTGCCTTTTCAGTTTCATCTCAACTATAGAGTCAGATCCTGCACGAATGCTACCCTGTTGCAGGTCCCAGTAAACGGCACAATCAGAAAAACACAGTTGCTGATGGATGTTGCTCTCGGGCGAGCTGGACGGTGGACTCAGGCGAAAGTCATGACCCGCCAGCAAGGGCTGTAGCCACCGCTGTGAATCCAGCCAGAAGCTGCAAGGTCACGCGTTTGAAAATCAAAACCTGATACCAATTTCATTTTCGGTGAACAACCTGTGGGGCCTGTGCCTAAAATTTCTGATGACATTCCTATCTCACCCCCTGAATGTGATTTAGAAAATGAAAGGCAGAGAGTGAAAAGGAAGTCTTTTCATTTACCAGTTTCAATGGCTGGATTTCCATTGCAGAATCTGAATACCGTTTCCAAAACAAGAAACCAGATCCCCCCTCTCTCTCTATCTGTGGAGTTGGTCAGTAACTTTTCGTTGGCTGGTTTTCTCCAGCACATTTCATATCCCACTTTGTCACTGGCTCCTGTTGAGTTTTCTTAACTTTGAAATAAACAGCGGCATTAAGTTACTGAAAGCTGTTCAATAAACACCTAAATCACTTATTTACTAGAGTATACATCTATTTCCTAAAGCGTACATCCTTCGAAACTAGAGCGCAATGCAGCGGGAGAATCTCAAGCAACTTTTCGAACTATGTTTTTCTGATGCGTGGTGGCTGGAAAAGGCTCTTGGGCATCAGCCACACCCTCGCGTGAGGAGTGACGGGCAGTGCAGCTGCCTATGCTACGGAAGCTTGGACCTACGTGTCATGCAACAGGGTAAAGCCTATTAGGGAAATAATATAGATGATCTTGAATTTGCCCTTTGCAGAGTAGCTGTGAAGGTATTTGGTCCTGACATTCTGTGGAGCCAAGCATATCTGGGGGTCCATAGAATGTAAGTGGAGAGTACGATATGTCTTGGTACAAATAAGAAATAAACAGACCTAAGTTGGCCAAGGAAACGAAAACATTTCATTGTTCAGTAGAAGTTTCTAGGTCCCTAAGGCCACCAGTCAATATAATTGTAACCAAACTGTCGTTCGGCCATTGCTTCCATTAGGCAACTTTCACAGGAACTGGAAATTGCCTAATGACTCCAGAGCTACACGGTTTTTAAATTATTGGCTGTGTTACTGAATTAAGAGAATTGGCTTCTGGTGATTCCAAAGTGACAGCTAAGAAGTTTCATACACTTGTTACATTTACGGGACAATCAACATCTCTATTAAAGTCTACAAAAATACATTTCCCAGAAGGGTTCAGTAGCCAATCAAAAGAAACCAATAACACAATTAGCAGACCAGGTCTCCAGACCTCATTATTCTGTTTATAGGAATTACTGAAAATGCTGCTGTTTTCAGCCCAGAAATCATTCCTCCTTTCTGGTACCCGTGTGTCTAATTGTCAAAGGAAGGATAGGTTGTTGTAAAAGAACTGCCAAGTTGTCTTAAAAGTATCTTCTATCTTTTAAAAAGATTAGGTTTAGTATACATTAGAATAAAGCTCACAGGGCAAGGAGAAAAAATTAATTAACAAACTCGATGTAATTTGCGGGGAGCATCCCGGTCTTCCCAGTTCTCTGCACCGTGCCGTACATCCAGCCGTCATCGATGGGCTGCACGTTGACAATGTAGTCACCGTCCCTGAAGGAGACTTCATCTTCATCCTGGGCGCTGTAATCGTACATGGCTCGGTAGGTCCTCTGAGAAAGGAAAGACAGGGTTACACGATGAATCCAAAACAGTCATGGCCAAAAACGCCAGTCACAACAAACCAACCCACTCATAAAGTAACTATTAGGAAAGTTTCCAAGTACATTTATTTCTGGAGATGTGCATACTAGGGTCTAGTGTCCTAACCATGCTCATCTCAAGTTCAATGGGCTAGCAAAAAGATAACATTTGGGGGCCAGAATGAGGATAGAGCAAGCCACTAAATACAATTGCTAGCCCGTCAAAAGGAAGATTTGAAGCAGGAAAGCCAACTCCCCCCAGCTTCGGCTAACCTCAGACATTAGGTTACACAGCTCTTCCCCTAGTCCACAGTCTTCAGAGAACAAAACCTGCTATAGTGGTAGACAGATCCAAGTCATTGCAACTGGCCCTGGCAGAGGCAAAACACTTCTCTTTCTTTTTTAAAAAAAATTTTTTATTTATTGATTTTAGAGAGCGAGGAAGGGAGAGAGAGAGAGACAGAAACATGGATGAGAGAGAACTTCGACTGGCCGCCTCCTGCATGCCCCCCACTGGGGATTGGGCCCAAAACCTGGGCATGTGTCCTGACCGGGAATCGAACCAGCGACCTCTTGGTGCATGGGTCGATGCTCAACCACTGAGCCAAACTGGCCGGGCAATAAACTTTTCTTAAGCAGTCACCAAAAATTTTTGTTTCCTCTTGAAAATATGTAAAACAAAGGAAAAAAAAACACTAATATACTCATTTTGGGGTGTTTTTGTATCATAGTGATAGAAATTTAGCATATACATGTTCTAAATATTAAGGTACATATAACTAAATCTTTGTTATAATGAGGAAAATGTTTGCTTCCTCACTTCAAACTGTTACAAAACTATGTCATCAAAACAGTATAGTATTGGCATAAATCAATGGAACAGAATAGAGAGCCCAGAAATAAAGCTATGCATATACGGTCAATTAATTTATGACAAAGGACCCACAAATATACAATGGGGAAAGGACAATATCTTCAATGAAAGGGACTGGGAACCCTGGACAGCCACATGTAAAACAATAAAACTGGACCTCCATTGTACACAATACACAAAAAAATTAACTCACAATGGATTAAAGATTTGAATGTAAGAACTGAAACCATAAAATTCCTAGAAAAAACATTGGCCTTGGCAATGATTTTTTTTTTTTATTTGACACCAAAAGCAAAGGCAACAGAAGCAAAAATAAACAAGTGGGACTACGTCAAACTAAAAAGCTTCTGGACAGCAAAGGAAATCACCAACAAAATGAAAAGACAACCTACTGAATGGGAGAAAATATTTACAAATCGTGTATCTGATAAGAGGTTAACACTGAAAATATAAACTGAGTTTTATTATACTTGTTTTCATTTAAGGGCAAGAGTTTAGCTAATATTAACATCAGACAATCTCAAAATCAAATGAATTCATAAACTGAGGAAACTGTCCGAGACACAAAGAATTTTAGAGCAAATAAGATGACATTCAAACTGCAGGGGTTGCGGGGACACCTGTTTCTAAGTTCTCAGGCAAAGGGCCAGGAGCTTGGAGAAGCAATTTCAGCGCGAGATGTCACATTTGACTAAATGACCTTGAACGCCGCTTCCAAACTTCACACTTAATGAATGAGTTAATGCTTCAAGATTTCCAATAGGAGGATTCCAAGACATGTTGGCTCTGTCTTTTAGGTTTTAGTGTCCATTTTGATTAATATCCAGATTAACTAGTTAATCTGACCAAATAGATGTGCTTTGCAGACCTGGATGAAGATGGCAAATGGCTAACACCAATCACAAAGTAACAGTTAGGATATCACACTAGTAGATTCTTTGTGTTTTACTGTTTACATGTTTTCACATCACACCTCCCCTTCGCGATGGTTTACCTCTGTAAATCTTTTGCTTCCTTCAAAAGGGATGTACAAATGACAACACATCCTTTCTCCTTTATTAGAAAATGTACGTGCCCATCGACAGATGAACGGATAAAGAAGTGGTGCATATACACAATGAAATGTGACTCAGCCATAAAAAAGAATGAAATCTTGCCATTTGCAACAGATGGACTTAGAGGGTATTATGCCAAGTGAAATCAGTCAGAGAGAGAGACAAATATTGCATAACTTTGCTTATATGTGGAATCTTAAAAAAACAACAACAACAACAAACAAAAAGCCTCACAGATACAGACAGCAAACTGATGGTGCCAGAGGGAAAGAAGGGTTGGGGGGCAGTGAAAAAGGTGAATGGGAAAGAGAGGCACAAACTTCCAGTTATAAAATAAATAAGTCATGGGGATGTAAGGTGCAGCACAGGGAACACAGTCAATAACACCACAATAACTTTGTATGGTGACAGAGGGTTACTAGGCTTACTGTGGTGATCGCAACGTAAGGTAAGTAAGTGTCAAATAACTATGTTGTACACCTGAAACTAATATAATAGTGTATATCAACTATGTGCTAATAAATAATAAATTTTAAAATAAAATGATTTGGGCATGTAAACATGTACGATATTCAACTCTAGTCCATGTGTATTTATATTTTGGAGATGAAATGGTGAAACCAGGAAAAAAGGAGCACTTCAAACCCACACTTACTAGATTTGGTGAATGCTGCATCGACCGCATGGACGACAGGCTCGTCTGGTGCATGTACCCGTAGCCTTGGGAATGGCTTTGCTGGTAGGCTCCGGGAAGAACAGGCGCTGCACGTGAAACACACACGGACTCCTTAAAGCAAGTCTTAAAACTCCCCTCCCAGCCCCTCAAGTGACTTCATGCTCTTCTGAAACAAAAGGCCATTTTTCAGTGTCGTGGAATTCAGGTAGTGATGTTACAAACAATCTCTAGATTAGTATAAACACCAGTACTTAAGGACATAAATAGGGAATCAGTTTAACATGCAGTTAAAATACATTAGAAATATCTGTGCCACTCTATTGCAGTGGCTATATTCAAATAACACAAACACAAAAGGTAAGTTTCCCATAATCCCTTAACAATACCATGCGTTCACTTGGCCATGTGATTTCAAAAAATAAAAAATAAAAAGATACTTAAAGAAATGTAATTGAATTGTCAAAATAATGACAGAGTATAAATGTTTTCACTGGCTTCTTCACATATAACAGGATGCTCTGTGTATTTCAAGACATAGAACTGAATTTACCTTTACAAAGATGGTAAGTAGAGCAGACGTTTAGCAACATGTTTGTTTAGCAGTTAATAAGTCTACACCATTAAAATAAACCTTTACTTTAATGGTGTAGATACACATACACAATGGAGTACTATGCAGCTGTAAGAAAGGAAGATCTCTTATCCTTTGCGACGACATGGGAGGACCTGGAAACTATTATCCTAAGTGAAACCAGCCAAGCAGAGAAAGACAAATATCATATGATCTCACTTATTTCTGGAATATAATAAACATAACAGTCTGAGGAACAGGGTAGTCCCAGAGATGTGGAAGTAGGGTACAGACTGACAATTGCCAGAAGAGGGGGTGGGGGAGGGGAGCGATGAACCACAGAACTTGTACGCATGTACTCATAACCAATGGACATGGACAACAAAACTGGGGACGGGGCAGGGAGGGAGGGGGAGGGAGGAGGGTGACAATGGGGGGGAAAGAAGAAACATCTGTAACAAAAATAAATTAATTAAAAAAAATAAGATAAAATCAAAACAAAAAAAAGAAAAATAAACCTTTACTTAGAACATATGAATTTTCCATTGTATGTTGGCTGTAAGTCCAAGGCTAAATCAGTCAGCTAAATATGTTACAAGAGCCAGAGAAACCAAACCACTTAAAGAATAACATAAACATTGTCTCTCTATATTAAAAAGAATACTCTCAAAACAGTATTCACTTAGTTTGTGCTGTTTTCACCACTAATTATGACATTCAAAAGATATAGTTCCCGTTTTAAAGAACACTGAATTCTAGAGAGATCCATAGCGAAGCTAGATAAAATCCCACAAAATCAGTAGACAGATGCGTGTGCGTTTCTCTGTAAGTATGTTTCAGTACTGTAAGCAGAAAGATGAGTTTGAAATGAGGGAATTTTAGTAGCACGTCCTTCTTCACATTTGGAATTAATTAAATGGTACATTAGTAAAACTTGCAGAATACAGGTGCTGTAAAAATCCTAACAGGTTGCCATTTCTGTTCAATCAGACTGAGTATATAAAGTAATTATTATAGGTTGATTTATTCAGGACAGTTTTTATAATAAAAGAATAAAGCAGATGTAATTCTTGGGTGTTATGAATAATTAATGTTTTATAAGTGGCATGTTCATTCTAATGATATATGAGAATATCAAACTTAACAGAAGCTTAATCATCAGAAAATTACAAAACATTAATGTGTTCTGATGATAATGACAGTAGGCTGAATGAGGATTTTTTTTTAAATAGTTCTTGAATTAATTCATATTATGGTGTTGGTACAAACCGTCGTGATTTAGTGCCTAGATGAGGCATCAAAGAGAACTTGCCAAGATCTTTACGTGGATTTGTAGTACATTATAAAGTTATTGAAATATTAAACATCAAACACTTCAGAAAATAGCACTTTTTAACAACATCGACTCAATTTAAATATTTAATATCGAGATGTCAAAGTATCAAAATACACTCATAGGAGAAATAATAAAATCCTCATAAATAGGTAGGCCCACTTAATTAGCTGAGTAACAGAGCCTCTTCTATGTGCTGGGAACTGGAAGCATTGACCACCTATTCAGACTCTCAGCAAACATTTACTAAGTTCACGTGTGCGCAGGGCTCACTACAGTGCCTGTTACTTAGCAAACCTCCATCAATGTTGACAGTTATCACTGCCCACTCTGTTCAAGGCATGCCAGGCAAAAACATTTGCCCTGCTAGAGCAGTGATGGCCCTGGACATCTGCCCTTTGCCCAGTTAAAGAAATGACTCTGGATACTTAGGGCATTTAAATATATTACTCAGTAATTCAACTGCATGTTCCGGATTGACACTCCTGAAGAAGTTTTTACCTATTATCCAAGACATTCATTATTATTTTAAAATATTTATAAATACTAAGTTTAAATAAATAACCCTATAAATTTACTTAAAATAAAAATTAAACTTTTAATCCTTTGTTACACTATTTAACTATGACCTTTAAATTTTGATGTACTGAGTTAAGCACAACCATCTTAAAATACTTTGGGGGGTAAAAAACTAACAGGAAAGGAAAATAATGGAAAAAAAACCACATTAAATATACTATCTCAGATGCTGTGATATGTTTACACTCACACAGTTTGTACCTAATCCCAGTTTAGTGTCCATCAGTACTAACAATTCAACAATGTTGTTTAACACTGTTCTCCAATTCGGGCTTTTAAAAATCAAGTATATTTGTGCCTATTCCATTGCTCAAATTTGACCTTCAAAGGGAACCTGTAGTTATTGTCACATACAGCAGGAAATAAGGGTAACTAATGTATTTATCCTAAATAAGTGTGGGTTTGAGAGAGCAGGAGAGAAAGTGTAGAATGAGAAATCTTGGAGTAAATATAATCTATCTAGTCCTTATGGTTTCTCTTCATGTTTTGTGATTATTTCCATTTCCCTCTCTGGCTGCATTATTTAATGCAAGTTCTTCTGGGGTTACCAAACCTTGTTATCTACCTTCTACTGGCACAGTGAAAGAGTTTTTAGGAAGCTCCTATTAGGGCTATGAAAAACATAATTGAGAGCCCAGAGAAATCAACTCGCTAAAAGCAAATGCCAATTTAAAAAGAGGCACAGGGTAAAGGGGGTGAATGGTGACAGAAAGAAACTTGACTTGGGGCGGAGAACACACAATACAATACACGGATGATGTGTTATAGAATTGCACACCTGAAACCTATATAATTTTACTAACCAATGTCACCCCAACAAATGCAAATAATAAAAAATAAAAAGAGGCACAGTCATTGCTTTTGTATTGTTTTGTTACACAAATGTTTTTTATAAAACACATAAAATAAAGCAATTGAAATTGGAAGCAATGGTTTTGGAAATTGGGTTTATTTGGTTAAAAGATAGTTAGTCCATGTGAGTTGGAGATTTCTTCCATGAAAATAAAAAATTCAAAGGGTTGGGCAAAAGCTAGATGTTAGGCTAACTTCTCAACAAGCAAGGACGGCTCACGTGAAAGAAAAGCACAGTGCCCCCTTTATTACCTAGTGGTTCGGTCCCACAAGCATCCGTACAGATGGATGATGATAAAGACACGATCGCATCACAACCCAAGAGTTTTGAGTTTGAAGGGGTTTTATTTCAATAACATAAAAGTCACAACACAATAGCTTTCACTATCCTAAGGCAACACTAAAACACAGACGTGTGACTCAACTTTCATTTCGTACTGGTGAGATTTACTGACCAGAGATCGGGAAGCTGACCCAAGCGCCAAGGATGCAGGGTTGATTCGGAGTGTCCTATCATATTTGTAAAGCCAAACTACAATTTCCACTGCACTATAAAGCTCTTCCAGTCAGCCAGGGCTAATATTTTCCACTTAATGTTTAGTCTTATGATGGGAAATAAAACAAAGATAAAGAAGTAAGTAGACATGAAGATCACAGAACAAGGTGAAAACAGAGGAAAAACATTTTTAGGTTTCACAAGTATGAAAATGAAAAAAAGGAGAAAATACATGCAAATATACAAAGATTAGAGTAGATGAACCCCCTCCCCAAAAAATGTACGTACAATGAAAGAAGAAAAAATCCAAAAAGAAGTCCACTTTGGGGGCTGTGCCCAGAGCAGGTGAAAGAAGAGAAGGGCATTATTATGTAAGTCTCCTCGGTGTGCAAGGGTCTTTTATGTTGTCTTAGTTATCAGAAATACCCTTTCGGACAGGTACACTCCCACGTTACAGAATAAAAGTACAGCAGCGGACAGATTAGGCAGGAGGACAGCAGAACCATTACTCCTGCACAGTGACACCACCACAACAAGGGTCCCCAGCCATTCAGGACGAGGTGGAGGTTTTGAACACCGCATCATGACTATAGGTGGCCAAACTCCAAATGCAAAAGATAAAAATAAAAATAGTTCTGTATTGATGTCTTGGCCCTTTGGGACTGCTATAACAAGATACCTCAGACTGGGTGGCTTAAACAATAAACATTTATGTCTCACAGTTGTAGAGACTGAGAAGGCCAAGACTGAGGCGTCCTGGTTCAAATCTCAGTGCCCTATGTGGCAGAAGGGGACAAAGGAGCTCTCTGGAGTCTCTTTGCTAAGGACACTGATCCCATTCATGAGGGCTCCACCCTCAGGACCTAATCACCTCCCAAAGGCCCTACCTCCTATTATCACAGTGGGAGTTAGCTTTCAACCCTGTGAATTTGGGTTGGGAGGGGGCGCTGGACACAAGCATTCAGTCTCTAGTAATGGCTAACTATATACATAATACAATAGAGGAAATAATTTGGGGGGTTTTCTCATAGGCTTACTTCTTGAAAAATCCGCAATAGGGAGAAAATCACCAGACGTTTTCCAGTGAAGAATATAGGATGCAATAAAATTACTATCAATATTTCACTATGGTTTTTAATATTTGACTACGGTCTTATCAGCTAATGCATGTCAAAGAAAAAGCTGGGGTTTTTTGGTTTTGGTTTTGATTTTTAGAACAAAGAATCTCTATTTAGACTATTACAGGGGAATTGCTAAACTGAAAGAAAACAAATATAGAAGAGAAAGTATAAAGATGCAGCTAGTTTTGAACAAAATATTAAATAATGATCAAGGGCCTAACTAGATCCCATCTAGGCCACGGGCAAGGTGGCTAAGTAATCGGTAATAAGACAGGCCCATGGTGCGGACCTTTTTGCACATGCCAGGCAGAGCTCAGAACCCAGGTCCTCGTGGCATCCGATTCTCTCTACAAACCACAGGCGGGTGCTACAACTATAACATTTATGCCTAATCCAGCAGCAAAATGCTATTTTTTCATCTAAGAGAATTCCTAGCAGTATAAAAATTCTTTTCCCTTCCCTGCAGAAAACAGAAACAAGCCAGATTGCCCGTGGGTTTGAAATTGTTGGTTTTTAACGATAAGATAAATAGATAGCTGCCTAAGAAACAGGCTTGCTCCTTAACCTAAAAAGGAGATGATCTACAACTGAGTTAAAACCGACGAGTTTTAAAGACATGCATAATCACCCTTGTGATACAAAATATGCGCCCAAATGTTGGAAATCACGTGTAAAAAAAAGCAATCATCACTATTTCATGTGTTCAGTTTGAGCTCCAGCAGGAGCTACGAGCTGTGGAAGCAGAGACAGAGTCGGTTCCTCGCAGTGGTTTCCACCCGGGCTGCATAGTAAATTCACCGGGGATCTTTTAAAACCATGTTATGTCCAGATCTCCTACCAGTGGTTCTCCACCTGTGGGTCGCGACCCCTTTGGGGGTCGAACAACCCTTTCACAGGGGTCGCCTAAGACCATCGGAAAACACCTATTTCCGATGGTCTTAGGAACCGAGACACCGCTCCTCTATCCTCTCCAGGCGGGTCCGCCCACATGCAGAGACGCCCACATACAACACGAGGAACTGTATTAAAGGGCCGCGGCATTAGGAAGGTTGAGAACCGCTGCCCTAGACCGATTAAACCAGAATTTCTGGGGTGGGAATCGGGGGACTGGACATTGGTGTTTTACTTTTTAAATCTTCCAAGTGATTCAAACGGTCAGCCATGGTGATAAACTGCTGAGCTACCATCAGCTTCCTTCTCCCCCACCTGCCACAAACTTCGGGGCACATGTGGCCCTATTTACACTATTCCCAAATTCCCTCTCTTTCCCTGAAACGGACTGAATGTTTGTATCGTGTCGCCACTGCAATTCACATGTTGGAAACTAACACTCAATGTAACGGTATTTGGAGGTGGGGCCTTTGGGAGGTGAGTGGGGCATGAGGGTGGAGCCCTCATGAATGAGATTAGTGCCCTTCTGAGAACAGGCAGCCGTGGGAGCACACATGGAGAAGACAGCAGTCAGCCACCTGGAAGAGGGGCCTCACCAGACCCCACCATGCTGGCACCCCAATCTCGGACTTCCAGCCACCGGGACTGCAAGGAACAGATTTCTGTTGTTCATAAGACACGCGGTCCTTGGTCCTCGGTTATAGCAGCTGGAAGAGGCTAACACACGCCCTGCCCCATGACTTGTTTTTAATATCTGTGGAGGCAAATCTAGGACTCAAGAAGCAACCGGGAACTGTGAGAAGATATCCGAGCCAACAGAAAGCTTGCTGGAGAACAATTTGGAGGCGAATATGGAACACTCCTGGTCGGCAAACACCACGAGGCATACCACAGGCAGGCTAATGCAAGCCGGCCCCTCTCCCCAGGGGCTGACCAGAGCAGAACCTGGTCACCATCTGCGGGGAAAGGAGACTGAAGCCAAAAGGTTCACAATGTCTCTCCCAAGCCAATACTGTGTTCCTAAACAATTTCCTCCTTCTGGATTCCCCAAGTGTCTTTGTTTTAATTTTCTAGTCTTAGATAAGTTTTATTACTATAAAGTATTGCAAACTTCTTTTGAGAAAATGTAGTACCCATGGAAATACGTAAGCGCCTAGGTATGTGCCCCTGTGAGACTTAATGGGGGAAAGATGAAACATAGGAGTCTGCTTCCCAAGGAATACAAGATATAACCACAATAAAACTTAAATGATGTAAATGACATGCTTACTACTAGGGGGACCAAGCCAGTGTGCTCCGGACTTTCCCAGTCTCAGCGCTAACAGTTCTGCTTCCCAGGAACTGCTTTACTCTTGGGCACATTGGGACAGTCAGTCTCCCTGCGTACAACGTGCCAGGCCCTGTGCTGAGCATGTCACATGTACAAACCAGTGTAATTGTCACCGCTGTAGAGATGGTAAATCCCCAGGTTTTACAAATGGGGACTGAAGCTTAGCGACATTCAGTAACTTCATCAAAAAACCAGAGCTAGATAGGAGCCAGGATTTAGACGTCAAAAATCTGACTGCAGAACGCAACCTCTTGACTAGAGCACACCAAAATGATCATGGAAGTGGTGACAAGATAGCATAAGATTCATCTCCAAAATAACCACTGTGAGACTCAGAAACACGGAAGAGCACTGTGGTCTGGAGAACAGAGACGCTCCTGGGAGTAGTGAGGACTTGATCTGAAGCTGGAAGAATTGGCAGGGGCCGTGCGTTCCTGGTGGGGCAGACGGCTGAGAGGGAGCGCAAGGCCAAGGGAAGGGCAGTGTGAAGACTTGGGGAGATGTGCACTCAGGCTGGTTATGCCCACAGAGGATACTTGGTTTGTCATTGGCTTTTTTGTGTTAAACTCTGAAGTGTCAACCCCATAAGAAGTTTATGTCTGTGTGGCTGGTGAGGTGTGCAGACCATCTCTGGAAGAAATGATAGTGAGAAGAATTCATTCACTTTTGGAAAAGAAAGCCCAAATCACAGAAAGTAGAATCATTTCTGAAGCCAAGGCTTTTAGATTTATTTTAAGTGTCATTTTAGCATCTGATAAGTCTCTGATGTGTGTGTTTAATCTTTGTCCCTTCTTCCCATTGCCAGTGCTATCCTATTTTACCCAGAGCAACTGTCATTCAGTCACCTTATCCTTCATGAATAATTTCAAGTCTGTGCTCAAATCAGATCTCCTAATATGACTTCAACCACTTTCTCAGCAAGCAACAAAGACCCCCACGATGATGCCTCCTAAAAATTTTCAAAATCCTTCTGTAGAACACGGCTGACAACGTTACTCCCCCAAGTCAGCATCAGAATAGTGACACGCTCTTTTCCCACAGACATGCTAAGAATTTAGTTGAAAATACAATTAAATCCAAGAGATTATTTAACCATTTTCTCCCCTAAACTCAAGCAGTCATGTTTATAATGTTGCTTTAATTAAATATAAGTGGAATGTTTAAAGATTTCAAATTACCTGTTAACTGCAAAAGAACACATACAGATTATGTACTCTTTAGAAGTACACATACATATATATTACTTTTGACCAGTCATTTATATATTTGCTTAGTTGTCTCAAGAACTTCTGTTTTGGGATTCTGGAGTTCCTAATTATTGAAAAAACACAAAATTAGTTATATTTTAAATTATCATCCAGAAAAGCAGTAGTTCTGATGTCAAAGCTAACTGGTTTGTGAATTTTCTGTGTGTGACAGAACAAAGCTAAGACATACAATTTGAATAGAACTAGAGATTTAAGAATATCTGTTATTTTGCCTCAGAATAATCTAGCCAATTTATACCTAAATTTAGATCTGAATTTCAACTTGCATATTCTTTTCTCTGATTTGTTTCTAATTTTTAGCTACTTAAGCCAGGATAAACTCCCCAACCAGTAACTACAAACCAAACCACAGATATAAGCAGGACTGTCACTAAAGGAAAAAGAAATAATTTCTGCCCAAAATTACAGTCTTTAATAATATTCTCATGGCACAAAATCCATATGGTATAGGTATATATCTGTGTCTATACACACACACACACACACACACACACACACACACACACACACACGCTATCCTCCAAAACAAAACAAAAAAGAAAATAAAGGAATGTACAATATGGATACATAGGCAGTTTCCTGACAAGAACTACATAATAGGGGCCAACCCTTTGAGAAGATAAAAGCAATAAAAAACTCAAGAACAGTAGGTAGACAGGAACACTGTTTCCATTTAGATAAACTATATCGCCAAGTCTAGCTTTTGGACACAAATTATGCCATGACTAAAAAGTCAGCTCAAAGCAAATCCCAATTTTCTTTGGTGATTAAAACTGCAAATATTGTGTAAAGCAATCTTACACAGGAAGATTCTTCTTTCAAGTACAATGAAAGAAATGCTCATAATGCCGTTGCAGAGGGTATCTGTAAATACTGTTGAATAAATATATATATATAATATTTTTAAAGACTTAAAACTGGACTATGTATCTTTTTTTCTTGTGCTAATCAATTCAAATCAATTCAACTTTGTGGCAATATCATCAATCCCCGAGGAGTTCCCAAACACAGTTTCACATTAGACACCCTTAGGGACAAGCCACATAAACATCACATAGAGACATAGCTCAGTATTGATTACATTTCTGAATGAGAAGGTTTTTTGTTTTTTTCCAACCAATAGATATATATGAAACTGACTCAATGTGTCCCTGACATGATCTGAGGATAGAGAAATGTAGGGCAATGAATGTAAGGAACGATCTGGGTCTCACAGAGCTCAAACTCCAAGTTCAAAGTAAGTGGCTAAAGAGTCACAGTCAGGCAGAGGTAGGGAGGTGAGCAACAGGTCACTGTGATCAAAGGCACATGATTACAAGGACATTTAGACAGGATGTAGGTAAGGTCCTAGGTCTTGAGAGACAGACTTGTAAACAACAACTTCAGTACACAGGGGTCAGGAATATGGTGACAGATAAAGATCAAGAACCAGAAAGAATGTGTGAAAAGTGTGGCATGCACAGATCAGCAACACTTTCAGGGGAAGACTGGGCAATAAGGAGCAGGGAATCTGGCCACAAGAGAAGCAACATGACAAGCCTGGGCCACAGGAGATAATGAACAAACAAAACGCAGAAACTCCATACATCAGCCAGCGGTACGCGTTCATGGAAATTTTATGTAATTCCTGTAAAGTCAGGATCCAATCCCCATGACCTACTAGCCTGGGGCTTGGGGCAGAAGGATGTGGGGTGCCTGGATGAAACAGGAAGGTGGGGGAGAGTGGGGAAATTCATGTCTGCAGAAAAAAATGTTATGACTTGACTGTTTTGTTTATAAGACAAATGCATAAGTATGCATGTGTACTCAGTCTATCCAACGGGGACATCAATTTCGATCCATAAAAAATGAAAAACTATTAGGTCCAATTTCACTGTGAATGTTCAACAGTATGGAAAACAAGAACACCTCTTCCCTCCTTTAGAGGTATGCCGTTTTACAGAGCTCTTCCAAAGTGTTCTCACTTGCTGCATATGCTATAGCCACATTTATCTCTCTCCTGATGATCAAACCTCCCCTTTTCCCAGTCAGCTCAGCTGCACAGGAAATATACTTTTAATGTTTTATTGTTTGCTACTTTAAGTGTCAGATGTTTCCCCTTCTTACCCATATGGAATCTTTGATTTAATTTTTGCAAATCAATGAAAGACACATGTGCATCTTGGAACAGGTGCTATTCATTAGCATTTAATCCTTTCCCCAACCTCACACTCAGAAAAGGAAACTTATCACGTTTCTTTCATTCCGAGTCTATTGATACTAGGACCATGAGTTGTCTCCAAGTGCTTCAAATTCCATCAGAATCCTAAACCTTTTTCTTGGGGGAGCAAAAGAACTAACTAAATGTTTCTAAAATTTGTTTTGAAATTTGTAACAATTTCTTAAGATTGTACAATGTGTGCTTTTTTTTAGGCTAGATGGCTAAATATAATCATGTAATATTCTAATTGGATTTTGCGTTATAAAAGAATCATTAATTTTCCTATAGATTAGTTTCATCACAGAGCTTTAGTATTTCAATCATCAACTCTATTCCTACACTTAAATGAAGACACTGAAACATTACTTTTTTGACAGACACTCACAACCTTCTCAAATTCGGATCAGAAATAATACTTAAATAGTGGGGAAATAACACATCTGAGATTTTACTGTTGAATACATTTTCTATTCAGAAGTCAGGCTAGGAAGAAGTTGGATTCTGTGGGGAGGGGGAAATTGAGGGGATATCCATCAATAATCACAAAACTGAAGTAGTGGCTGAACTAGAAAGACTGGCAAGTTTATTTTAAATGAAGACCAAGAATTCAAACTGAGGGGTGTATTTTCTGGAAGGTTGTTCTGGTTATCTAATTTTAAAACTATGCTCATGATTGAAAACCAATAACACTTAACTTGGGCAGAATGCCATCTATAAATCACAGAACATAAATTCTCAATGGTAAAAGAGAATCAACAGAAAAACATATCGAGAATACTGGGCAAGGGATTGCAACTTTATGGATTCTATTCACCTTATTAAAAGAGATTTTGAAACACTGCTGGTTGAGTACACATCCCTTTCAAAATATATTAATAGGTTATTATTGTGTCCTAGTTTAATATTTCTGTTCTCAACTTAATGGCAAATTTAACTTCTAATGACAGCTGTTGTTCTTAGGAACTCAAGGCATATCTTAGTGATCTTTGCTGAATCTGGAAAAGTGATGATTTTTTTCTTGCATTTTACTTCCTTTCATTTACCATTTACTCATTGAGCCCTCCGGGTCCTGGGCTAGGTACTGGAAGTTACATGACACATTCATTCTGTCTCCACAGAGGTCACAATCTAACAATACACTGAAATAGAAGCCATAAAAGTTATGAATTTCAGAATTATGATGTACATTTCTACTTTATTGAGCCCCTACTGAGAACAGATGTCATAACTAAAATACACAAAACACTAAGATGAGAAGTATTTATATGAAAACAGAAGTGTTAATATAGGAATGATTTACTGATTTCTCGGTATGAGAGGTCATTAGCAGACTCAGGCTTTGTAATAAACATAGATTATAGTAAACCCTCAATTTTGTGGACCTCGATTTAATGGACTTCAGATTTAACAGAAAAATTTCCAGTCTGTATGTCATATGTGAAAATAACACCCTGTTAATTTGAAAATGCTTTTAACCAAGATTTGCTTGTAATTAAATTAACAGGTTATTTTTTGTTACTAATTCAGTTATTTTTAACAAATTTTAGCGAATAAGCCATATGTTGGAAAAAACACTGTAGTGATTCTGACATAAATATTACATATCTACAACTATAGTCTACATATTTAGATCTAAGAGTCACCACTCAAACAATGTTCGGGGAATAATTAGCATGCGATCACACCACACTGCATGCAGTAATTGGTTCTGTTGTCACATGGTGTGACTTTCTGCAGCAGTTGGAACATGTGCCCCAATGTTCCCATGTGCCCCAGCCCTGTACATTTTATTGGAGGTGACTAGTGAATGCCCACATTTATTAGACCTATTCAGTATAAATTTAAAATTGCTGTAATACACATAGAAAACTTTTCTGTGACATTAAACTTTTCATACATACTTCATTTCAATTACACAAATGTGAATGCATAAGTAAAAAAAAGGTAAACCAACTAATTTGTCAGTTTGGAAAACCTACTTTATTATATAAAGGACTTTTGCTTTAATGGACACCCCTTCGCCCAAATTAGTCCGTTACATTGAGGTTTTACAGTGTTACATTCCGGTGACACAGCTTACATTACTGCTTTTCAAAAAATTATAATAAGAATTACTATTGCACTGTTACTCTCAAGTCAAATTAGTTTTAAGTAGACATTAATAAAGATTAATGCCAAGTTTTAGTGATTTAATACATGTAGCAAAACTGTTTATATTTCAGATCAAATTTAATTTGAATATGTTTATATAGTCAACAATGATTATTGAGTATCTACTGTAAGACAGGTACTATTTATTCCAGGTGTTAGTTATAGAATAGAGAATAAAAGCAGGCAGAAAGATTCAGTTCCAATACAGTTTATGTTCTGGGGTAGACATAAACACTACACAAATAAACTACTTAACACATAATAAAATATCAGGTAGTAAAAAAAGTTATGAATCTATACTCAGAAATAGGGTTGCTGAGTCATATTGTACTTCTATTTTTAATTTTGGGGGGGAACCTCCACAGTTTCCCATAGTTGTAGCACCATTCTACATCCCCACCAACAGTTTGAAGGGTTCAAATTTCTCCACATCCTCACTAACACCTGTCTATTTTGTTTAGTTGGTTTTTTGATAACAGCCATCCCAACAGATGTTAGGTGATATCTCATTGTGGTTTTGATCTACATTTCCCTGATATCAAGGGGATATCTGTGGCCTCTTGTTCATTGGGGCACTACTCACAACAGCCAAGAATGAAGACAACCCAAATGACCATCGAAAGATGAATGGGTAAAGAAAATATGGCATATACATACAATGGGATATTATTCAGCCTTAAAAAGGAGAAAATCCTACCATTTGCAACAACATGGATGAACAAGGACATTATGTGAAGTAAAATAAGCTAGTCACAAAAGGGTAAATTCTGCATGATTCCACTTATTATGAGGTATGGAAAACAGTCATTCATAGAGCATGAAACAGAATGGTGGCTGCCAGGGGCTGGGAAGGGGAATGGGAATTGTTGCTCAGTGGGCACAGAGTTTCAGTTATACAAGATGAACAAGTTCTCGAGGTCTGCTGTACAACTTAGTATCTACAGAAAACAATACTGTATTGTACACTTTATGTTGAGGATGATTCTCATGTTAAATGTGTTTACTACAACGCCCCCTCCCCCCTCCACACACACATGAACACAGGAAATTTAGAGGTAGTTTAGTACCTTGATTATGATGATGGTATCATGGTGTGTGCACATGTCTAAAGTCATCAAAATGTATACATGAAATATGTGTGATTTTCTCAATTATGTCTCAGTAAAGCTTAAAAAAGAGTTATAGAGAAAATAAAGCGGGGGTAAGGGGATAGAATGTTCTGAGTGTATGTGGGTTGAGTGCTTTCTATGTAGAGTGATCAAGGAAACTTTCTGATTAGTTGACATTTGATCAGAGACCTGAAGGAAGTGAGCAAAGGGGCCAATGGCTACAAAGGCCCAACGTGGGAGAATCCTGGCATGCTAACACAGCCAGGGGATCTGTGTGGCTGGGTAAAGATGAAATGAGAGGTACCATCGAGGACCAGACTATGGAAAACCTTGTAGACCACAGACCATGGCTTTTAGTCAAAACGTGATTGGAAGCCATTAGAGTATTTTGAGCAAAACCAGAATGAGATCTGGTGCAGTGTTTATTATTATTATCATCATCATCATCATCATCATCATTATTGAAAGTATTACCGGTGTCCCCCTTTTTCCCCATTGACCCCTCCTCCCTGCTCCCACTCCCTTCCTGCTTTCCCCAATCTAATGTCTGTGCCCATTAGTTGTGCATATCAGTTCTTTGGTTTTGAAAGGATCACTGGCAGCCGGGTGGAGGCCAGACTGAAGGGGACAAGAATGGAATTACAGAGACCAGGAGCCTACCTCTGCAATCTCAAGCAGATAGGATGGTGATTCGCTCAGGGTACAGCAGATGTGGCGAGAAGTGGCTGGATTTGGGACAGATATATTTTGAAGGTAGAGCCAATATTAGGCTTATAGATGAATTCGATGTGAAACGTGAGAGGAAGAAAGGTGATAAGATTGATTCCACGGTTTTTGCCTAAGTGTTAGGGTGAATGATTGTGTCATCAGTTGAGTTGGTGAACAAAATCAAGAACAGATGTATGTTTGTTTGTTTGTTTGTTTGTTTAAGGTAGGAAATAAAATTTTGGTTCCAGACATAAAATTTGAGATGCCTATTAAACATCCAGCAGTTGGCTATTTTGTCTGGAGTCTGGGAGTCAATAGAGTAGGAAGGTGCTTTTGTTTTGTGTCTGCTCTTCTACATAAATGACAAATGTCAACAAAGAGAGAGTCCACATACTAAGAAAGCTCTTGGTAGGATTTCAATCATCCAATGCAGACTGGATTCTAAGATAAATTCCCCAGGCAGATACTCAACTGCCTACCAGTGGGTAACGGGTCCTCTAAAGAGCTTCCAAGTCTCCTACAGAATCAAGCCCAAAGCAAGTGCCTTGAAATTGTGTTCATCAGAACTCTGTCTCTAAAGAGACGTGGCTCAGAACTGGCACCCTGGCTCTGGTCCCCTTCTTCAGCCCAGCTCCCAGACACACACAGCCCCTGGGCTCCAGTGCACCAAACACACCAAGTCTCCAATGTGCTGTGCTTTCTCATGTGCTACTTTTCTGCCTAAAATGCCCCTTTCCCATTTCTCTGCCTGGCTATTTCTAAGCCGAGGCATTACTCTCTCACATTCTTTCCTGAATGCCATGGGTTCCTGTATCTGCTTCATCAACCAGAGCATGAGTTCTTTGAATCAACTGTTGTCCTTTTTGTGTGTGTGTGGTCCTAGCATCTCACACATGTAGGAGATACTAGATAAATGTTTGGTGAATGAACACAACAGATGGAGTTATGGATGCCTATAAAACACCAGGACAATTGGCCACTTAATTGGTGCACTGCCCTCTTAGTATGCCTACTGCGTGGAGAGTCCCGGAGTGTCCTGAGGCGTGACTTGCAACCTAGGCGCTCGTGAGAGTCCATGGGATGGAGAGCTGTAAGCACAACCCAGCCCGGGCTGTCACAGGACCCAGAACTCATTTTCCAGCAGTTAACACAGGACTAGGTCATCCTAAGAAGTTTCTTTCACAGCAAAATGGAAAAATTCACAAGGTTGAAACACTGGAAATGTCTATTTAAAAGTGTATCTGCTTTTCCTTTGCCACCATCACACTTGCATGCTCCAGAGAAAGACAGAAACACATAAAATACCTGAAGCAAAACCTAATGCAATTTCAAACTGAAAAGGGTAAACAAGGGATGAGATTGCAAATATAAAAACACTAGCAATACACAGCACTGTAAATTAAGGAAGACTGAGGAAATACGAACTGGGACCAGAAGGCAAATACATGTGTCAGGCAAGTAAACCGAAGACAAACATGAAGATCAAAGAAAACCTTGCAGTGAAATAAGCAGAACCCGTCAGGATTATTGCCACTTAAGGAACTGTGTCAAATGAAAATAAGCTAACCTAATGTCGTACCAAAAGGCAATAAAGATGATTTCCAATAATACTGTTCAAGAATCAACCCCAAATTCGATGACGTTTAAATAAAAGCCTCCTTTATTGCATCAAAGTAACACAGTAGAGATGCCAAATGAAAACCCTTTGGTAACTTAATATCTTGGAAAGTAGATTGAAACGTAAAGAAAGCCCAGAATAATCACATCAGCAAATGGAAATACTCAGCAATCAAAGCAACATGGGAAAGTATCATGAGAAACACATAACTAAAACAATGATAAAAAAAAAAAAAAAAGTAAAAGAGAAGGCTTCTATGTTAATGTAATGCTCATGAAAACCAAATGGGAATGATGAAAACATTGGACTTTTGCCTCAAGATAATGAGCTGATCGTCTAACCCTTTGTGCTAACAATCAGAATTTTCTCTGGCTCGGAAGAAGGAGCCTGAAACTGTGATTCACAATTGCCCTGCCTCTTAATCCACAAAGCAAAACAGATCAGCTTCAGGACATAAGCATGTTCTCATACATGGAAGGTACAGAAAGAAAATAAAAGTTCATTTGCATGTATGGTAGTCAGCCTAGGAAACGTAAAAGATCTTAGAAAGCTTCTTGCTCTGCATCCTTCTTGGTACAGATGTGGAATCCGAGCCTAAGAAGGTGACATGACCTCCGTGAACACAGTGGTGAGACAGCGAGGCGAAGCCCAGGGCCCGCTGCAGTGCGGCCCCGCCACACACACCCCCCGACAGCAGGCAGACAGCCGATTATTAAAGGACACCTCTCTGGGACATAACGCCTTTTATCATTAAAATCCTAATCTAAATTTAAAGGAACCGAGAAAATCTGGACAAAAAAGTGGCATTTCTAAATACTACAAAAGTTTCTTTTTCTTCGTCTCACCACTAACATGCACTTTTCTGAAATCCTTTTCAATTTCTGGAATAGGATTTAAACAAATGCATATGATTGACTGTTACTGCTATGGACACTGAAGGTTTTCATCCAACAGCTGTCATGACCGTAAAGATTTCGTACTCTTACAGACTCAGTCAGCACCTCCTCACCAGGGTCCAGCAGAGGACACATTTCAAAGGGGACCCTAAATTTCAAAGCAACTGATGTCATGGATATGACTCTTCTCCTTCCCCACCAGAAAAAAAGTATACACTGGGAATGTTTCCACTTTAGGCTTTCTTCCAGCTATGCTTTAATGCTATTTAAACATATCAAAACATCGTCAAAACAAAAATGAGAGAATTTTCTTAAAAGCCTTACACAGCAGAATTTTATTTTTTTAAATCATACTTAGATTTATATTATGTAGTTTTAGTATTTAAAGTATTCATTTATTGTACACCTAAAGCTAATACAATGTTATACGTCAATTATATATCAATTTTTAAAAGAATGAGCAGAAAATCATTTCATTTGGCCCTTTCTGTCATTCACCAAATATTTGCTGAGTGCTTAGTCTAAGAACTGGAAATAGATTAGTAAACAAATCAGCTAACATCCCCGCTCCTGTGGGCTTCATTCTAGTAAGAAAGAGATAGGTGGTATCAAGTGCTAATGAAAATAAAAAAGCAAGGTCAAGGGTCAGACAAGCACAGGAAGCGGTTCTATTTTATCTCTAGTAGTTAGGGTCTCTCTGATAAAGTGACATCTGAGCAGCAATGTGGAAAAAAATGGGGCCAAACAACCAATATCTGGGATGAGGGGTAGTATTCTAGGCAGAGGAACAGTAAGTGCAAAGGCCCAGGGTGGGAGCTTCCTTGGAAGGTCTGAGTAAAGCAGGACCACCAGGATGGTGGGAGTGGATGAGTGTATAGAGAATGGCAGGAAATGAGTTCAGGGTGCCAGCCAGGGCTCAGATAGGATGAGGACTTCGTTGGTGATGGTTATATTCACAATGAAATGGTAGCAGAAGAGTGACATGATCCAATTTATGTTTCAAAAAGATCCTTCTGTTTTTAATTTCTTGATGAACCTCCATACTGTTTTCCATAGTGGCTGCACCAATTTACAGTCCCACCAACAACACAGGAGGGTTCCCTTTCTCCACATCCTCTCCAACACTTACGCTTTGCTGTCTTTTCCATAATTGCTAATCTGACAGATGTGAGGTTATATCTCATTGTGGTTTCGATTTTCACTTCCCTGATGGTTAGTGATGGTGAGCATCTTTTCATATGTCTATCGGCCACCTGTATGTCTTCCTTGGAAAAATGTCTGTTCAGGTCCTCTGCCCATTTTTAATTGGATTATTTGTTTTTTGATGTTGAGTTCTTTATGCATTTTACATATTAACCCCCTTATTGAATGTTTCATTTGCAAATATCCCATTCAGTGCATTGACTTTTTGTTTGTTGATGGTTTCCTTCCGTGTGCAAAAGCTTTTTAATTTGATATAGTCCCATTTGTTTATTTTTGCCTTTGCCTCGGGAGATGTATCCAAAAAGATATTGCTAAGACCATTAAGACTAATGTCAAAGAGTTTACTGCCTATGTGTTCTTCTAGGAGTTTCATAATTTCTAGTCTTACATTTAAGTCTTTGATCCATTTCGAGTTAATTTTTGAGTATTGTGTAAGAGGTATAAATTTCCAGTTATAAAATAAATAAGTCGCTGAATGGAAAGTACAGCATAGGAAATATAGTCAATCATATCATAATAACCTTGATAACAGATGGTTACTAGATTTAGTATGATGATCACTTTGTTAGACATTTTGATATTGAATAACTATATTATACACCAAAAACTAATAAAATATTATATATATTTTAATAAAAAATAATTAATAAAGTAAAATAAAAAGATCCTCCTGGCTGCCACGTAGAGGAAGACCAAGACAGAGGGTTAGCAGAGTTGTGTAGCAAGCGCAGAAGCAGAGAAACTAGTCAGGAGGCTACTGTGATGATCTGAGGGAGAGAGGGCAACAGCTGGCACAGGTCGTGAGGGCAGAGGTGGGCACAAGCAGCCAGATTCTGGATATATTTTCCTGGTAGAGCTGACAAGATTTGTGAATAAGTTGAATGTCAGGTGTGCGTAAAAGACAAAAGTGAAGGATGACTCTAAAGGGTCTGACTTCAGACCCTATAAAGTTGAGGTTGCCACACTGCTTATTCTCTCCATAATTATATAGTACTTGGGTAAGTATCTGCTTAATGTCAGGGTCCCCCACCAGGCTGTAAGCTCCTCAGAGTATATGCATGTCTCTTGTGCAGTGCTGTACGCATTGTGAGATCCAAGTTCTTTGCTGGTGTACAAAAAGCACTAGATAAGCATTTGAGGAATAAATGAGAGGATGCTGAATTGGTGTGTACAGACATGAAGTGAAAGGGTCATTGCTGAAGCAAAGACTCTATGGTACACTGCATTTAGGTGAGACATCAACTCCAGCAGGAACTGAGATAGAGTTAAATAAGGTTGATGAAAATATGTTCTCATATTTGCTTTGGGTTTTATTTATCTCATCAAGCATCAACATTATTCTGTACTTCCAGAACCACAGAAGACACTGAAGGGAGAAATCAATAGTCCAAAGTCCCCCAAAACAGAAACAAACCAAAAAGTTACTGTACCCCTTGTAGAGAACCAGACACAGAAAGGGGAGATCCCTTATGTCTATTTTATCTATAGTAGAGCAAAACCATTTTATAAACATTGCATCAGAATCATAGACAAAGGATATCTTTAAAAACTTTCTACTAAGGTGGCATCTAAAACATAGAAACCGAGAACAGAAAAGTGGTTGCTAGGGCTGGGTGTGGAGGAAGTAAGCAGAGGTTGGTAAAAGGGTACAAACTTTCACCTATAAAATGAATAAGGTCTGAAGATCTAGTGTGTAACATGGTGACTACAGTTGATAACACTGTATTGTATAGCTGAAATCTGTTGACTAGATAATCCAAGATGGTGGCGGAGTAGGTGGAAGCTACACCCACCTCCTCCTACGAACAAACTGGAAGTACAACTAAAATATAGAGCAATCAACCTAAATAACAAACTGAAGACTAGCTGAAGAAGTCTTATAACCAAGGATGTATAGAAGAAGCCACATCAAGACGGGTAGGAAGTTTAGAGATGCAAAAAGGGCTGGCCCCACTCCCACAGGTGGAGGGATATCTTAGCTGAAGGGGGTTCCCACTGAAAAGCGTGGGGTCTCAAGCCCAAGCCAGGCTCCTCAGCCCAGAGCACCAGAACCTGGAAGATGTGCCCACATGACATCTGGCTGTGAAAAGCAGCAGGGTCTGTCCACCATGGAGAGATGGGAGTCCCCTAGAAAATGAGGCACCCTCTTAAAGGGCCAACACAGAAAATATCTTTCACAGCCACTCACCCTGGGCTCCAGCTGAGGGAGGACGAAGCAGACTAGAGTTGTGTGAGGACAGACTGAACTTTGTGGCTCAGAGAAGAGAGCTAAGGGGACAGCCGCAAGGGCACCCTGTGCTGAGTCCCTTTCCTGCACCTCAGACTCCATCTTTCTTGTGTGGAGCACACCCCTCCGGGTGGCACTGGCCTGGGAGAAAGCAATTGCTGCACTTTCTGGTCTTCCTGTCAACCCACCCCGCAGAGCTTCTGCCTGCTAAGGAGTCAGCAGCCTGGGCTGGGTGTTGAGGTCTGGGCAGACTCAAGGAGTGTCAGTGACTGAACTGTGTGGCTTAGGGGAGGGGGCCATTTCCCCCACTTTCCCGTGATCCTGACAGGCGCCTCCCCATTCATGGTAGATACACTAGCCCCACTCTCCAAGCTCCGGCAGCCCCAACCATCTTGACTACTGGTGGCTCCACCCTGCCAAAGTCTGGGAAGAATCTGGGACAGTCTGAGTTCTGGGGTGGGGACCACACCCCACAACTTCCCACAAACCTGACAGGCACCTCCCCACTCTTGACTCCCATGGCCCATCCTGCTGAGATTGGGCTCCTGGTAGAATCTTGGACAGATTAAGTAGCCTGGCCCTAGGACGGGATATTTTTCCTTCACATACCTGACCAATACAGAGCCTTCCCTTCACATGGTCAAATCTTGGTCTGTTTATGCCCAATAAACTCTGCAATCCTCACCTTGATGACTCCCTGAGACTCTGCCCCACCACAAAGGTGTGTGAACACCCAGCAGGTGGCAGCTAGACTTGGTATATCCTGGGACATTTGCTGAGTGGCCTCAGACTAAGTGCTGCACCAAGAATTAACCTGTACAGACTTCAAGAACACCTCTCACCCCTACCTGGTGACTTACTGAGAACCTATTGTATGCAACTCAAGTACCACCAAAGGTTCTTTCAGTGACTGAGTCTACCAGGCAGCCAGCAGGCAGAGGCAGGCAGAGGCAAACCTTGGGGTTCCTACGGAGTTTGCTGAGCTGCCCCCAGGTCCAGTGCTGGTAAAAGTGAGCCTTGGTGCACAGTTTAATCCTTCCCATGCACATCCAAGCCCAGAAGAGGCAGCCACAAACAGTGGATCACTTTGTAGCTCCAAACAGGTTTCCCAGAGCCAGTCACAGGCAGTGTCTGATATTGACCTGCACAAGAGTCCCTCCCAAGAAGCCTCAGAAACAGCACACCCAGAGGCCAGCTTCAGAAAACATCAGAGCAGAATCCAATTAGCTTCACAAGCAGCATATCCAAAAAGAGGTCATGGCAGGCACCAGACTCCACTGGGGCAAATTGTGCTCTGAGGGATCAGCACCTGCACAGCAGCCTGCATGCTGTGTTTGGGGTTGAGCCTCACTGTCAGCCAGTCTGAGGGTTGACCCCATACACAAATGAGACAATAGCAATCAAGACTCAATTACAACAGGATGGCCCACATAACCCACACAAGGAACATTCCTAGAGCCCCCAGTTCAGGTGATCAAAGAGACTATACCACTGGACTCCATAGGAAACCTACTACATAAGGCCATCCTACCAAGATGGGGAGTCACAGCAGATCTACATAATACATAGAAACAAACACAAAAATAGGGAGATAAAGAAGCATGTCCCAAATAAAAGAACAAGAGAAATATCCAGAAATAGAACTAAATGAAGTTGAGGCAAGCAATTTAACAGACATAGAGTTCAAAACAATGGTTACAAGAATGGTCAAGGAACTTAGGGAAAGAATAGATAAAATCAATGAGAATTTAACCAAAGAGATATTAACATAAAAAAATGGACATAAAAAGGAACCAGTCAGAAATAAATAATTCAATATCTGAAATGAAGAATGCACTAGAAGGAATAAAAAGTAGCTTGGATGAAGCAGAGGATTGAATTAGCAATTTAGAAGACAAGGTAGAAGAAAACACCCAATCAGAATAGGAAAAGGAAAAAAGAATAAAAGACAATGAAGTTAAAGGGACCTCTGGGACAACATGAAGCATAACAATATCCACATCATAGAGCTACCAGAAGGAGAAGAAAGAGAACAAGGGATCGAGAACCTATTTGAAGAAATAATGACAGAAAATTTCCCTAACCTGGTGAAGGAAAAAGACACACAAGTTTAGGAAGCTCAGAGAGTCCCAAATAAGATGAACTCAAAGAGGCCCACACATCATAATTAAAATTGCAAAGGTAAAAGACAAAGAATCTTAAAAGCAACAAGAAAAAGACCATCAGTTACCTACAAGTGTGCTCCCATTACACTGTCAGCTGATTTCTCAACAGAAACATTTCAGGCCAGAAGGGATTGGCATGAAATAGTCAAAGAGATGAAAAGGAAAGACCTACAATCAAGACTACTCTACATAGCAAGGCTATCATTCAAATTTAAAGATAAAATAAAGAGCTTCCCAGACACACACACACAAAAAAAACTAAAGGATTTCATTATCACCAAATGAGTATTATAAGAAATGTTAAAGAATCTTCTAGAAAAAGAAAAAAGAAGAGGAGGAAGAGGAGGAGGAGGAAGAAGAAGAAGGAAGAGGATGCAAGGTTGGTACACTATCTGCAAATCAATAAACGTGATACACCACATAAACAAAATGAGGGATAAAAATCACACAATCGCCCTGGCCAGTTTGGCTCAACAGTTAGAGCATCGGCCCACAGACCCAAGAGACCCGGGTTCAATTCCAGCTAAGGGCACGTACCTCAGTTGCGGTTCATCCCTGGCCCCGGTTGGGGTTGTGTGGGTGGCAACCAGTTGATGTGTCTCTCTCACATTGATGTTTCTCTCTCTCTCTCTCTCTCTCTCCTCTCTCTCTCTCTCCCCCTCTCCCTCTCCCTCTCCCTCCCACTCTGAAGATAAATGTAAAAATATCTTTGGGTGAGGATTAAAAAAAAAAATCACATTATCATATCAATAGGTGCATAAAATCCAGCACCAATTTATGATAAAAACTCTCAGCAAAGTGGGAATAGAGGAAACATTCTTCAACATAACAAAGGCCATACATGACAACCCCATATCCAATATCATACTCGATGGGAAAAATCTAAAAATGTTTCCCTTCAGATCAGGAACAACTCAGGGATGTCTGCTTTTACCACTGTTATTTAACATAGTACTGGAAGTCTTAGACACAGCACTCAGACACAGAGAAGAAATAAAAGGCATCAAAATTGGAAAGGAAGAAGTAAAACTGTCATTTGCAGATGACACGATATTATATAGAGAACCCTAAATATTCCTCCCAAAACTACTAGAACTAATAAATGAATTCAGTAAAGTAGCAGGATACAAAATAAATATCCAGAAATCAGTTGCACTTCTATTCACCAATAATGAATTATCCCATTTACAATTGCATAAAACAAACAAACAAAATTTGGAATAAATTTAACAAGGGTGTAAAAGACCTGTACTCGGAAAATTATAAAACACTGAAGAAAGAAATTTGAAGAAGATACAAATAAGTGGAAGCATATAACATGTTTATGGATAGAAAAAAATTAACATCATTAAAATGTCCATACTTCCCAAAGCAATCTATAGATTCAACACAATTCCTATCAATATATCAATGGTTTATTTCACAAAACTAGAAAAAATGCTCCACAAATTTATATGGAGCCACAAAAGACCCTGAATAGCCACAGCAACCTTGAGAAAGAAGAACAAAGTTGGAAGAATCACGCTACCTGATATCAAAATATACTACAAGTCCATAGTAATCAAAACAGCATAAAAACAGACATACAGATCAATGGAACAGAACAGAGAGCCCAGAAATAAATCCATGCCTTTGTGGTCAATTATTATTTGACAAAGGAGGCAAGAATATACAGTGGGGTAAAGAGAGTCTATTCAAGAAATGTTGTTGGGAAAACGGGACAGATACATGCAAAAAGAAACTAGATCACCTTGCTATACTGCACACAAGAATAAAATCAAAATGGATTAAATATTTAAATGTTAGACTTGACACCACAAAAATCCTAGCAGAAAACATAGGCAGTGAAATCTCAGACATTTCTTGTAGCAATGTTTTTTCTGATATATCTCCTCAGGCAAGGGAAACAAAAGAAAAAATAAAGAAATTGGAACTATATCAAACTAAAAAGTTTTTGCACAGCAAAGGAAACCATCAACAAAATGAAAAGACAACCCATTGAATGGGAGAACATATTTGCCAATGATACATCTGATAAAGACTTAATATGAAAAAATTATAAGGAACTTATAAAACTCGACACCAAAAAAACAAACAATATAATTTTAAAAATGGACAAAGGACCTGAATAGACACTTCTCCAAAGAGGACACACAGATGGCCAATAAACATATGAAAAGATACTCAATGTCACTAATCACCATAGACATGCAAATTAAAACCACAATGAGATATCACCTCATACCTTCCAGAATGGCTATCATCAATAAATCAACAAACAAGAGCTGGCATGGATGTGGAGAAAAGGGAACCCTTGTGCACTGTTGGTGGGAATGTAGATTGGAGCAGCCACTGTGAAAAGCAGTGTGGAGTTACCTCAAAAAATTTTAAATGAAACTGCCTTATGACCCAGCAATTCCACTTCTGGGAATTTATCCAAAAAGAAAAAAAAAAGAAGAAGAAGAAACACTGATTTAAAAGAATATATGCACCCCTAAGTTCACTGCAGTGTTATTTACAATACCCAAGATTTGTCAGCAGCTCAAGTGCCCATCAGTAGATGAGTAGATAAAAAAAGTGGTACATTTACCCAATGGAATACTACTCAGCCATAAAACACACACATACACACACACACACACACACACACACACACACACACACACACACACGGAAATCTTACTTGTTGTAACAGCATGGATGGACCTGGAGAGTATTATGCTAAGTGAAATAAGCCAGTCAGAAAGACAAATACCATATGATTTCACTTAAATATGGAATCTAATGAACAAAATACTGCCAAAGAAAATAGAAACAGACTTATAGCTGTCAGAGGAGAAGGGAGAGGGAGGCTTGGTGAAAATGGTGAAGGGATTAAGCAAAAAAACAAAAAACAAAACACTTCATAGACAGACAACAGTATGGTAACATTAGCAGAGGGAAATGCGAGTGAGGGAGGGTAGGAGAGAGTAATGGGGAGATAAATGGTGATGGAAAGAGAGATGACTTGGGATGGTTAACTCACAATACAATATACAGACAATGTATTGTAGAAATGTACACCTTAAATCTATATAATTGTATTAACCTATGTCAATAAATTCAATTTAAAAAAAAGATTCTGTGGGAGACAATGAAAATGGCAGCAGAGGGAACAAAAGCCACAGAGACCGTTTCCCAGGACCAAACTGGAATTACAACTAAAATAAAGACAAGTCATCTGGAAAAACCAACTGAAGAGCAGCTGGAGAGAACCCTTAAAACCAGGGACATAAAGAAGACCCCAAATTTAGGCTGGTAGGAGCTGTGGAGGTGCAAGAGGGCTGGCTGGGTGCCAACAGACAGCAGCTGAGGGCTGCTTTAGCTGTGAACAGTTCCCTCTGAAAAGCTGGGGATTAAAACTGCAAGCTGGTTCCCCAGCACAGAGTGGCAGAACAGGGAAAGGTGCCCACATAACACCTGGCTGAGAAAACCACCAGAGCAGAGGTTTTGTCTGGCACAGAGAGGTGCAGAGAACATCAGCCCTTCCCTGAAGGGCCAGTGCACTAAATTACAGTTACATCCACTCACCTTGGGCTCCAGCCCAAGGGCAGACTGGATTGGAACTATGTGAGGAGAGTCAGGGGTTCATGGCACTGGGGAAGGAAGCCATCAGGAGTTCTATGTTAAGTCACTCCCCCACAAGACAGTAGCCATATTCCTCAAAAAGCCCCTTTCCAGAGCAACTTTGGCCAGGGGGAGAAGCAACTGCCCATCCCCCAGGAATGGAACACCACCCGGCCCAGAGAAGTGCAACCTGAGGCTCATTAACAGCCATAGACTACCTGCCAGCCAGTAGGCAGAGAAGAACTGCTGAAAGCTTTGAGCTTTGGACCTGGCTCTCAGTGTTGGGGGTTGTGCTCTGGGGACTGAGCTGTGAAGGCTGAGGCCTGAGTTCCTATTCTGAGCTGCTCCCCCATCCTTCAGTAGCCACCTTCCACAAAAAGCCCCTTCCCAGAGCAACTTTAACACAGGGGAAAGAAATTGCCCCACTCACCAGATATCCTCTTACCCGGCCCACCTGTGGGATTTTTCATTCAGCTGAGGGATACAACTTGAGGCTCATTAAGTAACTGAGACTAATAGTCATCCTACAGACAAAAGCTCTGGATAACTGAATCTTTGCTTGGCCTGCATCTCTACCCAGGAAACTAAGACTAGACATTGGTATTTAGCATGGTCCCTTCCATACTCATCCAAACCCAGCAGAGGGAGCCACAATCAGCAGAACACTGACACTCATAGGGAAAATTTTGGCTGGCTCCAAACCTGCTGAGACAGCCAAAATGATGAAACAAAGAAACAAATACCAAATGAAAGAACAAGAGAATTCTACAGAAGAAGAGATAAATGAAATGGAGTTAAGCAAGTTATCAGAGGTAGAGTTTAGAGCAATGATTATGAGGAAGATTAACACCATAAGTCAAGATATAGAAACAATGAAAATCAACCAATTGGAAATGAAAAACCACCCAGCAGAAATGAAGAATGCCATAGCAGAAATAAAGAACACATTGCAAGGAATAACCAGCAGAGTAGAGGAAGCTGAGGAATGGATCAGTGAATTAGAAGACAGGGTAGAAAATAAATCATCCAATCAGAGAACCAAAAAGAAAAAACAAATGAAACACAGGAGGACATTTTAAGAGAGTTATGGGACAACATGAAACATAACATTTGCATCATAGGAGTACCAGAAGAAAAAAAAATGATGAATAAGGGTTAGAGAATATATTTGAAGAAATAGTGGCAGAAAACTTTCCTAACTTGGTGAAGGAAAAAGGCATACAAGTTCAGGAAGCACAGAAACCCCAACTAAGAAGAAACCAAAGAGGCCCACACCAAGACACATCATAATTAAAATGCCAAAAATTAAAGATAAAGAGAGAATCCTAAAGGCAAGAGAAAAGCAGCAAGTTACCTACAAAGGAGCCACCAAAAGGCTATCAGCTGATTTCTCAACAGAAACACTACAGGCCAGAAGGGAGTGGCATGAAGGATTCAAGATAATGAAAAACAAGGATCCAAGACTACTCTATCCAGCAAGGCTATCATTCCAAATAGAAGGTGAAATAAAAAAAAAAGACTAAGGGAATATATTAGCACCAAACCAGCACTGCTAGAAATGTTAAAAGGACTGCTGTAATAAGGAGAAGAAATAGAATGACAAGCATAACCATAATAAACAAAAATGGCAATAAGTACATAACAATAATAAACTTAAATGTAAATGGATTAAATGTTCCGATCAAAAGACACAGAGTAGCTGAATGAATAAGAAAGCATGACTCATATATACGTTGTTTACAAGACATCCACCTCACAACAAAAGACTCACATAGCTGAAAGTGAAGGGATGGAAAAAAATTTTCCAAGTAAACAGAAGGAAAAAAGAGCTAGGGTAGCAATACTCATACCTGATAAAATAGACTTCAAAATGAAGGCTATAACTAGAGACAAAGAAGGCCACTACATAACATTGAAAGGATCTATCCAACAGGAGGATATAACTGGTAAACATGTGCACCCAATATAGGAGCACCAAAATACATTTTAAAACTTTTGGAAGACTTCAAAGTATAAATCAACAGTGATACAATCATAGCAGGGGACATCAACACCCCGCTGACATCACTGGGTAGATCCTCTAAACAAAAAAATTAACAAGGAAACAGAGACTCTAAATGATGCACTAGATCAAATAGATTTCATAGCTATCTACAGATAATTACACCACAAAACTGCAGAATTCACATTCTTCTCAAGTGCACATGGGACATTCTCAAAGATAGACCACATGTTTGGACACAAACTAAGTCTCTACAAGTTCAAGAAGGTTGAAATTATATCAAGCATCTTCTCAGATCACAATGGCATGAAACTAGAAATCAATTACAGCAAAAACATGTAAACACATGGAGAATAAAGAGCATGTTATAAAAAAATGAACAGTTTACAAGGAGATCAAGGAAGAAATAAAAAACTTCCTGTAAACCAATGAAAATGAACACACAACAACACAAAATCTATGGGACACAGCAAAAGCAGTCCTGAGAGGGAAGTTCATAGCACTACAGTCCTACCTCAAAAAACAAAAATAATTTCTAATTGACTGTTGAACCCTACAACTTAAAGAACTAGCAAGTAAACAAAAAGAAAAACCCCAGAGAAAGTACAAGGAATGAAATAGTAAAGGTAAGAGCAGAAATAAATAACATAGAGATGGAAAAAAAAAATTCAAAGGATCAATGAAACAAAGAGCTGGTTCTTTGAAAAGATAAACAAGATTGATGGACCCTTAGCCAGACTCACCAAGAAACAAAGAGAGAAGACCCAGATAAACAGAATCAGAAACAAAAAAGGAAAATAACAACAGACACCACAGAAATTCAAAGGCTTGTTAGAATATGCTATGAACAATTATACGCCAACAAAGTGGGACAATCTAGGCAAAATGCACAAATTTCTAGAATCATACTGTCTCCCAAAATAGAACCGGGAAGAGATAGAAACTTGAACACACCAATAACAAGTAAGGAAATTGAAGATGTAATCAAGAAATTCCCAGCAAACAAAAGCCTGGGCCTGGGTGGCTTCACGGGGGAGTTTTACCAAACATTCAAAGAACTAACACCCATGCTCCTCAAACTATTCCAAAAAATTCAAGAAGGACGGCTTCCAAACCCTTTTATGAGGCCACCATACTTCTAATTCCAAAACCAGATACACTACAAAGAAAGAAAACTACATATCCCTGATGAACATAGATGTCAAAATCCTTAACAAAATATTAGCAAATAGGATCCAGCAACACATTAAAAAAATTATTCACCATGATCAAGTGGGATTCATCCCAGGTACAATATTTGCAAGTCAATAAATGTGATACACCACATAAACAGAATGAAAGATATAAACCACATGACCATATCAATGGATGCTGAAAAAGCATTCAACAAAATCCAGCACCCATTTCTGATAAAAATACTCAGCAAAGTGGGAATAGAGGAATCATATCTTGACATAATAAAGGCCATTTATGAAAAACCTACAGCCAAAAGAGATCCAGAGTTATGGAAGTAGGGAACAGACTAAGAGAGGGAAGGGGGTGGGAGGGTGGGAAGAGATAAACCAATGAACTTATATGCATATATGCACAACCAATGGACACAGACATTACGAGGAGGGTGGGAGCGGGAAGGAGGGGGACAATGGGGGACATCTGTAATACTTTCAATAATAAAAATGAAATAAAATAAAAGTATGGGGACTATCTTCTGGAAAAACTCCTTTTTCCCCTTAAAAAAAAAAAAGGCTCTGGAGTCTAAAGAATAGAAAGAACATGTAGCCTGAGCCTACAATTATGCAGGCTGTAGGGGGTGCCCATTAATTTGCTTAACCCCAAGATATGATCCTGGGAGAACACCCTACAGAGTGAGAAAGAGCCCATTTCAAGGAAACCAGAAGAAAGTACACTGGGTGATAAAAACATTTTGAAAACAGTGCTGATGTCTGCACAACATTATACATGTAATCAATGCTTCTGATTGTACAATTAAAACGGCTAAAATGGCATAGTCCACGTTATATATATTTTATCACAATAAAATAAAACATTTTAAGGAAGTATGATATACAATATGACACAAAACTATCATATCCTTAAAAAGATGAAATGTGTTCAGAGTTGAAAGTAAATGTTCTCACCAAAATAAAAATAAATATTTAATAACAACTTTATCAGCAATATTAGTTTAACATCCAAAACAATTTCAACTAAAAGTTTCAGACCTAATCCACCAGCTTGGATGCAGAAAACAGGACAAGGTAGAGGAACAGGGTGGGTTCTCTATATACAATATAAAGAACATTATTAAAAATCAACAGTATTTTTCTTTAAAAAAAACCACAACCCTCATATCCCAAGTAACATACCCAACTTCTTTTTGAGAAGATCTAACTCTAACTACAAATGTATATAAAAATTCAAACACACACAATTCATAGCAAGCACTTCGTCACTCACATGTAACTATAAGAATGGTTTTTCTCAATGGAAATCAGATACTAACTTTGCAGAACTCAAGTTTCCACTCTGGCTGTGTATATCCATCCCATACAACGCCTGTAAAACAGACCCAAGTAGCAGATCCCAAAACCCTTTTGTCATTAGAGATCCATTTACAGTGAAAATAGTGAAGTAGGAAGGGGAAAACAAACATGCAAAATGCAAATTAGTCATATTAAAATTTAAAAGGACTCAACTTTCTAAACATAATTTAGAATTTTCAAATGCATCCAGGCTAAATGCTTGTGCAGAAGTGAAGACTGTGTTAAAAACACACTGTGACTTTTTTCTTTTAATGAATTAATTTTCTTGGAGAATGTTTAATGCTTGATACCTCCTTCATCAGACGGTCTTGTTACCTCACTGCTGCAGGAAAAGCTAGGGTAAATCTCGGATATTTCCGACTTGTCATCTCCAAGAACTGCACCAAAGGTACTGCTCGAATGAGATCGAGACCGCTGTCTCCTATAGTGACTTGCCTTTTCTACATTGGAGGGAAAATATTTACACTTGTGATTAAGTGAATTGAAGAGCAAAAGAAACAAAAAAATTACTTAAACGTTAAACAGGAAAGAAAAACAATCCCTTATTAAATAACAATCCGAAAGCTCAGAATTATAAATTCTAAACATTTACTCCCCAACTTCAGCATATATTGTATCAATTATATTAATGACTTAATGACCATTTATACTCATTTTTAAATCTGGCTTTTAAAAGAGATATGGGGGATGGAAAATTGACAAGAATTAAGAAAACATTAGCAAACTAATAAATTTCTATCAAATATAATGGCTGGTTACAAATAATTGTTTTCAAGTGTCACCAAGGACACAACACTTGTTGCCCTTATTTTTAGAAATTTAAATGACTATTTGGTTGATTATGTGGATCAAATTGACTATTAAAGTATTAAAATCCCTATTTTGCCTCAGGCTTTCAATTTTATTAATGTCAACAATTAAATCTAAAGTAGAAATCAGAGGGCAGGGCAAGACCTAAGTGATATGATGTCTATTTTTATCGTTTAAAATAACTGTATAACTGTCAAAGCTTTGGTTTGCTAAACACAGTATGAAAGTCTGAAATGTCAAACCATGCTTTCACTATACCCTAATAACCAAACCATTTGGTTTTTGCTTTTAATTATAAATATGCAGTCTAAGTTAAAAGTCAAATAAACTTCCTATGAAAACAGTAAATTTTACATTATATAAAAACTCAGAAATAAAATTTAAGGCTCCTGGAAGGTTTATTTTAAGACATTTATCATTTATGATGCTATATAGGTAACCTCCCCCATTGTTTTATATAAAATTCTTTAAATCTACCTTTAAAATACTGTAACAGTGTTTTTCATGAAACAGATCTTCTTTATGTCTTGGCAGTTTAGAGAAATCCAAATAACTGCATTTGAAAGCCCAGAAACCCTATAAAATCATATTCACTAATCAAAAGCAGGTGTAAGTTCTAGATGCCTTTTTAAATGAATCTAGAACAAACTAATTTGGGTATATTAAAAAACCCTTTTCAAGTTTTGTTTTCATAAATTATCAATGGTATTTTAAAGCAGCCTACCACTTTTTTGTTTTTTGAATCGTCAGCTTTAAAATGTACATTACACAGTTGACACAATGAACCTCTACAGCTCAGAGTAGCTTCAGGACAACAATCACAGGAACGGGGAGGAACTGAAAATGCAAGCAGTACCAGAGAGCATATGTAGACTTCTAGACTGAATATTGTCCTCCAGGGGGTCAATGTCGAAGATGGAGCCAGGATCTGTGCGCCAAACTTTGAGGTCTTTTACCAAAGGGGAGAAATCAACAAATCAAGCATGAATAAAAATGCCAGCACCGAGAAGAGTCAAGAGAAAGTCTTGACAGGGACGTATGTAAAGAGCGAACATGTAACGAGCAAACACACTGCAATGCAGACGTCAAAGGAGAACAAAGAAATTTCTGTTCACCAAAATTTGTTAAGCAAACTTTACGATCAAATTGAAGTCACCCTGTTTATCTTCATCGACCTTCCCCCAGCACACGTGCACACCAGACCATTCTGTGCAGCCTCCCCGCACCCCCGAACCCCGGTTACTCTTGCTCTCCATGCACTGAAACAGGTACAATATTGGATGAAAACTCCTGATTGAGGACATGTGACTAATTCACGAGAAGGAACTGAGAGGTTTTTGTCTGAGAAAACAAAACAAAAATTCTCTTGCTGTAATGGTTTTCATTGTGAGCCGGTGAGCACAAGCTAACCCACATAAGGCACTTTTATTTTAAAAGTACAGTAAAGCAAGGCACCAAGCAAGGACCAATGAAGGATAGGAAGATGAACAAGGAAGAGCTTCCTGTTCTCAGTGGACCACAGATTAGTTCACTGATATGGTCAGTAATCAGACTCTGCAAGCCAATTTATTCTATTTTAGTTGGGGACAAAAATCTAAATCTGATAACTCCTGTGTTTTTTCAGTCTCTCTACATAATGGTTATCAGGCCCTAAAATGATCTGTATAGTGCTATACTAACAACAGGAAATAAAAACCTGGTTAAAGATGTGTGGCAGAAATGGAGTGTTAGTAAAAAACAATTAATTAGTAACCTGAAACTGAAGATCTGTTTGTCTGTCTTTAATTAATATTATGTAGTGTGTACCAGGCACTATTCTCAGTTATAACATAAGTCATGTAAACTTCATAATATAATAAAGTAGGTATTATTACTCTTCCCATTTTATAGATGGGGAAACTGAGGCAAAGAGAAGTTGAGTTAGCTTAGCCAAGGTTATGTAACTAGTAAGTAGCACAGCCTCCAAAAAAATAGAAGCTGCACAAATTGGCTTAGTCTGAATTACTCAGAAAATCTCCAAACCTGTATTTCCATGCCTGGCTCAGAAGTTCAATGTTTGTTGAATGTAATACATTTTGTGGTTTCATAGGCAAGTCCTCAAAGGAAAACAGTTTTCCCCAATTAAAAAAATAAACTGACTTCTGGAATGCCCAGGAAGTTAATAATTTAGACTTAGATATCTTATATTTTTAACAATTAATAATTTCTATCTCAAAGGTAACAGTAGTGAATTCTGAGAACTCAAAGTCTAGACAATCTCATGGATTCTAGCGAGGATCTCACCTTCATTCCTGGCTCCTGATCTAAGGTGGGACCTGGTGCGAGCTGTGCAGACTTCACCATCCCCACACTCCTGCGATCAGACTCTGCAGTATCTCTTATGAGATGTTAACACAAAGCAAGGACACTCTCTAATTCTGTGATCTTTTTGATGAAAACATCACAACTTAGCCAGTTGAATGTGATCATGGTAAGCAATCAACTTGGGAAGATCAGCAACACTATCCACTACCTACCGATCTGCCTGGAATCCCTCTCTGGAAAAGACTTTCAGCATCACTTAATAACCATTCAAGTAACTCGCTGCCCTTACTTCAGTCCCCGTGTTTTACACTGAGACACGAGCCTGTCAAATATACACTTTCCTCACCCACGTCTAACACAGATTACTGAGAGGCACTGTTGCACGGTTACCAAAAAATGTGATTTGAGCAATATAATGGACTAGCTATAAAAATTCGGAGGCTAACTGCTCTGAAGAAGACAATCATCATTTGGAAGTACGGGTTGTTGATATACACTGAAAAATTAATCACTTTCCTGGCTAGTGCTGTCTTAGACTTCATGTGATCCTTGCTGTCTCAGCCACCTTCAAACACTGTTCCTAAGACGTCCCCTGACTGACTAGAAGGGACAGCAGGAAAAGAAGGTTTTTCCTCTCTGATTTATGGGACTTCCAGACAGCTCTCCATTATCCCAGTCCATAGATAATATTCAAAAATATATAAGCTATTCATATGATGGCATACCAGCAGAATCTCTCTGGGACATCTACTTGTGGTAGAAGGACCTAAATGGGATTACTTCTGTTATTTCTGTCACCCATGCAGATGATGTCTCCAGTAGAGTATATTGATCAAATACATAAAGTAAAATAAAAATAATTGTTTAAACCTTGTTATCACCCATGATTGATATTGGGCTGCTTCTTTGCTTAACAAGTAGCAACATTCTTAAGACCAGAAAGTTCTTAAAGACAGAGTGTCCAGTTACAGAGAGGACTGAAACGATACCTGGCGAGTACCATGAATCCCGTTCAACGTGGTGCGACTATAATTCTTTGGTCCATTTTCAGTTGGACACCACATCAAACACTGGAGGGGTCCGATGAATAAGGAGGCTAGTTCAAAAGCTCGGCCAAGCATGACCTTTCTGACCGTGCAGCCCTGCCGAGAAGGACGGTCAGCTTACCAACAATGATTCCAGGTCTCCTGTCCATCTCCACGATGTGAGGATGGACACCTTTGTAAGCAGCATCACTGACGACCTGGGTGTTCTTCCTCACGCGCTCTGTCACAGGGTCATCCACGACAGGAGTGAAGCCCCTTCCCTTTGTCTTTTCAAAATCTTCATGATATTTTACCTGGGAAAACAAGGAAAAACAATATTAACTCAAACTGAAATTTCCCGAATACTACATAGCTCACAACTTTTTGATATGACAGCTGTCACTGCACCAGCTACGTCTAGATTATTTTCTGCACATATGTATCTTTTCCACTCCAAAAATAACGTCTGAAACTTCAGCTTCCCAGCCTCAGAAATCAAGTACTGATATATTCATAGTTTTGCAGCATTATGGTTAGCAGCTCTTATAAATTATATATAAACCTGTATATCAGTAAGAATTTTTAAAGGAGATTAGATAGATAGATAGATATAGATAGATATTTATATTTAATCCTGGTTCCTCTCTAAAATGTACTAATTTAGGTACAAATTAATTTCCTATTTCTTAACCTTTAATATGCAATAAAATGATAAGTTATTGCCACACACTTATTCAAGAAAACAATATTTAAAATTAGATTAAGAGTTACAGATAATTATACATACATTTTTGTATATAATGACAAAAAAATTATATATACTTCAAAACATACTTTTCAGGTTCTGAAATTGGATTAGGGTGACGGTTGTTCAACTCTGTAAATTATACAAACCACTGAAGTGTACACTTTAAATGAGTGAATTTTATGGCATATGAATCATATCTTTTGAAACTTTAAAAATACATACATATTTTTAATCTTCTTTGCAACATGCAAACACAGCAAACTCTGTCTTAAAATTAATTGGAAATAAGTTCATCCAAGTGTCTTTCATAAAATGCATTTATAGTAGTCATGTTAGAAATAAAAACACACCCAAAAATCACAGAGAAAAATTATTTTATTAGACAATATTTCCATTGCATTTCAGTGTGATTAAAAAGTCTCCCCGAAAGGACAGCCATCCGCGTTTCCATGCTTTGTTAGTTACCCAGATCAATGGTGAACTAACGCCGTCAGCACACTGGGCTGCCATTCCTTAGTGTATTTTAGTTGTGAGAAGAAGTATCTGGTTGTACCCTACCATTGAAATACGATTTTGTGCTTCTTTGACATGTCTCAGACCAGGTGTATCTAAAATAAGACTTGGTCTACCTTTCATCTGTTTATGGTCCTGGGTATATTTTATCTGCAAAGTAAACAGTAGAACATAAGACAATTATAATAACAAAAACTACATTAACTTTTTTCAAGTTTTCCAAATGAGTGAAATATATACAACATATTCTAAATGATTCCCCCAGGTAACTTGTTCAGTGAATTATATTTCATTCTGGAATAACAATCTAAAATTTTACTCTCAAAGGTCTCCTTTAAAATCTAGACAAAAATGACTTAATCGCTCCGTCAACTGAAAACAAACGTGTGAATGAACAGTAACCACTGACAACGCAGTCAGTAACAGTGGTTATCATACTTAACTGAACAGGGAAAACCCCAAACTGAATGGAACCTAAATTTACTTTTCTGTTTCTGTATTTCCCCATTTTCACCATAACACTGCTGAAAAATGCATGCCCAGCTTCCCTTCATTTCCCCTTCTTTTTCTTCTCCATAGAAGATAAGAAACAATAAGATAAACCAAAGAACTTCTATGCATATATGCATAACCAATGGACACCGACAATAGTGTGGGGAAAGCAGGAGGGGGGCGGAATTGGGGAGGAGGGAGTCAATGGGGAAAAAAAGGGGGGACATCTGTAATACATTCAACAATAAAGATGAGTTAAAAAAAAAAAAGAAAGAAAGAAAGAAAGAAAGAAAGAAAGAAAGAAAGAAAGAAAGAAAGAAAGAAAGAAACAATAAGAAACAAATCTAGTTTCCTTCTAAGCAGCCATAATTTAAAGGTAATTTAAGTTGAATCAGCATCTCTGCACAGAAATGCCATTGGAGAGGTATAAATTCTAAATCCTAAATGTTGATCCCCAGGCCCAGGGCTCTTCTCCACAGCTGACCACCAGACACTGCTCTGTGTGAAGCTGACGTGTAGATTATTGCAGACCTGAGGGCATATATGCAATTCAATGCTGAAGCCCTCACACTCTACAAATGTGCACCATGGGACCTTAATGAACAACTAATTTCTATATTAAGTGTATATAAAATTGTTTTACTCTAAGTCCTTACTTTGGAGTAATGGCTCATTTCTTATTTTGTTTTGCAGAGAGCATTTAACAATCCACATTCAATGGAATCCATCTGTAAGGTGATAATTATTTAACTTACACAACAAAGACTACCACTTTCAAAGACACTGGCTAAAATACACGAATCACTGTTTAAATGAACATAATATGATTTAAAACTAAACTTTAAGTGTAACTGTTGGTCACATCTGGAAATATCAATACAGGGTTCAAGAAAATGTAGACTGAGATGGTGGCAGCTTTTGGAAGTCTCTGTAATGACACATGTACTCATTGCATACATCCCAAATGTTTCTTGAAAATGTTTTTTTTTTTTTCCCACAAGAAAAAATAGGACTGCACATAAGTAATAAATCACACATCCTCTGTGATAGTCAAAAATGAGTAAAACCACTTGCCGAACTAATATTTTCTTGGTTCTTCTTTACTCTTTCCATTTCGGGGGTTACACTTAAAGCCGTGGCTCTTCCCAGCTGACCTTTATAATAAACCTATCATTTCAGAGAAGAAAAAATAGTGTACTGAGAAGCAATTCAACTAAATAAGAGTCTCAGGGTATTTATTTTAAAGAACTAGCCAAAAAAAGAAAACAGTGGAAAAAGAGGTTGCTATCAGAGGTCTAGTCATATTTAAAATGCTTGCACCTTAAGTCAATCTATTTTCCGTCATCCCACAGCAGTGAATCACGGTTAGCGTACTCAAATGTATGGGCATGTCATTAGTAAAGCTGTAATAAGCATTTCATCACAAAGGAATATGATAAGAAATGTCTTCATGGATATTACTTAAAGGTACTCCTACCCATACAGAATGGTACTATACCGTTGTGGTTTCTTAGCAATTAACTGTGGCAGAACTTTTGAAAGGTTCTCTTTAAATAGGTGACATAGTCATGCATAAAGAGGCCAGTGTGCTTCCCACTAATCTCTTCCTCCTTCCCAATCACCATGTTCCTTTTTGAAAGTAATGAAGTCACATCAAGTGTGGCTCTAAATATATCAGGAAAAGATGAGCATCTACTTCTCTAGAATATAGCTGTCAGGAAAAGTGTCAAACAATAAGCTGCCTTTGCTTTATAATCGGGTCAAATGACTTGAAAGGTTTAAAGAATACAAGGTTTCTTTGAACTTAATAGGTTTCCAAATTTCCTCCTCCAAAGAACCCCATCTATATGTTAATGACTTCAAAAGAGAATTCTCTCAGTGAACTACTCCGTGGATTACATAAACAGAGCAGGCTGGGAGCTGGTGCCTTAGGAAAAACCGACAGCCTGTACAAGTTGCCCCTAAAATGGGCCTGTCTTGTGTGACCTATTTAGTATGCACACTTTAAAATTTCTCCCCAGACATCATCTACAAATAAAGTAACAGTAGCCCTGTGGGCTGGACAGGCTAGAGAAGAACATCTGCAGGAGGAAAAGGGAGTGAGACCATGATGCCAGGAGCTACGGCCGAGTCCCTTCGAGCAACCACCAACCGGAAGACTAGGTAAGAAAAATACACAGTAACCTACAGAAATAATTTTACTGGCATGTCCCTGGGAATTCTGGAGGGGAGAATGCCTGGCTATACCCATAAGACCTAAAGGCCTTGAAATCTTTCCAATAAATTGATCGTCAATTGAGAACAGAACTCAATTATCAACTCCAGGTCATGAACACTTGTAATCATCCCCTCATCAAGATGTTGACAATACGTTTGATATCTTAAGAAAGAAGTTGCTAAGATCACACATTGCTGATATTCCTCTGGTTCTCTTTAACTCTCTTCAGCTCTGGTGGGTCAGAAATTGCGGTTGCCTGCTTCATCTCTCCCTTGTATTTCACCTGTGGAGGATAAACAAGAATTGTAATAGACAGCATGATGGTCTCCACGCAACCACCAGAGAGGACGAGCCTCGAATTAACCCTGTCTTTTCACACAACTGTTCCACAGCAGATACGCGTCAACCTTCCTGTTCACACCTACCACTGGGCTCTGATTCGTCTGACTTGGCAAGCACAAGTGTTGGCTGTGCCTTTTAAAAATAAGTTTCCTGTTCAATATCAAAACTAACTGCAAAAATTCCAGGACTAAAAGTAATGGAAATATAAGGGGGAATCATCAGAATGATGTCGTTACAAGAGAACTACAGTGAGGTCACCGAGGCAGCCTGGGAAAGCCACTGAGACTCTTTCTGACCCTGGGGCTTCCATCTTAAAACAAAAAACTAAAGACGGGATGGGGGAGACCAGCACAAAAGGTGAAGGGGATTAAGAAGTACAAACGGTCAGTTATAAAAATAGTCAGAGGGATGTAAAGTACACCATAGGGAATATAGTCAATAATATTGTTAATAACTAGGTAAGGTGACAGATGGCTACTAAGACTTTTTGTAGTGATCACTTCATAAGGTATATAAATGTCAAATCATTATATTGTACACCAGGAACCAATATAATATTGTCTGTCAACTATAATTTAAAAATAAATAAATTGATTTTAAAAATTCTCAGGAACTGGGAAATCTGTCTCCTTCTCCAAGACTCAGTCAACACCACTCTTTCTAATAGCAGGAACCCCGGTTTAACTTTTACATATGATGTTTCCTTTTTGATGTTCTGTTCCCTCATTGTTATTAATTTTTGTTGTTGAATTTGGGGGATGGATTTTATCTGGGCTTCTCAGGGTGATTGAGCCACACTGTCTTCAGAACAATCACAGCACAGGAAATGGGGCACTGAGACTGCCCAGACAGTCTGACCAGCTGAATCTTAGTGCTTAAAACACACATATTCACAGTAACTGAGAAAGGATGATGTGCCTCACGCAGGAATGTGTTACATTTGCAGATCTGCTGACTGAAACAGCAAACCCTCCACCAATCCCGCCCTCCTCCATTCACCTGGAAAACCAGACTCAATCAAACCTCCCGGCCCGCCTAGTCCTTCAGCTCCCATTCCCACGCTCTGCACCCAGGGTGGCCTCCTGCAGCGCTGAAGTCAAGCCCGGCTCCCAGTTCCCTCATCCTCTTCTCCTGCCTTCGGGCTAGGACACTGCAGTGAACCTTCACCCTCAGACCAGTTCCTCCCTCCAACAGGGGAAGGAAGTTTAAAGGGCCAGAATTCATCCATTCGATCAGTTAACTGAAGGAGGATTCACTTTGGTAAAACTTGATCTCCTTAGAGACACTTCAGTGAGTTGTTTGGGATTTTTTCTAATGGTGGGAGGAAAGGCACCTGAGGGCTGCTGATGCACTCCCGCCACTGTCGCCCCCACCGGCCTGCTGGAGGCACTGGACCTCGGCACAGGGAGGGAGCCCTGTGGTGTCCGCCGAACCTTCCCGGCAATCACGAGCAGGGCTGCCGTCTGGGCCACAGCGAGTCCAAGCTTGCCCTGAAGATCCAATTCGCCAATTAGCCTGCTGCCTGAAGTTCCTCCTTCACCTTCTGCCCCCAGGGGTTGCAGGCACCCCCCAGGGGCTGATGCGGAGGGCCCGGAGCAGCCGAGGGAGGCAGGCAGGTTCAGAGCACGCTTCCACGCGCGGGGAACAGAACACAGGCCTCCACGTGTCCGCGGAGCAGCACGCAGATTGCAGAGCCGGGTCGAGTGAAACCTCTGCTCCGAGGACAGTATCTCTGGCCAGCACTGGGGACTGCTGTCCACAAAGCTGCTGAACGCACCCGAGTACGCAGTCCGACATTTGTTCAGCAAACACTAAACGCATAAAATAAATGGCATGGAGAGGGCCACATTTGCTCCCAACGTGTGGTTAATGCGAGCAGAATGCCATCCAAAGTACAGTCACGGGAAGACAGGGCTGGGGGCCCTCACACAACAGACAGACACACGTGGACTATCCAACAGGTCACTGCACGCGACTGCACTTTGCTCAACATGGATTTGGGTTTTGTGGACTCCAGAGCAGACCCTCGTTCGCCTCACAGCCTTGGACTTGTCTATTTTTGTATGCATATATATGTTTTCCTTTCTGACATAACAGCTATGCCTAGTCTGAATATCATCGTTCAAGAGTAGGGGACGGACCAAACTCTTCATATGAACGGGGCTGGGCAGGGAATGTTAGTTTTGGGTGTTTGCTTTCCCCATTCAGATTATGCCTATCAAAGTCCCACTGGGTATCTGAAGCCAAAGTACAATAAGGATCCCGTGGTCCTGCTGGATGGCTGCCTTCACCCCTCCCTGGGCCATTCAGACTCTCCACATAGGCTACATCCATTAGTTCCCCACTCACAAGTGGTGGGGGAGGGCATGAAAACCACACAGAACCAGGGTATTTTTTTCCAAGTGGTTAGGTTTAAAAAAAAAAAAAACACACACTGATTCAGAATCAAGAACAAAAAACAGTGTGTGTGAGCCGGGCTACGGGCTGCCCTTCCTCAGGACCCACAGCCTCATCAGTTCATACCGAATAGGGAGACGCAAAGACCTGCACACTGTACGCGGGAAGAAGGAGAGCCCTAGTCACTTGAGGGTCCACACCAAAGGGCAGAGACGCAGAAAACCGCACCCTGCCACAGCCGCGGCTCAGGCCTCCCGGGCACCCACAGGAGTCCCAGAGACAGCGCCACAGCCGGCACGCAGACATCTCCTGGCTCACCTCAGCCAGGCTCTGCGAAGGCCAACCTGGGCGAGAGCCGCAGCCTTCCCTTTTCCAGGACAGAATTCTTGCCTGCCTCCACTGGGGATCGGGCCCACAACCCGGGCATGTGCCCTGACCGGGAATCGAACCGGCGATCTCTTGGTGCATGGGTCGATGTTCAACCACTGAGCCACACTGGCCGGGCCACTTTTTTTTTTTAAAAGAAAAACCAAAGAGAAGGCAGTATAATCTTACACACCTGAACTAGTCTGTGGCCAGCCAGAACCTGCTGGGCAGGGCCCCTCAAGGATGCACAGTGATGCATTGAGCTCGTCATCTGGAATTTGGAAACTCAACAAACCCCTACCCACCTACCACACAACTGCCCGTCAGCCCTCACCCTCCTACAGAATTAGCCCGAGTCCAGCTCTGCAGACACTGGCAGTGAGGGGTGACAACTCCTGGGTCTCTGCAGACTTCCTTCTTCATCCAGGGCTGAGACCTGCCACCTGTCCTGGGCTGACACAGCAAGGTTCTCTCACACTAACACCAGAGCAAAAAGCCACTCCATCACCAAGCATCACCTCAGCGCGCAGTCTCAGCTCCCTTTCTTGGAGGCTCCTAAAACACACATCTCTCGGACCCAAGCAGGTAGTGAGGTATGACTTCAAAAGGGGAAAAGGGGGATGGTGACGGGATCTGAGGAATGAGTCACAGAACCAACTTCTCAGCCTCCACAACACTGTGCTTCTGTGGGGGAGAGGCATCCATACCCCAGTGTACCTGGAGATGTAGGAAAATGCAGGAGTGGAAAGGCAAGAAACAAAAAGAACCAGGTAGCTGTAGCACTTTCTCTGCAGGTCACTGAATGCTTCTCCCGCACTTCCCTGCCTGGTTGCTTGGCCAAGTTCTCCGGTGCAGGCAGGGCCTGCTCCAGCTGGGGGAGCTGCTGCTCTGGGAGTCTGGGGAGTCCTGCTCAGTGATGGTGCTCAGCAGAAGGCACGCGGGTGGCCGGGCAGGTGGGGTGCCCAGGATCTCAGGCCTGCTCCTTGGAGGGCTGGCAGAGGCCTCCCTCCTCATCTCCCAGGACAGCTCCTGTAGAAGTCCAGGGCTCCGTCCAGAGCCTCACCCACAAGTGTTCCTCTTTGAGGTTGTCATCATGGTTGTCCCTGATGCACACACACACTTCAATGCCCGAGTCACCCATGAAGCAGCGTGAGCCAGGCGTCTGTCCTTGCTGCTGGAAAGGGTGCTGCCCTGCTCAGGGCTGTAATCTTTCAGCAGCTCCTCCTTACATTAGAATTCCTTGTCCAGGAAGGCCCCAGGGGCCAGCTCCCAGGCCAGCCACAGAACTGCTGAGCTCCATGCAGGGGCTTTGGCGGCTGCTGGGTTGGCTGGCATGTCTGTGTTGGAGGGCTCAGGTCAGTGAGGATGCTCAGGGGTCACGTGCTGCTCTGTGCTCCCTGGGAGCCCCCGATGGGGGTATGGCGCCTGGGGGACCCCTGCCTACAGAGCCACACTGTACAGGAAGCAGCTGCGGCTACAGCTGGAAGGCATGGAACACAGCGTGGAGAACTGTGGGCTTCCCAGTAGGCGATCAGGTTGATTTCATGTTCCCACTGCTGGGCCTGAGGGTGGTGCCTGGGTGAGCAGCAGCTCAGGATGATAATGAAGGGCCACAGCAGCCAGAACCCGAGCTCACAGTAGTAGCTGCAGCACTGAGACTGTCCACGGCAGCGCTCTGACACAGATGTAGCTCTGAGTGTTGGTACCCGCACGGGTCCTCATCCTGGGGGACTCAGCCCTGGCTGACAGGAGGCTGGGCAGCACCTGGGGGAGCAGGAGTGCTGCCCGGAAGCCTTCTCCTCCCCATCTCCCCCCTCCCCTGCTCCGCCTCCCTCTTTCCTCCTCTCTCCTCCTCGCTCCTCTTACTATATTTCTATTATTCTGGAATCTCTGTGAGTTTGAAGCCGAGATGGTTTTGTTTTCTTACAGTTAATGGCTTGCAGAATACTTAGCATGTCTCAGGGGTTTAATAAATATCTACTGAATAAATAAATAAATTAGGACAAAGAAACAATAAGATTAAAAAAGAAGCTAAGATCCCTCACTCCCACCATCCCCCAAGGGTATTACAAAGACAACGTGGTGTTCACCCTGATTTTCTCCTCCACCTGGGAGAACGCACTCAAATTTTAAAGTCTTTCAAAATTACCTATTTGGAAGAAGAAGGCTATTGTTTATATTGGTAAAAGTTCCATTAAGAGGGTGAAAAAACAGAAAAAATAACTATTAAAGGTAGTTAGGATAGGATTTCTAAATTCCAAGAAGCTTGTGTTCAAATCTCAGCTCTGCCGTTATAAAGTGTGGGTCCCTGGCTCTGACCTCCCCGAAACTCAGTTCCCCACTGCAAACCAGAGCAGTGAATTATACCAACCTCCTGGGTTTGCATAAGGCATGTGGCAGGGGGTCCATACCAGAGTATCTCATGATTATTAATTATCATTGCTTTGTTGGCAATAGATTACTGAAAGATCAAATAATATTCTCCATTTTATTTATAAGGTTCCCTGCCCTGACATTATGTCTCAGAACCCCAATCAAGCCAGGTCTTCTTTCGACCTATCCGAATGGATCCTTTTTTTCTCTGTTGACAACAGACCCATGACGCTCCAGGTCCTTGCCTGCATGTAGTTTTACAGATTTACCAACTGAATCACTAGCTCCATGAGGACAGGGATTGGGTTTTATCCATCTTTGTGGACCAGTGACCAGCATCATGTCTGGCACATCGGCGTGCTTAGTGAAGACATTTTAAAGACACAAGCATAGCTAAATTATAGCAAGACGGTCCCAAATTTCCACACAGTGCCTGCCCTTCCGTATGTCACTGTGTAAAGGACCACCCACGACGCAGAGGACTCAAAGGCTTAGAGCGCGTTGTGAAGGATCAAACTGGTAACGTTTGAGTAAATCGAAGAAAACAGAGACAACTTGCCGTGCTCAGCTGCTCCTGGTTCCGCCTCACTCTCTCTATCTCTGGTGTCATGCTTACTGGGGTTGCCCTGTGGCACTGCTCTTTGTACTGGAGCTGGGAAACAAGGCACAGGCAGTGTGAGGTTGCAGGAAGGAAACGGTCCCCAGCCACTAGAACAGGCTGGAGATGTACATGCTACAGAGCTTTCCTTAGTTAGAACCTTCATCAGGATGGTACGTGAAATATGTATTAAAGAGACTTCATCATATTGATCCCCGACTAGGCTTTTTTTTTGTCCTAAATGTTTTTGAATTCCACCTTTGGTTGTTATTCTTCCAACTGCATCATGTATTTGATCTGATCAGTAATAACAATCCTTTCTGTGAACTCATTTCTTCCTAGCAGTAGAGCAACACATTTATCAAATTACCTTTTTATATTGCCAAAGAATAATTCCGCACTCTTATCATTAGAAAGGAGGGTTGTGCTAATGCCTATGCTTGTACCTTCGTGATGCACGGTCACTATATAAAAGAACCATGAACCTCGAAATGTTCTCCTCTGCGAACATCCGAATGGGAAGGCCTGCCCAGGAACCATGGACGATTCCTGGCCTGCTGCACAGAGGTGCCTTTTCTAGCCGGGGCCTCAGCCCCATCATTTCTGTTCAACTTTCCCAGCAATTCCACATCATCCCAGGAAATAAATGAGCATCCAACACAGAGGAAAAAAAATGGTATGTCTGTCAACTGAATTTTTGACAGGCCCAAGTAAAACTAGAGGTTAAAATCCCATTATAAGGAACTCCACAGGGACAGCTGTAGCAATTTTTTAGAGTTTAAATTTAGCATTAGGGAATTTTTCCCCCCCAAGACATCATCAGGCCTACAGGGCCTGCAGATAAAATGGACTTGAGATTCCACCCTCAGTGGTGAATGTGCAAGTGAAGAGAAGTTTGATAAGCTCGGAAAATAAGTGACAAAGGGACAGGCCCCTTCTGCCATGTGTGACTTTCTCGGCATCGTGGCATGTAGTTGGAGAGTTTCAGCAGATTCTGTGTCTGGGAGAACTGTCTGAGTCAAAGTGAGGAGAGGTCCAGTCGAATCTCTGTTGTGGGCAAGATACAAGGAGATCACTCTGGGTAGAGCTCAGAGGGAGGGAATCTGCAGAACAGTGTTACTGAGGTAGAGAGACTATTCTAGCTGATTTCTAGTGCATGTAGGTTTGGGGACATAAGTTCGATGTGGAGACTGTTCATATCTTGCATTCATCCACTCGCAAGCATGCTAAGTGTTTTACAGGCAATATCTCACTTACTGCTTTAGTCCCTGTGCTATGGATGAGGAAATGGAGGCTTGGAGTGATTGGTGGCTTATGAAGGTTACAGAACAAGTAAGGTCTGGAGCTGGGGTGGAACAGACAGTCCAGGGTCCACATTCTTCCCCGCTTCTCCAGTGTTATCTAAATATCCACCATTTGCACACCACTGACCTATATCCCATGCCAGATAACTCCTGTGCTCTGATTTACATTATTATTTTTTTCATTTAATTAACTATTATTTTCAAATAAAGTTATTTTTAAGGGAATGTTATGTTTCTGTGATGAACTGGGGACACATTAAGACAACTTAATCACTAAGTCAAGGCCTAATCATTGTCGGGTCACTTAACTGCATCTATGTATGAATCACGTTTCAAGGACACTGTGGGACTCCCAATTGCCCCCTTATGATCTGGATCACTTCTCTCTCCACTGTCATCTCATGCCACCCCTAACCCCAAGTACCCATCACACTAAGCCCTCCCCTCCTTGAATAAGCCTTGTATTCTGAACATTATGTTTGCTCTGCCAGCAAGATCCTTCCCCACCAAACCTTTATTAATTCTTAAAGATCGAATGCAAATGTCATTCTTTCTCCAAGAGTTTTACTCTCTCTCACTACCACAGCCTTCCTTCTCTGCCTTTCCGCATCATTCTGAAAGAAGAACTATTACTTATTAGTAAATGAGATCGTGCATGTAAGGTACTCAAAAAGCAGAGTAAACAGCCAATAAGTATTGGTTATTTTTATAACACTTAATGCATAATCGTTACTTATTCTTATGCTTGTTTCTCCTAGAGACCTTGGGAATATTCACAGTCCCTAACATCAGGGTGTACCTCACTCATCTTTGAATTCCCCCAAGAACAAGAATATAGTAGGAATTCGATAACATGTTTGTTTGTTTTTAATAAGTAAATGCACACGAAGCCTGGGCTAGGTGTAATGGAGGACATGACGGTGTGAAACCTCATCTCCACCTTTCAGGAACTGGCCCTCCTGAAGGGTCTTCATTGTAATGGGACTTCACCTTTGTAAGGGCCGTGTATGGTACTAGCCAGTGAAATAGAAAACAATACTTAGAGAAATATGATCACACATTGCGGATGTTCTTCTGGTTTCCTTTAACTCTCTTTTAGCTCTGGAGGATCAGAAATGGCTACTGCATGTTTTATCTCTTCTTTGTATTTCACCTGTATAATTTATTTTTTTAAATGTGAGTATTATTCAACACAAGTCTTTAACAGACTGTCGAGCCTCGGAGGGAGGGGGAGGGAGAAGCGATAAACCAAATAACTTATATGCATGTATGTATAACCAGTGCACACAGACAACAGTGTGAGAAGTGGGGGGGGGGGGGGGGTGTCAATGGCGGGGGAAAGGGAATATATGTAATACTTTCAACAATAAAGATAAATGTAAAAAAAAAGTTAAGAATTCTTCATTTGTAACTATTGCATGATTGAAATTTTATAATACCAAGATTTTTCCTTCAATAGGAACACAAATTTTTATTTGATCTGCTACTTTCAGGATTCCTTTATCAGTGCAAATAAGTCCATATCTATTCACCTATCCATCATTGTAGGAGTTTTTTAATTAAAGTAGGCAAATGCTGCTTATGATAATGTTTTGTAATTAGGCTGAAGTACATAAAACCTTGGAAATTATCTTAAATAATATAATAGTTTATTATTTTCTATACAAAAGGCAGTTTCTATTTATTCGTATGTTCATTTAAATTTACCATATATTTAAAGGTAAAAGTCAAACTGAGTTAGTTAGCTACAGAGTCTTGGGGACGCTGCTTATTTGACTGAGAGCATCCAAATAATCCAGAATAAGAAAAAAATCTATGTGGCCATGATAAGAGAAGAGAAAGGGGGAGGGGGAGGTACATCTTCTAAAAGCAGAAGCCACTGTGTCGTGATCACTACAGAAAAGCCAGTGGTGGACAGTCAGCAAGCGTCTTCTGCCCACACGATCACATTACGGAAAGCCAGCCTCTGTCCTATACAAGTCATGGAAAAGCTCCTCTTTCAAATCTATTTAGAGGAACATTAACCCAACAAATGGTAATAACAGAACACATTTATTCATGGGACAGGAAACAGCTCTATAACTTAGAAATGATCAGTGATGCCATCATATCAGGTGTTATTTTAATATGTCTAAAATTCATGGAGGATTATATTCAAGAAAAAAGACACAAATACATATTTACGTGTGAAAACATAGGCTAGACTTAAGAGGCACGCAGTAAAATTCAGCAAAGACTGAAATCTATGAAAAACACATTTTAGAAATCACTTGGTAAAGTTTAAGGTGATTAAGGCTGAAATCTATGCTGAGAGTGAAAACAAGTGGTACCTGAATATCTCAGACATCATCTATGTCGTTGGTAGTGTCTGTGGAGTTAATGTGAGTAATAAGGCCAGTAGAGTCCGGATCCAAAAGAGTTAAACTGAGAGTACACTGAAACAGGCTACCTCTAAATAGGATTCAAAAATTGTTCTTAGGGAAAACTAATAGCTAAAAGGCTTGTACTCTGGAGGTGGAAAATGTCGAGATCTTCAAATGTTAGAGAATCATATCTTGGTTTGACAGATCTAGCTAATCTTGAAAGGGCAACCTTCCATTTGAATACTAAGCAGGAGTTTATGGCCCAGCCTCACAGAGATACAGAACTACGCGTTTATTGTGTGTGGAAGAGGCAGTGGGACGCTGGCAGAAGAGATGATATACTGCACGACTTCGTGTGATTTTCCCCGGGTGAGAAGTTAAACATGATTAAAGATGAACATTTGTGTTTTCCATAGGACTCTAAACTAATCAAAATGCCACAGTCATTTCATTGTAGGCAATAGAACTGCATGCTACAGAACATTTATAACATTAGATTCCAGTACGTTGATGGCTACATTTCAAATATTATCATTTGAAAGTGAAGCAAACAAACATTTTACACTTCTCTGACAAACTAATTTCTCTACCGGACCTGAGAAAGGCTGTCTCCATGGCGGAGCGCATCACACTGATGCACCCTCACCATCAGACCCTTCTCCGAATACCTTCTGCAGGAGATAGTTCATCCATGCTACACAGATTTTACTGCACCAGCATTCTGTAGACTTTTTATAAATTCATTTTGAAGTATGTTTTACCACAGTATTACTTGCCTTTCCTGCCCCTCTCCCCAAATGCCAGCGCACACTCATATTCTGAAATGAACGCCACGTAACCATCAGAGTTCCTGACAGATGAGTCAAATCAAGGAATTTCCACTTGGATTACTTAAAGAAAGGCTCTGCCTCCAAGGGTGAAGGTGAAGAGAAGGTCAGAAAAGGGATTTAAGAAAATAACCCTTTTGACTTCCTCAACAAAAAGTAAACATACGTGGAAGGATACTCACTTGTGTAAGGATAGCAATTATGCATTGTCAAGGTTAAGCAATTTTGTTATTGTACCCATAATATTTAGCACCTCCCCTGCCCGTCCCCCTAGCTCAAAAGGAATTGGAAGGTGAGGTCATTTAGAAATGATAGTTAAAGTATATGTTTCCCTTTGCTGCAAGCTGGAAGAAGTGGAGGCAAATGGGGCCTTTGAAACTTTCTCTTAAGACATCAAATAAATATTCTAAGGCCTTTAATCATTCTCCAGGGTAAAATTCCTTTCTTCCAAGTACTGAAATGTATTTTTTCTCTGAAAATTTTAATACAGTGAAAATTCTGTTTAAAAAGACAAAATCTAATCCTATATTCCACGACTATAGTATTAAAGTGACCGATCTCTTGCGCACTATGATATAGCAAGACAGAGCACTGCTTCCGGTTCAAGAGAACAAGCCTCCAGCTGTCCTTCTGAGGGACAGCTCTTTGACAGTTAATGAAATAGCAGTCAACAAAGTAAGGATAACAGAGAAAGGCAACCAGTTTAGTAGAGAATGAAAAGCATTTATCTAACTCACATTTGCTCTTGGAAAGGATAATTAATGCCATGGAGAACTTACTGAACTAATATTCTGCTGATTTTTCTTCACACGTTCAATTTCTGGAGTATCTTTAACTGCTGTGCCGGCTCCTACTTCTTTCTTATAAAATACCTTTATTATCAGAGAAGGAAAAGAATAACTATATGCTTATTAGCATTCAAGCCCTAGACTCAATTCTTATTAAAGAAAGACATTTTTTCAGGTCTTAGAGTAATGTGAATACAGCTTGTATTTATGAGCACCATTGATACATTAATCAATTAAATAATCCATTATGAGAATAAATATCCAACTTTGGTTTCAAATGCCATAATCTTACAAGTAACCCTCTGATGCATGTTCTAAGGCACGCTTGGTATCTCATATGGCTACAGATTATTTCCTCTAAGAATATAAATGAGAGAACTAGAGTTTCCTTCTTCAAATATAAATGCCACATGGGTATTTGAGAAAAATCAAAGTGCATATTATAAAGCTCACTAAGCACTTATCATTTAATTCAAAAACAACATGAAATTTTAAGCAAGTGTTAATCTCTAAACACAAAGATGCCCTCCTTCTCTTCAGTGAAAATATTAGCTTTATCATCATCGACATAATTCCGTATTTTCCTCATCTTCCACTTATTCATTAACCTTCCCATGTCTCTCCATCTCTACCAACATCTACCCCTTTCCAAGACATAGCAAAACCGAAAACAAAAGTGCTGTACCAAAAAAAAAAAAATGAAAGAAAAATAGAAGAATTACAAGAAAGCCATGAGGACAGAACGAATCCCCCTCTTGACACGTGGTAATCCGGTAGGCCCTGGTCAGGGTTGGGAGAGTGCGACATAAGAGATGTTCTCCTCCAAAAGCTAGACATCTAGAATACCACGAAATCATGGGAGCGAAGGGCCAAAACAGCCTTTCTCAGACCCTGCCTTCCAACGGGACTCCATTGCTTAGCTCAGCCTGACTCCGAAGCCCTAGAGGTACTTGCCCAGCATTAGCACTCATCAACTGATTAGAAAGTAGAAAACATTCCAGAAGTCATCAGACTTCACAGAATTTATATTTTGATGAGGCATTTGCTTAAGTACTAAATGAGCTAATTCCACATTAAAATACTGGCTGTGTGGTCAGTTTTTATCACTTTGGAATTCAGGTTCATATATCCATTAAACATAGATCCAATCTCTTAATAAATGGTGCTGATACAATTCCTATTGCTCAAAATAAAAATATGAAAGTTTAAGAATTGGTTACAAACTAGTAAATTCCTACATATATTATCAATGCATATAATCAATGACTGGGAAGGAAATAACTTCATATGACTATTTTCATCTTCAAGGTAAAATCCGTGTAGAAGATTAAAACCTCTTTCCTGAGTGGCATTTTAAAATTCAGTTAAAAATAATTGTAACTTGTACCAAAGAAGAAAATTTGGATTTGTCATTCTAGAACAATCATAATAAAGAAATAAAGCTAATACATTTGATAGAATATTCAAGCAATGCAGCAAAATATCAGACAATGAGGGGAAAAGGCTCTCCTTACAAAATGAAATTTCAAGGAGGCATCCGAAAAGAAATAGTGGCTACTCACTGCACTAATGTTTTGTTGAGTTGTCTTAATTCTCTGAATTTCAGGAGTATCTGCCACAGTAGAATAGTTAGAAAGCATCTTCTCTGCTTCATCTTTATACTTTTTCTAGAAATATAAACAGTTAATATCAATCTGAAACTTTGTGTATGTGCACACATGAGAGAGACAGAGACAGAGAAAATGATAGTTATACTACTTCGAATGCTACTATACCACATGGCTGTAAGTTATATCTTACGATTCAAGGCAGGTTTTGATGCAACAGCAAAAATAAAAGGAGTATGCTCACAGAGTGAGCCAACAGTCCAGGGAACAGCCTGTGCTCAGGCAGTGGTACCCACCCAGTCCATCCCACGCCCCAACAGGGCTTGACCCCTATGCCCCTTTATGTTTAGAACCTACTCTTCTGTGAGCAGTCCCATCTCTGTTCAATGTTGCCCCATAGTTCCTGTAAGTAACCTGGCTCTCTATACCTACTTGTTGTCATGCTTCTGGGTTTATGCTCTGTTCCTGCTTCAGATAAAGACACATCTGAGCCCTAGCTGGGAGGCTCTGTTGATTGGAGCGTCTTCCAGTGCACCAAAAGTTTGTGGATTCGATTCCCAGTCAGGGCACATACCTAGGATGTGGGTTCTATCCCCAGTCAGGGTGTGTACGGGTGTACGGGAGGCAACCAGTCAATGTTTCTCTCTTACATCGATGTTTCTCTTTCTCTCTCTCTCTCTCTCTCTCTCTCTCTCTCTCTCTCTCTCTCTCTCTTTCCTTTCTCTCTAAAAGTCAATAAAAACATATCCTCAGGTAAGGATTAAAAAAAAGATAAATTTGGCCTGGCTGGTGTGGCTCAGTGGATTGAGCAGTGTCCCATGGACTGAGAGGCCCCAGTTTGATTCCCAGTCAGGGCACATGCCTGGGTTGCAGTCTCCATCCCCAGTAGGGGGTGCACAGGAGGCAGCTGATCAATGTTTTTCTCTCTCCCTTCCTCTCTCTCTCTAAAAAAATCAATAAAAACATTTTTAATTAAATATATATAAATTAAATTAAATATAAAGTTTCCATTTTTTATCTACTAAATGCACTATTATGAGTTCTGATACAACCTGGGCAATACCTTCTACTAGTACCAGCATTTACATTATACTTACTGTGTAACAGGTATTGTTCTAAATATTGAACACACATTAGCTCATTTAATTAACCCACAAACAGATACTATCATTATTCCTTCTTACAGATGGGGAAACTGAGTCATTAACTAAGAAGTGTCTGAACTAGGATTTAAAACCAGGCACTCTAACTCCAAAATCAGTAATGTTAACCATTATGGTATACTACTGCTTGTTAGGAAAGGTAATTATTGTTCATGCTGAAATGCACCATAGCATCATTACATCCTCTAGAATTTCATTATATCCAAAATAATCAATATTCCTTAAAATCAGATGCATCCTTGGGTCACACTGAAAACAGTCAATGCTGGTAAGTTAAAACAGAAATTCTCACAGCTGAGGTATCACCTCCTCTGGAAAGCCCTTACTCTTGAATCCTTTACCTTCTGGTAGCCTGTATCATGGTTCGTAATACTTTCCTTGCAGGCTTACTTGATTATTAGATTAGCCTGCACCTCCCCAAGAGCAAAACTGTATCTAATTTTGCATGTAAACAGGTGCTCAGGAAGTATTTGCCGAATGAATGAATGAGCTTGGTATTCTTGAGATAGCAACTTCTCTCCACTGACTCCAATGGCCATTTGTCTGTTTTACGTATTTAGCTAGGATATTAGCTCCGCTGATGTGGTTAGAGTCAACTTCTCCAAGTTCAAATGCCATCATGAGACACTGAGGACAGATGCACATCAGGACCATCCCAACTGCTGAGTCATCGGAGGACGCTGAGAAGCAGACAACTCCTTTGACATTGACTCTGCCATCCTGATACTCACATTTTTTAGTAGATGTTTAGACTCCTTGCTTACATTTTAATCAGAATTTTAGCAAATTTGGTTAAAAGTTATTTTAAGCATAAACCCCATTAATCAAATTTAGTTCCTTGGTCAGTTTTCCATAACCATTTTTTTTTCTCATTCCCCTTTACTAATTATTTTCCACTGGGAGTCATTCTTTTCCATGTAAATTTTATAGCAAGGAAATATTTCACTAATGAATATTTTTGCTCAAATCAGATTTTAATTATTCTTCCATTAAATACTTTCTTTTCTGGTCATTATTTCTCCTGTATCAAGATAAATTTGGCAAATTTCATCTTAACAAGAAAACTTAGCTCTTAATTTTTGTTAATATTCACTTCACCTCACACTCAGTGCACTTTCCTCACTTTTAGTCTTCATTGGAGCTGATTATTTTAATGATACTATTCATTATAAAAGGGGTAAAAGACAACTCATTTGTAATCTTGTTTCTGTCGAGTGAACATTAAAGCCAAGTATGCAACAGAGTTGTTGTTTTTTGTTGTTTTTTTTTTAAAAAAAAAAAAGGTCAAAATGTCCTTGGACACAAAACAGGGGCACCGCAGGGGAACTCTGACAGTGAATAATGTCTGTTGAATTGAATCCGTAGCAGTTGTCCCTTTCATTAGGGAAGTTAATTAAGTCTGGCCAGTGGTTCCTTTACAATAGAGCGCACTGACTTTGAATTCAGGGCCCTCAGAAAGGTATCAGAAATGCATAAAACACATGGTGACTAGATATCAGAACACACTGCTCCGAGCAGCTTCTCTCTCTACCAACCTGGCTGTAGATTTCAGATGCCCTCTTGGCTCGAAGCATGTCCGGGATGTCCATGCTTACTTGCATTCCCTTTCCTTTGATTTCCTTTTCCAAGTCTTTCTTATATTCTATCTAAAAAAGAAAAGAACAGAACCTTCAGAGCTTTGCTTAACCTTCCATAGCAATGTAGACCTGTATGTGCTCGAACCTCAAAGCCACACGTGTGGAGATACCGTTTATACACTTTCTATACACAACTCCGTGTGTTTGTTCTAAACTCCGTGTGCCGTTCGGTTCTCACCTGGCTGGCCATTCCGGATGCTTTCTTGGCTCTCTGGATGTCGAGCGTGACTGCGCTCACCTGCATGCCCTTCCCTTTAATTTCAGTCTCCAGATCTTTTTTATAGTCTTTCTGTAGAAAATAAAACATGCAATCAGGTCTCAAATAATTTGAAAATGTTGATGTCATTTCAACATCAGAATCATGTCTTTTGGAGATATGCTGGACCTTTATTTAATTTCTCTACAACTACGGAGTTCCAATTGGTGGATACATGACTTGGAATGACTTATTCAAAAGTAATACGGAGGCTTTTTTCTACTTACCTGAATTAGGAAAGAAATCATAGTTAGTCCAGGGGAAATTTTATACTTCAATATGATAAAATTGATAAATTATAGGTTACCATATCATTCAGTTAATGAAAATCAGTGAAATGGGATGGTAAAACTGTCGCTTTTCTGTCTGTGATGAACAACTGCTGGTTGTTTCCCTGAACTCTGACCCCTCTCTTCTCTTATTTAGCTCCCTGATTTAGCACTGCTCCCCCATTCTAAGTCACTCAGCTTGGGTGAGACTGCCCAGATGCATGGGCCCGGCTGGACTTAAATCGATCATTACACCCCATCCCTGGCTCTTCATGATAGACCCAGAGACAGGTGCATTCTTTTTCCTCAAAGGCTATCAGAAGATTCTCTTTCCTTCTGCATGTGAAGGAAGTAGCCCCAGGACCTGCTAGATGCCTCTTTGCAAACAAAAGAAGAAAGCCTGTCTAAGAACCGAAAGATAGCAACTGAATTACATTGTCTGAGTCCTAGATCAGACTTTGCCTAAGAATTTCTCTGCTGTTTGGTATAAGAACAATAAATTATCTTTTTTGAGCTAGCTTGAGTTGGATTATCTGTTACTTACAAAATACAAAAATTACACACACGAAAGTCTAAAGAGACTCTTGTCACACTTTAAAACTAATGATTATAAAATTCAGCAGGCTGTACCCTTACGATTAAACACTTTTCTGGATGCGTGCTATTTTTCAATGAAAAATTTTAGTCGGAAAAAAAAAACTATTGACAATATCTAATTACACTTCTTCCAAAACAGTTATTTCCCATTGTGTTGACATACTCTAGATTTGTATGTTCTCTGTTTTAAAGTAAATGTTATCTTGCTTATTTGTGATATTCTGAATTTAGAGAAGTTGTAAATAAAAATCTCAATCTCAGACAAATATTGTATTTTTCCTAACTTCCAGTCATAAATCTGCCTATTTTTCTTACCTAGGGTCTGTTTCACTTTTTTTAATAAAAGTTCAAGTAATCGTGTTTAACTTTCAACAGAATAACATTGAAATATGACTATGTCTGTAAAGAGCTCTAAGTTTTCAGTAAGCTTCTGAAGGCCCCTAAACAAAAACCCTTCATTTGAAGGACAATATATGTAGGAACTGAGGCACTGGTCATAGACAGCCACCAAGGCCCTGTGGTAGAAGGTATGTCATTTAATTTTCCGACATGAACCTTCAAATCTAAAAGCATTTTATAGCCCATAAATAGACTACATAGGATACCAGTTACATCAGTTATTTATTGATGCATACTAAAATAGAAAGCTTCAAACAACATGATGAAATCTACATTTCAAGAGGGCAAGCCCCAATGCACACTTCCTTTTCGAGCCTCTGCCTAAGCCATCTTTGCTAATGTCCCATTGACTAAGAAGATCACACGGTCAAGCCCTTAGGTACTGGAAGGTTTGGCTATTGGGGACCAATCATTCATGTAACAATATACCACACTAACTTTACTTTAAAAAATAACCTTAGTACTATGGCAATGTCCCAAACTCTTATTGAGAAGGATTTGAAAACCTGTCAATTGGGCAAAATGGGACATGGCTGCCTGGCCACTGTGGTTCACTGGTTGAGCGTCGACCCATGTACCAGGAGGTCGCCGGTTCTATTCCTGGTCAGGGCAGATGGCCAGATTGTGGGCCAGATCCCCAGTGGGGGGCATGCAGGAGGCGGCCAATTGATGTTCTCGCTCATTGATGTTTCTATCTCTCTCTCGTTCTCCCTTCCTCTCTCTCTAAAATCAATAAAGAAAAAATATTTTTGAAAAAATGGGACATGGCTACGATTATATGCAAATAAGACCTTTGGATTACAAAGATAACAACGTCACCAAAATTAGTTTGTGCCATATGTAACCATAGTACAGCTGACTCCTCTAGGCCTGTTTTCCCCCTAGGTTCCTAATAACTAAATTTGTACCATTTTCTTATTATACAATCCCAAGGTGCCCAGGGAAATCTAAATCAGCATGTCATTGAATAAACTAATCTATTCCCTACTAAGGAAAGACATAACATTCCAACATTCCATAAAAGTAATACGTTGTAGAAGCCTTTTCTTTAGGTAACAAAATTTCTGTTCTTTCCACTTTCTTTCCTCCAGTAAAAGGATGCTTTCTTTTGGCTTCAACTCTCAGTCCTGTAAGGGTGATTTTGAAAACTCTTCTGCAGCCCTGAATTCCCCCCACCCCATCCTCCAATTCAGTACCTTGAACTAACACTGGATGTCACCCCCTCTTCAAAATAACAAAAATTTCAGAGCATTATCAGAAGTGATTTGATAGTTACTAGATAGATAGTTATTCAGAAGCCCAAGGAGGTCACTGAAAGAAAGTACTATTAAATCTAAGAAATGAATAACAAGAAAAAGTACAAGAATGAACTAATCAGGCAAAGACTAGGGCAAGGACTTTTAGGAAGACAACAAAGCTGTACAAAGACCCTAAACCCTGTGGAGGCACAAACTGGCAGCCTGTGAGGCTGGGGCCTGATGAACAAGGGAAGACGGGTACAGTATGAGGATGGGCAGGAGGGGGAGCTTGGATGCCAAAGCAAAGATTATGACGTCTCCACTGGACATGACTGGAAAGTTTTAAGTGGGGGAGTAACATAATTTAATTCTATTTTGGATGCTGGGCAGAGAATGGATTCTATGGGGACAAAATTCTGGTTAGGAATCTAGTGCAATAATTTAGGTGATAGAGATGGTAGCTTGGACAAGGGCGGGGAGAAGGAGATGGCTTTAAGGAAACATTTTGGGAGTGGAGTCAATAAAACTTGCTGACAAGTGGAATCAAAGTGACTTCTGGGATTTCAGTGATGCCATTTGCTAAGAAGGAGGTACAAGAGGGAAGCAGATGTGGAGAAAAATTAAGGGTTCTGGTTTGGGCATGTAATGTTGAGCCCCTATTATAATACACTGTATATGCCATGTACACGTGGCAATACCTATGAAACATCAAGAGGTAAATGGTTACATATTCACATCTATGTTATAAAACACTTAATTTTTTTATAGAATGAGGTAGAACCATATGAAGTGACATGGAAAAGAGTCTGTAATATTAAGTGAGAAAAGCAAGCACAGAACAAAGTCCATGATATTTAAGTTTTGTAAGTCTGTGTGTGTAGAAATGTACGTTTATAGGTATATACATAAATATAGATCTGGAAGGCCCTACAACAAACTTATAACAGAGGCTATCTCTCAAGAGGAGAAAAGAATCAGGGTCAGGATGAAAGGAGGTTTCTAAGACTTGTTCAGCATGTATCTCCCCTCTGCCATTTCTAAATGGGACCCCTATTAGTCAAGAATTCTATGCCACCCCCCGTTTCCTTATCTAAACCAATTATGGCCATCCCCCCCTCCTGGCAAGTACCAAACCCTGGATGTAGGCAGACCCCAACACACCAGTGACTCCCTGGCAGTTAGTCAGCTACCTCCACCTGCCAGATACCCAGAGTCGGAGTCAGTCCTGAGCCAGCTCTTCTAACTGCACGTGTCACATCACAGTTCAGAGTAGCCCCACTGAAGCACCCCCACTATCAGCCTGGATATAAGTAGCACCCCTTAACTTGTATCCCCCACTTTCTCTTTACATATGCTTCTTATAAAAGCATCTCTTCCCAAATACTCTGCACTCCACTGACCCTTTTATATTCTTGGAAGTTTGGGGGGAAGTTCAAGAGGTATGGAATCAATTCTGGGGTATTTCCTTCGGAAAATACGCGTGTGGTCTGACTCCTACAACTTTGTTACCTGATATCTATCATATCATAGCATCTAAGCCAAAACTTCTAAATTAACATCCTGTCATTGCATGTATGACTTGAAGAGGAAATGGTATTAGACAAAAGAACATGGTCATTGAGGATATATAATACTTCAACCCCAAATGCTGACTCTGTAGAAATTGCAGGCATGGTGATGAGGTCAAGAGAGGATATTGAGAACATGCAACCAAATCACACAGAAATGGCTATCAATGTCATGTTAGTCTTCATCTGTGATTTTCAAGATCTGCTCAGAAAGTTGGACACACAGAAATGTCAAGTAGCACATCATCTGTCCTTAAAGAAAAAGTAGTATGAAAACATTTATCATAGCATAGATTAACATGAAATGTGTTGCATTATAGGATAAGGTAAGATGTGTGTGTGTGCACACACGTGTGGGTTATATGAAAATGCCTTTCCCCAAGTTTTCTTTGATATATTTCAAGGAAATGCGCAAAGCAGAAACTGTAAATTTTCAAATAAGCATGATAATTTGAAATGGTTTCCATTCCAAACTGTTAAACTGGTCACAGAAAGCTTTGGAAAATCCGATGTCCTAATCAAGTTGCTAATATGATTTGTTAAGCTCCAAAACACGAGTCTCAAGGTCTGCATCACTTACTCTACTAACCTCGGAAGCTATCTCGGAGGCTTTTCTGGCATGTTGTATTTCAAGGGTGTCAATGCCAACTTGCATTCCTTTCCCTTTAATTTCTGACTCCAGGTCTTTCTTGTATTCCTTCTGTAAAAGAGCAACATTTCACAACATTCAGACACTCGGGGGACAATCATATAGCTGTATTCAGTGATACCAAAATAGTGGCTAAACATGTTTATAAAGAAAAGAATAAGAAAAACAAACAAACAAACAAAAAAAAAAAACAGCTTACTTTGTGCTCTGAATGATCACCTAAATTCTCTGAACTGCTTAGAACTGTAATCACTATTCTCACTGAAAGAAAGTAAATAAAGCTCTGAAGATTTTTTACTATAAAAAGACAGTTGCCAGGTGAGACTCTTCCCTGGCAATTGTCTTGGGGTCTGCAGGACAGGGAGGCAGGTTTAAGCGAGTGGATGTTGTAAAAAGAGCACTGACTTTGAGGCCTTGAGGTGGTGTGACGCTGGGAATGTTTTTTAACATTTCTGATTTACTAATCTGCAAAATGGGGATAACGATTCCTCATGCAGGATCACTATGAGAGGTGTTAAGTAATTCAAAGCTGCTTCTGGTCTTTTACTCCTACACCCAAACACTGATGTACAGCGGCTCTTGCTACCATCTTGCCATTCAACTGCATCTGCCTAGACTGCCATTGAGAGTTAAAGACAATCTTTCCAAGTATCACTGACGAGTGATTATGAGATCTACCTGTAGATGCATACTGGATATGTCACCATAATAAAATAATTTGTAGAAAATTATTAATGTAGGAAAATGTAATGGCAATATAATCCAAACATCATAGAGAACATGTGTTGCTTTTGCCTGACCAGCATCCATTCCTCCTTCTTCTGGCACAAAGGCCATAGTGTTCTTGTCGGGAATCACCTCTAACCCTCGTAATCCATACACTTTGGGTGGGTTGATTTCCCTACTCCCCACATGTATTTGTAATTCCACTAGAATGCTTTTAATGGTTCCTTTAATTTATTTAAAGAACATGAATATGGTCAAAGATGAATGCAAAATTTTAAAAAACACTAACAATTTAGAATATGTTATACTTAAAACATTGTTAAACTACCTAGGAAGTTAACTGTACAAATGGGTGACCAGGAGAACCATGCAGGTCATCAGTGCATTGCACTCCCCTGGCCCTACATATAATGATTGGGTCAGGTGTGGGCACAGGACAGAAGGTGATTCAATGAGATACAACCCTTGGACTTAAATTATAACTATAAGAACACAGATGCTCACTTTCCACTGGGATCACTGGCCACAGATATGAGTTATCTTATCATTAAAAGGGGCCATCACTTAGAGACAGCCTCCCAAGAATGAAGCAACAGATAACAGAACTAATAAATGAGGAAGAGAGACAACATTTGAATTCCAACCTGAAGGAAACTTGATCTTTGGACTTTTCTAGTAATAACTCAAAACATTTCCTTTATTGCTTAACCCAGTTTGAGTTGGGTTTCTATCATTTGCAACCTGACTAATAGGGTCGTCATAATCATCATCACTGCCACAGTTTATTAATAAATGGGTATATAAAGCTTTGCATTTTTCCACTGCCAAATTCAGCTAGATCCTCCTCAAAGCACAGTGCCAGTATTTGATACCAAAGTAATGACATACAAGAATTAAAGGGCTGAACGCACTTTGGAGGCCCTTCATTCCTTCTTACAAATCTCATGTAAAAAGAGCAGTGGCCACTTCCATGTTATAAAGAAATTTAACTAGCCCCATGCAGTATTCTAGGCAAGGACTGGGAGAGTCAGTCGGCTGGTTTGTCAGCATGTGAACATTTAAACCACAGTTACCGATAGATCACAACACAGCTTCCTAATCTTCTGCCTTTTACTTGCTTAAAGGATCAAGTTATAGCTCATAAACTTATTTTGGCTTATAATATAGATTTGTCTCCAAAATGGGCAAATGGTCATTTTTCTTATTCCACATAAAAAGAGCATCACATTTTTTAATTCACTGATTGGTAAAAGACTATACTTACTAGGACAAAGCTACTCATAATCATCTTACACATAAAAGTTGTGGGATATATAGAATACATATATTTTATATATAAAATTATCTATTACATTTATATTTGTATCTACTGAAAGATACAAAATCTTTGAGAAAGAATTATAGATTAAAAAAATCAGCTAAAAATCCATACATTCCCAGTTGTTAATAAATGTACTCACCTCACTAGCCATTTCAGTCGCTCGTTTTGCTCTTTGAATATCAAGAACTTCTGAATTAAGCTCCATTCCTTTCCCTTTTATTTCATTTTCCAAATCTTTTCTATATTCCTTCTATGAGACAAGAATATTACAATTTAAAATTTACTGGGAAGCTCTCTAACCTGTATACTGTTTTACTGATTTTCTGGAGGCCACAGAAAGGAGAAACTCTCTCTAGAAAAGAATGAGCCAGACTCCACACAGTCGTGCCTTATTTCCTACAGAAATGTTCTCTTTTAAACATGTTTAGAGTGGCTTCCTATACTACCAGTCTTCTCCCTCTCACCCTTCTTCCAATATATTTTGGTACCATATTGATGCCACATTTTCAAAAAGATGTCTTCCCTTTAAATGGTGAGGCAGATCTCAGGAATACATGCATCTTATTCATTATTTGAAGTATTTCTTCAAAAACTGTTTATAAAATATGAATCACCGAAAGAACATAATTGAAAAGAACAGAAATTACAAAATCAAAAGGATTGGTGTAGCCAGTTTTAAAATAAGTTTCCATTTTATTCAGACTCATGAAACCAAGTAATTTCCTACAGACTGATAAGACATAGTTTGAATCTCACCTATTTTAATATTATATTTTAAGTAGATCTAAATGTTTTTACTCACACATGTATAACTTGAGTTTTTTGTACTAATGGATTTCTTGTTTTCTTACTAACCTCATTATGAAAACAATATCTTAATCCAATTCAACTAAGTTGCACTTATAAAAGATGAGACTCCCCTTAATGATAAGAAACCATGTTGCAGTTAAGTCTAGGGTTCATTTCATATTATTTTTCTCTTTGTCCAGTATAATTAAATTAGCTGGTCCTCTGCTTAACTAATAGCCTACAAGACATTGTAATGACCTGCCTGCAATTTTGGAAAGAACTCTGGCATCAAATGACCTGGAGGAAAGTCAGAGTTGTTTCTATAATTTGGCCATGCGACCTTCAAGAGACTTTAAGTAACTGAGCCTTGATTTCCACGTGGGCAAAGTGAAAATAAAAACACTGATCTACCAATGTTAAAGGATAATGGGAGAATCAAATGAAACATAAAATGATATTTTGAACACTCTAAATGGCAACATAAATGTAAAAACCACAATAAAGTAAAAAGAATGCAAAATGATTTAAAGTTAAATGCTTACATTTAGAAAAGAAAGTTACAATTTCATTAGGTTACTAAGAGTACCTTTTTAAAATTAGACATCTCTATAACTTAATTAAAAGATTTTTAATCATACACTTCTGGGCCTTTTCTCTATCCTGATCAATAAATCTAAAAAAAAAAAAATTTTTTTTTCACTCAAAAAGAGGAATAAAAGAAAAAGACAATGGTATTATAGTAAAGTCATTTGTGGCTCTCAAAAGAGACCTCATGTTGTCATTTGTACATAAATGATGAAAAGATTCCTCTTTCAAAAATTCACATAAATAGCAAATAATTTTTAAATGGAAGTCAATAATACTAGGAAGTTGCTATTTGATTAGCTTTCAAATTCAAACTACTTTATAGGAATGAAAGTGAGAAAATACAAGGTGTCAAAAGAACTCTTTCATCAATTATATGCCAATTTCAGCCTAACATAGATTATGACAGTAGATCACATTAAATGTATAAGAGCAGTTAAATGATAAAGGCCAGCTGGCATTTAGTTTTTAGATGATGCTCTTCTGTATAGGTAATTATACATATTTATTTCATTGATTTAAGACATTTCCTTCAGGAATAATTTCTTCAGTTCAAAATTTAGGGTGAAATGGAGTTCTGTAATGCTTTCCCTTAATGTAAAGAGAATATTTAAACAGAGTGTGTGAAGAGCAAGTTACTTTGTGGCCATTTAAAACAAACCAACAACAACAAAACAAAGACAAAACTTTGAAAGGGATGACGGAGAGCATGGCATTTTTATTAGATTTGAGGACCTTCATGCTCAATATATTTAATACACTAATTGTGAGCCAAGGGCACCACTAAATTTGGGAGCAATCCTGCTGAGAATAAAATTAAAGATGGACATGAGTCCCTGTGCTCTATATGCTAACTGTGTTTTTTCCCTACTTAGAACACAAGCCACTTATAAATAATGGACCACTTATCCAGACCTTCACACATGAACACTCTATTTCTAATATCAGATGTCATGAGAGAATGCTGCAGGTAAGTTTAAGAAATAACTGGTTCTAACATGAAAATAAAAAATTCTTAGTAAGGGTCAAAGTGAGGGGTGTCAGAGTGAGGGGTGTCAGAGTGAGGGGTGTCAGAGTGAGGGGGTTAGAGTGAGGAGGGAGTTAAAGTGAGGGGTGTCAGAGTGAGGGGGGTCAGAGTGAGGGGGATCAGAGTGAGGGGGGTCAGAGTGAGGAGGGGTCAAAGTGAGGGGGTCAGAGTGAGGAGGGGTCAAAGTGAGGGGGTCAGAGTGAGGGGGGTCAGAGTGAGGGGTGTCAGAGTGAGGGGTGTCAGAGTGAGGGGTGTCAGAGTGAGGGGGGTCAGAGTGAGGGGATCAGAGTGAGGGGGTCAGAGTGAGGAGGGGGTCAAAGTGAGGGGGTCAGAGTGAGGGGGAAAGTAACAGACGAACATCTGAAACTCATTGAATTGGCAGAGAATTGTTAAGTAAATACTTCCAGGGTTATTTCTTTAGTTTTTATTTTCTTTTGCAATATTTAACGGTAAATATCAGGATCATACCTCCTTCAGAAGATTGGTGATGTATTTTACATGTAAAAATTCTGGAGTCTTGTCTAAATCCAGTGACGACCTTCCTTTAATCTCTTTCTCAAAATCCTCTCTGTAAACTCTCTGTTAAATAAGACCACATAATTGTTAAACTAACAAAATACTAGACTGTTGAAAAGATAATAGAACAAGAGTCCTCAGAACAAAATTGATATTTTTTTTCTTATATAACTCTACCACCTCAGAGTCTTCTTATCAACAGGAAAATAACACCAGCTTTATCATAAAACTTAGAATTCTACAAACCACAGCAGAATCTTCGAATACCAGCTCCCTCTGGGAAAGCACTCTGAGTGAGGCTAACACCTTATGACCTGTTATTGTTTGACATCCGCCCATTTGGGGAGGAGAACCAGTAAAGTTGGCTATGGGATTGGATCACCTGACTGGGTCACTCAAAAGGGAGTGAACTGGGAAAAAATCTGGCAGCACGGAAACCCATTCCAGCCAAAGCAGCATGAACGTTCCCGTGCTCATCGTCCTTCTTACTGTCTTGTGTTTCGTGAATTCAGAAAAGACCCTCTGCAAAATGTAATGGAGGCAGGAGAGGAAGATTTTCCTTTACTGATTTGGGCATTGAGAATATTTATCTACTATCTATGGAGTTTGATACGAATCAAGTTACACTGAGATGGAGCCTCTTATCTTGAACCTGATAAATTATTCTTTAGGTAAGTGTTCACAATAAGAAATGAAAGACCACCCAGTTGGTGTGGCTCAGTGGTTGAGCATCGACCCATGCACCAAGAGGTCGCCGGTTCGATACCCGGTCAGGGCACATGCCCAGGTTGTGGGCCCGATCCCCAGTGGGGGGGCATGCAGGAGGCAGCCAATTGATGTTCTCTCTCATAGATGTTTCTATCTCTCCTTCTCCCTTTCTCTCTCTCTAAAATCAATAAAGAAAAAAAATTTTTTTTTAAAGAAATGAAAGACCCCACTGATTGTGGAGAGCCTCAATCCAAACGCGCACCCGCCCTTCCCACACTGCCACCCTTCGGTGGCTACGGTTCTCTAAACTCTACCAGTTGAACTACGCATTTGCAAGTCAACAAAAACCCATGTTTTATGACTATAAAGACAGTCTAAATAACAAAAATATCCATCCATGTGAAATATTTACCAAACAAGAGCCAAGATTAACCAGCTAACTATTTTATTCACATTGTTTCACCAAGATGATAAGAATAAATTCTGCATGATATTGTTATTAATGCCAAATGAAAGCTATTTCCAGGTTCATTATGTACTTATTACAGAGATGGGTAACTATATAAAGAAATTCTCCATAACACAAGGGAGCATAAGAAAACAAGCTGTCTCCTCACCTACATTTGTGTTACACATTTAACCAAGAATCTAGGTAGAGCCAGAGAAAAAGTAAATACTAAAACTAACAAGCTAACTATGAGTTGCACTGAGAACACTCCAAGTGAAAGGAACTATGGACACACCAAAGAACAGTATGAAAGCTGTGCTACAGGACTGGGTCCAAGGTATTCCCAGGCCCAAAATGACTCTTTAAAAAAGTGAACTATAGCCCTGGCCGGTTTGGCTCAGCGGTTAGAGCGTTGGCCCGCGGTCCAGAGAGACCCGGGTTCGGTTCCCGCTAAGGGCACGTATCTTGGTTGCAATTTGTCCCCGGCCCTGGTTGATCGTGCGGGAGGCAGCCACTCGATGTGTCCCTTTCACATCAATGTTTCTCTCTCTCTCTCTTCCTCTCTCTCCCTCCCACTCTATCTGAACAAAAAATGGAAAAATGTCCTCAGGTGAGGATAAAAAAAAAAAAAAGTGAACTATAAATGTGTGTATTTATATTATTTCAGATACTTCAAAGAGTCCTTCTCCTCTGGGGGGGAAAAAAAAGTTATTTTACTTAAGTCATTAAGAAAGGTTGACTATGACTAGAACCGGCCAATACATGACTAAGGAGGGGAAAAAACTTTAGTATGCTTTTCGTTCGGAGAACTCTATTTGTGAAACAGAAGACAAAGAACTTTTCAAAACCAGATTTAGACATTTCTTCTAGCAAACACACTAATTCATCCTATATCTTGCATTAGAAGAAAGTGAGAGAAGCATATTATAGGCTATAACAAAAACACGAGTGGCTTTTCCTGAGATCATCAATACTTAGCTTCACTCATAGGAGACTCCCCAAGAAGCTCACGGTCAAGTTCATCTCTTAGGAGTAAACATCACCTCTCTGTATCTACTTCATTGGTCCTGCCTTTAAATACATTTTCATATCAAACTTTGTCTAAGATGTTTAGATTTTATTTTTTTCTAGCATAAAATTTACATGCTAAATTACATAGAATAAATTACACACTACAAATATTTATAGCGTAAATTTGGTCCAAAGATACTTTCTGTGGGAAGATGTCTTTCTCCTTAAGGCCTGGAAACACAATGCTGAGCCTCAATATCTAACCGCCAATGGCTGTAACGAAGGGAAACACGCCCCAGCTTCTGCAAAGGAAAAGTCCTCCCTAGTGACAATATCAGAAATCAGAACGGCAAAATTTGAAAGTCAGTATTAGCAAAAGGCATACACAGGCCCCACTGTCAGGAAATTCCAGAGCATATAATAAATGCATAACTACAGTTAAACATTGAAGCCAATTTACACCTGATGTCAAAACAGCCAACCAAAAGCGGTGAATTAGTTCAACTGACTGATTTTCTTTTGTCAGTTCTCAACATTCACTTTTCCTTTTGTTGTGTGGAGACCCAGCAATGGTAAAGGCCAAGTGCTCTCTGTCAGCCTTCAGGATGTGCCCCAGGAACGTGCTGTGTGGAAGGTACAGCCCTGAAGGTACAGCCCTGAGTGTACAGCCCTGAGTGTACAGCCCTGAAGGTACAGTGCTGAGGGCACTTTCCACGTCCTTGTCATCTGTACAGTGAAATTTGAACCTGGGGCAATCTTTTCTCTTTTGAGGGTCCATCCCCCGTGGGGAAAAAAATCAACTTAACAGTTCATGTAAATTAAGACAATTTAGTCTACTTCGCCCATTGATTCTTTGAGGGGGTTTTATGTTTTGGGGTGTTTTAATTGGCTTAAGAGGATGTAAAATACAAGTAATTATTTTCTCTTCTCTTCTAAGTCTTGAACAACTTAAGACTATTCAACAAGCCAGAGTCGTGTCTGAGTACCCCTTCCCTGAGAAGATAATGATAACATCTCAACAAACAGCACGTATATGTTTATAAAATTCCTATGAGGGTTTTATTGTCCAGAAGTTATTTCTCCTTGTTTTCCTCTTGTTATTGGAAAATAGGAAAGGTCTCGTCCACTGAGCCTTCCTGGAGTGGGGGCCTGGGGCGTCATCAGCTGATACCACTGACCATTATTTCTAACCTTTTGAAGGAATAATCTGGTCGTACCCACAGAATTGGGATGTTGGCTGCAGACAAAACCTCTGTGTCTGGAGTCTCTTCCCTGCCCACCACCAAATTAAGAAGAAAGACAGGAACAGAAGAAATCTCCCTGGGACAGAGCAAAAGCAGTAGGGGGAATATGTGGGTGTGACCGTGTTAGCTTAAATGGAGAACGAAGTGAATAAGAAGGGAAAAGACAAACACAAAAAAACTGATGACTCTACCCAGGTCCTAAACACTGGCATTTCCTGGATATGTAATTTCAGGTAAAACAACTACTTTCAGTGGAATCATTATCAATCTAGGGATAATGTCTACCTGGCATCATTACCTTAAGAGGATTAAACGAGCTGATACATTTAAAGTAGTTAGCATATTACTTAGCACAGATTGTTCAGCACAAGTATTGAATAAATGTTAGTTTTATTGTCATTGGGGAAAAAAAAGGGGGTAAATAAAGGATCCAGCTCTTCTCTTTCTGTTCATTTTTAATCTACTCATCACAGTTTTTACACGGATACAACCCAAAAGTACCAGTTTTATAATCACAGAACGTGAGTGCTGAGAGGGATGTTAACAGCTCACCTGGCCTGATACCCCTATTTGCCAAATGGGAAAAACGAGGGCCAGAGGATCCCAATGACTGACGAGTGCCTGGATCCAGACTGAGTCTCCCTGGGTCTTCCTGCACGGGGTCCTCTAGACCCACTAAACACTCTGAACCACTTTCCTGTGGTTCAGAACATCAACTGGGAGTTGAACAGTTGATAGCAAACCAAAAGGACTCACCTCACTCTGCATCTTCTGAGCCTCCTTTGAAGCTTGATATGATGGTGTCTCAACAAATTCAAGCATCGATTTCCCCTTATTTTTCTCATATTCTTCTTTGTATTTAACCTTCATTGAAAAAAAAGTATAAAAAGCATATTAAGCTCACAAGCCCTTATGCAAATAGAGCGAAGTAAAATAAATATGTCTAAAATTAATCATCCTGTTTCCAAAAATCACATTATTCTGGCCATTGAGGTTGACCTCTGGGTTCCCTGTAGTTAATGACATACAAAGAAAATAAAGAGAATATATATATATATATATATATATATATATATAAGTTTTATATATATATAAGTTTTTAAGAAATAAAAATAATTTAGAACTATTATACTAAGTAATGTCATTCTAGGATTTGAATAAAGTATTTAAATAGCTAGCATATATAGATATATACCATATACATGGAGTTATATAGGTATATACATATATATATATATATATATATATATATATATATATATATATAGAAAGAGGCAGATAGACATCCCTGTGATAGCTGGAATGTTTATCAGTAAAGCATGAACAAGAAAGAAAACACAGTTGTGAGTCTCTATCTTTCTGTCAAAGGGAGGAAAGTGTTTTCTGGGATTGCTGAATTTTTCCATAGACATTAAGTAAAAGACACAGAGCTTTTATGTGATTTCTTTCAGTTTCACTATGCATCATTTAATAATGAATTATTTAATTCAATTACAACCACTCCTTATCTTATTTCAGTTTATAAATCGATCGATATTTTCCATCTACTAATAACAAAAACTATAATATATGTAAGCTGTCAGGGTAGTTGGCTTTTTTAACAATATACAAATTATAAAATTAAAATCATAGAAAAGTTTTGATCATGATTCATTTCACTCAGAAATGTATTTTCATTTAAATTTCTATGTTTAATAATTGTTAATAAAATGATTTCTTAACTTTTAAATAGTAATAATTTTAATAATAATTAAATCCAAAAGAAATTTTCTAATACTTAAAACTTGATGGTACCAGGAAACAACAGATTTTAAAATTCCTATTTGTAGGCATACTTTTGTTTCAAAGAAGTATAACCGATTGATCCATGAAAGTGTTTGAAGTATAATAACGTACTGCATTATGATAAAATTTTATGGGAAAAGTGAAATGTCAATAAGAATACAAAGAGAAAAGAAAAAAAATGTCCACTTCCATACCTTAAAGGAGAGCCAGTTTGTGTATTGTTTAAATAATGAAGGTGGGTGTCAAGTCATTATCAAATTTCTGTTCCACAGGATACATTTAAAAGAGTGATGCAAATTTTAATTTAATAGATGTTAGAATGACATATTTTGCAACTATTGAAACTCAGAACAAAAAAATATATAGATAGCAACTTCAAAATGTGCAAGAATGAAATTATTTTTTTAAATTTATTTCAGAGAATATAGAATCTCATGATTGAAAGAAACACTTAAGCAGAATACACTGTCAAGGTAGTTTTCCCATTTTCATAACACTTATAATTGAACTGAGAAAATATGATAAACTTTGTGCCTGGAAAATTAATTTTGCAGCACAAAATGACAAATCAGTACATGATAAAAATTGAAATCATCATGAGATTTGATCATCATTTAACTCATATACTGTAAGTTTTAAATTGTATGAAGTTAGTGTTATCTTATAAAATGCCTCTACATGGAAACATGGTTCAGACTTCCCAAATCAATAAATGTTAAGGGAACAGTGTCTGAGATTTTCGGAAGCAGCGTTCACTCTCCCCGGTGCACCCGCTCTCCGCAGCCTCGGGCTCTCAGCGGAGGTGCCCGGCCGTGAGTGGGTGGAGGGCCCAGGCTGGGGGGAGGGGGGGGAGGGCCCAGGCTGGGGTGTGGGGGGGAGGGCCCAGGCTGGAGGGGAGGGCCCAGGCTGGGGGGAGGGGGGGGAGGGCCCAGGCTGGGGTGTGGGGGGGAGGGCCCAGGCTGGGGGGGGAGGGCCCAGGCTGGGGGGGGAGGGCCCAGGCTGGGGGGGGGAGGGCCCAGGCTGGGGTGTGGGGGGGAGGGCCCAAGAGGGGGGGGAGGGGGCGCACCTGACTCTGGAGGGTGGCGTTGCCTTTGTGGTGCAGGTGTTCGGCAGCATCCGCATCAAAATGATACATTCCTTTGTTTTCCTCAAAAAGTTTTCTATACTCTCGCTAAAATAGAGAACATGAAAATAAGTTCAGAATAAAAGGGGCTGAGTAGAGCCACTAACACTTAGGAATGCAAACTGAAAAACACAAGCTGCAAGTTCCCATCTGCAGACGGCTGGTCATGTGGATTTCTAACAGTGAGCCAAACCGACACTGCAACGCAGACCAGCTCTAGGTGGTCGATGTGAACAGCATACGAAACACTCAAGAGAAGCAGAGGACAGGTAGCTGTAAACACGATGCAAAACACAGCCACCACACTGGGGAGTGGCAACGGAAAAGCCAGGCACAGGGCCAGAGCGATCAGGCAAGGTGGGCAACACGGAGGTGATCTGTCCTGCCCTTATCCTAGAACAGTATGTGTTTGATAGCATCTAGAAGAAAGAGCAGAGGAAAGGAAAGTTGGAGGCAGACAGAAAAATGTTGTACACACGGGCTCAGCCATGAGGAAGATGGATGGTCATAAGGAACATGAGAGAGTGAGAAATGATTCATCTAATTTTCCTGAAAGGAGAGGTTAGGAAGTGTCTGGGAGAGAAACTGGGGAATCTGGGTACAGTCAACTGAATTTTTTTTTTCTTTTTTAAATCTGTTTTTATTGATTTTTTTTAGAGAGAGAGGAAGGGAGAGAGAAATAGAAACATCGATGTGAGAGAGATACATCGATCGGCTGCCTCCTGCACGCCCCCTACTGGGGACCAGCCCGCAATCCAGGCTCATGCCCTGACCAGAAATAGAACTGGGATCTCGAAGTCCATGGGACTGATGCTCAATCCACTGAGCCACACCAGCCGGGCTCGAATGAATTTTTAAGGTAAAGAAATTGAATTACGACAATTTAGACACACAGACAAAAAAGTGAAATTGGAAGATACAGAATGGTTAAGAATGCCAACTTGGCAACTATAGGTCTCTAATAAAACAGCCACCAATAAGACAAAAATTACTTCATAATTTTTATACTTGGATATTGGACACAGTTATTTTACCATGTTTGGGAAAGACTTTTAGAAGTAAATGGTAATTCTCAAAGATGCAAGGCTACAGAGACTTAAGCTAAAGTCAGTCGCTCATTAGGCAATGGGGATTTCAGTGACAATGGCCATTCTGTGTAGAGTGGAGGGGGAGGTGAGCAGCATTTGAAAGGGGGCAGGAAAGATCTGCCAGGATGAAACTGACATGGTCTCAGCAGATGCTCCAGACATCTGAGAGTGAAACAGGAAGAAGCCCCATTGCCGGAGAGGGAAGGGATGCACATGAGAACTGCTATTCCACGGAGACATAGCAATGGTCCCCAGAGGCACGTTCAGGCAATTAGAGTGACATATGTCCCCCCAAACTCTGACCAGAATGAAGTAAAGAAGAAAAGGCCCCAGGAATGACAATGTTCACATAGTACATCTTGACTGAAAAGAGTTAAAGTCAAGAGCTAACAAAGCCTAGGATCTTATGTCTAGAATAATGAAGAGATCCTGAGAAAAGGTCAATAAATATCCAAGAACAATTATCTATTTTAGTTACAAAGAATTTCAGAAACTTCTATTTAAAAAATATAATAAAATAAGCACACCCAACCTATTTGAATTAAGATCTGCAGAACTTTTAATACTTGGTGTTCCTTATATTATAGTCTCTGTTGCCGCCTAGTGGTAGTTACAGAGAGCAACACACAATATATATTTTTAATTTATGCAAAATTATAAACTGAAAGCTACTAGAACTCTATTTTCCAGGGAGAAATGTTCCTTCAAAAATTTAATTAGTATAGCTGCACAAACTCATAAGCACTAATTTCACCTACACACTATGTGTTAAAAAAATGTATGATTTATACCAAAGACATCTAGAGGTCTTTAAAAACAGCCATTTATAATAAACTGACAACTAACTCTGGCAGACTGTCTTCTTATTAAGCACTCTCTTGTCTAATCTTTTAATAAAATTAAGTTTCGTTTATAAATCTACAAAATTCCAATTCCCTTTACATTAAAATTTAAAAGCAGGCAATTCTAATGTACAATAAATTTGAGCCAATATATTATCATACAACTTTAATAAATAGATACCTCAGAGTAATGAATTTTTGAGACTTAAACTTTCTCTCCCATGAAGTTATCCTTAAATCACAATTCTGCTATGGGGCAAAAGGTCTATAATCCAGGCAAAAAGCACCACCTGAACAAATATTTTAACTTTATAAATGGTATATAAAATAAATATAATATATGACTTTGTTGGGTTTTCTCTGTTGAAGAGATGATAAAAACAATTTATATTAAACTATAATTTTCACCATTATAAAATAAAGGTCAATATTCTGGAAAAGAAATGTTGTCTATGAGTGGTATGAATTCCTCCAGCTACACATTTTTTAATTTATCACCAAGGTATTTTTTTTTTTATCCTCACCCGAGGACATTTTTGCATTTATCTTCAGATAGAGCGAGAGGGGGAGAGGGAGGAAGAGAGAGAGAGAAACATCAATGTGAGAGACACATCAACTGGTTGCCACCCACACAACTCCAACTGGGGCCAGGGACAAACTGCAACCAAGGTACTTGCCCTTAGAGGGAACCAAACCCGGGACTCTCTGGTCCGCGGGCCAATGCTCTAACCACTGATCCAAACCGGCCAGGGCATCACCAAGGTATTTTTACTGGCTTATTTACACACGAATTCTCATGTCCTAAGTAAATTTAACCCAAGTATGGGTGAGGAGTAGTCAAGGGCAAAATGCCAGGACAAGGATCAAATCTGGACAAAGACTGAACGTGAGCAAAGCAGCTCAGAAAACAGACACACATTGAATTTAGAAGCGTACCTATGAGCCATGGAGGAAAACCTGAAACTGAAACGGACACTCTAGGAACAGAGGAAGGTGTGCAGAGGTACAGGGATGAGCACCGGACAGCGGGGCAGCATGAATTAAGTGTCCTGGGACTGAGTCTAATTCTGGGCAATAGCCCTTTAACCTTCATTTGCTGCTCAACAGACTGGACAGAATGATGGGTTGCTTTTCCTCCAAAGACCAGTGATAAAGATTAATTAATTAATTAAGTATCTCTACGAGTATGAATTACTTACATGCATAGTGCATTGCCAGGATGACAGAGGTGGTGGTGGAGAGAGGAAGATCACAACATAATGAACACAGATTTCATTCATCAAAGCTAAGGGCAGACCATTTCTAACCGGAACTGAAGCTGTTATCTCATTATTTAATAGTTTGGGAACCAGGGTTTCACGACAGGATTTTTTAATCCATGACTAGGGACACATCTCCTGAAAACAATTCTCTTCACTTTTCCCCATTTCTTGCCCAACACACTTTCCATCTACTCTGTACCTGGCCCAGAGCATTTAGTCAATAAATTTGGATAATTTTGAGTAATTACTAAAATAGGCATGGAAATAACTGAGGCCAGATTAGAGATCACCACCACCAGGGGGCATCTGAGAGGGAGGCAGTGCAGGCACAGGGCAGCCAGATCATCCATTGCCAGCATCAGTGACGTCACTAAGTCTCTGAAACGGCGTCCAGGAAATGAGTTCTGATAGAAGGCCCCACTTGGCATCCAAACACTTTCATCAGGATGCACAGAAACCGCCCTCCCCTCCTGATAGCCCTGAAGAAAACATGGGAAGCTTCACAAGACTGAAAGTCCAGTGTCTATGTAAACACCTTTAGGATTTCTTTTCAGAGAAAATACAAATTGGACTAAGACTATTTCTTATGTTACTGAGGCCTATTAGATACCGGACACTCTGCTCTGGCCTGGATAAAATCAAAGGTCTGTGACCTAAGAGAGTGATCCTCTCAGGGGTGGGGAACCTTTTCTCTGCCAAGGGCCATTTGGATATTTCTAACATCATTGGCGGGCCATACAAAATTATCAACTTAAAAATTAGCCTGCTACACTTAGGCTGATTGGGTGAGGCGTGCGATGCTGGTATTGACTTCACGGGCTTTATAGGGGCCGCGGGCCGGACATTCCCCAGCCCTGCGAGTCTAAAGCCTTGAACTGAATACAGAAGAAGAAAGGGGAAGAAGACAGACAGAAAGAACTATGAAGTGTGGTTATTCAACAAGAAAGTTTGCATTTAAAAGAAATTAAAGAGTTGGCCAAAAATAAACCCTTGTAAAGCAACAGCGTTGGTAGGACGTAAGCGAGCAGACTGCTTTCCCAGGGGTTAGTAGCTCAGGGAGGGTGCCGCCGGCCTAAGGGAGCAGGTGCGCTCAAGAGCCCTGCAGGCACGCGGCTGGAGGAAGCCACCAGACGCGGACAGCTGCCATCAAACAACCCACTTACTCCGCTGAGCATTTTGCTGACTTTCAAAGCATGGTCTAAAAACAAGGTTGGGAGATCTGAAACTGGTTCGTGCATGTTTTGAATGTCTTTCTTGTACTTCACCTATGAAAATAACATGGAACAAAATACTATCCAAGAGGAGAAAATAGTGTGCCTTTGCATTATTGCCATTATCGTGTTTAACCTCATGAAGTACTAGTCGTACACTGACAGACGAATTTGCACACAGCCACTAGATGGTGCTCATTTACTACTGAATGCATTTTTAAAGTTATTTCTGGGGACTTGAAAATATTTTGATAATTCCTTTTTTTGTTTACATATTCAAAAAGGGTGATGTAAGCAGAATCAAGTACATTTAATGGAAAATTCTGCTTGCAAAACAAAGAGAAATTTCTACTGTATTTTGATAATGCTTTGAGGCAATATGGGAGCTTTTGGTATTTTTTATGCTGTTGCCATACAGACCTTTTTACCAACTGCTTTGGAAATATAATAATATCAGTAACCATAATATTAAAATATTAAAAATAGCAAACATACTGAGCATTTACTCTGTGCCAAAAACTTTTCTAAACACTTTATACGTATTGAGTATTTCATCTCCGTAATTATCCCATTAGGTAGGTAGGTACTTTAAGTATCTCCCATTTTACAGATGAGAAAACTGAGGCACAGAAAGATAAAAGAGATAGCAGGATTCAAATCCAGGCAATCTGATTCTAAACCTTGCATTTTCGGCACTGTGCTCTAGGTTCATTTAAGTATATTCCAACTCTATTAGCTTTACATTTTTATGCCCCCCCCCCACACACACACACACACACACACACAAAGAAGAAAAAGAAAAAGAAATCATTCTATAATTCCTAGTGGTCCTAAAAGATAGAAACATCCATTTCAATTTCTGGTGACAAACAAAAGTTGGTTAATGAACACAAATAACAATACCTTCTAAATATTAATGAAAGTAAGATATAAGCCCCCTGATATGACAGAAGTTAAAAGGTTTAAACAATCTAACAAAGCAACAGTTCAACAATAATTAACCTTCATGCTTGAAAAGGTACTCTATTCATCCCACAACTACAGCAAAATGCTCAGGGTTTTTCCATGTTTGTTTTGATATTCTGCCTAATTCTAATAAAAAATTTAAAAGATCTTTTCTTGTAAATAAAAACTTGACTATTTTTAAACACATGAAATGAAAACAAATCTTGTGAAGAAGTACCACATCATTTACATAATGGACAAAAAAGGAATTGTAAGCCATTACAGGTATAATTTCTGAAAATTTCTTTATGATAAACTACCATGTGCCAGGTAGCACTTTACAATAAGCCTCCTTTCATGGGTATTATTATACGAATTAATAACTATTGTCATAATCACTAATTTATGATACTACACACTACTTTCCTGAAAAACTGTAATCTATTTCTACTCTTGATCAGATATAATAGTTTTATTAGCAATACTATTCTTGTATATCAACTAATTAGTAACCATTAACAGTAAATTACAATAATACACTTTTCTCAAAAAAACCTTCAGGAAAATATGCTTCAGTGTTTTCAACTAAAATTGCTTGGAAATTACATGACTTTGTTTAATTACAACACAGCCAATTCTGAGACAAGAATCAAAAGACATTGAAAACAATTTTCTATGAATTCCAAGTTATGAGACACTTACATTGCTCGCCAGTTCTGTGGCAAGCTTATTTTGCTTAAAAGAAACACTTTCAAGGGGATTGTAATGATGTTTCTTATCCTTCATTTCATTATCAAATTTTTCTTTGTATTTAATCTGCCATAAAAGAAAGAAAGAAAAAAAACAACGTAAGTTTCATAGCACATTTATCTTTAAACTTTCAAAATAACACATTTGATTTGTAATTAGATCAGATAAAAGCTGCCTTAAAAACGAATGAGCGCGAAGTTTAAAATTCCTGGTATTTTCACATGTGTAGAGTTTAATTAGGCATGAATTTTTATTTAAAAAAAAACCAAAAACCCCTACTTGAACATTGATCATAAATGCAATTAGGCATGAACTCAAATCCTATTAACAAGAATTAGGCACTAAAATCTCAGGATTTTTAAACGTCTCTTTCCATTTCTGCATTCCTATAATCTATGGTTAATTAGAAATTTAGAGCATAAATGAATTTAAGTCTTCCACATTTAGAAAAAAGATCCTAATCCCCAGAGTTTGAATATGAATTTTCCTGAGGGAATTATTTCAAATATAGGACATGCTTTGTACTATGGTTTTTCTCATCATTTCCCATTTGTTCGGAAATTCATCTTTAGGGACTACACTCTCTAAAGTGTCCTGGGTCTAATTAATGTCATTTTTTGTTTCTCTGCTTTAACTCCACAGTTGTATTCAGCAGCAAAACTATTTTCAATATTTATTCTAAATTGTTTTCTCCTTTTTAAAATATATATAAGTAATCTTAAAGCAACCAAAGGAAGGATTATCAAGTTATTCTGTAGAACTGCATTTTTCTCCATGGATACAGGAATATGTGAATGTATGCTATGATAACTAACTGGAATACAGACACAAGTTCTTTACCAAAAACAAACAAACAGAAAACTAACTACTCCAACTTCACACCCCCTTGGATTCCTGTAGCCAGGAAAGGATGACAGATTTCAGAAGCAAAAGTAAGCTGTTTTGTTCTCTTACAATATTTTTACAATATTATAATTCTTATAATATTTTGTTTTCTTACAACATTCTCATAATGCGCCTCTATTCACACATACGAAGGCTGTGCCTTAAAGAAGTTTCTATTAACAAGCAACTTGGGAATGGCTATTTTAATTGAGTGTGTGTTGTCTCCCTCAGGGACACGTGTCTGGAATCTATGGAAGAAAGCTAGTGAAACTCTTGATGGGAATACATTTGGAAAATATTTCAAGATGGTTTACAGCAAATATTTTCTGCTGTGGTTCCATCTGCTAATGATAACTTTCCGATATTCCCATTGCCTTATAAATTCAAGCAAAACCTCATTTATTCTAATTATTTGGTGAGGTCTCCCTAAAACAAGCAAAACTCTGATTTAAAAGTATATATGTTTTATATCATGAAACCTGGGACAATATCACCAATGGAATAAATGTAGAGCTCATTCGCTATTTTCCACGGTAGCTGGCACCAAAGCAAAGGCTTTCCCTACCTGGCCCTCCCCTGAACACACAATCCCATTGTCCACTGCACCCTCAACACCCCTCTGCTAGGGAAATGTCAAGGTATTTTAACTGGTGGTTTTGTTTCTCTGTGGCTTTTTAGTGCCTAAAGGCTATTCACTGGACAATGATGGTGGGCTCTCTTAAGTGACTTCCCCTTGAATGGACTCCTGACTCAGCCAGACTCCCCAGCACTCTGCAGTGACTGGGTAAAGCATTCTGATCGATGGCCGCTGTGCCCTGAACCCTCTCGGCCGGTAGCCATTTCACGAATCAACGGACCCTGCCATGCAGTGTGGACCTGCATCAAGCTTTCTTTTGCTTATTCACGTTCTCCAACCCCAGACACCGTGAGCGTCTTGGCTATGTATCAGCTAAATGGCAAATGTAAGTTGTATAATCCTGGTGCCCACAGAGCCCAGCACACTGTCTTTGTGCACCCTGTGGTCCCAGCACAATGACACTAGGAGCAGAGGCAACGCAGAGGGGTGTTAGCGTGGAAATTAACCTGACAAATTCTCCTCTGTCGTTAACCCTGGCACTCGCTCTTCCGGAGTCAAGGTGTGCTTCTGAAAAGCAATAATCCAAGTTGTTATTATTCCTTCCTTCCTCTACTCATTAAACACTGAGCCTGCGTTGAGTTCCTACCTGAGGTTGGGAACAGTGATTTGACCCAGACACACTCTGTCAAGACTAGAGTCAGTCATCTCTTTGAAAAGCAAATCTAAATGAGTCACACACTTAGAAATGGTTTAGAAGTAAGTTCCTGCATTTCTGCTCCCGTTGGGGATGCTGTAAACTGGCTAAGAGTCCACTGGGTGTGTCCCTAATCCTGTTTGTGCTAGTTGTACTTATTATAATTACATAATTTAATTTAATATTGTGAATGCTGGCAAATCTACTGCAAAAAGAGGGTTGTTATTTCCATGAAAACTAGGTTCTTTTTCTGAAAGACTTAATGAAAGCAATTCCCCACAGAGAAATTGTTGTCAAATTAAGGGTAGTCAAGAGAACCAGAAAAGTCGGGAAAGGGATATAAGTAATCTAGAAGGTTCTAGAACTCAGATAGATTAGCAATATATCTTTTAAAAAATGTCTTTCAAAATGCAAATCATAAACAAAGCAATATTAGTATGGTTTGCAAGAAAAACAACACAAAACTCCAAACAGAAGATTCATTTGTAAAGAAAAAGACTTGTCACAAAGTTGGTGAATAAATGGACACATAGGTGTTCTGTGTTAAAATAAAATGTTAAAATAGCTTTGTGATAGATTTTAATAAGAATTTGATTTTTGAAGATTTCTACCACTGTTATGCATTAGGCTATACCCCTTAAAATTTGAATTTTAAAATGCTGTCTAACCTTTCCAGGTTATTTCTGTCGTGTGGGATTAATTATTTAACCTACACCTGTCACTCATATCCTTATAATGACTATAATAATGAGCAAAGCATTGTGAAATTTATCTTGCTCTAACCTTCAGTACTCTGTGTGATTTCATTCAAAAGTGCCTAAGAAAAATGCAAGAATTTCCCTCATTAATTAACCACAAAGTAAAATGACTGGATTATATTTAAAAAATACCTTTACCAGATACTGATACCCAACTGTTTCTTACCTCCTTCCATAAGGTTTGCACATAAGTGAACTAAGAAAATAGCCAAATGGCTTAAATAGCTCCTATCACTCACCTTCTGACTGGCTCCCTCACAGACCGCCCACACATACCCAGCATCCTCTCCTGTTTTCAACCCGCACTTCACACGTCTGAGTGTCTACCTCTTCACACACTCGCATCTCCTAAGGGATCACGGCAGTGCTTTCTTCTGATTGTCACTGGTGACTCAAACATGGAACAAAGGATCTCCAGTTTTAAGGCCATTTGAGACAGAAGAGGTGCTGGGTGACTGCTGTGTTTTTCAGACACAATGATACCTCTCACCTAAATCAATTATTTCGGAAACGAATGAAAGTTACTTATACTTATGACTGATTTTATTGAAATGATGAATAGCATATCTTAAGGTGTTGATATCTACCAACTTTTTTTTAAAATACAGGATAGGTGTTTAGGGTCAAACTCCTTAGTTTTATAAAACATTTTGACAGACTGAGCAGGACTTTCAGAGGCCCACACCTGGAGAAAACACTGAAAGTGGAAACTACAAGGATATAAGTTAAACCAGTTCCTCAGCACTGCATCTGGACCAGACCCGTGTTTCAACAGCCTGGAGATGCCCTTCAACACACCTAGGATGCAAAGCTCTCACCACAAGGGGTGCCGGGCTTCACGACAACACCTATGGCTCAAGTTCACAACTAGCCAGAAGAGGCAGGAACAAGGCAGACCCTGAACAAAAGCTCTTCATCGTGGCTACACAAACAAATGTTAGGAAAGAAATGGGAAATGTGAGAAGTATAGCTTATCAGTGAAAATAAAAAGTAAACCAATAGCACGATTCCAAATGTCTACAGGCATTCATTTCTTCCCATTTTGGATGAAACTGAACTAAAGACGGTCAAGCAAGAGAATAAAACAGATTTTTGCGTAGAACTGATCATAAAGTCAGTAACATTTTTAGGTCTGGATTCTAGACAAAATAATATGTCTGTCCTCATTTTCATAACAAAATAATATCTTACTGACTTTGCACCAAATGTGGACGATGTGGAGAAATTTGTTTGATCAGTCTATACATGTTTATTGAGTGCCTAATCTGTGCCATTCTATAACGGGGGATTAAATGCATATAAACCTGCCCCCATGGAGCCCACCTGTGGTAAATGAAGTAGTTCTTTACACTTGCGTTTGAGATGCCGGTAAAAACACCAACCTCTTTATCTTGGCACATAAAATTTACTTTATTTTTTACTGATTTTCTTTGAATTCCTTGACCATAATTTTATGTTCTTCCTAAGTGTTAAAAAAGGCAACTTGACAATTATGGGAGCAAAACTACTGTACAAGTTAACATAGGAAGAGGCTGGTATGTATTTCCATTTCCTCTTCTGGGTCCGATCCCACAGAGCTCAATTTACGGTGAAATGGGAGCCTTCTGCCACGGGCCCGTCTCCGCCCTTCTCCGCCCTTCATCAGGCCGGGCTCATCCCTGCAGGCCGCGAGCACCGCCTCAGCCTCTGCTGCTGCCTGGTCTTTCCTCCCTGCACCCTCTCCCACGTCCCCTGCTTCCCTAAACCATTTCCTTTCTACGTAGGTATTTGCTTGCGGGCTCCTGTATTCACAATCTGTCATTAGCTTAAAAGCAAGACAACACGTGATCTTCAAAGTTGTTAATGAAAACAAGGAGCTACACTTCCTGCCCTTGTTTCCAGTTAATACACCTGAAAAGCCACATGGAACACCCTGAGTCCATTCCAGAGGTCCTGAATGTTCATCATCCCAGTTCTCTCCTTTCCTGCTGATCCTATACACCATGAGACCAGTAAGAATGCCATGAAAAAATAAAGAGGGTAGATACAACTTACAAATTACAATTTGCTTAAGTATCCGATCATCCATTGCTAATGATTCGAGAGTTTTTGGGGTTTTTTTTTTATCTGCCTTTAAATCCATGTAGAAGTCAAATGGTAAGATTTGGGGCGACTGAATTTAATCTGTGACAATTAAAGCTCAAATACCAAAACTTTCTTCTAAATGCTCTCAAATAAGATTGTGAAGGAGGGAATTTAAGACCAGCCTCTAAGAGCCAATGTTACTGTCCCTGCTTCATTCTGTACGTGAATTCATGTCAAAAGGTGGGAGGGAAAACGATTCTGAATGTCTCCAACTGAACCATATGGCTTTTCTAGAATCTGCTGCTTCTCCTAAAAAGTCAAGGGGGGAAGCTTTGCCCCCAGAAGAGGCTGACATCGTAAGAAGTCAGGTAGCTATGCTGGAGATCTCCAGCGATCCCAGAGGGTTGCCAAGCATGTGCCAACACCTGCCGCCTTTACAACAGGCGTCACTGGGAAAGAGGGGAGCTTGGCGTCCCAGCACTTCGGCCCCCGGTGAGAAAGTCCCCAGTCTCTTAGTGTACAACATCCTCCTGAGTCACAAAGTTGTTCGGTAGGGAACGGTGCCTTGAACTGTGAACCAATCAGCGCGAGGCACACTGACATTCGAGCGTCCCTCACTTGCCCTGCCCCGTGGGTGGACTGTCACAGAAACACCCCAGCTGACCCCTGGGATTTTCACCTCTTTCGAGGCCAGCCTTTTCTGCAGTTGCCACAATAACCCTCCTTAAATGCTTCTCTGCTCCACATGTTCTGTGTTAACACCTTTCTTACCTGCAAGCACAGGCTACTTGAGAGACGACAGTTAAAATGGTGAAAAGTGGTACTGGGGACTCCTTTTCTGAATTCCACTCTAAAACGCTCCCCATTTTACATTCTGAGATCACTTTCTTTTTTTAGAACACATTTTTCCACTCCAATCTGTAAGTGTGGCCTGTAGTCCAGGTGAGTAAAACACTGCTCGTTTATCATCGCTCACGTATCATCACAAATCCCCGTGCGTGTTCATGACCCACATCTCCTTGCTGTGTCGCCCGCCTCTGGTGTCAGGCCTCTCTCCTCTGTCATTCACGTTCCCAGCCTTTATCTGGGGTCTTCCCCTGAGCAAAGCTTTCTAAGAGCAACGTAGTTCAAATCCACCTCCTACACAGACCTTTCTCATTACACCACCCTGGCTGATGTCCGCTCCACACTCACAGAACCAGACGGCTGCAAGTAACACTTTGTGTTTACTTTGCTGCATTTTCCTTTCTACAAATAAATATGAGCATCGTTTTCAACGTGTATTGTCAATTTATATTTGCTCTTCTGTGAACTGCCTATTCACCTCCTTTGCTCATTTTTCTACCAGGCTGTTAGTCCTTTTTTTTTTTCCAATATAAAAGAACTTTTGGCCCTGGCCGGTTGGGCTCAGTGATTAGAGTGTCGGCCCGCAGACCAAAGAGTCCCAGGTTCGATTCCGGCCAAGGGCACATACCTTGGTTGCAATTCACTCCTGGCCCAGGTTCGGGTCGTGCGGGTGGCAACCAATTGATGTGTCTCTCTCACATCAATGTTTATCTCTCTCTCTCTCTCTCTCTCTCTCTCTCTCTCCCTCCCACTCTGTCTGAAGATAAATGTAAAAATATTCTCTGGTGAGGATTGAAAAAAAAAGAACTTTTGTATATTCTAGATATTAAAATGTTGTCATCACATGCATTACAAATTTTTTTCCAAATATTTGCAGACCACCACGCTTCTTTTTATATTTAAAAAGCTCTTCTCAGACACTTCCTTCTCCATATAAACTCTATCATTTTATGTTCTTCAGTTATATTTTATAGTTTTACTCATTTATATCTCTTCATTATGCAATGTAATTAGGACTTTTGAAACTTGAGGAATGGATATTTTCAAAGTGGGAAACACTTTAAGTATATGAAATTTACTGTTTGACAAAATTATTTTTGGTTTTGCAAATGTTATCTTTTTCCATTGAAACAGTTTTAAATTTTTACATAGTCATGTATATTTAACTATTCTTTTATAACTTCTGCATCTCTAGTCTTATTTAAAAACAACTGTATTATCCCTATTTGATATGTGTAGTCTCCTGGATTTTCTTTTTAAGATCTTAAAGTTATTTTATTGTTTACATTCACATAGTTAATCCATCTGGAATTCATTTTTTATATGGTTTAAGATTCAGGTCCAATTTTATTTTTACCCTGATGGATGACCAGTAATGTCAGCACCATTTATTAACTAATCCAACATTTTCCCACTGACTTGAACCAACACTTTTATCATATATTAAGTTTATATATATATTGGAATCTATTTCAGGATTCCCTTTTCATCTACTAATTATTTTATCTCTTACTATACCAATCCCATATTGATTTAATTTCAGTGGTTTTATATTATGTTATGGTAACTCATAACTTAAGTTCTCCCTCACTGGTCTTCATTTTCATACTTTTAAGGGCTATTCTTGGGCATTTCCTTTCCATTCAAACTCTAAGATCATTTTATCCATATTTTTTTTAAAAACCTGTTGGAAACTAATCAAAATTGCATGACATTTATATATTAATTTGGGAAGAACTGAAATTTTTATCTATTGAGACTTTCTTCCAAAAACATGCCATGTCTTTACACTTTTTCAGATCTTGTTTTATGTTTTTCAATAAGATTTCAAAGTTTTCTTCATTTTCATCACTCTTTTTAAGTTCATGATTAAACTGAAGCATTTTTAAATGAAGAAATTAATATTTTTATTACTAAGTTAAAGTGCATATGTGTGTGTAGATAGAAATCTAATTATTTGGTATGACTACTGCTAAATTCTAGAAATCCTGAGAAATGTGACAATATGGCTAAACTCATCAAAAAAGGTTAGGATTTGAGCTGAGAAAAAAGAAGACTTTGTTTTAAGCTTAAATTGGACTTATTTTTTTTTTCATACTGGAATTTATAATTATTGCAATCCTATCTGAACTAGTTTAAGAAACATTATCTTTGCATATTCTTGCAATTAAAGATAGTATCTAAAATGAAATATTTTCCTGAGCTGCTAGAAACAAAATCTCTGAATAAAATCATTGTGAAATCATCACTAGAGTCTTACTTGACTAGAAAGTTTAGAAGCTTCAACAGCATGTTCAAAATCTGGTCTTCCAATTACAGCAGGCTCTCTGTTCATCACGCCTTGCCCTTTCTTGTATTCTGCCTAAAATGAAAAAATGAGGGAATGTTCAATATTTCTACTTTCCAAAGAAAAATTTCATTGACATTAGCCAAATGCATACATATAGATACATAGATATAATATAGATATATAGATATAGATATAGATATAGATATAGATATAGATATAGATATAGATATAGATATAGATATAGATATATGACCCTAAGTCCATAAGAATATTCCTTACAATTCAACAAATTCTAAAATGCACACTGCTAAATCAGGAATTAATGTTATAATATGGCTATTTAAATAAACTCAGCATTTTTGCAGTAAAATAATTACTAATTTTGAGTCATGTATCCAAATCATCATCACCATTGTGTTTATATATAAACATTGAAAAAAAAAAAAAACTCAGAAAATTCGAGGTAATTGAGACTCTGCCTGTGCATACAGATAGCTCTTATGGCCTTGTGTAGTCTCGGGAACCGGTCTAACCCTATTTGATTAACATGCAGTGGAAGTTAGAAAATAATTATTGATTAGTAATGTTTAAGGTGTGTATAGCCTGTTATTTAAATATTTGGTTCAAGTTAAGACATCGTTTTTAACCAGCTATTAGGGATATTCAAGAAAATATTAATGAAGGAGGATGTCTTGGAGAAGATAAGAAACAGCCGTGATGTGTAGGAAATTGGCAAGGGTAAGTGCTGGCAGGGCAGACCTGCACAAGGAACAGCAACCAGTAAGAACAAGGCCAGGTGAAGTTCTTTTGGACAGGGCGAGGTACGAGATAACATGTGATCAGATAACTAACAACCTTGACTTCCAAGCTGGGACATTTGAATGTTATCTTACACCCGAATAGTATTTGATTTAAAAGTATGATAATACTAGCCATAGGCAAGTTGAGTTTGGGCAGATTATTTAGAGTCAGATGGAGAATACAGACTTAAAAATTGAGATGATTACTTTCACTCATTAAATTAACCATCCAACTGCCAAAGCCATGCTGTGTCACTGCAAAAATAAGAAATCATTTCTGCTCAAGATAAGAAAAGGTGATTACATTGCTTATGATCTTGGAGAGCTGCGTTGCCATCTTGATATCGGGTCTGTCCAGCTCTGCACTGTACACATGGGTGTCCTGCATGTCTTTTCTATAAGAAATCTGATCAAAGAGACAGGTTTGATTAAAAAACAGATATGAGTAATTTCATATAGCCACTACCCTTAATGTCCACAACATTATTTATCCTTCTTACAATCACCTTAGAGCGCCAACTGACCACAAGTTATTGCATAATGCAACATTTATTTGGATATATTCTCTTTTTACTATACCTATGCCTCACTAACATTATGACATATGAACTGAATTTATACAGCATCAAAAATATGAGCCCAAGACCTTGGCACAAAACCAATCTTAAAGGATTTTATATACACCACCCTCATATGCATGTCATTGTATGTAAGCGTGAATACACATATTCACATAAATAATATCCTCATCAAGGGCTTTCACTTGCCCTTCATATAGTCTCTACCCCAGTGGATGCAAGATAAGCCTAGCACATGGATATAGAACATCACTTCTGGGGTGAGGGTGTGTGAAGCTCTGTACCTCTCCAGCTTTCACCCACCCAACCACACCCTTCTCTCCCTTTTCTGACTGGACTCTTCGAATGCCCACGTCTGGAAATCCTAGTCATGGGCACTGATAGTTTTATTATCTATTAAGTATCATTGCAATGACTTGATCCTCCCAAAATAAAAGCAATTACATTACAGAATATCCATCCTCCAAATGCACATTCGACACAAACCAAAGTGTGGAAAATAGAGACTTTAAAAGAAAAATACATAAAAATTTTGCCAAACGTACTCTAGATGACAGTAGTTGTTTACATTAACTCAACTGACAAATAGCAATAGACCAGAAGCAAACTGGTATAATGTCCAATGGTCAACATTTCACCAATCTGTCCACTTCTCTATTTCTTGAGATTAGTCATGAGCTGAAAGAATATTCAGCTATTTTCCAGATGCAGTTCTATTTGCAATATCACTAAGGGCTCGTCACCTTGTCCATTATATTATGTTCTATTAAAGTTATAATGCACAGGGCATGGTAACGGTTTCAAAAATAAAATTCATCTTTATTTTTCCAAAGCACAGAAGGGTGGAACACAGAAATATACAACTAAACATCTATATAAATGCACAATTAACTACATTTTGTATAAAACAAGCATTTCTAATATTGCCTGCAGACTTCCTGCAATAGCATCATCTGGGGTACTTATTTAAAATTTAGTTTTCTGAGGTCCATCCCCAACTTCGTAATGGAATTTCAGTAAATGGGGCCCAAGAATCTGCATTTTAATGAATTCCCCAGTTGACTACTATGAATCAATATTCTAGATAATTCAATGTATCTTTTTATTTTCTTTTCAACCTTGCAGGGTTAAAAAAAAACATTAGTACATTACTTCTTTCAAAAATAATATCAAGTGTAAGAAATAATAATGTATTAAGATCTCAATAGATAGGCTCCCTATACATTATATTATTTATTTCAGTAAAACACTTAGATACATTTCTATTTACTTTTTTAAGAGCTTGTGTGTGCCTCACCATCGAGACTATTTTTTCAACTGTGTTTATAATCATGAACTTGTCTGACAAGTGAACAGCTGAAATACAATTAGCATAATTTCAACAAGAAATGTATTTTCTTCAGTGTTCCTGTTTTCATGGGCTTTATCTTGAGAAGTAATTTCAGATAGGTTTTTTGCATACAGGTGCCAAAAGAAACATGAAAAATAAGCTAAAAACTGAGTTCTTTTGTTGGATGGATTTTAAATCTTCAGAGATTTAAAATAATCCAATTTTATTGGTTTCAAAAAGCAACACACTCACCCACAAAGGATGGCCAACCAACCTCAGCCTGCACTGAGCTAAACACAAGCTGTGTAAACAAAAACCAACTCTCAGGTGAAAACAAACCAAAATTATTAACCACCTATAAGACCCCCCGTTTCCATGTTACTACATTCATATGAAAACCATCGGGGGGGGGTAGGGGGGCATCTTTTTGTTTAGAAAAGAATGAAAGTAAAATGGAAACCCTGACTTCTTTAAAAGAGCTGCAACCTTTCAGACATCTAAGCTGTACATGCGTTGCCTAATTATATGCTGTTCAGCCTAATGACGGAGTGAAGAGAGGTGACCGGCACAAAGGCGGCAGGAGCAGGACTCTGAATGGGGCCCCATCATCCATGTAAATTGCAAATTAGAGGCCGGCATATGTGACTCAAAACAAATATTAAGATTGACGTGAGCTGCAAATTCAAACAAGCGGACACCACAGAGCCACACAGGAGAGACGCACAGGAGCCTGGTCACTAGTCAGCGCTTCCAGAATGTCGCTGTTTGGGGACAGCCCATGGGAATGGGGGCTTATGCTGAGGGACACAGAGCAGCAAGTTCCTGGTTTTCACTATCTGCATGGATGTCTGAATATAGGCGGTATGACAACACGGGTCATTTTCCTAGGTTATCTCTTTGTAGTAGGCGTGTGTTCATTTTTTTTTTTTTTTTATCTGCCTAGCATTTTTCTATATGGAAACTGTCCCACCCTCACGCCATGTGATTTGGTGAGGCTATCAAATGCAGCCTACTGTCCTGGTCATAGGAGTGGCCACCTGACAGGCTATGCAGTCAGATACCCCATGCCTTCGAAAACCATGATTACTAGGAGAGCAGACGTAACCCAAGCAGGGCCAGAGTCCTTTGAAGGAGCTGAGGCTGGGAGAGAAAGAGCTGCTGTCCTGGCCTCTGGGATCAGCTGCTGTAAAGATTATTTAATTTTGAAAACACCAACTATCATCTTGAGACCCCCTAAACAGTCTGTCTGGAAGTGAAGTCACAGAAGTTAGCAGAGGCGAGATGGGACGGAGAGAGACAGAGTCCTGGTGACACTGTGGAGCCCCTGGATCCAGCTGTGCCTGAAGGTAGCATGAACTTTCCAGTTATGCACACCACTAAATTCTTGTTCTTTATATGAGCTAATTTGAGATGGATTTCTTTCACTGAATCTAGGAACTGCCAACTAACACAGCCTCTGCTGCTTCATTGATTGTTCTTTAGTGTCAAATCTGCTCCCTTTTGCCTCCAATAAAGATTTTAATTGTCTCAAAACCTGTCGTTGAATTTCTTCCTTCTCTCACCATGTTCACTTCCCTCTCAGCTTCTTTTTTCATCTCACTTTGTCTTTGAATCTCAGTGTGTTCTCTCCTTATAAGCTTTCCACTTCTGTTTCATAAGGCCACAGCTTCTGCGTGTTTCCTATGTCCGTGCCGTGTCCACTGTGCCAGGCACTGTTCTCCGTCTTCTGCACACGTTAGTTTATTAAGTCCTCATGCCAGCCCTGCTGTGCTGAGCTGTCTGTGCTCAACTGAGTTCTGACCACACACCCTCCCCATGGAACTAGTTATCCCGAATCCTCTTCCTTTTGTCGTTCTAGGGTAGATTTGGCCAATAAGAGACTCATTCGATTTAGAAAACAGAAGTGAAATGGATGCCATTGTTCTCCCTGTAAAGCCAGACACGTGGCAGACAAAGAACTCCCGGTGACTTTGCAGCAAGTTTTGCATATTTAGACAGCAGTGATCTGAGATTCCTCGACAGGTGAGTTAATAAACTGGAGGGAAGCAACACCTCCACCAAGACTGTCTTTTACAGTGAAGTTCAAGCACTTGAAGATGTGAAGGCTGAGAGCTGAGGGATGGCGGCCAAGATGGCAGCCACAGACAGACACCTGTTGGGGTAGTGTGCGCAGAAAGACTCAAAGAAACCAAATCTAACTGGCCCAGAACCATTCATTCCCTTTGCTACTCTGATGACGGTTAACATTATTCTTAGCGAGAAGAAACTAGAGAGGATATGTATTTTTTAAGTTTGTGGAACAGAAGTGAGTAACTAACCAGTGGTCACTCTCAAGAAATACTTCTAACATCATCATAAACTCTCACATCAGAAAAGCTCGCCAGGTATCACCAAAGGGGCATACACACTGGAAATGCTCTCTTAGGCTCATTTCTGTCTGGGCATCCTGTATTTTTTAAAAAAAAAACACTCAATTATTAAAGTATAAATATTATTTTTATAAGAGAATGTAAACCTTTTAAGTATAAGTGAATGGAAGCTCTGATATTCATCAGAAAAAATAAAAGTTTTCAATCTTCTAAAAGATGAAGTAACATATGAAGCTGTATCCAGAACAGTTTATCATTATTATTATTGTCATTGTTTATAAGAGCATTTCAGAGTCGACAAAGTTTTCTTATTCGTGGTTTAATTTTATTATCACTACAACCCTATGAATGAGGCAGAACAGATATTACTGACCATTCTGTCCTAGAGATGAACAAGATACTAATACACCCATTTTCATGTTAACTCCTGAAGCAGTATTATTCTAAGTCACATCAAGGAACCACACAGCGCCGGAAATGTTTTCCCAGCATCATTTCTACTGATTTGTCTTTAAGTTTTTCACTTTCTGATGAAATAGAAATTTTGTCTGCTGATAAGTTTTTATTAACATTAAGAAAGCACATATATCATGCTTGAAAAGAACATTAAGTCTCTTGCCTCCCCTGCTGAATACTTCTTTCTAATGCACATTGAATTGATTACCAATATGTTGTTTTGGAAAAGTTTACCACTCCAATTTCATGACAAGTCTATACAGACCACATTACTTATAAAACTTGAAATGGCAGGTTAAATTTTGTTTGACTTACTTCAGAACTATTGGAGTTCGTGTCTCCGGTAAGATTGATGAGAACTAATAATGTTACTGGGTTTTCATTACAAGCCCATCTTTAGGGAAAAGCAACAGGATAGAAACCTCCAGTTTCTCTAATTACATTAGAAAAACTTGGCAGGGATACATCCCTTAAGATACAAAAGGATTTAGATTGGCTCTTTTTAATCATTTTTTGATTATAGTATCAGCAAAATAGGTAAGTTATATGGGTTCGAGAAGCTTTTGAATATGCCCTTCTGACCTAAATGTTGCTTAATGTAAATTTCATATTGATTTGGACCATTAATGAAATCTTACCTCTTTAGGTTGTTTTGAATTAACTATGAAATCACCCTTTGAAACTGGAGGGGGACCAACTAGGACTAACATTTTATGGAGGGGTTCTTCTGCAGAGCACTTCACACCTATCATCTCATGTTACACTTGGGGCCCTAATGAGATAAAGATCACTGCCCCGATTTTAGGGTGAGAACACCGAGATTGAGAGATATTAGTGACCTGTCCAAGGTCATGCAGGCAAGGGGCAAAGCAAGCATTTTAACCCTGGTCTGACTCCAGCTTCCTTTTCTACTGTATGCTACAGGGGAGGATAGTCTGAGAAACAGGTTTTCCTTGTTTCGTGATCAATGAGTTTGGGGGTGATAAAAGAGACTAACTGCCCCCGAATGCCTTTCGGAGGTAAAAATTCAGTTGGCCAGTCACAAAGAATCTGCTCCCCATCCTCTTCTGCTCATTCACATCTCTAAAGGTAGAAAGGAAAGAAAGGTTCTGAAACGAAAAGTGTCCCGTGTGGGCCACTGATGAATGTTTCAGTAAAAGGTGTGAGTGGCAAGAAGGCAGAAATTAAAAACTCTGAACCAACATTGTCCCAGTTTCTTGGGTCTCCAACAGATATTCGAAAGCTGACTTGATTTGGATGGAAACATAAAAACGGTAAGTAACGATGTTGACTTGCATTGTTTCTAGGCAGAGCAGGCGTACATGCGACAACGCATTTGATTTGCAATTACATCAAGTCATTTATAGGCTTAGTGTGAAATAACATTCCATGTTACAAAAGGGTGATTCTATTCGTACGTCCTCTGCCAAGGAGTTTCGCTGGACGGAGGGAGGCAGGGTTTGGTCCCTCGCGGTGACGCTGCAGCCTCACCGGCTGAACCACGAGGCAGACGCACTGGCTCTGCTCGTGGCTTTAAGACCCACGTTTAAATTTCATATTGCGGGGACAACAAATGTATTATTCTAAGTGACTTGACTCGAGAGGAATATCAACTACTTCACAGATAGAATACAAATATCCTCCTCACTTAAATCTGAGTAAATAGTCTTAAACACTTTCTAAATCCTATTATATGTACAAACTTCGCATGTAAAGGTTGAGCTGGTTAGACAGAGGAGTGTAAGTAAATACACCCTTCTCCCATAAGTACACAGTATTGAATGGAGAAAAGGGCTTTATACTCTATTCCCTCAATCCCTCAATCAAAGACCTTTCAAAAGAAAAGGCAGACTTAAAGTAATAACCCCGCTTCTATGATAAGGAACTTCCGTATTTGAATTCCATTGAATTATAGAGTTAGAAAGGGCCTCTTGAGGATCTGTGTAATGCCAGCTCCTCCCCAACCCACCACCACCACCTTCTTCTTTCCTGCAGTGCCCTGGAGCCGCTGATCTGAATGTGATAACCTATTTTGTGCCCATTTAATAAACTTCATTTAAAATCTTGACCAATAACCAGTGACCTTTATGAGGGAGGCAGCAGAGCCTAACAGAAAGAGCGAACTCGGAGCTTTATCCTTTAGTCTCCTTTTCCTCAACGACAAAATGGAAATCGGTACAGGGATTTTGTGAGAATTGGAAATGATCAAAGTCTTGGCACAGTTCTGCTACACAGCGGTGCTGGCTAAGAGGTAGTTATTATGATTATTATGGTCATTCTGTAAGCAAACTGTTCTTATAAAGCATCCCCTTCAAATGACCTTGCTGGTAATAACAGACATGTAGTTTCTCCATCTCTCATCAGTCTCAAACCATCTTAGAAAAGTGCTTTGGCATCGGTGTATGTTTATACATTTGGATTAAAATGTAAAACCTCACTCAGTGTTACTTAAGCACTGACCTATTGCAATTCAATATCAGGTAACTGCTGCCATCCCACAGAGACTGCACAGCTGCGGCTCCGGGCACAGGTCCGCCAAGCGCTGTCACCGAGAGAGCTGCGTGGCGGGACCGACCCGTGTAGGATGACGAAGATGTTACAGGTACTTTTCAATAAAAGGGAGTTCCTTGACCCAACTAGAACAGACACCTTATCTTAACTGATTCTAACCCATAAAGAACCTGACAGTTTCTATATTCCTTCTAGAAAGCAGAGAATTCATGACGGGGAGATAGATAAGCTTTCCCTGAGATTTCAGGAAGAAATATTTCTTCTGGGCCACCCTGAGAGTACTGGGAATTGAGCAAACACATGAAAGCTTTGATGTACCTCCTAACTTATAACCAAAGAAGAAGTTCGTTTTCTACAGGCTCACTTCCTCTCTTGGCTTCTGCTTCTAAGCCAGCCACTGGGCATCTACTGCTTTTCTATTCACCATGGGTCTTAAGTCTGGTGCTTTGCTCCCCACCAGCACTCCAGAGGAGACAGTGGTGGGGTAGGATCTTGCTAGCATCGGTGAATGCTTCTTCCCTGGGCCACTGACTGGCAACGTTCTTTCTCCCGATTCTTTTTTTGTTGTTGTTCAGATAGAGTGGGAGGGAGAGAGAGGAAGAGAGAGAGAGAGAGAGAAACATCGACGTGAAAGGGACACATCGAGTGGCTGCCACCCGCACGACCAACCAGGGGGGCCGGGGAAAAACTGCAACCGAGGTACATGCCCTTAGCGGGAACCGAACCCGGGTCTCTCTGCACCGCAGGCCAACGCTCTAACCGCTGAGCCAAACCGGCCAGGGCTCTTTCTCACGATTCTTCTGCAAGCCTAGTCAGCAAACCACGGGAGCTTCGCCATCGAGTCAAGAAATTCCTAAGAAATCCTAATAACCCAGTAGGTCCAAAGCATCCACATGCGCCTTGTTCAAAGCAGAATTTCCAATGCCTGCAAGTACCGGGCATTTTAAAGGCATTCCACAAGGTTTTAATAACTGTTAACACAATAATTCACATCTTTCTGACTGAACACAGAGAGAGAAAAATAAAAAAAAATTTAAAGTCCTGTTTGAATAAGGAGTGTCATCATATTTAAATTTCAACAAATATCCATGGCTGTGGGTTTACCACAATTTTCCAGAAAATCACGAGGAGTGGCTTCCTTACGTTACTCTGGTGTTTATTGACCTCCATGGCGTGTCTGATCTCAGGTGGCTCCTTCATGTGGGCGTAATCTGAGAATCCTTTAGCTGCGTCATGTTTCTGCTTGTAGGCAATCTGAAAAACACACACACGGTAAGCCGTTACTCTCATTTAGAGGTGCATTAAATTCTTCCCTGTTAAATTCCAGTGTTTGGCTCGGATTTTAGACATTTGAATACTACAACTGATGGTCAAATTGCCTGAGCCTCTGTAACAAGACAATATACATAACACTTTCATTTTAGTGCTTTCGTTTAGGCTCCTAACTCTAATTCTTTGTCACTTATTTCAAAAGTCCTTGACCACAGGCTGAAATCCCAACTCTCGTATTCATCTGCTTTAAATCTCTGCGAGGATTTTGGGAAATCTCCCTCACGCAAGAGCTTTTAGGGTTCTAAATGTTCAAGGTTTAAATGTTGGGAAAGCAACTGACAAAGTGGGGGAAATGACTGGATATTTAAAAGTGAATTGTTCATTTTTAAATTAACTTATGATTTTGTGAAGACACAGCTATACTATTTAAATGCCTTAACCTTTGGGAGAAAATATAATGCAGGCAGAAATCTCAGCTATGTCAAGCCCTGTCCTCTGTTAGAGAGAGAAGCATCACACCAACACCATCCATTACCACCAAGTTAAATGTGTTCTGTACAGGGATGGAGAGAAGCCATGAGCATGGCTACTTCAGAAACAGAAGCAACCAAACTCAACAAGAGAGTCGGAAATTAAAGAAGATCCTGAAGACAGCAAACAAAGTATCCCCTACTCTCAGTCTATGTCATTAGCCTATTTATTTCCTTCATACTTTTTAATTACTTTGTTTCCTGTATGTTAAATTATGTCTTTTCTTTCTGCTCTTACTAGATAGATCATAACTGTCTCATTCACTGAAGTCTCAGAACCCCAAATAGTGCCTGGCACAGAGTAAGCAGTAATAAATATTTGCTCAAATGAATAAATGAATGAATGAAAATAAAACAGGAACAACTTACTTCAAAATTAGTTGTAAATATTTATTAAAGGTTTAATAATAAAAAGATATTAAATGGGATTAGAATTACTTGGCCCAAGAGAATAAAGTCACCTTGAAAAGAGAGATTAGGCCCTGGCCAGTATGGCTCAGCGGTTAGAGCATGAGGCCAAGGACCAAAGAGACCCGGGTTTGATTCTGTCCAAGGGCACGGACCTCGGTTGTGGTTCGTCCCCAGCCCTGGTTGGGGTCGTGCAGGTGGCAACCAGTCGATGTGTCTCTCTCACATTGATGTTTCACTCTCTCTCGATCTCTCTCTCTCCCCCTCCCTCCCTCCCTCCCACTCTGTCTGAAGATAAATGTAAAAATATACTCGGATGAGGATTAAAAAAGAGAGAGAGAGAGAGAGAGAGATTAGAACAGTATTTACCAAGAACAAAACAAAACTTAATTTTCTATGAAAAAGAATAAAGTTAAACTTAGGGGGAAACTTTTTACCAATATGATCTCCTCCAGAGCTATGTCTATAAATACAATACATGTTTAGTGAATGAATAAAAAAAAAACTAGTTTATTAAACATTCTCATGAACTTAAACTCCTCCTAGGCTTTAACAAACAGAACCACCCATTTGACTTAGATAATATACTTCTCTAAAGGATTAAAGTAATAATTACAAAACTGATTTTTAAAAATTAAAAAATAAAATCATCAAATATAACCACACACACAAAAGTACAACTTTCAATGTTTAAACCCCTTCTCTGCTTCCTCTACTGAGCTTTTTTCTTGAAAACTAATAAAAGAGAACTCAGTCTGGGTGAACACTAAATTGTCTCTAAATTTTGAAAGCTGTGATAGAAAGTCCCTCCTTCACTGAAACCCAAATCCGTCTGCCCACAGCTGCACCTACCTGGCCACACAGGAGTCCAGTTCACAGGACAGAACTTTAAACACGGGAACACAGCTGTCAACGACTTCCCTGCTTCCAGACTGTCTGTGGGTTGAAGCACTGAACCCCTAAACTCCCTAAATGCACTTCTCAGCACAAATTCCAACATATCCATCTCTTTCTTAAGGTGCCCACGATGCTTCAGAGCTGGTCTGACCTATCCTCATTAGAATTATTCAATTTAATCTAGACTACCATCTCTCATGGGTTATATGTGATTAATGCATCCATAGATCACACTGTTTCCTTTTGATGGTTGTGCTGAGATGTCTGTCAACTAACACCCTTAGGTGGTGTTCGGTCCTGCCCAGCCCTGCTCCCACATCCAATCCTGCATATATAGTTAATTATTAGGACTCACATGCAGCACCTCAAGTTAGCCCAGGGATAACTCATCTTGTCAGAGTCTGTCCCGTGATCTAATCCATTAGGATATCTAATTCTGATAAACATATCTTTACATTTTTCACCAATTAATTATGTTAAACAGGAAACCCATTAAGAACCTCAGGACGGCCTGAGAACGTCCATTATCTCAGTTCCATTACATTCTGTATTATATCTTTGGGGGAGGGAGGAGTTTAATGGGGGGCTACGTCTATTAAGCCAGGACAAAAACTTCTATGAGATATGTTCCTTCTACTTAAATAAAAAGAGCTAGGTGGTGCCTGTCTCCTTTTTGCTGAACACCGGGTTTATTTTGTACCTTAGACCGACTATCACAGTTCTGGCTTTATAAACATAACCAGTGCAGCTGATGATTTTGTGGGTTATCATAGAAATGGTGAGTCATCAAACAGGGTTTTAAAAAGCACTCTTTGTTTAAAAGGCTATGTAATTTTCTACTTGCAGCATTAAAATAGTCATTTCATTTATAGCTGCTACAAAGCACCACTTCAGAATTAAGATTACATCAAGTTGGAGGCAGCTGAACTTTAATTTATCATATTAATTTTCATCTTTAAAACAGCTAATGGAAAATTATGTCAAGCTAATAAATTTCCTGATAAATGTGATTTCCTAGGATGTGTCATTATTGGGTGGCATTTCCCTAGATTAATACTTGTTTTCTACATGCCCTGAGAATTAAAGTTGCTATCGTCCTGGACACCTACCTAGTAGAGGGCACTTGCGATGATCTTATATACTTTATATATAAATATGCTCATATAAGTTATACATATATATCTATCTTACATATTTGGTTACACAGTATATCTTTACATCTCATGTATGCATACATAAGGTGTACACAGATTTCTAACTCACAGTATATTTTGTAACTACTACATAGGTAGATGCACTTCTGAGCAATAGCACAGATGCCTCCGATGCTCCTGGAAAGACCTTGTGGCCACTACAGGTGAAAACACGGGCTCTGGAAACCTCCTGGTGCAGATGCCTGAGTACCTTGTACCACTTCTGCGATAAGGGATTATTTAGCTTCCGCCTGAAACAGCCCTGGGGAGAAGGATTTCACTGCTTCATGGCACAATCCATCCATTTCCAGAAGCTTTCTTTGTGATCTGTGTTTATAAAAATTTTAATGAGGACTATCTAATAAAATGGCTTCCTAAAATCTCCACGTCTCTCGCCCTCGTTTTTGAAAGGCCCTTCCTTTTATTAGTCATTTTCTATAAGGAGCATTAATCTAGCTAACTTCACTTTATCACTCTAGTTTGAATGTAAGCATTTGAGAATGTTTGCAAATTGGTTTTAAGATACTATTTTGTTCCAGTGTCAAAGTTTTAGGAGATTTTTCATTAGAACTCAGAATGCCATTATACTTCAGATTTGTTTAATACTCTAATTTAGGTTAGCACAAATCTGGTACTATTTGGACACAGTAAAAGGTTAGTGAGGTTTTTTTTGTTTTGTTTTGTTTTGTTTTAATCACAGACACTGTCAAATCGTTGTACTTTCTTAACTGTCGTATTACCAGGTAAGCTTTGAGGACTGCAATTTTTTAAATAATAAAATTGATGTACCTAAGACTAAAGAAACATTGTTACAATTAAATAAATCTCTGAACTAGATGCCTTATTCAGGGTCCAGGTTTTTCCTAATTAGCAAGTTCAGTGACTGATTACAACACTGGGCAGCACCGCCCCTCAGGAATACAAGCCTATCTTCCAGGGTGCATATTTTACTAGGACAACACAGAGCAACAATGTAAGTGATGACCTACTGTGGCAAGAAACGAAACAAAAAAAAAAACAGATCCCAAAATATACAACATGGATTATTTTTCATGTTAAGTTCTGTATGGCACGTATTTGCATACTATAGCTCTATTTGTGCTATAAAAGGTGAGAAAAGTCGTGCATTTCCAAAGCCATGAAGATGTAAAGTTCTGAAAAATGTTACCTTCCCAAGTAAGTATAAAAATAAAATAGATTTTTTATTTTCCTTCTTTATTGTTTAATTGTTGCTTGTCACATATCAAGTGTTGTGTTATAATTATTCGCTTTGTAAAGTAGCCCATATTATCAGCAAGTGACTAGGTGGTCAGATGTGGGCAGCAAACTAGAAAAAGGGCACATGGCCAGCCATGCAAAACTTTGACATCATATATTTTTAGCCTCATGTTGCACAGCTAAGATTAGCTTACTGCCAAGTTGGGGACACAGTGGACATTTAAATTTGTAATAATGAAGGACTTAAAGAGGTTATGCAAAGGATAACTATGCTCAGTATTTTTCAAGAGTAATCTATTTTCAGACTATTTTTAAATGATGTAGGTATCCTCTGTTTAAAAGTACAAAGAATCCAGAGAAAGAAGTAAACGTGTTCAATAAGAAAAAGAGGGACAGAACTGGTAAGAAAGAGGCAGTACAGTGTGTGGCTAAAAAATGAGACTCTGGAGCCAGACAGTCCCATGTTCATGCACTGGCTCAGCCATGCACTGACTGTGTGACCTAGGGTAAGTTACTTAAACTCTCTGTTCTTCAGTGTCCACAACTCCAAAATGGGGATGTCTCATAGAGTGCTTGTAAGGGTTAAACGATATAAATATTTGTGAAATGCATAGAACAGCATAGTGTTTACTATTATTTTTATCCTAAAATGTAGCATGAAGAATATTAATTGTGTAAAAGAAAACATTTCCTTGGAGAGGAAATCAACAAATTGAATAAAAATTCATTTTGCAGGTATGTACGGAACATTTCCTATGTACCAGGGACTGTTCTAAGCACAGAGGTAGAGCAGGGAACAAGACAGATGAGGCCCCCGCTCTCACATCGCTTAGGGAACCAAGTAACAGATTAATAAAGTAAAACAATAAAAAAATCAGATTGTGCTATAAAGGAAAGAAAACAATAAGATGAGTGAGAAAGGCGAAATATTCTATTTTAAAATTCTGTTTTAAGAAATGCAACAAATTAAATGTATTAAGTATTCCTTATGTATTGATGTACTATAAAGAGAAAACTACTCCGAAACTCTTGTGGATTCCACATGAGTTTACACGATGACCGTTCTCAAGTTCATCTGCAACTTACAATCACCAAAATGGCCATTTGCACCTGATGGAGCCTCTTTTTGGTAGCCTGAGGTATTCTAAATGAAAAACGCAATGCAACTTTCATGTTTCATTCAAGATAAACAACTTTTTTAAATGCTGAATCATTTATATTAGGCTATATGCTTTATCTACATAATCATGTAACGGTTTAGGAAAAGCACACCTCACTCTGAAGCTGCGTAACTTCTCTTGCGAAGACACTGTCGATCGTGGCTGGCATCTGCTTATACAGAGAATTGGAGAGGTCCGCCTTCGTGGTGCCTTTGTATTTTGCCTGGGGGGGGGAATAAAGGGAAAAAAAAATAAACATTCCTCCGTTTTTACTGTGAATATTAAGACAATAAAAAGAAACTCTTTAGAAACAGAATTAATTTAAAAATCTGAAGAGCATTTTAATCCTCAGTACTGGACCTGATGAACATTATTTATTATTATCTTTATTATTGAGAGTATTACAGATGACCTCCTTTTCTTCCCCCATTGACACCCTCCACCTGACTCCTGCACCCCCAGGCCTTCACTGCACTGTTGTCTGTGTCCATTGGTTGTGCATATATGAACATAAGTTCTGTGCTTTATCTCTTCCCGCACCCCCCCGCCAACCCCTTCCCTCTGAGGTTTGTCAGTCTGTTCCCTACTTCCAAGTCTCTGGATCTATTTTGTTCATCAGTTTATTTTGTTCATTAGATTCCACAGATAAGTGGGATCGTGTGGCACTGTCTTTCTCTGACTGGCTTATTTCCATTACACATTTTGAAGAAAGACAAATCCAGTTTACCATGGAGAGAGCTTTAAACGAGACATGTAAGAAAAAAGTGACTATTTAAACCCATGTGCATTTCTGAAAGTAAATCTATCTGTGTACGTTCACAGTTTCATAAATTCGGTCAGAAGAAAACTCTGAGAGCAATGAGACATCCGAGTTGCTCCAGAAGATGCAAGCTGTCAGAACATCCTGCCTGGAACCCGAATGCCGAGGACAGAGCTCCTTTACTCAAGTCTCCTCGCCTCCCACCACAATGAGGGGTGCGGTGCTTTTCGCTGTTTCTGCACCTCACACCTCCAGTCTACACTCTTACTAAGTGATGTCAATCACTACTCTTAAAAAGAAACACTCATTCACCATTTCCTCTTGGGAAGATTAGGTTCAAAGTAACACAACAGATTGCCCACTTCCACGTTTGCGCTCTGCAGTTAACTCCTTCAGGAAAACGAATCAATGAATAGCTAAGGACATCAGGAATTTCTTGGCACGAGAGAAATAACAGCTAACACAAATAAACAAAACTGTGTTTTTCCACATTCTGTCGACAAGTCTCTGCTATGACTCCAACTCAGAACTAGACTTGAGCGTTGAATTATTGAGCATGCATCCTGTTTAAACCTTGTGTTTCTATAATTCTTCAGGTTTGGGTACTTAATTTAAAAAACGTACTAATTTTCCTCACAATGTTTTCATGGTAGCAGAAATAATCCTGAGACTATCATGTTGATTTTTTTTCAACACATGAAACACTAGAGGTGAACCATTTTATTCACTCTCTTGTCAAGTTTATCTCTTCGAAATGATCCATTTGTAGACAACAGAAATGCATCATCACCGAAATCACTGTTACAACTGTCCTTTTCAGTGCAACACATACTGTGGTCCTAAATACTCTCAGAAAGAGATCATATGATTTCTCAGCAGGAAAATGAATGTAGTGCATCTCACTCTGTGGTTTCATACTGGTATCTCCGTTGAGCCAATCCTACTCAAAAATAAATTTATTTAAAATTACTTAACCAAAAGTATCATATTTTATGGAATCAGCTGGTAATTATTTGCAAAATTGTATTCAATAATTTATAACTAATTAATCTGTTAGGAAATAAAATATGAAACTTCTAAAATTATTTTGAGAGTACTTTTTAGTTATTGAATAAAAACATCCCTTTTCAATATCCTGGCTGGGTGGCTCAGTTGGTTGCAGCATTGTCCCGTACACCAAAAAGGTTGCGGGTTCAATCTCCAGTTGGGGCACATATGGGAGGCAAGATTGGTATTTCTTTCTCATATCGATATTTCTTTCTCTCTCTCTCTCTTTCCCTCTCTATAAAAATCATAAAAACATATCTTCAGATGAGAATTATATATATATATATATATATATATATATATATATATATATATCCCTTTTCAAGAATAATTCTATATAAATAGAAAGGTTTGGAGTCAAAATGCAGACATATAATAAAGCATATCAACCATGGACAGTAAAAGATGTCAATTTACATGAGTTAATTGATAGTGCATAGAATTACAAAATTTTGTAGATATTACCACCATTCCGTGGTGCTTTTAAAAATATTCTTCACCTTCAAAGCACAAACTTGTATCTATATAAATATAAAAAGCAAATGCGAGCCATTTTGCAAGTTTTTGATACCTTACCTCAGAAATAAAAGCACCGATATGTTTCACATGGTTTAGCATAGGAGTGTCGGTTACAAATGTACACTTGTCCTTAGACTTTTTATACTCTTCTTTATAATGGATCTAAAAGAGAATAATTCACATGAGAGGAAGAAGAAAAGCAAACTGAATGCTCCATTGCTGAACAGAAGAATTAATATGAGAAAGCCCATTTTCTGAAGTAAATACTCAAATGTAGAATAATGTTCAAAGTAAGCCAAATCAAATAAACTGATATCCAGCACAGAACTGCAAAAGTGATAAGGCACAATAAAGAAAGCTTCTTCTTCAGATAAACGAGGGTCTAGGATTATGTGTGTTGGACTCACAACAATTATGAACCCTGTTGCCCAGTTTGTTACCTTTAAGCCACTGACCTTAACAGTTAAGCCTATGGTCAGACAGAAATATAGCTGCCTACCTCTAGGCTGCAAACAAGTAGACATCAGGACATATGAACCCATTTAAAAACCATTTAAGAAGTAGAGGTAGGAATTAAACATGAAGATTGCTATTATATTAGCATCATTACCTAGACCTGCTGGATTAGAAATAGGGACCTAAATGACGGCCACCATGGGCTTCCTGTTACTAATTAAGTCCACTCAAATCGAACTTATCCAATCTATGAGCACCCACAGGCCTCCCATCCTCCTCCCCGTTCGCAACAAGAATAGAACCTGCCCAGAAAGTTTGCCACATGGTTGAGATTATTCCAGAATGCCCCCTTGCTGTGAATAAGCAGATGAGCAAGAGAAAGATCAGAGAGGCTTTGCTGAGCATGCTCATTTCTCCACTTGTACTCACTAGTACGAGTCACTCACTCCTTCTTCCTTGGGAAGAGGCCAGAGTTGTTGTTCTGGGGAAAGACCCCACATGGACACAAGAGCCAAAAAGAAGTTAGGAATTACGGAGAAGGACCTAAAGTGCAATCCCACTGCCACACTAATTGCAGCCCAATCTGAAAACCGGGGAGACAAAATGTATGACTAGTTGAGAGGATAAAGGTATTTGCTAAAAGTTATATCACCCTGTAATAAAGTCATGTTTATCTACCCAAGAAATGTAAATACTTAGGCTGAAAAAAAGGTCCCATGGTCTCCCTAATTATAACCTAAAAGTAAAGTTTAATTCTATATACTACCCGGTTCTTAATGGGCATGACTAATATTGATGTTACACACAAACATTACACAGGGATTTTACCACATGCAAACCTGATTTGAAGGGCATTATTTGACCATAACCAGATATGAACGTACTCAGTAACATTATTTCAAAATACCATATTTCACTGCTGTGACTCCTAGATATTATATGCCTACCACATCAAACATTTGCTTTATTCATGAAATCAACATTAAAACGTATTTATCTTCTCTGAGCACTAAATTACTTTTTTTCTTCTCAGAGATTAGCCATAATTTTAGGCCTCTGCAAATCACCCTCCTCAATCACTAGTAATTAAACCATTAAAGGCAGTATGATAAATAATAGGCTATTTTGATCACAAGGAGGGAGAGAAAAAAAAGTATCCCGTTATATAACAAGTGTGAGAGAAAATAACCTGTCATTAGGCTTAAGTCAGCCTCATTATTTTTATCTTCCACCACCATCTTTCCTTCTCACATTCACATTCTTCTCTGCGGTGGTAGGTGCCAGGCCACGCCTCCTGATAAACTCTGACCTGAGCAGAATGTTCAGGAAGGCAGCAGGGATAAGGGTGAAGTACTTGCTTCCTTTGCTATGCAGGCAAACGGGTCAGTCTTAAGTGTGGTCTCCATTCCTTTCTTTGGTCTTTATTTAAAAGATACACACACACACACACACACACACACACACACACGTTTCTAATTTCTAATGAATTGTCCAATATGAATGGCCATAGCACCTTATCTTAAATTTTTACTTAAAAAATGTCACCGATTAGTAGCCTTCCTATACCCAGAGAAGACAGATGGAAGGAAACTGCACCAATGACTGACACAAAACCTTCAGTGAAATAAAAATCACTGAGCAGACAGTTATGTCCCAGTGCCACCGCGTATATATTCTTAAGGCAAGCACGGCTCTGTCTCTTAGATGGATTGCCTATCCAACCACTGTCTTTCCTAATAGCAGAACCTAAATATATTTATCATAGTAGCCATACCCTTCCCTTAGCCCCAGAAGAGAAATTTCTCTAAACTAGGCATGGTTTTCTCATTCCCCTGGGCTAGTGATTGGCCTGGAAAGGCCAGGTGTCCCGCTCTGGTTACGAGATGTTAGTGGAGTCTTCCCAGCACTGCTCTGGTGTTCCTGGTATAAAGGTAGAGCTGTGGGCATAGCCCTTGGACACACAGCCCTTCCACCTTTTTCCTTCCCCAGTCCCAGGGATGCAGTAGCAATGATGTCATAATAAGGCAATCAGCCACAATACTACTTTTGACAGAGCAGAAGAAAAGGAATCTGAGAAACGAATAGCATCAGATATGCCAAGACTGAACCACCCCCCCTTCAGGCTTCATGTGTGAAAAAAATAAATACCTATTTATTAAATCTCTGTGCTAGGGTGTTCCTGTTACTTGCAGCCCTCTGGACTCATAACCAATACACCACACACGTTATGTTCTGAATGAGAAAAAAAGGGCAAAGTTGATGACTGACGCATCATTAAGATGACCAAAATCCCACCAGGTCTCAACTCCAGTGAGAGTTAGATTAGATCAGCGGTGCTTCCTCTTCCTCACCTGGCTTCTTTCACCTGAGCATGAGATTAGCTAATGGCTGCAAGTGGGTGACACATGTGGAAATGTTTGAGGGTATTTCCTTTTACAAGCATTCTCAGCCAAAAGCACCTAGAAAGTGTTTTCACGAATGCAGCCATCTTGCTCCGTGCAGTAAAGCCTGGAAGAAAGCACCAGGGCTCCTCCTATCTGTTAACTGGGCGATCATGGCCAAGGCTGCTCCCCCAGGTTCTCTAACATATTCAGAGCTTTCTCTGGAGGGCTAACTGCGAATCTGATGTTTTCAGCCTTGGAAGGATTTACCCACAACACAATGCTCATTGGCCTGGAAAATGTTCCTTCTGCTGCATTGTACATGAACGCCCTAGAAAGGTTGCACCAAAGCACGGAGTCAGAGGCTGTGTGCAGATGTGACTGAACGTGCTCTGCAGAAACTTCATGCCTACTTCACAAGAAACATACAAAAGATCACCTTTGACCTAATATTTTTATGACGGCTTGAGAAAAGGCCACTGGATCCATGATTCTGACTGCTCAGTCTGGTCAATAGGTTTGATTTATTCAAGGGATTGAGTAGACAGTGGACTAACGGGATGAAATAACAGAGAGGTTATCTGCAGAAACAAGAAGCATGACTTGGTTACCAGAAAAATTAAAGAGGCTGCCTCAGAGGACCAGGTGTTGTCTTCTGGATTGGGAAGTGAGCTGTGCAGGGCAACCCCACAACATGGGCGGGGCAAGTGCGAAGCAGAAACCACGTGGGGCAGAGAAAACTTGAAAAATGCCTCATTCTGATCCCCAAAGTGCAGCCACCTTCTCGGAAAAACGGAGAATTCGAAACAGTGCAGGCCTCCCAGGACTTCTCTCTAGACCAGTCCTATTTAACATCTTAATAAATTATCTGGCAAGGACGTGATACAGCAAAGTCTGCTGGTCTGCTGGTGATCCCAAGCTCTCAGGGAGAGGGAAATGTCAAACTGAAAGAGCTGAACTGGGGCAGCGCTCCAAGGCCGTGCCAGAGGGCAGACAACGAGGGATGTCGTTCATCCCGAGCAAGGGGAAATCATTCAAACTATTGTCCAAAGTTGATGAGCCCTAAGCAATCAGCTACAAGTCAGAAATGAGGACTGACACTGTCTGAGAAACATGTCTTACAGAGGTTGATCTCATAGCTCTCTATAGCCCCCAAGTCCAAGGAACTCTAAACATCACCACAAAGGGCGCATGGAACAAAGTGAAACATCGTCCCACCCTACTCACAACCACAGGCCATCCATATCTGGACTCCTGCGCACAGATCTGGTTATCACACCCCAATGAAGACGTATGAAAGCAGAAGGGGTACAAAGAGGGACAGTTAGAATGATGATGAAGGGCACGTACAAAGGCTGCTCCGTGAAGAGAACCCCATAAAACTACCCTTTTCATCTAAAAAAAAAAAAAAAAAAATGGAGCAGAGTGACAAGTGGGTCTGGACTTAGCCAGACCTAAGCCTGAATCTGTCCCCATCCCTGGCTAGCCAGGTGGCCTTGGGTAAGAGAGTGTCGCACCACCTCTGAACTGAGGCTCACAGAACCAGTAACACAGAGCACAATAATGTACGTGGAGTGCCTGGCACACAGCAAGAGGGGCAGAACATCTGGGGGACCAGGCTTGGGAGTCAGACAGACCTTGTTTCAAATCCCAGGTCTGTGTCTCACTAGCTGTGTGGTTTGATCACCAGAATGTGAGGCTGCTTCTTAAAGCTTAAGGATGTAGGACCCCACCAAGCAGGCAAACAACACAGCACATTCTCGGGGTGATATCGGCTGCAGACAGACTGCCCTCAAACAAACAAAAGGCTCAGGTAAACACGTGGACGCCCCTTGGGATATAATGAATTAGAAAACAAAACTAAGGTTCTTGAAGGGTTTGTCTGTAAACTAAATTTGAGACCAGGGAAAAGACAGGCACACTAAATTAAGTGTGGGCACTAACAGATGGGCACTGTCAGAGGCAAAATGGAGCCCTGACTGGTACTCCGTCGAACTGTGTGTGGCAATCCATCCATTTATAGATCTGTTTGAGCTCCATGATTAATGCAACCTCAAATATACATTTTAGACCACGATTTAGTCATGCAGACAATACAACAGAGATGACTTCAAATTTAAGCTCATCTGCTTCACATAAAAACATTTGTAGTGCCCTGGCTGGTACGGCTCAGGGGTTGAGCATGCCCTGAAAGGTCACTGGTTCAATTCCCGGCCAGCGCACATGCCCAGGTGGTGGGTTGGATTTCCAGTCAGGGTGGGTGTGGGAGGCAAGCCATCCATGTGTTTCTCTCTCCCTGTCCCCTTCTTCTCCCTCTAAAATCAACAAAAACATATTTTTTAAAAATAAATTGCTTACTCTTTAAAAAATAAATTAAAATGTTGGTACTGTTACCATCACTAATATTAGTGTAAAATTAATAATAAAGGTAAGATAAACTGCGTGGAAATCTGCAGCGAGAGAGCACAGCAACGTGGCTGAGAACGAGGGCTTTGTGTTTACGTCCCGTCCCCCACTGCCTAGCTATGTGACCAGGAGAGTCACTTAGCCTTTCTGAGCCTCTGCTTCCTCACCTCTTCAACGAAAAACAACAGACCCTGCCCCGCACGCTTCAGTGCCTAGCACATAGTGCTCAATAAATCATAACTATTGCAATACTTTTACTGTTGTCATGTTAGTATTATTATTACAGTTTACAAGCTTTCACATACAGTAGCTTGTGGCTATTATTTAATAATGGAACTAAGAAATGCTTGATTTAAAGTTAATTAAATCATATGACAAGTATATGGGAAAGGGTATGATTCCCACCATCCTTTGGCTCTTGCTGACAAATCTGTTCCACAAGGCAATCCTCCGACAACTCTTTTAATGAGGATCATCTCATTTCTCACCCCTGGTGAGCAATTCTTTTCCTTGCGCTTCTAGAATTCATTTTAATTATTTACTGTAAAAATATATAAATGAGTTATTTCTACACTCCTAAGATTCCCTTGAAATATAATATAAACCGATCCCAGTTCATGAAAAAAATCACAATAAAAATGCTCCTTTTCATTACTATCATCATCATCATCTAGCTCAGGGCTCTTAACATGCAGTTCAATTACGCGTAAATTCTAAACTGCAAATCAACATTATGTGCACATAGGTACTATTATGCACTTTTTTGGTTTGGAAAACTACTACAGTCATCAGATTCCTCAAAAGACCCCCAAAATGTTATTTTTTTAATCATTCATTTAAATAGACAGTTTCCCAAACATTGTACATCATTATACAAATTGTAAAGGTTTTGAGTTCTCAAAGGAATATGCTCTGCATTCAATGCTTTCTGATTTCACGCCAGAATGACCGAAATCCAGAAGGGACAGGATTCTGGATTAAGAACACAGAGACCTGCTCCCACAGAAATTCTCTGTATAGGTGACCTTGAGAAAATCACCTAAAATTTCTAGACTCAGTTCCCTGATCTGGAAAACAACTGTGTTTCAATAGGGTGGTTTCAGGGTTTTCTCTCCAGCTCTATAATTCTATGACATAATATTCTATGACACGCAATGCACAGTGAGACAACATTCACTTAAGCCACTTACATCACTAATGAGTTCGGTGCATTTTCTGGCCAATTCCATGCTCAGGTCTTCAATTACTGGCTTAAAGAATACCTGTCCAGAAAAAAAGGGAAAGAAAACATATTTCTAATCATTAACTGAGAGAAACAAATACCCTTCTTCAGCAGGTGCTTGCTCACTCACAATGTCTTCTTCATTTTCTTCTTCCTCTGTTTTTTCCTCTTCAGTTTCATCTTTTACATCCTCAAATACAGGGACCTTCATTTTTACTTCCCCTCTCTCTTTCTCTGTCTGTGTGTGTATGTGTGTGTGTGTGTGTATATATATATATTAATTCACTAACGTAGCATCTGTTTATGTACTAAAGCACCCTTGAGATCTTAGCATCTCTGGTGTTCTGGCAGAAATGACCTTACCCAGGCCTCCTCCCTATTTAGCTCACACTTCACTCTCCTTATCACAACTGTGTGTGAGTGGATGGAACAGGATCCCGGAGGTTGACCAGGGCTAGCCTCCCAAGGGGAAATAACATTTCAATGAGCAAAATTCAGTTTTGTGAACGTTAAAAGTCAGCATTCTTTTAACTGGTTAAGAAATTCAAAAAAGATCGTTTATTTATATTTCATTAATCCAATTCATTCATAAAAGAGTTTGAAAAAGACTTCAAGATTCTGGGAAAAACCACTCAGCTATAACACTCAAGATAGCACAGTCAAAAGCCCGTTATCTCAAAGAATTGCTCAACTCCTTCTAAATAAAGCTTTCACTAGAATGTCAGACATCTCTGATTTGGTAGCGTGAATCTGGATCATTCAAACGCATTTCATTAACCTAAGTTAAAGTCTTTATGAGATATAAATGTACTTGTCACATTCTTAAAAGTACTTTATATTAGCTGATTAAAGGCTAGTAATTTATTATAAAAAGCTCTTTGAACCCTTCAAAGAATCGATTATGAGTTAATTATAACAGTTAATCCTATATTGCTATTGTATTATTTTAATTGTAAACATCATTAAACCTGAGAAGTTGCAGTTAACATATGCTGATTTATCATTTGAGAATTCTAGAAACATCGGTTTCAAAAATTAATAGTCATCTCTTTCAATTCCGTCTATTCTGTCCATTTTAGTTGTGTATATATTCCTCAATGTGTACTACATACTCAGAAAAGTTTGAGAAAGTAAACTATAACAATATTTATAATGTGGAATATGTCATCAGTTATATAATTTAAAATATATTTCTCAAAACAAATACTTTCATGTCGATTTAGGCAATTCTAAGATTCTAGCCAACTCATAATTTATCAATTTGGTTATTTAAATCCTAGGATAAATCAATATTTATACAGCCATAGCAGATAAGCACTGGACATAAAAACAAAACCTTATGGTGAATAATTAAACTATTTATATAAAATACAGCTTTATTCAAAATAACACATCATTCTTAATAGCCAAGTATAATGCTATTTTCTCTTGATACCATATCTAGTTTTAAATTTATTTTTTAATTGCCTTGGCCTTGTCAAAACTAAAAATTCTGACAAGAAAAAATTCTACATGTTCATCATGGATAGATAGTTTCTCAAACTGTGTTCCATGAGGCTCCAGTTCCACAGAATACGCGAAGGGGAAAGGTGTTTCTTAAACAAATACGTTTGGGGAAACTTGTTTACTGATCTCTACCCCTGCCACTGGAGACCCACGCAGCATAAGGGCACACTAGAAGCTCCGAGAACACCCACAACCAAGAAAAATATTTGTTTGCTTAACCCAGCATTCCCCAAACATGAAATCCTATCCATCGAATCTAATCTACTTACCTACCTTCTTACCTACCTACCTATTTTTTAATGCTATCTGAAACTCCAGAAAACTAACATTCTTCTGTGAAATATTACTTAGGGAAGCTGTTCTGTTCTAAAAAAAAAAAAAAAAAAAAAAATGTGTGTGTTCTAGAAGAGTCATTGGTCTTTTCACAAAACAATTTCTGATACAGGCTAACTTAAAAGCATCATATATCCTGCTTATCAACAAAATACCAAAAAGAAATGTCCCAAGGGAGCTGAATTTGAAAAACTAAGCTTTAAAATAATAGCCCTGTCATACCGGTGTGTAGAGAATTCGAAAAGGAAATTCTTCTTGCATTATATTTGTTCCATAAGAGAGCAGAATGTATGAGTTCTGATTGATTCCTTCAAGTCTTCTGCCAAAAGACTATACTACAGAAGATCTATTCCATTATCTTTATTTGAAAACAGGGAAGAGTATTTTCTATACGTTTTCTTGCAAACTTCTAGAAGTGTAGGGAGAAAATCTAGCCATAGCTGCCTAAGATGCACCCCTTGGCTAGTGTTTGAGGTGACAATACTTGCATTGCTCATGATGACCTCTATTCTCCATGGTGAATTACCTTCATCAGACTCCAACGGCTGCATTTTCTCATTTCCCATCATGTAATAAATTCTTCTTGGCTTTTCACTGTGCTGGAAGAAAATAATCGGTGGAGATAACATTATGAAAGCAACACCAAACATCATATGCAAACATAAATTTTCCATTTGAGATTTTAGAATCAAAATTTTAAAGCCACAGGGATCCTTAAGAAATCCATCCTACTCAATGGGGGAATAAAAGGGGAGACATCTATATGCTTTCAACAATGAAGATAAATTGTTAAATAAAAGAAATCAATCCTACTAAAGCACTCTCTTTTACAAAGGACAAAAATTATGGTCAAGAGAAATTAATTATTTGTCTTATTCACAAAGTTATTCAATGGAGCACTGGGACCAGAATTGATGTAGAGCCCTACGTCCATGCATTCAAGTAAGTGTGCTATGCCAGGCACCGCGCTTGGTGTTAGAGATGCAGCAGTGAGCAGCACAGACAGTGCTAAGATACGGCAGGGAATAAGAAACCCATCATTCAAGACTTGCTGGAGGAACTTCTTAATGCATTGTTTGGCACCTAGACACACGTTTGATTGAATGCATTCTTCCTTTCACCTATAGCTACAATACAAAATTCATGTAAAATTTTCTCTAAAATATTTTAAGCCCTGCACTTTATCACAGCAAAGCACTCTTGTCAATAGCTCCAAAATGTGACTGGGGGGATAAGAAGAACGTATTATTCATGGATAGCTATCACATTTCAATATTCCCTATCATCCGCTTAAAAAGAAAGTTAAATATTATATTTTAATACATATTTTCACCGTAGGGAGTCCCAAAAGGGAATTTCTATATAGCTGTTAATCCCTATTGCTTGTTGAGCATTTCATTTTCTGTAATCTACTTTCTGCGTTAGTGCTCCCTCCGTGTCCTGATTCACAACGAGGGTCACATTACTTCCAGCCAGAGCCCTGCTCTAGGCCTGGCTCTCTCACGTCCTCTAGGGCAAATTATTTCATGGCTCTCTGCCTCTAATTCTCCAGAGTTAAAACAAGAAAAACTGAATTGGCAGAATTTAATAGAAGAAAAGTCCTTTAAAATAGTCAGGATCCTTACAAATACGAGATTTTTCAGCTATCCAATAAAGGTACATCGTTCCAGGAAAAGCACTTGATATGAAAGGATCTTCTCATGTGAAAGGGTAACTACACCATCAATACATTTGTAAAGGCCAGAAGGGCCTCATACAGCATGATTAAAGGTAAGCGCGAACTTGCCTGTTATAATACAGAAGGCTTTGATCTTTTTAGAGTTTGATGTTTATGTGGAAGCAGTAAATTTCCATAGAAAATGCAGAGTCCCTCCAGTAATTCAGGTCTCAGGGATGCAGTCCCTGGCCAAGGAAACAGGGCTATACTATCACAAGTCATGCAGTGCTTGACTGTCTCCAGTGTTCTCAAGGTCACAGGAGACAAGAATGTCTTGGGTTCTGACAGATGTTTCATACTTATTTCACTTTTCCTCCTTTCTCTTCTTTACAGAGATAGAAAATGTGTTTCCCCCCAACATGGTGATGAGTAACTTGCAAATGAAAATCCATAATAAGCAACCGAAATACGTTGAGATTCAGTTCTGAGTTGAGGAAAACTTACAAAGATAAACTGAATTTGTTTTTTATTTTGGGGGGGGGTGCTGGGTGGAGGTAGAAGAGGGCATAGAGGAGATAAATAGTGAAAGAAAAGAAAAGGAAAGAAAAGAAAAGAAAAGGGAAGGGAAGGGAAGGGAAGGGAAGGGAAGGGAAGGGAAGGGAAGGGAAGGGAAGGGAAGGGAAGGGAAGGGAAGGGAAGGGAAGGGAAGGGAAGGGAAGGGAAGGGAAGGAAAGGAAAGGAAAGGAAAGGAAAGGAAAGGAAAGGAAAGGAAAGGAAAGGAAAGGAAAGGAAAGGAAAGGAAAGGAAAGGAAAGGAAAGGAAAGGAAAGGAAAGGAAAGGAAAGGAAAGGAAAGGAAAGGAAAGGAAAGGAAAGGAAAGGAAAGGAAAGGAAAGGAAAGGAAAGAAAAATATGCTGTTACTCATTTCAACAACTCAGCCTTGCAGTAAAAGACAAGAAAGCAACTAATGTGAGCTAAAGCCCATAGCTGCATTAGCATCAGTCAATGGAGGAAAACAACATAACCTATTTTTAATTACTTTCAAGGTGTTTGTCCTATTAATCTGAAAGTTAAACATGCAAAAATAAATTTCATTGATGAAATACTACTTTCCAGCATATTAGAAAAAGAAATAAAATTACTCTGGATATAAAAAAATCAATTCAACATTTCTTATTATAAAATGTTCACCCTAAATGGTTAGTGACAGAGAAATTAGTTCATCTGACTTGTTTCTCTGCCTTCGAAGTCTTTCACATACTTATTTTTAGTTGCCTGGGTTTTTTGTTTTTTGTTTTTGTTTTGTTGTTGTTTGTTTGTTTTTTGTTTATGACTATCTCCCATAAGGTTCTCAGTTGAATTCCTGGTTATTTTACTTTTGCTTCATGTATCTCCCCGTCATTTGGCATCTGACCAAAAGAGAACTTTACTAATAGATGAGGGGGAGGAATTCTTTCTTAAAACAAGAAATGTAAGCTCTCTAGGGAAATTTGTCTTCTTTATAAAAGAGCTCTGCTTAATATTAGCTCCATCTATTTTTACAATTTACATTCATTAAGCCTATCTTCTCTCTTTTTTTTTAATCCTCACCTGAGGATATTTTTCCATTTACCTTCAGATAGAGTGAGAAGGAAGGAGAGAGAAAGGGAGGGAGGAAGAGAGGGATAGAGAGAGAGAGAGAGAGAGAAATATCGATGTGAGAGAGACACATCAATTGGTTGCCCCCTCCCCCCAACCACAACCCTGACGAGGGCCAGGGACCGAACCGCAACCGAGGTACATGTCCTTGACCGTAACTGAACCCGTGACTCTTTGGTCCTGGGGCCAACACTCCAACCGCTGAACCAAACTGGCCAGGGTGAGCCTATCTTCTTTTTAATGGCTATTTCATTACTGTCTGTTAAGTAGAAATCAAAACAATACAAAGTAACTTGAATAATTGTCACCCTTACCAATTATGCCATTAAAATAAGATTTAATTAGTGTTTTTCTGTGTTCCTATTCCTGTTTTCACAAATACAGATCCTACTTACAAATGAAAACCACATATCTAGACTGGTATTGGAGGAGTAGGAGAACGAGAAACTGCAAATAACTTTTGACACAACAATTTCCAGGTTGGGTGTGGTCGGGATGCCAAAATTAAAAATATGTATTCTAAACATATTGACAGGGAAAAAAGTTTTCTTATTCGGAGTCTACATTAACATAGCACCCAGTAAACTGAAAGACATTGGTTTAATTTGCTACTTATTTGAGATATTAGTTCAGTTTTAATAACAATGAGGCTAAAACCACAATCACTTCCACAGTTCTTCACAGGAAGAGAAAGAAGCTCATGGTCTGAGTGGCTTCCATGTGGCCTGTAACCAGAACTAAAGGACCAGGCAGGATCAAACAGTGTGGTTATCCCCAAAAGCATCCCTTTTCTGGAGTTTTGTGTGAGATGTCAGGAAAAATTGTAAAAGACTTTGAAGCTGGCAAAAAAAAAAAAAAAAGAATCAGGAAAAATTACCTGGTGTTACCTTCTAGCTAATTTGGCCTTTCACTGTCTTTGAACTGTTTTACAGCTCTGTAATTGTTGAAAACTGATGATAATGCTGATGATGCTTTATCAACACAAAGGCCAATTAATTGTTTCCTGGGAAAAGCAATTGAACAGTGCCGTGTTGACAGACCCTTTGGACATCTATTTGTAACTTTATTTCAGCATTCCTTATTACTCCTTTATGTGTGGTTCTTCAAATTCACCTTTTTAAAAATATGTTTTTACTCATTTTGTTTTTTTTTATTCCTCACTGGAGGATACTTTTCTATTTATCATCAGATAGAGTGGGAGGGAGGGACAGAGAGAGAGACAGAGAGAAACATTGATGTGATAGAGCCACATGGACCGGTTCCCTCCCTCGCAGCCCTGGTGACCAGGACCAGTGACAAACCGAAACCAAGGTACGGTGCCCTTGACCAGAATTGAACCTGCTACTCATTGGTCTGCGGGCCGATACTCTAACCACTGAGCCAAACTGGCCAGGGCTGTTTTTACTGATTTTTTAGAGAGAGAGGGAGAGAGAGAGAAACATCGATATGAGGAAGACATCGATCGATCTGCTGCCTCCTGCCCGCCTCCTACTGGGGATCAAGCCCACAACCCGGGCATGTGCCCTGACCAGGAATCAAACCAGTGACTTCTTGGTACATGGGAGGATGCTCAACCAACTGAGCCACACCAGCCGGCCTTCAAATTCACCTTTGAACCAGTTGTAACATCTTACTGGTGCCCTCATTAATTAATGAGTTAAGATCTTTGAAAAGTGTTCATTTTATGTTTTATGAGAATTGGGATTGCGCCTTTTTTTTTTTTTTTTAATCTTGTCACAGATACAAATGATTTAATTATCAACACTTCTTTCCTTTAACATTCAACAAAAAATGGAAAGGGAGAAGGTAGTCAATAAAGCCCAATTCTCTCTATTGTAAACATAGCTGTAACAATTCTCGGTGCTTATTGAAATTAGTTTTTTGTTTTGTTTTCAGGTCTGATCTCATTTGACTATTGGCAAAAGCCACATGTGTGCTAGTGTACATGTACATTCACACAACACACACACACACACACACACACACACACAGAACACACACCCGCACTCGAGCAGCGTTAATTCACCACAGATGCCAGTTCCCTCTTGACAAGCACACAAGGCTTCAGTAAATGCAAAGACTTAATTACTTCTCACATCTGGAAAAACTTAAATACGAGAGTGGATTTATTGAAGAAGCTCTTTGCTTGGCTGTCAACACCACATCAGGAGCCAGAGAGAGAGCAAGCTTGATCAGTGCTGGCAATCCTTTAACCCTTCCGAGAGAGATGTTCTGCTAATTAATCCATTACATGTCCTGTTTACATGATTTATGAATTGTATGAAAACATAGAAAAGTAAATAATTTCCCAGTAATTTACAAAGAAAAACTGTTTTTGTCATGTTTCCCAGAGTGGGGGTGGGGGTGGGGGGAATCATATACTAAAATTTGAAAATAATGAGAAAGTCCTCATTATTCAAGAAGAAAAAAAAAAAAAGGAAAGGCTTTTGGGGATAGAGTATATTGAATAAAGTCATTACAACAATAACTTATGTAAATACACACAAAACTAGACCATTCAGCTCTTTATGGAGAAAGTGTAATAATGTTTCTAAAGAGGGAAGTAGTTATATGAGCCAAAAGCAAGAAGAATTAAGAGAAACTAAGGAATGGGCAAATCTTCCCCTAGAGAAGATACTTAAGCCAGAATTAGGTAAAGTGATGGTGTACAGGGAAGTATCCAAGGAGCATCAGTAAAGACCCAGAAACGGGAGTTGGAGGAGCCCACAGTTCAGCATCTCTGGCGCAGACAGTGGACAGAGACGAGGGCAGCGGAGTTTCAGTAACTGACGACCTCAGGGAGAAGCAGTGTGACCCATGAACCCTTTACAAATAACACAGTTCCTGGTCAATTAACTATGGAAACAGCGGTTCTGCAGCTACTCTATCTCCTTCATATGCCTTGAATTTAATTCCTACTCCTTCATTTCATCATTAGCCCGTTGAAATACTCCTCATGTATCTGTGATACCATTGTAATTAGCTAGTTGCTAGCAAAAGGGAGGCCAGATATTGTAAGCATGGCTATTTGTGCAGTTTCACCAAGAAGCTGCAATTTCACACTCTCCGAGGAACCACTGGCCCATTCCCTGCAGGTCACTGCGGAGAGGGGTCCAACAAAGGGGAAGATGGGCACAATGAGTCGGGGTGACACAGGGAAAGTGCCTGTCAGTCAAGCCTGGGGAACCATGGGTTGTCCAGAGGAGGCAGGGCCATGGCAAGCCTGTGAAAATTTGGGAATACATAATCCCACAGACAAAGGAGCTTTCTCAGCTCCCTGGTTCCTTAGGCTTTGCTCCTGCCTGTGTTCCCTCCAGAGCTGCATGGCCCATGGCCATGAGGACCCCACATGTGATGGACGGATGGGCTGCAGTGGGAAACACAGACTAAGCTAGCCTGATGCCAGACTGAACTGTGCCCTAGCATGGAACAGAACTTATGGACACTGGCTTCGATTTTAGCTCTGCTGAAAGCAAAATGGGACTTCCTCTATGGCGGAACTGAGGGAAATGGGACCTTGGATACTCAGGGGTTTGATTCCAAGAAATAAAGTTTTCTATTCGAGTCTCAGAAAATTCCTTTTCTCGGGATAGCGCAAGAAGCCCACTCCCACTGGCGACTGGTAGGGACGTGGAGACATCCCCACTATGAACATCTGGACTTTATGAAAATTCAAAGTGAAGACATTATTCCCAGGTTTATCAGTCTAGCAAAGAAAATATTTAAGGGAAATTCATTTGTTTTATGCATATCCAGAAATAAATAAAATTTATGTTAAATGTATTCATAATATGAATTTCACACTTCTACACAATTATAATTTTATTATTGAAATGCACCTATTTTTCCTACTTTTTACTAAATAAATTATATTAACATTTCTACTGAACCTTACTGATCAATTACTATACCTCAGTTCACCAAGGATTTCTTCTGTCCTGAAATCATGAGTTCCTTATAGTTTCAGCCAGGGAAACAACACGACTGATGTTCACAAGTTCAGAACTTTAGGACCACTAATTCCTGAGTTTATTTCCATTGTTTCCATTGAGTTTTTTTCATGTGTAACTCAAAATATAAGATACCAAAATAAGACTATAATTAAAGTAAATGCGTCATGAAGACAGCTATTCTGTTTACGCTGAAGCTGAATGTTGAACATGGTACTGAGACAGGGAGCCTGAAGCTGGAAGGGAGACCATCTAGTGAAAACCAGCAGTTTAATTTAATTTTTTCTTGATTTTGTTTTTTCTCCCTGAGTATCAGAGCAAAACACATACTTATTATAGCTATTCTTCTTAAAATTTTCTATTTTGGTAAAATATACTTAACATAAATTTATCATTTTAACTATTTCAGTGTGCAGCTCAGTGGCATTCAGTACATTCACAGTGTTGGGCAACCATCACCACATCCATCCCCAGAACCTTTCACCTTCCCGAACCGGAACTCTTCACCCGTTAAACCCTAACTCCCGACTTCCGGTCAAGATGGCGGCATAGGTAAACCTGGTATTGCCTCCTCCCACAACCACATCAAAGTTACAACTAAACTATAGAACAAACATCCTTCAGAAACGCCTGACATCGAGCTGAATGGAAGTCCTACAACTATGAAATTAAAGAAGAAGCCACATGGATACTGGTAGGAGGGGCGGAGGCGCGACGGGCTGGTCCCACACCCACGTGTGGCGGATAAAAATCAGGAGGATACCTCGGGATGTGAGGGTCCTCCCTGAGGAGTGAGGGGTCCCCCTCCCACACCAGGACCCCCAGTTCAGTGTTCCAGTGCCAGGAAGAGAAGTCCCCATAATTTCTGGCTGTAAAACCAGGGGGAACTGAGGCTGAGGGAGGTTGAGGCTGCTGGAGCCCCAGGCAGCTCCTCTTAAAGGGCACTGCATGCACTTACTCAGATCTGCTCCCTCTGAGCTCCAGCATGGAGGGGAGACAGCCTGAAAGGCACCAGAGACATACGGGGAAGAACTGAGTTGTTTGGCATCAGGGTGAGGGCTGGAGAGGCAGTTTTCTCCCAGACAGATGTGCTGGCAGAGGCCATTGTTCATTTGGAGAGGGCTTCCTACACAAGGCAAGCAGCTGGGCACCATATCTGGGACTCCAGCAACCTGGCTCACACTGTTTGCCCTGCCCCACCTGACTTTTGAGCCCACCCAAGCTGTTGCCAGTGGCTTTACCAGAGGATTGGCCTGTTTTGGCTCCTGCTTCAGATTTTCCTAAATTCTCTCAAACAAGCAGCATCTGGCCACTGCGAGTCCCATACCTCTCACAAAGTGGCCCCAGGCCTGGCACTAGAAGCAGCCAGCCTTGGTTCACAACTTGGTTTTGCCTGGGCACCTCCAAGCCCAGCACAAGAAGCAGCCATCTGAAGATCGCTTTGTAGCTTATGCCTGGTGGCCCTGGGTAGAACACAGGCAGTGGATGACCTTGCTCAAGAGCCAGCACATCCAGGGGACGGAGTCAGACCACAGCGAAGCACCACCACCCAACCACCTCCACAAGTGATACACTCAAGGAATAGACTCAGTGGGTACCAGAGCCCTGCTAAAGTAAGCTTTTCTCTGTGTGGTGGGCCCCTGCACAGCTGATCATGCAAGGTAGTCAGAGCTCAGTGGTTAGTGGGCACAGTCAGTCCTTGCAGCTGATCAGCCTGAGAGTAAATCTCTCCCATTGATGTGCCAACAGCAATCAAGACTCAATTACAGCCCTGGCCAGTTTGGCTCAGCGGTTAGAGCGTCGGCCTGCGGTCCAGAGAGAGCCGGGTTCGGTTCCCGCTAAGGGCATGTACCTCAGTTGCAGTTTGTCCCCGGCCCTGGTTGGTGGTGTGGGTGGCAGCCACTCAATGTGTCCCTTTCACGTCGATGTTTCTCTCTCTCTCTCTCCCTCTCTCTCCCTCCCACTCTATCTGAACAAAAAATGTCCTCAGGTGAGGATAAAAAAAAAAGACTCAATTACAACAGTAGGGTATAAGATCCACACTAGGGGTGCACCTCAAGGGCCCAGCTGAGTGACCAGGGAGGCTGTGACACTGGACCCTATAGGACACCTACTACAATAGGCCACCCTAGGAAGCCTAGGAGACATAGCAACTCCACCTAATACATAGAAACAAATACAGGGAGGCAGACAAAATGAGGAGACAAAGAAACATGTCCCAAATGAAAGAACAGAACAAAACTCCAGGAAAAGAACTAAATGGAAATAAGCGATCTAACAGATGCAGAGTTTAAAACACTGCTTATAAGGATGCTCAAGGAACTTAGTGAGAATTTCAAGGAACTTTGTGAGAAGGTCAAGGAACTTAGTGAAGATCACAAGAGCATAAAAAAGGACCAGTCAGAAATGAAGGATGCACTAACTAAAGTAACGAATAATTTACAGGGAATCAGTAGTAGAGTAGGTGAAGCCAGGAAGCAAACCATCAATTTGGAATATAAGGAAGCAAAACACACCCAATCAGAACAGCAAAAAGAAAAAAGAATCCAAAAATAAATGAGGATAGTATAAGGAGCCTGTGGGACAACTTCAAGCGTACCAACTTTCGCATTATGGGAGTACCAGAAGGAGAAGAGAGAGAGCAAGAAATTGAAAATCTATTTGAAAAAAATAATGACAGAAAACTTCCCTAACTTTGTGAAGGAAACAGATATACAAGTACAGGAAGCACAGAGAGTCCCAAACAAGATGAACCCAAAGAGGTCCACACCAAGACACATCATCATCAAAATACAAAAGGTTAAAGACAAAGAGAATCTTAAAAGCAGCAAGAGAAAAGCAGTTAGTTACCTACAACAGAGCTCCCATAAGACTGTCAGCTGATTTCTCAAAAGAAACTTTGCAGGCCAGAAGGGAGTGGCAGGAGATATTCTAGGTGATGAAAAGCAAGAACCTACAACCAAGATTACTCTATCCTGCAAAGCTATCATTTAGAATCAATGGCCATATAAAGAGTTTCCCAGACAAGAAAAAGCTAAGGGAGTTCTTCACCACCAAACCAGTATTATATGAAATGTTGATGGGTCATCTTGAAGAAGAAGATAAAAAAATATGAACAATAAAATGGCTATAAATACATATCTATGAACAATTAATCTACAAACAAAATGAACAAGCAGAACAGAAACAGACTCATAAATACAGAGAACTGTTTGTTGGTTGCCACATGGGAGGGGGGTTGGGTGAAAAAGATGAAGGGATTAAGAAGTACAAATTGGTTGTTAGACTGAGGAACCTGAAAGGGAAGGGGGAGGTGGAGCAGGAAGAGAGAAACCAAAGAACTTCTATGCATATATGCATAACCAATGGACACAGACAATAGTGTGGGGAAGGCAGGAGGGGGGGTGGAAGTAGGGAGAAGAGGGTCAAGGGGGGGAAAAGGAGGGATATCTGTAATACATTCAACAATAAAGATAAGTTTAAAAAGAAAAAGAAATAAAAAATAGAAAGTTTGAGAAAGAAAACAGAAAACAAAAAACACTAACTCCCCTTTCCTACCTGCCCCAGCCCTTGTAACCACTGTTCTATTTTCTGTCTCTATGAATTTGTCTACTTTAAAACCCCATATAAGTAGATTATACAGTATTCATCCTTTTGTAAATAATAATAATAATAAAGTAAAAAATAAAATAATTGGTGAACAGTGAAAACTAGTTTAACATGTGTTGGTAGTAATATCTCTCTGAAGACTTTTTTTTTAAATTTCATTTGTGTGTGTCTTTCTTCATTCATTCATTTCACAAATATTTCTTGTGTGCCTTCTATGGACCAGGAACTATTTTCATCTCTTCAGATAATCCATAAACAAGAACCAGCAAAAATATCTACCCATCTCCTATTTCAATCATATATTCATTAATCAAATATTTATTGAGCATCTACTTTATCCCATGCACTATGCTAAGCTTTGCATCTCCAGGATATTTCAGATACTGAATATACATACAAGTGAAAGTCAATATTTACTAATTTATTCAGTTAAAAACATGTATTTTCTTAGACTGATAAAATTTGTTGGACTAATAAAAGCTGCATTTTCAAGAAAGTAGCAGCATGTTTTAAAGAATTTTCATCCATGTTCAAATAATTTTGTAGATATCAATTCTATCCTATTTTATACCCTACTTATATCTATAGATGGTTTTCTCCACCCATCTTCTCTCAAATTATTTATGCAAAGTTTTCCTTCATAACCCCAATGTGCTTGGCATATTTTCAATTTGCTCATAAAGTGACATCCCTCAGGCAATGTCTATCTGTGATGTTTTAATTATTTCAGAAATCATTTTCTGGAGCAGCTCTGTCCAGCAGAAATATAATGTGAGCCACATAAGTAATTAAATATTCTAATTACATTAAGCAAAATTAACAGACTGGCTGTGGTGCATTTACATAATGGAATACTATGCAGCTGTAAAAAAGGAGGATCTATTATCCTTTGAGATAGCATGGAGGGACCTGGTAACTATTGTGCTAAGCAAAATAAGCCAATCAGAGAAAGACAAATATGACAGGATCTCACTTATATGTGGAATCTAATGAACAAAATAAACTCATGAATAAAATAGAACCAGAGGCATGGAAACATGGAAGAGACTGATGAATCTCAGAGGGAAGGGGTGGGGAGGGTGTAGGGTGGGGGGGGGCGGGAAGAGATTAACCAAAGAACTTATATGCATATATGCATTGCCCATGGACACAGGCAATAGGGTGGTGAAGGACTGGGGAAGGGTGGGAGTCAGGTGGAGGGGGAAAATGTGGAGGGTGGAAAGGTAGGGGGACATCTGCCATACTCTCAATAATAAAGATATAAAAACAGAAACAGATTAAATCAATTTAAATGACATATTTTGTTCAGCTCAGTGTATCCAAAATATTACCTTCACCGTGTGATTAATGTGACAAGTACTGAGATTTTACATTTTCTAAATAGTAAGTCTTTGAAATCCAGTGTGTTTTAGTTTTACACTCAGCACATCTCAATTCAGAGGAGCCATGCTGGATAGTGGCGACCACAGTGGACAGTGCACCTGTACAGTAATGCGATCAGGCTAGAAGTCATTAGCTAGTTTTCATTTTGATAGTATATACATTAAATGTGAAAAAATTAAACTTCTTAAGGCGAGAATTTCAGAATCCTAATAATAAGCAAGCAATAAAAACTATAATCTATTTCAGTTTCCAGACCTATCTAAATCAGAATCCTCTGTATAGGAAGGTACTTCATTAAAGGTTTAAATTGTTATTATAAATAATAACTTAACTCTTTAAATTGTGTTTTAATTAATTTCACCAAAGGTGTATGCAAAATGCTATCTTGTTTCATTAATGAGAATGACATATTTAAAGTCCCTGCAGTTTTCAGGATAAACATTCACTCTTTAATTATCTAATAATAAGTAGATAATTATATGTGTGAGTAATAGGCGTTCACTCTTAATTTCTCTATCTAAATAGCAAAAAATCCAAATAGTGAAATATCCTCCACTGTTACTCCTTTTTTTAACTCATATAATCCAATTTAAAACAGACCAGCAATTTGCTCATCAATTTGGCTAGGTAAATCCTTTTAAAACCATGCTGTAAAGCAATGTCACAGTGAGTTATGAGATTTTAATAAAGAGGCTGATGGACCATTTAAAGAACCTAAGTGTTTTACTGAAATAAGATTTTTCTATTAAAAACCTTAAATTTTGAAATACTCAACAGGAAAGATCTTCAGCAGTGAGGGGAAACGTATCTCGTATTTCTGTTCCACAGACGACTTGAGCTTGTTTCCTTGATGGAACCAGTAAAATGAATATTTTTGTTTAACTTCAAGGATTTTTAATAATATGCAAATGCAATGAAATGAAATGCTTTTAATCTAAAAAATACTGTTACAAAAAATGATATCGAAGGTCTTCAATTTTATTCATGTTATCCCTTTTCCAAGCTCTGCTGAAAATTTCAGAGAAAGATGAAACTCCACATAAAAATGAAGGGAGGCATTCAACAACTCTTAGAAACCCCCTCTACTGGTCACTACCAAGTACTGCAAAAGGGAACAAAAGGGTGATCACCATATACCAAGCACAGTGCCCTGGTCTTTACATACAAAATTCCATTTAATCCTCACAACTCACAGAGACACAGGGACTTAGAGTGATCACTTGCCCAAGTTCTCACAGTAAGAGATTCAAACGTAGGTCTGTACTGCTCTAATTTGTGCAGGACCTACTGAAGCATGGAGCAGCAGTGATATTATTTTCTGTCATCTTTTTCAATTTCCAACTTCAAAGGAATTGTCACTACTGATGATTATGGAAAGCAAGGGTACTCCTTATGCTATGGAGGCAATTTGGTTATTATGATCGGCTAAAACAAGACTCCTCAGGAGCGAGGAGCAAGGGTAAAAGCAGATAATAATGACCTGACAGGCACCTAATTTGAGAAGCTTTCCTGGTTTTTATTTGAGTAGTATTTTTTCTCTACTGATCAGATACAGAGACCATAAAGTTCGTGTTTGTGTTTGTGGTATACTGAAAAACGATTCTGATGCATGTAAGATATTTCTCACACACAAATGAAGGAGCTGGAAGGAAAGATAATTTAAGAGGCAAATTTTATTGTACCCAAATACAGCCTGTCCTTTCCACGTAACTGCTTTGACGTCATCGGACGTCAAAAAGATCTGGAAAGTTTTATTTTAATTATATTCAATACATAAGAATTTAGAATATAGTAAGAATTCATGCAAAATAGTGTGGTAGTAGTGACTTTTATAGTATGCATTCTCTGATTTACACAAAACTAATGAAGATAACTTACCAAAAAACTGAAAAATTCTCTAGATTTAGTCTAGAATATCCGAAAAATTTCATCCCAAAATATAACAACAATAACTGTATAAATGAAATACTGGTCTTATATGAACTTTGAGCTAAAAATGAGAATTTCATTTAACAATATCAGTAATTCTTAATGTATATAGTCTAGCTGTTTACTGCAAATATAACCATTTTTAAAGCACAGAGTGCGTACTTCTAAGGATTTCTATAACAAACTGTCCCAAATGGTAAGCGTTTTAAAGAGTAATCTTACTCTGAGAGTCCTTTTTTTTTTATCCTCACCTGAGGACATTTTTGCATGTATCTTCAGATAGAGCGGGACGGAGAGAGGGAGGAAGAGAGAGAGAAAAACATCTATGTGAGAGAGACACATCGAGTGGTTGCCACCCACACGGCCGGGGACAAACTGCAACCGAGGTACGTGCCCTTAGTGGGAACTGAACCCAGGACTCTCTGGTCCGCGGGCCGATGCTCTAACCACTAAGCCAAACCGGCCAGGGCTATGAGAGTCTATGTAAGTATAAAGTTTGCTGAAAAAGAAGTAATTTTACTGTTACATGTTAATGAAGTAGCAAGGATTACTTTTTTCAAGATTTGAATTAAGCTTTGATTCTAGACTACTATTATCATAATCCTATGAAATATTTTTCCTATAGAAATATCACTACATGTGCACTTGATCAAGGATGTACTTGGTTCCTTATTTTAGGATTTACAATCACTATACATGTTATTTCTTTTAACAATCCCTTATGGTATTTATGTTACTTTCTCTTGTACAAAAAACAGTCATGAGTTAGGAAAACCTCAGATTTTAATTTAGTCAGGAGAAATAGACAAATTCTATAATGCCATCTTAAACAAAGTACTCATATGTATGGCTTTTTTTTAAACTTATAATAGCTTTAGATTTTCTTAACAAACTTTATAAGATCTTTTTAGAGACTACCTGATTGCCAATTAAGTGTGACCACCTCAAAATACAAAAATTCCTGTAAAGGGGTAAATATTCTGTATTATAAAATCTAATCTTTTGGGATAGAATTGCAAAAGACTTTACTGTAAGGAAAATTACATAGTTTTATGCTTTAACTAGTTCTTTATTTAATTCATCTTTTTATTATACTTTAAGTTCAGTACTTTATTAACATTTTTTCTACTCTTCCAAAACACAGCAATGGCAAACAACGTGTTTAACCAAACTATCTTTCCTTAAATATTCAAAGGTTTAAATGTCTATGATCTAAAAACTAAATACTTTGCAAAACAACATCAAAATATAGCATTTAAAATATACTACAGGCTTTTATGATGTTTGTATTTCAGAGACAGGCCCAGTGATTGTGTTTGGGGTAATGATTTAAGAAAAATTATAACTGAGTCATGAACTATGCTACAGTGAGGCTTCTGCTCACTAAAAAATTAGAACACACGCATGAGATTCTATTCCACACTGAACTGATATCTGGACTTTATTCTACTTTCCAGCCTGGCAAAAACTCTACAACTGACCATCAAGAATGACCAAGAACAGAAGAGATTTGAAGCAAACTAGATCCTCTGAATGAACCACAGTCACAGAGCCACTATGTGGAAAAGGGCGCCCCTGGAATCACCGTGTCTAATGTGGAGCATGGAAAGCGTGCCACATGAGGAAGAGGCCCAAGATCGAGGTTCAAAACCTCACTCTACTATTGACCCGCTATGTGGTGGCAGGTAGGTCATTTGAGGTCACTGGTCCTTTATTTTCTCATCAGTAAATAATTAGGTCAGCCTTTCTAGTTCTAAGATTGTATGATTACCTGATTACCAAATGTATCTGGTAATCTACTAATCATCATGTTATAAAAAGTTCAAAGAATAAAACATTATCAACAAATTCTTTTATCAAATAACTTTCTAAAAAAAATTTTGGTACAAGAAGAATAGAAGGAACCTGTGTTGAACAGTAGATACTGTAGTAAGTCCTTTCCATATCTTAGCTCGTGGCATACTCTCTGTAAAGTAAATACTATCGGGATCCCTAAATGAAGCTCAAAAAGGTATAGTAATTTGCTTAAAAGTAACATCAACAGGACTGAATCAAGATCTTTTATATGTTTATTCATCGTCTCACAATATATACCATTGTACACATTCAACACTGTGATGCTATATAGCTGGAATCTAATTTTAAAAACTCCTTTTGGCCTGGCTGGTGTGGCTCAGTGGATTAAATATTGTCCCATGGACTGAGAGGCCTGGGTTTGAGTCCCAGTCGGGGCACATGCAGGAGGCAGCCTATCAATGTTTCTTCCTCACATCAATGTTTCTCTCTCTCCCTTCCTCTTTCTCTAAAAAGTCAATAAAAACATTTTTTTTTAGAAAAGCTCCTTTTGTATTTTGACTATAGGTCAGAACCTAACCAAGTATTTTTGAATGGCTAATAAAGTATGGAATATTTATAAAGCCCAGTCCCATCTACATCAAAATGTTTTTAACTGTTATAAAGACACAGCCTTTAAACAGCTATAAGGATATTTTTATAGTCTATTTTAAAAACTAGAGAATTTAACTCCAGGTACATATATATAAGAAAGAATGAGTGGTTTCCATATGCTTATAAAAGAGGAATGTATTCCCAAGGAATAGGAAATCGTCAATGATGTAGCTATGCTGAGTATATTCATGGCTATGTGTTCCAAAATCGATATAAACATAATCAGTGGGAAATTAAATTTTGCTAGAGCCAAGGTATGGCTCTGAAAGGCTTTTTACGCATTTATCTCTACAATGATCTCATGGGGAGTTCAAGCTTGCTTTCAGAAAGGACACTGTCCAAAGCTCTAAAACACAAAAATTTATCATAGCATTCAATCTGCTGCAAGAATGTCTTGGCAATTCAATATAAGAAAATATATAAGAATATAAGAAGTTCAGTATAAGAAAATAAATTTTTAATGTCATCACAAATGGGGGGGGGAAATTATCTTAAACAATACCTTTCCTTATCTCTCAATTTAATTAACATTCTCTCTCAAGATTATAATAATAACTTTTATTGTTTTTCACACTAATATTTTAGTTGTTCTGCAAATGTGAATGCAAATGTACAAAAAACAAAAATCACTTTTTAAAACCAAACCAGATGACCAACACAATCTTATTTTATATTAGTACTGTTTTACATTTTCAGTTGTATTATCATCTCCCAAAGGAATGCTTGAATATTGTGACTTACAAAAAGAGCAAATCATGGCATTGATATATTTGAAATACAACTGTATACTGCTCATTTTATATGTATATATTATTTCCAAATAATTCAGTATTTGATTCAAAATGTCAATATTTGAACTACTATGAATAAATGAGTATGTTAGGCATTGCAATAAATATAAAACAATAAAATCTAGCCTTTCATACACAAGGAGCACAGATGAGCAATTCGAGAGCAAAGCAGAGTCATCAGTGAAGTACAGAGTTCTATGAGAGTTCAGAGGATGAAGAAAATCACAAATACCGGGAAGACTCTAAAGTTCCATGAACACTACCTTTGATCTGCACATTATAAAGGTGAGTCCATTTTTTATAAGAGAGAAAAAGGCACAGCACAAGTAAAGACAACAGAATGCCATACTATGGCCACCGTGAGCAATAAGGCCAGGATGCATGGGGAAAGTGAGGAGTGAGGAATACACACACGAAAGGCAACACGGAAACAGCTTCAAATGTCAAGCCAACAATGTTATATATAATTCAATCAGATATATTGCATCACAAAGTTTTAAGCTGGGGGGTGACTTATAAATCCAATATAGAAAGATTAATCGAGCTGCAATGTAGGAAGGATGTGCTGAAATGGAGGAAAAAGAACACCAGAAGAACGCAAAGTAGTCCAGGCAAGAAATAAAGATTGATACCAGGGCCATGAAAGTTGTTAAAGGTAAAGATTTAGAATACACTACAGATGTAGGCTGAGCAACAGACGATATGTGAAGAATGAAAGAAGAAAAGCTGTTATAAGGTACTTCGAGTTGTTTGGATCAAGAGGGAAATGAGCACCGGCCAAAAAATGTTGAATCTAAAATGGAGTTGTTTGGGTAAAATATCAGCCATCGGTTAGAAATGCACAATGGTCAGATTAGGGCACTGACTAGCTCAAGGAAAGGAGTCAGAGTTCACAGAGCCACAAGCAAATGATGGAGAACGTAAACAAAACAATATTCAAAGGCATCTCCCAATGAAAAGCAAATAATCCCCAAAAGACTGCTGATCATTCATACTGTACACAGAAAAAGGTACACTCCTAAAACAAGGTCTCTCATGAGACAAAGAAAAAAGTATCTCAATTCTGTTTTCTTAACAATTCTCAAAAACTAGACCATTTTAATATAACGATTCATTAAAAATATTTATTAAGACACCATTATATGACAGGCAGAAAATACATAAGGAGACAGGCAAACTTAGAAACAAAATTGATAGCACCAATTTATAAAAGAACAGTATGAATCAACTATCAAAACAATGATTCAGGCCCGGCAGGAGTGGCTCAGTGGATTGAGCGTCAGTCTCATGGACTAAGAGGCCCCGGATCAATTCCCAGTCAGGGCACATGCCCGGGTTTGGGGCTCAATCCCCAGTAGGGGGCATGCAGGAGGCAGCCGATAGATGTTTCTCTCTCACATCAATGTTCCTCTCTCTTTAAAAAAAATCAATAAAAATAATATTTAAAATAATAATAATAATAAATGTTCATAGTTTACTGAAAATAACAAAAAGCATAAAAACCAAGTGTTGGAAATGTGGTATGGGGAATTTTTTTATTTTATCAAATGCTTTTTCAGCATCAGATGGCTTTTTTTTCTTTTTTAGATAGAGTGGAAGGGAGGGAGAGAGAGAAACATAAATGTGAGAGAGACATATCGATTGGTCGTCTCCTGCACAACCCTGACTGGGGCTGGGATCAAACCTGCAACCCAGGTACATGCCCTTGACTGGGAGCTGAACCTGAGATCCTTTGGTCTGCAAGCCGATGCTTTAACTGCTGAACCAAATCAGCCAGGGCCAGATGGCTTTTTTTTATTTGACCTTTTTATTCCTATCAACAGCATATTTGTTTTATTATATTATGTTACTAGGTTCCTAATATTAAATCATCCTTGCATTCTTAGGTTAAATACTACTTGACTTTTGATAGATTATTCTTAGAATGAATATGATTTTATAGTGTTTGTTTATATAATAATATGCAGGTAATAATGCATAAATATGTTTATGATTACAGCTATTTATGTTCATGAACTGGAGTTTTCTTTTGAGGCTATTACCTTTTTTTGTGATCTATGCCAATTTATGTACCTTTGAAATGGTTCTTCCCTGAAAACAGGACAGACTCATTAATAAAGCTATACCGCAGACATGTCAATAAACTTACCTGTCTGGACCATGCTCAGATCCCAGGCTCTTATGAGCAGACTATGAATCACATGACCTGACTGTCCAGCCACAGCTCATTAAACCCAGAGCAGACACTGCACTTGGGGAGAGGAAGAAAGGGCACTGGACATTCAGTGACCAACAAGAATGTTTCATGAGTTCGAACCAAGAGACATTTAGCTGTAGATAATCAGATGATGGTAAGTGCCAAAGCTATAAACCCAGGTAGGATCAGGTGGGTAGCTCTTTTTCAACTATAGACTGATTAGCAAGCTAAGAAATACTGTATTCAGAGAAGAGCAGAGACAAAGAACCGCACAAACCCTAAAACACGTGGCAAAGAGATTTGCTTTCTAATAACTTCCCAGTTCCCATTAAGTCCAGTCTTACTTGTCGGAACTGTTTTCTATGAGATTGTCCTACATTCTCCCTGTTAATCCCTTTTTTCTTTAACTATTCCTTGGAATCAAACATCCCTAAGACAATATCAGGAACAGGAGACTTGCATAAAGCTAATTATTTCATAATATTTTTAAATGTTTTCCTTCGTTATTGCATAGCTCTGCTTTTCTATTTCCTCTAGTGTCAATTTTGGTAGTCTACATGTTTGTTTTAAAAATTTATTTCATTTATACTTTCCAGATTTATTAATATAATGTCCTCTTATGGATTTTTAGTTTAATGATAGGCTAATCAGACTCTGAGCTAGAAGTAACTACACATGTAGACAGATGTTCAAATCTTAAAAGAAATGTATGAGAGAATAAAAATAGTAGAAACGGAGAGATTAAATTATCAAGGTAACTTTAATAATAAGTTTAATATATATTGACACTAGCTGTCAAGATTTATTTTTTATATATCTTCTGAATAAAAGTTCTTTATAATACAGAGCAGGAATCTAATAAATAAAAATAAATAGAACCAATGAGACTTCCGGTCAAGATGGCGGCGTAGGTAAACGCGGTATCGCGTCCTCCCACAACCACATCAAAGTTACAACTAAACTACAGAACAACCATCATTCAAAACCGCCTGAAATCAAGCTGAATGGAAGTCCTACAACTAAGAAATTAAAGAAGAAGCTGCATCTGAGACTGGTAGGAGGGGCGGAGCCGCGACGGGCTGGTCCCACACCCACGTGTGGCAGATAAAAATTGGGATACCTCGGCTGGGAAGGTCCTCCCAGAGGGCTGAGGGGTCCCCGTCCCACACCAGGTGCCCAGCTCAGGGTCCCAGTGCCAGGAAGAGAATCCCCATAACTTCTGGCTGGAAAAACCAGCGGGAACTGAGGCTGAGGCGGCTGGAGCCCCCGGCAGCTCCTCTTAAAGGGCCCGTGCACGGACTTACTCGGACTCCCACCCTCCAGGCTCCAGCGTTGGGGAGGGAGACTGAAAGGCACCAGAGTCATATGGGGAAGAACTGAGCTGTTTGGCATTGGAGCGAGGGCTGGAGAGGCAGCTTTCTCCTGGACAGACATGCTAACAGAGGCTTTTGTTCCTTTGGTGAGCCCTTCCTGAGCCAGCAGACGCCGCCATATCTGGGACTCCAGCAACCTGGCTCACACTGTTGGCCCCGCCCTGGTGATTCCCTGAGGCCCTGCCCCACCTAACTTTCAGGCCCACCCAAGCTGTTGCCAGTTGCTTCACCATAGGATTGGCCTGTCTTGGAGCCTGCTTCAGCTTTTCCTAAAATCATTCAAACAAGCAGCATCTGGTCTCAGCTAGCCCAATACCTCTCACTAAGTAATACATTGGAACAAACAGAGGGAGGCAGCCAAAATGAGGAGACAAAGAAACAGGTCCCAAATGAAAGAACAGAACAAAACTCCAGGAAAAGAACTAAGTGAAATGGAGTTAAGCAACCTAACAGATGCAGAGTTCAAAATACTGCTTATAAGGATGCTCAATGGACTTAGTGAGAACCTCAGTGAACTTAGAGAGGGCCTCAAGAGCATAAAAAAGGACCAGTCAGAAATGAAGGAGGCACTAACTGAAATAAAGAATAATTTACAGGGAATCAATAGTAGAGTAGGTAAAGCCAAGAAGCAAACCATGGATTTGAAATATAAGGAAGCAAAAAACACCCAATCAGAACAGCAAAAAGAAAAAAGAATCCAAAGAAATGAGGATAGTGTAAGGAGCCTCTGGGACAACTTTAAGCGTGCCAACATTCGCATCTTGGGGGTGCCAGAAGGAGAAGAGAGAGAACAAGAAATCGAAAACCTATTTGAAACAATAATGGCAGAAAACTTCCCTAACTTGGTGAAGGAAACAGACATACAAGTCCAGGAAGCACAGAGAGTCCCAAACAAGATGAACCCCAAGAGGCCCACACCAAGACACATCAGCATCAAAATGCAAAAGGTTCAAGACAAAGAGAGAATCTTAAAAGCAGCAAGAGAAAAGCAGTTTGTTACCTACAAGGGAGTTCCCATAAGACTGTCAGCAGATTTCTCAAAAGAAACTTTGCAGGCCAGAAGGGAGTGGCAAGAAATATTCAGAGTGATGAAAAGCAAGAACCTACAACCAAGAGTACTCTATCCTGCAAAGCTGTCATTTAGAATCGATGGCCATATAAAGAGTTTCCCAGACAAGGAAAAGCTAAAGGAGTTCATCACCACCAAACCATTATTATATGAAATGTTGAAGGGTCTTCTTGAAGAAAAAGATAAAAAAATATGAACAAACAAAATGGCAATAAATACATATCTATCAACAATTGAATCTACAAACAAAATGAACAAGCAGAACAGAAACATTCTCATAGATACAGAGAACTTTTGTTGGTTACCAGATGGGTAGGGGCTGGGGGGAGGGGTGAAAAAGGTGAAGGGATTAAGAAGTATAAATTCGTTGTTAGACTGACAAACCTCAAAGGGAAGGGGGGTTGGGGGGTGGGAAGAAATAAACCAAAGAACTTATATGTATATATGCATAACTAATGGACACAGACAACAGTGTGGGGAAAAGCAGGAGGGGGGCGGAAATGGGGAGGAGGGGGGCAATAGGGGAAAAATGAGGAACATCTGTAATACATTCAACAATAAAATTTTTTAAAAAAATAAATAAATAAATAAATAAATAAATAAATAAATAAATAAATAAATAAACTTATCATTAAAATAACATTTTACCAACAAATATTTGTTTAGACATTTAGATATACAAGGCATCAGGCTTTGAAAATGTTAACACTGATGTTTTAAATCAGATTTGCGAGTCAACAGAACATATTTACATCCAGATAGTAAATAAACATTCTATTAAAAACATAATTTTTAAAACTCATTTCCAAATGATATCATAACCTTATTACTTAGTTATATAGCATAGTAAGAAATAAAAGATTGTGTTTGTATGATAAATCCTTATTAACTAAGTCATCCCCCATTTCAGAAACAGCTAGCCTTTTTTTTCCTAGGTGCGAAGTGAAACATAATGAATCATAAGGTAATTAACCAGTCATCTAGTTTGACTAGATGTCTGATGAGTAGTTTGCTAAATATCAGAATTCTAGAACTATAGATGAGAACTGTTGCCTATGGGGTTCCCAGCTTCTCAGTCCACACAACCTGAAATGTAACTATATAACTATAAAGGGGCGAGGGTGGAAATAGAAGCAAACTATCGATGTAAAACATAAATAAGGAACTGCAATAAAAAATAGATTTAAATGTATCCATTTAAAATATGAAGATTTTAAAATGCAGGTTAATCTAGATTCCTAATTTTAATTTTTTTGAGCAGCTCTGAAGAAAACAATTTAACTTTCAAATGGTCCCTTGATTAAAAGTTTCTGCCCTTTTTGCAGGTGGGAAAAAGGGGGGTGGTCTCCTGCAATAATGTCAACATTAACACTTTTTTTAATAAAAAAATAAAAAAGCTTCTATCCCTTTTCAGGGATAAAATGTGTCCCCAGCTGTTTCCACTTGACCTGCGAGTGATGGTCAGTGATGTCTGACACAGTGACATGCACCCTGCACATGTCAACAATTTGTTTACTCTTAAAATTTAAGAAAGAAAACTTTACTAATGTATGGATCTACAGTAACACATGTATGTGATTTATAAGTAGATATAAAACATACTGGAGAATGAGCTCAGACTTCTATTTACTGACGGAGACTTCATGGTAGAAAAGAAGTTCAGGGCACTCGAGGACAAACTCCCTGATGACAGGAATAGCGCTGGGTTAGCCTCTTACTGCCCGTGCACCGAGAACAGAGCTGAGTTAAAAACCAGCTTGTGAATCCAAAGTCTCCCGCTGTGTTCTCTCCCAGGACACACACACACACACACACACACACACACACGAAACTGCACTTAAAATGCTGCCAGCAAAACCCTGTCCTCTCGAAGAGTCACTAATATTGTACATTCACACTGGCCTCATCTACTTAATTTATTTCCCTCTTCTCAATGCCCGCTCCACCATTTCTCTGAGGGAACACATCCATAAGGGCAATAGTTCCATCTTTCTTACCGATACGTCTGTTGATGTCCCAGCTGAAGTCAGTGGTGGACTGCACATTGCTAATCGAGCTAGGCTGCAGTTTGAAGCAGTTCAGGAAATGTCTATTTATTTTACTTCGGAGTGCACATAAAGCTCCAAATTAGTCCTGCTTCAGCCACACCTCACTATCATCATGTGTGTCATCTCCAACTCGAAATTTGGGACAATTTGAATCTGGAAAAGGCTGGAAAAAATCAAGGTAGTTATGTAAATTTTGGCATGAACAAACTCGCAGGAAGGGTGTCCAGTCAACACAGGAAAATAAAGTTTCTGAACATCATGTAAAACGCTTGAGAGAAAACGCATCTATAAAATGAATGTGTTTTTCTGCCTCACACTCACTGGCCTTCTCCGTAATTATTCTATTTTATTTTCAAGACATTTCTTTGTGTAGATGCCAAGATCTTATTAATAATAACTGAAGGAAAAAATAATTTTAACTCTCTCTTCTCACAATCTGGTATAAAGCAATTTAATTGTGTTAAAGGGTGACATTATAAATGAAATGTAATATGATCATTGAGGGAACAAGGATGCACATTTCTGTTGAAATATTAATAAAATAATAGGATCCAAAATGATATACACAGGACACAGTGAGCACAGTGGTTTAGAGATAGGCACTGGCATAAACACACAAGTCAAAATCCAAATTCCATCATGTACAAGCTCTCTGAGGTTGGGCAAGTTATTGAATGTCTCAGAGCCAAGCATCCCTCAATATTAACACTGAAATAATAAAGACTGTGTCCCTAGATGGGTTTTGTGATAACTGAATAAGATAATTACTTTGATCAGTGTACTTTAAAGCTTATATATTGTCATTCTCTCAAAACTGTTTGCACTTAATGTGATCACAAAAAAGCAAAAGATTATGCATTTAAAAATGCTGGGAAGAATTGACCAAAATATTAACATATATCTGGGGGTCAGCAGCAGGTTCTTTTCCAAATTGTCTGAAATGCATATATTATAATTAAAATAAATAAACTAAATCATGTATTATTTTAAATATTCAAAACTAAAAAACTATTTTGTGGCAAGAGAAGGCATCAAACCTGAGTCTAGGTCCTTGCTAGACTAGTTACCTATAATTTCTGAGAAAATTATATCTTTATGAGAAAATCATGCAATGTATTAGTTGAGAACATGGGTTCTAGTCCCACTGATGACTGAGTGATCTTGGATGCGTTTATATAACCTCTGTAAGGCCTAATAAAAACAGCCCATTCAAGGGGTTTCTCTAAAAATGCTTCCATTTCAAGCCCAGCCGGTGTGGCTCAGTGTTTGAGCGTTGACCCATGCACCAAGGAGTCGCCAGTTCGATTCCCAGTCAGGGCACATGTCCAGTTTGTGGGCCAAATCCCCAATAGGGGGCGTGCAAGAGGCAGCCAATCGATGTTCTTTCTCATCGATGTTTCTATCTCTGTCTCCCTTCCTCTCTCTCTAAAATCAATAAAGAAAAAAAAATTTTTATGAAACCGCAGAAGAAAATATGGGGAATTACTTTCTAACCTGGAGTGGGAAACCATTCTTAACTTAAAATCTGGAACCAATAGGGGAAAAGAATGATTACATAACAATAAATTCGACTGCATAAAAATAAAAATTAATAATAACTTAGAATTTACATATAAAAAGAAAACACTGAGCAAAATAAAGATAGTAGAGGAGGAACTACAACAGGTCATGAAGGAATAATGGCTTCAATATATAAGAAACTTCTAAAAACTCAGAAGCAAAAGTCAACAAACTAAAGTGGACAAAAGATGAACACTGAGAAAAAGAAATTCAAATGTTCCTCAGCATCAAAAAAGATGCTCAACGTCGCTAACGGCGAGAGAAATGCAAATGGAAACAACATGACATCCCATTGTTCACCTTTCAAATGAGCAAAAACGCCAAAAGCTTACAACATACTCTGCTGGTGAGCCTGGAGAAATTGGCCCTCTTGTGTATTTCAGCTGAGAACACAAAATTCTTCAACCCCAATGAGATGAATTTGGCAATATCTAGCAAAATTACATATGCATTTACTCTTTGACCCATCAGTTCCTCTTATAAAAAATCAACCCCCGAAACTATCGGTAAAAGTAAATATAAGATGATATAGGTACAAGACTATTCATTTACAAGACTAATAACAGCAAAGGACTGGAAATAGCCCAAATGTCCATCAATAAAGGACTGATTAAATAAACTTTGCAGTACAGCCACACAGGGAGCTGTCAGATCCGCAAGACAGAGCTCCACAAACTGCTATGGAATGCTCTCCAAGATACATTGATAAAGAAAGAAAGCTAAGTACGGAACAGTGCGTACTGAATGTTCCCATTTGGGTGACAGAGCGAAGAATAGGTAATATATAAATACAGCTACTTACATATTCAAAGAGAAATAAAGGAAGGATAAATCAAAACTAATACAAAGGAATCAACAAAATTTTTTTTGTCAAGAAACGGACAGAACAAAGAGGAAGAAATGGAGATAAAAGTGAGATCACACACACTCCCAATATAATTCATTTCATTGTTTTGATTTTGGAAAATCATGCAAATACTTCATATAATTAAAATGATAAATAACTCAAAAAGACAAAAATAAAGCCATCTCTAAAATTCAAAGTCAAACTAAAATAAATGAGCTTAGCTGTGTATCAATTAAGTAGCATAACCACATAGGAAAGAATTCTTTCCAGTACTTGGATATGCTGCATTCAGTGATTTGGTACTAATAAGGTTATTTTGTAAATACTATATTTTTCTCTTTCTAAAAAGTGTGTTTACTAGCTCTGTCCACTGAAAATGTCTGGAAGTAAGGATAACCCAGTGAAAATGGGAATCCAGGCAGTAAGAAAGACTACCTTAATGAACAGTCTGAGAAAGTGGATTTATGTCTTTTTTAAATTCAAGAAACAAATGTCAAGATTTTATCTAAACTCTTAAGACAATATAGAGTAGTGCTGATCTGTACCAAATGTTTTGGGTATAAGGTGAAATTAGAAAAATAAGGACAAACTCACATACACATACATTGCTATACCTATATAGCCACATATATACATACATATACACACTCTCCTATATTCATATACACACATACATACACATATAAACACATATACATGAACATGTGTGTGTGCGCATGTGTGAGGTTGGCAATAACCCTGCTACAATTTTATGTGAAAATGTACTTTTTTTGAAGAGAGAAAAGAGTAAGTAATTGTCCTCATTAAGATGGCAAAATTGGGTGCTGGGTTTTTTTCATTTGATTTTTTTTTGGCTCCAAATCAATTGTCTGGACACCGTATGACAGAGCAAGCCCACAAACACCAAGTTGCACACGGGTCAAGAGAAAAGAGTGTGAAGCTGGAGAGCCAACAGCCAGGAATGGCGTCTCCACTCTGCATCAGCCAGGCTGTGACTCTGGGCCAATAACTGAGCATCTGTGTGCCTTGGGGACCCAAAGAGGGGCCTCTCCGACCTCCCAGGACTATTATGAGGCTCCAAAGGCACCAAGTGCTTCAGAAACATTAAAAGCACGAGGAAGATATAATCTATTCTATTTATCCAGGATGTGTACAGTGATACATCAATAAATCCATGGAGTGTCACTTTTCATCCCTCCCTCTCCCACCAAAAAGCAAACTCATCCATTTAAGAGCACTCAGGACTGAAATGAACCTTGACAGAAAAAGCTAGCCTATTCCTTCTAATCAGCAGGACTGCATCAAAACCATTCTGGACAGATCGGTATTTAGTTCTATTTTTAAAGACCTCCAGGGAAGGAGATTCTACAAACTGCCTGGGCAGCTGACGAGCCGCTGCACTGTAGGATAACTTATAAATATGAGAACAGTTGAGGACAGTCTCCAGAATGCAGCCCAGCATGTGTGTGCACCCACAGAGCACGGACACACAGCTAAGGATCATTCTAAAAATTCTAGCCATTTCTGGTTTCTCTTCTTCTTCCTTTAATTATAACTGGTCCTTCAGAAAGCAAGTAAATTAAGTGTGTGGCGGAGGGAGAGAAGACTTTGTGTTTAATAAGATTGCGAATAATATAAAATAAAATAATCATACCAAACACACAGAACTAGAACGCTTCATACAGAAATAAGGGTGGGCTGGAGGAGAGCCTTTTCCTCCTGGCACATGGTAGGTGCTCAGTAAACATTTGTTAGGCGAGTGCATCTGAGAAGCATAGTCTGCCTCTTATCTATATTAATGGGGAAGTGTCTTCTTGACATGATATTTGGGAGTGACCACAGCACAGCTGATTTAATGTTGAAGTCAGTCAAGTCTTCCACTCCATCTGTCCACATGGGTACTGGCTCTAGGAGCCCTCATTCACCGACTCAGGTAGACCTCCAGACTTAGTTCCAGGCCGTGAGAACTCCTCCTATCCAGCAGGAATGACTGGAGGGGATACACTGAGGATGAAATCCAGCCTACACTTCCTTCCCTGGCCCTTTCCTAAGTCGTCTGTCCAGAGGGGCATCTTTTCTGATTCTGTACAATAGATTTCAGAGAGTCCTGTTTTGCTCCCACCTCTAGGTCTCCAAGATTTGAAGATTCCTCTCTCAATATAGAACAATTCTTGGAGACGAAACAGCAAATCCAAAATCACTCCAAATAATTGTCAGTTAGGGCAATTTTGCCCCAAGGAGATAGTTAGCAATGTCTACAGACACTTGTGATTGTTCTGACTGGGAGTTCGTATCGGCCAGGGATGCTGCTAAACCTCCCATAATGCACGGGATGGTGGCCAGTGACCAAAAATGATCTGGTCCAAGATTTCAACAGTGCCAATGTTGAGAAGCACTGTGCTAGATTAAAGTCCTTTCTGCAGTGTCTCTGAGGCCAGGACAGTTTTACCTATGGCAATTTACAGCGACCAGTCTGCTGAGGCACCCACACCTTAACTTACTGGTCCAACAAATGTTGATCGATGTCTACAGCTCCCTACGAGGCATGCAAACAAAGAAAGGGAAAACTCAGAAAAACTCATAAGCTGGTTGGAAAAGAAAGTGCAAAACAGTACCTTGTTGGGGGAAAAACAGAAGGCATTCAAGCACATAACTGTCATTTCTGATAAGATGGGTGAGAACGAGGATGGATGGGGCCTCCTGAAATAAGTCTAAAGTCCTTTTTTTTAAGGAAGGTAATAGGCATAACACTGAGAGAGAAGGAGTAGAGACAATTAGGTTTCACATGCTCTCTGAAACACTGTCGAGTTTTCCCCGAAGAAAAAGATTATAAATCATAGTTCAGTTCCAGGTCAGCTCAGAAAAAGCTTATATAACCATAATCCAGCTGAGGAAATAAAACTACAGGAGTCCTGGAGGCCCAGAGCCCTGCACTCTGTGACTCAGGAGAAAGAAGAGCAAAGACATTACCATCCCCTCTCCACCCTTCCCCCCTCCCTCCCCCCACCGACCTCAACTTTCCCCAGGGTAAGAGTAATCCTAGAAAATTTTAACTAGTTCTATTTTTAACTTGAAAGTAATGTGCATAAAAATTCAAACTGGCCCTGGCCGGTTTGGCTCAGCGGTTAGAGCAGCGGTTCTCAACCTGTGGGTCGCGACCTCTTTGGGGGTCGAACGACCCTTTCACAGGGGTCTCCTAAGACCATCGGAAAACACATATTTCCGACGGTCTTAGGAACCCAGACACCGCTCCTCTATCCTCTTCAGGCGGGTCCGCCCCCATGCAGATACGCCCACATACAACGTGAGGAACTGTATTAAAGGGTCGCGGCATTAGGAAGGTTGAGAACCACTGGGTTAGTGTTGGCCACGGACCAGAGAGTCCTGGGTTCGGTTCCTGCTAAGGGCACATACCTTGATTGCGGTTCTTCCCCGGCCCGGTTGGGGTTGTGCGGGTGGCAACCAGTCGATGTGTCTCTCTCTCTCTCCCTTCCTCTTTCCCTCCCTCCTGCTCAATCTGAAGATAAATGCAAAAATGTCCTCGGGTGAGGATAAAAAAAAAAAAATTCCAACTGTACCCCAAAATTGCAAAATCCTGCCTCAGACCCAGGTCCCCAGGCTCCTTTCCCAGAGGCAGCCACAGCTACTGTTTCTCTTACCTTTCCTCCAGAAGCACTCTGCACAGACTCACACAAACACGTGATGTATGCATGACAACCTTTCAAACTCATTACAGAAATGGGAGCACACCATACAGTCTATTTGGCACTTCCTTTTCAATCATAAATCTACCTTGTTTCTTCAGTTGCTGCAGAATACCCCATCACATGGCTGTACCATTGGTACCCACATTAGGATGGCCCCCAGGAATATCTGTGCAGAAGTTTACCTTTCCCCTCCTGCAACCCAGTACCCCAAACCCCAAGGCTTCCCTGTCCTCAGTGAAGACAACCCTTCATTTTCTGTCGACTGCTTCTGCTCAGTCCTGTTTCCCACAGTGGCCACTGTTCAAAGCCTGGGCTTCTTCTCTCCACCCCACACATGTCCCTTCTTTCAGAGTGGCTGACCTCAATTGGAAGAACGAGTCATGCTCATTATTGTGTGACTTACTGACAAGTCCTTAACCTTCACATTTAGAAAAGGAGAAGGTTGCTAAGTTTAACCCAATTATTGTAATTCCAGGGAGAACAAAATCATTTAAAACACAAAATCAGCCTGGCTGGTGTGGTTTAGTTGGCTGGGCATTGTCCTGTGCACTGAAGGGTTGCCAGTTTGATTCCTGGTCGGGGTACATGCCTAGGTTGTGGGTTCCATCCTGGCGGGGGGTATGCAGAAGGCAGCCTATCGATGTTGCTCTCACATCAATGTTTCTCTCTCTCTCTCTTCCTCTCTCTAAATATCAATAAAAATCTTTAAAAAACAAAATCAGGCAGAATAGAAGCTGTCAAGAGCACACAGTTTTCAAGGGTTACCATATTGATTATTGACTAGTAAGAGAATCTAGGCAGAGAGCGCTTCCTCTAACTGATGACATGTTTTGTCAGTTTCCTCTTTTCCTCAAGGTGAAAGTCCACTTTTTCTTCCAAAGTTCTGAGGTCTTTCACAATAGCCTTATTCAGGAGGGGGACAGGGAGAGGGTGGGGCAGCTGTCTGTCAGTATGAGTTATTCATAAACGGGTATTTGTAACATAGAGACTCACCATTCTGAGACACACAACCAGTAAACTGAGAAAGAGCAGAAAAGAACATTTTGTTTAACTAAATTCTCCATTATAGCTCTTATGAAATCTTATATGCCATATAAAAATACCAATATCTCTTCATCAGATGTACAAAAAATTGCCTGAGTAGCTACCGGCATCTTGTTACTACGCTATAGACAGAAATAACTGTTCGCCTTTCACCAGGATCAGGATAGATGCAGACCCATTTCTGAAATTATATCCTGTTTGGAGAGGGAGCCAAAGCAAATGCTGAGGTAGCAGGGTAACACAGAGCTGTAGGCAAGATTTATATTAATGGCATTCTTTTGCCATCCTTCTGAAACTTGACTAATTTTTCAAAGAGAACTTAAACAAACCTGTGACTTGATTATATAAAATTATGCTTCTTTTACAGCCCCTTTTTAATTTTTCATTTTTAGTCTCCTATTGCACACCTTGGCTCATACACAGTAGCCAGTGCTCCGCCTGTGCAACCCTATGGAAATCATCCCCCGTTTGTCCAGGTTATGGAGTATTAGATACCATCTTCTAGGGATGGCTACCCAGTTCTGTTCCCCAGGGACATGTTACTATAGAACTTAGACTCAGAGTAGAAAGATGTCCCTGTTAGCTGGAGTAGCCAGGGAGGGATTTTCACTGGACCCCGTGAGCTGAGCGGGCACCTGGGTACAGCGCGCAGTCTCGTCTCCACCAAGGGCTGCAGCATCAGCTGAGAGCCCTGCTGAGTGAGCCTTGCCAACAGGACTCGAGAGCAAGGGAGAAAAGAACGCTCCTGAAGAGAGAAACACGACCTATGAATACCCCTGCCTACAGCACACGCTCTCAGCTAAGACCTGAAAACTCCCAGACAAGAGAGACAAAGGCCCCCTCCTGGAAGAGATGACAGCCGAGGGGAAGATGCGGGAGCGAGCAGTCACGAGGGATTGGCAGCGAGAAGAAATGTGCGAGATGCTGAAGGACTGAACTAGCGGTGGCAGTGGGTGGAAAGAAGGGAGGAGAGACTGGAAGGACTTGGAGCGTCATGTCCACACCACTGATGACCATGCTGGGACTCAGGGAGGGAAGAACTTGAAGATGACTGAGGCTTCTGACTTCGGTGACTGCATGTGAGTGGTGATACTAAATAAGACAGGGAATGGAGAAGAGGAGGAGGAACGGATAATGAGTTCGGTTTGGGGTGCACTGACCTTCACATGCCCACAGAACATCGTGGTGGATCATAAACTTCAATTTAACCCTTTAAAATGTATATGAACTTTAAGTTAGTCTCATAAAAAATAAATAAGCTTTTCTTCACAAGGAGTCTTAATGAAAACTTGACAATCTCCAGACAAAAAGGGGAGTCTCATCCAATGCGGAATCGTGGACTACATTCACGCCAGCGCTCGGTGACAGTAGATCCAGTCCATGGAGCAAACGGTGGTCACCATTCGTAATAAATAAGAAACATAAAAGAGCTGACTGTGAGTCCTTGAGTTCAAGGACAGGGAGAGGCCTAACTATAAACTGTGTGTCCTCAGCTAAATCAAAGCAAAATCAGTAACAGTACATTAAAACCATACCCCGAGAGTCATAATTTCAACTGCTTGAGTTTCAGACCAAATTCTGTCCATGTAAATATCCTTTGCTGTGTAAACACAGGATAACTGCGGAGAAGGAATGCACAAAATGACTCCCATGTGGCGGACAGTCCAGGGCACAGCCCTCAGGCAGCCAGAGAGCCAGGGTTCAAACCCCAGGTTTGCCGTCCTGAGACCTTGAGCAAGTAGCAGCGACCCCGGCAGGTCCCATTTCCTACACTGTCACTGCTCCTTGTGGGGAGATGCAGATTATTCCTGGAGAGGCTTGAATGAGTATATACCTAAAATTTGAGCTTTTCTTACAAGCAAAGCACCTAAGACAGTGCCACCCAACAGAAATATGATGTGAGTCACATATCAACTTGAACTTTTCTAGTAGCTATTACACTTTTAAAAGAAAAATGTTAGAAATCAAGCGAAAATAATTTAACAATATAGTTTAACTCAACACATCCTTTCAACATGCAATCCATGTAAAATCATCAACAAGATAGTTTACCTATTTCTTTTAGCTACGTTTTTGAAGTCAGGTAAAATGTACACTCACAGCATATCTCAATCCAGACACTACATTTTATGGGAGATACTTTTGAAAAGTAGATTCACATATCCATATTGTCCCAATCATAATAAAGGTTGTCCAATGACTGAGTGAAGTATCAACTTCTAAGTTAAATTAAATACGATTTCATGTTCAATCCCTCCGCACGGCCACAGTTCAAGTCCTCAGCAGCCACACGGGGCCAGTGGCTACTGCTCTGAGCAGCTCAGCACTCGGGTGAGAGAAACACTCTGAGCCTCTCTGAGCCTGGCTATGACCTTGCATGCAGAAACCCACAAAAGGACATGGACATACCCAGGATGTGTGACTGAGTGGAGGCTGGAGTTGTGCAGAACCAATTGGTAAGCCCTGGAGAAAAGGGAGATTGGAGAAAGGCAGCGGAGAGGAGAGCAGGCAGAGCCCACAGCACAGATCTACAGAGAGTGGAGCAACCCGCGGTCACTCCCGCGCCTCCCCACCGCCAGCGCAAACCCGCTGTAACTACACAGACCCCTGTGCTTCCCTCCTGGCGCCCTGGGAGAAGTATCGCTGGGTCCTGCCAAAGGCCAGCCCCTCCCCTTGCTTTGAGTTCCATCCCCACCATCCTCCTGCTGCTAGCCCTCTCTCTCCTGCATCAACAATGGATCGATTCCATCAATGTTATTTCAAATAAGCTTTATCGTACCCACATGAAAAACAACCAAAAAATAACTAGAACGAAAACCTTTCAACGATCAATGTTCCTTCACCTTGAGTCTCTTCTTCGCTGCCCTTCACAGCAAAGCTGTTGAAAAATTACCTCTGTTCACTTTCTCTAATTCATGCCTCCCACCACAGCCTGACCTTCCTTCCCTCCACTCCACTAAAACCACTCTTGCCGAGGCCAGCAACTCCTTTGACAGTGCAAAACTGAACGAGCATTGCAGGGTCCTCCCTTTATTTGACTCCTCAGCAGCATTCGCCAATTGACCACTGTCCATTTTAAAATGCGTTCCTCCCTTGGTTTGTTTCCTAATTTACCTTAATGCTCTGTCATCTCACTAGACCCATTTCCTCTCGTTTCTCCTTTCTCCAGACCTCTAAAGGTTGGAGAGCTTAAGGGTTGGTCCTGGCCCCTCTTCTCATCTCTACTTTCCCCCTAGGTGACCTCAGCTGACGCCAGGGTTGTAAACACCCCCTGGAGCTGACGGCTCTCTCACATTTATACCTCTTTTCCTGCTCTCTCCCCTGAGTTTCATGCTGTAGAGAGAACAATGTAATGGTGGCCTCCACTTGGTTGTCCTACCAAACAGAGTCTCGACCTCCTGCTTGTTCCTTCCCTAGTGTTTTCTCATCTAAGTGATATGGCCTCACCATTCACCTATTTCTAGAACCAAAATTCCAGGAGATCTCTTAGTTTTCTCTGTTCCCTCATTCTCAATATTAATTCTTCAGCATGCAGGTAACTAAAATGGAAATAACATTTGACATTGTCGTCTTTTCTACATGTCTACTGCCATCAGCTTAGTCCAAACCACCATCTTACCTCTCTCCCATAATTAGGCCCTGTGTTCATTTCCGGCCCCATGCAATCCATTTTTTCCCACACATCAGCCAAGGTAATCTTTTGGAAATTTTAAATCAAATTATGTCACACTCCTCACTTGAAAACTTTCAACGGCTTCCATTGTAGTTCTAGTAAAACCCCAACTCTGTATCTGGGAGTCTCCTCCGACATCCTGCACCACTTTCCCTTCGCTCACTCTAGTCCTTCTCCGTGCCTGCAACACACCAAGCTCCTTCCTGCTGCAAAATGTCTACACTGGATACCCCTTCTGCCTTGAGCCTAACCAGATGGCCTCTGCTCAGAGGTGGGCCAAGTAAATACCAACAGGAACGATGACAACCTCATTGCAAATGGTTCTGAGCTTCCTCCAACACAGAGACGCCTATGTGATCCAGACCCCAAATTCTTTATCATCGGGCTTGCCCAGAAAAACGTAACTGGAAAACATTCAAAGCAGGCAATACTCTCTGCCCATCGGAGATCGGGAACATTTTAACCAGTCATTGCTGTTCTGTGAATAGTGGGAGCTCTGTCTTCCACCCATGCGACACAGAGACCAAAACCTGCACCTTCACCCAGTTAATTTTGGAAAATAAGTACTATCTGGGCTTTGAGAAAGGACAGTATAACTCTGAGAAAGCAATTCCTTTCAAATTCACACCCAAGTCATTCATGATTTTCTCAACTCTTCCTTTCCCACAAGAAAAAAAAAAAAAATAAGTATTTCCCTGGCATTTCAGCTTAAAATCAGCTAAGCAAAATTCCACTGGAAAGATATTGCTTAAGCATGACAAAGACACCATGATTCTCAATCCCTTCCAAGCAGCTGGTCGATTTTAAATTCCTCACCAAAAGGCTGCAAAGACAGAAATCTTTCACACATCTTTAAACTGCAAAAAAGATATTTCAGAATCAACTCTGTTTACTTTTGGCCTGCCATGACCGTTCACATGGAGGACTAGAAATTCACCAACAAGTAAGTTCATAAATGAAGAGAAACACTTTGCCAGTTGAAACTAATAAATAGACAAAGCAGAATCAGAAGTAAAATGAGATGAAAGACAGACAGTCCCCCAAAGATAGGGGGTGAAGGTCTGTAGATGAACCAGCAGTAGAGACTGTCAATTCCTGTGCCTTGAAGCAGTGCCCTGGAAATGTCCAGCCCTCCTAGGGGAGGCTCCTTGGCTTACCTGGGAAGGCTGGACCCCGATGCCAGGCTTTCGAGCCTGGGAAAGAGTCCAGAAGCCAGAATCACCTGATATGACATGGACAAACTTATCAACAGTGACCATGAAGGACCTGAAATGAGAAATCCCTCCTCTCTACCCAACCCTCCCCCATTCTGTCATTCTTTACATTCTTATATGCATCCTTTAAAAAAAAGAAAGGCAAAGAAAGCCCTGCTCTGACTGAGCCAATTATTTCCAGGGATCAAATTCAAGCTAAAAGGAATTTAAAAATAAACTATTTCTTAACAAAAATTATTTCATTACTATTATTTCAGAACAGCATGTTCTTTTACTGGCAATATATTAGAATAAATACTCTTGGTCTAAAACACTATATGTTCCAAAACACTCTGTTTTCTAAAAATTGCATTGCTGGTTAAAGACTTGTCATTCACATCTATTAAATAGAGTTTAATAAAACCATTTTATCTGTCAATAATATCTGTGTGCTATATATTTGCATGCCTGTTCTAGTCAAGGAAATTTTGTCAGAAGAACAAAAGTTGCAAACCGTAACCTCAGCAATCACTAACTTTGGGGACGTATCCCCTGGTACAAATGTTCATGCATATGCATATTTTTATCACATACTCAGACAGATGCCCTTGCATTGATTTGAATACTTGCATAAATATTAATGTGTACCAATGCTTGCATGCAGAAAATCCATTTATGAAATATCCAATTGCATAAATTAGGGACATTAGATACTAACTGTATTAACACTTCATAAAATACATGCACAAGTTTGCATGACGGAAAAAAAGGGCACAATCCATTGGGAGAGGCCCGACTCTCTCAATGTGTTTGCCATTCTCTAGTCATAAACTAGGAATTTCCACAAACATTGTGAAGCCTTTAGATTACCCATAATTCACTACTAACATGAATCTCTCCTGGTCTGATTAAGTGCTTAGAGTAAATTTATAAATTGTTACCTATGACCCCATAAAGAAAAGTCAAATATTTTTAAGTCATCAAATGGCCTCAGAAACTCAAATGCTTTTTCGCAAAGAATATGACTCAAAAGTAATTTGTAAATAGCTCCAACAGGGGGCTAATATCCAAAATATATGAAGAATTCATACAACATCAAAAAAATCCAATTTAAAATTGAGCAGAAGACCTGAACAGACACTTCTCCCAAGAAGACATATAAATGGCCAACAAGATATGTGAAAAGATGCTCAACTTCACTAGCTATCAGGGAAATGCAAATCAAAACTATAGTCAGATGCCACCTCACATCTGTTAGAATGGCTATTAACAACCAGCAGTAATAACTGATGTTGGAGAAGTCGATGGAGAAAAAGAAACACTTGTTTCCTTCTGGTGGGAATGTAAACTGGTACAGCCACTATAGAAAAGAGTATGGAGATTCCTAAAAAAATTAAGAATAGGATTATCATATGACCCAGCAACCCCTCTTCTGGGTATCTACCCAAAAAACTTGAAAACATTTATTTGCAAATATATATGCACCCTATGTTCATTGCAGCATTATTCACAGTGGCCAAGACATGGAAACAACCAATTGTCCTTCGATAGGTGACTGCATAGAGGAGATGTGGTACATACTCAGTGGAATACTACTCGGCCTAAGAAAAGATGAAATGCTGCCATTATGTGACAATATAAGTGGATCTTCAGTATATCATGCTAAGTAAAATAAGTCAGTCAAAAAAAGTCAAGAACCATATAATTTATGATTTCACTCATATGTGGGATATAAAACTAAAAGCAACAAATGAACAAACAAGACAAACAAAAACTCATAGACACAAACAACAGTACAAAGGTTATCAGAGGGCAAGCGGGTGGGAGGTGGTAAAGGGGAAAAGGGGCCAAATATATGGTGACGGAAGATGATTTGACTTTGGGTGGTGGGCACACAATGCCATATACAAGTGATGTAACATAGAATTGTACACTGGAAAACTCATCCCACTAAATATAATTTTAAAGGGAATTTTCACAAAGCATGATCCTCAATTACCTGTATACCATTACATTATATGTCTGATTCATTCTCAGGAGTGGTAGGCAAATGTAAACTTTAGAAAATTACAGAAGATAATATACTAGAGCCCCACAGGTTAGGAAATTTGGACACAACACGATCGGCAATTGGCAGCTGGCTGTCCTCCACCCAGCTCCAGCTTTCTAATGGGGACAGGCCACAGTTCTTATCTTGGGGACATAGAGTTTAGGAAATGATTTCCTTGTGACCATCTGGGGCTTCTCAAAATATGGCCAGTTACATACATAATACACTTCACTTTCTTCACTTCTATACTTTTCTGTGACAGTACAGATTGACTGGGAAATATTTTTCCATTAACTTTGAAAAATAATCGAGTCGGCATTTTACCCTATTTATCATGTTATTGCAAAGTCTCACCACTCAGTTTATTTTTTAAATATGTTTTTATTGATTTTTTTTTTTTTTTTTTTTTAGGGAGAGAGAGATGGAAACATTGATGTGAGACATCGATCAGCTGCCTCCTGCATGCCCCCCACTGGGGATCGAGCCTGCATGTGCCCTGACCAGGAATCAAATCGGGACCTCTCAGTCCCTGGGACGACCCTCAATCCACTAAGCCACACCAGCCAGGCTCTCCACCCACTTTAGATTGGACATTAGTCTCATCAGTGACTGTGCCAGACTTAAGAGTCAGGTCCACTGTCAAAACAAAGGAGAAAAAGTGCTCTCCACCCAAAGCATTACTTACACTGTAGAGAGGGTCTAATTCTCTCTGACACTCAGATTTAGCTCGGAGCGTGAGAACAAGCACCTTGGAGGCCGAAAGAACATGCAGAGTTTGGCACCATTTCTGCCTGGTCTAGAAAGAATGACATTTGATAAAAGAGTGTATGACAGGGACTGACCATGGCCACCAGTCCCCACTTTTTGTCTTCCTCCTTGGCACACCACAGGACTGAGATCTAGCCTATAGAATATGGATGGGTTGATGTGACTTCCAGACGTAGTCCCTGAAACCTCTCACTATCCATCTGGCTCCTCTCTCTGTTTGACTGCATAACAGATGCAGCTCATCCCGTGGAGAATCCCCAGGCCCAGGGGATGTCAGAAACACTGCACAGGCCTGGACTCCTGAATGACTGCATGGAGCAGAGCCCCTACAACCCTGTCTCTGCCACCCACCTGCATTGCCTATGACGTCAGAAAAGAAATAAACCTTCATTGTGCTCAGATCTGAGGATGTTTTTTCATCAGTCAACCTATTCTGACTCATATAAGGAGCAACTCTAGCACCTACAACGTGCCTAATCTTTCCTTACCAGACAAATCTTTAAGACACTGTATCATATCTCTGCTAGGAGTCAAACAGGAGAGACCTAGGTGAGGGCCTTATGAAAGTTTGGAGTGGAAATGAATCAGGAAATAAACTGATATGCTATATACAACAGCGAAGCCAAGTGCCACACAGTTTTATTTATTCATTAGAACATTTATTGGACATTAATTCACGCCAGGGACTAAGTCTGGGGTTAAAAATATGACTGCCCACATTCCCCAAGCTCAAGGAACCACAGTGTAGACGGCTGGGGAGAGAGAAAGTTAAAGCAGTCCTTTGACACTGTGGTAAATGCCATAAGTCTCCCCGAGGAAGCATCTACGAGCCCCTCTGAGACGTGGATTTCACGTAATCCACACAAAGATATCTATCACAACGATCACAAAACATATTTATTTCTGGATGACAAGTAACAGAAATTTCAACCTGCCAAGACTGTGCTAAATATGACAAATGGCTACTAGGAGCCTACAAGTCACACTAATATCAACGGACACTGTAGATGATTATCGGCATCTCGTTATCGCAGTCGCTGAGCGCTGTGTGGAAGAGCACGGATAACGGGACACAGCACACACCAGAGGAGCAGCCCACCCAGTGACACGCCTCAAAATAGCAATATCACCTGGAAATAGCCACGGACACTGACAGATCTCCTCCTTCAGGTCAAAGACTGAATCTGGAATCTGTGCCTTTTAATGAAGCAGAAGCAGAATTTAAATGTTAGTTTCTACCCTTTTAAGTTAAAATACAGAATTCTAGCAGAAATATAGGTTCTCCTTCATCTTCCATCCATCTCCTCCATCCTATTTATGAGCTGGCATTTAAATGACCCTGATGTTTATCAGAATGCTTGTGAGGAAGCAAAACATCATTAGGGATTTGTCTACAACTCTTAGGGCTCTGAGCCTAAACTGGGAAACAATTCATTTCTGAACTTATAATAATATATGTTGTGTCAAGCTGCATTAATGAGAATTTTTTTCACCTTGACTACGTGAGAATCATTAGGTCAGTCTTATTCTCATTAAAAGGATCAACTTCTACTCCCAACAGCAAAAATTCAATAGTAGATGTTAGCCCCCAGGAAAATTCTGAAACCTTGTTTAATGAAGATGTTTTATACAAACTATGAGGGGCAGTAATAAAAACAATGATACTGTGAGGAAGTCCAAATAAATTAGATAAACTGTTATAAATGGTAATAAATTTGAGGATTGTAAATGCTGCTATTTCTACAAATACAAAATGAAATGACTTTAAAACATTTTCATGCCAGGATCTCGTCTCAATTACCAGTTTATTCCATAATAAGAAAACTACAAGTTATTGACCACTATGCTATATTTTAATTACATTATAAGAGCCAATATTTCATTCTCATAATAATCCTCCAAGTTGAATGTTTTTTTATTCCCACTTTACAGATGTGGAAACTTAGATACAATGAAGTGAATGAAGCAGAAAACATGTGTAACTCCATTTCCCAGAGTAACAGGTAACAAAAGGAGATGCCGCATTTGAATCCCGCTCCTGCTTACCTCTAAAATCAGGTCGAAAGCCCCAAGATCTGCCAAGAGAAGAACCCAGGAAATGGTGAGTAGTGATGATGAAACTGGTGTGGGCAGAATCCAAGCTCAAGTCTTCTGGTCACTCCGGCCCCTTTTGTCCTGAGTCACGTAGTAAGCTGGGTCTGTTCCCCCACCTCCCTTTACAGTTAGATCTCGCCTAAGAGCAAGAATTAAGTGGGAGCTTAAATCTGATTGACAGCTCCTTCTCCAGTCCTACAAACATTCCAAAACGCAGAAAGCCAGCTGCCTCCATCTCAGCACGTTCCCCCTGAATCCAAATAAATAATGCAGTGTTTTCTGTGTTTTAATTTCCTTTAAGATTACTGTTCATTATGGTTTAGTTTCTGCCTGCTCTAATTATTGTCTACTCTGTCCTTCAAAATGATCTTGCAATCCAACATTGTTCAATAGACTTGAACACTGTCCCACCTTAAATAATATAAGAGTCAACTCTTTTGCAGGGCCATAAACATCAGATCATCTCAAATATTTTTTTTTGATGTTTTTATTGATTTTTTTAGAGAGAGAGAGGAAGGGAAAGAGAGATAGAAACATTGATGTGAGAGAGATACATCATCGGCTGCCTCCTACAAGTCCCCTACTGGGGATCGAGCCCGCAACCCGGGCATGTGCCCTGACTGGGAATCGAACCAGGACCTCTCAGTCCATGGGGCGTTGCTCAATCCACTGAGCAACACTGGCTGGGCTCCAATACTCCTTAAAAGAAAAAAACCATAAGGAAGGAGAAAATTAGACCTTTAAAAAAAAACAAAACACTTTTTGCCTATTGTTATCCCCATTTCAAAATAGAACATTTTGGAATCTTCTGGAAGAATTACCACCACGTGGCCTTCGATGTGTGGTCCGGAGGGACTGAAGGGAGCACCTGCCAAGCACAGGTCAGCCCAGGGATGCAAGCCCAGCTCTCCCCTGCAGCAGGCCACAGGCCTTTCCCTGACTCTCCCAAGCAGACCACATTGCTCTCCTCATGTTTCTCCATTACAATCTAATAAAGCTGTAAAAGGCCAGAAAGGAGAGCCAGGCATCCCTCGGTGTACCTATCTCCACGGAGAAAGCTCAATTTCATATTTTTATTTAATGGTGCCTTTCTTCTGCGCCGCGCAAAGGGCTTTCCATCGTGCTCTCATTGATCCTCTCAACTTAAAATAAGCATTAAGTATTATCGTTCCGATCTGAGATGTAGGAGAAAAGAAACATGATGATTGCAATATAATGCTCTTCCTAAATAGGTCATTTTACAAGTTGAAAGAGCCTTTATCTTATAATCCACATATGGTAGGAAGTTATTTCTTGTTTCTTACCTATACATCTTGCTACAATTCAAAACTAACTTCCTTTGCTTTTAACTAGGATCAAGTCCTCAATTCCTTACACATACAAAACTAAGTCATTCAAAACTATTCAACTACTAGGACTTTGTTCCTTTGCATTCTGACTTTAAGAGTCAGAGGCAAATAATCTTAGACAAGCACCCTCCTAAGCTGCCAAAACGGTTATTTCCGGACAGTGTCCTGAGGACACCGGGGACCCTGGTCATCACTTGGACCGTCACTGTATAGCGATCTGTGCTGACCGATGTCCATGATCTCTGGCCTGCATATGAGGCAAGAAGCAGTTAAATTTTTGAGTCAAAATTAGCTGCAGTCTGGTTTGTCATCTAACTTTTGGAAATACTGTCAACATGATCAACAAAGATTCAGGCTTAACCTCTATTACAATACAATAAAAGTTTACCAGAACACTCCCCCATTACTGACAGTTAAGTTAACTGAGATTTTTCTCTCCACATTTGCATGGGACTAATGTAGCATTTGCATACAGTGCTCAAGGCAGCCGTATTTATGCTGCTTTCCATTCTCAGACCTGCCAACCTGACACTGTGTCTGAGACTAGCCATCCCAGGCTTGTATCACAGTGGGGACGTGAACACACCCCTGCCCTATTTAGATATCATACAGACACCTGAGCTCAGCGTTTGTCATTCAATTCTAAACCCATGCAATAAAACTGTTTAAATTACTTTTTTTAATTGGCATAGCTTAAAAACACAGAGATACAAGAAATCATGATTTTATTCCTTTTGTTCCCCAAAAACCGATGCCCAGGAATACGAGTACTTTAATCATCTCAGACTCACTGGCTAGAAATGAGGGGCCTCAAAATCCCACGGTGAAAATTACAGTGAAATCCAACCCACAGAGGGGCCAGATTGACGAGAGGACTAGATAAACGACTCCCAACTTGTAGACAAACGATGACCCTAAAATCTAGTGTCATTCCTTTATAAAAAAAAAAGACCTTTTAGTTACTCCCCAAACTCTCCAGGGTAAAATTGGTATTTGCCGCTCCTCAAGAACACCGTGCAGTTTCATTCCTGACTCCTTGTGTATTCGGTTCCCCTACGTGGGAAGTGTTTTGCCACCCACCACTCAGCACCTCCTCTCCCTCCCTTGCCTCTCTGTTGATTCATTCACAGAAACTCATCTCATGCCCCCTTCTTCTGTAAGCCACGCGTGACCAGTAGGGCCAGGTGCCCGTCTCTGTACGACCCGAAACCTCATCTCTCCCCTGACACACCTGCCGGCTGGTTGTGTGTTCCGGGCTGAGAGAGAACTGTATGTACTTAGGTCTTGCTTCCTCTGCTCCTAAAACCATGCCAAGCACCAAGTAGGCCCCTTCAGAGGAGGACAGGATAAGAAAGGTAAGGATATCCCGAAGGAGATCGTGTATTAAACCTTAACATCAGGTATCACATGAACAAATCCCACTGTCTGAGGCCACGCAAAGCCTCTTGCATCCCAGCACAGAGAGGAACGTTCGAACGAGACATTCTATCATGGGTGATAAAGCTGTTCTCACTGTCAAGAAATTTGAAACTTTTACATTTGGTCCTCATATCACCATGTGACCTCCAACACGCCCTTTAAGGATAAATTAATCCTGCACCAACAGAAAGCAGCTCATATCTATAACATTTGCTCCATGGCACAGGGGCTCCAGGCACAGCGTGAGATACGGCCCCACGATGTGGTGTCGAGGGAAGAGCTTGCATTTTGAAGTCAGAAAAAAACCTGGACTCAAAGTCCTGCTCTGCTCCTCACGGGTGTGCCTTAGGCAACCGCCTCACCCCCTCTGAGCTCATCTCATCTGTGACCTGACGATAGTGACAACTACTTCTAGGGATGGGTGAGAAAAACAAATAAATATCAAATGTGAAAGACTGTGCCCAGCACAGAATTCAGGGGGTAAGTGTCACCCAAGTCCAAACAGGGGCACACAGTGATGCAGTGACGTGTTCATGCCTAGGTCCTGAAGGGCTGACTGAGGACAAACCCTCCAGGTGGCCTGTGCTTTAACGATGCAAGAAACCAGTGACGTTTCTCCCCAAATCCGTACGTTGTTTCCATCAATGGGAATTGGATTTTCATATCACCTTTTCATCATTTCACCATGAAAATCTGTGTTGTGAAGAATTAGTGGCCCTTGTGTTACCGGTCACTAGTCAGGGCCTTCAAAGGTTTCCAAAATGCTCTATTTCGTGAGCTGGGCGGCAGGTACATGGGTGCACATCTTGTTGTTATTCTTTAGACTGTACGTGAGTTCCTATGAACTGTTTATATATGTGATATACTTCATAATTTAGAATAAGGTACAGTCTTCATGTTGTGAGACTCAAATCAGAGAGCCTAGGCACAGAAATCCCGTGGGCATTTAGTTAAGGATAATGCATTCATATTCTGTCCCCTGGAACTGATGTATTTTTTGAGCCATGAATGATATTGTGGGGGATTTACAGTTTAGTACTTAGGAGGCCTTTTTCAATGCACCTTGAAAGTCTACAAATTTCGGCAGTGCCAAAAAGGTGACTCAGGGTCATGTGTCCCCAAAGAAAGGCAAACCAGATCAGAGGACAGAAGACCTCAGTTCTGACCCTAGTTGTTCCGCCAACAGCACAGGACAGCTGCAAGCTAACTTCCACTGCATCCAGAAAACAGACGTACGCCCAGGAGGTGCTCTAACGCCCTCACACAGGAGAGCTGCAAAACACAGGCTGTGTTATGAACACGGGCTAACAGCTGCCAGACTCATACTGCTCCCATCTTCTCATGCTCGCCCTCAGGACATTTTTACCCCCCGTTTCTGGTGTACTTACGGCAACAAGTTAAAAAAAAAACTTAAGTCATTATTTATCTTTTCATGATATTATTGTCGTAGTCACAGTAATCATCGAAGGAGCCACCTACAGAAGTCAACAGCACTGATCAGTTCAACGGTGCTACAGTTGTGTCATCCTTTGCCATTTACAATCAGTCACAGACACTTGTACTGAGAGCTCTCTCTCTCACACACACACACACGAGGTGTCAGGAGACAAATGGGTAACAATGCAGGAAGCAGATGGGAGGACTGTCTCATAAATAGACTGAGCACATGCTTCAGACATAAGAGAGCTGAGGGGCCCCCCAAAGAGAAAAGAGTTTGATGAACTGACCCGGAACCCAGCAACCAGAAAAATCTAACAAACTACTAATTATTTTCAGGTTATCTGTGTGCTTATGCTTTGGAGTTTAGTGTCATTGCTGTTGGTTTTTTAATTTACTTAATTTAAAGGAAAGCATCATGATCTCTTAGAATTTAGAAGCTTCAAAGGTTATCAACCAACCCTAGAAGTAGAAATCATAACAGAATAGAGGCAGAAGCAATGGAAATAATTTTAGCCATCTGTTCCACCTCTTGCTGGAGATTCCACAATTTTTCAACCAATAACACAAATCCTATGATCCAAATGCAATATGCTAATCAGCGCACTCTAAAAAGCCCAGCGGTGTGGTTTATTCCATTTTACAAATAACATTAAATTAATTTTATCAGTACAAAAAAATGGCTTTCCTCCTTGAATAAATAAAGTCAATAATGATCTACCCTTCACAGGACATAGTCATTTAACATGTCAAATGCCTTACCTGGCAAAACATACATGCGACATAAAATTATGAAAATGTTTACAATAAATGCCCACGAGTGGACTGGAGCAACTTTGAGGGGGAAAGAGGGAAATGAATGGTTAGCTGCCAGCCCACTCTCTCATGCTGGAGGACACAAAAAGGTTCACAGCAGTTGTTAAATTCATTTAGAGAAACTCACTTTATTTTTCCAACAGCGCTCTCACCAGCTAATCTGTATTACAACCTGCAGGAGTCTTAATACTCTCAGCAGGACCAAGATTCGGGCCACACTGATTCAGCTATTTAATCTCGCAAGAGAACAATGTTTGGCAGGAAAAGACCCCACAGCACGGAGGGGGCGTCCCAGAGGTCCGCTGTCAGCACAGACCGGGCCAAGATCGCCCCAGGTGGAAGCGAACAGCACTAAGCAATGCTTATCATTCCTTTCGGTAGCTCTGAGCTCGAACACGTCTGTACACTCCACATGTGTGTGGGAAACATACACATCGCAGGTGCCAATGTGGCTCCTGTAGATACATTTTAAAAGCAAAACGTTTTCTCAATATTTTGGACCAGGTTGTGAAAAAAATCTCGTTTTAGAAGTATCACTACAGAGGCTGGGGAAAGAGATAAAGAAAAATGGCCATAGTTTTATTTTCAAAACCTTTCAACTTCTTAAGCACTGAAAACCAAAACAGAGAACATATGTATGAACTAGTAAATGCATGCAGAAATTTATATTGATCATTTTTAACCATCCTGAAATTTAAAAGTTTGATGATCGACACTCTTCTATAAATGAGCACTTTCTACAATTTATATATAATACTATGGTGAGATTAATTTAAGAGATATTTTCTGGAAACCCACAGTGACAGGCAGGGAATACATAAGGAGACAGGCAAACTTAGAAGCAAAATTGATAGCACCGGTTTACAAAAGAGCAGTATGAATCATTACTCAAAAAAAAAATGATTCAATGAAATTCTTCAACAACTATTTTCAAATAGCCACAGCAAGGGTTCGAGTTCTTTACCTCCCAAAGCTCCCTCTATTGAGCACCCATCACTCTGTGCAGCAATGATCTGCTCACCTGAGGATAAACTGCAAGCTCCAAAGGTCAGGGGTCATATCTATTTTATTTCTCATTATATTCCACTCCACCCACCTCCAGCAAAGGGCCTGGCACATAGTGCACACTGAAAAGTATTTGTTAAGCCTAACAATTGTTTCCAAAAGTAGTTTCTTTTAAAGACTTTAAAATTTATAGATACCAAAAATATGCACGTTTGAAAATAGGATACAACTCTTTCAACAATCTTGCCTCAATCTACATTATAGTAATAATGTGTCTCTCTGCACTCTAACAAGTAGCCACTGGGTGTTCCTAACCTTATCACACCCTTCCCTTCCCTTCCCTTCCCTTCCCTTCCCTTCCCTTCCCTTCCCTTCCCTTCCCTTCCCTTCCCTTCCCTTCCCTTCCCTTCCCTTCCCTTCCCTTCCCTTCCCTTCCCTTCCCTTCCCTTCCCTTCCCTTCCCTTCCCTTCCCTTCCCTTCCCTTCCCTTCCCTTCCCTTCCCTTCCCTTCCCTTCCCTTCCCTTCCCTTCCCTTCCCTTCCCTTCCCTTCCCTTCCCTTCCCTTCCCTTCCCTTCCCTTCCCTTCCCTTCCCTTCCCTTCCCTTCCCTTCCCTTCCCTTCCCTTCCCTTCCCTTCCCTTCCCTTCCCTTCCCTTCCCTTCCCTTGCTCATTTCAATGCCATCCTCTCCCTCTTAGACCCCTTGATGTTGCCTGAGGCTCTCCTTCATGAAAGCCCCTCCAGGCTGCTTAAAACCCATGCTAAAAGTGGTTCCTTATATTTTCTGCAAACCACAGGGCCTGGTGCAACGAGATGTCCACTGCAAATGTCAAATGAACAAACACCTATGCACATGTCAAGTAGCTGTGAAGGCCCCTTCTACTTCGATCTTATTCTTTATAGCCGAAGCACCATGTTCTGAAGAATTCAAACATGAACAAGAAATATCACTTGCCCTGAGAGGCCTCATAATTTACACAACAAAAGTAAATATTTAAATCGGTTTGTTTGGGGAAATCAATTCTCTCTATCAAAAATAACAAGTTTTAAGAAGAACAGAACGATTTTAAAGGTTTTTCCTTCTTTTCTTTTTTCTAAACCTCTATACTCTTTTTCATAGTTTGCTAAACATAAGCCAATTTTGACATTGTAATTTTAAGGATGCAGTGGTACAAAAGCTTAATTAAAACAAATTAAAGGTTTACTTTGTTACAATTCATGTAACCACAAGGGGAAAAGTCAATCAGAAATATGAGCAAACAAAAAAAATGATCATAACTTACTGCTTTTTGTCCTTGGAACCAAGTCTGGAGGTACTTCAGTGAACAATAGGTCCTTCCAGCAGAAGTATGGAGATGCTTTCAGAAGCAGCTCTGCATATAATTCTGTGCAGAGGAGCAAAAGGTGGCCGAACAGCCTTGACTACTGTGAAAGAAAAGCTACAGTAGAACGTAGAAGCCAAAAATAAAGACAAGCAATATTTATAACATCATTCTTCTGGGAAAATGTAATGCAAACTAGAGAACATATCTGCATATGCTTTTTTTTTTTAATTCTTGCTTCTCACTTTCAATCATGTAATTTTTTTTTAAATTGTATAATCTTGACTTGGGTTACCAATGAGTTTTCATCAAATCTCTGTATGTCTCCCTTGATTCATGACCTCATAATAACACTTAATAACTAAAATAACAGGTTTTAAACTTACCTCCAAATATCCATTGAAATTCTAATTATGTGACATAATTATTAATGATAGTCACATCTGGAGACTCCACAAATATATATGTAAGATTTCCGGTTTTTCTTTAACATTCAGTATAGTATATACTCTCTGTAGGGATGTTCCAAATGGTATAACAAAATCTGGAAGAAAAATCAAATAGTTTTTAAGTTTTAAATCTGTACATTGCACCAGAAATTGAGACTTTTTTTTAAGCTAGTCTTGATTAGACTTTCTCTGTGGCTCAGGGATGCTTCTTTCTACTGTCACACCTCTTCCCTTTTTTTTTTTTTTTTTTAGAACTCAGCAAAATAAAATTCCTTTTTATTGTTGGACAACATTGTTTTACACATACATCATACAGGCCAAAAAAAAACAAACAGCAACTTCATAGACAAAAAAAGGAAAAAAAATCGTTTTATCTTTGGCCTTTTTAACCATCTCATACAAACCAACTACTTATAGTACAGCTAAGTACATACACAAAAAGTTACTGGAATGCTCAGAATAAGATTATTTTGTTGTTGTTTTTGCTTTTTTTACAAGGTTTTTTTTTTCTCTTTTGAGATTATAATGAACATGGTCACACCACAAGTCAGTCAGAGGCAGGACAGAGAACGCTCCAAAGGCTGGTTTGGTCATCCCGAGACCATTAAAAACGGCTGACCCCAACAATATGTACAAAAATATCAAATGTGAATAAAAAATACAAACAAATTTTTATTTTTAAAGTACTTTTAAGAAAAAAAGCGGGGCCTTGGAAGTTTTGGTTCTTTTTCCCTCCCCTGTTGCAAATTCACGCTGTGGTTTGGCTGGGTGGTGGCCAGCGCGTGTCATTGCGGGTGGCACTGCCCGCAGTGGGCAGGCAGGCGGCGGGACTCTCTGCGGGAAGGTGACCACGTTTAGATTCTGAGACGGGAAGTGGAGGGTGAAGAGGTCACGGCGGCCTTTGTTTTTATTTTGTTTTTTTTAAGTTTAACTTTTCCTTTTTTTTTTGCTGTCTAGTCATCCTCATCGGTCTTCTGCTTCTTGGTGTCAGCATCGTCATCCTCATCTTCAGCTGCCCGTTTGCCCGCAGCTGCCTCAGCCTCCTCCTCGTCATCTCCATCCTCTTCCTCACCATCACCTTCCTCCTCCCCCCCTCCTTCTTCCTCTTCTTCATCTCCCTCCTTGTCAGCCTCGGCTCCCCATGCTCCCCATCAGCGTCCCCATCAGCGTCCCCATCAGCGTTCCCATTAGCAGGTGCGTCTCCTCCACGCTCTGCCTCCTCCACACCTTCCTTCCTCTCCGTGAAGTCCGTGGTGGCGATCTCGGAGCTGGTGTCCATGGGGCGTCTGACAGGGTGGGCACCTGGTGATCCATGCAGCGGATTTTTAAAAAAAGAGCGAGAGTGCAGAGGCTCTGGAAGAAGCTGCCGGAATCCGCAGGGCGGAGGAGGCGCGGGGCAGAGGCGCTGCGGGAAGCGGGGAGGCAGCGCAGGAACCACGCATAGATGGCTTTTCAGAACAGCCAGTGGGCTTTTTTTTTTTTTTTTAAATCCTCACCTGAGGATATTTTTCCATTTATCTTCAGATAGAGTGGGAAGGGGGCGGGGAGGGGGAGAGAGAAACATCGGTGTAAGAGAGACACATGGACTGGTTGCCTCCCGCAGGACCCTGACCAGGGCCAGGGATGAACCGCAACCGAGGTCCGTGCCCTTGATCAAATCAAACCCCAGACTCTGATCTGCGGGTGGACGCTCTAACCACTGAGCAAAACTGGCCAGGGCTTCCCTCCTTTTTCTTCACCTCTGCCCAGGCCAAGCTGCCCGCACAGGGCATGTGAGTGATCTACACCGCTCAACTGAGACTTGGAAAACTTAATAACGTAATTACTACAGCTGTAAGTTATCTTTGTTTCTATAAATGACTATCACTCACAAAAAAACACAAAGAGGCTTGAAAGGGCCAAAAAAGGATTGAAAATAAGACCTAGAAGGAATTTTGTTTTTTAATTAAGATTATTCAGTTAGGAAATAGGAAAGAATAAAAAACTGATTGTGTACGTCTTCCTGGAATGAACAGGTGGCGCCATCCACCTCCGCTGGGTTACACAGTGCACGTTACTGCATTATCTCCACACCACCTGGTGATACACGCAGATTATTTCTCATTTAGACCTGTTGTGAACTGAATTGTGCCCCCGCCCCAAATTCAAACTTTGAAGCCCTAACCCCCTGTGATTGTATTTTGAGATGGAGCCTTTAAGAAAGTAATTAAGGTTAAATGAGGCCATTAGGTAGGGCCCTGACCCTACTCAGTTGGTGCCCTTGAAGAGGAAGAGACACCAGAGATTTCTTTCTCTGATGCACACACACCAAGGAAAGGTCATGTCAGGACACAGCAAGAAAGTGGCCTCTGCAAGCTAGGAAGAGAACTCTCCGCAGAAAGCACCCTCTTGACCTGATCTGAGACTTCAGCCTCTAGAACTGCGAGGACACAGTACAGTTGTTGAAGCCCCACAGCCTGAGACCAATGCAAGCCCAATTTTTCTCAGATACTTAGACACCAACAAGAATTCCCGGGCTCTGACACTTTCAAACAAGGGCAGTCCTTGCATTTCTAATATAATGAAAATTTTAGGTGCCACATTAGAAAGCAACTAGTCCTGCTTTACTGAGAGAATACTGCTACAATCATTTCACGAAACTACAGAAATATTTAAGTCAAAACAGGAGAAAGTGAAAAATAGGTGTTTACCAAGCAGCACAAAAAAATGACTAATTCAAAGCAATTTTAAAAGCTACCTCTCTTGTAAAGATTCAAGAGGAAGAATGTGCAAAATCAGTCAATATTTTAAATATTATTGCCTCATTCATTTACTCAACACAGATGTACTCAGTACCTGCCATGTGCCAAGCATTATTCTAGGTATTAGCAATTCTGTGTTAAAGGGATTGATCAGCTCCCTACCGTATTGTGGCTCTTATCCTAAGAAAAATTTTATTTGCCTAGAACTTAAATGGATGGGAAGGCAGACTCCTCTGAAAAAGAAAGAGAAAAAAAAAAACTTGAAGAGATAAAAAAAAATAACCTTAATAGAATTCAGTCATTTACTGAGCAAATATTTATTAGGTAACTACTTTAGTCTAGAGAATGATGGAATGAAGGAAAGATCTGGGAGTTTTAAGGAAGAAAATCGATGCAATATACACATAGATCTTAATAGATGTTTGATTAAAATAAATTTAGAAAGATTGAAACTCCTTGGAACAATTGCCATTGTAAGACAGAATTCACACAATTTGAGGGGGATCCACTCCTCAAAGTATCAAGGTGTGTGTGTTTATCAGGGGCGGTCCTGATTAAGTCCCAGAGCCCGCAGCCTTGCGTGGGCAGAGTGAGAAGCCACCGGAAGATTTGTTGGCACAAAAAGTCAGTTCATTTGTTTAGCAATTTTAGCTCTGTGCTAGGCCCTGGGTTACAGAGCGAAAGACAGCCCACAGCGTCCGAGTTCGATCTAGGAGGAAGAAAGCTCATAATGCAGCCATAGAACCGACTGCCAGGTTGGGGAGAGGAAGAGCGAGGCCAGGGAGGAGTGGGCAGCCTCTGAGCTGAGTGTGGATATGGACAGGGTGCAGACGGCCTTCCAGGCAGAAGTTTGAAGTGGATAGGGCTCAAGTCCAAGGCAGACACCCAGGCTGGAGACCTCAGTTGGCACTAAGCCTGGGACAGCCTCAGGCTCCATGCTAAGGGTTTTGCATTTTACCCTAAAGGCAATGGGGAGCCACTGACAGATTTTAAAGAAGAGAGTGCCATGATTAGATGTGTGTTTTAGGAACCTTGCAAGAAGCCACAAGAACAGCGTGGGAGGGAGAAGAGACAGAACTGTGGCAGGTGAGAACAGTTAAGAGACTTATTCCCACAACCCAAGCAAGGGATAGAGAGGGCCTACATTAAGGGTGTGACAAGAAAGATAAGGTACAAAGCACCGTGATATGCATTCTTGGATATACAAAAACTAAATTGAAAAAGACATGAATAATCTTCGTCTTCATGAACGTAGAGAGGTAAAACACATACCATGGGATATGCTAATTAAAACCAAAGCGTGGACTGTGCTGTGTGACATGAGCGGGACAGATAATAGTGCTATCGTACAAGCGCTGTCGCGGTTCAGAGAGATCTCCGGAGCTGGGGTCTGAGTGTGTGTCTAGGATCAGGGGCCGGGGATGTCATTCCCAGATAGTGTGAGTTGTTCCAAACAAGAGGAATGACTCACGCAGAAGACCAGAACAGAGCAAGTTGGCCAGGCCTGAAAGAAATGAAAGAATAGTGTTGAAGGCAGTGACAGATGAGGTGAACAATAATTTAGAAGCAGATTGTGGAGGGTCCTTAGAGTCAGCATTAAAGGGCTTAAGGGATTAGACTTGATCCTCTTCAAAGTGGAGGTCCAAGGAAAAATTTTTAGTGGGTCATAATTAGGGTCTTGATGAAACAGATATTTTGGAAAGTCATATGGTGACAGTGTTGAAGATACAATGGAAGGAGCAGAAAGAGCCTGGGAGGAGATAAGGCCAATTAAGAGGCTCTGCAGAAACTCAGGCGGGATAAGGGCCTGAACACTGTGGGACTGAAAAGGAAGGAACGAGTAAAAGGGATTTCACAAAAGACGATCTTCAGAAATCGTTTGCTGGATCCTTAATCTTTGTTTCCAAAAAGAAGTCATACGTGTTAATTCTTTTATTATGGGGGCCCTTCCCAAGCCTCCCCTTCAGACAATGCCATTTTATAACCACAACTCTTGTACTTGCCATGCACAAGTAATTACTGGTCTGGGATGTATTTGTTTCTTTAAGTGACTGTGGCTAAAAAATTGAGGATAAAAAGAAGAGATCAACCTTTGAAGTTCTGCCCTAGGTGGAAAAATAAAGCAAAACCAGGTGTTAGGGAAACCACAGATTTGGAAATAAGAAAGAACCACAAGGTAATTTTCCATACATTTTTCTTATGAAAGTATAAGTATTCCTCATAGAAATACTTTCCCCGAGGAGAGGTTGTTCAGAGGATCTAATTAGACTGGATATGTCAAAGTGTTTGAAAGGAATAAAGCATCCATACACGTGTTAGGTATTAGAAGGAAAATGCATGTTATTGCCCTATCACTTTCTCTGACATAGTTGATCTTTGCTTTAAAATAATGCTGCTGACCCACTATTACTCTAGAATGCATGAGAGCCACTGGTTGAGATAAGTTGGAGATAAAGTTTGATCCATTAAAGTAACATGTAAATTTACTATGTGAAAGTAATAGACTTCAAGGGCTTAAATCTAAACCATTGACCTCATAACCAATCGTCTATGTTAATCAACCCAGTTACAAGTTATAACAAAAATACCATCCCATTCTCCTTTCAAACGATTTATTGTACTAGATTTTACTACTCAAAATGAGAAGATTTCATGTAAGTTTTCATTAGTTATAAAATTGTTAGGCTTCTTGTATAAAGGAACAAAATTAACAAAATTTTTTAAAATTTTAACATTAAATGACTTTCTAACTTTTACTTTTCATGCCTCAAAAAAAACAAACAAACAAACAAAAACAAACTTTGTAAATGTTTGCTGAATATGAAGAGAAAGAAAAATCCTGTGTCGGTTGTTCGGGTTCATATAAGACCTAATTGCCTCATACACCCTAATTGTGCCACCAGTTTACAATTAGCATGCATTTCTCATGCATGAGTTGACCCAATTACATAACAAATTTTGCCGTTGGGGATTTCTCTTGACTGCTTGTCTCTGTCCACCATACAACTCAATTTCACACTGTCAGCAGCCTGAACATGACCACAGTCAGTCTCTGTCAAAATGATTTATTTAAATGACAAACAGAGACCAGATCTCTAGATAGTGCTCCCTACCTTCATCCTCACCCTTACACTTAACCTAACTTGGAATCAAATCTTTTAATAGTCCATAGACACTGCTATTCAATTATTCGGCCATGTTTACCTCCAATAATCTAATATTTTTTAAGTTAACTCACAAAGTCTTAGGGAACGAAATCAACAGTATCCACGTGAGCTTATTAATGAGCACATAATTTATTTTGCATTCTAAGACGTCAATGAAAAATTATGTAGCCACATAAAAACACTAAAAATAATTACATTTCAAAATCAAATTACAGAGACACTCTTTTTCGCATAATGTTTTTTCAAAAAGACTCCAATCTTAGCTTTTCTTGTAAAGTAAGTGTTTCTTATGAATGGGTATGCAACATTGAAAATGGGAGTAAAACAGGTATTTGGGAAACAGGAGAGATAACGAAAATTGTAGATACTGACAGGGTAAGGGAAGGAATATAGAGCAGGTGAAAATACTATTGTCTGTGTCATTAGTGATCTAAGGGAAGGGGTTCTAGAGATTCCCACTGAAGCCACCGCACACAGGCACACACACACAGACACACAGACACACAGACACGCACAATGATTTCTTGTGCATGGAGGACAGGAACAAATGCTGACAAATCACAAAATGGTACACTTAGTCAGTCTGTAAGATACGAGATTTGTCATCTGGGTTTTTTTCCCTTCCCCTTCATAAACTCTTTCTCTGCCACCTGAAATAAATTTTAAAATAAGCATCTAAATTTTATCTACAACACAAAGATTGTAAAAGTCTCTCGAAATTGGACTTTACCATTTTATTTCACAATGAACCCACAGACTGTCTCGGCTAATTGAAAGTGCAGCTTATATTAGTGTGTAAGCAGGCAGAATGAAATACATCAATAACCTTCTCAAGGCTGGATGAGTCCCTCAGATGTCTGCCGTGATTCTGCCTTGCTCTCCTGCTGCTGGCTCCCAGAATGCACTGCTTCTAAACGTGAAGGTGGTAATCATCTGAATTAGAAACAGCCTTTACAATTACCCACACAAGCTAGAGCTATAAGGACAACAGAAATAAAAGGTTTTTAAAAATGTCCAAAGGCACAGAAATTCCTCAATTCACATTTGTACATTGTCTTTTAAGAACATTTTCCTAAAATATCACTAAGTAAAAAAAAAAAAAAAAATGTGGAGATGTACTTGGATATTTCTGTCATTTGTGAATTTATGCCCTAGAATTGGGCTGGGAAGCAGGAATGGGGGGAGGCAATAAGACATCTTCTGGAATTTCATGGAAAAAATTTTTTATTTGGGTATCAGTTCTGTTTCTTTCCAACCATTCAGTACATTCTCTAATCCGGCCTCTTTTCTTGCTCTTTCTGCAGCTCTACTGAGTAATATAGCAGAAGAATTTTAAATTGCAGCATTTAATAAATCTCCCAGGTTCAGAAGGTTGTCATTATAGACCTCAAAAGAAGTCAAGGCTAAACCCACTCTCATCTTTTCATTACACACAATTTCAAATTTACAGTTGTATTTTATCCCACACCTCACGAACATATGCAGACTGAGTGGGCATTTCCAAATGATTTCAAATCCCAGACAAATGATTATGAGAGTGTGTGAAAAAAATTCCATGTAACTGACGCAGACACAAGCAATCAAAAATGCCCATTCATCCATAACGTATTACCCAAAACACCTAGGAGTTGTCATTAAATCCCTTGTTTTATGTCTTCATACTTTCTTTAGTCCAAAAGGGATTAGAGGCAGCTTAAAAAGATCCAGACAGATTGAGAAAAAAAAAAAAAAGAAGAAGAAAAAACTCATGGACAGGGATAACAGTGTAGTGATTGCCTACTGCGGGGGGCGGGGGGCGGGGGGTGGAGGAGGGTATAGAGGGCAATAAATAGTGATGGAAGGAGACTTGACTTGGGGTGATGAACACATAATACAGTGTACAGATGATGTGTTGTGAAATTGTGCACCTGATACCTGTATAATTTTGTTAACCAGTATCACCCAATAAATTCAATAAAAAGGGAAAAAAAAAAGATCCAGACATCATTCATATAAAGTAAAAACCAGCATGAAAATGAAGCGAATGGAAAAATAAATAGTGTGAAGACCCTGGCTTCATTAACCCACCTACGTCATTCTGTGTTAAAGTTGGAGCTCGGATCTCATACCCCTTTTATTTCCAGGATGAGCATCCCAGCATGTCCTGCAGAAAGAGTCTGGGGTCTGTCCAGTCTGGCCATTTTCTCACCTTCTTCATCTCAAAACAGACACAGTCCAGGCCACCGTCAAAATATCTGTCTGGCTTTGGCCAATATATTTCAGTGTTTGGGTTTATCTGAAAGTAATGTGGAAAATTGAACTAGCCAACATACCAACTTTCAGATTAGCCCAGGCTTCTTATAGAAAAAAGATCTTTGGCTAATATGGAAAACCCCATGAGGTCACGGAAAAAGTTCATAAAGTTGCAGCCTTTATAAATGAATAATAAATTCACTAGACCTCAGAATACTTAACAGCTTCCCTTCTTCAAGAGTAAATCCCTAACAGTAATATTATGAAATCTATATTTTTTTACTACTATCCAAATATTAATATACCTCATCATATAAAAGTACTACTTGCAAGACTGCTATAGTTGCTAATATCAAGACAGTTGCAAAAAAATTAATATATCTAGATTATATGTGTTTAAAAATCAGCATTGTCTAAATTATAGGCTTAATCTACATGATATTCTTATATACTGTTATGTATATGATGTGCATTTCTATATACATACCTGTTATAAGGGTTTTTGCATAACGAAGAATGGATCTGCAAACAGCCTCTGGTATTGAATAAAATGGATATTCCTGCTAATGATAAAGGTTGGTGGAATGATCAGTTCTTTTCTTATTAAATATGAATATTGACTTAATTTGAATATAAATTAAAAGGCTTACCTTTTAATCCATTGCAATCCTGATGTTAGCTGTCACGTGGATGTCTTAAGTAGAAATGTTTAGCTCTTTCTGAAATAAGTTTCTGTGATAGTTGAAGATTTATAGCTTTGTTTTGTGCAGCATTATTTTTATTTGTTTTAATGAAAGTTCTCCAAAATTATTGTGAAAAAAAGAAACGCTACTGAATGTAACTGCCAGGGGAATATATCTTTAATTTGTATTTTAAAAAGCAAAAATAGGTTTTAAGGAAAGAATGAAGGAAAAACAGATGAGGAGGGTGATCTTCAGTATTCGTGAGTGGGGCTTGTTGAGATCGGGTAGAAAAACTAAGGGACAGAAGCCATGAATCCTTCAATTCAGCCCTTTCTCGTCAAAGGAGGAAAAGTCCTTTCAAAAGCAAAATGTCCATTTGAAGAGCAAACAATGGGTAAACATTAGGGGACATGAAAAAATAAAAAAGTATTTACTTTGCCTCCTCTCACACCCTAAATGTTTTTCAAACATCATTCTGTTTTTGAATTTTTGACAAATAAAATTCTTCCTAAAATTATATACTATTCTATCTTTAAACTGTCACTATATATATGTGTAATATATTATATTATATATATATTATATATATGTATATATAATGATGATGGCCAAATATCAGTGAGTTTAAAACCATTTGCTAATTAAACATTTCTTGGAAATTATGGCTATATAACTTATAACATTTAGATATACAAAGCTTGGTGACTGTACGGTGACACACAAGATAAACTTCTCATGGAAAATGCATATTTGCACATACTTTTATATCATGTACACAGTTGTTGATTTTCATTCATATTTCCTCTTGAATACCTACCATTGAACTAATCTTTTCTGAATGAAACATATTTTAACAAACTTTATATAATACTTTGGAAGAAATATAATCACAGACAAATTACAAAAGGTAAGAACAGCTGTTTATCCACCTTTAATTAGTACTGAATTAACACTTCAATACCTAATATGCTTTGAACTTGTTAGGCCCAATTTTCTTTTTCAAAAAAAAAATATACATTACTGAACAAGATGCAGCTTTCAAATTCAAAGCAACTTCATATGTAAATGTTTATTTCAAAAAGTAGATGTAATACTTCATTTGTACAAATATCTAATTTAAAGTATGAAATCCTATATACATATAATTAGCAAATACGAGATTTCTCAAATACTTGACCTTGTATGTATATTTCTGTATGCTTATCCATAGCATCAATAAATAAATAAATGTCAGGCTTTTTAACTTAACTATGAAAGTCCTATTTTGGAAGAATTCAAAAGCTGAGAATCATTCAAAATGGAATAAGATGTTAAATTACAATAGCTTCTTTTAAGTTAAAGAAGTAGAGTCATTGTTATGTTAGGGCCTAGATAGCTGTGATGAAATCAGAGAAGGAATTTCACAGCTGAGCTTGGCCTATTTTATGAGTACATTGAGTACTGTTTACATACCAAAGCAACAAAAACACTTCCAAGTCACCCAGTCTCGCTTGCTCACCCAGAAACACAAGTCAGGGCTATGACATCGCGAGCATCACCTACATTACTGATTTGCTCCTGAGTCCTCTTCAGCCTCTGCAGTTCCGGTGTGTCGGTAACGATGCTGAAGCCCCTTCCTTTGCTTTCTTCGAAATCTCTTTTGTACTTGACCTAACAGGAGGAGGGCAAAGAAAAGAAAAAGGCAACTAAACAGAGGAGTCACGAAGCCCACTCAGGATAGGCCAGGGCCCAAAAAGCTGCTGACACTGGACGCAGCACCTCCAGACACAGCTCTGTGAGCAAGAGCGCAGCGAGAGGCCGGGGCACAGCCAGACGGCCTGGTTTGTATCCCAGCCCCTCGGCTGACTGTGTGATCTTAGGCAAGTTACTTAACCACTCTGTGCCTCAGGGGTCTCATCCATAAAATGGCGACAACAACAATATTTAAATAATGCTATTTAATAGTTCCTAAGGAGAGGATCAAGTCTACTAATACAGTACTTGTACCTAGCCAACAGCAAGAGGGCAAGTGCTCCGTAACAGTGATTATGATCATCGTCATTAGTAGTTGTACTACTGCTAAAGAAAAGGAAAAAAGAAAACCATGGAAAAAGAAAGCTCAACCTTCTGCTCCTGTGCCCGTTTTGTCAGTGACAAAGTATCATTTTGAGCCTGGACGGCACTATGGAGGAGAAAGACATAGGAAGTCATCGACAGCCAGCCCTGTCCTTACAAAGTTTTCCTTCTATTTCCTAAGGCAAGGCATGTGGATATGATTACACACTGTTATATTGCTAAATGTCAAGTATGTAAATGCTTATGGAAGTATTTATACCATAGGCCACACCTCGAGATTAAAAGGCTTCAAGTACATGCCCTTAGCATACTGTGTGCTGAGGTACCAAAGATTTTTGTTCACTGTTTAAATACACTTTGTTTCTAATTACAACCCAGTGAAGCCGAATTTTACAGTTTCCTCCAGGGACTGAAATACCTAATGCTTCATCTTACCAGAGCCCCATCTCCTACTCTTAGCGTGATGCTAATAACTGTCACACCAGTTAAATATTCTGCTTGTCAGTGACTGAGATGGTTAGAGCACTCTGACTGTTCTCACTTCTTTAAAAGCCTAAACACTAAGAAATATGAAAACACAGTTTTGCTAACTCGTTTTATATTCATAATTATCAGTTTCAAATTAAAACTTATATTCATCATTAACATTTAGGATGGCTAATAAAATATGATTTGGTAAGTGTAACTTTCACTACAAATTTTTAAAGTTTACTTAGTTGAGCATGGAATGACTGTTTTTGTTGAGTTCTATCTGTATTTAAATATTCAGTTATCTGAGGTATTACTGTCCTGGAGACTACTGGAAGATTTCCTTTTACTAGAAAAGCTTGATGGAAAAAAAAAAAAATCCCAGATGACGACAAATAGAAAGATATAGATACTCTCATTACTTTAAGCTTTAAAATATCTTTATTTAATAAAATATTAAATATTTAATATTTTGTAAACTATTTTTATTTAAATGTATAAAGCTACTAAGACCCTTACTTTAGTTCTCTAAATAAAAGGCCTTTACTATATTATTTTTCTTCCACAGAAAATGATGAATGAAATTAACCTTCTAACTCTCAACCTCCCATTATGTGGGAAGATACACACACCAGTACATTCTTGGTGTTTTATGCCGAAGCAGGGAAGCCATCTAGCTTGGCTTGAAGTTAGCACTAGGGCACAGAGCGGTAAAATAGTAGAAGTAAGAAAGATGACAAGGTTATGCTAGCCACAGGCGTGAAGGAGTAAGAAGAAAAAACTATAAGCCCATTTCTAACATCATTAATGCCAGTTTCAGAGAAAGCACAATCACATAGTCTTTCTGTGATTAGTTTGTTTTCATTTGTTTGGGGTTCTTTTAGAGGTTATTTCCAAAGAAAGAACTGATGAGAAAAACCATTAAGCCCCAGAATCGTAGGTTTTAACTTGATTACCCCTTAACAGCCCTTTCCATATTCACAAGACACATAAGAACCATGATTTGGGCTTGCCGCGAATACACAGAAGAGGACACAATCATCTTTGTGAATGGTTTGCAGAGTTTCAGAAGATGTGTAATCCTTTTTCATGGTGTGATCCACAACCAAACCTCATAGTCTCAGCACCAGTTCAAGCACCGACCCACCCAGTCCATCTCTATGGCACACAGGGAGCCACGAGCCATCAGTCAGGGCCTATTTTCCATGCTTCCACCCACTTAAATCTTAGCTCTCTACTAGGTCTAGAACACATGGAACTTGGTGACAAGGTCAAAATCTTACTCATCTTGGTGATCCCAGAACCTAGCATAGCACCTGGCCCCATGGGAGTTGATTAACAAATGACTGTGAAAGAGAAGGAGTGAGGGAGAAAGGGAGCGAGAAAGAAGAGGGATGGAAACAGAGAGGGAGAAAGTCTGGCCCAGTTCCAGATATCAGAGAGGAACCTCACATTCAGGGGCTGGAAAATGGATCCATTTCGCTGCAGCACCTGGTGAAGGGAAAGACCCAGGACATAAGCTAAGAAGCACGGATCTAGACCAGACTTGGAAAGAAATTGCTGGCCATAGTTCCTGTCTTAATCCATCCAGGCTGCTATAATAAAAATGCCATAGACAGGATGGCTTACAAACAACAGCAATGTATCTCTCATAGTTCTGGAGGCTGGGAATTCCAAAACCCAGGCCCTGACAGACGGGGTGTCTGGTGAAAGCCTGCTTCCTGGTTCATAGACCACTGTAACCCCAATGGTGGAAGGGGTAGGGACTTCTGTGGGGTCTCTTTTAATCCCATTCTGAAGGTCTCCACCCTCATGACCTAATTACCTCTGAAAGACTCCCACTTCCTAATACCATCACATTGGGGATTAGGTCTCAACATAAGAACTGGGGGGGAGGGGGGGCACACACACACACACACACACACACACACACACACACACATTCAGTCCATAGCAAGCACTTTGATATATAAGCGTTCAATGTTAACTCAACAGTATTCACTGAGCCTCATATAAATTTCTCTTAGAAACTCCTCTCTCCTCAGTAAAAATGCCTTTCTTTCCTTATGCTTCAGGACTGGGTACAAAATTATCATCATCTCTGGTCTCTTGTCTACACTCCTGTTAAAAATCACTTCATGATGATCCCAGGAATAACAATGGTGGTATTCTCAGAATGCCACTCTCCGGAATCTCCTCCTCAAATGTTCATTTCTTCAGTCTTTGATCTTCCAAAAAATATTTATTGAGCACCTACTATGCATCAAGTACTCTTCCAGGTGTGGGAACAAAGCAGAAAAAAAAAAGTCAACCATCCCACTCCTCATGAAGCTTACATTACAGTGAGAGAAACAGAAAAAACACAAGAGCTATATAAGTTGAATAAACGGTATGTTAGTGGTAAGTCCAAGAGAAAATAAAGCTAGAAAGGAAGTGAGAAGGGTCAGGAATGCTGCTCTTTTTTTTTAATTGAATTTATTGGGGTGACATAGGTTAATAAAATTATACAGGTTTACGATTCTACAATACATCATCTGTATATTGCACTGTGTGTTCACCACCCAAGTCAAGTGTCCTTCCATCACCATTATCCCCCTTTTACCTTCTTCTACCTCTCCTGACCTCCCCTTCCCTCTGGCAATCACCATACTATTATCTGAGTCTATGAGTCTTTCTTTTTTTTTCCTTTGCTTAATTCGTTCGCCCTTCTCACCCAGCCTCCATCCTCCTCCCCTCTAGGGTAGTCAGGGAAGGCCCATGAAAAGGTGACATTTTAGTAAGATGTGAAGGAGGTGAGGACTGTACACAGAGCAGTGACATGCCGGACTTCTGGTTTACTAGGCTCTTTTTGGCCGCTGTATTAATCAACTGAAGGGATCAGGACAGAAGAAGGAGACCAGTTAGGGGGGCAGATAATTTTGTTCCTCCTTCTTCAGTTGTCCACTATTAAAGCATCATCTGAGGACCAAAGAAGACAGAGAGAGTCCTTGGGCCCAGCCCTGGACTGCAGCCTTGCCAGCCAGGGAGCTGGATACTCTTGTCAGAACCAGTCGGGAAGAACCCTGGAGAAGGGAGTACAGAATCAAGATGCACTGTGAGTTCAGAAAGAGAATGCGCTCTACCTGGAAAGTAAAGTGGTCTTTGTTTCTCATGGGCTTTTCCCTTCAAAAATGAATTAAGGCACATTGAAAATGCATTCTTAAAGTCAAATGTAGCCCTGGCCGGTTTGGCTCAGCAGTTAGAGCATCAGCCCGCGGACCAGAGAGTCCCGGGTTCAGTTCCCGCTAAGGGCACGTACCTTGGTTGCAGTTTGTCCCCGGCCCAGTTGGGGTCATGTGGGTGGCAACCACTCGATGTTTCTCTCTCTCTCTCTCTTCCCCCTGTCTCCCTCCTGCTCTATCTGAAGATAAATGCAAAAATGTCCTTGGGTGAGAATAAAATAAAATTAATAATAAAAAGTCAAATGTAAGAAATATACACAATAGGCCATTGATTTGCCATATTTTTCTTCAGAAGTAACATAAAAACATATTTCAAATACTGAATGCTACCTAATATTGACATGATCCATATGCGTGTATCTGCATATGTACACACCCACATAAATATTTATCTTCCTGTACTATAGATTAGAACACTAAATTGAGAGTCAAAAGGCCGGAATTTAAACCCTAATTCTGTTCTGTGATCTTGATTTGTTCAGTTTCTCTAATACTCCTGATCCCCAGCTATAAAATGGAAAAAGAAAATAAAAGCAATATGCTACACAGTGTTTGGAGGGTGAACACAAATGATGTGAAAACATCAAGCAAGGACATGCCCTAATGCAGGGGTGGGGAACCTTTATTCTGCCAAGGGCTATTTGGATATGTATAATAACATTCATGGGCCATACAAAATTATCAACTTAAAAAGCAGCCTGCTAGCCCAGCCGGTGTGGCTCAGTGGTTGAGCATCAACCCATGCACCAGGAGGTTGCCGGTTCAATTCCTGGTCAGGGCACATGCCCAGGTTGTGGGCCCAATCCCCAGTGGGGGGCATGCAGGAGGGGGCCATTCAATGTTCTCTCTCATTGATGTTTCTATCTCTCTCTCCCTTTCAATTCCTCTCTCTCTAAAAATCAATAAAGAAAAAAAATTTTAATTAGCCTGCTATATTTGATCAAATATTTAATTAACTCACCCCCTAATGGGATGGCTGGAACTGCTTCTCTTTGGTGAGGTGTGTAATGTTAGCTGGTACTGATGACGTTGCTACTCTCAACTGCTTTTCAGGTTTGCATCGGTCAGTCTGGAGCACAGTCGACTCTGCGATGCTAAGTTTTAAAAGAACTGCTCACAGCAATAAGTTGTTCTGAACACAGATGCATATTTCAATGCATGTCTCCTCAAAGTGGGAAATTCATCATTGCTTACAGAACGTTTACAGAACTCAAGCAGTGGGAGGTTGCTGTACCTAGCTTTCAGCTCATCATCGCTTTGCAGCTGAATGATTTCGTGTTGTAGGTGATCAGGAACATCAGCGGGTTCCACGTTGAACAGTGTAGCAAAGATGTTCAGTTCCATTTGTTGACTTTTCACATCCTGGAATTTTCCTTAAATGTCTCAATTAGTTTCGCACATACACCAGCATATTTATGTGTCGTAAAAGGCTTTTGTCCTTCCAGAGTGGGGAAATGTACCGTGTTATTCCTTTCGAGTTGCGCTTACCACAGCCTTAATTTAGCTTCAAATGATTTCACGTTTGAAAGCAGGGAGCTGAGAAGCTGGTTGGGGCCCTGCAACTTGATGCTCAGCTCTGAGAGGTACTTGGTAATGTCCACCATGAAGGCTAAATCACACAGCCACTTGCTGTCATTGAGTTCCCTGACAGGTTTTCCCTTCATCTCCATGAACTGCTTGACTTCATCCTACAGTTCATAAAACCTCAGGAGCATGTTCCCGAGACACAGCCACCGCACTTCACAGTGATAAACGAGATCACCGTACTCAGAGTCAAGATCATTCAGTAACTCCTTAAACTAGCGGCTGTTAAACCCTCTGCTTTTGACAAAATTTATGCATGACACTACTGTTGGCATCACATTGTTGAGCCGCAACGACTGTGCAGAGACTTTCTTGGTGTATGACGCAGTGGCATAGGGTTAAACCACTTGGATCAAGACTGAGACAATTCAGTTCTTTCTTGACAAATGCTATTAACCCTCTTTGCGAGCCAACCATAGCTGAAGCTCCATCTGTAGTAAGGCCACTTAACTTTTCAAATGTTAGCTCAAGTTTTTTTCATTGATAAAACAAGTCCTCACCTCTGGCAGTGCCAGGCATGGCTTCCAGTGACAGCAGTTCCTCTCCCGTGTCAAACTCTGCAGTTATCCCACAAACAAAAACGGCCAGTTGGGCAGTATTTGTCAAGTCCGTTGTCTCGTCACAAACCAGAGAGAAAAATTGGAAATCTCCTGCAGAATCTGTCAGTGTTTTCTCAATATCTTGTGCTAAATCAGTAATCCGATCTGAGACGGTTCTCACAAACTAACACTCGGAAACTTTACTTTGTCTGGTGCTAACAACTCCGCAGCAGCCACCATGCACTCTCACAGACTCTCCCTCTACACGAGGCCTCAGCTTCTTTGTGATTAGTTCGCTCACTACATAACTCATCTGAATAATGTTGTCTCTGTCACAGGGAGGCCCAGTGAAAGCAGCTTGTTGTGATTCCAAACTCCACTGAGGAGCATTGATTTTATCCAGATGTATTTGGTCTCTCAATTCACTGAGTTTAGCATGTTTTGAGCTGTAATGACGCTCCAGATTGGCTTTTTCCATTACTGCTAATGCATCGCCACAAACTAGGCACACAGGTTTGCCCTTGACTTCAACAAAAAACAATCATTTGTCTATTTTCCATGGAAAGATTGACACTCTGCATCAACTTTTCTTTTCTTTGTAGTCACCATTTGTAGGATGTCACACCACTTACGTTTTCATAACTATCCAGCGTGTGTGTCGCCAGAGACACGATTATTTTGCTTTGATCGCTGTTCTAACCCTGCATCTTGGATTCGGAACACATCCAACGTTCATATCATCGACTCTTGAGGTCTTTTCTGTGCACTGTAATTTCCTTAATCTTCATCTTAGATTCAGTTTTTGCAAGGATTGTTGATCGTGGACGTGTGGATAAAGGTTGGATTGGCGTTATCATGTCAACATGGTCGTCAGTCATCAGAGGCAAGGTCATCAACGTCGGAGGAATGGTCTCATCGCATCTCATCTCACCATCACCAGATCGCCGCGGTTTCACCACAGTGTGTTAACATTTCAAAACGTGTACACTCCCAGCCTGCCTGGCACTGACTGTCCTCTGAGTCACCGCAATACAGGCAGACGAGCCTCAGGAAGCTGACGAGAAGCATGTGTCTGTCCCGTCACGTACTCATATGGGTCCAGTCTATCCTGTAATGGACGTTCCTTGCTTGTCCCTCAAAATTTATGTTATTATTATGATTCACTAAATATAAATTTATGTTGCTATGAAAAGAGCTCCCAAATTTACTGAATTTCGAGTCCCACCTGCAGTTGCCTTGGCAGGGCCAGACCACATGATTTCGTGGACCTCATACAGCCCGAGGGCCAGATGTTCCCCGCACCTGCCTTAGTAGGTCATTCGCAAATCTTACTTTCCTCCTTCTTACTAAATTTAAAAAGTTACCTATATTGCTTAAGTATGATCATTTCTGCCAAAATGTGCGTGCTCAGTGATATTTTGTGTTTGGAGTCATCAGCAAGTAAGACTCAGAAGTTCATACCGAGGGAGAGGCTAGAAACCGGGCTGACAGAAAAGGGAGACTTTTAAAACAAACTGGTGATCAGAGCTGCAAACTGAATCATTTGCTAATTCTGAGATATAAGTGCTCTCCCCTAAATGCTGCAAGTACCATAAATATTACTACTATAACAATATAAATAAATGTAGAAAATGAAAACGACTAAAGAAAAAGGCCATTCTTAGGCAGAAAGCCATGTGTTATGAAAGAAGCCAATGGAACCAGAGAATGGTAAATTGTTGAACAATGAACAGAAAGAAGAGTAAGTAAGATTCGGCAGTGAGGTCAAAGATGGACACACCTACAGCCTGCGGCTCCAGCCCCAACTATGCTCCTCTCCAAAGAAACTCTTAACCATGAACATGTGGAGACATAGACCGACATGCTCATAATATCACTTTTGTATCATAAAAAAACTGGAAACAACTTAGACATCCATCCACAGAACAATGAACAAATCATTTTGTATCTTCACGCAATGGAATGTTATTCAGGAAAAATAAATGAACTCTAGCTACACGGCCCATATGGATGCATCTCAGAAACATTTTATTGAAGGGGGAAAGCAAGGAATACATACATACGTGGTAAATAAATGGGAGGAAAGGGACTTGATGAGCATGACATCCGGAGGAGGAGTGAGATCTGCTCGTGGAAGGGGATGCACTGTTCTTGGTGATGCTCAAGTTCTTAAGTTGGAAAGTAGATGCACATGTGATCCTTTTATTATCAGGCTGTAAAACTTTCATGTACACTCCATATATTATTTTGTACTGACCAGATATTTTACAGTCACTTTCAAAGAAAGTATGGGCAGAGTTTTAAAATCCCAGATGGGGAAGCCAAGTACCCAGAGGTTCAAGTCATGAGCAGGAGAATAGAAGAAGAAGATGAGACCCAGAAATCAGTTGATATTTGCAGTCAGCTAAAGACAAGACTTAGGTTTTCCGTAAAAGGCAAGTGAGAGAGCCAGTGGACAGCCCTATGCAGAAAGTTAAAGTAGTCACTCTAAGTTTCTTCATTTTAATGAATGCGTTTGACTATATTGGCAAACACTGAACTGAGGCAAAAAGGCAAGGAAAAACAGGAATCAAGAGAGGGTGAAAGGGTATTGCCAAAGAGATTCCATACACGGAATAGTGAGCAACAGCAGCAATGGGAGGGGATCCTTGGCCGATCACAACAGACCAGACGGCTAAGAAGAATCCAGGGCCAGAGGGTCAACGAAAGGAGAATAACATTTAGCATTAAAGCAGCTTACCTTGCCCTGGCCGGTTTGGCTCAGCGGTTAGAGCGTCGGCCCAGAGAGTCCTGGGTTCGGTTCCCGCTAAGGGCAAGTACCTCGGTTACAGTTTGTCCCCGGCCCTGGTTGGGGTCGCAACCACTCGATGCTTCTCTCTCTCTCTTCCTCCCTCTCTCCCTCCTGCTCTATCTGAAGATAAATGCAAAAATGTCCTCAGGTGAGGATAAAAAAAAAAGCAGCTTACCTTGTCAGGATATGTTTAATGGAAGCTTAAAATCTACAGATATATTTATTACAGATTCGTGTTAGTCTCCCCTTTATTTCACACACAGTCTCCACCTGATCCCATGAAATCAAGGATCACTTTTATTATTTTTCACGATATGATTGATACTTTACATTTCTTCAAGGGGAGATTATGAGGGTCGAATCATTTTTAAGCTACATGCAAAATTGTTAGTTTGATCTGCAAAATTTAGCACTCAATTATGTACTATCTTATATAGTTCAGTAGATTTTAAAGTACTGGAGAATGTGGACCATATGCTTCTTTCTATCTCACAGCATTATTCTTGGTGCTAAGCATGCATCCAAAGCTTCATAACTATTTCATGATTGATTGCTATCTAGTTTTGTATTTTTAATGTCTAAAATGCAGAAAATTGGCTAATCTTACAATGCTAGATGGGAATTGAACAACTACAAAGGAAAATCTGATTAAGGGCGTTTTTAAGGTGAAGTTAATTTTAACAAATGTTAAGTCAAATGAGCTCATAAAGCAAATTTGCTTTTTTATCAATTAATGTGATAATTTGTAAATTTATGGTTAATTAAATAAAATTAATTCTTAATTATCTTTTCAAACATAATTTAAAAAGCATTAAAAGTAATTTTCATAGATTTCTAAGCCTTAAATTAGCCTCTCACTGCATTTGCAGAGGTACTTACTGATATTTACAGATTTGTCAGTTTTCTATGTATATTCACAATCCAACTTTACCAGATTTAGAATCCTTTTACCTTTAATGAATTGTTTTCAGTTAAAAACAGTGAAGTTTCTATTTCATTTGAAATACTCTGAATGCATAATAAGGTATATATATATCTTAATTAATTTCTCAATAAGCTAAGATAATTAAAAATCACCCCTAAGCCCAGCTGGTGTGGCTGAGCATTGACCCATGCACCAAGAGGTCACCAGTTCAATTCTGGTCAGGGCACATGCCCAGGTTGTGGGCCCGATCCCCAGTGGGGGCATGCAGGTGGCAGCCAAACAATGTTCTCTTTCATCGATGTTTCTATCTCTCCCTCTCCCTTCTTCTCTCTCTCTAACATCAATAAAGAAAAAAAAACTTTTCTTTTTTTAATCACACCTAAGACATTTATATGTAGCTTAGAAGTTAATAGCTCAGGCTCAGAATTTGACAAGTATGTCCTGGGTTCTGGCTTCATCTCTTATTAGCTGTGTGACCTTAGGCAAGTTACTTAACCTCTCTGATCCTCAGTTTATTCATATACAAAATGTGCATAATTGTAGTACCATATTGATAGCACTTTTGTGAGAATGAAATGAGGTAACAATAATGTTTGACATCTATTAACTGTCTACTCTGTCCCAGGCACTGCGCTGCGAACATCTAGAATCCACCCTACGATGTGGCCCAGCACTGTGCCTCCTGCGTTGGGGAGCTCCTTCAGCCTTCTGAGGATCAAAACAGAATACAAATTTTAGTCCTGGCTGGTTTGGCTCAGCGGTTAGAGCCTCGGCCTGCAGTCCAGAGAGACCCAGGTTCGGTTCCCGCTAGGGGCATGTACCTTGGTTGCAATTTGTCCCCGGCCCTGGTTGGTCATGCGGGAGGCAGCCACTCGATGTGTCCCTTTCACGTCGATGTTTTTCTCTCTCTTCCTCTCTCTCTCCCTCCCACTCTATCTGAACAAAAAATGGAAAAATGTCCTCGGGTGAGGATAAAAAAAAAAAAGAATATAAATTTTAAAATTAAATAAAAACTAAGATATGCTTTATCTATATTATCTTCAGATAAATCCTTGCAGGTATACATTTTAATGCCCATTATCAATGAAGGGAGGTTAAGGAGGGTACAAAACTAATAGGGGACAGAAGTTTCTCTCTGGCATCTCCTCAGCCATTATCTTTTAATTCATCTGACATTGAAAAAAAATGCCAAAATGAAAAATATTAAACTGAACACAAAAAAGATATACGTAATGTCTTGTAAACAGAGAGGGAAGGGGAACCAACTGAATATTTCTAAGTAGAGGATTCCAGAAGATCTACGTAACTTAAAATGGTAACCAACTCATTTTCTGTAATGAATACTGCAATGTTTAAAAAGGTACAAAAGTTATCACCCAAGGAAAAGCTTAACACAGCCCATGCTTTTCATTCAAAATGTGTTCCTGGGTATTTCTTTTGAACAAAATGATTGTTTAAATGTTTTATTAGTAAGGATCAAGCCAGAAGGAGAACGTCATTGCCAAAACTGTAGCATTGGTGGAAATATTGATTCAAAGCAAAAAATTTTACCTGCATTAATAGAAATCAGAGCCTAAAATATATACAAATATTGCATATTTTCACCAAGAATTTCACGATAGAAAAATGTAACTAATCTACCAAATTCTGCTTATGAGTTATAAATTACTCTGGGGAGGAAATTAAGTATTTGGTGATGATGATTAACTTTTTCAGGAAACTAAAGTATCATCCAATTAACTATTTGGGTACTACAGAGGCAAAAAATAATTAATATTCTAATACCTGATATAGTCCTAGAGTGATTGACTTACAGAGCCTGACTATTGCTTCTTTATGTTGCCATGTTACTTTTTAAATAACATTTAATAATTCAAATGATTTATGAATTTTTATTTCTGAACACGTGTTCTCTCAGCTATCGATCCCTTACAGAAAGCCCGCTTCATCCCATTACATGATTATAATTTTTAAATATAAATAGCCTAATTCACACACGGAATGGAATATGTTGAAATCATTTTGAACCAGAAGATATCATGCAAGGTTAAATTAAGGAGAAGATAATAAATTACAACAAGGAACATTCCTGTGTGCCTAGTCTGAATCACAAGGTATTAAGAAATGCGTAATTTCCAGTTAGGGAAAAAAAACAAAAACAATTAGGGAATTAGTAATCCAGAAAAGAAAGATACACCCAAACTCCGGTAAAGAAAAGAAATAAGGATAAAATCAAGACTCAAGCAAACGTAAACAAACAGAGCTGAACTAACACGGAACAGTCATGAAAGTGAAAATAATGTGTCTTCATCTGAGTCGCAGCTGACGGAGGCGCGGATGATGCCTCCCTTCTCCTACACGCGCCCGCTCCCCAGCAGATTGACAGTGTCATTAAAACTGGCCCTAACCACCCTCCCACACCTCAGTGGCATTATCCATCTGGCAACGGACTGACTGTCTGTAAGAAAACCCTTCTTCCACATCTACAAAACTGACAAAGGAAAAATAAAAGCTGTAACAGAAAAAAATGCAAAAGAAGAATAACTCTAAATGCACTACATTTAATGTACACGCAGACGACACTGAGATCAGCTTCCATGAGAGACAGTTTTCACCACCCAAAAAAGCCCATGGGTCTCAGCAAGGCTTTTAATCCAAGATCTCTAATACAAAATTTTATTTAAAACATACATCTCCTAGAAATGTCAACAGGTTATTAACATCTCTATGTTACAACTAGAAAGTTAGCACTAATTCATTCAGGTCTTACGCAGGGAAGAAACTATTAGAAAGAAGTATACTGGAAGTGTGGAAGAATGAAGTGGAAAATTATGGATTCTCAGGCTTCTTAGTTAACAGTGAGGGCTTCACATTGATTACAAGTGTGAGTTTTGAGAAATGCTGGCTTGTTGCCTCCCCGCTATGTAATAACAGCTATGATTTATTAAAGAGCTACAAGGAATCAGACGTTACACTTGGCATTTGACAGACTAACTTGCTCAGTCTTCAAAACCACTCTGTAAAAGACATACTCGATTTTACCATTTTTTTTTACACATGAGAAATGTAGTTTCTTTTTTTAAATGTATTTTTATAGATTTTTAGAGATAGAGGAAAGGAGGAGGAGAGAGAGAAACATCAATTTGCAAGAGAAACATCGATCAGTTGCCTCCCGCTCACACCCCAACCCACAACATGGGCATGTGCCCTGACTGGGAATCGAACCAGCAACCTTTCGGTTGATGGAACAACACTCCATCAACTGAGCCACACCAGCCAGGGCAAGTAATGTAGTTTCTCAGTAGGAAACCTCCTTCCTCCTCCTAATAGTCCCATGCCTCACTCCCGCCATTTAGGTTGACCCAAGAAGCATCATTTTCCTACATAACCCACTTCCTGAACCACCACTAATCAGCCCAAAGGTAGTCAGTCATCTGGCCCAAGCTAGTCCAAGTCAAGGTGTTTGGGAGATTTGGGAATGGGGACCCAAAGTGTAGAGTAAAACTCCCCCTCTGATAACTAAAACTCTCATTTAAAACGTGGGAACTATCAGCAGCCAGGCTTGCCACGGCCAGAATCCAGCCGACGGCCGCACCTCCTCTGCCAAAAAGAGAGTCCTGGCCTGGTAGCATTTGAGTCCTGATTCCCACTGTTTCTGAAGCCCAAACAAGCACATTCCTGTCCTTGGATTTTGTACCCTAATACTCTCAAAAAAGTATCATGTTATTCAAGTTAATGAAGGTTGGGTTCTCTATCCCTTGCAGCCAAAAATCCTAATACAGTACACTGCAGCTTCGTGGGGAAGGCACAAGCCTGGCATCACTTCCTGGCGAGCAGCGGAGTCCGGATTCAAACCCAGATGTGTCCTGAAAACCGTGCCCCCTTCTACCCTGTCATGCTGTTAGATGGTCATTCAAACACTTTGTAAACTTCAAAGACCTTCACTTAGGATGAAATGTAATTTTACCAAAAATACACGATTATTTCTTTTAAAGGACTAGGTTTTAAACAATAGAGTAAACAAGATCTGAAGTAATGTTTAAAGTGTCTTACATGTTACATACATTGGCAGTATTGGATCTTTAATGGTTACACACACAACCAGTTAGATTCTCGGTGGGCATTCACCAAATGAGAAAAAACCTAGGGTAAGCACTTCTAAATGAAACTTTAAATGATTGCCATCCTCAAGCACCAACTTAGTAAAGTCTGTAGGTTATTCAGTATTTTTACTTTTAAATTAACTCTGATTTCCAATATGAAAAATCAGATACTAAATAATCTTTTTAAAAAATCCCAACGTTCAACTTAACATTATAATTAGAAAAATTACTGCATAAGCCTGCACATCAATCAATATATTATTTTGGCTATATTTCTATGAAGTTTCAAGTTCCATGATTCGGTATAATTTCATGGCGCTACAGGTGCAATTACTACATTCTTCCCTTGCTGACCTAAAAGTCTCCCCCTTGGTCTGAATTCACTAACAGGCTCTGGATGAGTCCATTTCCCAAAAGAACAAACGGTCTCCCTTTTCCCTCCAGAGTAAACATAGCAAGAAGCAATAGCATCTTTTTCTTTATAATGTGAAAATAAAGAACTGAGTTTCACAGTTACAAAGAGAAAGAAGAAAAAAAATGGGACTCTGAAAGTAATGGAAGTGGAAGAGAGGGGTCAGTTTGCGCTGATATGGATAAGTATTTTAATGTCCCTTAATAATCCTAATTTTGAAATGTTGTTCTGCCTGAGCCCGTGAACATCTCACTGTGTATTTCATAGTCTGTGAAAGCACAGCTATCTGAGAAACAGGAATAAATTGGCATTGCCAAAGAGCCAGGTGGTTCCACTGTTTGGAAACCATCTGGTCTGAGTTTTCTCTTTGTCAGCACCATCAATACTTCAGTAGCAAGAGCTATTATAGAGATTGTGTGTGTTTTGTTGCTTTAAATAAACTCAAACAAAACTACCCTGAATATAAATTCATTATTTCTTTGAACTGTGCTTACAGAGCATAATGAAACCCCTGTCGAGATGAGTTACACGTGAATACCTACGTTCCTTCTGTAACATCACAAAACTAAGTGGGAAAAGCCCAGAAGTGTGTCTCCAGGTCCAGCAGCATCTTTTGGTCATGTTAACCATTAATGAGGTAACCACTGTCGACCTACCACTGGCATCGGAGGAATCTTCTGCTGAGGTAGATGCCAAAGCAACGCTATATATTCAAAGTGGGCTGGAAAGAGATTTACATATTGGGAAAGCTCACAGGTACTGTCATTTGACCAACCAAGAAAGAAAGAGAGGGCTCTAAGAAACTTAACCCTATTAATCTGAGGCTTGACCAACTCCTCATTCAAGAGACACTCTGACAAACCAGTGAGGGATAATCACCAAGTCGTTGCTGGACTTCAGGACACAGGGAGACAGACGCATGCAAAGCCCTGGGCCCTTGCCTGCAGCTAAAGAAAGGAACAGAGCTGGCTGAAAATGTGAGGCTCTGTGTGATTCATACATGCAAACTGACACTGGCATCAATCAACCTTCTTTTCTAAGACCTTAATCTCATCTGCAGTCAAAGATAAAGTTTCCAGACCCAGATGTTTTTATCAGAACACCCGAAGTCAAATCTCCGTGAGTGCCAGCATCGACCCTCGAAAAGCAGGCCTCCGTGTCACTGCGCTGTGGCTAGAAGCCGGAAGTAACTAGGTCCCATTCACTCAGGAAGGGACAGATTAAAGAGGGTAAAGTTAAAGGAGAAAGAAAGGTGGTAAGAGAGTTCACTTTCTTCTATCTGCAGGTCATCCCTGCCCCGCCCCACCCCCAGCCTGTGCACTGATGTTTGACTTGTCAAAATTGCTTTGCTGCATCGACACCTGACATCTAAATCATCTGACAGGCACATAACCTTATCAAATTTCTAGTTATAGTACAAATAGAGGTAACAAACCATAGCCACTGAAATTGATAGCTCACACAAAGAGCCGCAAGGCTGGGGTTGCAGGAGAGGAGAGAACCGCTGTGGGCGCCCTGGCCCCGAAGCCCCGAGCAGGTGCAGGAGGAGCCTGAGCCAGATGAAGACAAGTTCCACCAAATCCAATCGCTGCTCCAATTCTTCTGCCTGAGACCGAAGCAACCGAAGGCCCCTCACCAGGGGGGAGAAACATTGTGAAATCAGTGGTATCTGTCTGCTCCAACTAGCATTTAAACTTGAAAGGCAAATGGAACAAAAGCATGCGAATGGTACCTTTGGAAGTTCCCCGCGGACCTCCACCGTGTGTCCTAATCCAGTAAGTCAGGTTCTGAGGCACCACTTCTTAATTCGGCAGAGCAATGCACCCCTGGTTTTATCTGAACTCGGGCCAAGTCTCCCTGCTCATCTCTACTGTTTGCTCAAGAATAGGGATAATAGTATTTGCCCAAATGGAATCAAATGATATATATCACATGAATTTAATCTTAAATAATTATATGAAACATAAATCCTTTTTAAATATGTTTTCTGGCCCCAAACAGTTTGCTCAGTGGTTAGAGCATTGGCCTGTGGACCAAAGAGTCATGAGTTCAATTCCGGTCAAGGGCATGTACCTCCGTTGTGGTTCGGTCCCATCCTCAGGTGAGGATTAAAAAAAAAAAAAAAAAAACATTTTCTGGCCCTGCTGGTGTGGCTCAGTGGATTGAGCATCGTGCAATGGACTGAGAGATCCCGGTTCGATTCCCAGTCTAGGGCAGATACCCGGGTTGCAGGCTTGATCCCCAGGAGGGGGCGTGCAGGAGGCAGCCGATTGATGTTTCTCTCTTACATCGATGTTTGTATCTCTCTCTCCCTTCCTCTCTCTCTAAAAAATAAAAAACAAATTTTAAAAAAATGTTTTTTTGTTTTTATTTTAGTTTAAATGATCTAGGCTCCCAACATCATTTCTTAAAACACTGCAGAAGAAATTAAAGAACAAAATATGAAAAATATATGTAATCATCTGGGCAATCCCCCAGTTAAAGAACAGGCCCAAATTAAGATTTAAACTTAAATTAGCCCAACCATAAATTTCCCAGCTTCCTAAACACTCCCCTGGCTGGAGACCTTTTAATCCCAGTCCCAGGAAAGGCTCATCCAGGATTCAGTTCTCTAATCAGAGCACACCAAATCGTTTTCCTTTTCTAAATGCAGAACATACAGGTTCTTAGTACAAGATGACTTGATCTGCGAGTGTATCCTATTCATGACATTGCTGCGGAAAATTAACAAGTTAATTTCCAATTTCCTCTCATTCCTTTTCCTCTATTTCATCTTACACAACTCCCAGCTGCAAATACTAATGATTTTCTTTCCTTATTATCTCAAATCCAATCCACTGTTCTCCATTCCCTTTGCCGCTACCACAGCCCAGCCACCACCATCCCTCTCTCACAGGACTGCGGTACCTTCCTACCTGTCCCTCTGCCTGGCCTCTGGCTGCAGCAATCTGCATCCAAGTGAGCTTTCAAACAGCAAACCTGTTTGAAATGAATCAGTGCGTCTGTACTGTTCTTGGGTAATGTCTGGACAGACCCTGGCGTGTCTCCCTGGTCACATCCCTCCCCTGTCTCCATCCTGTACTCATGCTCCAAAGCCTCTGCAAGCTGTCATCAGGGGCCACTAAAATGGACAGAGCCTCTCACCCCTCACGGTCAGTGTGCTGGCACAGGGCACAGCCAGCACCACCCTGAATTCCAGGAAAGGCATCGGGGAGGCTCAGCGGGGTGATCGCTGCCCCATCTTCTGGCTCTTCCTGCTGCTTTTGTTAACAATAGTCATTTTCTATATAAGTATCAATACCCTTTGAATATCTCATACATTGAGCATACTTTAAATGTAGTATTTCTCTCTTCCAAGAGGCAAGAATTTCACGTTTTCCCAAATCCGATCAGAACTACGATCAAAACATTCCGTGAAAGCCTCAGCGTCACCATGTACCCAGTCCTGGCTCCCTCACTGACCCCGACGAGAACCCCCCTTAACACACAGGTGATTTCATTCACTGTCTTGAGTACAAGCTCAAACTTCATGTTGGAGGAATACGAGCTACAGAGAAAACACATACAGTTCAAAAACAGACATACTGATTCAAGGTTAAGTCCCTGGAGGGACAGTCAGCCCAAAGCAGTTTCAAACACTAATATAGCCCCCCCTTCAAAAAAAGACACTTTAGCCCTGGCCGGTTTGGCTCAGCGGTTAGAGCGTCGGCCTGCGGTCCAGAGAGACCTGGGTTCGGTTCCCACTAAGGGCATGTACTTCCATTGCAGTTTGTCCCCAGCCACGGTTGGTTGTGCGGGTGGCAGCCACTCGATGTGTCCCTTTCACGTCGATGTTTCTCTCTCTCTCTCTCTTCCTCTCTCTCCCTCCCACTCTATCTAAACAAAAAATGAAAAAAAATGTCCTCGGGTGAGGATAAAAAAAAAAGACACTTTAATGTTGGCTTCACAAACACAGGAAAATAGTTTGTCTCACTCCCTTCCTAGTATGATGAAATAAAGAACACTACTGCATTTCACAATAAATGCAAAATTACAAAATGATTACAAGGTGGAAAACATGAAATATCGTCTATATTGCAACCAGCATGTTATTCTTTGACCACCCAGCACCCCTCACCCCTTCTTTGGGTACAACACCCTCCCTGACTTTCTTTTGCAAACTCAGGTCTCCACCACTCTTCCCACAGTTGGATGATGTGGCGTGGACCTGGCCACACCTGGTGCTGCATTCCCCTACCTCAGTGATTCATCAGCCCTGGACACAGTATCCAATCACGGCAGAGAAAGAGCGACATCACCGGTGGGGGGAGCCTCTCTTTCACTCAGCTGGCACCTTCAAGGACCTAAGCTGAAGGTGTGCAGCCACCTGGCAGCCTCATGAAGTGAACCAGCCTGAACATGGACTTCATACAGAAGACACAGAATTGAGAGAACACGGGTCCTGATGACGTCCTGGGAGCTCATGCGCAGCCCCGTTTCACCCCTGAGCTCCTCGGGCACTTCAGCCAACAATCCTAACGCCAGATAAGGCTGTGGTCTCTGGCACTTGCCACAAACGAGTCCTAATCGGTACTCGTATACATTTTGTTGTTATCATATAAAATATCTGAATGGGTTTTAGAGCCTTCCAGATTCCTCTCCTCTCAGTATCATACCTTTCATCTGTAGGGCTAAGGCTTGACGCAGCTGTTTGTGATCAAAGCTGAGTTGCACACACTAGCAGAAAAGTGGTTCAGATGGTCCTCAACAGTGGATACTTGAAAATCATTTGCATATGGTTTGGGAATCTCTCATGTTGTTAAAGAACCAAAAAAAAAAAAAACAACCAACATTATAAAACACTATTTAGACATTTTTTTAACAACTCCTCAGATGGGAGTCCCCTTTTCCAAACGGATAAGTTAAACTTGAATAAGAATTTCCTGCTTTCCAGAATTTTATAGGATGTCACTATTTGAGCTGCTGGTAATAATCACACTTCATTAAGCAGAGTAAATAATAACTAAAACATTACTTAAAACAATTTTCAGAAGAGGAGAATTCCACAAAATGATTGAAAACAAGATCAAGATAACTGTGACTTAGCTGTTTGTACCCACTGTTTCTGTTGAAAGGTGTTTTTCTCCATTATGCAAAATTCCTAAAACCCTCAGGGGGGAGGGAAACTGTCAAGCAGCCCTTTTATACCCTTTTGAATATGTTTTAACACTTAACACAGGGTAGGTGTTCAAAAGTTCTTACTGTTCCCCTTCCCCCAAAAAATCTTCCTCACTATTTTTTATTTATTCTAGACATTTTAGTATTTAATTTTACACCATAGTTTTGTTTAGGAATCCCCATAGAAAGAAATAATAAGTTCTCCTATCAGGACAATCATATCTTAAATATGAATGCCAAGTTTTACATGGATTTGAACAGACATAAAATGGATCACAGTAATACCTCAGAACATCCACTAGACTGTTTTAGCTATAAGCTAGTTTTAATAAAGAATGAAGAAAATGCTAAGGCTGGAAGGGGGTATCCTGAGTGGGTAGACACCCCACTCCCTGGGAACAGGGTTCGGGGGTGCGTCAAGCTGGTGCAGGAACCTGGATTCTAGACTTGGAGCGGAGCCTGACGCTCGGCAACCTCAGCAGGGTTCCTGCAAAGCAAGTTTCTTCAGCTGTGAGGTGAGAACATTAAACTAGATGATCTCCATACATCTCATAGATGCTAAACATTTATGATGCATCTGTAAAATTATCTAGAGAATTAACCATGAAAGATGGTGAGAACAATCACCCTGAAACATCTTCTAATGATCACCAGCTAAACACAAAACAAGTCTGCTTCTATTCTAATGTGAGATTGTGCACTAAATATTAACCTGTTTTCAAAAATCATCACTTAAGTAAAGGGAGCTTTCTGACTAACCTTTGGCTAACCATAACACTGAACTCAGAGAACACCTTTCTTTCCTTAATCATTCCAGTTCTCTATAGCAATCAATATACCAGTTGTTCTCAAATTGCAAAGATTTGTCCCAAAATATCTGTTTCTAAGTATTCACAGGCATCCAGTGATAACTGCTGCAGTCTAATGCATACAGGGCAGAGAGAAATTACAGTAATTGGCTTATCCAGGGACGGAACCCAACCCTTGGCCTCATTAATAAATTGGCTGGGCCAACTGGGCAACCCAGCCACAGACGAATAACACACACGCACTCACCTCTGTTATGAAAGGCTCCAGAAAAACGCTCCTCCTGCTACACACGCACAGCAGGGGGGAAAATGCCTACCCATATCAGATGCTAAGAAATACTGTTTTTTTATGGTTAACTGTAAGTTATACTTTAGTTAATCAAGTCCCATTTTCAATGCTTCAGGGAACTGGTATTTAAAATCCTTTTACAGTAATTACTTTCTTAAAGAGAAAGTAATTTACCCTAATTTATCTATTTTGTAAATCCATGTCGTTTATCAAAAGGTAAAACTATTAAATGGCTCACCCAATAATTAATTTTTAATCAAAACCTATCAAGAGGAAAAAAGCACTTTCTAATAGCAAAGCTTTCCAGGCAAACATTCAAAATCCAACGTGTTTAGTTTCAAAAAAACTCTACAAACTTCTAAAAAAGTAAAGATCATATTAAAAACACAAAGAACACATAGCAAAAATCTAATATCCAACTTGTTTAAGATACATTGATTTCTACCACCATTTTGAATCAAACTATCATGATGTTATCACGATCTTATTTCAACTTAATAACAAAATCATTTGTTTCCAAGCTATCTGAACAATGTAATTGTCAGTTTATTTGACAGGGCCCAAGGGGCAAGACTATATACTCTAGTGGACTAGAATGTTATTTATGTTTTTCATATAGAACAAGATAAAATATTTAACTAAAACTATTACTTCGAGAGAGAAGGCAAACTGCTAAAAATTTTCAACCCAACACAAACACATTTGTGTTTCATCCGCTTTTGACAATGAGAAGTTTGTACCCTATAACACTGTGAATGCAATCTTTTTAAGCTAGAAAGCGGGGGGCATGCTATACGTTGGGGATGCTACTTTCATTCTGGGATCTACAAAGAGCCCAGGAAAGTCAGCTCCCATGCATGGCTCAGCACTGGTCCCACTGCGCCTCCTCCTTCTCGCTCAAGAAAATGCTCCCATTTCTAGAAAGCCCTCAGTCTCCCCTAGATCCTGGGAACTCCATCCCCACAGCAAACTATGTTCCAAAAAAAATTTTTTTTAATCAGGCTCTGGGACATTCTAATAAAATTATCCCCACATAAAATACCAGAACATGCATCAACTTTATTACCATGAAATCTCAATCTAAACTGCTAATTAAATATCAGACTAACTTCAGCCGATTTCTCCCTGGATGCTGCTACTCACTTTGGTTAGTCAGAAACATCCATCGTAGTAAGAATATAGAACTCTTCTGTTCTATTCGAAACAAACAAACAAAATAAACCCACCTCCCAAACACTTTCCACAATTACAAATACTCATCTATGCTGAATGTAACCATATTCGGGGTGGAGAGCAGGCCCGAATAAAAAGATATATGTGAGCTATGATTAAAACTATGTTTAAAAATAAAAAAGCATGCAACCACGCATAGAAGGCCTGGGGGGAAATAAAACTCCTGGTGCATTAGATTCCTAAGAAATGGGCCTCTGGGTGATTTCAGATTTTTGTTTCCATTATTGCTGTTATAGAATAATTTGTGCGATAAATTAAAAGTGTAAATACACATCTCTTCAGATTAAGGGTTTTGGTATATTCTGGACCGAGTGACACCAGAAGCATGGAGAAGAGTCCCTGCTCTACAGGGGAAAAGGCACTACATCAAAACCAGCAAAATGCTAAGTGAGGGAATACCCATCAGAGGCAACCATACATCATAATTTGTTGTCCTCTTTTTCCAAATGAGTAAAATATAACCATGTAATATATATACACCATACATTATTCATGCAAAGCAATTCGGATATGTGTAATTCATATAATAATACATATAACTCACATATAACATATATAATTAATACAAAGTAGTCCTACAGTTTGAAAAGTTGATTGAGCCCTTGTAATAACCAGATTAGCCTGCTCAAGAATAAATACAAATTTTAAAACAAGGCCAACAGTGATGGGAATGTCACATATCTTGGTGAGCTACACAAAATAATGAAGCTGAATGTAGTTCAGTAACTGTTCTCTTCCTTTCAAAATTTCCAAAGTACATCCGGCGAGATCCTAACAGGCAGCTCGATTCAGTCAGCCCAGCCAGCCTCCCAAGGGCGCGCGGTGGTTTGTACTCACCTGTCACACCTTAAGGCAGAGTAAACCAAATGGCATCTAAAACCTCTCTCAACAATAAATTCTGAGTTCTGTAGTTGTTTTGATGTATCAAAATACAGATGCACACGTATCCTACACTTTGCAGGTTCTTGAAATATACTAGCATCAAAACACAATGAACAAGTCAGTTTCATAGGTGACCTGAAACCCTGTCTTCTCTTCATTATTACATTCTAGGGTGTATCTTAATCAACACTTACTTGAAAATGTAAAATGAAACAAACGAGAATGAAAAGTGAAACCCTGGCTGTTTCCTACGGACACTGTTCCCCGTGGAGCCCCTCAAGTGATGGCACTATTTTCTCCCAAGACCCAGGAAGCGGAGGGGAGTGGCCCCATAACTGATCATTGCCGCTCGCAGGCTTTTATCCTTCTCTCTTCCCCAGCTCTTTTGGGGTACACGCTGCTGGATAACACACCCACTACAACCTTTCTACAGTTATCACACCAACCACACCGCCTCATTTAACCACTGGCTCACTACTGCACCCGCTCCTTCCACTCTGTCAACACTCCTGGTGACCTCAACGTCACCCACGTAGTGCATTCAACATCCTGGCTCCTCAGCCCCTCCCCTGCCCTCTGTCCTCCACTCATCTCAGCCTCCCACTGCCGTGCCAGAATCTAGAGCCTGTGGCCAACAGCTGTGCTACCTCCTAGTCTATTTCATGCCCCCCATTCAATGACCAACACTTATTTTTAAACTCACTCCTTTTAATACTTTAACTCCAACAATTCTCTGATGTCACCAGGACTTCTACTCCACTGACCCTACCTACAGGTTATTGTCCATCGCTCTCCATGGCTTCATTGTGTCCACATGTAACTTAGATTCTATGGTCCATCATTATGATCGCTTTCTAGCGATTAATCTCCAATATTTATCTTCTCTCTCCCTCTGTTGTACTCACCTAGCAAAGCCCAGCCCTGGTAAAACCCAACACTCTACCTTCACTGAATTACACCCCAAATGCCCAGTGTGGTGGACAAAAACACACAACTGTGCTATCTGATCTCAGTTTAATTTGTGATCATTTCAACAGGGCCCTCAGCCCTGTGTGGCGACCTGTCCCAAGTCCGTCACTTTCTCACTAGTCAAAAAACTCTTTCCATACTTTCTGTCTCCTCAACACTCAACACCCACTCCTGTCATTTTTAGTTGACAACTTTAATTTTTATTTCACTGTGGAATTGGAACTACTCAGAAGAAAGCTTCACTGTTTTCCTACCAGAAAACTTACCAACCTTTCTGTATCTGTGCCCATGTGACACTGCTTCTCTCTGACACAGCAGGACTAACTGCCCCAGCTCCTAGGTAAGGCCAACCTCTCCACTTATGCACTGGGTCCTATCCTCTCTTGCCCAGTCAAGGATTTTGTTCCAAAAATTAGTCCCTCTCCACACTATCATCAAATTTTCCCTCTCTACTGGACCACGACCATTAGCATGCAAACATACTATAGCACCTAGAACTCTATTTTTCTGCTCCTTTTTATAGCAGCAACTCCTCAGATAGTTTTGTAACCTCGCAGCTCTTACTTCTCTCCTCATACTCAGTTACGATCACATTCCAAGCAGACTTGTATCGCACCACACCATGTAAACTATTTTGGCAAAGCCACCGGTAAACTTCATGTTGCTAAAGCCAGTGGGCAATTCTCAGTCATCAGCCTCTCAGAAACATTTTGACAGAAACGACTTCAACCTCCTTGAATCACTTCCTTCGCTTGGCTACATCCTCAACACCTAGAGAAGTGCCTGGCACATAGTAGGTACTCAATAAACCTTTGCTGAATGAATAGAATACTGTATTTGAATTTAGACCGCTCAGCTGTTTCATACAAAATATGATCAGTATGAGGTTACAATAAATATCAAGGACATGATTGCTTTTAGAATTTTAGCTGCCAGAACATAGTTTATCCCTTATTTAAATAAGTGGTCAATTTTCTAAAGTGGCCCCTTGAATGCAAATAAACAGAAGATTTGTGATCTTGACAGGTATGTACATAAGAAGTAGTTGTTTCATGAGACCCCTAACATCTTCTCAAAACAACTATTGTCCCCAAATTACCTATTTTAAAAACATGGATTTAATCAATTCCATTTTTTGTATGAAAGGATTTCCAAAGATAATTATTCAAAACACGTTTTCCTGTTATTTAGCAGTATGTGAGAATCCAAATCAGTGAGATGACGTACCATCTTCATGAACTGGAAAACTCAATAAATATGTCAATTACCCTTCAAATTGATATATGGATTCAAGGTAGCTCCAATCAAAATCCCAGTGGGCTATTTTTTAGCATTTCACCATTCATATAAAGAACAAAGAACCAGTCCAGCGGGTGTGGCTCAGTGGTTGAGCGTCGACCCATGCACCAAGAGGTCACTGGTTAGATTCCCAGTCAAGACACATGCCCAGGTTGTGGACCCGATCCCCAGTGGGGGGCGTGCAGGAGGCGGCCAATAGATGTTCTCTCTCATCGATGTTTCTCTCTCTCTCTCTCCCTCTCCCTTCCTCTCTCTCTAAAATCAATAAAAGAAAAAAATTTTTTTTTAAAAAGAACAAAGAACCAAAGAAGCCATATACTGCTGGAGTATGAGAAGATGGGGGAGATGAGGCTGCTTGCCTTTCCAAGAGCAAGAACATTTTAAAGCCACAGTGAACCCACACAGGACAGATCAATGGATCAATGGAACAAACAGATGGACCGGCGGTAGGACCACACTTCTACAGACACTTGATTTATGACCATTATATCTGAAGGGTTCCCCTTCCATGGAGAATCGCCTCATCCATAAACATTCACTCAGTCCTTTGGAGCAAGGGGCCCTTCCTCTGAGTTTGGCATGGAGTGGAGGATGGGATATGGCTGGAATTAAGGAGTCGATGAACTTAGATGGGAGAAAAGGCATCTTCATTTTTACTGACTTCCAACTAAAATTTAGCACTTACACCAATCATTAATGTAGTATTAGCAAAACTGACATTATTTAATATTGATAAGAATCGGATCTTTTCATGTCACATTAGAAGTATTGCAGATATCCTTAAGTATCATTTATATTCATCATTATTTCAAAAGTATGCTCATTTAGCACCTTGATTAAAAAAAACTATATACGATTGTATTATATATTCATTTTTCAATATTCTGATAACTCTATGTTAATATAATTTATTTATTTGTAATCCATTGTATTTTATGCAATTTAAAATATTTTTTTTTTCTAAAAGAGAGCCAATAAGCTTCACCTAACTGCCAAAGAAGGCCATGGCACATAAAATGTTAAAAAAGAAAAGAAAGGAAAATCTGCTTTGGAATGTAATAATACTGCCTGGACTGATCCCCCAAAATTCGAATTTTCAAGCCTGAGCCCCAGCATGACTGCGTGTGGAGATGCGGCCTTTCTGGAGGCCGTGAGGGTGGTGCCCTCGTGAACAGGTTTCGTGTTCTCTCACAGAGGACACTGGAGAGCCGGATCTCTCTCCACCAGGCGAGGACACATGGAGAAGACAGCTACCTAGGAAGCAGGAAGCTGGCCCTCCACAGACACCGCAGCTGCCGGCACCTTGATCTTGGACTTGCCAGCCTCCAGGACGGTGAGAAATGAAGGTTTGTTGGTTAAGCACCCCGGGCTGTGGTATCATTCTAGCGGCCTGAACTGACTCAGCTTCTTGCCTTCAGGCCAAAGACATTTCAGAGCACTGACACCAGGTAGGGAATTTATGAAGTTAAAATTCCTCACCAAATCCAGCTAAACCATCCCAGCAAAATGACAGAGTCCTCCCTTCCTCACCCGCAGTGGGACTTGCTCACTAATCTCTGAGCAGAGACAACACTTGCCCCTTTTTACTGCATTAGCACAGAATCCCTCTGTCCCAGGCTACTCATCTCCTCTCTAGTTTTCTGAATCCCAAGCTGACTGCTCCATCCTCTCCAGACTCTGGGGGGCCCCTCCAAACAGCTCTCTCCCCTCCCCCAGCCTGCTCCCCGCCACACATCTGGCGCTCCACGCACGCTGTCCCTCAATTACACCCGCTCCACACAACAAATTAGCATCCCTCACACAAACCCCCACACTTGACAGCTTTCCTCTACAGGGACGCGGGGGCTATAATTTAACATCCACGATGCAGTGTGGGACATTTCCTCACAGGTTCAGTGCACAGCGCTCTCCACAGCAAAGGAAATGTCCTCAGCATCATCCCTACTACTGAATGGGGAATTGGGTCTCCGATTTAATGAACGGTTTGTATGGTAGATTTTAAAGGCAGATGTATGATTTTCAAGCCCTAAAGGAAATCAAACAGTGCTGTCAGCTTGATGAAAAGGAAAAATGTTGAATGAAGTAGAGTTGTATTTAAAAAGTGGACGGCTCTGAAGTTTGAGAATGTTTTCCTGGCGTGAGAAGCGCTGCCCTTGTATGACACTGATCAATCAACGGAGCCAAGCTGCCAAGCTGGTCATCACAAATTGTGAGGAAATGGAATCTACATCAACGAAATTTTTATGTAAAAGAAAAAAAATACGACTTGATATTTGCTTTTTGGAGGTACAGGTATTTTGAAGAAAGTGTGCAGTTGAAAAACATATGCCTATATAACGCCAGAAGTTCTGTTGGGGGTTTTTTTGTTTGTTTTTCTTTATAATAATGTTCTTTTTTTTTTTTTAAGTGGATATATTATCTTCGTTTTCACTTTTGAAAAGTTATTACACTAATTTACAGTAATTAAAGGTTGCTTTAAAGTAGGTGTTACGGATTTATGTGGACTAGCATCATTTGAACAATCTTCCTAAATTTTGGCAATTTTCCACATTTTAAGTCTTGCTTTCCCAAGGCAAGACTGGTGAGGATAAAGGCACGTGACCTAGCACCACCAATGAGACGCACCCAGAAGAGCCTTGGGTTCAGAAAAGAACATGAGGAAGCAGACAATCCTGATCAGGGTGATGGGTGATGACAGGGCGATGCTCAGAGCAGTAGGGACGGTAGAGGCAGAGGTCTGGGGCCCAGCAGCCGTTAGGGCAGCAGGGGCTGAGAATCCCCATCAGCAGGGTCGGAGGAGCCGGCCGACGCAGTCATGGTGCTCTCTGGGGGCGCTGCCCTGGCAGCTGGGGCTCTGGGCCTGTCTCTCCTCCCCCCACCCTGAACTACCTTCCCTGAGCTACCTCACATCCTCCACAAAACTTACTCTCTCCCTAAACTACAGTGCAGTTGATTATATGCAACCAAAAACTCTTTTATATGATTTTAAAGCATCATTTAAACTTTCTTTTTAAAACAATCAAAAAAGCCTACATAAAGTTTAAAAATATGTAAAATCTCCCCAAAACATGGTTAAATAGAAGTGTCTAATTAAATGAATATTTAAAAGAATATATTCATGCAACCTCTGGCCACGAAACTTTGCCCACAAAGGACATCACTGTATTGCAGCCAAGGATGCCTGCCACTTAGTCATGAGTGACATGGATTTCCTGATAGACCAGGCACAAGGGTCTGAATGTAAAAGGAGCCTATAAACCCAAATGAAATTTTACAAAGGCAGGGATGTTTGTTTGTTTGTTTAGTGTGAACTATTTCCACAATTATACTGCCTAACAAACTCCCCCAAAAGTCAGTGGCTTACAATCATAAGCATTGATGTTTCCTGCTCACAGATTTGCAAGTCAGTTGTCACCATTTGCTGGCTGTGGGTTTCAGGTTGGGTTCACTTCTGCTCACACGTCTCCACATTCAGGCACACCAGCAATCAAGCCAGACCATGCAAACACCATGTCTGCTGCAAGTCCACCTACTGGCATGAGTGACAGGCCACACCCATCAGTGAGACAGTATCTCCTCTAACGGAAGGTCCCGCAAAGTCATGGGGCGAAGGTGTGGGCATCCACTTCTAAAAGGGAGAGGTGAAGAACGAGGAAACACATACAGCTAACCACAGAAGGCGCCCTCTCCCTACTTTAAGGGCACTGCCACCCTAATTAACTCTCTAAAGAGCAAGATGCATTGGCTTATCATGGTTTAACAGGCTTCGGCCACTTATCACCCACCCTCGCCTCTGGACCAGCACATTGTCATATTAGACAATACTCACATAAACAACTGAAACCATCTCACGGTAAACACAATAAATATTACCTATCTCCAATTACCAAACCTCAAAATGCAAGTGATTCTTCCCATCCCGTAATTTAAACTGCCTTTCAGTCCAGCCACCTAAATCATGTTTTCTCACATTTTGAACTGTGCTGACCTAAATGAAATATACCTTGTCACCGAGTCATTTATTTGATGTCATACATAATTGCTCTCTTTAGTCCCCCCATGTGTAGTCAATTTATCAGACCAAATGTATTTGAACTTGAAACTGACTCCATATAAGAGAAGCTAAAGGCAAAGTAGCCAACCCATCTCCAGAGGGATCTGTCATTGACTATAACCTATGGGATCCAAGAAGAGTAATTGCACCTACCATCTACATTAATCCAAGCCCCGAAAATCACTGCAGCAATTGATAGAGGTGGAGAGTATTCAAATGTAACTAATTCAATGTCTTTTTGCCTTCAAAATTCAGACTCAAAGATAATTCATTTCACTGGCCATAATCTAAGAAGTCAACAGTTAAGTTATACTGTTATACCAAGTTAACTCCTAGAAGTAATTAGTAAGTAATATACCAAGTTAACTCCTAGAAGTAATTAGCTGATGCACTTACAAACACCTCCCCTGGTAGTCAACCACAGATGCCCACCTAGGGTTGGAGAAACTTGAGGGCACTAGGGACCCCTCATCTTTGAAGCAAAGGTCAAAAGTCAGGACAGGGAAATGCAAAAGAAAAATGTCCTTGAAAAGCAATGGTTAGTCCCCTCTGAAAACAAAAAAACAGAAAAACATGCACAGCACCTCCCAGTCACTGAGTACAGGAGCTGGGCTGACTGAGCCTGCAGTGAAGCCATCAGAAAAAACGATGTTTACTGTCCCCAGGGGTGGGGACAGCGAGCACTGCCTTCTTGGGAAGGAAACATATTAGTAATTGCATCAGATGTGAAGGTAGCTGCTTGACCCTCCCGCCAGAGAGACAAAAGGGGTAGATCAGTAGCCGTCATTTTTGTGCAAAATTAAAGCTGCCACATAAAAGAAAAGGGGCCCTGAGCTTGAGCAAGGCCTAAAAAGTAAAAATTCTCTCGTTCAGTGCAATTACGAAGGGATTCGCAGCAGCACCGCTGGCTGAGGAATACCAATGAGCGGCGCTATGGTAACGGAGGAGATAAATATATCAGGAAGATAAATAGGAAGATGCTGCAGCAACGAAATGAACCCCCAACTTTACTGGTCTATATTTTTGTAAACTGTTGCTAATAGCCCCTACATATCAAAACATCCTTGATTTTTTTTTTTTAATTCCCAAACCTACTTTTATGGTTTATTCTTGAGCAATTTTCACACACTCTCAAGCTGACGCAGCTGTTTGGGAGTTGTCTCTGCAAATGCTACTCGGTTTGAAAATAATTATTTCTGAGCGGATAAGGCCAGCTATGAGCTGGATGCTGTGAGCAGCAGTTCTTACACTGTCTCAGCCCACTTACTCTTTGTGGTACTAATTCTTTTTCCTCTACAGTGTATTAAAAAAAAAAAAAAAACCCACACCTCCATTTTTAATCTTTCAAAGGGAGCACCCCTCCTTCCATGGCCAGCTTCCTTGACACAGTTTATCCTGCCGGCCGGCGTGTTAACTGCTCACTCTGGCTCGTAACTCAGTCAGTACGAGCAGGGCGTTCAGGGGCCTCTCACACTCGGAGCCTCGGAGGCTGGGGGTCCTGGATGCCTCTTTCCTGGAGTGATGCAGAGTCCAATCATTGCCCTGGTGCAGCACCCTGGCCCAGAGCTGCAGGGCTACTAGGCAATGCAGAGCCTCTTAAAGTGTTTCCTTCCCAACACAGACTATTGTATATAATACGTACCAAACTGCTAGGTCTTCTCAAAACTGAGAGTCACCGTTCAGAATTCTTTCTAGCATAAATATATACTTTTGCTTGATTTGGTTAGCGCAATCGTATGATTTTCAACCTCGTTCTTGGTTTAGACCACTGAAGACACAAGGGGAAGCTAATGTATTTTAACAATCATATTTATAATGCTTTATGATTTCTATAGATTTTTTTTAAAATGTTTCTGTTTTTCTTTTATTTCTTTTGTTACCTCCTTGAAATTCCACTAATTCAACAACTCACCAAAAACTAAGTAGATGCTCCTTCACTGAAAGGGACAGTGAAGGTCCTGAGAAGTAACTGGCTGGTCCACGTACTCTGGTCATCACTCCTGAGACTCCATTACGTTCTCCAAACTCTCACAGTATCACTGCCTCTTGGCTACTTGCCATAGCAAGTTAATAGATCATTTAAGCACGAATAATAAGTTGCATAAAAACTAATGCCACTATTGTAATAAGTCAGGATTTCAGTAAGCTTTAAAAATATCAACAAGTAATATCTCCCCCCCCCTTTTTAAATGTGGGAAGTAATAGCACCAGAAACATCTCAATATGCCCTCTGACGTCCCCATAACCTGGCCCTGGTCTGGTTCCCCACTTCATTCTAAAGTGCTTTGCTCTCTAGCCCATTCCCCTACTCGATCGAATTTCTTCTAGTTCTTCGCACACACATCATCTCCCGTGATCCTCACAGCATCCCTGTGTGTGGCCACTGTAACAACATTTTGCAGAAATGGACTTAAAAATTAAAATATTTCCCAAAGCCCTGTAACTAAGGACCCAGTCTGAATCCACGCCCTTTTAATTCTCCTCACAGGTTCTCCACGCCAAGCCTCAGGAAAGTGCCTTTCCCTAGCTGAGGCCAACTAGCAAGGTTTGGGGATGTGTTTTCCAGAAAGCCTTCTTACTCCTAATCCCCATTCTGCTTCCAAAAATAAGGGCAGCAGCCATCACTCTCAAAAGCCACCAGCATCACTCTGTGGGCAGTGCCGTGAGATGTTCAGTGACCTGGACAAGAGTGAGTACAGCTGACATTTGCAAGGTGCCTGCTCTGTGCCAAGACCTGTCCTGGGCCTGCCGGTTCAGTATGCTGCCACCAACCACACAATTACCTTTTAAGTGAGAGGGAAAATCACCATTTTAAAATAAAGAAAGTGAGGGCTTAAGAAACTTGTCCAAGACCACAGAGTATGAAGTGGTGGAGACAGGTTGAAACCCAGCGTTAACTCACTCCAAAGCCCTCGCTTCCCTTCACATTCCACGGGCTCTCAGGGGGTCAGACTGTGTCTCAGCCAGCTTTGCTAGCCACACCATTAACCTGCATAAACTACCTTCTTAAAAGCGTCATACTGATCTCCTACAAAACAGTCAGAAAGTTTTACAGGGGTGTTTTTTATATCTCGCAATATCAAGACTAATGGCAAAGCTAAACCAATCTAAAGGGCAGCCCACCCCAATACTCGCTGCTTGTGTGCTAAGATCGGTCTCTGCTCTCTTTCCTTCTCCATAAACCCCAGAACACATTCTGAAATGTGCATGCGATCAGTCACTGTCCTGGCCATTCTGAAAAACAAATGTTCACACAATATGACAATTCATTATATACAATCTAGAACACTTGTGTAATTTATCCATGCATCATAAATGCTTTATTTTCAAAACTCAATCTTTCTGTGTTGCAGTTGAACATAGTTTTAGAAAGCTTTAGTCACTGATCATTGGCTTTCTCCTGAATGTCACTGTTTGTCCATAGGTAGGGAAATCAGTTCTCCTTAAATAACTGCCAAACTCTTCGTATCGATGAGAGAGAGAAACATCCATGTGAGAGAGGCACATCGACTGGTTGCCACCCACACGACCCCAACCGGGGCCAGGGACAAACTGCAACCGAAGTACACGCCCTTAGCGGGAACCAAACCCAGGACTCTGGTCCGCAGGCCAATGCTCTAACCGCTGAGCCAAACCGGCCAGGGCTCAATCATTCTTTCATTCAAACATTTACAGTTGTGGGAAATCAGAGACAATGGCCCTTTGACCAATCCATCTCTGACCACAGGCATGGCAGTCCCAGCTATCCAGTCGTAGGGCCTCAAAGGCATCTGTCACTGGACACCATTCCTCCCAGTAACACCGCCAAGGGGTCTGGAGTGGGGAGGGAAGTGACCACAATCTCCATTAGACAACCCCTCACCTCAGCAAACCACACCAAATCACACACAACCTCAGTGAAAGCAGCAAGCTTGCTGCGGGAACACAGCGCCCAGCCACGCTGAGTGCCTCTCCCCACTTCCAACTGGGTTTTAGTCATAATAAGCTCCTCTGACAGAAATTCCAGAGCACCCCCACCTTTTTCCCCTCACATACAACCACTCTTGGTAAGTCTCCTCCGTAGCTCTCTCTTCCCTTCCATTCCCTTGATTACCTGTTTCATTATCACGCACGTTTAGTTCAGCAAACATTTCTTAACTTGACCTCCTACTTCAGTTCTCTCCCCAACCAATCCATTTTGCTGACTGATTAGTCTTTTTTTTTTTAATTGATTTCTTTTAAATTTTTTTAGCAAAAGAGGAAGGGAGAGAGAGATAGAAACATCAATGTGAGAGAGAAACAGCGATTGCCTGCCTCCGGCACCCCCCACCCACACACCCACTGGAGATCGAGCCCAAAGCCCGGGCATGTGCCCTGACCGGGAATCGAACTGGAACTTCTCAGTCCGTGGGATGACGTTCAATCCACTGAGCCACACCAGCTGGGCCTGGCAAGTCTTTCTGTAACATCATTTTCAACAAACCACTCTTCTGCCCAAGAACTTACAGATCCCCGCTCCTAATGCTACAGCTCAGCCTCCTTGGCATGCCCTTCAGGTCCTCTACGACCAGCCTGGCCTCTTCTGGATTTTTCAGTAGAAGCCACAGGTCCCCTGTCGGTCAATCAACACATCTATGGCATTCCCAGCTCCACCCACAATATCCTGGGCCCTGCCACCTGCCAAAGCCCTGCTCTTCCATTAAGGCACTTCCTCCTCTAAAAGGCCTTGCTTTCTCTCTCATTATACTCATAAATATCCTCTAAGTGTTTTCTTCGAAAGTGATCTTAAATCCTCTGGCCCCAGCAGAGCACAGGACAAAGGTCACACGTGTGCAGGCATGCACACACATGGAAAGCCCTGTAAACCTGCCCCAGCCATGGCGCTGAGGTCACCCTTCTCAGAGCACCTCCAGTGCTCCCTGTGGACCCCACTCAGCAGGTGCTAGCCAGGTTGCAAAACTCTGTGCTGAGCCAAGTCGGAAACCACAACTCGAGCTGCTTTGAAGCACCCAGAGGAAGCCCATTAGCAGGCATGGAGTAAATGAGGGCTCTGCAGTGCTGAGTCGTCTCAGAAGAGAAAGACAAAGGATGTGATGAGATGGAGAACATCTCTGGCAATAAAAACTAACTTCTGAAGAATTTATGAGTAGCAACCAATCCTCCAACATACTCTGTATGGGAGTGCTTAACCGGTTCATCGCCAAACAAAATCTAGCAATGAAAATCGAATTTCTAACATAACTGGAAATTTTCTATGATCAAACCAACTTTTAAAACCATTTTTGAAATGTGAATCATTTACCCTTCTTTATTGGTTTTACAGTAAGTGAAATGGCACTACTCTGACTGGGAGTAGTAAGTATAGAAATAAAAAAGTTGCCCGGCCAGTGTGGCTCAGTGGACTGAGTGTCCTCCCATGGACTGAGAGGGCCCGCCTGGTTCGATTCCCATTCAAGGCATATGTCAGGGGTTGAAGGCTCGATCCCCAGTGGGGGCCGTGTAGGAGGCAGCTGATTGATGAATCTCTTTCACATCAATGTTTCTCTCTCTCTCTCTAAAAAATAAATCAATAAAAAACATATTTTTTAAAAAGCTTAAAAATTAGATACATGAGACACGAGCCTACATAGAATTAGAATAGAAAATCAGTAAGCTCAGAAAACACAGGACATTTGTTCAATACAAATTTAAATGGATGGAGGAAACAAAATAGCAGAACTATTAAAAATAATAGCTAAACTGGCTAAAATCATTGCTATGCAAACAAAAAGTTGTTGCATCACTTAGGTAATTAAAAGTGTTAAAAAACTCCAGGAATGATAACAATCAAACCGAAGGCCAAAATAACCCCAAAATAAATAAAATAATAATACATTTATCAGAAATTGCCATTTTTAAAAATCCAAATATGGATATTTTTGGAGAATTTAAAACCTGAAATGTCTTAGCCATGATATGGTATTGAAATCACACAAAAATGTCATTTAGAATAATGGCTACACTGAGCTAGCCTGGCCGGGTATGGAACATCTCAGGCTTTAGAGTCAGAGAGACATGAGGTCAAACGCCATCAAGGGCCCTGGCTAGCTGTGTGACCCCAGGTAGTTTACACAACCTCTCTGAACTGCAGCTTCCTCATCTAGAAAATAAGACTAATCATGCTTACCTAAGAAAGTTATTGTAGAGATTTAAAATGATACTGTAAAAAAGCCCTTAGCACAATGACCCCCACTAAATAATGTCCGTTTTGGTTTCCAATCCTTCTCTCATTCCTCATCTGGACTCTGTGGAGAAAACGAAGATGAGGTCTCCGTCCTTGCTGGAGCTCTCACAACACAGGCATTTGGCAATCACAGGCCCTGACTGCCACGAGAACTGTGCAGATTAAAGACGGCAGGAGAAATGGTGAAACAACAAACATGCTGTATCCAGATCTCCTACTTGACATCAGAATAAACAAATACATAACCTAGCAGATGGCAGTGAGGAAAAATAGAAATTATAATAAACCACACGGCATTAATACCTTCTATCGGCATATTAGATTTGAAATCCAACTGGCTTTGCTTTTAGCACTCTGCCACAGGCAACCCTGACACCCCATAGAGGCCACAATCTGAATTCACAACAATCCCCCATTAAGTGACTTAATTCAGTCGTTGCAGTGAGTGACTCCTCTCTGTCCAGATCAGGAGGACGGCGGCAAAGGGGAGATTGCAGGACGATGAGGATGGGCCCGGGAGCTGGTCACACTCACAACAGGGTCTGGAAGTGACAGCAAGGCCAGGCCGGCTGTCGGGAACCGGTGAACGTCAGAGAGTCAGGTCAGAGCCAAACAAATAATCCCAAGAAAGCAATGATGCTCTTTCCCAGGCAGATGTTTCCATTGCTTATTCCCATCTATAGCGCCCAAATGCTCCCAGTCCTAGGACTGCCTGTAACCATACAGAAACTATGGAGAAGCCCAGGTGTGGGGGCAAGAAAAAAGTGGGGGGAAGGAGTGACTCTGAGTAATGACTTTTCCTTTATTTCAACAATCATTTACTGACTTTCTTATCCACGTTAGAGCCTTGAGAAAAAATAAGAACTATCAATGATGTTGTATTCTCCTCCCCCCACAAGAAACACACACCAAAATGACTGTCTGCCCAGGATTTATACCCCCAAGATCGGAAAAGTCCAAGAGTTTGCCTGCGTGTTCCAGAGCCTCGCCTAGGCAAGGAGGCACCACGGTTCCACGATCTCCAACAGCCTCTCCTTTAACGGCCTCGGAGGCCATTAAGCTGTTCACATTTACTCAGCCATAAGCATGAACACTTCCCCTTTAATGTCTTTTCTCTCCCATAATAATTTGTGCTCTAATTCAGAGAAAGGCGATTTCATCGTTGGTTCAGCAGGCTGAGGTTCGCGGAAAGATCGCGGGAGGCACACCGTCACGACCAAGGACTGCAATGAGGACGGCACGGGCAGGCGACTTCCAGCAGCCCAGTCACTCGCTAGCAGGAACTTTCTTCCCTGAGGAAGGATGTGAGAATTAAGCTCCAACTGCAGCCATGAACTGCGATATTTTGGATGCTGGCCTGTGCCAGTGTTGCATCCTCATCACCGCCAACTCTCTGACTCAGAAAGGACACTGTCCAGGAGACAGAGGGGGCCGGAGGGGCCTGCGGCCATCACGACAGATGTGTTATCTTTCCACTGGGAAGTGTTGGTTTCGCCCTGCGTGGCCCAGGTGCACGCCACACGGGGGCCCTCAGCCACAGCTGAAGGTGGTGGTTTGACTTAGTGCCAGACGCTGCACTGTGAGGGACTCTGGTCTGACTTATGTGCCCAGCCACAAGTGGCTTTTTCTGGCCACACAAAGCCCATCGCCCTCCCTGTCCCCATGGCGTTGCGGAATGCTGACCTTCTGCAAACAGGTCACTGAAGAGAGAGGAGCCTCTCCCAGGTAAACAAACAAAGCAGGACACCAGCATTTGCAAAGGAGGGAGTGAAAGGTCTGCAGAAGAAAATCAAGTGAGGAAGAATCTGTTTGACTCTAAACTCTGGACATTTGGAGAGGGAAGGCTTATACAGTTGCTGTAAACAGAAAGAAGGGCCCTGAAAGGAGAAAATGAGAAAGTCATATCTCCAAACGGATCTAAGTGACCAGAGGCCTCACATGGAGCAGAGGACACCAGGCAATGAATGCATCTCCGGTGCTTCTGGGTGCCCTGCCATTGGGGAGACTGGCACCGATCTGAAAGAAAGCTGATTCACTGAAGGGAAGTCATGCGCAATGAAGGGAGAATGGGAAGGCACTGGTCTGAGTGGCCGCAGACAAGGACGGGAAGCGCACGAGAGAGGTGGAGAACCGGCGGAGGATCCCCTTACTGCCCTCTATAGATCGCACTTTCTCTCCAGAAAGTAGCAGGCAAGGTGTCCGAGAGATGATGGTTGTCAGGAAAAAGCTAATCTAAAGTCAGACCCGGACACCAGGTCCTACCCCACTGGGGCTAGCCAGCTGACAAGCTGACACAGCCTGACGCAGCCTGGCCACCGCAGTCCGTGGGGACAAAGGGGACTTGGTACGAGAGGAAGGTTGGCACCTATGAAGTGGAGTGGCCCCTGTGCCACCCAGACAGTCCATGGAAGGCACTGGGGCTCCTGGAGCAGCTGGAAGATGCAGAAAGCACAAAGTGACACACAGCCAAAAGGTTCTTCCTACCCAAAGGGTTTCCAAGTTGTAAGACGGACAGAATTCCAGTCTTCCAAAGTTAAATGATTTGCAGGGTAATGTGTGGCATTATTACAGATACCCCAGGAAAATAATACCATTATTGGTAACGCCAAAATTTCAGCCATGAGGAGGTAACTAACTTAGCAGTCCACATGTGAACAGATTGTAGAAGCGTAATGTTCCTTGGCAAATAAACACACTCTTCAAAACTCAGTCTTTTTTTTTTCTTCTTTTTAATAGTCCTATGCTTTGTTTTCCAATAGAAAATAAAAACTGGTTTCCTTGCTGTCAGGGAGCAAGTTGATAAACCCATTCTCGACGCCTACAACACCCCATTATCCAATGGTTCTCTATTTTCTAAAATCACTATTTCTCAAATATGAATTGATCTCAACACACACACACACTAAAGCCAGTTCTTTTTCTCCACAGGTAGAAAGTAATCAAGGTAATTTGGTTTGGTTAGTTGGGTTTTTCTAAGTGTATTTCATTGTTTCCTCTCTGGAGGAAAAAGTCCTAGTTCAGTGTAAATGTCAACTTCTAAAAAAAAGTAGGTACATTTTCGACATAAGGAAAATATCCCTGATGCAGAAGGTGGCAGGCTCTCCTGTGTTGAGGAAACACTGTTCTTTTAAATGTTCATTTACAATAGTCTTACTACCATGAGTCACATAAAAGTATTCACAAGTAATTGTAGCAGAGCTTTGTATCCCACGCAGGAAAAAAAAATGTCTTATACAATAGTAGCAGATTACTTTGCAAGATAAACACCAGAATTTAGTCATCTAGCACTTATTTACCACCTACAAAGTTATCCTGAATTGTGACTATTTACCTTGTCAAAGATCAGTTAGATATTTATATTTTCTTATATAAGTGAATTTCTAAAAGCATAAACTCACAGAAAATTAAAGGTTTAAATAAAAGCAATTCATCAGGTTTGCTTCCCACCACAAGCCATTGTTTCCCTTCTAATTTATAATGTCTCAGATTGAGCCCATCAAGATGAGTTTAATAGCTTCACAAATAGTTTCACTGCATGGCTTACTTTGTTTTCCAAGTTAACCCTAGTATCCAATTTTCTCTGTAAGTAACTCTAAGTTTTGCCTGTCTATTTTCATAGTCACCACCCTGATCCAGCCTCCTAACTTCCTCCCAATGGACTTTTTAAATTGCTCCAAGCTTTGCATTTCATAAGATCCCTAAGATTTTCAACAGCTTTTACTCTGACTGAGGACCCTATCATGTGTTTCTAGAGCTTCTCCCACCCTCAGAGCACAGACTCGCCTGATGACCACCCACCCATCCAGCTAACATGTCCCAAATAGAAACAGCTTTATGATGACATTCATGCCTTCCTCATATCTTGTTCTTTTTAAAAAAATAATTTTTCTTTATTGATTTTAGAGAGAGGAAGGGAGAGGGAGAGAGAGATAGAAACATCGATGAGAGAGAACATCAACTGGCCGCCTACTGCATGCCCCCCACTGGGGATCAGGCCCACAACCTGGACATGTGCCCTGACTGGGAATCAAACCGGCGACCTCTTGGTGCATGGGTCGATGCTCAACCACTGAGCCACATAAGCCAGGCTCATGTCTTGTTCTTGTTCAACTGCTTCTCTGCCAGCTCTTGTCCCTGCTCTCCACACCTCCCCAGGCCCACAGTCAAGCCTTTCGTGTTCGTTTCCTAGTGTGTGTTGAAAGGGCCTTTTGTTATGGAAACATGTCATAACATGAACGTTTGAACTACTTTCGGAACTAGGTTGCTCTTCAAAGACAGAAACCAGGACTTCTCCTTCTGCATCCCTCGAAGTACCTAATACATAGCTCTGAAACCAACTCTACTCAATCGATGATTATTGATCGAGGGATGATGTCATGGGTTTCTTGCATCGACCTGGGTTGTATGTACCCTGCTGTGGAGATCAAAGTTCTCAGACCTGGCCTTTCTGATCAGAATAGTGCTAAAGGCTGTTGTCTACACTGGCACAGTCACATGAGGGATGCAGGAAAACAGTCACATGATGCTGCTTTTCACATGAACGAGCCTTTGCTTCAATTATTTTGACATTTTAGATAAGGGGGAGGCAGAAATGTGTGAAAGGGGATAAATCTTAGATATCTAAAATACACATTCAGTTCTTATCTCTATTATCAATATTTACAAATAAAGCAAAAGTAGTCCAAAGAATCAAGAATTCCAAAACACCTGCAGCGTGTACAAATTCGTTTAACTTCTATAGTTATAGACAAAATGCACAGTAATCTGAAATTTTCTTTTATGTGTGTTTACAAAAATACATGTATATACTGACAGTGTTATGTAAAAAAGATTTTAAATTTGCCCATCAGACTGTTGATTTTTAAAACCATTCTAGTCTTTTTCTGACCGACACTGATTTATTAACATTCACAATGAAATTGTGCATGTTTGACAGTAACGTTTTTGTCTGAAAAAGTTTTCATATAACCTCCTCTAAAATGTAGGTAATTATTAATGAACAAAAAGCCATTTCAATATTAGAAAACTTTTATTAGAGCATATTTTGAGTCAAATATTTTAAAAAATTTTTTTCCTTTATTGATTTTAGAGAGAGAGGAAGGGAGAGAGGGAGAGAGATAGAAATATCGATGAGAGAGAACATCGACCGGCTGCCTCCTGCATGCCCCCCACTGGGGATCAGTCCCACAACCTGGCCATGTGCCCTGACCGGGAATCAAACCGGCGACCTCTTGGTGCATGGGTCGTTGCTCAACCACTGAGCCACACTGGCTGGGGTTGAGTCAAATATTTAAATGTCTTAAAGAATGAAAGCATCCCTTCTCTTATCTATATTCCCTTGACATGGAACCTGAGCAATGGCATACATTTTCAGAAGCCTGTCACAGCAGCATGGGACTCCAAGTACCCCACCTTACAGATGTAGGCCAATCCTACAAAGCAGAAACACGAGAAACCAGTGAACCTGGACCCAAGTGGCAAAACAGCTAAGCTTTCCACAACCATAAAGAAGTTCATGGTTATAGAAAAGTCTCGGTAAAATTCTGGGGGGTTGGGGGGGAATGCCAAGAGGGCTCATTATTTGAATACAATTTGGTGGAACTGCTGTCAAATGTTAATGTGCATAATCACTTGGGGCACTTAGTAATGATGCAGATTTCTGGGCCTTCCTCTCAGTGTGTCTGAGGCCAAGCACAGATGAGCATTTTCAACATGCTCACCATGTATCTGCAATGCAGGAAAGCACAGTTTTGAGACACAGATCTATGGGAACACCTCACACCTCTTTCTCCTCTAAGACTTCCTAAAAATCTCTTCAGTGCTGTCCTCTCTCAAGATCTTCGGGAATTTCTGAGGAAAGTTTGGAGAATTAGGCAACAGAATATTTGATAAAGCAAAAGAAGAAAAATCAAAATCTCACTCCAAATAAATTCTTAGGTTGTTACTAACATGAGGGAAGCAACTGTGCTCTCCATTTGACATAGCCACAACCAACTAACAGGTTAATAACAGGCCGAGGGGAAGAAGCTCAAATGCAGCTGCAAACAGGCCCTCACTTGTGTGCGCACACACACACACACACACACACACAAATACACAAACACACACGTACACACTCATTAACACACACACACACAAACGTCTTAGTATTCTGGGTACTCCCCAGCACAAAGCCTAGTACATGACAGAAAGTAGACACCCGATAAACATTTGTTAAAGAAACAACTTTAGAGCAATAAGTCACTGAAAATCCATCTAAAAAGTCAGCGAGGAGATACAGGCTGGCCTAATTGGCCATGTAAGCCCCATCAAACTGAACCGAAAAGCTCTAGTGTTACTGACTATAAAATAAGTAAAACAATCAAGTTTTAAATACATGTATACATGCAAATATGTTTCTAAATTATTTTATTTCTTTTTACAACCCACTAAGATATATATAATTTTGTATAAATGCATTAAAACCATCATATTCATGGTTTTTTAAAAATTATTGCAACCTTTTTTCACCTGTATTTTTTCTACTCGTGGATAAGTCCCCAGAACCAATGTTAACAGCCTAGTCTATATTAGCCCATATTTATCTCCCTACACATATAACCCTAATCAGACATATGTACATGCAGACATTGATGTGCACATGCATGTACACAGGGAGGGTTTTGTAATTTACACACCTTTCTATATCTGTTTCTCACTGAACAAAACTGCAGGGACATCCCCCTAAGGCACTGGTACACCTCTATTCATTCTTTTTAATGGCTGCATAATATTCTATGGTATAAATTATCATAATGTATTCTGTTACCTTGCTGCTGGGCTTTCACTCTGTTTCTAGTTTTTTACTACTGCACACAATGCTGTCCTAGAGACTCCCGTACATATGCCTTATATGCTGATGATTTTGTTTCTGTGGGAGAGATTCCTAGGAGTGAAATCACAGAGTATATTTATTTTTAAGTTTTAATAGTTGTTGCTAGATTACTTTTTTTTTTTTCAGGCAGTAACATTTCACGTTTGCAAAACAGCTAATGTTTTAATCAAGATAAAATAAAATTGTGCTTAGAAGGCAAGGAATCCAGTCTTTCTGTGACAATCCTCTGGTCTCTTCTAGACCTCTAAGCCCAGCCAGGACTTTTCCCTGTTCCTCTCCTGGGCCCCCCTAAAGCCTGGGACTCACTAGCATTCCACAAATGGCCTTTGCTGCCCCCTGAACTCCCTGCAAGTGTATTCTAACGTTGGCATATTTTTGCTTTTGTACCTTTTTCAAAGGAGAAGTTCAATGGTTTTCATCAAATTTCCAAAGGGGTCCATGACCCAAAAACGGTTAGGAGTCACTCTCTGGAGTCTGGAGGATAACAAGAGGTTTGGGATATTATTGATGACATAATTTAATGTTGCTGATGATAATCCCCCAAAAAGGTGAATTTTAGTGAAGACGTTTTCCTGTGTCCGTCAAGCAATCAAAAACCACTTTTGATCCATATTACATGAAGAAGGAGCAAGCTCTACAAATGGTTTATGAAAGGACACAGGTGCTGGTGGGCTGGGGGGGGGGGGGGGGACACAGAAAGAGCTATATTCAAAACCAGCTAAAAGATCATTTCTTCTCCAATATAATGTTTCTCAGAGCAGTCGGTATTTGATCTATGTAAAACGAAAAGGAGTCATTTTGGGCTTCCGTTCAAAGGGATAAACATTTCAGTGGAGAATGAGAAGGGAGAGCTAAATGGGGTACAAAAAAAATAATTGTTTACAGAATGTGGGAGCCTATCTTTCAAGGAGACCCAATAAACACCTGTAAGTCAGGGGTCAGGCCTCCTGCAGTCGCTCCTTCTCTGCACGGCCGCTGGCTTCTCTCCACGCACACCCAGGGCCCAGCACGGGCCGGTCTGACCAAAGGAGGCCTTCAGTAAGTGGAGATTAAACCAATAAATAATTGAAGCAGCTTTATATAGAAAAAGTTACAGGAAATGCAGCGGGTCCTTAAATGAGATTTCTTTTCTGGTCAAAGTTTGAAATCAAGAATGTCACGTTCTTTCTTGATCTGTAATTAATGCCAAGAAAAACAGAAAGACATCTGTCCACCGCTCAAGAAAGTGTTCAATTCTTCATTCTTATGAGACTCCTGTTTTTCATAGAATTACTATTGTTCTTGTTTCATTTCATACATTATCACGTGATCATCGAAAGGTATAACATAATCCTGACAACTGTTTAGCACAGTCATTAAATAGTAACCATTAAATTAATGAGATCTCTAGCCTCTAGTTTAAAATTTCAAAGGACAAAGATGAAAACAGATATTTAAAAACATTAAATTAATATGCAGAGTGAGGCAGAAGTAGGTTTACAGCTGTGAGTACATGAAACAGAGTTTATTCTTGTTTCTTATTATTCTTATTATTATTAATAATTGTATTATTTTCCATTCGAACAACTATAAACCTACTTTTGCCACACTCTGTATTTAGTCATTTGGTATCTAAAATTACTGAGTACTTAGGAAGCTAAATCTGTAGCTGAAGATACTTGTTAGATTTCCCCTGAAGATATTTAGAGATTATAGATTCCACTGAAATAAAAACATTTCCATACAAATAGGAACTCAAGAGTCAGTCAAAAGGGCCCAAAGTTTCCCTCCTAGTAAGGATCGAATTTGTGTAAACTTAATTTCCAATTGACCACCATCGTGATCCTTGACTTTACCAGAAATCAAGAGAGAGACAGGATGGGATGAAGGAAGGGAGAGAAATTCTGATTGCTCTCTTTTAACATTTTGTAATGAGAACTACTCCATTAAAAAAAAAAGTACAATAGTATTTTTGGAAGCCCAAGTAGAGATCTCATTTCAGAATACAATACAATGATTGTTCCGGTGGAAGATTTTTTAAAGGATGAAGCCAATTAGTCATCTTTCTGCACAAAATTTCTTGAGGTCCTTTCCATCTTTACAGGGCCCCTGCCCAGTTCCAGTGGGCGGGCTGTCTGAAGTCAGTGGGAGCTGTAAGCAAAGTCCTGAGCTAACGTGAAATGCTAACTAGGCCAGAAAACAAAGGTACTTTGGGAGAGCTGAAACACTCAGTATACCAATAAGGCCTACTGTGTGCTGCGGGCTCCCCTTGAAGTGACTCCCGAGAGGTTTCTTCTGAATCCCACAGGATCCTGCCGATTTGGTTTTGTTGCCTGGTGCTTCCACAAGGCGGTGGTTTCAAAAAATACATTTTTAGGAAATTAAAAGTATTAATTAATTAAGAGTATTAAGAAATGCTCAGCCTGGCTGGTGTGGCTCAGTGGTTGAGTGTCGACCCATGCACCAAGAGGTCGCAGGTTCGGTTCCTGGTCAGGGCACATGCCCAGGTTGTGGGCCCGATCCCCAGTGGGGGGCATGCAGGAGGCGGCCAGTCGATGTTCTCTCTCATCGATGTTTCTATCTCTCTCCCTCTTCTGTCCTCTTTCTCTAAAACCAATAAAAAAGTTTTTTTGAAAAAAAAAAAAAAGAAATGCTCAGTCCCCTCCTGCACCTACTAATTGAATGGAGTGGAATTGCTCGGGTGAGCAGCCCTGCATGAGGAAGCCTAGAGCAGCACTGAGCTGAGCAACGCCACGTCCTTGAGCGACGGCTTGTATCCACTGCATCAACTCAGGCTTGCGGGCCTCCGCAGAACAAACTGCTTCTACAAAGGACAAAGGGTGGTTAAAAAAAAAAATAGCACTGTACAGAGAAGAGACCAACTTTTAAAGCCCAAAAGCTACCACGTAACCAAAGTCATTCAAGAAGAAATTTTTAAAGACGAAAGCATAAAGGAAGTGAATTAAAATAACTAAGACGTTTTCTAAAAGTATACCAATGTGTCGAGTTGTTCTAGTCACTTTTACACAGGAAATGTGGAAAACAGGGCCAAAGACTAGTTGCTATCAGCGAATGTATACTATGGCTGTAACTACTTTTTGGCTTTTGTCCTCTGTTGTTTTTAAACATGTTGAGTGTAAAATTAGCCAGGGCTTCAGATGGGAAAGTGGTCTGCCCGTCAACTTTGCCAGCCCTACGTGATCGCCCGGTTCCACCTGCAGCCAGCATCTGACACCACGGGAGGACGGTCGCCTGCAGTGGCAGGTCCGATTGTTATTATTTGGGCGGAAAAGAAAGCATAATGGTTCCTTTTCTTCAGGTTCTTTTATTGTGAACAGGACATGTGATTGCAGAACATTTTTGTACTACAAAAAAGATCATTACAGCTAGAAGGAATTTTGGGAATCATTTAGCTAAAACCCACTAATGGAGGTGCCCAAAGTCACATTTCGTGGCAGAGGCAGGACTAGAACCCAGATCTCCTGATGGCTAGTCTAGTGCTATATTTTACCAAGTAAAATCAAAGGTTAGCAATTTACTGACAGTGCGTTCAGATACAAAATAATTAAGTACGTTTTCTTTATTTCCTATAACTGCTTTGCTAGTTCTCACAAGTCAAAGTGAGAGGAACTAAATTTAGTCCCAACCATGAACCTAACCCCAATCAATGATTTAAATGATCAGCTTGGGCCCTGGCCAGTTTGGCTCAGCGGTTAGAGCGTCAGCCCGCGGACCAGAGAGGCCCAGGTTCGGTTCCCGCTAAGGGCACGTACCTCGGCTGCAGTTTGTCCCCAGCCTGGTTGGGATCATTTGGGGTCGTGTGGGTGTCTCTCACATCGATGTTTTTCTCTCTCTTCCTCCCTCTCCCTCTCCCTCTCTATCTGAAGATAAATGCAAAAATGTCCTCGGGCGAGGATAAAAAATAAAAATAAATAAACAATCAACTTGGGTAAATTCAGATCTCCTCCTGAACCCTGGCTCCTCTCCAAGATGGTATCTAAGCGTGTGTGAGCGGAGACGGCTTCATAACCTCAGAGTGAAGGGAGAGGGATGTCTCAGCCCACCCACTCTCTCCTCTAAACCCTCTGTCCTCAGTGGCATCTGCTTGTCCTCTCCATCACTGGGTGTCCTGCTGGTGTCTGATGCTGAAGATGGTGGCTGGAGACCTCATGGTGCATTCTCCCCTGACCCAAAAAGAGCCTGGTGGTGTCACTTGCCGAATCTGTCCCTCCTTCCTACTCACGGAGGTCCTACCACTACTCTCTGCCTGCACAACCCCCGATGGCTTCCCAGCAAGCACCTTTCGTATCTCTTCATGAGATGCTCTGGAACACACACCACTTTCCACACCACATGAGATACTAAGACACTGGGAAGTGGAACTCATGTTCTCGCCTGCCCGCCATGCTGCGGGGGCCTCAGGCTCATTGCTGAGGTGGGAGACAGTTCCGAGTCTATCTTGCAGAATGTTCTTCTCTACTTCTCACTCTCTCTCCACCTGTCTAAAGCTTCCCCATCTTCCTTCTCAAAAACTTCCACCAGAAGAGAGAGGGGTAGTCATACTTCACTCTGATTCTTCTACCTTCTTCCTACAGTCTACTGTGGCCAAATGGGGATAGGCATCACCCTCCACGTGAGACCACATTCCATTCTTCCCAAAGTGGGGTTCACTCTTCTTTCTCTGGACCCACAGTGTGAGGAAAAGAAAGGAGGCAGAACACAATTAACAGCAAAGAATGATAAAAAACACATTGGATTAATATTTTAAAATAGCTTCCTCATTGCAGCTATTATAGTCATGATCCCAGAGCCACAACATTGATGGGCTGGTTATTCAAATGCCTAGTTCAAGGACCAGGAACCTGCCTCTGGCCCACGGAATAAGAACAAATAGCCTGGAGCCTGCCTGCAAAATACAGTACACACACCCTCCACCATGAGCTGTGGAAATGATGGAAAGGGAGACGGGATGAGCCAGGAAGGCACCAAAGGACCACTATGCTGGGACTCTGCGAACAGATGGAAAGAATATGGGTCACTTCAGGCGGGTGAGGAGCAAAAGACCAGACCTCTGTGATGAAAGGCCCTAGAGCCTCGTCATGGCACAACAAATCAAAACATCTCGGTTATTTTCCTGTCTGTCACTACTGGCAGGTTTGTCTCCTGCATCATTTTATCCAGAAGTAAAACAGAAAAACAACCTGGCTGGTGGGGAATCGTGGGGTTAGAGTTAACATCTGCACAGCATGCTACGCTCCCTGAAAGGAACGTGCCACAGCGCGTGAATTAATATTTCTCCTTTGAAGTTCTTATTCACATTCAGCCCTTCCGATATGTGAAACATAATCTCTCATCATTTTCCCTGCCTCACAACCTTGAAAAGAAACATGCTGAAGCTTCTCCTTGTGAACTTTCACCTTTGCATACATAAGAAAGCGCTTACTGGGGGCAGGGAGAAGCATCACCCTAGGATCAGAATACAGCATCAATGGTGAAAAATCAAAAGATGGGAACTATAAAGCTCCCAAAATGAGGTTCAAAGAACATGGAAAATTAAAAGGCACGTATAAAAGGCTTCTTGTCCAAGATCAGCGGAATATAAGAATCACCAACAAAAACTATCTGGAGAGACAGTCTTCCTGTTTAGAAGTCTGAGGTTGTCAGATGAGATAAGGGAAAGGAAAGGAAGGGGACCCAGTGAAAAGCAAAGAGTCAACTAAGACCAGGAAATGGAGGGGGAAAAAAAGATATGCATTTAGAAATGGAATCCACAGCTGGGCAGGACGCAGCCGACCACTCTGAGATCCCAGATGGATCTGTCTACAGGAAAGTACTCAGACCTCCAACTCCCTGAAAATGTTTTGAAACATAATTAAAATCCACACAGCTTCTCTCTGTGCCTCTTGTCACAGTTTCCATTTTACCTCCTTTTGTTAATTTATCATCCTCTCCCCACTAGACTTTAAGTCCCCTCACAGTGAGGGTTTTCTCTGGGTTTGCTCACTGCAGCATCCCAGAATGTAGCACAGAATTTAGCATGATTGGTGCTCGGTGGCAAATAAAATTTAGGTCAAATGTATGATAAAGTAGGGGTTCTTGGAATGAAATTTGAATCATACAGAGGATGCTTTCCAAAATAGCTCTCCAATCCTCGTTGGACAGTAACTGAGGTTCCACAGTCAGGGAGTCATTGCTTTGAAGGAAGTCAGTCTTCAATGACACCCAATTAAAATGCAACCGCCACCTGAGAAGATTCTTGCTCTAGGTAATTATTTAACACCTTACTAGGTGGTTAGATGACAGATAAGTGAGAAAAAAGCCTCCTGAAGTGGAACTTAGAATAAGGAGGTACAGAAAGGTGCCAAGGGCCAGCCACAGAAAGAGAATGCATGTCACCCCACTGCCTCCTTGAACTTCCAAAGGTTTATATTAAACATGTGTCTTCATTTCTCCCACAAAGATGTTTAACTATTATGTTTCCCATAAAACACACACACACACACATTACCTTCTCACACTTCCTACTATCCTGTATCATATTCCCTATGAGCCATGCTTTTTATGCCTCCACAGAAATGTGAATGATTAAAAAAGAATCAACACAAATTACAAAATGAAGACTCAAAGGTTCCAGAATGATTTGTATGCTATCCATAGTCATTTTCAACCTTTCATCTTATAGCACTCATAAATCACACACACTCCATTTAAGAACACAGTGAGCCCAAAATCTCTATTATTTTCAGCATGATTGCAAACAGCTAAGCCAATCCCATAAACAACTAAGTGGGAAGTAGCTAACATTCCGTTTTCATTCTGAGCAGTAGTTTTCCGAACTCGGCCCAGGGCTTCCTGAGACAGTCAGCCAGGACCCTGGGAGTGGAGGAGGAGGAGGAGCCGGGGGAACGTGGAGAACACGGGGGTCTGCTCCCCCTCCAGCCATAACAGCCCACTTTGCTGTCTTTTCTACAGGGGCGTCCACTCCCAATTCCATCTGAAGAACCATTGTCACAGCTTTAAGAAGTCTGCAGACGCTGATCCAAAGTATTCAAAACATCTGTGCCTTTTCTTCCAATAAACTATACAGCCTAAAGAAAGAAACACTTGCTACAACATAATATTAAAGTTAAAAAAATTCCTCTCCTAAGGAGCTTTTCATCTTGCTAAGTTTTTTAAGTTTAGGGATTCCCCAATTTACAGAACATTTGTGTTCCAGAAGTTCAGTCTGTAAGGCAGGGCTCTGGAACTCAGGGCACATTCCCTAGGAAAAGAAAAAAAAAAAAAAAAAAACAGCTATACTTTGACAGTCCCAAGGCACGCAATGAAAGTCTGATGCCCTCCAGGTAAAGGATAATGTTACCAATACACCAGAAGAGGCATTTTCCTTCCGCTCCTTGCTGAATGGGCTACTGTGGGCCAGTGGGGGCGCCAACGACCCTTTGTTATTTCTTTGAAGCAGTTCATCCTGTGATGTGTGATGAAAAGAGAGCTAGTGACATGGAAATGCTTCTCTTCTCTCTCTCTCTCTCCTGCCGAGGTCCAGGGCAGTCCACGTCCACCGTGGCCGAGCGCACAGGCACCAGCTGTCTGCAAGCTGCATACCGCCTGTGAGCCACTGCCTACCGCCAGTCCTGAAAACCTACTCGTGGCTTGCTCCTCTATCCTCCAACATTTCATACCATTTTATTATGACAATCTGGCATCTAATATAGATCCTTAAAAAAGCCTAAGAGGATCTAACACTTAGGCAAAAACAAAAAAATGCTAGCAATGCTTACAACCCTGAGAGAGAGACAGAGAGAGAGGTAACATGTAACTATAAATAACTTCTAGGTTGGACGGAAAATTAACTTTTGTTTTTCCTTCATTTTGGCTCATTTGGGAAGCTAATGAATGGAAAGAAAAAAATTAGCTTTAGCTAAACAATTCTAAAAGATTTCAGAATGGCAAAAGTTGAAGTTGTGAATAGATTTGACTCATTTAGCACCACAAGTTATCGAAACAAGTCAATGAAATATTAATAGTCAATTTTCTAACCAAACTGTTGAGCTGTTCAGAATTCTTGATATCAAAATTCTAAGAAAATGCTCTGCCACTGAAACAAATCATTTAATATGTTAAAATTAAATCGATTTTCATAAATGAGTATTACCATTAGGATAGATAGCATTCCATGCCTTTGCAAAAACAGAAATGCTCTTATAGAAGGGATTCTGCCTGTCAACCATAAACAAATAAAATAAATAATAATAATAATAATAATAATAAGGAGATGGAGGACTTCTTCCTATGTGTGACTTTTGCACTTTTTGCAAAACTCCACCTTTATTTCCCACATTATCAGGTTGTATTGCAATTTTTTGCTTACAGATCTCCTTTTCTGGGTGTTTCCTGATTAAAGGGACCAGAAGAGTATGAATACTGGGGGCTCACAGACCTAGGTTCTATTCCAAGTTCAGCTCCTAAGTTTGCAAGGGCAATCTATATCCTCTCAAGGTCGAATGTTTCGTCTAAATAGAGATTAAAAAAAAAAAAATACCTGTGTGAGAGGGCTGTTTGAGATTAAATGCAATAACATATGTAAAATTATGTGCCCTAATATAGCAAGATTGATGGTGATGGCGATGCCTTTACATCCCCCTACCCAGGGCCTAGCCCAACTCGACACATGATTTTTTAATTGACTTGAACTTCCCCACACTGTCTGCCTGATGAAGTCTTACATTTCCTAGAGGAGATATTTGAGCAAAATCTTTAAGAAAATCTGATGCCTTTATCTGATCACAGCTTGGAGAGCCCACAGTGCTCTGTGACTGCCCTATTTGCTCTGTCCCGGCAGCCTCTCCTACGGGTGTGCTGTCTGAGGCCTGCAGCCCGCTCCATGAGGGAAACTAAAACCAGCCTTTCATAAAACGGTGAGCTACTTCCTTATTTGCAATTTTAGAATCAGGCACAAGGTAAGAACACAATAAATACTCATCCCTGGGCCAAGCTGAAGGCACCTGGAATCACAGCCCAAAGGGAGCGCGTGCCTGCCAAACGAAGGGGACAAGGGCTCACATCAGATCCTTCCGTGACCTTCAAGGCTCCCCTCCAATGCCGCCTCCAGGGCGCAGCACTTACCCTTTCCGCTCTGGGCCCTTCCTGTGAATGACACAGGGTCGCTCTCGGGGACAGGGACGGGGCGGGAAGGTTAGTCCTGGTTCCTCAGACACCCTGTGAGCTCTATGACGGGAGGATTAACGAATTCTAAATTCTTCTGCACAGAACAAGGATATATAACAGGCAGGAAACAAATATCTGACTGCTGGATCTAGTTCTGTTTTTCAATGTGCTGGGAGTCCTTCTGCAGAATTATCTGATTAACCCCAGCTTGCTGAGAAGAAAGGCTCATGGATCTGCACGGGCTGCAGACGAGTCCGGCACCCTCCGCGGTGCGATTGAGCAGAGGGTGTTCCTGCCGGCCCGCAACAGTGCCTCTCTTTGGCCAGCACTCAATTTTTTCAACTAATGGCTTAGCACACAAAAATTAGCATTTTGCACAAACCAAAAACTAACGGCCCACCAAGCCCTCATGGCATTGTTAGCCAACAGTGAACTCTACTTTGAGTTATAGTTCCTCTCATTACATGGACGGTGAAGTGGTCCCAAGTCCCCCAGAAAGAGGGTGGTGGGAGCAACCATCTCCTCTGTGATCAGATAAACCTGCACGGAAATAATTAGATCCGGTGCAACTGAGAGCTAACCACTCTCATGAAGAATAGCTACAGCCTGCCATTTTCAAGGAGTATTAGCCAGACACCTCTTTCCTTCACACATTCTGCTCTTCTCCCCGTTTCATAGCAAGGATTTTCAGGGATGATAATAATAAGCCTTCGCAATCATATGATTATTTTTTAACTTTTCAAAATGCTTTCACACCTAACTATTTGATACTTGCAGTCACCCTCAAAACAGGTAGAGAAGACAGACCATCTCACTTTACATTAGCACAAAGAATCAGAGTGGCTGGCCCAAGGTCCCCACCAGTGAACAGAGCAGGGTCCCGCACCCAGCCTCCCCTCCTCCTTGGTGTCAGTGCACTGCAGGCCCACATCCGGCACACTGCAGGTTCCGTTCCAGACCACAGCATCAAAGCACATGTAGCAATAAAGTGAGTCACGTGAATTTTTTGGTTTCCCAGTGTATATAAAAATTATGTTTCTACTATACTCCAGTCTATTAAGTGTGCGATAATATTATGTCTAAAAAAAAACAATGTACGTATCTTAATTTAAAAATATTTATTGCTGCCCTGGCCAGTTTGGCTCAGCAGTTAGAGCGTCGGCCCGCGGACCAGAGAGCCCCGGGTTTGGTTCCCGCTAAGGGCACGTACCTTGGTTGCAGTTTGTCCCCGGCCCCCGTTGGGGTCGTGTGGGTAGCAACCAGTTGATATGTCTCTCACATTGATGTTTCTCTCTCTCTCTTCCCCACTCTCTCCCACTCTATCTGAAGATAAATGCAAAAATGTCCTCGGGCAAGGATAAAAATATATATATATTTATTGCTGCCTGGCTGGTGTGGCTCAGTGGTTGAGCATCAACCCACGCACCAAGAGGTCACTGATTCGATTCCCCATCAGGGCACATGCCCAGGTTGTGGGTCAAATCCCCAGTGGGGGGCATGCAAGAGGCGGCCAATTGATGTTCTCGCTCGTCGATGTTTCTCTCTCTCTCTCCCTCTCCTTTCCTCTCTCTCTAAAAAATCAATAAAGGAAAATAAATAAATTAAAAATGTGTATATTTAATTGCTAAACAGTGCTAACCATCATCTGAGCCTTCAGTGAGTCACAATCGTTTTGCTGGTGGAGGGCCTTACATTCAAAATTTTTTTTTAAAGTTAATACCTGCGAAGTGCAATAATTCAGAGTGCAATAAAATGAAGTATACCTATCCACTGCTGACCGGCAGGCTGCTCCGTTTCCTCAGAACCTTCCTACACCACGGCCAGCGAGGCCTGAGGCAAGGTAACTACTCCTAAACAGAGCGCCCTGGGTTTCTTAGAAGAGTTGGGTGTCCCTGCAAAAAACACTGCCGTTCCAATCCCTGGTCTTAACCAATGTGTTTCACCATATTGAAGGCAGGTTTCCAACCAAAATGGTTGACTGGGAGCCAAATGTGGTGTTCTCATCTTTGTTCATGCTGTCAGTGTGACATCTGAAAGAAATATGAATAGAGTGACAGGATGAAAACAAAGCTGGTGACTGGTGTGAGATACACAGACAGGGTGTCAGCCCCACACGCACTGCAACTGGGTCAAGTTAACACCTCTTGTTCCCCTGCATATGTGGTGCGGGAACGCTATTTAGAAAATGTTTCTAAATATTTAGGACCAAATAAATCAATATTGTTGGGAAACACTGACTCTGACCAGAGCTCGTTTACTCGCCCTAGTCCCACGTGAATGACAGAACCGAGAACGTCGGGATGATCCAAGACCAGGGGACCAGTGACGCTCGGCGACTTCGCCCAGACGCCCGCCCAGCCGCCGTCAGCCCCACACTGAGACCCGGCAGGAACGGCGCGATGACAGGAGCTCCGAGGAGCGGCTTTGTGAATAATATTTAGTACCAAGGTAGCAAACACGGGCCTTCGAGAAGTTACCTGGCTCTGCAATTCACTCTGCTGCTTCAGGCGAAGATTTTCGGGTGTGTCTGCCACAGTGGTAAAGGACTGCTTTGGGTAGTGTCTGTGGAGAAATTTTTTTAAAGAACATAATTAAAATACTATGATACAAAACAATGCTTTCACACCAAATGTTTCATTCTGCCCTCTGTCACAATGGAAAGAGGGTCTGTCTTCTTAGCTAAGGTCATCTCTGTATCATTATTCTGCAACCCACCCCATTCTCAGGCTCCTCTATCACCCAGGCGTTCCTATTGTCTCCCCAAACTTCACCCTCAGCCTCTATTCTCTTAGCTACTTCCCACCGGCATCCGGTGTGCTCAAGGCTCTTCTACCTTTTCCTGTCCCTCCGTCCACCCCACTTACCACTCACTCAAGCATGTGGTGGCCAGAATCTATTCTCTCCTTCAGCCAAACTTCCTTAAAAAGACGCCTCAACTCATGTCCCTGTTCATCCCTTTTCCAACTCTCTCCTCAACTCTGTGCGTTCTGGCTTCCAGCTCTGGTTCAGAAGTTCCTCCAGTCAAAGTCACAATGACTTCCTGTGGATACATCCAATGGACGTCTTTTGGTCTTCCTCTTGCGTGGCCTCCCTTCCATCTTGAAACGTTCTTTCTTGGTTTCTATGTCACCACACACTCCTGGCTTCTCCCATCTAGCTGTTTCTTCTCTGTCTCCTGTGGGCTCCTCTCTGCTGATCGCATTCATTCCCACAGCCCTGGACACCCCCCGGTAAGTGTTAATTCCTCCCAGGTCTATATTGCTAGCCCAGTGTTCTCCCCTCAACTTCAGATCCAATGGCATTTCCCCTTGTGCGTATCCCGTGCCCACCAGAAAATCCACCAGTCTGAAACTCAACTGTCCCTCCTCCCACCCCACCCCCAAGTCAAGTTTCTTCCACTGTATTCTCTCTTTCATTCATTAGTGCCCAGCCGCCCACGCCAGAAACCTGAAAGTAATCTTGACTCCTCACCTATCCTATGGAACAGTCCCCAAGTCTATCACTTCTATCTCCTAAATATGGTTTAATTACATTTACTTTTCTCCGTTGCATCTTTTTTTCCCATTATGGGCCACATTTTTCTTTCAGGTAACTATAACACTTGCCAGTCTTGCCCTTCCAATCTGAACGGCCAAGACAAATGTTCTAAAAATGCCAAACTGATACATTATTTCTCTGAGTAAAACCTTTCCATGGCTTCCCACTGATCCGAGAATAAAGTCCAGCGTCTTGTCTTCCCCCATGGTCAGCCCTCCGCAGACTTCTCGCTCAGCCGCCATGCTCTGGCTATGGAGTCACCGCTCTCGGTCCCACCTCCTTCCCGCCTGCTGTGTCCTGCCCTGGAACACTGATTCTGCTCCCCACCCCGCCTCCCTGGCAAACTCCTCTCTATCGCCCAGGTCTCGCCTTACACGTCACTTTCTTCAGGAAGCCCTCCTGGTCTCTCAAACGTGCCCTGGAATGTACTTTCCTTCCCATTATGATCCTTAGCATATCCATCTGTACGTTCCTGTTGACATGTCTCTGTCTCACGACACAAGGGAAGTTCTGTGGCAGCAAGAACAGGCTGTCCTGTCCTTTGTCAGAGCACACTCGGCACCTACCAGTGTCTGGCTCATAGTATGACTTCAATAAATACTTATGAAAAGACAGAGGGAGGGAGGGGGAGAGGGGGCAGACAGTACTCAGCCAAAGCCCTTGAGCCCAGGTCAGGCGACAGCAAGGCTTCACCGTTTCCTAGCATACATGGGCACACATGCAAACGCACAGGCCTGCTGCTGGGGAAGGCGGGCACCCGCTGCGCGTGTGGGGGGAAACACAGACACTGCCTCCGGGCTCTGCCCGCCCCCTGCTGGTCCTGAGGCTCCCCCCCAGCTGCGGCTCTATCACCACAAAGCTGTGCAGCTCCCAGCTGGCCTCCAACAAGCCCGCACCCTGGCCCCTCTCCTTGTGATGTCCACCCTGGGTCTCTTCCTGTGGTTTCTCCAGAGTCCTCTATGCCTCCCTGTTTCACACTGGGGTCCCCCTGTAGCAGGTTCTTTCCGGCACCCCCATCCCCGGCTTCCTGGGAGAAGGATGGCGGAGTAATGGTGTGTCAATGCACAAACTCTGAACAGTCTGCCGGAAGCCAGAAGTACACCAGCCCTTCTGAAATAAGGATTAAACACATTTCGTAGGCCTGTGGAGCCGGATTTGGGGTAGGAAAACGTACATCAGTGCCTCATTTGCCAGCATTCTTCAGTAACTAAACGTCCCACATAAGGATACTTCCCATAACTTACTGACGCACTTTACCTATTTTAATTAACATCCTTCAAAAACCTGACATAATTTTTCTGCCTTCTTAGAGCGTAAACCAACCTAATTTAAACTTTACGGCTCCTTGGGGTCATCTTAACAGATGCGATGAGATGGTGATGGAAAGCGGCAGCCGCGCCTTGGCGCTCCCAGGGTCGGGCCACCGAACAAGCGGACACGCGCGCCCAGCCCTCGGCCGCCCGGCTCCTGTCCGCTGTCCTCCTTCCGCTGTCCTCCTCTCCGCTGTCCTCCTGTCCGCTGTCCCTCTCCGCTCTCCTCCCTCCGCTCTCCTCCTGTCCGCTGTCCCTCTCCGCTCTCCTCCTCTCCGCTCTCCTCCTCTCCGCTCTCCTCCTCTCCGCTGTCCTCCCTCCGCTGTCCTCCTCTCCGCTGTCCTCCCTCCGCTGTCCTCCTCTCCGCTGTCCTCCCTCCGCTCTCCTCCTCTCCGCTCTCCTCCCTCCGCTCTCCTCCCTCCGCTCTCCTCCTCTCCGCTCTCCTCCTCTCCGCTCTCCTCCTCTCCGCTCTCCCCCTCTCCGCTCTCCCCCTCTCCGCTCTCCTCCCTCCGCTCTCCTCCCTCCGCTGTCCTCCTCTCCGCTGTCCTCCTCTCCGCTCTCCTCCTCTCCGCTCTCCCCCTCTCCGCTCTCCCCCTCTCCGCTGTCCTCCCTCCGCTCTCCTCCTCTCCGCTCTCCTCCTCTCCGCTCTCCTCCTCTCCGCTCTCCTCCTCTCCGCTCTCCCCCTCTCCGCTCTCCCCCTCTCCGCTGTCCTCCCTCCGCTGTCCTCCTCTCCGCTCTCCTCCTCTCCGCTCTCCTCCTCTCCGCTCTCCTCCTCTCCGCTCTCCTCCTCTCCGCTCTCCCCCTCTCCGCTGTCCTCCCTCCGCTCTCCTCCTCTCCGCTCTCCTCCTCTCCGCTCTCCCCCTCTCCGCTGTCCTCCCTCCGCTCTCCTCCTCTCCGCTCTCCCCCCTCTCCGCTGTCCTCCCTCCGCTCTCCTCCCTCCGCTCTCCTCCTCTCCGCTGTCCTCCCTCCGCTGTCCTCCTCTCCGCTCTCCTCCCTCCGCTGTCCTCCTCTCCGCTCTCCTCCCCTGACCCAGACTGAGACACTACATAGTCAAGTTTGTTTCAAACGTCGGTCAAACTAGGTATTGATTCCAGGGAGGAAGCCGTAGGAGGCAGGGTCTCTCCCTCTCGGACCCTGGAGCCTTAAACTTGGGTGGGCACACCCTGGGCGGGTCTGGCCGGGCTCCCCGCAGACACGCGCAGTTTGGGCGCTCGGACCCGAGTCCAGCTCAGCAAGCTGAATGTCGCGACTTGAAAACGCAGCCACTGCACATGGCTCTACTGGAAAGCTAAAATAATAGCGGCTCTTAAGAAAAAAAAAAAAAAAAAAAAAAGAATATATTCTGTAAAATAAAGTTTCACAGAGATTTTCAGGGGTTCCACGATGTTTAATTTTAAGAATTTACCTATGTCTTTTAACTACTTGAAACACTAATTAAAATCGACCCTCAAATGTGTTACAGAAAGTTTAGCCCATTGAAACCCTGCTGTGCTAACACGCAGGTTAACAGTTTGGGGCAGACTTGGGAGGGACAGCCTACCCCTGACATTTATGTTTAATTACAAAGTCTGTTTAATTTTTGAACAGAGATAGAAAAGTGAATGAAGCAGTGGAGGAGGGGGGGTTATAATTTGCAACTGCTTCTCTGTGAGTACATCAATTTCCTCCACACCAGGCAAAACTCAGCCCATTCTGATGCTAGAGAAACTGCATTTGACCACCCCTCCCTCTCATTCATGAATTATTCTCACTGTTTGACTTTAAGAAAACGCGATAGATTTGAAATTACCAAGTACATGCATATAAATAAAACACCACTTTTATATGCTAGATATTGGCATTTAATACTGTTCTATTTGGAACAAGGTTTACACTAAAAAAAAAAAAAAAAAGTAGAAACCTTCTGCTGCCTTTTAGAAGACTCTGCTGTTCTGGTGGCCAAACGGCAAACTCACCAACGTGCTGAGCAATTATATTGAGAACTATAAACAGATGGCAATGCCTTGCACTTTTTTCCAATATCCTTTTTAAGTCTAAAATTTAATGACTTTGTAATGGTGGGTTCATCTATATATAACATAACTTCCCTAAAAACGCATAACAGGAAGAAATTGTGGAAAATTTTGATGTGAGAGAAAAAGTTCAATTTAGAATCAATAACCAAAATAATAAACGCTGAAGGAAAGAAGGAATTCATATTCAAAACTACTGGGGGCCATGAGCATTATTAAAACCTGAGGCTTTGGAGATCCACGTTATCTTTAGAGACAGCAAAATTCAAGAGAATAAGGTATTGAAAAACAATGCCTACCAGTCAAGGGAGAGTGGAATGGTCTCATGAACTGGAATCATAAAACTCAGAAGAAGTAAGTGTGATTACAGAAAGACAGCACACACTGCATTAGCTTAAATAATCACAATATGGGGAGAAACCTAATTAATTTTGCCAAACTTGACATATCTGAAAACCCTGGGTTTCTCACCATCATGTCCATGTAGTAATTTTTGTCTAATTCAACAATATTCTGCTCTAAAGTCATAGTCTCAACTCCCACTCACCCATCATCTCACCTACAAAAGAAAACCAGACACAGAAATAAACTGAGGGGCCAGGGCCCCTCATGTGATCATAGGAACAGAGAAGCAACGCATTTTAAAACTGATGCTACTATACAGTTCATTCTAGCTCTTTTCAATACTGTGTTTAAAGGGTTGTAGAAGTTCTTCCCAAAATAAATATCTTGGATAGAAATCTTAAGGAAAGAAGATTTCTTCACCAAGCCTGGATGAAGGACATTTCATATTCTTTAAAGAACAGAAGGCACAGGGGCATGAGAAATGGATGTTCAAAGAGAAACAGGAAAAACATTTTTTAAAAACATACAAAAGAACAAATTTCCTGGAAAATACAGCACCAATGTGAACATGTGGCATATACTACATTGGGAGCCGGTGGAAAGATCTAAAGAGTATCATGAAATCTTTATGCATCATAAATAGAAGTCTCTCTGCTGAAGCATGCAGAAATTGGGTGAAATGTATGAATCAAGACTAGGCTGACAGCTGCGACAAATCAAGAAATGCTATATTCAAAATAAACAGAGAAAGAATCAAGATAGTAACAGAAGTCTACATCTGAAACAGCTAAGTTAGGTCACAGAGAGAAGACTTCCAACTTTTTTTTTTAAATCTGTGAGACTCAGTTGATAAGAATATAGGAAAAGTTATATGCACACCAGTAAACCACAGCTGGTCAGAGTGAAGACAGCAGTGTAAGCAGTGGCAACCTCCACAGAGGTAGCAATGAGAAAGAACACTGCTGGACAAGACCAAGAATCCAAGACCTCTCACTCTTTATCCAGAGCCCAGTGGTCATGACAGCACTGGAGTCAAATCACCTGGGTTTGAACCTGGCTCTTCCACCTCATCGCTGTGTGTCTTTGGGTAGGTTCCTTCACTTCTCTGGCCTCAATTTCTTCATTTGTAAAATCAACATAATGATTGCACTTCTTAGGCTTGTTCCAGAATTAACACTTGTAAAGCATTTCAAACAATGTCTGGCTCATAGTAGGCACTCAATAAAATATCTATTATTAATAACAATAATATTACTATTACTACTACTTGCTCTTTGCTTTACTACAAAGTGACTTAACTTGTGTCTCATTGCTTTCGTCTCTATAATGAGGATAAAATACTCCTGGTCCTCTTAGGAGGTTGTTGCTAGAACTACATGAAAGAGCTTTTTAAATAGGAACTACTGTAAATGTGAAATACTAGTAAACCACTTAAATATATAAAACTAAGATCTTTATGAATTTATTTGTTGTCAATCTGTGTTAATACAGTGGTTCTCAACCACCTTCCCCAGAGGACATTTGTCGATAGGCAATGTCAGGAGACATCTGGGTTGCCACAACTGGAGGAGGTGTGGGGAGGCAGGTGCTATAGGTACCTAGGGGGTAGAGGCCAGAGATGCTGCTAAACATCCCACAATGCACAGGGCAGCCCCACACCCATCGCAACAAAGACGCATCCTGTTAAAAACATCAACAGTGCTCAGATTGACAAACTCGGAATAATAGATATAAAGAACGTTAGAGAAGGCTGCTAATTTTAAGACTGCTAGTTCTTTCTAACTAACCGCTAATCTTTGTTTTCATTCTTATCCCCTGACAAAGTCCAACAGCCCCCCATCTCCCCCTAATCCTTTGCCACACTGTAAGTCAATTCCGCCTGTCTTAGTCTTCTCTCTCATGAGCACTTAATTCTTCCCTGTCTAGTTTTTGTTTACCTAACCACTGTTACAGTTCCACTCAAACCAGAAAATTTGAGAGCAGAACTCAGGTGTCAAAAGAATTTGTTATTATAGCATTATTTCCTTATGGGCTCTGTAGGAAAGAGTTCATAGAGCAGGCCTGGGTGCTACCTTTGAAAGGCCAGCTTACAAGGTTGGCCCTTGGCTGGGTTTGGGGAGGGTTCCCACCACCATTAACTCAGCACAACAGTTCACGGTGCCTAAGCTGTTTGTACAAACAGTACGGTTTATGCTCAACACTTGCTTCCCTTCTGGGAGTCCAGAATTTGGGTACCTGCCAGGCAGAGGTGCCTCTGTGAACAGCTTCCAATGAAAACCCTGGGAACTGAGTCTCTAACAAGCCTTGTTGGTTGGCAACAGTTGGCAAACGTCATGACTCATTGCTGGGGGACCTAAGCATGTCCTGTGCGAGTCTTCTGGGAGAGGACTCTGGAAGCTTGCTCCTGGCGTCCTCTGGACTTCGCCCCACACACCTTTTCCCTTTGCCGATTTTGCTCTGTATCTTTTCCCTGTAATAAATCACAGCCCTGAGGACGACATTGTGCTGTCTTGTGAGGCCTCATAGAGAATCATCAAACCTGGGGGTGATTTGGGGGACCCCTGACATAGACCCCTTTGTGCCTAAGAACATAGCATTCATGAAAGAAGTGCATTGACATTTTTAAATATCTTATCTACTTTTTTTTTTAATGCAACTTTATCTCTTAACAACATTTATAAGGCAAAAGTTCGGGTGTCACGTTATTAAACTGGCTTTTCAGCTCTGTCTTTCAGGTTAGGAGACCCGCTGACTGCTGTGGACCATCTTTTCATGCTCTGATTTAACCAAGAAAGTAATTTTGTCCAAGTGCCAAAATCGTAACTGTATGGAGTGGTGGGAAGATGACAGAAGATTTAAAGATAATTTCAAGTATTTCTCCCAAATCTAAACAACTCCATTTTGTAGCAACGACAATTGTTTCCTATCATTCAAAAATACCTTTAAAGGATGAAATAATGAAACATTTTTAAATAAGCAGACCCTGAGAGAGATTACCACCACCAGGTCTACTAGGAAGCTATTTACAAAGGATGCACTTCAGCAAAAAAACAATTTCAAAGGGATAAGCTCACACGCGAAAAGAAATGGTACGCAAATACAATGGTAAAGACGTGAGCACACACACACACAAACAAAACAAACACTGTGTGCAGTAAAAACATTGTCTACCATCTGGGATTTTTTTTTTAACAACAAAGCTAAAATTCTGGGTGATAATAAGGTGGGAAGGTAGTATGTAAATTAACGTATTCAAAAATCCTTTTATTCTTCATGAGAAAGGTTAGGATATTATTAAATTTTAGACTTTGCTTATATAAATGTGATAACATTTCAAAGGTAACCACAAAGAATGGAAATATAGTACATAAATTCAAATACTCTAGAAAGGAAAAATCCATTTTTTTTTTTAAAGAATCAAAATCTATCTCAATACAATAAAAAAGGAAAGAGAGCCCTGGCTGGTTTGGGTCAGTGGTTAGAGCATCGGCTCACTGACCGAAGGGTCATGGGTTCAATTCCTGGTCAAGGGTATGTCCTGGGTTGCAGGTTCTATCCCCAGCCATTGTCTGGGACATGTGGGAAGCAACCGATTGATGTGTCTCTCTCACATCGATGTTTCTTTCTCTCTCTCTCTCTCCCCCACCCCGCCTCCCTTCCATTCTATCTAAAAATCAATGGGAAAATATCCTCGGGTGAGGATTCACAATAATAAAAAAAATTTAAAGGAAAGAAAATAGTAAGAAAAGGCAGCAAAGAATAAACAGGACAAATAGAAATTTAATAGTTGGAAGTAGTAATAATAATAATCACAAAAATTTAAATGAGTTAAATTTGCCAGCTAAAAGGCCGATATTGTCATACTTTTAAATTCCACTAAAAATGTCTATATTAATACAACATGGCATTTTCATTTTATTTTATTTTTTAAACAGAGTTTTTAAAAATATGTTTTTATTGATTTTCTTAGAGAGAGAGATAGAAACATTGATCAGCTGCCTCCTGCATGCTCCCTACTGGGGCTGGAGCCCACAACCCAGCATGTGCCCTGACTAGGAATCGAACTAGGACCTTTCAGTCCATGATTTGATGCTCAATCCACTGAACCACACCGGCCAGGCTGATGTTTTTATTTTAATTAATTAATTTTTTTTTATTACAGATGTCCCTCCTTTTTCCCCCATTGACGCCCTCCTCCTCACTCCTGTCCCCCCCACCCCCCACCTTCAGACACAAGATAAGTTTTAAAAAGAAAGGCTTTACTAAGAATAGAGACACTACATAATGGCCAAGGTTCACTTCACCAAAAATGCATCATCCTAATGTAAATGTATATCTGAAAAAAATTGTAAATATGTATGTTACGTGAATGCGTGTACGTGTGTGTGCGTGTATACAGAGAGAAAGAGAGATGGGGGAACTGGCATATCCACCAACATGGTGAGAAGTTTCAATGCCCCACTCCCATTTATTGCTAACTCAAGCAAGCAGACACAAGATGAATGAATATATCAAGCATGAAATAATAGAGTTTGTGACAATAATATTAGTAATGTCTCTACACAGGGGTGGTATTCAACCCACCTAACAACCAGTACACCATGGGCACCCAGCAATCAAAGGATCTCCTAGCAGACCCCACCATGAACGACTGGCAGGACTCACCAGTGAGTCCTAAAGACTGCCAGCCTGCCTCCAAGGGCTCCCACATGCAGGAAAAAGCAGGATGCCAACGTGTGCCACGTGGAATGAGCGCAGAAGAATAAAAGGAAAGAGAACCCTCTCTTTATTCATGGACGCTTACCCGCCCCCAAGGATGCCGCATGTGAGCCCAGATGTAATGGGAAAGGTGACAGCAGGAAACTGGGATGGGGACAGAGAGGCAGCGTGAGCAGGGACAGGGAGACGGACCATAACCCAGACTGGGATCAACCATCGCATACCAAACATGAGACACAACTGCTACCACTACAACAGACGTCCAGAAGAAAAGGTGTTACGCCAGAGGGGCCCAAGGATCCCCGTGTCCTGCGCAGAAAGGTTTCTAATGGCAAAGGTGCAACAGGAACAAACACAGCCTGAGGACACACAATGCAGACATGGCTGTGAAGACGGGCCAAACCGTACCCACTCATGAAGGGATAGGGGACCCCAGGACAGGTGAGATGAAGCACCTTTGGACAGAAATGGGAATGGGTGCATTTACAGCTATGTTGCACGGTACACCCCTAAAAATTCAAATGTTAACAGACTTAAGGAAGACCTCCCCCAATGCCTAGAAAACCTAAACTGAAGCCAGCTCCAAGCTGCCACAGCAAGAATGGAAAACAGCCACATACTGTCCTTTGTAAATGGTTTTGCTGCCTGAGCACACTTTGCCAGACACATCAGGGAAGTCCTCCTACCATTTCCTGCCCCACCTGGAATCCACATCTCAGAAGGCTGAACGCCCAAAAACCAAGCACTGGGCCTTCTTCACTCGGTTTGCCAAGGGCCAAGCATGTGTGTGCCCTCACCTTCCTAGTCTTCCTTTACACTTCCTTCCCCAAAAGAGTATCTTAAAACTCACATTCATTGTATTGGAAAAATGTTGCTTGTTAGTTTAAGAGCCATAAAGCTAAATGGCATATTATATGAGAGGAGAAAACCTGGAAATTTTTCCCTTTTTATAAAAGTTCTAGGAAATTTCATAACTATTAATAATTTTGCAAAAAAAAAACTAATCTGACTCGTTTTATCTTTTCAGGTGTGTAAAATTATATAAATTAAGAAATTCTCATGATCAGGTGTTCTAAGACTCGGAGTCAATGAACAACTCTCCATTATTTCTACTGATACTTGCATTTGAATGTTGCCAGAGGAATCACCATTTAATGGGTAGAGGCATTTTAGGATATCTTTTGTACATATTGAGGTCAATCTGGGCATTTTTTACCTACTAGAGCCCCTGAAGTAAAAATCTGTTGGTGGACCATTAGCACTATTCAACATCAGCCAACGATATTATAATTCTACTCATATTCTTTCGGGATCTTCGGGTTTCACATGCTTCTTTCACTATCTTGCCATGTCACTGATGTGCTGTCTATTCACAGATGTCCTTCCACAGCCATCATCTTGTTCTCGATTCTACCACTAATCTTCTTCCCTGTAGCACCGCCTTAAACAACATACAGATAATGCTGCTGGTTCCAAAACATCACTTTTTATGATTTAAAAACAAACAAACAGTGAATCGGAGCAAGTAAGTGGAGAATGCTCTTAAGAAAGGAGGTTTATGAGAGCTGCTGGTAGATCACATTAAAGAGAAAAATGGATTATGATAATGCAGGCCTCCGTACATGAAATACAAGCCCCAGCTGAAGGGGGGAACAGAATGCCATCGCCCCCTCTCTAAAGGGCAGTCAATAACCTATCCAACCATCTACCAAATTCTCTTTCTGGCTGGAAGAGTCAAGCAACTTGCCACCTTTTGATTTACTTCCTCAGCAGCACTCCACTGTAACTTCCATCATGTATTTACAAAAGAGGGCCTTATCAAAGGGATTGCACGGTAAACCTGACCCACCACACTACGAAATGCGTATTAGCTGTTGGAACGTGTCACCTAGATTTTGAATTACAGTGTCAGAGGTGAGAAGTTAATACACACACAACACACACACACACCTAGATGTTGCTTAAGAAAACAATGAGCTGGTGGAGAACTATGCCCTCTGCTGCTGCCGATCTGACCATGGAAACGTACAAAGAGGGAAGTGTGCATGTCTGAGTGGCTCTGTAACTTGTGCCCAGGGACACCAAATGGCACTGGAGATTACAGCCAAGAGGAACACACGCAGATTTGGGACTCAAGTACCTAAGACATCACTATTGTCTGAAAATATGAAAAACAAAGTCTGTATAAACACAGAACGGTAGAAAAGGTCACATTACATTCCTTTGTTTAAAGATACTAAACATAGTAAATGCTCAGTATCAATAAAAATAATTCTTTAAAGCCTAAAGAAGGGGAAAGGCATTAAATAATCCTATTTTTAAGAAAAGACCTAGGTAAAAGTAAAAATGTAATATTACACTCAGCTGTGCATTTTCTGTAAATGTATGGCAGTCTCACAGATAAATGTATGGCTGATAAGTCAAATAAATTGTGGGAAAGTAATAATGAATAATAATAATAACAGAAACAACGTCCACTGCCATAATGGTCTATACTTAGTCCATGTGCTGCCTCCCGTGCTCAGGGCAGGCATCACTAATCACACCACTCCATCTGAAGTGCCCGGAAAAGACCCGACATTCTTGATACTCCAGGCAACCACCCCCAAACCTCCCAGACCACAGGCTAGGACTTCCTGCCCCCTACAGACTCTATCTACTTGACAACTTGCAAATCACTTGTTTCTTTATTTTTCAGGCTATAAAAGTAATTTCAAGAAACTAAAATCTATTTAACCATTGACCTCCACTGGGCAATTAGAAAAATATTCCTATGGAGAGGGGGAATTTAACACACTTCAGTTTGTTCAAATTGTGTACATTAAATTCATTTAATGTGGTTTTTAAGAATAGCCAGACTGAGGGAAAACAAAGAAAATTATCCCAGAGTTGGCATTTCACACCAGTATGTGTTAAAGAGGATGAACTAAATGTCATACGCAGCATTGCCAACTACTGAGTCCCTGTCTGTCCCCTTTGCCTCTTCAAAACAATGCACTAAGTGAGTCACATTCCTTTCCCTAGGTACCTCAAGGCAGAATCTAACCACAAAATAGACCAACTCTTCTTTAAATGTACTCTTTCTGGCTATTGATTGTATAATTAAACTAAAACCCAATAGGTCATTAGACTTCTGCTGTGTTCAGTGACTTGGATCAGGAGAAAGATGTGCAGCTTTAAACCTTCTCCATCACAGGTTAATGGCTCAGGAAGAAAAGAAGGACTCCGTGAAAGGTCTGAACTAAGTGCCGTACTTTAGAAGGAACACGGTTATTATCTTCAAAATTGTACATATTAGCTTCAATATGTTTGACTCACATAACTTCAATATAGTTGACTCAAGTGGCAAACCAAGACCTCCTACACAAAGCCCAGTGGAAATATTTTTAAATGTACACATATACATATATAATAAACATATACATAAGAGAGAGAGAGAGAGAGTTGTTTATAAGAATAAAAGCATTGATGGTAGAGAGGAAAGATTACTGACGCCTTAGTTCAGTGATTTTCAACTATTTTCATCTCACGGCACACATAAACTAATTACTAAAATTCTGCAGTACACCAAAAATATATCTTTTGCCAATCTAACAAAAAAATAAGTATAGCCCAGCCAGTGTGGCTCAGTGGACTGAGCGTCATCCCATACACTGAGAGGTCCCAGTGAGTTTCCCAGTCAGGGTGCACGCCGGGGTTACAGGCTCAATCCCCAGCAGGGGGTGGCAGGAGGCAGCTGATTGATGTTTCTCTCTCACATCAATGTTTCTCTCTCTCCCTTTCTCTCTTTCTAAAAAGTCAATAAAAACATATTTTTTTAAATATAATTTTGATTAATTTGCAAAAAATATATAATAATAGTAATTACCTACCCTTTTTGCTCCAAAGTGACTTTTAAAAAACTCAGGTGCCTATACTTGTATATAAGGACTTCTGGTACCACGAATTAACTAATCAGATACAACCGTATTATGCGACATGACCAGTAAGATGCAACTCTGTTACATGACCTATATATTTACGGCTCAAGACAGGGCATTCTCACCAGATGGCTATTGCTGTGTTGGCTATTGTCATTTTTTTATTTTGCAATCTAAGGGAAAAGAGGTCAGTGCCCCTGACTAAATAGTCAGGGATTGCATATTTTAAAAATTCTTGTGGCACATCTGTTAGTCAACAGATAGGGTCAGACTGATAGAAAAACAGAACAGTCAAAACTACCAGCCCTGGCTGGTGTTGCTCAGTGGTTAGAGTGCCAGCCCACGAACCAAAGGGTTGGGGTTCTATCCTAAGCCCCAGTCAGGGTGCATCCGGGAGGCAATCAATCAATGTGTCTCTTTTACATCAATGTTTTTTTTTTTTCCTCTCTCTTTCCCCCTCCATCCCTCCCTTCCATTCTCTCTAAAAAATCAATGGAAAAAATACCTTCAGGTGAGGATTAACAAAAACAAACTACCAGATATAAGGGGACTCTGGGAATGTCACCAGAGTCACCAGGCTCTTCAATGAAGTACATCCAGATCATGTGGCTCCTCAGACCCCTTGCCTTGTCCGTTCACTCTCCACAAAGAGCATATTCCACTGGCAGGAGAGGTCTTTACCCCAGATAAACACCTAAGCCTGTCTCTAAAAAATGTGGTCAGACCATGGCCAGGTGGCTCATTTGGTTGGAGCATCGTCCTGTACACCAAGGTCAGGGCACATACCTGGGTTGTGGGTTTGATCCCCAGCTGGGGCGCTTATAGGAGACGACTGATAGATGTTTCTCTTTCACATCGATGTTTCTCTCTCCTTCTCTCTCTCTCTCTCTCTCTCTCTCTCTCTCCCTTCTTCTCTCTCTAAAAATCAATAAAAACATGTCCTCAGGTGAGGATTTTAAAAAAAGGAACAGCCGCCCTGGCCAGTTTGGCTCAGCGGTTGGAGCGTTGACCTGCGGACCAAAGAGTCCCGGGTTCGGTTCCCGCTAGGGGCACGTACAAAAAAAAAAGGAACAGCCTGTGAATAAATCCTTTCCTGAGATGATTTGTGGACTTCCACATTAGACACTGGGGAGTAAAATATTCTAAAGCACTTAATCCACAGAGTACAGCCCTCCTAGTGTTTGTCTGTTGTTTATTCCAGGAACTTGGGTTCTTCCCATTAGCAGGTCCAATCTGTGCAATTTAGGGGACACCAGCCTGGTGACACCCTGGCAGTCACAGCACCTGTAGAAAGCTACAGTCAGCATTCACATTCAAGGGTGTAGGGTGTGACCTGCTAGAGTGTCAGACCTTCCCAGCTGCAGTGGAGACCCAGTCCAGCTACCTCGTCTATCCTACCTACTCTTCAACTATAAAAATGGACAGACAGCCAACAAACCCCATTATTTAAGAAAATCCAATAGGAAGGAAGAAAAAAACAAAGATGTAAATATGAGGGAGAGTGTGTGTGTGCACAAGAGAGCACAGTGAACCCTGGAGGAAATAGATAATTTATGCATGAGAACTTTGAAAAACATCCTGAAGGATATTACCTCATGTTGCTGTGAATATTACAACATAATCAAGTTACATCAACAACATAAGAACAAAATGCTAAGGAAAAAAAGGATCAAAAACACTAAAGATCTACTAGAATTAAAGAATAAAAAATATATTTGTTGCAATTAGTGGTTCACATGGGCTGGGGTTGGGGCGGGGTGAGTTGACTACAAAGGGACAACGGAGCAAAATTTTTGGAGTGATGCAAGTGTTCTGTATTTGGATCATGGTGGTGGTCACGTGACCATATGCATCTGTCAAAACTCATAGCCCCAGACTCATAGACACAGAGAGCAGACTGGTGATTGCCAGAGGAGAGAGGGTTGGGGGATGGCTGAAAGGGTGAAGAGAGTAAAAAGTCCAAATTGGCAGTTACAACATAGTCACGGGGATGTAAAGTACAGCATAGGGAATATAGTCAATCATATTGTAATGACTATGTGTGGTGCCAGGTGGTACTGAAAATATTGAGGGAACACTTTCAAAAGTATGTGATTGACTAACCACCATGCTGTAGACCTGAAACCAATACAAAATAATATTGAATGTAAACTATAATTGAAAAATAAAATTTAAAAAAAAGGAAGGAGGAGGAATCTAAAGCATTTTTAAGTGTTTAAAGAAATTCTGAGACCAAAAATATTGAGAACCAACTGGTTTAAACCACTGTTAGTGAAACAGTCTGCGAGTTTAAATCATAAATATTCCTAATGAACAAAATTATTTATTGGACTGATGTAAAAGTTACACATTAAAGAATTCTGGTTTTAGACTAGATTTTGCTTACACATGAGATCCAGAAAGTTCAGACAAGGCGAATAATTTGAATGCTTTGCTTTAAAAAAAAAAATCCTTGATTTTCTGTCTGGATTTTCAGATTCTAAATCAGTGAGGTTCAATTTAATAAGGGGGTACTTATTAATTATCTAAAAAAAATTATTGGCTAGTATTAAATCATTTCTATTTTAATCCCTTTATTTATTATTATTTAATTTCCAATACCTGATTTTCCCTCTTACCCCAAACCCCAAAGTCCCCATCGCAGTCTTTACACTCAATTTATATTCAGTTGTTTTTTTGAACTCTGAATAACCTGCCAGCTTTGTTAGAGCTGCAAATGCCCCCTGTATCAGCTTGTTTACAGAGCTACTCGGGCATCAATGCTGCAATAGCGCTGTGAACACAGAATGAAGATGATGCCAACCTTGCCAATAAAACTGAAGGAAGATTCTGGCTACATGGGAAAGCCACTGAGAAAAGAGAAAATTTTGAGTTGAAAGAGAAATTGCTTTTACTAAAAACAAAAAGAATTTATAATTAAAAAGGTTATGCTGACTGTCTTCTTAGGAAAAAAGATGGCAGTGGGCAGGACCAAAGCAAGGGTGAGTGTGTGAGAGTGTGAACAAGTGTGAGAGAGAGTGTGAGTGGACATGAGTGTGGATGAGCAACCTTGGATGAGCAGAAACGTAGGGCAGCAGGTTCCAGTGCAGTGGACAGGGGAGCAGCCGGCTACCACTGTGCATGGCTAGTCAGACACTTCTCCCTGCTCGGCCAGGAGGCCCTGCCATTTTGGAAGATACCTGGTGTTCTCTGGGAAGAGGCAAAGGGGAGCGGGTAGGGCCCAGCAACCTGAGTCCACCCATGCACCTTGCAACATCAGACCAGTGGACCCTGCTGTGTCGATGCAGACCAGCACACAGTAGCAGAGCTGTCAAGGTACCTGCTTATGCAAGCAGCAACTGGCTGGGAGCCAAGCACCATCCCCCACAGCAGCAGCAGTAGTGCCAGCTTCAGAGCCCAGCACCTTCCCCAACAGCAGCAGTGACTGGGAGGGAGTGGAACCCCACCAGACAGCAGTGCACCCCAGCAGTACCTACCACAACAGACCAATACCAGCCACCAGTTGTCAATCCTCCAGGACCCACAGCAGGCAAGAGGCATCATGCACCAAAACAGTCTGGGAGGCATAGCAATCTCATCTGATACACACTGACTTGCCTACACTTCCCAACATCCCTCACTGGGCCTGGAACTACCAGACTACTAAAATGGTGAGACAAAGAAACAATACCCAAATGAAAGAAAAGGAGGAATCACCAAAAAAGGAACTACATGAAATGGAACTAAGCAATCTGTCAGATAAAGAATTCAAAGCAATGATTTTAAGGGTGCTCAAACAATTTAGTGAGAACTACAAGAAACTTAATGAGAATTATAAAGAGCTCAGTGGGAACTATATCAGCATAAAAAAAGAGGTAGAAGCTATGAATAAAAATCAAGTGGAAATAAAGAATGACACAGCTGATATGAAAAATACCTTGGAAGGATTCAATAGTAGATTAGAAGAAGCTGAAGACCAAATCAGCGAGTTAGAAGACAAGACAGGAAAAAACACCCAAATAGAGCAGCAAATGGCGGGGGGGGGGGGGGGATATTTTAAAAGCAGGAGAGTTTAAGGAAGCTTTGGGACAATCAAAATGTAACAACATTAGCATCATAGGGGTACCAGAAGGAGAAGAATCAGAGAAAGGAATAGAGAACCTGTTTGAAGAAATAATGACAGAAAATTTTACTAATTTGGTGAAGGAAAAAGTCACACAAATCGAGGAAACACGGAGATTCCCAAGCAAGATGAACCCAAAAAGACCCACAGCTAGACACATCATAATTAAAATGGCAAACATTGAAAACAAAGAAAGAATCTTAAAGGAAGCAAGAGAGAGACAGAAAGTTACCTACAAGGGAGCACCCATTAGATTGTCAGCTGATTTCTCAATAGAAACACTGCAGGCCAGAAGAGAGTGGCATGAAGTATACAAAGTAATGAAAGGCAAATGTCTGAATCCAAGACTACTCTATCCAGCAAGGCTAGCATTCAAAATTGAAGGTGAAATAAAGGGCTTCACAGACGAAAAAAAAAAATGCTAAAAGAATTTACTACCACCAAACCAGCACTGCAAGAAATGTTAAAGGGACTGTTGTAAGAAGAAGAAGAAAGAAGAAGAAAGAGTAACACAAGCATCAAATAAAAATGGCAACTCATAAGTATCTATCAATAATAACCTTAAATGTAAATGGCTGAAATGCTCCAATCAAAAGACATAGTGTAGCTGATTGGATAAGAAAACATGACCCATATATATGCTGTCTATAAGAGATCCACTTCACAACAAAAGACTCACACAGAATGAAAATGAAGGGATGGAAAAAATTTTCCAGGCAAATGGAAATGAAAAAAAAGCTGGTGTAGTAATACTCGTATCTGATAAAGTAGACTTCAAAATGAGGGCTATAATAAGAGACAAAGAAGGTCACTAAATAATATTAAGGGGCTCAATCCAACAAGGGGATATAACCCTGGTAAATATATATGCACCTAATATAGGAGCACCAAAATATATTTAAAAACTCCTGGAGAACTTCAAGGGAGAGATCCATAGCAATACAATCATAGTGAGTGACTTTAACACCCCACTGACACTACTGGATAGATCTTCTAGACAAAAAATTAACAAGGAAACAGAGTCCCTAAATCACTAACTATATCAGTTGGACTTAAGTGATATTTACAGAACATTTCACCCCAAAGCTGCAGAATATACATTCTTCTCAAGTGCACACAGGAAATTCTCAAAGATAGACCACATGTCAGGACACTAAATAAGTGTCTACAAATTCAAGAAGATTGAAATCATATCATGCATCTTCTAAGATCACAATGGCATGAAGCTAGAAATCAATTACAATAAAAACACTCAAAAACATTCAAACACATGGAAGCTAAATAGCATTTTATTAAACAACAAATGGGTTACCAATGAGATCAAGAAAGAAATCTAAAACTTCCTGGAAACTAATGAAAATGAACACGCAACAATACAAAATCTATGGGACACAGCAAAAGCTGTCCTGAGAGGGAAGTTCATAGCAATACAGGCCTACCTCAAGAAAGAAGAAAAATTTCTTATAAACTATATAACCCAACAACTTAGAGATTTAGAAAGAGAAAAAGAAAAGAAAAAACCCAGGTTTAGTAGAAGGAAGGGAATAAAGATCAGAGCAGAAATAAATGACATAGAGACTAAAAAAACAATACAAAAGACCAAGGACACCAAGAACTGATTCTTTGAAAAGATAAACAAGATTGATCAACCTTTAGCCAGAATCACCAAGAAACAAAGAGAGAGAACCCAAATTAATAAAGTCAGAAACAAAAGAGGTGAAGTAACAACAGACACCACAGAAATACAAAGGACTGTAGGAAAATACTATGAACAATTATATACCAATAAATTTGACAACCTAGGCCAGTGGTTCTCAACCTTCCTAATGCCGCGACCCTTTAATCCAGTTCCTCATGTTGTGGTGACCCCCAACCATAAAATTATTTTTGTTGCTACTTCATAACTGTAATTTTGCTACTGTTGTGTCTTAGGTGACCTCTGTGAAAGGCTCATTCGACGCCCAAAGGGGTCGCGACCCACAGGTTGAGAACCGCTGACCTAGGCGAAATGGACAAATTCTTAGAATCATATACTATTCAAAAACTCAACTGGGAAGAGTCAGAAAACTTGAACAGACGAATAACAACTGAGGAAATTGAAGAAGCAATCAATAAAATCCCAGAAAGCAAATGCCCTGGTCCGGATGGCTACACAGGGGAGTTTTACCAAACATTCAAAGAACTATCACCTATTCTCCTTGAACTATTCCAAAAAATTCAAGAGGAAGGAAGACTTCTAAGATCTTTTTATGATGCCAGCATAATCCTAATCCCAAAACCAGATAAAGACACTACAAAGAAAGAAAATTACAGGTCAATATCCCTGATGAACACAGATGTTCATCAACAAAATCCTATCAAACTGAATCCAGCAATATATTTAAAAAATTGTACACCACAACCAAGTGGGATTTATCCCAGGGATGCAAGCTGGTACAATATTCGTAAATCAATAAATGTGATACACCACATCAATAAAATGAAAGATAAAGATCATATGATCATATCAATAGAAGCTGAAAAAGCATTTGCAAAATCCAGCACCCATTTTTGACAAAAACTCTCAGCAAAGTGGGAATAGAAGGGTCATATCTCAACATAATAAAGGCCATTTATAACAAACCTACAGCCAACAGCATACTCAATGGGAAGAAACTAAAAGCATTTCCCTTAAGAACAGGAACAAGACAGGGATGTCCACTTTCGCCACTCTTATTTACATAGTACTGGAAGTCTTAGCCACAGCAATCAGACAAGAAGAAAAAAAAAGGGGGGATCCAAACTGGAAAGGAAGAAGTGAAACTGTCATTATTCACAGATGACATGATATTGTACATAGAAAACCCTAAAGACTCCATCAGAAAACTACTAGATTTAATAAGTGAATTGGGCAAAGTAGCAGGATACAAAAATCAACATCCAGAAATCAATGGCATTTTTATCCACCAATAATGAACACACAGAAAGAGAAACTAAAAAAACAATCCCATTTACCACTGCAACAAAAAAATTAAGATACCTAGGAATAAACTTAACCAAAGAAGTAAAGGACCTGTTCACAGAAAACTACCAGACATTGAAAAAAGAAATAGAGGAAAATATAAAAAAGTGGGAGCATATATCTTCTTCATGGATTGAAAGAATTAACATCATTAAAATGTCCATACTACCCAAAGCAATATATAGATTCATTGCAATCCCCACTAAAATACCAACAACATATTTCACAGAACCAGAACAAATACTCCAAAAGTTTATATGGAACCAAAAAAGATCCCAAATAGCCACAGCAATCTTGAAAAAGAACAAAGTAGGAGGGATCACAATACCGGATATCAGGTTATACTACAAAGCCATTGTAATCTAAACAGCCTGGTACTGGCACAAGAACAGGCATATAGATCAATGGAACAGAACAGAGAACCCAGAAATCGACCCAAGACATTATGCTCAATTGATATTTGACAAAGGTGGCAAGAGCATACAATGGAGTAAAGACAGCCTCTTTAATAAATGGTGTTGGACAGCTACATGCAAAAAAATGAAACTAGACTACCAACTAAACACCATACACAGGAATAAACTCAAAATGGATAAAAGACTTAAATGTGACTCGTGAATCAATAAAAATCCTAGAAGAAAATGTAGGCAGCAAAATCTCAGACATCACACAAAGCAGAATTTTCACTGATACAATGCCTAGGGCAAGAGAAACAAAGGAAAAAAATTAATAAATGGGACTACATCAAACTAAAAAGCTTTTGCACAGCAAAAGAAACAAAAATCAAAATGGAAAGGAAACCCACTGTATGTGAGAACATAATTGCCAATGATACATCTGATAAGGGGTTAATTTCCAAAATATATAGAGTACTTATACAACTCAACAAAAGGAAGACAAAGAACCCATTTAAAAAATGGGCAGAGGACTAAATAGACATCTCTCCAAACAGGACATGCAAATGGCCAAGAGACATATGAAAAGAATGCTCAACATCACTATCATCAGAGAGATGCAAATTAAAACAACTATGAGGTATCACCTCACACCTGTCAGAATGGCTGCCATCAACAAATCATCAAACAAGTGCTGGCGAGGGTGTGGAGAAAAGGGGACTCTAGTACACTGCTGGTATGAATGCAGACTGGTGCAGCCACTATGGAAAACAATATGGTGTTTCCTCAAAAAATTAAAAATGAACTGCCATTTGAGCCAGTGATCCCACTTCTAGGAAGCCTGAAACACCAATCAGAAAGAATATATGCACCCCTATGTTCATAGCAGCACTATTTACAATCACTAAGATCTGGAAACAGCCCAAGTGTCCATCAATAGATGAGTGGATAAAAAAGCTGTGGTACATGTACACAATGGAATACTATGCCACTGTAAGAAAGAAAAATCTCTTATCCTTTGAGACGACATGGAGGGACCTGGAGAGTATTATGCAAAGTGAAATAAGCCAGTCAGAGAAAGACAAGTATCACATGATCTCACTTATTTGTGGAATATAATGAGGAAAACAGACCCAGAGACATAGAAGTAGGGTTCAGACTGACAAACCTCAGTGGAGAAGGCAGGGGAGAAAGAAGAGATAAACCAAAGAACTTAGCATATAAGCATAACCAATGGACACAGACAACAATGCTATGGGCGGGGAGGGGGGGGTGCGGAGATTGGTAGGAGGGTGTCAATGGGGGAATAAGGAGAAACATCTGTAACAAAAATAAAGTAATTTTTTAAAAAAGGTTATGCTAATTTAGTTCATGGCCTTTTATTATCAACCTTCAGCCCATTCTTAAACTCATTTCATTTAAAGTAACTAGGATACTGACACACAGAGCCTACTGCATTCCCTTTACTGTGAAAGCTCTAACAGGAATAACTAACATTTACTGAGCACTTACTGTGGTGCTAGGCACTACTCTAACTAAGGACTTCTATTCAATATCTCATTTAATCCTCCCAACAAACCTAGGAGGTAGGCACCCTTATCACACAGCTAGGAAGCGTGGGACACAGCAGTCTAACACAGGTCTGTCCCACCAGCGGTGTGGGGGAGCCAGCTCATACTGGCTCCTGAGAGCAGATTGTTAAATTTGGGGGAATTTTGTGAGCAAGTTGCAAAATACAGCCATTTTTAATTAAACTATATAAACTTAATTTCATTATAATTAAATTATATTACAAGCAGAGGTGACCCTCAAATCTCATCATTTCCTAGTTATTTTACTGCACTCTACCATCATCTATTCTCTTGCTATTATTTACATCCGCTGAACCTGTAAAGAAAAACACTATATAATGTGTGCTATCGAGTATCTCTTCCTGACTCCACGTTCTGTAAGGTCAGGTTGGTGGCTTGAAATTAACCATGGTTGGAGTATTTTGTCACAGAAAATGCAAACGCTGTAAGCCGGGTCCTTTGTTCCCCCAGAGAGCCGGTTGTTAAATATTTACCAGCACATCCCTGGAGTCTTCCTGTAGACCACAAGCTCTTAACTGGACAATTTTCTCTTTCACCTGAGAAGCATTATTCATTAATTTTGATTAACAAAAACAAATGGTTTTCACAGAGAAGCTTCCTTTTTGCTTAGAAAATTAAACCACATGAAAAGTAAAATTAGTTCACGCCATTGAACCATTTAATTAAGTTCTCAGAGGAAAACTTTGCCTTTCTGGTTCAAGAATAACATCCCAAGATATTAAGGGGGGGGGGGGGGGGGGGGGACTGTTCTGTAGACAAACAAGAAAGAAATATATTTCTACCAATATCTTCCTATAACCTACTTACACAGCTTCTAGTAACGATTTAAACCTGACAGAAGCAGTTAACTTACCAAATAGAGCAAATTTTGTATCTTAAAAAGGGTCTGAGATTGGAGTTCAGTAATGCCCTTTCATGGCTGCATGCTATCACCCTTCCACCCGATGCCTCACATCAGCAGATGGTGGGGCCATTGTTGATGCTTTTCTTCTTTCAATAAAATGGAGCAACACCAACCAGTTGTCCATTGACAAAAAGACAGCATTTGATACTGACTAATACAGCTGCCTTGTCAGAAGTTTGAAAGCTTGCAGTCATAAAACCCGCGATCTTCAGAGTGCTTTCTCTGCACAACGAACAAGACAATTAGCTCCTTTCCCTGAATACTCGACCGTCCCATTTAAGAGACATAACTGCTAGATACCATTCTCCAAAATGTAATGTTCTCTTTAACAAAATAACATCATGTGACTCGTCTGTGCATACAGACACACATACATGATTAAAGGAATTATCGTATTAATTTATTTATAAATTAGATATGCTTTTTACTCAAAAAGAATTGCAATGAGAATATTATAGGTAGAAATCATTAAATATTATTATCTGTCCTACTGAGATTGTTACATGTGTTGTAACTCATCAGTGAAATGTCTGTGAAGCCAGAACATTGAGGTCTCTCATACCTTCATTCTTTCAACAAGCAATTATTACTTATCTAGTAATAATTTGTTATATTTATTCAGCATAGGTGCACCAGATTATGTAATCATATATATGATTATGTATTTGTTTCCGATTATCACTAATCAAATATAATAAAATAAAATCAGTTGCCCAATTTCAGGGTGGGAGGAGAGAATTACAGTAGTCACCCCTTATTCTTGGGGGATCCGCTCCAGATCCCCCAGAGGATTCCTGAAACCACAGAGAGTACCAGACGCTATATATATTTTGTTTTTTCCTATGCATACATATCTATGATAAAGTTTAATTTATAAATAAGGCAATTTCATGAATTCTTACCATACAACTTGGCAACCTCCGCATACGATATTTTTCCTTTCCTGATTGTGTAGAACTTTCACCTTGTCACTTAAAAGAAGCAGTTCGTGGCTTCTTTTTGGCATATTTGCATTGCCACCATCACTACTTTTGCACTTTGGGGGCATTATTAAGTAACATAAGGGTGATGAACACAAGCACGGTGATACTAGACAAGACGGCTACTAAGTGACTGACGGGTGGGGAGCGCCTCCAGTGTGGAGACGCGGGACAAAGGAATGACGCGTGTCCTGGGCCAGATGGAGCGGGCTGGCATAAGATGCATCACACTACTCAGAACAATAAGCAATTTAAAACACATACATTGTTAATTTGGGGATTTCCCATGTAATATTTTCAGGCCTAGGTTGACCACAGGTAACTGAAACAGAGGATAAGGGGGTCTACTGTATAAAGTGAGTTTATGCACCCTGACCCAGTCATCTGTATCACAATGTCTATACCACTACCTGAAGCTGCTTTTCTACTGAATTGCTTTGAAACAAGGGTAAATAGTTCTTTAAACAGAAAGCTGAGGCTGAATAATATGATCACAGACCAATGTTCCCTAAGCAATGTTCCATGGAACACAAATTCCATCAAGATATTTAAAGAGCTGTTGTTCAGCTCTGGCCGGTTTGGCTCAGCGGTTGGAGTGTCGTCCCGCGGACCAAAGAGTCCCAGGTTCAATTCCGGCCAAGGGCATGTACCTCAGCTGCAGTTCGTCCCTGGCCCTGATTGGGTCATATGGGAGGCAACCAATCGATAAGTCTCTCTCACATCGATGTTTCTCTCTCTCTCTTTCTCCATCTCTCCCTCCTGCTGTATCTGAAGATAAATGGAAAAATATCCTCAGGTGAGGATTAAAGAAAAAAAAAAGCTGTTGTTCAAAAAAGGAGGTGCTCTGTCATCAGATATATTTGGGCAATGATGGATCAACAGATTTAAGCAGGGCTTCTCAGATTCAGCCTTCTCTGGCTAGGAACACCTTATACAACTATAATATATCCTGAGAAACGCTCATTGACCAGCACTTCAGCCTAAGTTGGAAAGGAAAGTTTAAAAGAATAGAAAATAAATTCACATGGCTGTCCACAGATTCTTTCCTCAGCACTGGGATTTCCGGCTTAATGTGTTTGCTTTTGATTTTCCTTGAATGTGCTCTGCCTGATGGCTGAATAGTCAACACCTCCTCATCCTTTCAGCCTCTGTTCAAATGTCCCTGTTCCCATAAACACTTCTCTGATGTCCCAGCCACATGGTCAAAGCAGCACTTGTGCAACTCACTTATGACAACATATTGCATCAGCATGTGCACATGTCCTCTGTCCCTAATTCCTCCCTGCTTCCTGTGGGGGGAGGGGAACTTGCAAAAAATACTGAATACATAGATGAGTGAGTTAAAAACAGATTCACTGAAAGAATGATCTGGTGAACAGCTCACTGGAAACTGGTGAAAATGAAAAGGTGCAGCTAGCTCAAGATATAGACATTCTCAGAAGAATGTCAATTATAGATGATTTTGCTAAAATGAAAATTAGTTTTTTCTAATATAGCTGGATTATCATAAGCGTCTGTAAATTGTTAAAATTAAAACTGTGTCTTTAAAATTCTTTAAAATTATAATTCTGACTCTGCACCACTTGCTTAAAGTCAGTAATCTTTTTTATGGTTTTTACATTATAGAAAATACTACAACAAATTAACAGAATCCAAAAATGTATGCTCTAAGATTAAATCTGACCATTCACGTATTGAGCAAATCATTATTTGTTGGAAAATTCGATTTATATATTTTTTAAAAATGTCCTTTTCTTTCAGGTGTTGCAATCCCAGTCTCGCAGCTCTAACTGCTGAAAACTAAAAGCCCACACAGAAATGCAACAGACCTCAGTACTCTCAAACTTCCAAGACACCAAGAAACACTAGGAGTACCCAATTTCTTCAAAATAAATAAATCCTAGAAATAAAGGTAGACGTGTGACCTTTAATTTACTTCCTGCTTTTAAAAAATTTGCAGGAGATCCAAGATGGGCGCATAGTAGGTGGATGTTACACTTATCTCCTCCCAAGAACAAACTGGAATTACAACTACAATATAGAAAAATCAACCTGAATAACCAACTGAATACTAGCTGAAGAGAAGTCTTACAAGCAAGGATTTACAAAAGAAGCCACATTGAAACTGGTAGGAAGGGCACAAACGTTGAAAGGGCTGGCCCTGCTCCCACAGGTGACAGCTGAAATTCTAGAGGGATATCTCAGCTGCAAAGGTTCCCCCTGAGGAGCACGAGGTCTCAACCCCACACTGGGCTCCCCAGCCCAGAGCACCAAAGCCAGGAAGATGCATCCACATAACATCTGGCTGTGAAAATCAGCGGGGATTCTGTCCACCCGGGAAAGACAGCAGTCAGCTAGAGACACAGGCACCCTCTAAAAGGGCTAATGAACAAATTCTCATTCATATCTACTCACCCTGGCCTCTGGCAGACAGAGGGCAAAGCAGACTAGAGTTGTACAAAGAGAGACTGGGGTTTGTGGCTCTGGGATAGAGCTAAAAGGATGGCTGCCAAGATCTCTGCGCTGAGTCCCTCTCCCACACCACAGACGCCATCTTTCTTGGGTAGAGCATTCCCCTCCATATGGCATCAGCCTGGGGTAATGCAATAACTCCACCCTCTGGACTCCCTGTCACCCCACCCTGTGAAGCTCATGCCCTGCTGAGGACTCAGCTGCCTGGGCCAGGGTGTAGAGATTTGGGCAAACTCAGGGGGTGTCAGTGACTGAGTTGTGTGGCTTTGGAGTGGACGCCATTTCCCTCACTTTCCCATGAACTTGACCAGCACCTCCCCCTCACAGGAGATATGCTTACCCTCTGGGCTCCTGGCAGTCCTTGCGACTCCTGGTGGCTCCACCCTGTAGGGAGCTCTGGGCAGAATCTGAGAGAGACTGAGTTGTGTGTCTGTAAAGTGGGGACCACTCCCCCCACCTTCCCCCAAGCCTGATTTGTACCTCCCCCTCACAGGAGATCCACTGGTCCTAACCTCCCAACTCCTGGTGGCCCCACCTTGCTGAGCTCAGGCACCTGGCAAAATCTGGGGCAGACTGAGTTGTGTGGCTCTCAGACAGGGGCCACTTTCCCCTAGCACACCCGACTGGTGCAGAGCCTTCCATTCACATGGCCAAATCTTGGTCTGTTTTGTCCTGATAAACTCAGCTGGCCTCACCATGATAACTCCCTGCGACTCCACCACACCACAAAGGTGTGTGGGCACCCAATGGGGAGCTGCTGGCCTTGGTATACCCCGGGACTTTTGCTGAGTCTTCTCACACCCAGCATTGGCACCAAGTTTGAACCTGTATCAGTCTGGTGAACACCACTCACCCCTACTGGTCACTCATTTAGAACTTATCTAATGACTCACTGAGAACCTAACTCATGCAACTCGAGTACCACCAGAGGCTCTTTCAGTGACTGAGACTGGCAGGCAGCCAGCAGGTGGAAGCAGGTAGAGGCAGGCAGGGGCACATCTCAGGATGCGTTGGGACTTTTGCTGACCTGCCCCCAGACTCGGTGTTGGTGGAAGCCAGCCTTGGTGCGCAGCTTGGTCCTTCCCACTAACACCAAGGACCAGCAAAGGCAGCCACAAACTGTGGATCATTTTATGGCTCCAAACACAATGCCCAGGGCCAGTCACAGGCAGAGTCTGACATTGGCTGGCACCAGAGTCCCTCCCAAAGGCCCCAAAACAGACATATGCAGTGGCCAGCTTCAGACAACATCAGAGCAGGATTCATTTAGGTTCAAAACTGGCATATCCAAAGGGAGATCTCAGCTGGCACCAGAACCTGCTGAGGCAAATTCCACTTCATGTGGTCAGCACCTGCAGAGAAGCTTGTACACTGTGGTCAGGGTCAATCCTCATAGTCAGCCAGCCTGAGGGTCAATCCCACGCATGAATGAGTCAATAGTAATCATAACTCAATTACAACAGGAGGGTTCACATAACTCAAACAAGGGACAGTCCTGGAGCACTGTGCTCATGTGATCAAGGAGACTGCACCACTGGGTCCCACAAAACACCAACTATGTAAGAAAACTCTAACAAGACTGGGAGACATAGCAGATCTACTTAGTACATAGAAACAAACACAGAGAGGCAGCCAAAATGGGGAGACAAAGAAACATGTCCCACACGAAAGAACAGGATAAATCTCCAAAAGAAAGAGTTAAATGTAATGGAGGCAAGCAATTTACCAGATATAGAGTTCAAAAAAATGGTTATAAGGATACTCAAGGAACTTAGTGAGAACTTCAACAATTTGAAAAAAGACATAGAAACCAAAAAAAAATAACCAGCCAGAAATGAAGACTATAATATCTGAAATGAAGAATACACTAGAAGGAATAAATAGTAGGTTTGATGAAGCAGAGGATCAAATCAGCAGTTTGGAAAACAAGCTAGCAGAAAACACCCAATCAGAGCAGCAAAAAGAAACAAAGTATCAATAAATTTAAGAAGACTGAAATCATGTCAAGCATCTTCTCTGACCATAATGGTATGAAACTAGAAATCAATCACAAGAAAAAAACTGAAAACACACAAAGACATGGAAGCTAAAAAACATGTTACTAAACAATGAATGGGTTACCAATGAGATCAAGGAAGAAATCAAAAGATACCTTGAAACAAATAAAAATGAGAACACAACCAAAAATCTATAGGACAAAGTGAAAGCAGTCCTAAAGGGGAATTTCATAGCATTACAGGCCTACCTCAAGAAACAAGAAAAATCTCAAATAAACAACCTAACTTTATACTTACAGTACTAGAAATAGAACAATAAACAAAGCCCAAAGAAAGTACAAGAAAGAAAATAATAAAGAACAGAGCAGAAATAAGCAAAATAGAGTCTAAAAAAAAAAAAAAAAAAACATTACAAAAGATCAATAAAACCAATATCTTGTTCTTTGAAAATATAAACAAAATTGACAAGCCTTTAACCAGACTCATGAAGGAAAAAAGAGAGAGGACCCAAATGAATAAAATTAGAAATGAAAAAGGCAAAGTAACAACTGACACCACAGAAATACAAAGGATTGTAAGAAAATATTACAAACAACTATATTGCAACAAATTGAACAATATGGATTAAAAGGATAAATTCCTAGAAACATAAAATCTTACAAAACAGAATCAGGAAGAATCAGAAAATGTGAATAGACAGATTACAACTAATGAAACTGAAGCAGTAATCAAAAAATTCCCAACAAACAAAAGTTCTGGACCTCATGGCTTCACAGGTGAATTTCACCAAACATTCAAAGAAGAGCTAACACATATCCTTCTCAAACTATTACAAAGAATTTAAAAAAAAAGAAGATTCCCAAGCACATTTTATGAGGCCAGTATTATCCTAATTCCAAAACCAGATATAGACACTACAAAGAAAGAAAATTATAGACCAATATCCCTGATGAACATAGATGCAAAATCCTCCACAATGTATTAGCAAATCAGATTCAACAATATATTAATATGATCACACAGTATGATCAAGTGTGATTTATTCTGGGGATGCAAGGTTGGCACAATATTCGCAAATCAATAAATTTAAGAATATGATACACCACATAAACAAAAGAAAGGTTAAAAATAACACAATCATATCAATAGATGCAGAAAAAGCATTTGATAAAATCCAGCACCAATTTACGATGAAAACTCTCAGTGAACTGGGAATAGAGGAACATACCTCAATGTAATAAAGGCCATATATGACAAACCCACAGCCAACATCATACTTGACATGAAAAATTAAAAGCATTTCCCTTAAGACTGGGAATAAGACAGGATGTCTGCTTTCACCACTCTTATTCAACAACTGGAAGTCCTAGCCACAGCAATCAGACAAGAAGAAATAAAAGGCATCCAAATTTGAAAGGAAGAAGTAAAACTGTCATTATTTGCAGATGATATGACACTGTATATAGTGAACCCTAAAGATACCACCAAAAACTAGAACTGATAAATGAATTCAGTAAAGTAGCAGGATATAAAATAAATATCCAGAAATCAGTTGCATTTTTATACATCAACAATGAACTATCAGAAAGAAAAACTATGAAAATAATCCTATTTACAGTTGCATCAGAAAAAAAAACAAAACAAAAAACCTAGGAATAAATTTAACCAAAGAGGTAAAAGACCTGTACTCAGGAATTTATAAGACACTGAAGAAAGAAACTGAAAAAGATACAAATAAGTGAAAGCAAATACTGTGTTCATGGATAGGCAGAAATGACATCATTAAAATGTGCATAATACCCAAAGCATTCTGCAGATTCAACACAATTCCCATCAAGATACCAATGGTGTATTTCACAGAACTAGAACAAATATTCCAAAAAATGTATGTGGAACCACAAAAGACCCCAAACAGCCACAGCAATCTTGAGAAAGAAGGACAAAGTTGGAGGAGTTATGCTACCTGATATCAAACTATACTATAAGGCCATAGTAATCGGTATGGTAATGGCATAAAAACAGACATATAGATCAATGGAACAGAATAGAGAGCCCAGAAATAAACTCATGCTTTTATGGTCAATTAATATTTGACAAAGGAGGTAAGAACATATAATGGGGTAAACACAGTCTATTCAACAAACGGTATTGGGAAAATTGGACAGATATGCACAGACAAATGAAAGTAGACCACCTTCTTACACCATACACAAGAATAAACTCAAAATGGATTAAGACTTAAATGTTAGACTTGAAAGCATAAAAAATCCTAAAAGAAAACATAAGCAAAAAAATCTTAGCCATTTTTCATAGCAATATTTTTTCTGATATATCTCCTCAGGCAAGGGAAGCAAAAGATGAACAAATTGAACTACATCAAACGAAAAAGGTTTTGCACAGAAAAAGAAAGCATCAACAAAATGAAAAGACAACCCACTGAATTGGAGAACATATTCACTGATACAATTGAAAAGAGTTTAATATCCAAAATTTATAATGAACTTATAAAACTCAACACCAGAAAGACAAACAATCTAATTTAAAAACGGGCAAAGGACTTGAACAGACACTTCTCCAAAGAGGACACACAGATGGCCAACAGACATATGAAAAGATGCTCAAGGTCACTAATCATCAGAGAAATGCCAATTAAAACCACAATGAGATATCACCTCACCCTTGTCAGAATGGCTATCATTAATTAATCAACAAACAGCAAGTGTTGGTGAGGATGTGCAGAAAAGGGAACTTTCATGCACTGCTGGTGGGAATGCAGACTGGTGCAGCCACTGTGGAAAACAGTATGGAGTTTCCTCAAAAAATTAAAAATGGAACTGCCTTATAAGAAACCCAAAACCCTAATTCAAAAGAATATTATGCAACCCTATGTTTATTGCAGTGTTATTTACAATAACCAAGATTTGCAAGCAGCCCAAGTGCCCATCATTAGATGAGTGAATAAAAAAGCCGTGGTACATTTACACAATGGAATACTACTCAGCTATATATATATAAAAAAAAAAAAAAAGAAGGAGGAGGAGGAGAAGGAAGAGAAGGAGGAGAAGAAGAAGAAAGGAAACCTTACCTTTTGCAACAGCATGGATGGACCTGGAGAGTATTATGCTAAGTGAAATAAGTCAGTCAGAGAAAGACAAGTACCATATTATTTCACTTATATGTGGAATCTAATGAATAAAATAAACAAAACAGAAACAGACTCATAGATACAGATAACAGACTGACATTTTTCAGAGGGGAGGAGTTTAGGAAGCTGAGTGAAAAAGGTGAAGGGATTAAGCAAAAAAAAAAAAAACACTAGACACAGACAACAGTATGGTGATTACTAGAGGGAAAGAGGGTGGGGGAAGGTAGAAGAGAGTATAAGGGGGATAAATGGTGATGGAAGTATACAATGGTGAGCAGACAATACAATACATAGATAATGTATTATAGAATTGTACACCTGAAACCTATATAATTTTATTAACCAATGTCACCCCAATAAATTCAGTATAAATTTTAAAAGATTTTCATTCTTTAGTGCCAGGATATAAACCTAATTTTAATATTTTATCATTTGCTACTTTCTTTTAGTAATTTAATATCCATTTTGGATGAGAAAAAAGTATACGTATATATTTTAGTCCAGCTTTTATAGTGTTATATTTACAAAGAAGCATGATTAAAGAATAATAATTTTATAACTGTGTCTGACTAGCAGCCTTTTCAGATTCACCAGAAGTTGATCCCTATGGACATCCCAGTAATGAAAAAGCCACAGATTTCAACTGTGGAAAAAAGGAGAGCATATATTTAGTCACTTTTAATGTCTTTCTGATTTACTCAGGAACAAAAATAAAAGATTGCTTCAAGTTACATACATTGATAACAGCCATGAGAAAACAAAATGATGATTGGGACATCCCCTGTCAAAATGTCTGCTAGTACTAATGAATGACATCCTCTCTCGGAGCTCGATTTCCAGGACACTAAGGCACTTGATAAGGGACAGAAGGCAATACAAATTTCTATGGGGCTCTACAACGTTTTAGTTATGACAAAAGAAAGATCTATCAATAATGCAGCTCACATTTCTCCTAAGCTCACTCAATAAAAGATCACTTTGCATTTAATACCTTCCCAAATGGAGCTATTAAAAGAACGCTTTTTTAAAAATATACTCTACTTTGTCCCACCGATAAATTAAGGTAGAGATAAAGTAAATACTGGCTAAGTACACAGTAGGGACCAAACAATGTGCTGAAGTTTTATGGAAATCTGGTACCTAAAATAACCTAAGCAATTATTGTGTGAATCAGAAGAGATGTGTCTTAATTTTCTGTGACCTTGACCAAGTCACTTCATCTCAAGAGGCTCCCTTTGCTCATAATGTAAAGAAGGATTGCATGCCTAAGTGATGTTGTCAAAGGACATCCACTGAAATAAATCATGAAAGCATATATACATTTCAAGTATTATTCACTTTGCCAAGAGGGCCACTTTTATCCCACAATGATGTTGCCATATAGCTCATAAGTTCCCTTCTTTGTGGGCACACAAGCACCACAGAATATTTATACAACCCATAAATCCAGAAGCTACTCAACAAAAGACTTCTGTATGTCACAATACCAACACATTTCAATGCAAATTGAGCTGCTTTCCAAGACAAAAATTTCCACTGTGGCGGCTTAACCAAGAGGAACCTCCTGCACTGACTTCTTCCAGCATCCGTCACAGTGACAGCCCCACATTACAGAACAATGTCATTTGTTTATTGACTTCTGAATACCAAATTCTTCTCAGGAAAGTCACAGATCCACAACATGCTGGGAAAACATGTAAATACAGATGTGTCCTGACAGTTCTTGACGACTGCCACTCAGAAAACCTTCCAGAATACACTTCTTCCTTCAAGGGCAATTCTACTCTTAAACATAAAATTTCTCCCCACCCCCATCCCATCCCTCCCCCGCGCCACAACACACACACAAAAACTAGATAACAGAAGGCAAAGGAGACTTGGCCTGGGGTGGTGAACACACAATACAATATACAGATGATGTATATAGAATTGTACTAGTGAACACTATATAACTTTATTAACCAATGTCACCCCAATAAATTCAATAAATTTAAAAAAAAAGAAAAAGAACTCATTTAGAAATAATTTTTTTTTTAAGGCAAACAATACATTTAGTGCCACCTGAGTTTTAAAAACACTGATGTGGCACCCTGGCTGGCTTTGCTTAGTGGTTAGAGGGTCAGCCCTCATACCGAAGGGTTGTGGGTTCAATCCCCAGCCAAGGGCATATACCTGGGTTGCAGGTTTGATCCCTGGCCCCAGTCCGGGTTGTTCGGGGGCAACCAACCGATGTGTCTCTTTCACATTGATGTTTCTCTCTCTTTGTCTCTCTCTCCCTCCCTCCCTTCCACTCTATCTAAAAATCAATAGAAAAATATCCTCAAGTGAGGATTAACAAAAAAATAAATCAATAAAAATAAAAATACAGATGTGGCCCTAACCAGTGTGTGGCTCAGCTGGTTGGAGCACTGTTCCATACACCAAAGGTGGCAGGTTCAATGCCAGTTCAGGGCATATACCCAGGTTTAGGTTTAATCCCCAGTCAGGGCACATGCGGAAGGCAACCGATTGATGTTTCTCTCTCACATCAATATTTCTTTCTCTCTCTCTCTGTATCTGTCTCTATCTATCTAGCTCCCCTCCCTCCCCCCTTCCCTCCCTTCTCTCTAAAATAAAAAAATATATATTTTAAATAAATAAATAAACAAATAATATAAATAAATAAAAACACAGATGTGGTAAAGATGTAACTAGTTGCTATATTAGTCAGGGTTCTCCAAAGAAATAGAACCAACGGATGGATGGATGGATAGATAGATAGATAGATAGATAGATAGATAGATAGATAGATAGATAGATAGATAGATAGATAGATAGACAGATTTTAAGAAAGTGGCTAATGCAATTGTGGGGGCTGGCGATCCTGAAATCTGCAGGCAAGTCCAACAGGCTACAGACTCAGAGAAGTGCTCAATATTGCATCTGGAGTCTGAAGGCAGTCTGGAGGCAGAATTCGTATTTATTTGGAAGATCTAAGTTTTTTCTCTTTAGGACCTTCAACTGATTGGATAAGGTCTATCCACATTGTGGAGGGTCATCTGCTTCACTCAAAGTCCACTGTTCAAAATGTTAATCTCATCTAAAAATAATGCCTCATAGCAACATCTAGACTGGTGTTTGATTAAAAACGGGCACCATGGCCTAGCCAGGTTGACACATAAAATTAAATATTGAATTTACTTTTCATACGGGGTATGTTTTTCACTGTGGAGGTGCTACTGTCTGGCAGGCTCATCCACCAAGGGTCTGGGGACCCTCTGCTTTGCATTTTCAGAGAACAGATTTTACCTGTTTATTGGGGATTTGAGTGAGAACCTCGAACAGTAAATGTATTTATTCTAACGAAGTTCCTAAGACTGAATACAAATCAGAAACAAATCCAGTGACATAGTGTGACACACCACACCACTCCAGGGCCTAGAATGTCGCCTATGCAATTGTCATAGCTTTGCTTCTACTATCCCTGTCCCTTTCCTCTATCTATTGAAATCTTTTTATTCCTTTAAGACTCTGGTCAATTGCCACAATCTCCAAAACCCTTTCCAGTCCACTCATCCAAATGGAGCCACCCACTGCTGCTTCCTCACTTCGTCCTGCTCTGCTGCTTGGTGACTGTTACGCTTCTCCACCCCACCCCCACTGCAGTATGCTACCTGGCTCTTTGGAGGTCAAGGCTGTGTTCCACAATGCTGTTCTCTCAAGTGCGGAGAAGGAGCCACTTAAAGGCACAGTGCATTATGTATTGCAGAAATATTCCTCTCCTGATGTTTCTTGTAATTTTAAGCATTAGTTCTTAGTGGTATAAAACTTCAACTGGCTAGAAAAATTGCCTCTCCAAAATGCCTCCTCCCTAGAGAGTGAGGGCATCAGCATCCCCAAGAAACAAGTGAAAATCCAAGGTTACCAATGAGCACAGAAATTCGATGACCCTGAGAGATCAAATGAAGGGAGAGGACGACTAAACAATATCTAGGGTCTTTTCCAGCCCTAAGTCCTAGATAACTCAACCTGATAAACTGTTCCTATCTCATAAGAGAGCACACTGTTCTTCATTAATATTTGGGTTCACCAGCTAGGGTCTCTCTTTTTCATGGTGGGGTTCATGGCCCACCAGATAAACACTGATAAATTCATACTTTCTAATTTGATTTTTTTCTACATTCCCATTGCAACTACCTGACTTCTCTATTTGTAAATTTTTTTTTACCTTTTCTCAATTCAGTAATCTTTCATAACATGATCATCAAAACAACTGCATTTTAAATACCCTAACATCAGTCTTCGCAACCAACATGCAAGAGGTCTGTATCATTTCCCTCTCTTAACAAATGAGAAAACTCAAAGACACGAAATATTCTGCCCCAAGTCCTAAAGCCGCCTGCTTCGGGGCCTGTTCTCTCCAGGGCACATCACTGCTTCTCACGGTAAGGTTAAGGCTGTAGAATTCTGTAGAATTTCCAGCTCTAGACTCCGGTTTTCACTGACTGAATTTGAAGTTGGCTGCTTCCTGATAATAGGAAAAGAGCATCTTAAATCTCTCTCCTTTTTGTTACTTCAGATCACTTGTGGAAACTGGTTACTCCGGAGGGCTTTCCTGCTAGGATGGCCACCCATCCTGCTTCCCCAGGGACGGAGAGGGTCTCTTAGGAATCAGGATTTGCAGTGCTCAAACTGGAGAGTCCCAGGCAAACCCAAATGGTTGGCCACCCTGTTTCCTGCAGACCTCCAATCCTAGTCACTGCATGGGTTCCTGTTAGCTTTGATACCAGGCAGTTCAGGTCCCTAACTTTGATGACTTGTACCTTTGCCTACTGGTTCTGCTCCTGGACTTGGCTACCTCTTCTGTGGAGACTCCAGCCAACCATGAGTGGGATGAAATCAGCATCCTTCTTTAGAAGAAATTATACACCCCTAAAACCAAGCCAGCATTAAACTAATTAAATAAATAAATAAATGAATAGATAGATAAATAAATAAATAAATAAATAAATAAATAAATAAATAAATAAATAAATAAATAAATAGAATAAAGCACCAACCCTGATGTCTGGAGATAGGAATGTACCACATGAAAGTCAACTTCAACCTGACTGCAATCCTGTCATGCTCCTTATACAAGAAAGCCCTTCAGAGTAAGGTGTGTGCTGGATTTGTTTAAATAGTAAGATGGGGGGAAATGAAGGGCCTGGAAGCTAAAAGTTCAACTGACCATGAGTGTGTAAAAGTCACACCCATATGACTTACGCTTGAACAAATTTGAATAAATAAGGTAAGAAAACCTAACGTTCTAGAAGATTATATATGACGATGAAGGACAGAGATATTAAGAAACGATAAAAATAATGTGTTTTTTAAACGTTTAGAAGACACTATATAAACAGCCATATTTACTTAAAAAAAATTTTAAAGAACAGAGACTCATTTAAAGATTGATTTAAAGGCTGACTCTATAACCTTTAGGGATTTGTATTTAGAGATCACAACTGTTTTTAAATATTTAATTTAACTAAAAACTTCACATATCAGGTGAGTGCAAAATGGCACCCACGGTGCAAGAAGAAAGTGGGTTTCTCTTGAGAATGTCAAGTTGCAATGAGCTGTCTGTCATGAGCTGGAAGGAGTGGTTCTGAAGACATGTGGCTTGGTACCACTGTCAGCAGGTGTCACGCCGTAAGACAACACCGAGAGGAAAGAGCAAATGAATGTAAAAGACTCACAGAAGATGATGAGACAAGTCGGGTCTACATTTCACTAACAGAACCCACCTCAATTTTCCAAGTACTTCCCAATTTTTCTGTAGTAAGAATAATGACGGCTAAAAATAAAACCCAAGAGAATCTGGCAGCAAAGAAGCACCTAGAGATCAACCCTCTAAGATCCTCTAAAGTAAGTGGAGAAGAGAACTCACCCCTTCCCTACATGGGAAAATTCAGACAGCAACTCAGTGTCACCAATCGGTCACCTGCATATGGAAGCTCTTGGTACCAAGGGCAAAGTCCAGCCCAGCCGGTGTGGCTCAGTGGTTGAGCATCAACCCATGCACCAAGGGGTCGCCAGTTTAATTCCCGGTCAGGGCACATGCCCAGGTTGTGGGCCAAATCCCCAGTGGGGGGCATGCAGGAGGCAGCCAATCGATGTTCTCTCTCATCGATGTTTCTATCTCTCTCTTCCTCTTCCTTCCTCTCTCTCTAAAGTCAATAAAGAAAAAAAAAATTTTTTTTAAGGCACAGTCCACAGAGACTCTAGAACTAAGATTAAATGGTGTTATCTTGAAAGAATACGGATAATCCAGTGAAATCACCAACAATCAGACACAGCAGTCTCACTCCAGCCTCAGACTGGGATTGTACAGAGTGTGACCTCTCCAGCTCACTGTGGAAATGCCACCTCTTCAAGTTCTGTGAGAGCTGGAGCCACGGCTAATATGGCAGTACCAGCATTAAATGAAGAAAGAAAATGTCAGACCCCACTTTTCTGGCTTAGCCCTCCAGATGACCCCACTAAAGGACTGGGGTCAACATAAAGAAATAACTGATACTTTACACCCAACCATGGTTCTTAACCCCCAACTGTGTTGATCATGTACAATACAAAATTTTTACTTTGGAGATTTTTGAGGCAAAAAGAAGAGGATGGGGTGTTGACCTGACCTTCTGATTATAATTTCACTTCCCACTTTTTACTTACTTTTCTTTTTTAATCCTCACCCAAGGATATGTTTTTATTTTAAGAAAGAGAAGAAGGGAGAGACAGAGAGAGAAACATCGATTGATTGCCTCCTGTACGAGGCTTATCTGGGGATCAAACCCAAAACCTAGGTATGTGCCCTGACTGGGAATTGAACCCACAAATTTTTGGTGTCCGGGATGACGCTCCAACCAATTGAGCCACCCGGCCAGGGCACTTCCCACTTTTTTTTTTAAGTCATGGCTATCATTCCAAGTGTGTTTTTGTGTGTATCTGTGAGCATCCATACATACTCACGAAAGTCTAGAAGGAAATAACTCAAAAATGATTATTTCTAGATGATGGGAATTTCAGGTAGATTTTTCTTCTTTGTTCCTTTATATTGTTTAAAATATTTATAAAGAGCAGTAATAGGGGAAAATACAGTAGAGCTGTTTTCATTCTTCAAATGTAAAAATGATCTAGCCCTGGCCAGTTTGGCTCAGCGGTTAGAGTATCGGCCTGCAAACCAAAGGGTCATGGGTTCGATTCCTGGTCAAGGGCACATACTTGGGTTGCAGGTTTGATCCCCAGTCCCAGTCAGGGTCGTGAGGGAGGCAACCAATCAGTGTGTCTCTCTCACATCAATGTTTCTCTCTCCCTCCCTCCCTTCCACTCTATCTAAAAATCAATAAAAACAACAAAAAATTAACTAATCCACATTGTGTTGCCCATTTTTCTGAGTGTTGGCAAACTCGGTGACGTTGGGAAGGCTAAACAGTCTTTTCCTTTTTTTTTTTTTTAAATCTTCACCCATGGACATTTTCCATTTATTTTCGGATAGAATGGGAGGGGGCTTGGGGGAGACAGAGAGAGAGAGAATCACCAAAGTGAGAGGGACACATCAATTGGTTGCCTCCTCACGACCCTGACCAGGGCCAGGGACTGAACTGCAACCAAGGTATGTGACCTTGACCAGAATCAACTCAAAACTCTTCACTCTTTGGTCCACGGACCGACGCTCTAACCGCTGAGCCAAACCGGCCAGGGCTAAATAGTCTTTTCTATCTTTAAATATCTTTGTATTTTCTTTTTCTCTTTTCTATTTCTTTGAGCTGCCTGTTCATATCCTTTGCCATTAAAATTTTGGAAAACAAGAGTTTTGGTTATTTTTCTCACTAAAAAAATCAGTATTATATATTATATATTATAAATAATAATACAATGCATGCCTTTTATCTGTCATTTAAATTGCATATTTTTTTTCACTTTAAAAACACAACTTTTGACTTTATGTACAAATTTCTTTGCTATTCATATAATCTTAATGATAGACAAGTGTTTTATTTTTAGATTTGGGATTTGTGTCTTGCTTAAAGAGAGATTCCCTACTTTGAAATTATAAAACAAAATTTCCACACACACAAAAATAATAAATAAACTAATTTCTTGGATTCTTATAAACCTCACCCAATGGTCACTCACTATAATTCCCAAAGTATGCCAATCCAACATTTAGCATTTCATGTTTTAGGGTATCCCTGAAACTGGAACTAAATCAGTATGCAGGGTTTGCGTGAGCACGACCAAGTGGGATTTAACCAAGATGCCTAAACACTCAAGATATCAGGGCAAAATGGGCAAACCAGGAAAAAATGGAAATTTTTGCCACAATACTTTCTTCAAATAAGCTTCTCACCAGCTTGTGATAATACAGTGCTATGACTAGGAACTTGGAACAGGGCAAAGGTGCTTTAAATCATTGATAGTTTCTCTTTTTGATGCTGTTTTTTTGTTTTTATTATTACTATTAATATTAACAAGAAAAACCAGAAGTGCTGATGAAGGCAGAGTCAGGTCAGACATGTTTTTTGTTTGTTTTTTTTTTTTCCTTTATTGATTTTAGAGAGAGAGGAAGTGAGAGGGAGAGAGAGATAAAACATCAATGAGAGAGAACATCGATTGGCCGCCTCCTGCGTGCCCCCCACTGGGGATCTGGCCCCCAACCTGGGCATGTGCTCTGACCAGGAATTGAACCAGCGACCTGCTGATGCATGGGTCGACGCTCAACCATTGAGCCACACCGGCCGATCCAGGTCAGACATGTTTAATGACTGTTTTTCCTGATTGGTTTCATGGCTTGTGGGTGACGTGCTGGCACTGTCCTGGGTTCTCCACGCCGTCCCTTGGCCTCAGGGGGCGGTCGCACCGCTCGGCTGCCCTCCTGCTCAGTGGTCGGGGCCCTCTTCTCCTTGGCTCTGGAACAAGCTTTTTCTGTGTTTTTTTTTTTGAAATGTGAGAGATCCAAATTTTTTTTTTAAGTCCTTTCCAATTCACATTTTACATTTAAATTCTCTTGGATATAGATGAAGAGAAGGACCACAGCACAAGTGTATTTTTCCAAAATGTCCTAAGAATTTTGAAAAACGATGAAAATTCCAGGCTCTGCCCGAGATCCCTATTAATGTCGTTCAAATTAATTGTACTTTACTGAAACTTGGAATTAAAAGAAATGTATGACTTGGCATTTACTCCAAGTCACACAGCACAATTATGGCTTCCAAAATGCCCAAATATTTCAATGTCATGAAACTTGAGAGTTAATTACCCAGGCACTGCAACATGAGTGCTCTATAAACACATTTATAACCTGCCTTAGTGTTAACCTTATAAAACAAAGTTGTTTTTAGAGAGTTATTACTTCTGGGCTGAAAGTATAAGCTAATGAAGTTTCGTTTCTTTTGAGAAGGAGATGAACTTCTACACTGAAGCATAAAATGTATCCTGTTAATTTCAAAATCAACATAGTTCATTCTGTCATTGGTACTGAAAGTGTTTTTTAAGCTTCCACTATTAAAAATCTTTACAACTACATACTTTCTTAACTTTATCAGAAACATCATAACAAGTTATAATCTTGAGCTAAGACTAAGAAACTGGGAAAGAGTACAAGCAAATCTTTTTTTTAAATACGTTTTATTGATTTTTTTAGAGAGAGAGGAAGGGAGAGAGAGATAGAAACACCAGTCAGAAACATGGTTCGGCTGCCTCCTGCACGCCCCCTACTGGGCATCGAGCCCACAACCTGGGCACGTGTCCTGACCAGGAATCGAACTGGGACCTCTTAGTCCGTGGGACAACTCTCAGTCCACTGAGCCACACCAGCCAGGCCAAGCAAATCTTTTAAAAGCCATAATTTCAGGAAAAATATTTATAGTTCTGAATACTGGTAAAACTTCCCTGAGATTTCAAGAGACATTATAAAGAGGGAGATGTTCAGCTGGTAATAATTTTTGAAATCTGTTCATTTATGCACCCAAAGGAAGCAGGGCTCGGGAGCAGGCTCTAGGGTCAAAGGTACAGCTCTTTGAACTTTGGTATCAATGCCGACTTGACACACAGAGGCTGGGACACAAAATGATCGTGTGACATAATGAAAACGCTCACCTGCTTCGTTAGATCAAGGTAGCCGTCACCCATCTAACAGCGTCCCGGCTCTAACTCCCACCAGCTCTGTCACTTGGCCATGTTATTTAACATCTCTGGGTCTCAGTTTCTTCATCTCCACAATGACAGTTATAGCAGTATGTACCTCACAGAGTTGTTACGAGGATGACATGAATTAACATTTGTAAAGTGCTGCGGACAGGTCTGGCGCACAGTAAGTGGGTTTGTGTTCAATGAACCACAATCTCCACGACTGCCTCTGCCCTCCAACTCCACCACCTGCCTGTCGCCCAGGTGACCCAGCCAGTTAGCATCTAAAGTAGCCGCAGTTTCTATGACAGCATTCGGGGGGCTCCCGTGTGAGAACGAAACTACCCAAAGTGACTGAAAGTAGACGCTCCATGGCGACACACACATGAAAATTGGCCCGAGTGGTTGGCCATGAGCTGCCCTGTGGCTACACAGACGAATGCTTTGTTTGTCCTGAGGCTTCGTTGTCTCTGGGTGAGTCATCACGACAGCAACCAGTGAACCACGTTCAAACATCCTGCATTAACGCTGGGCAGCACAGAGCAACCACGTGTACCCTGACTTGGGCAGGATACTCTGTTAGTCGTCTCCACATTGTGACATAGGGATGATTACCTGTTTCTCACAGTAGAGACTAGTCTGTCATCACGAAGTTAGTAAATAGTGGGGGCCAAGCTCACACCCAGATCCCTGATTCCAGCTGGTGGACTTTCTCCTGCCCCCTTTGTTCATAAAAACCAATATAGAATAATTCACAGAGGAAGGGAAAATGTACTCAGCTCTTGAATACAATATTTCCCAAATCTGTGAAAGGTTGAATGTAAAAACTAGAAATGCAAAGGGAACGATGGTGGCTGTCCTCCAGGCTCCTTGAGAGCAGTGGGAAAGGGTTATGCTGCTGGTGGGAAGAAGAGGGAGCACAACTACTTTGGAAAACAAAATGGCATCATACCTGGAACACCAAAAATGAACACAAACTCAGCCTTTCCACTCCTATGTACATCCTCCAGACTCGGAACCCTTGCACACCTACACCAACACTGTCATACCCGAAACCTGGACATCTTCTAGACTGGAATGCTACGCAAGAGGGACAGTCACAGCAGCGATGCATAGCACCCTACAGCACATGGATGAACCCTACAGCATAATACTGAGTGCAATAAAGCAAGTCAGGAAAATGCACAGTTTGAGTCCACTAACATAAAGTTCAAGAAGCTATGACACCAAGAAATACATTGTTTCTAGAACCATCCACATGTGGATTAACTATAAAAGAAAGTAAGGAAGTTATACACACAAAATTCAGGGTGGCAGTTACTCCAGGAGGGGGGGAAATGTGGTCAGGAAGAATGTTGTGGTCTGGATGTTTGTGTGACCCCCAAATCCACAAACTGAAATCCTACTCCCCAAGGGGACGGTATTAGAGGTGGGGCCTTTGGGAGGTGATATGGTTATGAGGATGGAGCCCTCATCAGTGGGATTGGTGCCCTTCTAAGAAGAGACCCCTGAGAACTCCTCCACCCTTTCCACCATGTGTGGATACAGCCAGATGACACCATCTATGAACCTGGAAATGGCCCTCACCAGACACAAACCTGCCAGTGCTCTGATCCTGGACTTTCATCCTCCAAACCGCGGGAAATAACTGTTGTTTAAGCTACGAACTCTATGGCATTTCTGCGTTAGCCGGAATGGACCGACACAGAGCACTCCACGCAACACGGGCAGTCTTTCTTAAGCTCAGTACACAGATGATAATTTCACGATTTTTTTAAACTGTGAATTTAATGTATAACCTTTTACATGTATATTTTATCAACTAAAGCATTTTTAAAACAAGTAGGAAAGATCACATTTACTCTAGTCATTGATGAAAGCAATATAGTCATATATACAACAGCCACAAAATAAAATGAGAAATAGAAAGCTGGTATCCCCTGAGAGTCTATGTAGCAGGTCCGTGCTGAGGACATTCATACAAGTAATTCCGTAAAATAAGTACAAATATTATTTGGTTTTCAGAGGAAAGAGATACGACACCCGCTCGGCAGCAGGATTTCCTACAGAGGGTTGCTCTCTGACTCTCGCCGTAGGATTGGGCAATGCATTTGAGTAAGTTGGAATAGGGAGACTGGGCATCCCGGAAAAGAAAGCAACACCTCAGAAGAGGGCAGCAGAGGGACACGGCATGTCCAAGAAACATCAAATGTCCAATTTGGATCTTGTTTAACTCTATGTAGTAACAGGTGACTGCTCATTATGAACCGGTTCCCAAATCTGAGATCTGTTAAGAGTCTGGATGACTCCTACTAGCCTATTGAAATCCCCAAGCCTGTACTGTTAGTTTATTCATAACTGAATATGACACAAAAAGAATGTTTCAAACTAGACTTATGTGCTGCTCCGAGTCCCTCAGCAAATCAGATAGTCTTGAACATCGGCTGATGCCACCACCAAGGAGAAGTTCTAACTCTGAATCTATTTTTACTGAAAGATACATCAATTCACTGAAAACAGGGCAAACTTCAAGTCATTTTTACAGTCAACTGCAAGCAGTTGTGTGTGTTTTCTCGGAAATATTGCTAAGAACAGCTATTTTCAAAAAGAATAACATTTATTCTGGAGGTCATGGACCCAGCTCCCAGTGCCACAGTCCATTAGCTCTTTCCACTCTGGTCAAGAGGCAGGGTTAGTTCGAATATGTTAGAGCTGTCTTCTCGCATTCTGCCTGAGACCCTGACGGCAGCCCATTCTCTGTCCCAGCAGAACACACATACGATCCATTCTAGTTCTTCCAGACTTTTGGAAGGTGTTTTAAGGTAAACTTGGCATTAAACTGTCCTATTAGATAAAGTATCCCTGCGAGTTTTAAAGTGATCAAACAAAAATAATTTCAAACATACACAAAACCATTTCAACTGCTTATAAAGATAAGGCTTAAAAATGTGGGGAAAGATAGGAGGGAAAAAGAAGGGGAGAAAAGCTATCTATCATTAAATTTCATGCTTAAAAAGCTACAAGCCAAAAATTCCTTCAGACACAATGACAGCATGCATGAAGTTTTATAGAGCATTTTAAAAATGGCTTCTAAAAGAACCAACATTATTTTATGGCATGCTTATCAAATGCAACATTAAACACAAAATTATCTCAGTGGTCAGCCTCAAGCTAACTTTCTTAAAAAGTCACAAAACTATTATTCATTCAGAGTTGCATCTTAAAGACAGTTCAAAGATCCTTTAAATGTTTGCCGCACTGTTGGTTGTTCTAGAACATGATCTGGTTCCTTTTAGAACCAAAGATTTCCTTAACCGTGGGTGTAAACCATTTGGACCAGGACTCGTAGACCCTGTTGTAGGCATGGTTCCTACATTTACCAATTGTATGAACTTGGGCGGGTCAAAGTTCTATGATTTTCTATCCCGGTCTGCCCTTACATAGGGAGTTGGGTAGGATAAGACAGATGGATATAAGAGTAATTAGATATAAAAATGTGAAATCTTGTAATATGTTATTATAAAGTATTGAAAATATATTTTGGAAAACCTCCCCTATCACGTCCCCCCATTAACCAGCTTACCGCTGACCACCATGCCCAGCAGTCGGGGTGAAACGCCATCTGGGCAGCCAGAGCACCTGCGCCTACACCTGTTGTTGCTCTCTCCACAGTGGACGCGGTCCTCAAGCTGTGTGCTGAACTGTCAGCCCCAAGAGACCCTGTGCCCCCTGTGCTGGGCAGTTGTCTGTGGGATGTTGAGGGGATGCTCCAGGGCGAAAAGTGAACACCTGACATCAGTACAAGCAGAATAGATAAAATCCCAGAGTACAAAAGGCAAGTCTCCTTCCAGATTTCCTTAGACACATTCAGAGAAACTAGGGAAATAACTTCCTAGTACCAAAAGGCAATTCAAATCCTTTCTGATTGCTTCAAAGGGGGGTGGAGGGGATGTCCTCTGGATAAATGTGAGCCTCAGAGAGGGTGGGATATATAGCCTCAATCATTTCCTATCTTCTATCAAATAATATGCAGTCAATATTCCAAATTAATTCTAACCCCTAGTGAAGTATAATTCTCTGTGCGAAGCAGACATCTGTTCACACCAAGTTATTAATAAATATTTTACTAAAACTGAAGTCCGTGCTGCTTTGGTTAAAAGTTCTTCCACTGTCTCAACGTTTTCCAGTCCTCTAACTTTAGAGAAATTAAAGTGAACAATAAGTGACCAGAGAAAGAAAACATGACGATCTTATTAGAAAGTGTATATTTTAGAATAAAAGTGAGTCAAAAGAATCATCACATTAACCATCAACCTACGGCTACAATTTATAGAGAACAAAATAAAACTGGATGACGGTCAGACAACCCAAACCGGAGATTTTTCTTTGGAAGGGTTTTAATGGAAGTACTAGGTCATATTTTACATAAATTTAATATACAAAAATTTGATATAGTATTTGGGTATTAGGACATTTGATATAGTATTTGGGTATTAGGACATTAATTTGTTGTACAGTGTTTGAGTCCTGTCAAATACAAACATTTCAAGTCCCCATGACACATTCTTTACTCTGCTGGGGTCTGATGCAAGGTTATCTAAAAATAGCAGCTGGAGATGCAGCCAGTGTCCCAGGCAATGCTGAAGAGGCAGCTCTAACTGGCAGGAATTGTAGTTTAAAGAGACAGTGCAGTTGATGAAGCCCTTCACAGTAAGGCGAAGAGCTACCGTTTCCCCCGGTACAGCTGCCTGTGGTCAAATCCCATGCTAACTCCTGCTTCGTGCATATTAGGCAACAATCACCATTCTAAACAGAAGGGGGTTCACAGTCAGCTAAGGGGTAAAATATATCACAAGACAGAATCTTAGGGCGTCCTCGAGATCACCTGGAACAGTGGTTCGCACACTTGGGTGAGCATCAGAATCGCCCGAGGGCTTGTGAAGGGCTTCAGAGTGGCTATCAGATGGCACACCCTCTTACCTACCCAAAGACATCGTTGTGAAATTGTCCCCTTTTTCCTGTAATATGTCCCCCCTCTACCAGTTCATTCTCACTGGCATATAAGCATGCTGCTATTTCTCCAACTGTTTTTTTAAAACTACTTGGCCCGGCAGGTGTGGCTCAGTGGATTGAACTTCGTCCCATGGATTCCCAGTCAGGGCACATGCCCGGGATTGTGGGCTCCATCCCCAGTGGCGGGCACGCAGGGGCAGCCAATCGATGTTTCTCTCTCACATTGATGTTTATATCTTTCTCTCCCTTCCTCTCTCTCTAAAAATAAATACATTACTGACCTCTGGTTTCTACTCTGCCACCAGCCCATTGTTCTCTCGCTCAAATGCAGGACTCCTCAAAAACCTGTCTGTACTTACTTGTCTAGCTCCTCCGTTCCCATTCTCTCCTGAATGTCAGTCCAATGCTCATCCTCACCACTGAAGCCACTCATCACAAGGACACCAACGTCCCCCCACACTGCTGAGTCCAATGGTCAGTCTCAGTCCCCACCTCGTTTGCTCTGTAAGCAGCATCTGACTCAGTTTGTCCGTCCTTCCTGCCTGAAGCACATTCTTCACAGGCTTCCAGAACAAGTGAAGGTTCTCTTAGTACCAGACTGGCCGTATGCATTGAACTGTGTCTCTCAAAAAAGATCTGCTGAAGTCCTAAACACCAGAACCTAAGAGTGTGACCTTATTTGGAAACAGGGTCTTTGTAGATTTAATCAGGTTAAGGGTGAGGTCATTAGGGTGGGTCATAATTCAGCATGACTGGTGTCCTTATGAAAAGGGAGATTTGGACACAGACAGGCCCGGAGGGAAGACAATGTGAACGTACAATGTGACTTGAATGACGCATCTCCAAGTCAAGGAATGCCATGCACTGCCGGCAAGCACCAGAAGCTAGAAGAGGCAAGGAATGCTTCTCCCCTGGGGCCGTCAGAGGGCGCATGGCCCTGCTGACTCCCCTCTAGCCTCCAGAACTCGGAAACAATAAGTTTCTGTTGTTTTAAGTCACCTGGGTTTTGGTAACTTACTACGGCAGCTGTAGGAAACGAATACAGTGGCCAATCCCCCTTGGCATCTGTGGCTGGTTTCTCACCTCCCTGACCCTGGGATGGCTCAGGGCTCAGTCGCTGTCACTCTTTACCTTTCTGTATACACCCACAATAGACCTCAACCAGTTTCATGGCTTTAAATATCTAGTCTACACTCATTACTCCAGCCCATACCTGTGCCTGATCTCCAGACTCGTGTGTCCACCTGCCAGCCTGCCTGCACATCTTCTTCTATTAGATATCTCCTACCCCACATACCCCTCCCCACCCCCTGCAAGCTCCTGATTCTCCCCAGAAAACCGGTTCCTCCTCTGGTCTCTCCCATTTCAGTAAATTATATTCACTGACCAAATTATTCAGACACGGTTTTAAAAAGTGATATTTGACTCCTTGCATTTTTATACCCTACATCTCAAAGGTAAATCCTGGAGGCTCCATCTTCAAAATGTATTCAGAACATGACCTCTTACAATCTCTTCCACTAGTTACTACCGCGGCGCAAACCCCATCATTTCTCACGTGGATTACTGTGATCGACTCCTGATGGGTTTCCCTGCCTCCTACATCCTCTTCTCACCATAGCAACCAGACAGAACTCTTCAAACATAAATCAGCTACCTCACTGAGTGAAAACAAAAATTCCTAAAATCACCTACAAGGCCCTAGATGATTCCCGCTTCCCCCGGCCCCACCTTCTGACTTCGTCTCCGTCTCTTCCCTGTACTCTCTCCATTTGCTGTTCTTCTCACTTTCTTCCAACACACCAACATGCTTTACCTCCCACCCCGATATCTGCACTTCCCCCTCACATCTGCACAGCTCACCCCCTCGCTTTCATCAGGTCTCTGCTCAAGCATCACCTCATTAGAGACCATCCCTGACATCTGCATAAAAGAAACCCATCCCTCAGCCCCGCATTCTCTTCCCCTGCCTTATTGTTTCCATAGCACCCACCGCCACAGGACAGATGGGCTCTTTACCTTTAAAAAATCCATCTCTCTTCTCTAGAATGAAGTTCCACGAGAACAAGGAAACTGCTCCATCCCCGGGTCCTAAGCTGGGCCTTGCACTTTGTAGGTACAGGATACACATGTTCTGAGTTAATAAATACGTTAACAAATGTGTAGAGATTCCTGACAGAAAGTGAAATTTGCTTTTTTATAGAAACAGCTTTTTCACAGGTTCATCAACATGGAGTTGAAATGCCTCTTTCATGAAATCCAAGTTCTAAAGTTCTGCAAAGTCGGGACAAGCACAGTCCGCTCACAGCGCTGCAAACACTGTGGCCATGAAAGAACAGTCAGAGATCCTGGGGAAAAGTAAAACTCTTCAGACTTTTTTAAAAAGAAAAAAATATATATGCTAATATTGTTCTCCCTCTAAACCACGGCTTTGCTCCCAAAGATGCTGGGTCTTCCTCGGCCTCGCAGTTCCTCGTAACTTTTTGTCATGAGTTTCTCCCCTGCAGGGGTTGTCCCATTGAAAGTTCAGGATTCCGCATTCCTGTCGGGTCAGCTCTGTCCTTGCAGCCGCAATGCCGTTACGGAGACAAGAATCTGTACATTGTCGCACTTCACGTTAGCATAAGCTGTAGATGCAATCACTTGGCCATAGGAGTCAAGTGTCTGCTTCTGCAGGAGGAAATGATCACGCTGGAATTTGTTTTCCTACTTCCCACCATGCAAAATGCCAAGCCTGATGAGAAGAGGTAAGATATAAGGTGAGAATCTGGAAGCAGCCAGTGGTGGCGATTCTGGTGGCATTCTGTACGGACACGGCAGCCACAGAGTTTGTGAGGCTTAATTTTATCAGACTGACTTCGATTTCATGTGCCAAGTTTTTTCAGCAGGTGCAATGTGACGAATCAATACAGCTAAATTCTTAGCCACTGAGCTAAGAAAACTCCCTATCGCGGCATGTCCGGGTGAGAGACAGCAGAAGTTGGGGGCAGGAAAGAAGGAAAAGGCAACAAGGAGGAGGAGATGAAATTTTAGCAGGAATCTGTTATGTGTGCCCAGGAGGACTGTTAAAAATGTGGTTCCTTAGTTTCCATAGCTGAAGGATTTAGATATATGTTATATGGCCAACCCGTAAGTCTCCCACCAGTCTATTATTACCGCAGCACCACAGATTAGGGCTTGAAACGAAGGTAACAGTGCTATGACATCAATTTTTTAAAATATTTTGAGCCTTTGAGAAGAGAATGTACATAACAGGAACGGGCAAGGAAAGGGTGACCATGTTGTAGCCAAGGAAATGAATCACAAGAGAGATTTGCTGCAAAGGAGACCCAAGGTGGCAATTAAATATGCAAAAGATAAAGCAAAAGCAAAAACAAAAAACAAAAAAAAACCAGTTGCACAAGAAGCCCCAGATATAGGAGGGCCAGAGTGACGTCAGCTTGGAGCTACCTGGGACATTACTATATCTGCCCAATTGCTCCAAGGATTGAAAACCACAGCAAAGTCCCTGGCATAAATGGGACTCTCGACCACACACACGGTTATGATTTTGCTCCCTCGTACCTTCCAGCCTCATTTCTGACCTCCCAGATGCCCATCGCTCACGTGCCACATTCATGGCGGTGCTCATACATCGCTCCACACACACACCGCTGTGGACGTGGGCTGTCTTCTATTCCGCGTGGTTCTACCGCTCTAAAGTTGCCATTAATATTAAATCAGTAACAGTCATTATATCTAATATTTTAGACTAACATTAGAAAAATAACATATTCAATTAAATTTAACAAGTAAGTAATAATGAGTAACATGGAGCTGAAATGCCTCTTTCATGAAATCCATGGAAACATGACCGAGATCATCCAAGTTTTCTATTCAAACCTAGACAATCAATGTTGGTTACATTTTCCTTCTGATTCTCACTGCCAAACACACGTGCTTGACAATATCTCTAAAGTTAAAGGTTTTGGTTTGTTCTTTGGTTTGGTTTGGTTTGTTCTTTTAAAAAAAATCACAACAGTGATGGAGGCTTCAAATAAAAAACCCTACACATATTTAAATATATAGAAGAGGTTAAAAAACAATCTGGATTTAAATGAATTTTCTAAAAATACATACATTTCCTTCTGATTTCTACAGATTTCTTACTCTTTAAAGACATTTATGCTATTTTGGGATTTTACTGCAAAACCAAGATAAGCACTGATTTTAATCCGGTAGGGGGTGTTTCCTCCTCAGAGAGGCAATCGGTCAACTGCCACAATAATCGTAAACACAATGGCCACGGATGTAGAAGAGGAAAGTTCCTGATTTCACATTCAGTATGTAGGGCCCTGACTCAAAGTTAAAAAAAATTAACAATGCACACAATTCCCTTTAGAAGTCTAGTTTTATTAACCATTTAAGGCAACTGAAAGTTTTAATTAACTTTTCCTAATTAAATGCATTCTGCTTCTTTATTAAGTGTTACTGATGTCTTTAAAGTAATGATTTCAGAAGATGTATTTCTCATTACTCTTTCTAAAAGTATGTTTTTACAATATCAAACCATGGTTTTACAAACCATGTTTTTACCATATCAAAATTAAGCAATTACCTATAAATGCCCATAATTGGAAATGCAATATAAATTCTGTTCTAACAAACCAACCCATTCCATTGTAGAGATAACATAATTAGCAGAGATACTATTAAACTGGGTGCTATGGTGATAGGTGCCATAGAGCTGTAAAGACAGATTTAAAAATAGATATATAAAAGCAGCCTGAAAAAAGAAATTAAGTGGTTTATGCCAGCAGGAAAAACAAAAAAGAATATCTCTGAGAATGAGACAGGCCAAAGAAGGGAAGAAATTGGAGGGAGGGGGGAAGAGGGGGGCTTTTTAACTGGTATTAGGAAAGTGTGTTGGAATAAATATTGAGTTTAGGTAGTACTTCCTATATACAGTATCTGAGTCTGCCCAATAATGAGTCATCTTGATTTTTTACTAAATTGAGAGGTTTTGGGGGTTTTTTTCTTTTGACGGCACTGGAAAAAGATCCTTCATAAACAAGAAAGTGGATTTAAGGAACAGGGAGAAAGCCCTTTGAGTAATGAGAAAAATCTACCCTGTAGCATATGTTTTAGTTAAGAGAATACTCTTACAGTTTTGTTTTGTATTTAAATCATAAAATTGGCCACCATTTTCTGTTTGACATACTCTGTTTAACACACAAATGAACAAAAGTGCTGTTTTGTTTTCTTTAAACGACATAATTTGGGAGAATTTGAGATGATTAAAAAAAAAAAAGCAAGTGTTAAGAGCAAAAAATCAGGCACACAGCTTCAACTTCATAAAAAAAAAGGGGGGATGATTATATGATTGTTTTTCTTTATTTATTTAGAGAGAGAGAGAGAGAAACCAATTTGTTGTTCCACTAATTCAGGCATTCATTGGTTGATTCTTTTATGTGCCCTGATCAGGGATTGAACCCACAACCTTGGGGTATCAGGACAATGTTCTAACCAACTGAGCTACACCCGGCCACGGCCAATAGGATTGTTTTTCTACGCACAATGCCTAAAATGATTTTAAGTACTTAGCCGGTGCTCAGAAAGTACTTGGTTAGAAAGAAAGAAAGGTGGGAAGGAAGGAAGTCCTTTACTTCTCAATGCTGGTAGAAATGGTTCTAAAACACTTAATGTCTTAACTCTAGTTTCTTCCTGCAAAAGCTGCCCACCCACCCCTAGTGTCTTCACTCAAATCAGTGTCATTTAGTGAGCACCTACTATGTATGAGGATTGCCTCTTTTGTGTCTGTCACTCACTATTAGTCTCTAATCCTGCAGCGGAAAGGCTCCAGGGGCCGTGAGCAGATGGGACTAGTAATAGTGTATCACTCGACCCAACAACACTCACTCCATCTGGCACATTATTCCTGGAACAGTCACTGGAAAAGACATCGCACTAGGTAAGAACATTAACAAAGGCAGGGTGATGGGTTTCGGTAGAAATTACATGTGACAAGCAGCCCTTCTGTTCTTACCATCAGCAGCTGCACCCAGTTATATATGTTAGCTTTCCTCTCCATCCTTCCACACCTTCATCCTCAATTCCTCCTCTTAGACTAATAGTTCTGCCAACTCAGGACCTATCAATCTTTCTACATCAGCATTAAGCTATATGGAAAACAGAAGAGGGAGTGAAGTCAATCTTCCTAAAACTTGGGTCATGTCCCTTCATTCTCATAGACTTGGAAAACTCATTTAAAGTCCACTCTGTTTCTCCTTCCTTCCTTGTAAGAGGTATACGCTTCTTGAAGATACTTTTTCACATACTTTTACTAGCTGGACATATTATATATGCTAAAGTCATTGAAAAAATGCTAATTATCAGTGAACTTGTCATGAAAGTAGTAATAATCATCTAAATACATGAATAAATTTGCTATTATTTCTTACAAAGATGATAGCAATTCATTGTGGATAAACTGTAGTCATCCTAATGCTTATAAACTAAAATAAAAGTTAAGAATACAAACAAAATTTAGTACTTAAAAGAGATCTGATTTCAAAAAGAAAACCAGGAAATACAATGATATACACCTACCATGTCTAAGACAGACAATGTCTAAGATAGTAAACTTAAGGACAATGACACGGATCCAAAAATTTAAGCGATAATGCAAAGAGTTTTATTTTAAGCCTCTGAACTTCCTTTAAAAAGCCAAGATTTTAATATTCTCTACTTAGACTTACCATGCTAAAAAAAAAAAAAACAGCACAAGAGAGAACAATGAGACATCCTTTCTTAAGAGTTCATTTACTGGGTCAAGTATGCATTAGAATCTTAATTCTGATCTACAGAACCATTGTTCTCTTAGAATTTAACTGAACATTTATATTCATGGACTATTTAAGGACACTGCAGAATTATTTTCATCATGCTCCATTTGCTCCATCTTACAGAATACTTTGAACACACACCAAAAAATTTAAAGGCCTAAGTTTCTGAAATAATTTGATTTTACTTTAAAAATCGAATACATAAGCCCTGGCCAGGTAGCTCAGTTGGTTAAAGCATCGTCCCAATACGCCAAGGTTGTGAGTTCGATCTCTGGTCGGAGCACATACAAGAATCAACCAATGAATGCATAAATAACTAGAACAACAAATTGATGTTTCTCTCTCTCTCTCTCTCTCTCTCTCTCTCTCTTTCTTCCCTCTCTGTCCCCCTTCCTCTGTAAAAAAACTATTTTAAAAAATTGAATACATCAATGTTTGAGAGTGTTATTCTAAAAATTCTCTTTCACTGTCAACTCTCTATATTGAGCCCACAACTATAATTCATAAAGAGGTGTGATAAATTTCTAAAAATGAGTTACATGGCCACACCTGTCGTGAAGTTGAAGAAAAAGAGTTCTCTGATGATGAGCACCTATAAGCTTTATTTACATTATTTAAAAAAGAGCCCTGGCAGGTTTGGCTCAGTGGTTAGAGCATCGGCCTGCGGACCAGACAGTCCCGGGTTCGGTTCCCGCTAAGGGCATGTACCTCGGTTGCAGTTTGTCCCCGGCCCCGGTTGGGGTCGTGTGGGTGGCAACCACTCAATGCGTCTCTCTCACATGGATGTTTCTCTCTCTCTTTCTCTCTCTCACCCTGACACCCTCCCGCTCTATCTGAAGATAAATGCAAAAATGTCCTCAGGTCAGGATAAAAAAAAAAGAGAGAGAGAGCAGGAGAGAGGGGGAAGAGAAGGGAATACGAGAAATAGGGCTATATAGCCAAGAGACAAAATGGAATTTGGAAGAGCTGAGCGACTATGACTTGGAAAGATTAAATTTATTCCATGTAACTCCAAAGGGCAGAGAAGGGACCATTAGTAGTACAAAGACAGAGAAGGGGGAAACTTTCAACTTCATATGAGCTAGACTAACTTCCAGTGCACTGCCTTATGGAGTACTAGACACAGTGGCCCTAGAGGAATTCAAGTGGAAGCTGAAAGACGACCTAGCAGGAACACTGAAATGCAATTCTCTACTAAGTAAGAAACCAGACTAGGAGGCCAGCTCTGTGAGTCTACATTTTACATGGTTAGAGTCAAATGTGTTGAACCCTTTTATAAAGTCCAAAAAAAAGGATAGGTCAGCACTTTTAAATAAATACATAGTAATTTGCCTGTCAGTGACAGACATCTGCATTTTGGTTGCTCAGCATCCACATTCTTCCTCCTGGTCACATCCACTAGCTCTCCCCTTTGGAAGGCACCTAGTGCCTTTGGTTTGAGTGTAGCTGGTCTATCACATTCCCTGACAGTTTGTATCATGCTTCTGGTCACAGAGATGGGCATGTGACTAAAATCAGCCACGGCCGAACAATCTTGGAGCTTTCATTCAAACTTTTGGGAAAGGAGAGTTCTTTCTGCTGAGCTGGCTAGGAGGTAAGCCTGCAGCTGTAAAAAGCCATCCTCCCACCACAAGGAAAGAGGCTACCTGGGAGAAGAGCTGAAACCTGGTGATAACCCCTGACCCCACTGGCATCTTGGCTTCCCAGCCACCAGCTATGCCAGCCAGGACATCCTCTGTTCGTGTTGAAGCTGGTTTGCATTGAGTTTCTGTCACCTGCCACCAGAAAGTCCTGACCGACCTCAAAGTAGGAAATAATAAGAAAGGGAGCTTGAATGTCTCAATACTTGTGACTGATGTAATTCACTGTAACTTTCAACCTTTAAAATGTGAAATAATTAGGGTATCCCTCCTGATATCCTTGGAACTGTCTCATCTTCTTCTTCATGACAACTTTCCAATCTGTATTGAACCCGCTTTTCTCCCAGCTTTCTGCCTTGGTTTCCCTTAATCCCTCAAGAGGTTGTCTCTTGGTTTCTCTTAATCTCCCCGCAAAAAAAAAAAAAAAGACATGGGGCACTTCCAAGAGTCATGAGCCGTCCCATTCACGAGACACAGACAACCGCCCTCGGGGGTTGCGCTCACATGCATCCGCTGGAAATGTCTCCTCTCTCTAAGTGGACAGGCTGTTTCACAGAACAGGATTCCAGGAATAGTTTGCCAAGCTGTCCAGCTCTGCTGTTACGAAACCACTTCCCAAGCCAAACGAATGAAGCTCTTTGCTCCCTGCACAGGGTTTTCTCAATGAGCCGCAGGCCATTGACCAGGGCCTCCTGATTCTCCTCACTCCACACTCCAGGCCTCTGCATTGGTGAGCATTTTTCAATCTTTATTTACATTTTCTTAACAAGCTAAGAGGTGGTTCATTTTACAATTTCTAATATATCCTGGCACGGATATAGTAAATGGGCCACTGCAAGGCGAGAAACCTCACAGTCATTGTTTCTTAGCTTCCACAGAACAAAATAAGGTGCAATAAGAAATACACAGACTTGTATTCTTATCTGGTCATTATCTAATTTTATGTAATAATATTATTCATAACATCATTTATTACAAGAGATGCAAACAAGTTTTCCAAAAGAATAAATCTTCTGCAATTTTCCCAATGGTGCAAGTCACGTAAATATCCCCGACCACGTGCTCAGCGGCTCAGCCCGAACGCAGCTCTCACAACAGGAACGAAGTGTCGGATTTGCCACACACGGCGTCACCTCCACACAAAGCCTCACGCTTTGGGACAGGAAGGGAAGAATAATACTGTATCTACTGGTAGCTGCAGGGGGACTTTTCGGGAGGCAAAATGGCATTGCTGGAGTTGGACTATGGCCAGGACACTGGGGCTAAATACCCGGACTCTTATGAAAAGTGCCCTGGGATTGTTAATGCCCTCGAGTCATCAGGACCTCAGTTTTGTGTCTTCTATGAAAAGAAAAGCTGATTAGATCATTTAAGTAAATCTCTCGGTGGGCTTCTCTAGCTTCTGATTATCTAGATATGCTTTAATCACTGTCAGATTGCCCTGGTTAAAATTAATGACAGATTAATGTGAGACACTCCAAGATATCAAAGCCCCAAAATATATACCTCGATAATATATCACATATATATTTTTCCATTTGTTCCCCAGGGGATTAATTTAGAGCCCCAGCAATTCCTGCTTGGACTAAATCATGCTGTTTTAAAGAGTACATAATATCCCAATTATCCTGTTGCCCTTATCTTTATGAGTCTCCAAAGGAGGGATAACCTAAGTGGGGTGATTAGACTTAATGCCAGGTCTCTGAAACCAAGGTCCTGTTTCCACAGACACTCTTTTTTCCTTAAACAATTACTCTGACCATTAACTCTTCTGTGTTGTTTACTAAAACACTTGGCCATCACAAGGCTTCAAACACAATTATTCATTTCCTTCTCCACATAGAAACCCAGACTCTATTCCAATTTCTTAAGGCAATAGAGAAACAGAGAATCTTCATTTTAGGTGGTCATAAAATTCACAAATATTTTAAACCGGCATGCCTGTCTAAGAACGAAAACTTTTCTTGTATCGTCTAAACAAATGCTCTTTAAAAAACAGGGTTGAGGGAGGAGGCTGGAAAGTATTAGCAGTGAGTTCCTCGTCCCCCTCTTCATCACGGGTGCCTACGAAACCCAAAAATAAAATGAAGTTGTTCATTTTTTTTCCTTTTTTTCCTAAATTTTTATTTTACAAGCACAGTCCTTTTTCCTCCTGCAGTAAGTTATTTCTCTCCTTCCCATGCTTTACAGAGGATTTTTTTCAATTTCTGGCCATCAGGTCAACTCTACTCTAGTCACAGACAAAACTGGTCAGGAGAGAAGCGGGCTCGGCCAGGGCCTACCTGTGCGGGGACAGAGGCTGGGACAGAGAGGTGCGTGTGGCGTGGCCTCCAGAAAGAGAGACCCGAGAGTTTGGAAAGGCCTACCGTGACGTCTCAAAAAGTTATGAATTCCCCAACCAGGGAAAAGGCCTTCATTCATTATATTCAATAATCTCACTGATTTTCTCCCCGTTACCACCCCCTCCTGCCCCACCAAAGAAAAGCAAATCCTCAATACCTAATGGATTGCCACGAATCCCGGTATAGGTAGCAAGGAGAAAAAGAGACGATAATCCTAAAAATGTCAATCCACGTTTATTCCCTTCTTTCAAAACTTTGCTCAAAATCCCCACCCTTTCACAATTTCTCCCCAGCCCTAGGCCTGAGGGCCATCCCAATCCACACCCTGGAGCGTAAACATGTGATCGTAACTATATCTGCTTGTACTTAGAAATATGTTCTCCCACACAGCCCTGGGCCCGGCGAGGCTGGCAGCTCATGGCGACAGAAATCCGGCCACGGGCTTCCAGGATGTCCTGGCACTAATACTGTCCCTCCACGGAGGATGTTGCTCACTGAGAGACTGTGCGGTGAGTACACCTGTAGTGAAATGTCACTTCTCATTTACTCATTTAACTTCTTTTAGGATTATAACCCCAAAAAAGAAGAAAGAAGGAATGTTTCCCTATTCTGAAACACCGTCCAAACACAATGATAACATTTTGTGTTACAAATCCACGAAGGGACCCGGCAGGGAATACTTACAGAAACGCCGGGAGACCAGCCCTCACCCCCCCGGCCCAGCTCCCTCGTTGCTTTGACGTGGCTGTGGACTGGCTGGGCGGTCGCTGCGGTAAGAGGAGAGCTGTAAATGGAGAGCTTGCTTTTCTTCATTAGCACCTTGAAGTAACAAGACCTAAGAACGGCTCCACCATTTCCTGATTACCTGGGTCTCAGCAGGTTACACCGCGATCCTTGATGCTACGCCCAATGGCAATCATTTCTCACGACCGACTAGCAACACCGAGGGAAGAGATAGCAAAAGCTGTTTCACCCTTGGGGGCCAGTCCTTCCAGGAGCACAGTCTAGTTGCCCCAAAGTGGAATATTCTGCCCCGGCTGTGCAGCACGGACGATCTGTCTAGACAGTACCACTCATTGTCTTCAAACCTTAGCTTCAGCAACTGTCGACTAAGTCACATCCCAGGACGGTCGACTTTCTCAACCTAGGACATCATCCACGTCAATCACCAATCCACTCAAGTGCAGTCCCCTTAGAAAACAACTGCAAACCATTTATCTGATAAGGGATCAATATCCAGAATACACCAAGAACCCCTACAACTCAACAACAGAACAACAACCACCCAATTTTAAAAGCAGCAAAAGACTTGAATGGATACGTCTCCAAAAAAAAATCTACAAATGGCCGATAAGCACATGGAAGGATGCTCAACATCATTAATTACTATGAAATCTAAACTACAACGAGATACCACTTCACACCTTTCAGGATAGCTATTATTTTTAAATAATAATAACATGTGTTGGCAAGGATGTAGAGAAACTGGAACCCTCATGCACGGCTGGTGGGACAGTAAATTGGCACAGCGGCCGTGGAAACAGTATTACAGTTTCTCAAAAGATTAAACACAGAACTACCATAGCACCTAGCACGTCCATTTCTGGGCATACACAAAGAAACGGAAGCAGAACGCCAACAGATAGCTGTGTACCCACGTTCCCTGAGCAGCACACTCACAATAGCCAAAAGGTGGGAGCAGCTCAAGCGCCGCTAGATGGATGACGGGATAAACAGAAGTGACCTATGTTGTGGTACTTATTTTTTTTTTCCAGTTAGAGTGGGAGGGAGAGAGGGAAGAAGAGAGAGAGAGACACATCGATGTGAGAGAGACACATCCAGTGGCTGCCACCCACACAACCCCAACCGGGGCTGGGGACAAACTGCAACTGAGGTACGTGCCCTTAGCGGGAACCGAACCCGGGTCTCTCTGGTCCGCAGGCCGACGCTCTAACTGCTGAGCCAAACCGGCCAGGGCTGTGGCACTAATTTTCAAGTGAATGTAAGTCGTGAGAGTCTATCTTGCTTTTTGTTTTGGAGTACTCAAAAACTATGCTTCATCTATCTTTCTTTCAAAAACAAAAGGGAAATAAAAGCATTTTCCCTCACTCACCCCTCTCACATTTGCTTCATCGCAAGATAAGTTTTAAATAGCTTTTGATAAAAGCAAATGAAAAAATGGCAAAAATTGTCATTTTCATAGTTAGAATTTAGCTGCTGCTCTGCTGGTTCCAGCCTATATTTTGAGCCCTTCCTCATGTTCTGGGCCTCAGGTCCACCTCGTTCCCAAAGCCCCCAGCACTGGGCCCTCCCAGGTCCTCCCACCCACACGCCCAGGAAGCAGGAGGAAATCCCTCCTGTGGGCTGGGCGTCACCGAGGCACAATAAAATCGACAAACCTTTTAGCAGCCCAAGCTACAGAGGCCCCAACACCATTATTGACCACAGGAAAGTGCTTTATCTCTCAGAAAAGCAATATTACAAACAGCCAAAATATCAAGTAAAATAGATACTGCAGAGTCAGGATCATGGAAGGGACACCGAGACGCCAGCTCGAGAGCAGTGCCCCCAACGCTGGGACTGTCCCGAAGCCAGGCCTGGGAAGGAGTGGAGGGGAGGGTGGCCACGCAAAGAAGGGAGTGCCTTCCATGGAAGAGGAAAAGGAAACACACTGGGGAAACCAATCCTCAAAGCTGGAAGCTTATCTCGCATTTTGCATCTAAAATTAGACCTAAAAATAAACACAGCAGCATACGTACAAAACATACTCTTTTCTTAACGATAGAAGAATGACCTAGGATACAGTTTCTGTGTATCTTCAACTCTTAGCACTTCATATGTATACAAAGTGTTTAAAGCAAGTAAAATGTATTGTTTTTAAAATAATAAATCCTCTAAATTATTACAATGAAAACACTTCTACAATCAGAAAGACAAATACCCTAAATAAAAGATGAAACGATCTCAGACGGTAATAATGTACATGTCATCTTTCCTAAAGAGTCGTTTGTGTTGTCTATACTATTTACATTGTCTCTAGTACTTATCATCCTAGGCCTTCAACACCTGGTCAGTGCACCCTGAAATATTTCTCAAATCTCAAGACACACAGGTCCCATGCTTCTGCTTTTATAAAGGACCCATATACACGATGAGGAGGTCTCTATTTCCATGACATGCTCAGTTGGGCAGGCCTTCAATGGTTTGAAGGCTTAATAAAGAAGAATCAATAATCCAAATTTTGTAACGTGCCAGAGGAAGATTCGTTTCCCAGATCATTCCCTCTATATCCATCCAAGAAAAATATACTTGATCTTATTTTGAGAGAAAGAGACAGACAACTTGGGCAAAAGCACTTCCAGAAGTTGCCGCCTGTGTTTCCCCCTGCTGATTATCCTGGTGCCACTTGGTGGCGCTGTTGATTCCAGTTTGCTCTCTGATCCAAGGGGTGGGTATGTCCGTTGATCCAACCATTATAAGCTTGTGTCTCGAGCTCCATGAGGAACTTCATTTAGCCCTGACAGCCTTTATAGAAACACCCGCATGTCTATATTCCCATCACCTCCAGCTCGAAATGGTAAATTCTATAGTCAATGCATTCCTCTTAGAACCTCCCCTTGCTCTTTCTCCATAGACAGAAATCCAACCTTTCCCTAAAGGTGCCTGCCTTCCCTGTTAACTCTAGCTGGAGACCCCCGGGGGGTGGATGGCAATCTGGGAACACAACCGGGGGTGTCATCCTAGTATGGAGACAACCAGGCAGAGACCAGGAAAGAAAATGAGTTGATAAAAAGGAAGATGTACCACCATCTTGAGATTTTAAAAAATACAATATAAAACACGGAGAAAACAATGCTTGGATAGACTTCCAATGATATGGTGTATTTGGTAGGTGCTTTCTTTTACACCTCCCAACATACCTGCATGCGCATCCTATTTGGAACCAGGAACAAAAAGGTTCAGGGGGGTTTACTTGCTCAGAGGCAGGCACACAGTCAGAATTTGTGGATACAGGGCTGGAACCTCATCCTCTTCTCCAAGTCCCAGCAGCACACTGCCTTCACATGGCAGGGGTAAAAAGGATTCATGGTGTAAATACACGGAGACCCAACACCCTCCAGCCCAATGAAGACTGAAGTGGGGCCGCCCCGCTCTCAGGAAGGTCCTCGGTTCCTGTGCTCACTTGCCTCTCAAACACATAGAGACACTTATTGGGCTGCGTATTCCTTCATTTGTTCACCTTTTTTTCTCTGCCAGATTGCCAAGGCTGTTAATTTTTTTTAAGGTTTCAGTTATGCAACCCTTTGGAGAAGGACTGTACCCTGACAGGCGTGACCTTTGGTTTGTTCTCTGCACCCCTCAGAGCGGCTCTGCCTCTACTCTATGTTGATTCTTTTCCTCTTTTGTATAATAAGGGGACGTGACAGAAGCCTTGGTGACTGACAACATAGAATCCTCAGGGGAGGAGCAGAATGTGTATATTTTATATCAATAATTATCATGTTATTGCTTTGAACAACATGTATTATATTCTTCAGTGGGGAGAATAGCATGATAGATGTCTCAGCTAGCTCAGATCATAAATCAGGTCAGTGAACTATCAAACATGAGATATTTCTAGGGGCTGTGATCTTATTATCAGCATTTAGTTTATGATGCATATAAAATATGACTAACTGTAAAGTAATGATGCTGCTGTTTTAACAAACACCACCAGGCTTACATACAAAGAATGCCATCACAGCTTCTCAGGCACTTTGGAACAGCACATGCAGATTCTTGGGACTGCTCAAAACTCTGCGAAAATTCCTCTTTGGATATTGCATTCAGTGCCTGAGACATATACTTTTGCTTCTTCTCAGTTGTGGCAGAAATTCATACTTTGAGGGTGGATTTCATTTTCAGAAACAGCTGCGTCATTTGGAACTAAGTCTGGCATATAAGCTGAAGAAACTATTTGAATCAAAAGTAAGATTCATTCATTGAATTATTCAAACATTGCGTTGGATGCTACACAACATACAGTGAGCTTCTGCTCTTAGGGGCTCACAGCCTGGAAGGGAAGATGAGCGTGTACATACGTAAATAACATTAATAAAAGTAACACCATTTTCCCAAAGATATTTAAGCAGCTCTGGTTGCTTTTAAGTAGGACTATGACTAGAAAAAAAACAAGGCTGGGTTTCTGGATTGGCTCCTCAAGCAGTTATAAAAGCAGTTCCAGAAGGAGGTATTCCAAACCCGTTATAGCAACAGTAACTTCAGGAAAATGAGTACACAACCTCCCAACAGGGCTATTGCAACAAAGATGCTGGTCCAGACAGCAGTAGTTACAATCTGGTATCTATTCTTTTACTTGATCCAGTGTTCTTTTACAGTTCCATCGACTGACCCCAACAAAGCTGCAGTCATGGGTTAGGATAGCAAATGATAAGTAATCTGCCTCCTCAGCTCTCCTAAAATCAATGTGGCCATTAAACGTGAGGAGAGCAGCAGTGGCCTGGCACAGGATGGCAGAGCCTCCCACGGGAGCGGGGAGGGCGGCCAGCAGCAGGGGTGCCAGACTCGTTACAAACTGGGGTGTAGGTCAGTAGGTAAACATACAGAAGATGGCAGGAGCCAGGTCTCCTACTGTCAGAGAAAGGAGTTATAAATATAGAAAAGGAGATAATTGGAACTGGCGATTTTAGTGTGCACTCATAGGTATAGAAATTAATATTATATTCTAATAATTTCTAATTTCTAATAACCCAAAGAAATCTACAGATTCAGTACAACCCCTATCAAAAATTCCAATGGCATTTTTCACAGAAACAGAACAAATAATCCTAAAATTTGTATGGAACCAAAAAAGACCCCAAGTAGCCAAAGCTTTGAGAAAAAAAGAACAAAGCTAAAGGCATCACATGCCCCAATTTCAAACTATATTACAAAGCTATAATTATTAAAACAGTATGGTTTGGGCATAAAAACAGACACATAGATCAATGGTACAGAATAGAGAGTCCAGAAACAAACACACATACAGAGTGGGGCAAAAGTAGGTTTATAGTTGCCCATGTGGAAAATATACAATAATTAATAAATAACAATACAAGAATAAACTGTTTCACATATTCACAACTGTAAACCTACTTTTGCCATACCTTGTATACAATCAATTAATTTACAACAATGGAGCCAAGAATATACAATTGGGAAAGGATCGTCTCTTCAATAAATAGTGCTGAGAAAATGGACAGCCACATGCAAAGAATAAAACCCAATCACTATCTTATACTGTACACAAAAATTAACTCAAAATGGATTAAAGACTTAATTTTTAAGACATGAAACCATAAAACTAAAAAAAAAAAAAACAACAACACATAGGTGGTAAGTTCCTTGACATAGGTCTTGGTGATGATTTTTTAATCTGACACCAAAAGCAAAAATAAACATGTGGGACTACATCAAACTAAAAAAGTCTCTGCACAGCAAAGGAAACCATCAACAAAATGAAGAAGCAACCTACTAAATAGGAGAAAATATTTGCAATTATATATGTGTGTGTGTGTGTGAGAAAGAGAGAGAGAGAGAGGGAGGGAGAGAGAGATTAGGAGCTAATATTCAAATATATGAAGAACTCATACAACTCAACAGCAAAAAGAAAACAATCCGATTTAAAAACGGGCAGATCTGAATAGACATTTTTCCAAAGAAGCAATACAGATGGATAACATGAAAAGATGCTCAGCACCACTAATCACAAGGGAAATGCAAATCAATTGCAAATCAAAACCTCACACCTGTCAGAATGGCTCTTATCAGAAAAACAAGAACCAGTGCTGGCGAGGCTATGGAGAAAGGGAACCCTTGCGCACTGTCGTGGGAGTGTAAGCTGGTGCAGCCCCCTGGAGAACAGCATAGAGGTTCCTCAAAAAATTAAAAATAGAACTACCATGTAATCTAACAATTCCACTTCTGGGTATTTATGAAAAAAATTTTTAATTTTAATAAAACCACATGCTCATGGATATCAGCCTTTGGTGGTTGCCAAAGGCAGGGGGTGGAGGGTAGGGGGAGAGGATAAAAAGGATCAAAAGGTAAAAAGAAACAAAAATAACAATAATCTAGGAAGGTAAGAGGGGGTTATACATGAAATAAAACTAGCCCTGAGTTAATTATTGAAGCTGAGTGATATTAAATTGGGTTCATTATATAATTCTCTTAAAAAGAATAATATTTAACACACATATAAACACATATATTTCCTAGCTTGGCCTCTGAGAGGGCCTGGAAGGGGCGACACCCCAAAAGCCATTAGCATACCTAAAACCCTAATGCAGTGGTTCTCAACCTTCCTAATGCCGCGACCCTTTAACACAGTTCCTCGTGTTGTGGTGACCCCCAACCATAAAATTATTTTCGTTGCTACTTCATAACTGTAATTTTGCTACTGTTATGTTTTAGGCGACCCCTGTGAAAGGGTCGTTCGACCCCCAAAGGGGTGGCGACCCACAAGGCCTAATGCGTGGTGTCTAAGCATCATTCTTCACTAAAAGAAAACAGGGATCCTTGGAGAAATGGTTGATTCAGGGACAGACAGGGAAAATGTCAGATGAGCTGGAACATCTTAATGTGCCAGAAAGTAAGGAGGAGCCCAAAGAACGACAGAATCGTGTCAAAAGGACACAGAAACTCGCTTACAGCAGTTAACACTAGCCAGATGGGGGATATTTGAGGGATCAAAATAAATAATGATAGTGATGAGTGATAGAAAATCATAAGTCCATACTGATTTCAAAATGAACCCATTAAAAGTTTGATGAGGACTAGGGTACATACCTAGTCTGAAAAGACTCTGAATAAAATTCGTATTAATTACAAATGGAAAGAAATAATTTTACAGTGGAGAAGCCTGGCAGACACGAGCTTAGTCAAGTGACCAAAGCGAACATCATCACCAGGGGACATGTGAAAAGGTGCGTCACCTGGTGGGATGCAATGGAAAGAATACAGCACCGTGCCCAGGAAATCCCTGCCAGCAACGCCTAATCTGAACATAATCGTGAAGAAACATCAGCCAGACTCAAACCAAGGAACATTAAATGGCCTTCAAAAGTAGCTTGGAAGTCACTGTGGACTAAGGAACTGTTCCAGGTTGAAGGAGACTGAAGAAACATGACAAGCAAACACAGCTTCTGCTCGAAGGGATATTAATAGGACAGCTGGCAAAACTTGACTGGGGTCTGAGGGTTAGATGCCAGTGATAAATCAGCATCAGTTTCCGATTTGGATGGTTACACTGTGAACCATCACTGGTTACGTAGGAGAATTCCCTAGTTTGTAAGAAATTCACATGAGCCCGGCTGGTGTGACTCAGTGGTTGAGTGTTGACCCATGCACCAAGAGGTCGCCAGTTCGATTCCCAATCAGGGCACATGCCCAGGTTGTGGGCCAAATCCCCAGTGGGGGGCATGCAGGAGGCAGCCAGTCAATGTTCTCTCTCATCGATGTTTCCATCTCTCTCTCTTCCTCTCCCTTCCTCTCTCTAAAATCAATAAAGGGAAAAAAAATTTATAAAAAGAAATTCACATGAAAATATTTGGTGGTGATGAGATATCACAGAGCAACTTACTCTCAAATGGTTCGGGGAGAGAGAAATATTCTTTGTACTGTGCTTTAAAGTTTTTGTTAGTTTGAAATTTTTCCCCAAAAAAGATTAAAAGAAGAATGTGTAAAGAGAGTAGATTAAATGGTTTAACTGCAGCAAAGCCATTCCTCACCCACTCCACTGCCCAGCTTGATCCTATAAAGGTGAGCCAGCAACAGCAAGGGGAAATACCATACCTGTCCCAAAGGACTTGAAATAAAATAGATTTATTTAAAGAGAAAAAAATTACGGAAAACGTAGGAGGGGTGCGCCCTTTTCTTGACGACTGCCTCGTGGACCAAGGACCAGAGTGATGAAAAGAAACAGTAAACTTACCAGAGGCCATCAGAACCCCTTTAAGCTTAATATAAAACCTTTAAAAATTCTTTATACAAGAATATGAGTTAGGAGGGCCTGTCAGGGCAGAGTCCAGGCAGCACAGCTTGACCCCAGGACAAGCAATAGTCGATTTTAATTGGTTTCACCAATGGGCCGAAAGGAATTGTGTCGCTATTGTGTTTGACCATCCAGGAAGATTCCCCGCACCTTCTGGGCATAGAGGTTGCTCCTGCCCCCCAGTCGCAGCACCCCACCCTCCTCACAACAGTGAGGTGTTTAAGCGGTGTACTGTGACCCAAAGGAGCCCATGTGAGTGCTTCCAGAAACATTTTTACAATGCTAAAAGAAAGCTCTCTCTTGGCACCTCGGTCACCCAGCTCTTCTGGGATTTCAGTGGATACTCTAGAACCTTGCAGAGCCTGTGGCCCCTTTCTTACGAAAGCCACCAGAGACTGGCTTCTCTCACTTGTCCCCAAAGAGTCATGACTAATACAGCTGTCATCCTGGAGAGAGGCAGTCCATAGTATAAATTAGTGACCTGGATTTCCGGCACCTGACCCACATGTTTCTGTACCATACACTGACTTCCAGGCCCTGATGACCTACCAGATAAACCAGACCCTGAAGTCCCAGATAGGTAGAGCTCGGAAATTAAATCCTGGAGTCCAGAGGAATGGGAGGGGCCTTGCAATGTCCTCAAATTTCTCAGGCCCCTTCATTGAACCACAAATGGCCAGTTCTGCACAGTGCCCCCATTTACGGTCTGTGTATTGAATGCAGCTTGTCATCTGTCCCCAGGTGCCTGGTGTGTGCTGCTCATCTCCACAGTTACACCTTAACTGCTGTATGGCCAAGAACCTAGACTTCCTTTCGCTCTCACTGCAAATCACTGATTGAATGGTTATCACAAGCATAAAAAGGTCATGTTAAAGCTCAAGGCTCTGAGCAAAAAAAAAATGACTAAAGATAGCTAAAGAATTTCAGTATAAATACATAGTGCCTTATTCGAGATAGACTGGCCAAGAAATAACTGAATGAATGAAGTCACCTTGCCTTTCCCCTTCCTGTTAAATCGCCAGCAACGTTCGAGCCAAAGCACAGAGGTCAAGCACACCAGCACAGAGTGAGCCTGCGTGCTGCCAAGCCTTGATGTGACTTTACCACCTGGCCTGGTCATGGTTCTTGGTCAACTCATTAGGAAGCCTGGTGGGGAGTTTATGCATGGCTAGCCTTGTCGCACATGAATGCGTTTCAGAAAAGAGACCAGTGGGTTTGTGCAGGAAAATGTGAAAGGGTTATGCCAATCTGATCGCCTCTATCTCAAGGCAGTGTCACTGTGCTTGTCACACTCACTGTGCCTAAACAGCTTCTTCCCAGCCAGGAACACTTGGAAGACAAATAACCATGCATGTGGAAAGAATCACTTTCTAAAACTGCTTGACTTTCATGTTAGGACCCATTTTATTCCTTATGCTACATCACGTGCTATTCCTGAAATCTTTATATTTCTTTAAAGAGCATAATGTACTCAGAGACTTTATTAAGTCACATCAGCTTTATTCTCATTGGCTTAGAAACATTGAATTTTTACAACAGGGTATTTTCAATTAATATATTTAAAACAGCAAATGTGTAAATGTTTATATGAAAATCATTTTTACTATATGAAAATCATTTTTCTCCATAAACATTTTAAAGTTTATATTTGTTAAAGTCAAATTTTATTCTGACATCAATACACATATATTCATAGCTGTGTGTTCATATATTATGTGTAATATTGTAATAATATATATATATATATATAATAATAGGCAACAGCAGGAAAGGAAGCAAAAATATTCCTTCCACGCTGGCATCTTACTCGGCAGAGCAGACAAGTCACTCAGGCATTATGAATAAACACACAATTATTTTAGGTATATCGATGGGGTCTGGAAACCTGCATTTTTTTCATTTAGGATTTTCTTAAAATGGGCTACATCTGTAGTTTGCCTTATCTTCACAATATTGCTTTGATAAGATGTATTTTTCAAAAGTCCATAATATGTTGCCACCTGGCAGAATGCGGTGTCCCACTGGTGCAGTGACACAGGAAACAAAAGAAAGAGCAGCACTGTTGGCTGTGCTTCACCATCGTTGTCACGGGAGTTTAAAGCGCCAATTCCATGCTATTTAACAGTAGGCCCAAGATACAGTAGAGCTCTTTTTGTATTGGTGTTTAGAAATAACCCACAGCAAATATCAGCTTATGCAAAACTGCACAATTTGTGTAGTACACTTTTAGCTGTTTGTCAATTGCATTAAGACCCCGTAACTCAAACAGCATGATGGGGTTTCCATAAGGTTATCAATGCTCCTTATCTGTTCCCTCTCAAACTTGAAAAGTTATTCTTTAAAACATTGAAGCCAAAGGATGGCCTCAAGAGTTTTGTTTCTGGAGGTGCATATTGGAATCAGACTTCTGGTGAAACTAAAAAACCATGGATAGACACCAGCTTGCTAAAGAATCCAGTCACACCTTGCGTACCTGCCACCATTAGGGTAAATGACAAACCAACTTCATTGCCCTTTAGAACCCGCATGTCCTCCCCTCACCACATACACACCACATGCTTTCATACCTTGACACTCACTATGTGTTCTCTGCTTAGGATTCAACCAACCAACCCCAATCCCAACCAACTTGTTTACCTGCTAAACTATCCATCTAGACTAAGCAGAGCTATTACTTTTGCAAGGGATGTTTCTTAATCCACCAACCACCATCCCTCACCAAGAACTTACCTGCCTCTCTCTTCTGAGCTTCCAACCCACCCTGTATACACTCCTCCAGAAAAACACATAATACAGTGTCACATTCATTTATTTTTCTATTTCTATGAACTCTTGGAGGACAAAGACAACATCATCTCTTTGCATCCCTAATGACAGGCAATGGTTACTGTCATCAACAATAAGTGTTTGTTGAATGAATGAATGAATGAATGAGTTCTCTGAAAACTAAAGCTTACCATTTTTTATCTCATTTTTCCTTTTTATGATGAATCTTGAAGTTCTCACTAAGTTCCTTGAGCATCCTCATTGTTTTGAACTCTGCATCAGGTAGATTGTTTGTCTCCCTTTCATTTAGTTCTTTTTCTGGAGACTTCTCCTGTTCTTTCACTTTGGGCATGTTTCTTTGTCTTCCCATTTGGCTGCCACCCTGTGTTTCAAAGTATTAGGTAGAGCTCTTACATCTCCCAGTCTTGGCAGAGTGGCCTTAGGTAGTAGGTGTCCTGTGGGGCCCAGTGACCCAGTCTCCCTGGTAACCTGAGACGAGTGCTCCAGATGTGTCCCTTATGTGGGTTGTGTGTGCCCTCCTTTTGTAGTTGAGCCTTGATTGCTGTTTGGAGGAAGTGATCCTCAGGCTAACGGCTGTAAGGTGTGGCTGTAACAAAGTGGAGGAGCTGTTGTACAGGGGTTGACCCTATGGAGAAAGATTTGCTTTAGCAGGATTCTGGTGCCTGCCGAGTCTGCCCTTTGAGTGGGCCATTCATGGAGGTGGTTCAGTGATGCTCTGGTGTGATCTAAACAAAACTCGACACTGGGTATGTTGGTTCTGGGGCCTCTTGGGAGGTACAGGTCAAGGTCAGCTTCTGCCTGTGCCCTGCCCAGGGCCACATGGTGTCACCTACAAAGTATTCTGCAGATGTCTGCCACTTGTCCTGGGCTTAAAGGTGCCTGGGAGTTGAGGCTGCTTAGCAAGAGTTATGGGGTACACCAAGGCCAGATTCTGCTTGTTTGGGGTTTGTGAACCTTTGAGACATTTTAGGAAATTCCACAGCATGAGCCAAAATAGGCCATTTGTATAGAAAAGCCACTGGAAGTAGCTTGGGTGGGCCCACAAGTTGGGTGGGGCAGAATCTCAGGGAGTCACCAGGGCGAAGGATACAGTGTGAGCCAAAGTGATGGAAACTCAAATATGGTGCCAGCCTGCGCCTGCAGGACGAGGGCTTAGCAAAGGAACAATGGCTTCTGCCAGCACTTTTGTCTGGGAGAAAGCTGCCCCTCCAGCCATTACCCTGAAGCCAGACAATTCAGTTCTCCCCGTATGTCCCTGGCTGCCCTAGCACTGGAGCTCAGAGACAGGGAGTCTGCGTAAATCCATGCACCAGTCCTTTAAGAGGAATGCCTGGGACTCTAGAGCCCTCCATCTCACTCAGCCACAATCACCACTGGTTTTCACAGCCAGAAAGTTATGCGGACTTCTCTTCCCAGCACTGGAACCCTAGACTGGGGGGCCTGGTGTGGAGCTGGGACCCCTTGCTCCTTATTGGGGACCTCCACAGCTATACACACTGAGATATCCCTCCCAGTGTGTATCTGCCACATGTGGGGTGGGACCAGCCTGTTCTTCGCCTCTGCCCCTCCTACCAGTCTCGATGTGGCTTCTTTACATCCTTAGTCGCAGAATTTCTGTTCAGCTAGACTTCAGGCAGTTCTCAATAATGGCTGTTCTACAGTTTAGTTGTAATTTTGAAGTGGTCATGGGAGGAGATGAGTACAGCATTTACCTACTCTGCCATCTTTACAGGAAGCCCCAAGAATGTTTTTTTTACAATGAATGAATTAGTCACACAACATTTTTGTTCTAGTCCTTATCCACCTCACTGACCTGTGTTACATTCAGTCACCTGGGGCCAAATGTCAGCTTCTAGGAATTAGAAAGTTGAGTAGCCTCCCTGTCCCCACGCGGCTTTGCCATTGACCATTTCTCACTTGACTCAGAACTCACAACTCATGGTTGCTGCTCGCTGCTGTTCACCTCCTGCTATTCAGTCTAAATACATTTCTCTACTGAACTTTAGATATACACATCCAACTGGCTAGCACAGAGATCCACTTAGATGTCCTGCAGAAACTTCAGACTCAACATTACCAAAATCAGGTTCATCACCCACCCCCACAAAAAAAATTCTATTTTCTCCCCAGTGTCCCATCACATCCAACCAACACAACCTTGGCACAACTTTGACTCTTCCCTCTCCTCCACAGCCCAAGGTCAACTCCACCTCCTGAAGCTCTCAGAATGTTCGCATATTTCCCTTCCTACCACCACTGCCTGGGTGCTCATGCTCCATCCTCTCTTTCTGGGCTTAGTAAACAGCCCCTGACTGGGAGCAAGGAAACAAGGTAGTATTGTACATTAGCTGAGAAGCCTTTCCTTGTCTACAAGTGCAATTCTATTGTGTGGGGTGGGGTGAGTGGCCCCTTATAATGTCTGTTGTAACATTTTCCTGTTTGAACACCTGACCTTAGATCCTTATTTCCTCAAAAATATCTTGAGAATGTTTAATGTGGTTGTGGCATTTCAATAAATGAAAGAAAGAATAAAAGATCAAGGACCCCAGGGTTTATGTTTTTCTACTGCAAAGAAATACAGTATGAGACAGTTAGGCAGCCTACAAAATGCAGTGTTGATACAAAACATAAACACACTTCATCTCTTTACCCAAGTTAGCTACTAGGTGCCTTCAGGTTTTCCTCTAAAATTTTCCCCAAATTCAATCATGTTCATCTCTCCAACTGAGACTCTTAGTATGTCATACTTAGATTGCTACCATAAGATAGTTTTCCTCACCTTATATTTTCTATCAATGATTTATCCATAATTTAATCATCTACCATGTCATTTTTCCAATTTGTTAAGGTCAATTTGAATTATTTCATGTTATACAGAGTATCAGCAATTTCATGAAGTCTGTAAAGTTGACGTCATATTCCCTAGTTCTTAATGAAGTTACCTACAGCCATATTAAGCAGAATTGGTCCCTCTGTGCTATCACGCTATTGCCTGTGGAAATAATGATACATGTTCTATGGATGTGACATTCATACATTCATTCATATACCATTACTATAGTCAAAAGTATCAGCTTACTAAAGTAAAGTTGAACACAGCTATTATTGTTCCATTATTTACCTGTCCTTTCATTCGTCTATACAGGCAGTTAGATTAGCCTAATGTGATTTAGTTTACGTAAAACTCTGTAGGTAACTAGGTTCCTCTAGAAAAGATAGTAAATTATTTGACAATTTATTCTGCTCTCTTCATGTATTTGACGTTAGGCTGACTTGTCTATAATTTCCGTGGTCGATCTATTTAGCTCTGTATTTCTTTAAGCTAGTCACAATACTTAACATATTTTCATTCTCAGGGACTTCTCTTTATCTCCATAGTTCAAAAATAATAATAAAAATGACTCGCCACGACAATGGCACCCGCTAGCTCCTTCAGTACCCAGTGTGCCTGACTAACACAAATAGTTCCCGTTCTTCAAAGCACTTTTTAACTCTTTTTCTATTTTGACTCTCTTTATTTTCATCAAAACTGGGAACTGTTCCAGCCCCTTCACATCTGATATCTCTCATGAAGAGTGAATTGAATAAGACATTAAAAGCCTCTGCCTTTTCACCAGCTTCTGTTATCGGTTTTCCCAGCCTGTCCATCAGGGACTCATGCCAAGCAACTGGTGAAATTATATTACAACAAAGTCTTTCTGAAACTCGCAGTAACTAGCCCGTATGGACAGGGTCCAAAGTGGACTCACAGTATATTCTCTCTGATCTAGGAAACGTTTATGACAAGAGAATGAGAGAATATAGATTGCCTTTTTCAATTTTTATATATTTTTTTTCTCTTAGATTCGTGTACACCTTCCAACTGGAAGGGAAAAGAGGAAAGAATTTTTTTAAGAGCATTTCTATTTATTCCAAATCGGGTTAAGGCGTTCCATTTTTTTCATTTTAACACAAGCAAATGAAGATTCTTCAAGATTTGGTCTCTTTTCACCTGGCTGTGCCCACCTTGGTGACTCAGAGAAGTACTCGGCAAAGATATGCATGGTGGAGCCAGGGTCTCCTGGCCCAGTGAGTTCGAAGCATCTTGTTAGAGGACCACGAGTTGGACAAAATTCTAGAGCTGGAAATGAAAGAAATCAGCAGGAAACGGTGGCTTCCAGCCTTTGCTTGGTTTGCCTCTAGCTCCTCCTCCCACCACGGAGCGCTTCGAAAGAACCAGGTACCCAGAGCCAAGTTCATCAGCCCTCCACCAGCAGTGAAAAGGCTCCGTCAGTGTTTATCCAGCCTGCTAAGCCCATGAAAACTGAATAACATTTCCAAACTGCCACTCTTGCCAACAAGCTGAAACAGAAGAAAGAGTGTGCAAGTAGATGTGGTCAAAATGTTTTAAGTGCTTCCTTCAAGATTAAAGAGAGTTGGGAGAAGATATAAGGGCCTCTTTGGCTCCTGTATCCATAAATCTCTATCTTGATCAAATATATCCCAGTTCACTCACTAGAAGAGGAGAAAAATATTTTATCCTGAAAAATCTACTGCTTCATACACAAATCACTACACTTCTTGTGAAAATCTTTTTTTTTTTTTTTAAGTCCTAGACTGGTTTCCTACCCCTCCATGCATGTGTTATTCATACTCCATGAATCACACCAAAGTTTTCACTGACCTTCTTTTGTACAGAAGTAATTTTTTTTTCTTAGAACCAGGAAACATTTTGTCATCTTTGTGAAAGACTATTTTCCATTCCAACCTTTCCTTAGAAAATTCTATTTATCTGTGGTTTGACACTTTAAGCATCATTACTCAATTTAATTTGTTCTTACGAGTTCTTAAGAGCCTAAAGAAGTCCTGCAGTCAGCCACTGTTTGAACCTGTCCCTTCTCAAATGTCAGTAGCATATGTTTCACAGGTTCCTGTTAACATCAGGTGGAAAAATAAGGTCACCTGTCTCCCAAGACTCACGTCGCTGACAGTGGATTTCACTGAACCAGATTCATCAACTGCAAGATAACAATACTGTAGGAGAGACTAGAACTCTTCCTCATAAACTATTCTTAACTGCTGGAGAAGAAAAAACAAGGGCCCACAGACAAAAGCAGTGGCTGCAAGGGCACAGAAACCCCCTCCCCCAATTAGGCAAAGGCATCCAAAGTGTAGGTGTTCCTATGATTTATATTAGTGCATCCAGAATCTGACACCATTAAGCACTGTAGTTCATGGACCACCTGCATCGAAGTCAATGGAAGTGTTTATTTAAACTACAGTTTCTGCACTGGCCAGTGTGGCTCAGTTGGTTGGGCATTGTCCCATGCACCAAAGGGTCACCGGTTCAATTCCTGGTCAGGGCACATGCCTGGGTTGTGGGCTCGGTTCTGGTAGGGGCCATGCAGTAAGCAGCTGATTGATGTTGTGCTCTCACATTGATGTTTCTCCCTCTCCCTCGCCCTTCCTCTCTCTCTAAAAATCAAAAACTACTTAAAAAATAAAATACAGTTTCCAAGGCCTTGTCGCAAACCAAATATAGTATTAGAATCTAAGAGGTGGGGTCCAAGAACCAGCTCCCTAGACTATTCTTAGGTCCACTAAAGTTTCTGAACCCCTACCCTAAAAGATAAGTCTTACAAATGTTCTACCCAGAAGAGTTATCGCATGGGTGGTAAAATGTGGAGACATCTGGCCAGGTATGGATTGAGTTGGGGAAAATCTAGCCTAAGAAAAGCAGGTAGAAGGAGTGATAAGGGAATCAATGTTGGAGAGAGAGAAGTTCATAAGGAGGAGAGTTGGCCAAAACCAGCTACAAGGTCCCCTATATGCAGAAATTTTTTTTTTAATTATAAATCAATAAACTTTGGGAAAACACTGAGTTAAGGGTGTTAATCTATGATATTAGCATAATTCTACCTTTAAAACCAAACCACTAAACTGCTATTCAAACTCAGGATTTTGAAGCAAATCAGATGGTTTAGAGCATAACGTTAAGTGTGCGACGTATGGATCATAAAGCATGGGAAGTATGACTTGAATCAGAATGACAATTTTCTCTTAAATCTTGAACATTTACTATATGAATTCACCTGAAATTGACTTTAGAACATGCTGTGCTCGGAGACAGAAGGACACCCCAACACTGTTTGTCTCCTGGTCACTGTTAGCTTCATTCTGTCTCAGTTAGAAGGAATCTACTGATGTCAGTTTTTTGAGAATGTGACAGGGAAGACTTGGGTTAGCTTTCTGGTGCGTTCTTCCCCCACCAGTCATCACAGTACTCTAAAAAGGCAGCCAGACTGGAATGTAAGAAAACCTGGGTTCTTGTCTCCACTAACCCACTAACTAGATTGGATAAACCATGTAACCTCATAGGGCACAGCTTCCTCGTCGGTCTGAAGAAGTCAGACCACTCTATCTTCTGGCTCTAACATTCTAAATGTGGCATTAAACAGTGATGCTATGCTTTTTGCGTTAAATAGGATGAAATCTATAGGCACCTCAATTTATTTTCCTCCAAAGAGAAATGTGTATGTCGAAAATGATCCTGTTGTTAATATTGTGACTGTGGCTAGGAAAACAAAAATGATTCTGCCTGAAAGAAAAAATGAAATCTACTTTGGACTTTAAATGTTGAGATTCTTCTTTACCTTCACTCCATCTACCTTAGCTCTCTCCTCCCTACCCTGACCCTCAGCTAGTTCTTTTAGCTCATCCTGGGCATGACATGATTTTCATCTAAAACTTACTCTCCCTGCCCCCCCCCCAAATTTGTTGAGTGCAGTATCTTCAATTAGCTTGAAAAAATTGTTTAAATGCTCTTAATAGTTCTGTAAAGAGCAAAATATTTATGCAAATTTTTAGAGGTACTTGATTTTCAGTGTATGTTTTCAACAGAGATTTCAGTTGATTTCATCACATCAGTCCACCTTTCCTTAACTTGTCTTACTTTCATCCTCTCTCTGGGTCCATTTGTCCCTCTACCCTCCTTAATCACAGTATCAATAACTTGCAACATGTCCTTAAAAGCAAATATCTCTCAGCTTATATTTCATTTAAATACACTTGTAGGACTTTTAACTTCCAGATACCACTACTTGGGAAATGTCTGCCCACACTGCCAACTCTTTGCTGTTTACAAACAAAATTTACAATATCTTTCTGTTGCCTCTTAGCAAATAAAATGAACTCAATAATATAGTGTGTCCCTTGTCTTCCCTATAGCAATAGGTTTGCCTCCATTTCAGCATTGCTTACAATAGTCCTTTTACATATTGTCAGGCTTTGAGCTCTGCCTGTCTTATTCTGGTTACATCATTACCAACAAAAGATTTGCAAACAGGTGTCCATGGCAAGCAACAAGAACAAAAGGAAAAGTCCAAGAGAAATGTAAACGGAAGAGGTAAGGCTGAGTCAATGTCTGATGAAAGTGGAATGCTGAGCACCCAAAAGCAACCACTTTAATCTCCACCCAAATTATTGGCATTTCCGTGAAACATGAAATAAATGAAGACATTGGACTTTTTTCTTGGTGTGATAGTCACAGCTTCATGCAAAGGACTCTAATGACACAAGGGCAGTCACTTCCTACAGAGAAATTCTTTTCCGTATTTCATGGACTAGTCAGGTGCAGCCATTCTAACTCACGGCCCTACATAAAATGAGCACTTGTAAAAATCTCCTTTTGAATTTGGATATTTTCTGTAACCCTGGTGGCTAAGTGCTGATACCAACAATTATGTAAGTGTAAACAGTTGTTGGAAGAGGCAGAAATCAGTAATGATGGGTCAGTTGAAAAGAGACAAAAACGTGGGGTGGGTGAGGGTTTATGACAGTGATCAGACTCAATTGTAGGCTTCTCTCAGGTAACAATATTGCAGCACACACAGAGAACAGATGCGAAAGGAGACATTTCCATTCATTTGCACAAAAGAGCAGGACAGGACTAGAACTTTTTCCTCTTTGTAGCCCTGGAACTTGTCCTGGCACAGAGTAAATGGTCAATAAATGTTCACTGAATGAAAATACAGCACTAAATCCAGAGTAAGGAAACCCGTTGATGTTGAACAATCATTGTGCAATCCAACCACCAGCAAGGTGGTTGGGTTTTTCTATCCTCTTAGTAAAGAGAAGCCATTCTGCCCATCTTAACGCTAGAACTGGAATAATTTCTTGGTTCACAATTTCCTCTCTCTCAATAACTCCTCCCATGCAATCATTCCATGAACCTGAACTCAGGTCATTTAGGGTTCTACAAGACTGTTATGGGAAAGCCTAAATATTCTTCAATGCGTATCATCATAATTTTAATGTATATAGAAAAGAACAAAATGTGACAGAGTCCCCCTCTGGCCTACTTCCTCCATGGCTTCTCATCTGAGATGATTTGACTAGTCATTTTGCCTCTAGCCGCAGCCTTAGCAAAGAAGTCAAAATGAAATAAGTTTGCTTTCTTCATAAACATATCATTAAAAAGGTCTATTACAAGATGTGAACCTATTGAGTAGATTATTAAACTAAAAGGGAAGGGTATGAATTCAATAATTCTATTTTTTCTATGTGAACTCCAATACTCTCAGAACCCCGCCCATCCACACCACGGCCTCTGCTCCCTCCCCGGGCTGGTGCCAGCCTGGTCTCTGTCCCTTCACACCAGCTCGCCATTGCTATTCCCACCATCTGGAGTCAGTTTTCATATCTCTGTCTCATCAACTCTCCATCTATTTTAAAATATCATCTGAAAACATATGTTTCCCCCCCACACACACCCCTTTCAATTTCCTCTCTGCTTTTATTTATTTCATCTTCTGACTTCCTTCAGCTCTGAAAAAACTCATCTGATTCACTTCAGAAAACTGCTCTACAAAGGGCTGTAACTGCATGTGATATGAAAGATTGTAATCTCTCAGGTTTGAAACATCTCATATGAGTGGTCAGCATATGCTCCTCCATTTTATCTCCATGAATTGATGGCAAGCACAGGAAAGAATACGCACCAGGAAATGAGGGCATTTCTAACATTAAAATCACCTCCAACGCCGCAGATCATTTCCAAGTGGCCAGCGCTGCCCTGCTCCGTTGTACAAGAAGCCACCCCGAGATCATCACTGAAAGTAGCTGTGCTGAACATCTTTTCAAACACTTAGAACAAGTAAGAAGCTGCTCAACCCATTAGGGTTACCAACGAGAGCATTGGGGGGTGGAGAGGGTGGGAATCAAGCCCCCTTTAAGCCCTTATATTTCCCTTCAAAAACTTGACCAATAACTTGGAACAAAAAAGAAAAAGAAAAGGAAACAATACCCCAACACAAAGAGATGACAAACATGCTCTAGACACCCAATCAGTCCGAAACCTCCATTCCCAGACTGCTGGGCCATCTCCTTCCATTGCCTCTTCACTTTCTCTAACCTCTGCCACTGTGAGGACCCCCTTTGAATTCTCTCCGCCAGCATTTATCAGTCGTGTACAGGACGTGTGGTCCCTGATCCGTCTCCAACATCAGCCAGTGCTTTTCTGCACTGGGCTGTTGACTATGATTCTTTCATCCTATTTGCCTTTTCTTTCTTTATTCCCCCTCCCCACCGTGAAGGAGCTGAAAAATGAGGATCTCACTCTCAAAACTCCACTCTATTGTCAGTTCTGTGGCTGCAGCAGTTGTGAGAGCTGGAAGAATCACTGTTGCTAAGCAACACTTCTGCACCCAGTGCAAAAGATAAAGAGCACCATGTGTGGCTCTGAGGATGAGGTTGTCCAGCTCCCTGTGAACTCAGGGGGCCGACCTCGGGACAGTCCACAGAGAAGTGGTCATTCTATGAACACAGGGCTTGGGGAGGAGAGTTCTTAAGTTTTCTTTCTTTTTCTTGAGATCATTTCTCATTTTCTCCAAAAGTAATATGACCTAATAGGCAAAGACATGGATGGCAGGATTGATCTGTGCCACAGATTTACTCATTGAGCAGAGCTGCACAAATGACTTGGTTTTTTCCCCTTGAAAACGTGAAAATTAAAATCAGCTGCTTCACAAACTGTAAGAAAATGATTTTTTAAACAGCATTATAAAGTCCTCAGCAATGACTACACTAAGTTATTCAATGATAACACATTTCCTGCCAGCCCTCCTCAGATGTCTCCTGTAGCAGTTTTTCTTATCAGAGGTTCCATTCTCGCATACTGACCTTCCATGGAAACATTTTGTGTTTTTTTGGAGGAATTATTAACCACCAGAATGTAACTTTAGAGAAGGGAGATCATGCACACCCTGAAGGAGAAGTGGGTGAGCCTGCCCTTCAGCCACATCCCTCAGGCTCTCCCCTGGGTCACTTCCTGAACCGAGACAAGAATTGAAAGAGTGGATGGTATTACAACATCATGAACTTCTTGAACACTGGCCTTCTGTAAGGCTAAACCTCCTGTGATACTCAGATCCTTCCCTGTGACTAGCACTGCTAGTCGCCCCCACAAATCTACTCTGTTCTTCCAAGATAAGACTTCATGCCCAGCCGGCTGTGGCAAAGTAGCAGCTCTGGCCAAAACAATCTGCACAGAACTGACAGGTGAAACTTTCTGGTTGTGGTTTCCATTTCTCCTCCACATCCCCCCCACACACTCATACCCATCCCTTCCTGTTGAAGGAAAAGTGAACATGGTAGGAGCCAAAATGAAACATCTGGACCAGGGCAAGACCTAGGTATGGTGAAAAACATGAATGAGACTGGGTCTCCGATGACTTCCCAGAGCAGAGCCACTTCATCAGCTCAGATGGAAGTGACAGCGAAATGCACTTCAATCCTGTTAAAACTGCTATTACTTGGCTTCTCTGTCACTTGCAGAACCTAAATAATGTGTACTCCATGAATTTATGTTCCACCTCAGAGGATTTCCCAGACCCAAGAAGTGTCAAGCCTGCCGGTAGAACAACTGCATGCCCAAAGGAAACTTGAAAAAGTTTAATAAGTGGAAATCGTAATGAGATCTGCCACTTACTGAACACCTCTTTCCACCATCCCAAGAAAGTGAAGCAGTTCTCATCTATAATTCAGTTTAGGAAACATCATGCTTTCAACTAACCAGCATCTATTTACTAAGCACCACTGTGTACAAAACACTGTCAAAACAGAGTGGACGCCACAAAGAAGGGCAGGACACGCCAGACTTCTGGGAACTGACATTCTCAGGGGTGTATCATGAGATGTAGCATTTTGACAAGGCTATCAGATGATGTGTGACTATCCTGGAAAATCAGTTCAACTTTCTTTAGATTAATGTTTGCATGCTACACCTTTTCCAATCCTCTTACTTGTAATCTATCTGTGTCTTTACAATGAAAGTGGGTTACTTATATCCAGCACAAAGTTGGGTCTTGCTTTCTTATCCATTCTGACAAAATCTGCCTTTTTTTTTTTGCTAGAGTTTAGACCATTTACATTAAAATGGTTGGGTTTCAATATACTATCATGCTGTTTTCTATTTTCCAATCTATTCTTTGCTCCCTTTTCTTCATTTTTACTTTCCTTTGGATTAAGTATTTTTATGATTCCATTTTATCCCCTTTGTTGAGCTATAAGTTATACTGCTTTGTTTTGTTTTTCTAGTGGTTTCATTAGGGTTTATAAGATACATCTTTACCTTATCCAGTCTACCTTTAAGTTTTTATACCACTTCACACACAATACAATAACCTATGACAGCATACTTCTCTTTACCCCCTCCTGGTCTTTGTGCTACTATTGTCATATATTTTATTTCTACAGTACCCCCACAATATATTGCTATCATATTCACTGTAAACAGTTCATTTAAAGACATTTCTAAAAACAAGAAGCCTTTTGTATTTACACTCATATTTGCCTTTCCTAGTGATCTTCCTCCCTTTGTGTCGATCCAGGCTTTCATCTGATATCATTTTCCTCCTGCCTGAAGAACTTCATTTAACATGTCCTGTCATGGCAGTCAGCTGGTGATAAATTCTCTCAGCTTTTGTATGTCTGAAAAAGTCTTTATTTCATCTCTTTTTTTAAAAAGTATTTTTTCTGGGTATAGAACTCTAGGTTGAGAGTGTTTTCCTTTCCGTGCTTTAAAAGTGCTGCTCCACTGTCTTCTGACTTGTACTGTTTCCCATGAGTAATCCACTTATTCTTACCTTTGTTCTTCTGTACCTAATGTGTCTTTTGCCTTAGCTGCATTCAAAATCTTTTTCTGTAACACTGGTGTTAAGTAATTGATTATGATGTACTTTAGTGTAATTCTCTTCAGTTTTCCTCTAATTGGAGCTTGTTAAGCCTTTGGATCCACAGTATTATAGCTTTTACCAAATTTGGACATTTTACATTTTTTTCTACATCCCCTTCCCACCTTTGTTACTACAACTACAAATATGACAAGCTCCTTGTTGTTATCCCACAACCCACTGACGCTCATTTTTTCAGTCTTTTTGTTTTGTTTTGTTTCATTTTGAATAACAGTTATTTATTCAAGTTTTCTAATTATTTTATCCATGGTGCCTAATCTATTGTTAATCACTCCAGTGTATTTTTTATCTGGTTGTATTTTTCAACTCTCAAATTTGATTTGGGTCTATTTTATATTTTCCATGTCTCTCTTTATCATACTATGTTTTTTCTACCTACTGGAACTTCTACAGTATATTTATGATAGCTATTTAAAGGTCTTTGTATTAGTTGGCTCAGGCTGCTGTAACAAAATGCCATAGACTGGATAGCTGAAATAACAGACATTTATTTCTCACAGCTCTGAAGACTAGAAGTCCAAGCTCAAGCTGCCAGCCAATTCAGTTCCTGATGAGGACCCTTTTCTTGGCTTGCAAACAGCCACCTTCTCACTGTGTCCTCACATGGTGGAGAGCAATTTCTTTCTTTCTTTTTTTTTTTTTTTTATCCTCACTGGAGGATATTTTTATTGATTTTAGAGAGAAAGGAAGGGAGAGAAAGAGAAAGAAACATTGATGTGAGAGAGAAACATCAATCGGTGGCCTCCTGTATGCACCCAACCAGGGATTAAACCCAAAACTTAGGTATGTGCCCTAACCAAGAATGGAACACACAATCTTTGTGTATGGGATGACCCTCCAACCAACTGAGCTACCCTGCCAGGGCTCTCTCTTTGTCTTCTTATAAAGCCATTAATCTCATCATGAGAGGTCCACCCTCATAATTCCATCTAACCCTAACTACCAAATTACCAAATGCCCCATCTACAAATACTATCACACAGGAGATTAGAGCCTCAACATATTAATTGTGTGTGTGTGGGGGGGGTGTTATATCTGGATCTTTTTCTACAGATAATTTTCTTCCTCGCTGTGGGTCATGTTTTTCTGATTCTTTGAATGCCTGGTCATTTTTTATTGGATTCCAGACAATGTAAATTTTAATCTGTTGGGATTGAAGTTCTTGTAAATATTTTTGGGCTCTGTATTGGATGCAATAAAGTTACTTTGAAACAATTTGATCGTTCCATGGCTTGCTTTTAAGCTTTAGTAATCAAGACCAAAAGAGTCTTTGGTATAAGGGCTCATTTTTCTGCACAATTTAGGCAATGTCTTCTGAGAACCCCAATTGATATTCTGCATGTCAGGAGGTCTTTCCACTCTAGGTGGTAGAGAAATGAACTATTGAGCTCCAGGAATGATTCCATCTGATTCTTTGACATGTCTTTCCCTGGTCTCAGGCAGTTTTCTCACATGCATTCACTGAAAACTCTGCAGATCTTTGGAGCTGTCTCCCTGTAGTTCTATCCTATCCAGGACCTTAGCCTGTGAATTCTACAGGCTATAACCTCTTCAAACTCTGAACCCTGTGTCCTCCACTGAGGGCAATAGCTAAGCTCTATTATATTATGATAATATAATATAGGGGATTTTCAAGATGGTAGCAGAGTAAGCAGAAGCTACACTCACCTCCTCCCAGGACCAAACTGAAATTACAACTAAATTAAAGAACAATCATCCTGAATAACCAACTGGAGTCTTATAATCAAGGAATTACAGAAGAAGCCATATAGAGACTGATAGGAAGGGCGGAGATGTGAAAAGGTCCAACTCTGCTCCCACGGGCAGCAGCTGAGGTTCCAAAGGGATATCTTAGCTGCAGGGGGTTGGGGGTACATGTTCCTCCTAAGAAGCATAGGGCCTAAACCTCAAGCCACGCTCTCCAGCCCAGAGCACCAGAGCCTGAATGAGGTGCCCATATAACATCCGGTTGTGAAAAACAGCAGGGTTTCTATCCATCAAGGAGAGTTAGAGTCTGCTAGAGATATAGGCACCCTCTTAAAGGGCCAATGCATAAAATTTTGTTCACAGCCACCCACCCTGGGCTGTGGTGGAGGGAGGGAAAAATTGACTAGAATTGTTCAAAAAGAGTCTGAAGTTTATGGCTCTGGGGAGGGGCTGGGAAAATAGTCAACAAGATCCCTGTGCTGAGTCATTCTTCCATACTGCAGAGGTCATCTTTCTTGGGTGGATCACACCCCTCCATGCAGCATCAGCTTAAGGGAAAGCAATTCCCCACCCTTTGGATTCCCTCTTACCCCACCCTACAGGGCTTAGGCCCTGCTGAGAAGTCAGCTGCCTTGGCCAGGGTATAGAGGTCTAGGCAGTCTCAGTGTTTGTCAGTGACTGAGTTTTCTGGATTTGGGGCAGGAGCTACTCTCCCATGAGTCTGACTGGCACTTCCCTTTCACAGGAGATCTGATAGAACCACCCTCCTAGCTTCTGGCAGATCCAACCTCCAGAATCCAGATGCTCCACCTGCCTGATCCTAGTGGCTTCACCCTGCTGAGGTTGGGGCGAAATCTGGGACTGAGTAGTGTGGCTCTAAGGGCATTGACTACATTCACCACCTTCTGTAAGCCTGACTGGTACATCCCCCTAATGGGAGATGCACTAGCCCCATCCTCCTGACTCCACCAGAGGCGCTTTCAGTGACTGAGCCTAACAGGCAGCTGGCAGGAAAAGGTAGGGGGAGGCAGAGCTTTGGGGTGCCTTGGGAATTTTGCTGACCTGCCCCTGGGCCAGTGCTGGCAAAAGACAGTCCTGATGGGCAGCTTGGTCCTTCCTGCATGCACCAAAGCCCAGCAGAGGCAACCACAAACTGTGGATTGCTTGTAGCTCTAAGCAGGATGCCAAAGACCAGTCACAGGCAGTGTCTGACATTGGCCTGCACCAGAGTCCCTAATAAGAGGCCCAGAACCAACCCACTTAGTGGTCAGCTTCAGAAAAATTCAGAGCAATATTAAAAAAAACTTCACAAATAGCATATCCAAAGGGAGATCTTGGCAGGCACCAAACCCTGCTGAGGCAAATTCCACTTCATGTGGTCAGCACCTGCACAGCAGCTTGTACACTGTGGTAGGGGTTGAGCTTCACAGTCAGCCAGCCTGAGGGTTGATCCCACATATGAACAAACCCAATAGCAATGAAGACTTAATTACAACAGGAGGGCTCACATAAACCACACAAGGAATATTCCTAGAGCACTCAGCTCAGGTGATCAAGGAGACTGTGCAACTAGATCCCACAGGACACCTGTTACATAAGGCCACCCTATGAAGACTGGGTGCCATAGCAGGTCTATCTAATGCATAGCAACACAAAGAGACAGCCAAAATGGGAAGACAAAGAAAGAAGCCCCACAAGAAATAATAGGAGAATTCTCCAGAAAAAGAGCTAAATGAAATGGAGGCAAGCAATTTTTCAAATATAGAGTTCAACATAATGGTTATACGGATGCTCAAGGAACTTAGTAAGAACTACCACAGCATGAATAAGGACATAGAAAACATAAAGGAGCAGTCAGAAATGAGGAATATAATATCTGACATCAATAATACACTGGAAGGAATAAACAGGAGGTTAGATAAAGTGTTTAATTGAATCAGCAATTTGGAAGACAAGATAGAAGAAAAACCCCAATCAGAGCACCAAAATGAAAAAAGAATTTTAGAAAATGAGGAATGCTTAAGGGGCCTTTGGGACAACATGAAGCATAACAACATCCACATCATACAGGTACCAGAAGAAGAAGAGAGAGAGAAAGGGATCAAAACCCTATCTGAATAATGACTGAAAACTTCCCTAACCTGGTGAAGGAAAAATACACACAACTCCAGGAAGCACAGAGAGTCCCAAACAAGATGAATCCAAAGAATCCCATACCAAGACACATCATAATTAAAATGCCAAAGGTTAAAGACAGAGAATCTTAAAAGCTGCAAGAGAAAGACAGTTATTTACCTATAAGGGAGCTTCCATAAGACTGTCAACTGATTTCTCAACAGAAATATTTCAAGCCAGAAGGAATTGCCATGAAATATTCAAAGTAATGAAAAGCAAGGACCTACAACCAAGACTACTTTATATAGCAAGGCTATCATTTAAAATTGAAGGAGAAATAAAGAGCTTCCCCGACAAGAAAAAGCTAAAGAAGTTTGTTACCATGAAACCAGTATTTTTTAAAATGTTAAATGGCCTGCTTTAATAAGTAGAAGAAGAAGAATAAAAAAATTTAAAAAATAAAAGCAGAGGGAAATAGTTAAAAGAATAAAATGGCAATAAATGCATACCTATCAATAATCACTTTAAATGTAAATGGCTTAAATGCTACAATAAAAAAAAAATAGGGTAGCTGGACAGATAAGAAAGCAAGAGCCATATAAATGCTGTATAAAAGAGACCCACCTCAAAACAAGTGATACAGACAGACAAAAAGTAAATGGATTGGAAAAGACATTTCATGCAAATGGAAATTTTTTAAAAGCTGGAGTAGTAATACTTATACCTGACAAAATAGATTTAAAACAAAGACTAAAGCAAGAGACAAAGAAGGACACTACATAATGGTAAAGGAAGCAGTCCAGCATGAGGATATAACTCTTGTAAACATTTATGCACCCAACATAGGAGCACCTAAATATGTAAAGCAAATCTTGATGGACATAAAGGGAGAGGTTGACAGTAATACAATCATAGGAGGGTATTTTAACATGCCATTGATATGAATGGATACATCTTCAAGACAGAAAATCAACAAGAAAACAGTGGCTTTAAATGATACACTAGATCAGATAGATTTAATCAATATCTTCAGAGCATTTCACCCTAAAGCAACAGAATATACATTCTTTTCAAGAACACATGGAACATTTTCTAGGATAGACTACATGTTAGGACACAAAATAAGTCTCAATAAATTTATGAAGATTGAAATCATATCAAGCATCTTCCCTAGCCATGATGGTATGAAACTAGAAATCAATCACAAGAAGAAAAAAAAAAAAAAAAAACCAAGACATGGAGGCTAAAAATCATGTTACTAAACAATGAATAGGTTAGCAATGAAATCAAGGAAGAAATCAAAATATACCTGGAAATAAATGAATTAGAAGACAACAACCCAAAATCTATGGGACACAGCAAAAGCAGTCCGAAGAGGGAAGTTCATAGCATTACAGGCCTACCTCAAGAAACAAGAAAAAAATCAATTAAAAAAATCTAACTTTATGCTTAAAGGAACTGGAAAAAGAACAACAAAGAAAGCACAGAGTGAGTAGAAGGAAGAAAACAATAAAAATCAGAGCAGAAATAAACAAAATAGAGTCTAAAGAAACAACACAAAAGTTCAATGAAACCAAGAGCTGGTTCTTTTAAAAGATAAATAAGATTGACAAACCTTTAACCAGACTTAACAAGAAATAAAGAGAGAAGACCCAAATAAATAAAATCAGAAATTAAAGAGGCGAAGTAACAACTGACACCAAAAAAATGCAAAGGACTGTAAGAAAATATTACAAACAATATATGCCAACAAATTAGACAATCTGGAGGAAATGGATATTTCTAGAAACATACAATCTTCCCAAATCGGAATCAGGAAGAATCAAAGAATCTGAATAGACAGACTTCTAATAATGAAATTGAAGCAGTAATCAGAAAATTGCCAACAAACTAAAGTCTTGAATGAGATGACTTCACAGGTGAGTTTTACCAAATATTCAAAGAACTAATACCTATCCCTCTCAAACAATTCCCAGAAATTCAAGAGGAGGGAAGACACCCAAGCTCTTTTTATGAAACAAGCACTATCCCAATTCTAAAACCAGATAAAGACACTAATAAGAAAAATAATTATAGGTCAATATCCCTGATGAACATAGATGCTAAAATCCTCAACAAAATATTAGCAAATCAGACCCAGCAATGCATTAAAAAGGTCGTATACCATGATCATGTGGGATTTGTTCAATGCAAAGTTTGAACAATACCTGCAAATCAATAAATGTGATATACCACATAAACAAAATAAAGAATAAAAACCACATGATCATATCAGTAGATGCAGAAAAGCATTTGATAAAATCCAACACCTATTTATGATAAAAATTCTCAGCAAAATGGGAACAGAGGTAACATAACTCAACATAATAAAGGCCATACATGACAACCCACAATCAACATCATACTCAATTAGCAAAAACTAAGAGTTTCCTTTAAGATTAGGAACTAGACAGGAATATCCACTTTCAACATAGTACTTGGAAGTCATAGCCACAGCAATCAGACAAGAAGATGTAAAAGGCCTTCAAATTGGATAAAAAGTAAAACTGTTATTATTTGCAGATGACATGATACTGAATATAAGAGAACCCTAAAAATTCCACCAGGAAACTAATAGAACTGATAAATAAATTCCATAAAGTAGCAGGATATAAAATAAATACCCATAAATCAGTTGCAGTTTTATACACGAATAATGAACTATCAGAAAGGGAAACTAAGAAAATAATCCCATTTACAATTACTTCAAAAAATAAAATACCTAGGAATAAATTTAATTAAGGATGTAAAAGACCTGTACTTGGAAAATTATAAGATACTGAAGAAAGAAATTGAAGATAATACAAATAAGTGGAAGCATATACCGTGTTCATGGATAAGAAGAATTAACATCATTAAAATGTCCATACTACCCAAAGCAATCTATAGATTCAATTGAATTCCTATCAAGATACCACTGGTGTAGTTCACAGAACTAGAACAAATCTTTCATAAATGTACATAGAACCACAAATGACCCTGAATAGCCACAGCAATCTTGAGAAAGAAGGACAAAGTTGGAGAAATCATGCTACCTGATATCAACTATACTACAAAGCTATGGAAATCAAAACAGCATGGTACTGGCATAAAAGCAGACATACAGATCAGTGGAACAGAATAGAGAGCCCAGAAACAAACCCAAGCCTTTATAGTCCATTAATATTTGACAAAGGAAGGAAAAACATACAATGGCATAAAGATAGTCTATTCAATAAATGGTGTTGAGAAAATTAGACAGATATATGCAAAACAATGACTACCTTCTGCCTGGCCAGTGTGGCTCAGTGGTTGAGCGTTGACCCATGCATCAAGAGGTCACCAGTTCAATTCCCGGTCAGGGCACATGCCCAGGTTGTGGGCCCAATCCCCAGTGGGGGGCATGCAGGAGGTGGCCAGTCGATGTTCTCTCTCATCGATGTTTCTATCTCTCTGTCCCTCTCCCTTTTTCTCTCTCTCATAATCAATAAAGAAAAAATTTTCTTTAATAAAAAACAATAATGACCACCTTCTTACACCATACACAAGAATAAACTCAAAATCGTTTGAAGACTTAAATGTTAGAATCAAAATCATAAAAAACCTCAAAGAAAACCTTGTCAGTAAAATCTTGGACATTTCTAATAGAAATATTTTTTCTGATATATATTCCTTGGACAAGGGAAACAAAAGAAAAAATAAACAAATGGGCCTACATCAAACTGAAAATTTTTTGCACAGCAAAGGAACTATCAACAAAATAAAAAGACAACCCACTGCATGGGAGAACATATTTGCCAATACATTTGATAAGGGCTTAATACCCAAAATTTATAAGGAGCTTATAAAATTAAACACCAAATAAACAAAATCCAATTAAGAAATGGACAAAGGACCTGAATAACACTTCTCCAATGAGAACATACAGATGGCCAATACATATATGAAAAGATGCTCAACATCAGTAATCATTAGAGAAATGCTAATTAAAACCACAGTATCACCTCACATGTCAGAATGGCTATCATCAATAAATCAACAAACAACAAGTGTTGGCCAGGATGAAGAGAAAAGGGAACCCCATGCACTGTTAGTGGGAATACAGACTGGTACAACCACTGTGCAAAGTAGTATGGAGCTACATCAAAAAATTAAAAATAGAACTGCCCTATTACCCAGCAATTCCACTTCTGGGAATATATACAAAGAAACCCAAAACACTAATTCAAAAGAATATATGCACCCCTATGTTCATTGCACCATTATTTAAAATAGCCAAGATTTGGAAGCAGTCCAAGTGCCCATCACTAAATGAGTGGATATAAAAGCAGTGGTACAGAGACCAAGGTCCCATGTCACCCCAATCAAAGGGCTGATTGGATTTGCATTCCCAAATCCTGCTGGCTTCATCCTGCTAAACTCATTTCCATGGGATGAAAGTCTATCCCACCAATGAATGGGCCAAAAACAATCAGCTCCCAATTACAACAGGAGGGTCCACATAACCCACACAACGTACATTCCTAGAGCATTCCATTCAGATCAAAGAGACTTCACCACTGTGTTCCACAGGACTCTTATTACATAAGGCCACCCCATGAAGACAGGGAATCATAGTAGTTCTATCTAACACATAGAAACAAACACAAAGAGACAACTAAAATGGGGTGACAAAGAAACAACTCCCAAATGAAAAAAATCTCCAGAAAAAGAACGAAATGAAATGCAAACAAGCAATTTACCAGACACAGAATTCAAAATAATGGTTATAAGTATACTCAAACAACTTAGTGAGAATTACAAGGAACTTAATGAAAACTACATCAACATAAAACAAGAGATTATAAACTCTGAACAAGAGCCAGTCAGAAATGAAGAATAGTGTACCTGACATCAAGAAGACACTGGAAGGAATTAAAAGTAGGCTGGACAAAGCAGAGGATAGAATCAGCAATTTGGAAGACAAGGTTAAAAAAAAAAAAAGAAAGAAAGAAACACCCAAACAGAGCAACAAAAAGAAAAAAGTATTAAAAAGAATGAAGACAGGTTAAGGCAGCGGTTCTCAACCTATGGGTCACGACCCCTTTGGGGGTCGAACGACCCTTTCACAGGGGTCGCCTAAGACCATCAGAAAACACTTATTTCCAATGGTCTTAGGAACCGAGACACCTCTCCTCTATCCGTCTCCAGGCGGGTCCACTCACATGCAGATACGTCCACATACAACATGAGGAACTATATTAAAGGGTCACAGCATTAGGAAGGTTGAGAACCACTGGGTTAAGGGAACTCTGAGACAATATGAAACATAACAACATCCACATCATAGGAGTACCAGGAAGAGAAGAAAGCAAGCAAGAGATAGAGAACATGTTTGAAGAAATAATCACAGAAAACTTCCCTAAACTGGTGATAGAAAATGTTACACAAGGTCAGAAAGCACAGAGAGTCCCAATCAAGATGAACCTAAAGAGACCCACGCCAAGACACATCATAATTAAAAATGGTCAAGGCTAAAGACAAAGAGAGAATCATAAATGCAGCAAGAGAGAGACAGTTACTTACCTACAAGGGATCCCCCATAAGGCAATCAGCATATTTCTCAACAGAAACACTTCAGGCCAGAAGGGATTGGCATGAAGTATTTAAAGTAATGAAAAGCATGAACCTGCAAACAAGACTGCTCTGTCCAACAAGGCTACCATTTAAAATTGAGGAAAATAAAGAGCTTCTCAAATAAAAGAAGGCTAAAGGAGTTCAGTACCACCAAACCAGCATTGGAAGAAATGCTAAAAGGACTGCTTTAAGAAGAAGAACAAATATAGAGAGAAAGGAACATGGGCATAAAGAAAAGAATGACATCAAATAAATACATATCAATAATAACCTTAAATATAAATGGATTAAAAGCTCCAATCAAAAGACATAGGGTAGCTGAATAGATAAGAAAACATGACTCATATATATGCTGTCTACGAGATACCCACCTCAGAACAAAAGATTCACACAGGCTGAAAGTGAAGGGATGAAAAAAAATATTCCATGCAAATGGAAACAAACAAACAAAAAAACGGTAGCAATACTCATATCTGATAAAATAGACTTCAAAATGAAGGCCATAACATAATATTAAAGGGATCAATCCAACAAGAGGATGTTACCCTGGTAAACATATATGCACCCAATATAAGAGCACCAAAATAAATTGAAAACTTTTGGAGGACCTTAAGGGAGAGATTGAGAGCAATACAATCATAGTAGGGGGCTTTAATACCCCACTGACACCACTGGATAGATCTTCTAGACAAAAAAAAATTAACAAGGAAACAGAGTCCCTAAATGACAAACTAGATCAGTTGGACTTAAGTAATATTTACAGAACATTTCACCCCAAAGCTGCAGAATATACATTCTTCTCAAGAGCACACGGGACATTCTCAAAGATAGACCACAGGTTAGGACACAAACTAAGTGTCTACAAGTTCAAGAAGACTGAAATCGTATCAAGCATCTTCTCAGATCACCATGGCATGAAATTAGAAATTAATTACAATAAAAACACTCGAAAACATTCACACACACGGAGGCTAAATATCATGTTATTAAACAATGAATGGATTACCAAGGAGATCAAGGAAGAAATAAAAAACTTTCTGGAAACTAATGAAAACGAACACAAAACAACACCAAATCTATGGGACACAGCAAAAGCAGTCCTGACAGGGAAGTTCAGAGTATTGCAAACCTGCCTCAAGAAACAAGAAAAATTTCTAATAAAATATTTAACCCTAAACTCAAAGAACTAGAAAGAGAAAAAAAAGAAAAACCCAGAGTTAGTAGAAGAAGGGATATAATAAAGATCAGAGTGTGAATAAATGACATAGAGACTAAAAAAAGAATGAAAAAGATCAATGAAACCAAGAGCTGGTTCTTTGAAAAGATAAACAAGATTGATGGACCCTTAGCCAGACTCACCAAGAAACAAAGAGAGAGGACCTGAATAAATAAAATGAGAAATGAAAGAAGTGAGGTAACAGCTGACACCACAGAAATACAAAGGATTGTAAGAAAATACTATGAACAATTATACGTCAATAAATTGGACAACTTAGGTGAAACTGAAAAATTTCTAAAATCATACAATCTTCCAAAACTCAAGCAAAAAGAGTCAGAAAACCTGAACAGACCAATAACAACCAAGGAAATAGAAGCAGTAATCATTAAACTCCCACAAACAAAAGCCCTGGTCCAGATGGCTTCACAGGGGAGTTTTACCAAACATTCAAAGAAGAACTAATACCTATTCTCCTTAGACTAGTACAAAAAACTCAAAAGGAAAAAAACACTTCCAAGTTCTTTTTATGAGGCCAGCGTAATCCTAATTCCAAAACCAGAGAAAGATACTACAAAGAAAGAAAACTACAAGCAATATCACTGATGAACACAGACACCAAACTCCTCAACAAAATATTAGAAAATCATATCCAGCAATACATTAAAAAAATTATTCATCACGATCAAGTGGGATTTATCCCAGGGATGCAAGGCTGGCATAATATTCACAAATCAATAAATGTGAAACATCACACAAACAAAATGAAAGATGAAAATCATATGATTATATTAATAGATGCTGAAAAGGCGTTTGACAATTTCTAGCACCCATTTTTTATAAAAACTCTCAGCAAACTGGGAATAGAAAGATCATACTTTAACATAATAAAAGCCATATTTGACAAACCTACAGCCAACATCATACTCAATGGGCAAAAACTAAAAGCATTTTCCTTAAGAACAGGAACAAGACAGGGATGTCCACTTTCACCAATCTTCTTCAACATAGTACTGGAAGTCTTAGCCACAGAAATCAGACAAAAAGAAAAAATAAAAGGCATCCAAATGGGAAAGGAGAAAGTGAAACTGTCATTATTCGCAGATGACATGATATTGTACACAGAAAACCCTAAAGACCACCAAAAAGCTACTAAATTTAATAAATGAATTTGGCAAAGTAGCAGGATACAAAATTAACATCCAGAAATCAATGGCATTTTTATCCACCAATAATGAACACTCAGAAAGAGAAACTAAAAAGAAACAATCCCATTTACCATTGCAACAAAAAAATTAAGATACCTAGGAATAAACTTAACTAAAGAGATAAAAGACCTGTTCACAGAAAACTACAGGACATTGAAAAAAGAAATAGAAGAAGATATTTTAAAAGTGGGAGCATATACCATGTTCATGGATTGGAAGAATCAACATCATTAAAATGTCCATACTACCCAAAGCAATCTATAGAGTTAATGCAATCCCTATTAAAATACCAACAGCATATTTCTTCTATCTAGAACAATATAATCCAAAAGTTTATATGGAACCAAAAAGACCCCAAATAGCCACAGCAATCTTCAAGAAGAAGAACAAAGTAGGAGGGATCACAATACTGGATATCAGGTTAACTACAAAGCCACTGTAATCAAAACAGCAATGGAACAGAACAGAGAACCCAGAAATCAACCCAAGACATTATGCTCAATTAATATTTGATGAAGGAGGCAAGAGCACACAATGGAGTAAAGACAGTCTCTTCAATAAACAGCATTGGAAAAATTGGACAACTATATGCAAAAAATGAAGCTAGACCACCAACTTACACCATACACAGGAACAAACTCAAAATAGATAAAAGATTTAAATGTAACTTGTGAAACCATAAAAATACGAGAAGATAATGTAGGGGGCAAAATCTCAGACATCAAACATAGCAAAATTTTCACTGATACATCACCAAGGGCAAGAGAAACAAAGGAAAAAATTAATAAATGGGATACATCAAACTAAAATGCTTCTGCACGGCAAAAGAAACCAGCCTCAAAATGAAAAAGAAACCCACTGATACACCAGATAAGGGGTTAATTTCCAAAATATATAAAATACTCATACAATTCAACAAGACAAACAATCCAATTAAAAAATGGGCAGAGGACCTGAATAGACACCTCTCCAAAGAGGACATACAAATGGCCAAGAGACATGAAAAAATGCTCAACCTCACTGATCAGAGAGATGCAAATTAAAACAACTATGAGGTATCACTGCACATCTCCCAGAGTGGCTGCCATCAACAAATCCTCAAACAACAAGTGAGAGCTAGATGAGGGTAAAGGGGGGATAAGTGGTGATGGAAGGAGACTTGATTTTGGGTGATGAACACACAATACAATATGCAGATGATGTATTGTAGAATTGTATACCTGAAACCTATATAATTTCATTAACCAATGTCATCCCAATAAATGCAAACAATTATTTTTAATTAACTATAATACATACATACTCGAGGCAGTAAACTGGAGCTATCTCATTTGTTTCTCTTCTTTGAAAGATTACTGTTTTGTGCTACTTGTCTAATGTCTGAAAACCATTGTTTCAAATATTTTCCCTATTTTTATTTTTTTAATTTGAGATACTAATTCCAGTCCTTTTCACTCTATCATCACTAAAAACATGTCTTATCTCTTAAAAGTCTCCACACCTTCTGAATCTGTTTTCTCCGCTATCAACTTCGGAGAGTCCATCGAGCACAGCATGGTGGTTAGGAAATGGGCTCTGGAGTCAGACAGCCTGGGTTCAAGAGGCAACGTTGCCACTACTCTCGGTGTAACCTTACACAAGTTATTTAACCTCTCTGGGTTCGCTTTGCTTATCTACAACATAAGAATATTAGAAGTGTATACCTATATCATAAGGATGTTGTGAGATTTAACCGAAAAAATGTATCAAGTATTTAACATCATCCCTAGAACACAATAATTACTCAATGATTGCTGTTTGAACTATTCATCATCATAATCTGCTCATATGCCGACAAAGATAGCCACCTAGTGTCATTGTGGCTAATCTAACGACCTCACAGCCATCACCAATGAAACCTGCACCCGCCACGGGCTACACCTGAACTCTCTATACTAGCTGAAGAATCCTGTCAAGTTCAATAACTGACAAGAATGTTTCCTCTAGCTACTGTTATATTTGTTCCTCACTAATTCCTTCTTTATCATCTTTCTTTCTATATGGTTTTCTTTCAGTCAGGGTCAAAAATATCATCATTTTATAAATATCCTGGCCTGCCTTCTTCTGAAGGGGCAAAATATTCATTTTTCCATATTTGTTCCAATACACCATATACATTGACTCGATTTCATATTTAGTACAGTATAACAATAGAATTCTGAAAGCATACGTAAAAACCTTAATTGAAATTATCACAAGATAATAGCACAGCAAGCAACTCTCTCTACTTACTGTTCTATTGACTTATGTTAAAACTCTTGTTTGTTCTTTATTCAACCTCTAGGGAAAAATTTTTCCATAAGCATAACTGGTTAAATGAGCATAAAAGTGAAGTTTTGTTCCATTACTAAAAAAGCTAATATTTATTGTATGTATTTAGACATTGTTCTATATACACCATAAGGCAGAATCACGTTAATCTCATCTAAACAGGGGCAGCTTTATTTTTCTAAATTACACATGTTATGAAATGAGTCTTACAAAAGCCACTGACCCAGTTTTTTTCCCCCTATGAAGGCATATTCTGTATACTGATAAAATAGAACACTGTCATAATTCAGCACAAACTTGTTACATACACCCTAAACACAAAGAAACTTAGAGACATTATTTTCACAGTTTACAAGAACTTTCACATACATTATCTCATTAATTCTTACAACAATCCTGTGAACTAAGGATCACAACAGGGGAAAGTCAATATTGTGGAAACAAAAGAAAGACAAGATGTCCAACGGCAGTTCTGCTATAAAAATACATAATTGCAGACTATCTGAATCAAGCTCACTTTGTGAAGACTTATTTTCAATGGGCTGTGTCATCTAACTGCTTACTTCAACAATAATAAAATCCCATATTCCCGTGACTGTGAGTTTAACAGCTCAACACTTCTCTCTACTACCTACCTCATCCCTGAAACAAAAGGTCTTTTTCTCCAACATTTTACTTTGAAAATTTTCAAACCTCAAAATGTTTTCATAAATAGTATAATGAATGTGCCCTCCATCCAGATTTACCAATTGTCAACATTTTGCCATATTTGCTTTCTACAGAACACAAAGGTATGTATATATAAAGCAAATATGTACAACACATTCAGGATCATGTATTACATTTGAATAATTATATAGAATGCTTTTTATATATGTAACTTATATGCAATAATTATTATATATTTTATATATTCATATTAAAGTTAGTAGCAAGCATCAAGACAATTAAGTCATAAATACTTCAATAGGAATCTGTTAAGAACAAACACATTCTCACACAAAATTACTGCATTCAGGAAATTTAACATTGATACAATGCTATTATTTAGTATATAGTCCATTTTCAAATTTCCCCAGATAACCCAATAAAATCCTTTATAGCTGTTTCCCTGTTCCAGGACGCAATCTGAGATCACACACTGCATTTAGATGTCCTATCTCTTTAGTCTCCTTTCATCAAAACACAGCTCCCCCAGCTTTTTTAGTCTATAATGACTGACATTTATTAAGAAAACAAGCCTCCACTTTTTGATTTGTCTGATTGTTTCCTACTGATTAGATTCAAGTTAAACATTTTGGGCAGGAATGCTGTCTAAGTGACAGGCAGAGATCAAATCAGTGGGTACATGACGTCAGTTCGTTTCTCTTTTGGCGATGTTAAATTGCCTAAATTTGATCACGTTTAAGGTATTCTCCATTGTAAAAGTGCCTGTCTCCCTTCAAGAATAAGTAGTCCAAAGGGTAACACTTTGAGAATATTCTCTTCCCCAACTATCTTTCACTCGCTGATTTTAGCATCCACTGGTCATTCTTGCCTGAATCGCTTATTAATTACCAACAATTCTGTCTTCCATCATTCCGTCCACATTTATTAATTGGCACTTTCAAAGTACTTCATGATCGCAAAAGGACAACCAGGACCACCTGGATGAGAGTGTTAGAACAAGAACGAAGATGCTCGCTGGAGAGAACAAAGCCCTCCGGAGGAAGACACGCCGAAGTCTGGGGTTCGTGCTCCATACACACAGCTTTGCGTTTGCTGCTAGGAAGATATTTTTCTCTACAGTCGATCAGGTTCAAAGGAATTCTTTCATTGTGTAAGCTGTGGATGTTTACCATGTTCTTTATTTCAAGATGGTGATGGAATACTGGCACAGGATCTAAAGGAACTACATTTTTCAAGCTTCATACAATAACTTCTAGCTTCCTCCCTGAAGCAGAGGGAGAACCTCTGAAAGCATCAGACCAAGAAAATTACACACGGCTGAAACCCAGGAGATCGTTTCAAAAGTATGCTTGGCTCTGAAACTTTTTTACAGTTATAGATCAAGCACCCCAAAATTGCACCCTTTCATTCCTGTCTTGCATGGCTTCATTTCAAAGAAGGAACCGATATGTCTTTCTACCCCTCTCTACCTCTCTCACAGAGAGATGCCCTGAGCCTTTGTAACCATACAACTTTGTAAACTTGGTCAGGCTGTCCACAGACCACCTTAATGCCATGATCATGGTGAACCCAGTGCTTCTAATTCATCCCCTAACAGTGAATTCCCATGTCGACAAAGTCAAAAGAATATTTTAGTTTAATTCAACAACCACAGTGTAACCCACGAACACCCTGACAATGGCACCACCCTTGGAAGTCATTTATAAGAGTTTAAACATATGCCTTCCCAGGTGCTGCAGAGAAAGCTAAAATCAATGCATGCGCATTGCCAGTATATTACACAGTAGTAAAAATAAATTACTAAATAATCCTCTTATGAAGCACTATAAAATGATAAAATCTTAATCTTCATAGGGGTCAGAGAGCGCTAGTCCAATCTCCTACCCAAATCCAGGCTCATGCCTTCGGTATCTGAAACAGTCATGCCATCTCTGTTTAAACACCACTGGTGAGAGATAGCTCACGACAGGACAGTTCATTCCACTAATTGACAGCTACACATGAGACAGCCTGGAGATCAGGGAGCTAAGAGTCTGTGTGTTTTCATGTAAGCCTACCAGTATACCAGAAAAATACAGTTAGAAAAGTGCAAATTAAATAATAGGCATCCTTTCAATACTATGCTTTTCTAAAACATTTAAAGCAAAATTCTGTTTGCCAAAATTTGATATACCAACATTAAGCAAGTTAACAGGAAGATGTTTCAGGCCAAGAAACATGAGATTTCTCCCACTGTGTCACTTGCCCTAAAACCGTTCTTTCTCAGTACCCTTATGTCAAAACTCGACCATCTGCGTCTTCCATCAAAGTCCCAAGAGCATCATGTTATTTCCTTCTCCCACCACATTTGTTCTCCATATTTGGACTCACGTGGCTAAAAATCTCTTCCATTCTCTTGATCTGCCCCCACTCCAGAAGAGAGTAGCAATGGCAATGGTAAACATAAGGTAATATGGATATACAGAAATAGTCAATGATTGTGAGCCTAGGTGTTTAGTGCTATAACAGGCAAAAAGGAAAAGGGACTTATCCTGGTTGGGTTTAGAGACCTGAAGCTTAAGATAATGGGAAAATGCTCAGTGTCCAGGTATGAAATCTAGAAGAGGTATCGATTTGCGCCATCAGTAGACATGAGTTAAGCCCTGGCCGGTTTTCTCAGTGGTTAGAGCATCGGCCCTCGGACCAGAGAGTCCCGAGTTTGGTTCCCCCTAAGGGCACGTGCCTCGGTTGCAGTTTGTCCCCAGCCCTGGTTGGGGTCGTGTGGGTGGCAACCACTCGATGTGTCTCTCTCACGTTGATGTTTCTCTCTCTATTCCTCCCTCTCTCCCTCCCACTCTATCTGAAGATAAATGCAAAAATGTCCTTGGGTGAGGATAAAAAACATATGACAGATCAATTTCGTAAGGAAATTGAAATGAAAGGCAACAGTGAAGACACCCACTTAGACTCCCCTCCAATACTTCTGCCTTGTATATTGTCTTTTGGTTTTCTAATTTTCCCCAATGAATACTCTTAACATAATTTCTGTAATGCCAAGAATCAAGTCCCACATACCTTCTATGTTACTGGAGTCATAGAAGATACTCGACAGTCATTTTGGCTGGTTCTAAAAATATTTCTGAAAAACCTAGTAGCAGTGACTTTACTGATGCATAACACATTCCCTGGACAATGGAGCAAGGAATGGTCATTTACAAATGCCTCTTTGAGGCCAACACCAAAGGGTGTTCTTCATATTAAAATCATTCATTCATTCAGTGAAAACTATTTAAAATCCACCATGTACAAGATACTGTGCTAAGATGCACCTCTTGGGAGACACAAAGCTAAATAAGGCAAGATCTTCACTTTTGTAGATCTTACAGCGGTATAATCATCTTGTGCAAGATCAAAGATAAATGTGTCCTTTGAATCACTTTAGGATACTCCACTGTGTTTGCTAATACAAGTGCTTATGATTGTACAGTATTCCTTCAACTTTAGCAAACAGTCTAGACTTCTTAACCTAGCAGTAATATGGTTTGAGTCTAATTGCTCCTTCATGTCTGTAGATAGAACTTCACATTCTTAACGTTCTCTATCATCAGCTTCATTACACTGCCACTGGTAACAAACAGTCACTAAATGTTTTATGCACAAGTGCTCTAATCAAGTCATCCTGTCCCTCAAGGTGGTCCATAAAGGCTCGCATTTTTCTGGACTTACCAGTGCCATTTCTGTGACTAAAGCTCTCCTTCTCCACACCTACTCCTCCCACCCCTGACCCAAATTATCCAGCCTCCACCAATTTAACATTTAGGTTTAAGTTTTCCTTTGTTATTCAATAAATGTTTCATGAAATTCTCTCTCTCTCTCTTTCTCTCTCTCTCTCTCTCTCTCTCTCTCTTTCTACTAGAATATACCAGTAAGCTCTTCGAGGGAAATCTTGTGTGTGTGTGTGTGTGTGTGTGTGTGTGTGTGTGTTTCACTACCACCATTTTATTCCATTTTGTACACACAGAATACATGCAAATAACTGAAATACTTCTTAGTATTTATAGAATTCCAAGGAATAACTTATACACTTGGCCCTTTGACAAATGCTTTTAGATCATAACACTACTTACTAGGCCAACATAAATTAATCCTACATATAACCCAACTCTTCAGGGAAGATTCTATTTTGATGAAGGATGAAGGGTGATGGGAGCAAACCTTTTAGCATATTGATATAACTATTAGCAGTACTGTATTACTGTTCTTTATAATTTAAGGCAACATTAATAACAAAGATTAGAGTAAAAAACCAATGAGTTATGATTCATTAATACAAGGATAAAAAGAAGTCTAATACCGAAGTTATCAAAGCTAATAATACCTTGCCTTTCTGCTGACATGCAGTACTCAGACCGGGCCCTTTTCCCCTGGTAGGTGTGATGAGCTCACACAGAGAGTGGAAGTTTCTTCCTGAGAAATCACAAGCCCCTCATGCAGTAAAACACCTACTTTGGGTTCATCAGGATGACTCTAAGTTAGGCAGAACTACCACCCAACTATATCAGGATTCAAAGTCTCACACAGGAGAGGGAATACAGAGTTTGGAAAAGAGTAATAAAAATGATCAAAAATAAATAGAGTAAAAGAAACAAACACAGCCTGTCTGCACTTGAGTCCGTGTGTGGAGGAGCAGCTGGGGGAAAGCAGGGCGAAGAGGCCACAAAGGAACCTCGCCCCCGAAACAAGCCAGAGGAACTGCCTTGTGCTGGTAAGAGAGGGACAGAATCACTGAAAACAACCTTCGTGTCTCTAATTTCTATGATTGATGGAATATCAGGGTCTTGAGACGCTTCCACACACACACACACGCACACGCACGCACACGCACACGCATGCACACACAGCCACTGTGCACGTGCATTAGGTTGAAGTTGTATTTGCTCACCACCAAGGGGTCCCATAAGATTGCCGTGAAACCAGGAGCTCCTTTTTACAACATAAGATTCCCATTAAAAGGGTGTTTCATGGTTTTAAACAGTATTATGGCTGTTTTAAATTCTGAAGACACTTATTATAATGGGAAGAAAGGAAAAGTTGGGGAGGAGGTGATTAATGAGCTGGGCTGTTTGAGGCTGTTTGAGAGTCATCTAGGGTCACCCTTGCCTTTTCCCTACATAACACAGCCTCAAGGTTGTGTGTGTGTGTGTGTGTGTGTGTGTGTCTCTCTCTCTCTCTCTCTCTCTCTTTCTACTAGAATATACCAGTAAGCTCTTCGAGGGAAATCTTGTGTGTGAACACACGGGCTAAAGAAGTGGAACCTGTCACCGCAGAAACACAAAGGTGGATCTGCTAAATGTAAATCAGCTTAGAGGGAATGTGAGGTTTGTTTCCTGGCCATCAAAAATAGTTTGGAGGATTTGTGCCAGAATTCAAAATAAAAGCATGCTATTTTCTCCCCACACCCCACAGGGCTGCCTTTGAAGTCGCATGTGCTCCACAGGGCACAGAAACAACCATCAGGGGCCCTTCGTAAACGTCCTTATACATGATTCAGTATGAGACGGTGTCCTTCAAGCATTTATAAAAAGTCACTTTCAGCTCCTTCTTCTTAGATATGATGAGCTGTAGTCTTATGCCCTGGAATTTAAATCCATGCTTCCCTCTGGCCATACCTTCTGGTCCCAGGGACAGCTCGGGGACTTGGCCCACTCGCCTGGGTCTGGTCCAGGCGCTGCCTGGATGGACGCTCCAGCTCCCGGCAGTAGGGACTGGGGCTGCCTCGGCAGCCACCTGGCCAGCCTTGGCCCGCTTCACAGCCTTCTGCGCCTCCCTGGGCCGCTCCCTGCAGGGCCCCAGGCCCTCCTCTGCTCCCTGTTCCGCCTTACCAGGGCTAGGGGGTGAGATGCAGCTATCCATTCTTCCTACCTGGTGCCCCACACAGAAGGCGAGAAAAATATCACATTTGGAATACTAACAACCATAGTGCTGGGAGATTTTGAAACCAATTCATATTCAAAATCAGGGACTTCCTTGGTAAGACTCATGACAGCCTTCAGTATAGAAATGTTCATATCATTTATTTGTTTTCTATTTAGCTACCTGGCTTAGAGTGTGGAAGTGTCCTCAACCACAGTGACACTCGTCAGAGGGGAAGAAACAAACACACTTCCTATTTTCCGATCATTAATTCACCTACTGTGCAAACTCAAAAGAGAAAAACAAATCAAAAAGTATATTTGTAGCATGAGATTTTATTGTAGAATATTAGAATATAGCCTCTTTTCTCTAGAAGGGAAGCAAAAACCAAAAGTAATCTTGAAGACCAATTAATCCAATTACTTAAAGAGGTAGAAACTGCTGCCCGGAAGTGAATGGCTCAGACTAACAGGGTAGTATCAACAAGACATACAAGCCCATTAGAAGGAGCCTTCACTGGCCGGACATGAGACCATTTGAATATCAAAAAGGATGACTGCCACTGATCCAAACATATCAAATCTACAATGTCCACGGGTCTGTAGTGAGTTGATAAGATGTCCTTCCACCTCCATCCCCAAAACAGTAGCGAACAGCTCATGGTGAGCACAATTAGATGTTGCTAAGGCCCCAAAATTCATTACTCTGACAATTGATAAATAAATGTGAGACTAAAGAACATACACTGCTTTTCCTTTTCAAACTATGTTCTGGGATGACCAAATAATTGATGATGGAAAAGTCATCCATAAAAAAGAATCCCAACTAATAAATGCAGAAATGATGATGGAATTAGAAAATTTTCACTTTGCAACTCCTAGGTAAGATCAGCAGTTGCAAAATCCAGTCAGTGAAAGGTGGATTGGGACCTTTAGAAAGCACGGATCAGGCACACAGCTAACTCTTCTCATCAATCTTAACATCACTGCAACTGGGACGATCAGACATCATGTCCCTCCTGAGAGATGCAACAGGACGTGTGCAACACCACCTGTGAAGTGTTTTTGCAGGAAAAAGATAAATAAAATTGAACCAGAATCTAATGAGGCCTCTTGCTCTAACTGTGAGTTTACAGCAAATACAGGGATAGAGGCACAAGTTAAATGACACCACAAAGAAGCAACTAGCCAAACGCAAAATGTGGGGCATGCTGTAGGGCAAATGACCTGCTTTCTCCAACAAATAAAGGAAATTAAAAGGGGAGAGAGAGGCAACTACAGATGTAAAAATACTTACTAGATAAAATAGCCACATCAATGAATATACCTTTTTTGGTTCCTAATTTGATCAACTATTTTAAAAACAACCTTGTTAGAGATAACAATGAAATGTGACTCTGAACTGTGTCAGAGAAAAAAAAAAAATCATTATCACACACACACACACACACACAAAAGTGTAACTATGTGTCATGATGGATATGATGGATATTAACTAAACTTATTGTGGTGATGATTTTGTAATATATACATATATCAAATAATTATGTTGTACACCTGAAACTAATACAAAGTTAAATCAATTACATCTCAATGTTTTTAAAAAGCTGGTCTTCAAAGTTCCACTTGACACCCCCAAATCTTTAATGAACAGCATGAAAGCAGGGCGTGCTGGGATTAAGTTGGTGTTGGACTGAGCCCAGTATCAGATGAGCCCCGTGCATACTAACTAGAAACAAAGTTTCCAAAACAATGACAGCAGGTATCCTCCACAGTTAGGTCTCAGTGGGCTGCAGACCTGTACTTTGCTCACTGTGAGGATTCTCTCTGTCAGAATAAATAAATAAGCAGAAGTAACAAAATCAAACCAAAACACACACACACACACACACACACACACACACACACACCCCAACCCAGCCAGAGTAAACCACAGCACAGCACAAAACTAATAAAGGCAGTGTAGAGAGGATCAACATTGCAAAATGTTGTTGTTTTGTAATACATTGGAACCTCTGGAGTGTGTGATAGGTCATGACCTTCAGATTAAAACAGAAGTGTCATCTTTTTTTCTCCCCACTGAACCAGTCATTTCTTCCAACTGCTGAGTTTGAGAGAGGGAGTGACAAGGAGAAGAGAAGAAAAGGAAGATCGTTTGGGAGGAGCAGGATATCAGTTTCTCTTGGTTCTGGAAATGAAGTTGATAAATTTCCTGCTGCTGTATTTGTTTAATGGTCAATGGTAACTTTGTTTCCTGCTTTTCCCTTCAGAAGGGCAGATACAGCTTTCTTTTTTGTTTGTTTGGGGAGTGTGTGAGTGTGTGTGTGTGTGTGTGTGTGTGTGTGTGTGTGTGTTTATAAACAGATATAATTTTAATACCATAAAATTCACCTTTTCAAAGTGCACAATTCAGTGTCTAGCATATTCTCATGGTTGTTACAACCATCACCAGTATATAATTGTGGAACATATTCATCACCCCAAAGAGAAACCCTGTTCCCATTAGCAGTCCCTCTCCATCCCTCCCTTTTCCAGACAGCCTATGGCCAGTACCAATCTGTCTCTATGAATTTGCCTTTTCCTTGACATTTCATATAAATGGAATCATACAACATGTGTTCTTTGGTGTCTGGTTCCTTTCGTGTAGTATAATGTTTTCAAGGTTCATCATGTTATACCATGCATCAGTACTTCATTTCTTTTTAAGGGTGAGACACATTCCACTGTACAGATACACCACATTTTGTTATCCATTCATCAGTTGCTGGACATTTCCACTTTTTGGTGGATTCACTTCTTCTGATAGACTGTTTCCACGTTTGTGGCTTCTGTGAATAATGCTGCTTTGTGTGGATGCACATTTTCAATTCTCTTAAGTATACCCCACGGAGTAGAATTGTTGGATCACATGGTAATTCTACGTTTCACTTTTTGAGGAACTGCCAGACTGTTTTCCAAAGTAGCTGCACCATTTTAGGGGCCCACCAACAATGTATGAGGGTTCTAACTAATTTCTCTGTACCCTCACCAACACTAGTTATGACCCATCTTTTGACTATGTAAATTTCAATGGGTATGAAGTGGTATCTCATTGTGGTTTTGATTTGCATTTCCCGAAAGACTAAGACTCTTTTCATATGCTTATTGGCCCTTTGTATATCTTCTTTGGAGAAATGTATTTTCAAATCTTTTGCCTATTTTTAATAGGGTTATCTTTTAATTATTGAGTTGTAACAGTTCTTTGTATATTTTGGATACAAGTCCTTTATGTGATTTGCAAATATTTTCTCACATTTTGTGGATTGTTTTACTTTTTTGAGAATGTCCTTTGAAGCATAAGAGTTTTTAAGTTTTGATGAAGTTCAATTTATTGTCTTCTTTTGTTGCCTGTGCATTTAGTGTCATAGACTATAAAGCCACTGCCTAACCCAAGGTCATAAAGATTTACGCCTCTTCTCTTCTAAGGGTTTTATAATGTTTAGCTCTTAGATTTGAGTCTTTGATCTATTTTGAATTAATACTTTTATATGATAGGAGATAGGAGTTCTACTTCATTCTTTTGCCAGCTTTCTTTTTGTGACTTTCTATCTGTTTGTAAGACTGCAGCGCTCATATCATTTACCTCAGTACAAGTCACAGCTTCAAGGTAAGAGAAGCAGTACTATTTTATGTTAACTAAATGAAATGACTGTACACAGGCAGCGGTGAGAGCACCGGCTCTGAAGGCAGAGTCTATCTCAGTCCTCCTACTGACAAGCTGTGTGACTGAGCCAAGTTATCCTCTTGTCTGCACTTATCTCTTCTCTTAAAATGAGGAGAGAGAGAAGAAGAAACAAAAACAAAAACAGCGTCTTCAGAGAGTTGTAAGGATTATATAAATTAATACAGGCAAAGAACTCAAATAGTGCGTGGCCCCTGTAGGCACCCAGTACATGTTAGCTATTACTCTCAGTAAAGATCCAATTATATTAATCCTAGGGCTATGGTTTTCAAAGAAATATCGATCTTGAAATAATAGCAGAGTGAGCCTGGGCAGGTGAAGTGGCTTCCATGACACTGTCTCTGATTTTTCCAGGTGGTGTCCTTGCACCCCAGAGCCCCCAGCTGGGAACCACTTGATGTTGATGACCATCTTTGTCCTGTGCACAAGTCACTCTTTGTTTGGTTTTCCACAGACCTGCAAGTTTTCCTAAGACAAAGTCTAAACAGGTGTCAAATTTCCATGCCACAAAAAAAAAAAAAATTAATCTTGCATTTTCTCGAGTATGCTCTACTCTCTTAGGCTCAAAGCTGCTTTATAAGGGCAAAGTATTCTTTCTTTAGAGTGTTTTTCTTTCCACGTCATTTTAGCAACAGTGCTAGAAATACCTTGTAAACACTATACTAAGGAGGCAGGATTAATTCCCCCAGTCTCGATTTTTTTCTGGAATTTCTTACACATTCCACGAAGTTTAGGAGACCCCATTCAATCCATGTAAAACACACCATAAACAACTTCGGGGGCTTTCTTTTTCGCCGTCACTCTCTAGTTTTCCAGGTTTGGACACGTTTCCATTCAAAGGTGATTTCCCATCCATTAGAAGACTTCAGGAACACCTTCCTCCCAGCCTCCACAACTATCCCAACAATTAGTGTGTGTTTAGCAACTGCAAATTACTTTGAATATTAGCATATGCAAAATAGAATTAGATGGAAAACCTTCAGGATCAAATCAAGGACAGGGTGATTACTGAGTTCTGACACTGTTTGAACAAACCTCAGGGTCCGTTCACCCAGAAGAGCGCTGTTCCCGTTCACCTGAGGGGGGGCCACTCTGATTCCACAGTGCTGCTTTGCATTAAAGAGGGTTTCGGAATTCCTCTTAAGAATTCTTTTCAGACTCTGTTTCTTATCTATAAGCACACACTTCAATATTTGATGCCTTTTTTCTCAGGAATATAAAGTATAGCACACGGAATATAGTTAATAACATTATAATAACTATGTAAGGTGTCAAATGGGCACCAGACATACCAGGGGGATCGCTTCACAAGTTATATAAGTGTCTAATCACTATGCTGTACACCTGAAACTGAAATAATATTGAGTGTCAACTGTAACTGAACATTGTTTTAATTTGTAATATTTGTTACCTTTCATAAAACAAAACAAAACAAGTTGGTTTATTCATCGTGCTCATTTGCCCAGTCCCCGCTCAATTGAAGGTAACACTTGTCCAGGTTCCAGTGCGCTGACTCACTTCTCCTTGGACACCCCTGTGAGTCATTTTAGTTCAAACAGAGCTGTGTCTCTAGGCCCTGTTTCATCCCAGAGCCCAAGCTGAGAGCAAAGCAGCCTGAACTCCACCCTCGGGACATTCCTCACTCAAGAAAGCGCATTTTCCTCTTCCCAACTGACTTCAGAAAGAATATACTAGGGTTTCTCTCTAAACTAATAAAAGAGTAGAACCACTGGGTGAGGTGAGGCCACAGGGCCGCTGCCACCAGGACAGCCCATCCTCCCTTAACCTCTTCCTCTGGTGTTTCCCTGTCCTTATCCTCCCAAGGGGCTGTCTTAAGATCTAATTTCTCCAGTCTTAATAAAGCCACATCGTAGCTATAGCCTCTGAGGAGGTGGGGGGCGGGGGGAGAAGCTGGCAACGCTCTTGGCATAACAATATTTGACCAAAATGAATCAATGCGAAGTCACTGCAAAGGCCAGGTGAGGCTACCTGCATTCGGCCTCCTGCAGCTGCAGGAAATGAGCCTGAGGAGCTAAAGGTACTAAACCACAAAGGGCTTCTCCGTTTTAAAGAAGGAATAGCTCCAACTGACACACAGGATACACCTGTCGAGCTATTTACCTGGCCTGTGACGCCGCAGCACAATCCTTCTGCAGGCTGAGCAGTTACTGATGGGCCTGCACAATGATGGCGTCTGTGCGTAGGGTGGACAAGCATCCCCGTTTGCCTGGGACCCCCAGTTTCAGCCCTGATGTCCCCGAGTTCTCAGTGGCCACCCTACCACCATCTGCAGCTGGCTTCCTCTTCCTCTTTCACTTTATCCCAAACTGGCCAGGACAAGAGAGGAGGCCAGAAACTAGCTAAGAAGTAAGGAAGTACGGAAGATGGCCAGTCCCTGAGGCATAACTTTCTGGGTCTTAAAGAGCTTAGACTGGTTAGATTCAGCATCCTTCTCAGAGAGAAAGCCCCTTCTTTTATTCAAGCTCCTTCCGTTGTTCAGCCACGGAGTCTATATCCTCATCGAAGCCACCAGATCATATTCTGGGTCAGGTCACAGACTTTCTATTCGCTTAATGGAAGACTCAACTCCGAGCTTCCAAATGTTTGGTCGTCAAGCATATGCATTAGAATCACCTAGTGAGACTGATCAAATCTAAGTCTCTGGGCCCGCCCACACCTGCTGGATCAGTTCACCAGCAATAGAGTTGAGAAATCTCCATTTAAGAAAGCCACAAAGGCCCTGGCCGGTTTGGCTCAGCAGTTAGAGCGTCAGCCTGCGGTCCAGAGAGACCCAGGTTCGGTTCCCGCTAAGGGCATGTACTTCGGTTGCAGTTTGTCCCCGGCCCTGGTTGGTCGTGTGGGTGGCAGCCACTCGATGTGTCCCTTTCACGTCGATGTTTCTCTCTTTCGTCGATGTTTCTCTCTTTCTCTCTTCCTCTCTCTCCCTCCCACTCTATATGAACAATGTCCTCGGGTGAGGATAAAAAAAAAAAAAAAAAAAAAAAGAAAGCCACAAAGGTGTCTAGCGGATGCTGAAGTCTGAGGACTACTCTCCTGACTGCTGCTTCTTCCACACCCTCGCCGCACCCACAGCCTGTTCCACGCCAGGGCTCAGCGAGCATTCCAGTGGCAGGAAACCTCAGGTTAAGCACAATTAGAAGGGAAGTGAACTTGATTAGAGGTCTGCCTTTGTCCAGCCTTCTAGATCCCCTCTCTCCTTCCTCAGCAACCCACTATGTTTGGCTGCCCCATGGCTAGACACAGCTCCCCAAGGCCCGCCCCATTCTGAGGGCCTCTGTGTTCCCAGATTACCTCCAACGAATCCTCCCTCAGCCATCTAGTCTTTCATTCAAAACTGCATTGCAGTATGCTATTAGGAAAGTGATCTGGATGAATTAATTCATACTTAGGGCAAAATGACTGCTATAACATCTTACTCTCGTTGGGGAGGAGACGTTACTTGTTAATTAATGGACATCTAGGGAAAATATTTTTGGAGTGTGTAGGGTTCTTCCTTAAATCAGTGCTTTCTGCTGACTTCCCTGACTGGCATAAAATCTTCCTGATTGGGCAAAGAAAGATCCTAGTATAGCTATACATCACTCTTCGTAACATAAGCCCACAGGGAAATGATTACAGCATGGTCTTTGGTTGAACGCAGACATGGGCCTAAGTCCTGCCTCTGCCACCTATTGGTGATGTCACTCTGGGCGATGTACTTAACTTCTTGCTCATGAAACTGGAGATAATTACAACACTTACTTCAGAAGACTGTTAGAATTCAATGAAACAATCTTTTTCAAAGTTTCTGGCATCTCATACTTAACAAGGAATTACTATTAGCATTATAAAAGTATGTACATAGTAAATATCCATCCAAATAACTTTGCTGTGTTCAACTACACAAAACCATCTTTGTGTGACTAGTCTTCATGTGTACTTGTCCGTATAGCCTTAGTGTTCACTTATAACTCTGAAAAACTAGGAGAGACATTGGTCATCGACCTGGTTTTACCTTGAACAAGCAGAGGTTTGTAGAATTAGTCCGGTTTACCAAATGATCCTGCTTAGTGTCTGAGAGCACCATGGCTGCCGCTGCTAATTTCCTCCTGGTTTTTCAGCCTTTAAAATCCATTCAAGGGCATGGGCACTGAGGCTACTGACTCACTGGCCACTTCCTGCAGGTGGCAACACCTAAGCAAAAGCGTAACTGAACATGTGGAGAGGAGCTGAGCATGGTGTGGACACTGGGTATCGGAGTTTCTAAGGATCAGTGGTCAGCTCCTCTTTGCCAGCCTCCCCCAGCCTCCCCCGGCCTCCCCCGGCCTCCCCCGGCCTCTCCCGGCCTCCCCCGGCCTCTCCCAGCCTCCCCCGGCCTCCCCCAGCCTCTCCCAGCCTCCCCCAGCCTCCCCCCAGGGCAATGTGATTATGATCACAAAGCGCAAGGTTGGAAGGAGCATCAAACTGGCTACTTCACACAGTAGAAACTGAGACAGTCTTGCATTGTTGGAACAACTAATGCTACTGTCCCAACTCACACTAAACACCTAGAAAACGTGTCCATTTTCTGCTGGGAGTTTCCAGGACTGAGAAGAGATGGACACAGAGAAGAAATGGCCATCTTCTTACATGGTAGAAAGAGTTGATAGCCTTTAGGTTCCTACCAAGCTCGACATGTGGTGGCCCAGAAGGTAAACCTGAGGGGCTCCCCCAGAAGACAAAGAGAAGTAACTTTTAAAATAAATGGGCCATCGACTGTGGTAGAGACCATGACTGCAAGGTAAATAAATACATAGTAAATGCGCAGTGCACAGCTTACAGAAAAACCAAAGAGAGGTCAGGGTTCAACAAGATGTTGGAGGGGAAGGTGAGGCAGACCACAGGCAATGAATAATGACAAAAACACAAGATGGCAAGTTAGAGAATTCGAAAAGACAATCATGGGACAGAATATCTTCCAAGAAAATAGTGACTCCTATTATTCCAGACACTGTAAGTAAGCAAAATGAAATTAAATCACCAAAAGTAAATAGCACACCACTATCCATGACTTCACGACATTCTTATACAGGACCTAGTCCTACTTGATTCTATATGTTCAATTGTGATTAAGTCTTCAAATCTGTTCAAAAGCAATTCAATAACAAAATTCAAAGGAGAACACACTCTGTCATCTAGTTACGACATAGACAAAGCTTGCAGATGTTGAGAGCAGTGGCTGGCCCCGGACTTTTCATAATCAGGTTACACAGCACTGGTGGAATTATTTCTAAGAATCTAAGCCAAGCTCTAAAGGCTATAATTCAAGGTAATATGGAGAAATTAGAGAAAGACATTTTCATTAGCATGAAGCTTTAGACTTATGGCCGAAGATCTGAAAGAAAATGCAAAATCCAATCAAATCAGATAGAATAAAATGACTATATAATGCTGCCAAGAGCTAAAGAAATGCATAATGTAATCAAGCAGTGGAGGAAATTAGCTGCAACCTGGATGAGGATGTAGATGTATGTCTACCCAAATCAGATGACAGAAGGACAGAGGGATATCAACCCTGCAGACCAAGGCTGAAAATCTGTCACATCTGAAGGGTGTGGATGGCTACTTGTCACAGCAACTATACAGGGCTTAGCCGCTTGTTGTCATAGTAATTATAAAAGAGGTCATATTGGCAATTCAAAAAGACCCTGGACATAGGCTTCCTCAACCTCAGGTCTCTGCCAGGTACGCAAGTGGACGGTGGCCCCATCACCTGGACCGTTAGCACGGCAACCTCAGCCTGTCATAGATCTTTTTCTGGTAGTGAGCATGTGTCTTGATTACCCTGGGAAGGTTTGGAATTTAATATAGAGCTACTGAAGCAAATAAAAGCAATCGTTTTAATAGTTTTGTGTTAAGTTCAGAATAATCTTTGTCCATCAGGCATTCAACTGTATGGAATGCTGGCAAATCTGACATCTTTGAGAATGTGCCAGGTTGTAACTGATTTCAGATGTGATTGAGTGGAAGGTGGAAACACGGGTCTCTTATCAAATGGCATAAGAATTTTTAGGGAAATGAGAAATCCACACTGTTAATAAGTTTAATTTTTAACTTTACAAGGATTATTAAGTACTTAAAGTGTCATTTGCACAGTCTTTAGGTTTACTTTAGTGGCCATTTGAAGTGATTAAAAAGAAAATTAGATATATTAATTTACAAATGCAACTTTAAATGTTTAAAGAAATGTGATTAAGTTATAAGCTAAATCAATTAATGGGAATTTAATCTGTCCAACTTGAAATTGTTGACCAATATTTAAAGCAAACATCCAAGAACTATTTGTTCTTATTTTATACATTACTGGCTAGATTTATATATAGAATAATAAGCTATTTTAGGTAAAATAAAGGCATAGATAAGAATAAATCTAGTTTTCAACTTTAATAAATCAGTATTAACTAAATAGTAATAGTCATTTAAAATCAACAGAATTTAGTCATGAGGAGACATCAAACAAATGTAAAATAAGAAGCATTCTACCAAAAAAAAAGAAAGAAAACTGATCTGTACTCGTAAAAATTGTCACTGTCACAAAAGAAAGAACTGTTCCAAATTAGAGACCAAAGGGACATGACAATTCAATAAAATGCATGATCAGAGATTTTCTTTCACTAAAAATGGCATTATTGTTTCAATCAGTAAAATCTGAATGAGGTCTATAGACTAGAGTGTACTTCAGTATTAATATTAATTTCCAAATTGTGAACATTGTACAACGCTTATGTAAGAGAATTCCTTTGTTTTTAGGAAATACACAGTGAAGTATTTAGAGACAAAGAGACAACTTGTTGGCACTTATCTCAGTGGCTCAGGGAAAACGGAAAGGCAAAGGATAAAACAAATGTGTTAACATGTCATCATTTGGAGAATCTAGGTGAAAGGTATACAGAGAAAGGATTATTTGAAGTATGTTAAGCTTTCCTCTACTTTGAACCCAAAGTTTATTACAGCCCTTCAGGTGAGGGTTCTGATAACAAGAATGTGGGCAGCCCACAGCAAATGCCTGCCTCAGGTTTTAACCCAACAGAGTAGTTAGAGTTTGGGACTACGACCCCTACCCACCCTACCCCCTTCAGCAGAACTCCTCTTCTGGAAAATCTCTCTCTTGACCTAATAGCAAATGCTCCTGGGTAAAAGGTAGGTCCCACCTTGTATCCACATTTCAACCCCAGCCAGGCCAGGACCAAGAGTTGTGAATCACTCTTTGTAACAGGACAAAAGACCTTATTCAGCAGGGAAACGTAGGAACAGTAATTCTCTTAGCATTCTCCTTGGTAACATAACCCATTATTCCTAAGCATTCCCTATTGGTGGCATTCCCAGTACACAGATGTCTGACTTCAAATGTGCCGGGCCCTTTCCTGAGACTGTGGCCAGACAGAACAACCCAATGCAGCCTCACCCTGGGCTGTGCCAACCCCACCTATTAGCATGACCTGGGCCACCCCGTGCTCTGTAACCACACAGATCCCTCCACTTGCCCTACGCTGAGGGCACCCAGCATGACCCACAGTGGTTCATGACTGCTTGCCCTCTCACCCCACAGAACTACCTACCCAGGGGCGTAACAGAGCCAGAGAACACCGGAGTCGGCCGCAGACTAAAGCAAAGACATTTTCCAACAAGAGCAATTATTAAAAATCAAAAGGAACATCTAAGGGAAGTTGTGGGAGAATGTTTTACTCTGAATATTTCAAATATTCCCATGTCTGAAACCAAAAGACAAACTATACAGGGTGGGGCAAAAGTAGGTTTACAGTTGTTTGTATGGAAAATAACACAATGATTAATAAACAACCCAAGAATAAACTATGTTGCACATACTCACAACTGTAAACCTACTTTTGCCACACCCTTTGAATCTTGAAGTGCTTATACTTTGGTAAATTTGAGACTAAGGATGTGGGTGGGTGTGTGCCACTGAGGCACAGAAATACACGACAATTACCTTAGCCTTTTATTAATTCAACAAGTGTCAACCAAGCACGTGTTATAAGCACTGCATAATGTAAGCCGGGGAAGCAGGGCCTTCCAAAGACAAGCAGACATGCAGGTTAAACTTTAAACAAAGTGCTTTTTGAACTACAGCTGACGCTTGGACAACATGGGCTTGAACTGCGTAGGTTCACTTATACATAAATGTTCTCAATAAATACTGTAAATATATGTTCTCTTCCTTATGACTTTCTTACTAACATTTTCTTTTCTCTCGCTTACTTTATTGTAAGAATACTGTACACAATACATATAACATACAAACTGTGTTCATCGGCTTTGTTATCGACAAGGTTTCTGGGTCAATGACAGGCTATTAGCTAAGTTCTGGGGAGCCATAAGTTACACGTAGATTTTTGACTACGTGGAGTGTTGGTGCCCCTAACCCCTAAGTTGTTCAAGGGTCAACTGTACTCAGCACAACAGTTCAAAGAAATAAGTAATCTTTTAAGCAAACCACCCTACTTCCCAAGATCTTAGGCTCCCTATCCGTTCGATAAGTGAATTGAACCAGATGGCCCCTAAGATTGCTTCCAGCCTAAAAAAAAAGTCTAGAATTTCTACCCTAGGACTTAGCCCCATTATACATACATCACAAGCCAGATCAGGATAAAAAAAGAAAGAACCTAAAATAGGGCCATTTCAGAAAAGCTTTACATCTAGTGTACTCTTTTACACAGAAAAGGAAATGCTAATTATTCAATCAGAAAAAAGAGTTATGATGATTCAAATGAGGTGCTAGAGAAAACTCCAATGAGGAGAGGACCTCTGCTCCGTTTCTCCTGTTTATTAAGAACAGTAACGCTCTCCAGTCTCCGCAATGCAGAGGCGGCCGAGGGCACTTGTGCCCTTGAACAAAGAAAGGTGCATCCACAGGAGCTATCTCCCTTGCCTTTGTACTCGCTCCGAGAAACAAAGACGCGGCCATCAGCTCTCAATTCCCTGGTTACCTTCACTTTTTTCCAGGGTTAAGAAGTCCTGCAGTTTAAGCCTGAACTCAGCCCCTTCTTCCCCTTCTCCCTCGTGACCCAGTGGCCTCCCTCATGCTGCTCCAGTAACCAACTGCCCTGCTGGGGTGACCCACCCTCCCTGGCCTGCTGAGCCTCCCAGCAACCCCCTCCGCTCAAACAAAATCAGACTGGACTAGGAGCCTGGTGCCAACCCAAGTCCCATCACTAACTGTCTGTGTGACCTATAACTACTATTTAACTTCACGTGCCTCTTCCCTAGCCTGCAAAATAAACGTTAACATTGGACCTATCATTCAATGAAAAAGTATGTAAAATCAAATGTTTTAAATACATAAAATGTCCTTTCAAATTCATAAGAAAAAGATATGTTTCCCAGTAGCTAAAGAAGTAGGTAAAAGTGAAAATAGCCAACAAGCATTAAAAGTTGTTTATTAATTAATCATGGAATTGAAAAGAACATACCATTTGATACAGTTTTTCATCCAACATATTGGTAAAATTTACTTCTGGGAATATATCCTAAGAATCCCAAAGCACCAATCAGAAAGAATATATATGTACCCCTATGTTCATAGCAGCACTATTTACAATAGCCAAGATCTAGAAACAGCCCAAGTGCCCATCAGTAGATGAGTGGACAAAAAAGGTGTAGTACATCTACGCAATGGAATACTAAGCAGCTGTAAAAAAGAAGCATCTCTTACCCTTTGCAACAGCATGGATGGACCTGGAGAGCATTATGCTAAGTGAAATAAGCCAGTCAGAGAAAGACAAGTATCACATGAGCTCTCTAATCTGTAGAATCTAATGAACAAAATAAACTGATGAACAAAATAGAACCAGAGGCATGGATAAATGGAACAGAATGACAGAGCTCAGAGGGGAGGGGGATGGGGGAGACTGGATGAAAGAAAGTGAACAGATTAGCCAAAGAACATATATGCATAGCCCATGGACACAGACAGCGGTGTGGTGATGGCCAGAGGCAGGGCCGGTGGAGGCAGGGGCTGGTGGAGGTGGGTAAAGGGGGAAATAATGGGGGACATCTGTAATAGTGTCAATAACAAAAATAAAAGATGGTATTAGCAAGAATGTGGTAAGATGGAAATTCTCATACATGTCAGTAGGGAAGATAGGCTGTTAATGTTTTAGGGGGGATTTGGTAGTATCCAACAAAATACATGCCTGTTTTTAATGTGGTAAAATCTCTCACAATACTCTCCCAGAGAAATATTCATATATATATATGAATATTTATATATATATGCCAAAATATATATATATGCCTATATATATGCCAAAAAATATATATATATAAATGTTCAACACAGAACTGTTTACTTTTTTCTAATTGAAAGATGTTTAAATAAATTATAGAGCACCTATACTGTGGAATATTAAACTGCCATTAAAAAGAATTAGGTAGAGCCCTGGCTGGGTGGCTCAGTTGGTTAGAGCATTGTCCCATACACCAAAAGGTTGCCGGTTCAAGTCCCAGTCAGGGCACACAACTAGGTTACGGGCAACTAATTAATCTCTCTTTCTCTCTCCCTCTTTCACCCCCTCCCTCTCTAAAAATCAATAAACATACCCTTGGGTGAGGGTAAAAACAAACAAAAAGTATTAAAAACAGAATTAAGTAGATCTATTTATGTATTCTGACATGTAATATACTATGAAACTAGAACAGTGCCTAGCACATAAGAAGTCACTCAGGAAACATTTGTTGAATAAATGAATAGATACATATCTTCTCACAGCACTTTTACATATTCTTTCTCATCTACTTCTTATGACAGCCCTACTATATGAACCAAGCAGATATCACTGTCCCCAGGATAAGAACAAGGACATGAACGTTCAATGCAGTTGATTTTCCTGAGATCGTAAACCTAAGGTATATGGAGCCAAAACACAACTAGACCCCACACGCAGTGCTCTTTGCTGGCTGACACCCACTCTGACTGCAAGCAGGCCAACACGTGGGCAAATCAGGGAGTGCCAGGTTTGCAGGCAGCCGGAGGGGTGCTCAGTAACTGCTTGTTGACCGGGGCAGAGTGATTCCTCTTTTATCAGCAAAGCCTTCCATGAAGTGAGGCTGGGCTCTCTGGACGGCTCCCCAGGCCCACTGGCCATCTAACAACAGGTTTAAAAGGAGCTCATTCAATAACAGGTCGTTATGGAAACCTTACCTATCCCTCCCCCTTGTACCTGGAACAGAAAGGAGTGGGAAGAAAAAGAGGAGCATTTGTGAAGTGCTTGCTAAGAGCCAGGCACAATGAATAGGAAAACATTCATCTGAGCCTTCCTTTACAAATCACTAAAAGAAAAGGACACTGTGCGCTGGAGTACAGAACACGCCTGCTTCGCTGCCTCCTCTGGGTCAGTCATAGCTGCGAAGAAGTCGAGTTCACAGGGGGCTCACTCCCACCCTCTTACCAGTGCATGTGTCAGACAGCACACATCTGGTTTCCATGTGGCCGCCAAGCCACAGCTGTGCAGTGCCCCTGCCGGCAACAGGGACTCACCTGTTCATGTCAGGAATAGGCATGTCAGACACCAGAGAAAAAATTCCCTGGCTGATTTGTAAAACACGAACACCTGTCCCAGATAAACTCAAGAACAGACAACACGTTCAGAAACTGCAGACGCTGCTGCACGACCAGAAGATGGGGAAACGGTGCTGAGCTTGGGCATTGTTACCTTGGAACTTTCATCTTAATTACAGATGCTCTTAGTTACCGTTGCTTAGTGACGAACACATTTGAAATAGATTTGTTGACTTACAAAAGACTCTGAAAAGATGTTCGAGTGAATTCACTGATGGAAAAATAGCAACGGACTGGTAAAGTAAAAATATGTTTAACTGATATAGTACTCGCAAAATTGAGGTATGACCAGATTCCAAAGATATTACTGAAGGTCCACAGTAGTTTCATAACACTGATCTGTTATTTTTGGACCCATTTCAGATGCAGTTATCTGGCTGAAAGGCTCTGTGAGATAGGCCTTCGACTTTCAGTCAGAGCAAGTCCTACTCAGAAAAGCAATAGCTTCTGCATGTCCACAGGCCCAAAATATCCTCCATGGCGTAGCTTTGAACACCGCTTCTCTTCAAGATTTCAAGAAGTAGCTGAGGCTTCTGGTGTGTTTTCAAGTCAGAAGGGAAAAGCTAGGGAAGCTTTGCCTTGATCTTTCCAAGAATATTTCTTTAGCACCTGTTAATAAAATCTGTGATACAAGTGGAAATGGAAACGCATTTTAGGATCACATACTACACTCCTCTCTCCGGAAGCAAAACCCCAAACCCACGCACTCTCGTCACTGAGCCCCTGACCTCCTCCTGCCTCCTGACCTCGCCCTCCGCTCACCATTTCCGTCTCGCAGGTGGGGCGTCTTCCACTCTGCTCTGTTCTGACCATCTCAGAAGGGATCCTCCTTGGCAGAGTAAATCCCTCCCATCCTTTGGATCTTTCTGGGATTTTCCTCTAATTGCACTTCTGTTCCAGTCTCTCTTCTTCCTTTTTTGAAAAAACTTCTCAAAAGAGGAGTCTCCATTCCCCGGCTTCCCTTTCTCACATCCCACTCAATCCCACCCACAGCCATCTGACTTTACCGCGTGATTTCCTCGTCTAGTCACCGTTTCTGCTGATTCTAGAAAGACTTTAAGAGTAGTATCATTTTTAGAAATCTAATTTTCTGATACATTTGTTTTTGCATGTGTAAAAATACGGCTAGATATTAAACCATTGGTCCTACCACCACATTTGTCCAGCGCCCTGCTTCATTTAGCTCTGGTGTGGATGTTACTTTAGCCTCATAACCTGCTAGTCCACTAGTGTGCTTGAAGATATATCATGATGCCAACATTTTCTTCCTAAACACTTTTTAATCAGATGCTCTCCTACCTCTGCTCAAAAACCAGCTTGGCCGTCCGTGGTCCCCGGCAGTATTCCTTCCCAGTGTTCTCTACCGCATAGGTCCACCCCACCCTAACCCATCTGCCTAGGGAATCCTTCACATTTACCACAGTCCAAGCCCACATCACTATGGTAAGAAGAATTAGCTTCCACTGAAGGAAGAAAGAGTACATCCACTCCGTGGGCACCTGCTCAGAGACATTCTCTCTCCAGTTGCCCCGCACATCTCAGGGGGCTTCACCAGTCTTGCTCACTGATTCACTTTGGTTGCCTGGCCCCATAGATATTTGAACTTGAGGTCATGGGTCTAATCTTTGTAATGGCCTTCCTGCAGCCACCCAAACTCAATTCATTTGTGGATTCCTTCACTAAACAAATATGTATAAAGCACAAGTATTTATCAATGTGCCAGGCCTTGTTTGTAGGCAATGATGACACAATAATAACAAAATATAATAATGACACTCTCTCTAACCTCATGAAGTTCATAGAAGACGTATAAAGAGTTTCCCAGACAAGAAAAAGCTAAAGGAGTCCATCCCCACCAAACCAGTATTATATGAAATGTTGACAGGTCTTCTTAAAGACCAAAAATATGAACAATAAAATGGCAATAAATACACATCTGTCAACAATTGAATCTACAAACAAAATGAACAAGCAGAACAGAAAAAGACTCATAGATACAGAGAACTTTTTGTTGATTGCCAGATGGGAGGAGGGTTGGGGGGATGGGTGAAAAAGGTGAAGATAGTAAGAAGTACAGATTGGTTGTTAGACTGATGAACCTCAAAGGAAAGAAGGGAGGAAGAGATAAACCAAAGAACTTATATGCATATATGCATAACCACTGGACACAGACAATAGAGTGGGGAAGGTCGGAGGGGGATGGGAGTGGGGAAAAGGGGGTCAGTGGGAGCAAAAAGGGGAGACATCTGTAATACTTTCAACAATAAAGATAAGTTAAAAAATAACATAAGAATTATTCAAATACAGCAAAAATTTAAAATTAAAAAAAAAAGTGCTATGAAGAACTCTACATGGCTATGAGTTTACAGCAGAGAGAACTGGCCACATCAGGGACGGCACTCTATTGCAAGTTGAGAGCTAAAGGAGGACAAGGCATCACTAGGCTAAGTCATGTGGTGGGAGGGTTGTCATGACGAAGGTGGCACGCCAGGAAGAGGAACAACACATGCAAAGGTCCTGTGCTCAAATTCTTTACCCGGTACACCTGCCATTGGGGAGCCTCCTTTCTAAGTCAGCGTGTTTCTTTTTCAGCACATCATATTGACTGCAAATTCAACAAGGGCTCCCACTGAAAAATCAGAGCAACCATTGTTTTCGAAAGACTTAGGCTGATATAATAGGGCCTAGGTTTTAAAACATATACTTACAAAAACACTCGTGTAGATTTCAATACCCTCGTTTGTTCGCAGCTTGCATCTTTTTAAAACCGAGGATTTCTATCCGCGCACTGTAAGCATTCGCTCCTCATCAACTCTGACAAATTCCACTCAGAACAGCTGCTACCATAAAATTTAATTTGCCACTTCCCAAAAAAGTCACTTCGATGTAAAATAACTTTGCCTTCCTGCTAATATTTTACAACTAATTAAAACTGAAATGATGGACTAAGCGTCCCCTCATGCGGCCCCCTCCGCAGACCTGTACCACTGCAGTGTGTGGGGAAAACACTAAATCATGACTGCCGGGGAACATACAACGTGTCTCCAAACATTTGCACTGCCAAGAGTCCAAGCGGGTGGGGATGTTTGGCAAATATAAAAATGAGATGTGAAAACTACAGCACAATTATCTGTGTAAATCAATTTCCATCTTTCAAAAGTTCAAAAGACAAAGTCATGACGGGCTCCTAATTAAGCTTTGTAGTAACCACTGTTTGTACATCTTTTGTATGAGAAATCATAACCGAAGCCAATAGACTGGCAAATCACCTTATGGCATTTATTATTAGCCCACAAAATGAAAACTTTCATCAAATGTTTTCCTAGGTGCCTTAATTGTACAAGAAAATTAATAGGAAGTGGAATCAGGCCAACCTCTGGCTGCAGAACAAGGTTCCGTTGTCAAAACTCATTCACTCCAAGGTGGTACTCTGTGTTCAAGAGAGGTGACGGGAATGTTTCTTCAGCCAAGCCAAGGAAAATTAATGACCACCAGTCAGAAATATATGGTCTGTTAGGGCAATGCCCTCAGCCCTGGTCTTCGCGGACGGGCAGGAGGGAGGATGGAATGAAGGAGAGCGAGGAAAGTAATGCTGGCGTCTGTCAGGAATCCACAGGACTCGGTCATTCTGCAGGATTTTTCCAAGTTCCCTGAAGCCATCTACATCTAAATTACTCTAAGTAAACAAAAGCTCTGTTTCTGCACATAAAACAACTCACACAATACATCTACCCTGCTTAGGTCAAAAGTAGCACTTAGTCACTGATGGGGACAGGAACCCCCTGCGCTGTCCCTTTCCTCAGACCCTCATGTCCTAGCAGCTTCCAGGGGATAAAACTCCCTCCAGGACTGGGCCTCATAAGAGCACTAGGTTCACCCGATCCGTGTGGCTCAGTGGTTGAGCATCGACCTATGTACTAAGAAGTCGCTGGTTCGATTCCCAGTCAGGGCACATGCCCAGGTTGTGGGCCAGATCCCTAGTGTGGGGCATGCAGGAGGCAGCCAATCGATGTTCTCTCTCATCAATGTTCCCATCTCTCTCTCCCTCTCCATTCCTCTCTCTCTAAAGTCAATAAAGAAAAAAAAATTTTTTTTAATCCATTGTCTATAAGTAATCTCTTTTTTAAAAAAAAACACTAGGTTCATCTTAGGATAAGATACACTCTTACTTATGGTAAAGGTGATATCAACATACCCAAGATGTGACTGTCCCTTTGCCATATACACACCAAAAAAGGCTTTCCTTTTTTCCTTTTTTTTTTTGGAGGGGGGAGGGCTATTAGTACACTATTTTCACAACAGCCAAGCAATCCTATTAAAAACCTAAGTCAGACATCATGTCCCTCCTCTGCTCGACACCCCAGCAGCACCCCCTCGCCCAGTTACTCCAACTCCACAGTCCCTATAATGGTCTATAGGCCCTTCAGGACCCCACGACCACCACCCCACTCCTACCCTCCTTACTCCCCCATTAGCTGGCTGCCCTCCAGCCAATCTACCACTCCCCTCTGCCTGCCACCCAGACTCCCGGACTGGCTCCTCTCCTGCAAGCTCAAAGTTCCTCCCATGCCCTTGCTACTTATCCCTGGGTCTCGAACTCCACAGGGCTCACACCCTCACCTCCCCCAACCCCCACCCCCGTGTTGCTCAAATATAAAGACCAGATATCCCTGACCAACTGATTCTAAATGGCAAGCCACCCTCCAACCCATCCCCCATCCAACCCACTGACACTCCATCGCCCTTCCCTGCTTGATTTTTCTCTATAGTACTTACCACTTTCTAATACATTATTTACTGTTGTATCGTCTGCTTCTTCCCTAAAGAAACTTCCCTACAGTGAAAGTTCCACGAAGGCAGGGGTTTTCATCTGCTTTGTACTTCGGACAGTGCCTGGTTTATAGTAGATGTTCAATAATGTTAATTAAACGAATAAATTCCACCACTGAATGAATAAATGAGGGAGTGACTGAACTCCCACCATCAAGAACTGGGACAGAGGAGGCAAGCCTTCCTGGGCCTGACAGGACTGCAGGCAGAGTCAAGCCCAATCCTACTTCCAGCCCAGTTTCTGAAAAGCCTGGGATTAAAAGACTGTACAACCCAGGGCGGATGTTTGTTCATGTTCAAATTCTCCATTGGGCAATCCCTCCCTCCCCAACGCCAAGCTTTTGGTTATGAACTAAGCTTCTGGTTCTGACTCCAGTATAATATTTAAAATCCATTCATCTCAAGAATGCTTTGGCACCCAGTGACCACCTACCCACTGCCGTTTCCCAAAGACACACAATGTCCCTGGGCCACTCCTCATGTCACAGGCCACAAGGACAGAGATATCCATCATTGACAAACATGCAACATTAACCCAGAACAGAAAAAGCCAAAAAGAAAAAGAAAAACATATCATTTCATCCAAGCATTTAACTAGCCTGGCCAAGTGTAGGTCAGGTAACACACTTGGTTCCAGGCACAAACTCCACTCTGAATTCATGAACCCCAAAACTTCCTGTTTTGGAGAAAATAAAGAAAGAGACGCATCAAGTTCTAGTCCGGGAATCCAATGACCACAAACCTTTTCCTATTTATTCTGCTAAAGCGAAAAGGGACTTTGGAAAAAATAAACTCTGTATCCATTTCCTTGCTTGTAGCAATATGAATAAAGAATAACCCAACAGAAAAGCAACACCACCTTCTGCACTTGAACTGCAGTCTTGGTCTCCTTAGTCTCAACCTCTCTTTTCAGCCTGTGCGGGTTGTCTCTGGCCTACAATCCCAGATCTCCAGTCTGCTGGTCCCAAATTGCTTACCCCACACCATGCATCTTCTAGCTCACAATCGTGCGATGATAATGGGTCAGACACTTTACACGCATTATTTCATGTAAAGCTCTCAACAACTCTAGGGATAAATGCCATTATTATCCTTGTTTTACATATAAGGAAACTGAGGTTGGCCAGATGAGGTGACTTTCCAATTGAGTCCAGAGCTCAAACTGAACCAGCTAACTTCAAAGTTTAGGCTCTTTACGACCACACTGTACAGCAAGGTTACAAAGGCGAATGTATTACCAATTAACATCTTGAAGTAACAGTACATACAGAAATAAAATGTTACTCTTTGCAGCATAAAAGTAAGATTCAGGACTGCATTTATGTTTGTTAGAGCGTGCATAATGTAATAAGGCCTCATAAAACAGAAGAAGCAACATAGGAAATTCATAATGAGCATATACATGATATATGTTTTTTAGAAATGTTTCACCTTCTTTGGTGTTTTTGAGAAATATTTACTAACAATTGACTTAATGATTAAGAGAACAATTCCCCCTTTCAGAAGAGAGTACCTTATATTATTAATACATATAGAAAATATTCTTTAAAGCAAACACTAACGTCAAATTTAGAAAGTGAGCTATGCAGAAATGGGCTATAACATAAACGTCCCTCTCTGCTGCTCTCCCGGGCCTCCACAGCCTGCACATTTAGAAACTCACAATATGAAACAGAGTGTGAAGAAAAAGCATCACAATGCTCGACATTTTTCAAAATGCTAAAGAGACAATGGATGTGCCTTTTCTACAACATCATCAAATAAATCTCCACAGCCAGGAGTCTCTTTAATTTGCTCACCATGAGAAAGTTTGTTTGTTTGTGTGTGTGTGTTTTTTCCAGACATTTGTAAACAGTGTACATTTGACTTTGGCACAGGGAGAGCATACAAGTTTCTTTACCACTGATGTGCAGATTCTAAACACAGCCAGTTTCTAAGCTATATTCATTTTTTTTAGCAAAAATATTATGTCTTGATACTGTGTGTGCACACGTGTACACCCATGAACGGGAGAACCATCAACGGGAGCTCTGCTTTAGAACATGGTCTGAACAATTTAAGCAGATATTTGGCTAAACAGAAAACAAGATTCACAGTATCTAAAGTCATATACTTTCAGTTCACATAACTCTCTGTAGGAAAAGGTTCTCCTTTCTACAGAGAACCAAGAGGTAACACTATAATGCCATTGTAGAACCCACAATCTAACATTCACCAATTTCTCATTAATGACTTTTCAAAGGAGTCAACAGTGCATTGAATTGTCATTTTAAAAGCTACAAATGACCGTGACCTTTAAAAACAAATTCTTACAAACAAAACAATGTCCACAAAGCATTATATACATCTAAACATATATAAATTATTTAAGCATAACTGCATATGTCAAAGGTTTGGCAGTGATTCCATTTTATATTAAAGTTTATCGCAGGTAGGAGGCTGGCCTGGCTGGACGTTGATCCGTTATTCAAGTCTAGGATTGGGAACCTATAATATTCCATAGATGGACTGTGGAGAAATGGTTACATCAGTTTCAAAGCCTGGTCCACTATTTTTATAAAGTCTGATTTAAGTGTCAAATACAGAAGCATAGCAAAAACAAGTACAGTGCAAACATAATGAGTTAATATTAAAAGATGGGAGACATTTTTAGCTACAATCTAGAAATTCGTTTTTGTAAGGATTCGTCACTGATGCTCTGAACTTTATGTCAAGGATAACATGATCATAAATATCTATTTAAATAACAAAAACAAGAAATTTGATGCTAACATACCATGAGGAAGTTTTAAAATTGAAGTTTAAAGCTAACTGAAAAAAAGAATTTCCCTCTCAAACTCTCATTCAAAATCTAAATCTCACAGAAAATCTAAAATAATTTTAAAATGCATTCTGATTTCAAAAATATACACTGTAGTACTTTCGAAATCTTGAGTACTATGCTATAAAGTTTAACGTTTCAGCTGTAAAATTCATACTCAGTACCCACTGCATGCTAAGGCTCACAGAAAGGCCACACGTGAGCCCGGCTGGTGTGGCTCAGTGGTTGAGCGTCGACCCATGCACCAAGAGGTCGCCGGTTTGATTCCCGGTCAGGGCACATGCCCAGGTTGTGGGCCCGATCCCCAGTGGGGGGCATGCAGGAGGCGGCCAATCGATGTTCTCTCTCATCGCTGTTTCTATCTCTCTCCCTCTCCCTTCCTCTCTCTCTGAAATCAATGAAGAGAAAAAATAAAATCAACGAAGAAAGAATAATTTTTTTTTAAAGAAAGGCCACATGTGAAAAGAAGACCGGAACAGTGGGATGTGTAGAACATTGCCCAGTTCTAGAAAGAAGAAAACAGACTGAGCAAGGGACACCTTGGAAAAGCAGGGTCAGGTAGTCACTAACGCTCCCACTTATAGGGAGCTGTGCCCTGTTCTTTATAAACACTCATTTTCTCTTTTTCTCTCCCAATCAACCCCTCTGCAGAGACTAACCACAGCTGTATGAGGACAGAGGGGCATTGGGTCCCCGGCCACCTATCTTTGCTGCCACTCAAAAGCCAGATTGGTAACTACACTAGTCTCAGGTGGGGCCCAGAAATCCTATTTGAAAACAAAAGTTTTTAGAAAAGTTAAAAATGCCCATCATACCACAAGGCTGAATTTCTCAAGTCACAAAAACAGAAAGGACCAGTAGAAACTATAAGGAAAAAAAAAATTCTAGAGGCATCATTTATTTGGGGAAGGGGGGATCACGGTCGTGTAATTGGGGAGAAATAGCTTGGTCTTTTTTTTACAGGTCCGAAGAGTTTTCCATTTGGCATCTTGTCGATGGGGTTGTAAGCATCATGCAAAATGCAGCCACGTATAAATGTACAGAGAGCGACCAAAAAATTAATTCAAGATACAAACATCAACAGGGCTGGGGAGGCATTGAAAGTTAAAATCTGATTACGAGGATGAAAAAAAAGGAGTGTGTATGGGATAGTTTTCCAAGTCAGAGGGCGAGGTTAGAAGAGAAACGCTGTTTTTTCAAAATACACATGAACTCAATGGGTGGAGGAGATTTCTATCTGGTAATAAAGTCCACCTGGGAGAACAGCCTAACCAGGGAGCCTGTCCACTGGCACAAACCAGGACCGACACAAGCCTTGTCACAGGATCTACCTGAGCTGCCTGCACGTCCCGATTTGTTTCAGGAGCCCAGCACTTAAACACCAAGGCGACGAAAGTCAGTCTGCTCAGCTGCCTCTTGAAACACAGATACAATTCTTCACTGCTTAATAAAATAACAAAAGAAGTTTTAAGAGAGTGAAGCCATCTGAGAACGTTTCGTCATAACATTAATAATTAAATTCTGAAATTGAAATAAAATTCCAAATTGTAGAAATATCATGAGTTTACATTTTCACAGCAGTCTTTCAGTTGAACTAGAAGTGAGGTCACAGTCATGAGATTCGTGCCCCCCTCCCCACCCTGTTTTGTTTTGTTTTTTAAATAAAGTGATAAGAACTGCATCATTTTCTTTGAAATTTTAAACCATATTTCATCTGGCCTTTTCCATTTGCAACTGAAATTCACTTCCTTATAAATATTTTAATACCATTCTCCTATGAGCAGGAACAATCCACCAGGGAACAATTTCATAATTGTTTCACAAGCTTACAGTGCATATAGTATCACAAAGTAAAGGTCCTCGGTGGAAGAGAAGAAGGTTATTATACTTCGATAATAATAGTGAGGTCTTGATAATATATCCTTTCTTCAAATGAAGAAACAGATACTGCAGCCAATGTGTCATTCAAATGCAGATTAAACTATGTGCCTGTGAGGAGAGAGGGGGGGAGCAGACCCACCATAAATTTTGTTTATGAACATTAATAGCATTGAATACCTTTTTCTAAAAAGTCAAAGTTCACTGCGTATATTTTCCTTCTCTATACCACCAAAAAATAAGGCTAATTTTGCTTTGCTTGACTTTTATTGATGAAACTGTTATGGGTTGAATTGTGTCCCCCTAAAAAAGACCTGTTGGGGTCCTAACCCCCAGAACCTCAGAATGTGACCTTATGTGGGAATAGGATCTTTACAGAGCAAATCAAGTTCAAATGAGATTAGGGCGACTATTGTCCTTAGAAAAGGGGGAAAGCTGGTCACAGAGAGACACAGAGGGAAGGTGATGTGAAGAGCCACAGGGAGAAGACAGCCATCTACAAGTCAAGGAGAGAGGCCTGGAACAGACCCTCCCTCACAGCCCTCAGAAGAAATCAGTCCTGCCAACACCGTGATTTTGGACCTCCAGCCTCCAGAACTAGGGGACAATACATTTCTGTTGTTTAACCACCCAATCTGTGGTACTTTGTACAGCAGGCCAGAAGCTATGAGGACTTCTTATTTTGAAGTCCTCACAAACCATCTCTGTACTTATCCACAGGAGACTTTTGCCAGAAATTAATGTCAAATTTATTAGGCTGTGATTTCTACAATCTGTCCCTCTTCCCCTTTCTAAAACATGAAATATTTTCCCATCTCCAAACCTCTCAAAGCTCTCTTCTGAAGATAATTTCTCAAAAAGAATAGGCAGTAATGAGCGTAACTAATACACGGTATCGACTCTGTGCCAACTGCGTACATAGATTATCTGATTTATTCCTTACAGTAGCCAGAAGGGGTAGTGAGTGCTATCAGTCTCATCAGCTGAGGCACAGCCTCCTCATTTTACAGATGGGCGAACTGACACTACCTCACCATTTCACAGATGGGGGAGCTGAGGCACAGCAAGGTGAAGTCACTAACCCCGCTGAGTGCCTGAGTCCATTCACTTAACTCTCCCTCCACAGCTGTCCTCAGGTCCCTAAGATGCCGTGCATTTGGATCTAGAGATTCAAACTTCTTTTATTTCCATGAAGAATGGCTTAGATGTCTTCTTACTATTGGCGCTTACATTTCTTTTTTCTTTTTTAATATGTTTTTATTGATTTTAGAGTGAGGGGAAAGGAGAGGGAGAGAGAGGGAAACACAGATGCGAGAGAGAAACATCGATTGATAGCTGCCTCCTGCACGCCCCCTACTGGGGACCAAGCCAGCAACCCAGGCATGTGCCCTGACCGGGAATTGAACCGGCGACCTCTTGGTGCATGGGATGACGCCCAACCAACTGAGCCACACCGGCCAGGGTGCTCTTTAATGTCTTAATAATATTCATGTATCTTTTCTAGTTTTAAATATTTTCTTTTCGGTTGAAAGAATGAAAGCTAAATAGGAATTTAATAACTAGTTTTTTTTTTTCTTTGTCATCTTTTATTATCATAGCATCTCCCTCAAGCCACAGTTCACCTTTTCCTTCTTTCTTTGTCTTTAGAATTTTTCACAAGCCATTGCTCACACTGGCTGTCGGCTTTCCTGATATTATACTTACTGTTTGTGCATTTTTGAATTCTCAGTTTGCCATCTTTTAAACTATGTGTTGTACTAATCGGAGCTGGGGAAGCTCCAGGGGATATCTTATGTTGTTTTTGGGTTTTTTTTGTTTTTTTGGTCTTTGTTTTAAGAAGCGCTCCCATTTTTCTCTCAAACTGAAATAATTTACCCATTTTTAATGAGAACTTTGTCAAAGTCTTCTATCTCACTGAGGCACCTTTCTCTTTTTTCCTTCCTTTGTTTATTCAGTAAATCTTTACTGAGGCCAGCTGTGAGCCAAGGACGGTTCTAGTCGCCAGGTACACGAGGCGAATCAAACTCGACCTGGTTCCTGCTCACAGTTTCTCATGACCTAGGGCTCCCTGAACGCACATGCCCCCTCTCGCTCCTTACACACTCTCTTTTCATTATTAAATTTATTGGAGTGATATTATTTAGTAACATTATATAAGTTTCAAGTGCACAATTCTATAATACATCATCTGTATATTGCATCGTGTGCTCACCACCCAAGCCTAGTCTCCTCCCGTGGCCATGTATTTGACCCCCTTGACCCTCTCTGTTCCTCCTCCAACCCCCCTTCCTTCTGGTAACCACCATACTGTTGTCTGTGTCTATGAGTTTGCTTGTCTTGTTTATTTGTGTGTTGCTTTCTGTTTTATATCCCACATCCCTCTTCTGGGTATCTAACTGGAAAATTTGGAAATGTTTATTCGTCTAGACATATGCATTCCTATGTTCACGTCAGCATTATTCAGCGTAGGGAAGACATGGAAAGAACCTAAGTGTCCTCTGATGGTGACTGGATAAAGAAGATGTGGCCTATATACACTACGGAACACTGCTCAGCCCTAAGGAAGGGTGACAGACTGCCACTGCAACAACATGCATGAATCTGAGTACGATGCTAAGTCAAGTAAGTCTTCTACACTCTTCATAGGCTTTCTTAAGGTCTGTTGTTTATTCCCTTTTCACTCTGATGAACTTCAAGATAACAGAGACCGCCCTGGCCGGTTTGGCTCAGCGGTTAGAGCGTCGGCCTGCGGTCCAGGGAGACCTGGGTTCGGTTCCCGCTAAGGGCATGTACCTCGGTTGCAGTTTGTCCCCGGCCCTGGTTGGTCGTGCGGGTGGCAGCCGTTCCATGTGTCTCTCTCACGTCGATGTTTCTCTTCCTCTCTCTCCCTCCCACTCTATCTGAACAAAAAATGAAAAAATGTCCTCGGGTGAGGATAAAAAAAGAAAACAGAGACCACTTGTTCCAAAGTCCCTACAACTACAACACTAACCAATCCTTCCTTATTTTCCACATCAAGTCCGAAGCAGCTTGAAAGCAGTAAAACTAGAAACAAAAGCAAAGCAAAAAAAATCACCTGATACCCTGTTTTAAACTTTCAGCAGCTGTCCTGGCCAAGCCTCCCTTTGCCACTCGGCCCGCCTCTGCGCCCAGTGTGACCGCCCTGAGGTTCCTCCGCGCGTTCCCACGCGCCGGAGCGCGGTCTGCCCTGCAGCGGAGCTGCCTACGTTTCTCCTTCATTTCATTCTCCCCAAATCACCTCCTTCATTTCTTCACCCTCACGTTTCCTTCTTTCTATACACAGATTCACCTATGAGACGCGTTCTTTTTAAATTAGCATAGGAAGCCCCCCCCCCCCACCAGAATTTAGTTATCAGCCTGTTTCCAACACACTTTGGTGATATTTCTGGATCTTACAAACCATTTTTAGTGTCTAGATCTTGGTACAGATGGGTGAGATCATAAACATTCCCCTGTTGGTCTCTTCTGAGGATTACTTGATCCTTCCCCCACTCGGTGACTTCTTTTACGTTACCACCTATTTGCTCCTCCTAGGGGATGAATCTTTAAATCCTGAGAAGTAAACTCTCCTGACCCACGAGAGAAAGATGCCCGAGTTAGGAGGCTTGCTGTCCAATAAAGGACTGCCATATCCCATTAAGAATAAACGTTCTTTTAAAATCAATCCACACGTTTGTCCAGTGTGCATTATACATACCCATCACTGTATAAAAAACATAACAATATGCTTTTCTTTCAACATCTGTCAAACTGCCACTGTGCGGGACACTTCCGGGCAGCTGTCCCTGTGTACAAATCATAGGTGCTTTCCTAACCACAGGGCCCCTCAGGTACACGTGACACAAGAGACACACAAACTATTCCTGACTCCCAGCCAATTAAACCTGACGTTACTTAACTACCACTAAAAAAAATACAGAGGCAAACCCTCTAAACAGGATTTTTCTTCTTTAGCAGCCTCTGAGAAAGAACTCTTCTAATACGGTGTTTCTACTCCTGACAGGAATAATCCTTAATTATCATGTGCTTAAGCATGTAGAAATTTTAAAATAGAATTCCACTTAATTTTAAGAAAATCAGAGAACTATGTCAGCGGCAAAAGAAAAGACCTGGTGGAGGGGGGCGGACGGGAGCAGGGCAGAGGGACATACACACTGCTGAGTTATCTTGAAGTTCTGGAAATCTGGGGGGAAAGACAAGAGCATTGAAGAAAGTCACCCAGGAAAATTAAATTACTTCATAAGAGAATGTAAAGACTTTCCATTAATCCCTGATTATATGATTTTTACAAAATAAATAAAACATATTTGTTTCCAGTGAATGTGCACATGGCGTGATGTCTTAAACACAGGGTTTCCTCCTGAGAATTTGATCAACATCACTGTGACCAAGTGATTTTGACAAGCTGCCTTTGTGGACCCCATTATTCTGCATCCTTTGTTCAGAGGCTTGTCTGCGACCAATAATCTAGCTATAAATTTCAATATTTCACCTAAAGAGAGGAGGTGGTAGCTATTGTTCATGTGTATTATCAGTCCAAGGATGGCCAGCTCCAGCAGGCATCCCACACGGACCCTCGTGGAAAGAAAAGTCTGCTCCTCCTTGGTGAGTCCACTCTCAGCTAAGGACGCCTGAGGCTGAGCTGTGTGGCTCAGACAGCCAAAGGAGCTCTCTGTGGCACCCCCCCCCTACTCCACCCCACACACACAGACAAACACACACACACACACACACACACACACCTAGCTGGGCAATGTGCTCTATCCAGGGGACACTCACTGAGCACACTGTAGGTGCTGGAGGATACAGAGTCAATAGGGACCATTCCTACCCTCAAGAATATCATTTGCTAATAAGAAAGACTTGGCTTATTTATAAAAACCAAATCTAGAGAGTTATATCCAAGGTCCTTCCACAAATAGGTCCTCCCACCCACCTCCTGTATGGAGGCAGCAAACTGTTCATATGTCTTACCCAACGTTTGTTGATTGACCAAATAGATATGGCGAATTTTAGATCGTCATTCTTGTCATAATAGGTTATGGAGATTCATGTGTCAACAATTCATATAGTAGTACATGTGATAAGGACAGTGAGCAGCACACCTGTTGTATAACAATGAATTTGGCATTTGTCCCTGGTTTCTGAGACATGCTCTAAACAGTTGGAATTTCCCAAGTAATTGGAAATATCTTTGTCACTCATGAGCCCCTTGGCCCATACTTGAGTTATACTAACAAGATAGCTCAGGATGGGGCTGACCATTCCAGAAATCATGAGGAGTGGGTTGGGGCTTTGAGTTGAGTGACATCCATGAGCCTTGTTCAGGGAGGGAATGGGGGCATGGGGTGGAGATTGAACAATCACATGGTCAATGAGTCATCATGCCTGTGTAATGAAACCCCAATAAAAACTCTGGACACCAAAGCTCAGTAGAGATTCCTGGTTGGTAAACACATCAATGTGTGGAGAGACACATCCTGACTCCATCGGGCCAGAGCACGGATATGCCATGTCAGGACCTTCCCAGACCTCGCCTTATATATCTCCTCACTTGACTGGTCCTGATTTGTATCCTTTATAATAAAACAATCATCTTAAGTATAGCACTTCCCTGAGTTCTGTGAGCTGTTCTAGCTAATCATCAAATCTGAGTGGGTGGTGGGAACCCTCAAATTTGTAACCAGTTGGTCAGAAGGGGTTGGCCTGGGGACGGCCTGGGGACTCTTGAACTTGTGGCTGGCATCTTGTTGGGGATTCCACCCTTACCTTGTGGAGTGGATGCTAATTCCAGGTGGTTAGCACTGCACTGCAGCTTGGCAACCCCCATTCTCAATTCCTTAAACACAGGCCAGAAATAATCCCTTTAAGAAGCAAAGCTCTTGCAGCTGACTGGACCTCCCCACCCCCAACCCACCTCCAACCCCAGGTTAAGAACTTCCCGGGTCCAGTCTCAGCAGGAAACTGCCTCAAAGGGGTAGACAAACACAACCACTGCCCAGGGTAGGCTTTTTGATAAGTGATGTAATCGAGGAACAGAAACCACAATGGGCACCCAGAGAGAGAGTGCAGTAAAGGGGAGATTCAGGATAGCTCACTAAGGCTGTCACAGCTGTGCACCTGAAAGAAAAAGGTGACTTTAAAAGAGGGAGGGGCAGGAAGGCAGAAGAGCAGCGTGAGTAAAGGGTCAAATCAGTGTGTCAACCTTAACAACAACAAAAATTGTATCTAATTATTATTAACTCCTTACTATGTGCCTGAAACTGAGCTAAAGTTATTTGAATGCGTCCTTAGCCTTATGAAGTAGAGTCTATTATTACACCCACTTCATAGGTGAGGATTCTGAGACTTGGGCTAAGACCCTTGAAGAAGGCACCAGAGCCAGCAGTCCGGGGTGGCTGGAGAGAAGAAGCGCAGATGCAAGTGGGGAGAGGAAGGCAGACTGTGAAGGGCTTTAGGTGTCCGTCAGAAACCTGATGTTTTGCAGGCAACGGGAACCAGCAGAGGTGTTGGTTCAAGACAGTAATATGACCAGAACCATGGTTTCCCAAGATAACTGTGGTGGCAGGAAAAGCATTCGAAAAGAGAAAGACTAGACTAGGACGACCAGTTAGGGGACAATGGTCAGATCACTGGCCAAATATGATAATAGAGCCTGAACGAGGGCAAGGACAGAGGGAATGAATACGTGGGGGTGGGGATGCGGCGAGGGAGATGTAGAAGATGACGGAGATGCATGAGGTTCCGGAGCTGAGGTGGATGATGGAAAGAGTAGCCAGGAGAGCATGGCACACATCCAAACACCATCGATATCCGCCTGAGTGTCTGCTGTCCTTCTGTGCGGATGTGTGCATTTACTGCGCAATTCTCGATGCTCCTGCCTGAGTTGGTGGAGTTCACACTCTTGACCAATTAACAGATAATGAAATCACATTTAAAGACCAAATTCAACCCTGGCCAAGAGGCTCAGTGAGTGGAGCATCATCCCATACACCAGACGGCTGTCAGTTCAATTCCCGGTCAGGACCCATACCTAGGTTGTAGGTTCAATTCCTGTTCAGCACATACCGGAGGCAACCAATCAATGGTTTCTCTCATATTGATGTTGCTCTCTCGCTCTCTCTTAATCAACCAATCAACCAACTTAAAAACATAGCCTCAGGTGAGGATTTTTTTAAAAAAGACCAAATCCAATACCAGCGGACATCCCTCAAATTCCACATCCCAGATCTCTGGCCACTGAATTTCTCCACTCTCTACCGTTGACTCGCACCGGCCTTTGATGGATAATGAGCATCAGGGAAGCTAACCAAGGATTTTTGTCTACATGACTTTTTAGACTGCTGAGCTGAAGCAGAAGTATGACAGACCACCAGTCTGCTTATCGCTCTGATGCTATTCAAATGCACACACATCACACTAGTTTTTTTCTAGCTCCTCCTAGGATCCACTGGGAATGGATCAACAAGGAGTGGGGAAAGTAAACAGGAGATGAACACAAAGTGACTCCCTCAAGGACTCCACCAAGACTAGAGATAAAATTAATACTGGGTTTCCAGTGCTGGGACTCACAGTCCTCGCCCTTCAAACCAGTCCTCACAACTTCCTGTCTGCCGGCTGGGCCTGTGCCCCGTATCTAGCTTTGATGGGAGAGGCTGCAGAACAGTTTTATTCATAAGCAGACCTTTAGAATCAATAATAATCCTTTTACTAAGTCCTTGAAATATTCTGGGTACTCAGCTCATAAATATTATCCTGGATCCCAATTCTCACACTGCTAAAAGCTTAGGTCTTGTTAATAACCCTAACTATAGGAGTACAGAGAAAAAAATCTGACTTCCTGTTCATCTAGAGACAGAGCTGGGAGGCGGCCTGTAGCTCTGGAGGGTGAGGGTGTCAGGTGTGGATATGTCTGCTTCTCTCTCACTCCTGACATTCCCAGGAACCACAGTCCTTGGTAAAGCACTCATCTGAAAACGTTTAAAGAAGACATACCAAAATGCTCTCTTACACAAGCCCTTGACACATAATCAATATCCCTTTAAGCGCCCACATCTATATCTTGCATTAACCTTGCATCTCACCGTGATGTAGGAGATATTTGCTGTGCTTCATCTCCAAATCTTTTCTAATCCGACATCCTTCCATAATAGATACGTCATCATGAAGAGAGGGAAACTACTCACTGAAGACACCTTTCATAAACATTTCCAATGTGGCAGAACTCAGTCTGTGATTTGTAAACATGGTCTCCTACTGTGATTTCAAAAAGATACTAAAATTCACTAGATATCCTCAATGTTTCAGTAAGGTAACTGAGAATCTAATTATTTTGCATTTATACATATATATACTGGAACCTTTTTATGTTGTTCAAATTAAATGTCTCCTTCCTCACTTTCAATCATCCAACTTTAACAACAACACCAACCAAACTGTCACCATCGTCCCATATCAGAGCTATGTCAAGAAGCAAAAGGTCTAATTTTTCTCTGTGTGATATGTAACTAAAATGTCAAGTCAGGCACATTATAATTGATGCTAACTACAACTCCTACATACCACAATATCCTTCCATAGAAACTCAGTGTTACTTTTCACAATGTGACATTTTCTCCTCTCTTTAAGGAGGAAACATGAGACAAGAACTTTCCATTTGTTATAACTCAGGGAACGGACTAAAATGTGGGTACCTAACAGGTGTCCCTTGATGTGTTAAGGCTTACAAGTACTTCCCCATTGAATGTCTATAAAGGTCCTGTGAGGTAGAAATTATTATCCTATTTTGCAGATTATAATTAAACTCAGAAGAAAACAGATGAGTATCAGTAAGTCATCTTTTAGAAAGATATCATATTTTGAAACAGCCGGAAAGCAGTGAGAGGACATTCCAGCACGTTCATTATGAATTGGTGACAGTGAGCCTCTCCCGTCAGTGGGGAGACCTGACCCCTGGGTGTTCAGACTTTGTGAAACCCGGCCACCAGACCACCATTCAGGCTCTCAAAACCTGCTCCAGCCAGCCCTTCTACATCACCCACCCTCTGTCTGCCTCCCCAGAAGAAGCTAGGCCAGGGAGCGTTCTGAACTGGGGACAAGGAGCGACCACACCCGGAGACGCAGCACATCCCTGCTGAGCGCCAAGTGCCAGGCTCTGGACCAGGCTGAGCAGGACAGCACCCTCAGAGGCACTTCGAGCAAGAAGGGATCCAGACAGGTAAACATGGGTTGCTGTGTAGGATGGTGAGCGTGCTGATGGCCGAGCTGAGTGCTACAGGATGACGGGCGGTGGGGTGGGGTGTGGTGGCAGTGAACCAGTGGCGTCCACGTTCATGAACCTACGGCACACAGCTTTGCACTCAGCACCAACGGCCAGTGGGGCATTAAGAAGACGGAGCCAACTAGTGTTTCTCAAGCTTTTTACATCATGGTCCAGTACACATTCACACATACGACTGAAAAAGAATGTTTGCCAAAACAATACTCTTTTCTACTCAAATGTACTCTGTTATTTTTCCCTCTCTCCCTCTCTTCCTCCCTCTTTTCCTCTCTCCCTCTCTTTTTTCTGTTCTGGAAACAACCCTCTAATGGGTGGCAACCCACAGTGTAAAAAATACTGACAATGTCCAGCTGGTGTGGCTCAGTGGTTGAGCATCGACCCATGCACCAAGAGGTCGCCAGTTTGATTCCCGGTCATGGCACATGCCCAGGTTGTGGCCTGATCCCCAGAGTGAGGCATGCCACCAATCGATGTTCTCTCTCATCAATGTTTCTATCTCTCTCTCTCTAAAATCAATGAAGAAAAAAAATTTTTTTAAACATTGGCATTAACCTTTTAATAAGTGTGACTGACGTTTCTTTGATATACTTCCTTTTCTCCCTTCCACCCTCTTTTCCCTTGAAAAAGTATCACTGAGGAAATAAGAGCACTTCTGTTTACTGAGGTCTGCTGTGTGCCAGAAGCCGGCCTGGAACCCTGCCACGCCTGTCCTCTTAGTCCTCACACAGCCTTGCGGTTAAGCATCACAATCCCCACTTTACAAGTGAAGCTGAGTGATCAACAGACTTGCCACTGACATGATGAAGCCAGCATTCAAATCCAGTTCTGTGTTTCTTCAAAACTCCAAGGACACCTCAGGGCCTTGCATGAGATGTTCTCAAGTAATTAAAACTAACATAATAGCAAGAATTCCAAAAGTCCCCTTGAGATAACTCAAGTCCTTGGAGTGTTATAAACCCAGGTTTGGGAGGCCTGAGCAGAGACAAGGGAAATATGTGGTGGAAAAACTCTCAGGTTTACATTTAATTTCCTTAGTAAGCCTTAGGCAAGGCACTAACAAGGAGTGACCAACAGAGAAATGGTAAGTGAGAGCTAGTGGAGGGTTCTAGAATGAGATAATCACCCTCAAGACAGGCTGGATGGACCGCACTGACCGTTCTGGGTGACTCATGACAAGAGCATCAAGCTCAGCATCTTCCAAGCTGTTGATCGTCAATAAATATTCACAAGATGAAACACTAACACAGGCGGAGGGAAAGTAAACACAATGCACAGCTCCCACTGTTCTGTTTTTAAAGTCTTCCAAAACGACAGTAAGTTAAACCACTTGGTGAGAGGAAATCTTATTTGGAAGGATGACTAAACATATTTAGCACAGATATTTGTGTTCTTTCAGCCCCATAAGTAAAGACACACTTACACAAATACAAGGCATATTAACGTGGGCAAGTCAGGACAAAATTGCAACCCCCCAAATATTTCCGCAAAAGTGATGACTTGGGGAAATTATTGGCAAGGTCCTGCTAAAAATCTGCATCATTAACTGCTCCCACCCCTGACCTAAAATAACCTGACCTTTGGTGACAGTACATTAACTTGCCAGTCATTCGCATTGTTACCTCTGAGTGGTAATATTTCTCAGAAAATTTTAACAACTGGTGTATTTTTTTTACAAACACATAATAAATGCAATTTTGACTTTCACACATGACAAATTAAACAATGCATTTGACAGATGGCCTCGGGGTTTACATTCATTGTGTGGCTTGTTGGGTGGGAAAACTTTTGTAGTTTAACTTGGCTTATGAATTCACATACCAATGTGAGCTATGTTTTTTGTCTCATCATCTAGTGTTATTTTCTCAGCACCTCAGCAATAAAAATATTGCCGAGTCTTCTTTTCTTTGCAAGTTCCGTAATAAAAAAAATCCTGGGTATACTAAAGACTCCACTGCCTGCTTATGAAACACAGAGACTTGTGAAAACATGGCACGTACTCAAGGAGACTAGTTTGTTTTAAATATTTTAATAGTGTGCACTGCTGCACTGGGAACTAAATGTGCATTATGCCCAACATCACATCCAGAGTGTGTTCCACTTTGATCATTCTATCAAAAGATCAAAATTTAAATATTATGTAAATTATATTGTATACATGTTCTCCTTTGCATGAAATCAAACAGCAAACTTGTTTCTTCTCTAAACACGTGAGAATACAAACAAGCATGAAATTTAAACTGAAGAAAATACTCACTGCATTCCATTTTTTAAAATGCCCTCAGGTATCAATTAAAATAAAAAGCCTTTGTATTTTCTTAACATAATCCTAAATGTCTATGTTTATGCCTTTAAATTTTTGCATATTTTTAATATTTATTGTAAAGGTTCTTAAGTTAAATATATATGTTATTTTCATAAGAAATGCTACATAAGTCCTCTTCCTGAAAACTCTGAGAGGTCATGTAAATCAATAGAAATGACAGTGGAAATTAGAGAACTAATACTCAATATTCAATAATCAGAAAAGTTGTCATTTTCATAACAACTAAATGTAAGTATGAACCTTGATTGGATTTTGGGTTTTGAGAAAAATAGCTATAAGAGGCATTTTTAGGACAACGGGAGAAATGTGAACATAAACAGAATATTAGATATGAAATTTCTGTTAATTTTCTCAGGTGTGATAATGGCTCTGTGGTTCCTTAAGAAAATATCCTTATTCTTAGTGCATGCATGATGACATTCTTAGGGATGACACATCTTGATGTATGAAACTCACTTGATGCATAAAACTTACAAATGAACCAACAACAATAAAAGTACTTGTACACATAAATAGATGAAAATAGGAAGCAAATATGGCAAAACATTACTAACAGTTGAATCTCAGTGGAGGGTATACAGACATTCATTGTATTCTTCTTCCAACCATTTTGTGTACATGAAGATTTCCACACTACAAAGTTGCAGGGAAAGGAAGAACAGTTGTTTTCACTTAAGCATGTATGTATATTGATGCCTGGACCAAACTAACTACGGACAAAATGCTGTTTTACATGGCCATAGAATGTTTCATTTTTCAGTAGCAATATGCTACAGAGAATCAATTTTCCACCACTGACCCAGGGAAATTATGGCAGCCCTCCTGGCCAAGACCACAGGGAACAGCTGATTGACACACACCACCTGAATTAGAGCGAGGCATCAGGATCCCCAGAGGGTAATCTGCTCTGACAAGCAAGTGTGCATGGCAACCTGTGCCCTTGGAAAAATAAAGGGTTGAGAACAGGGGCTTGTAGGCAGGACCCTTCACAGCAGACAGAACCCTACAACTTAAGTTCCGTTCTCTGGAGACAGCATATGACATGATGTTAAAGATAAATTAAACAAATTTAAACCATCGACTCTATTTATTCAGCCACTAAGGATGAATTCCAGTCTTCCCCTGTCTCTTTACTCAATGAAGTAGACTACCAGGTTCACTATTAAGCAAAAAAATCTGAGATGCTACCCCACAATTCAAACTAAACCAAATAACAAAGTTCTGGAATTATATGAGAAATTTCAGAGAGAAAATGTGTAAGCATTTGATTTACAGATAACCGAAGTATTAAAAATAAGACTCAGACCTCTGAAGCAACATAGCTGGATGTTTCCTACCTATAAAAAGAGGGGTGTCTGGGGAGTGGTCCAAATCTCAAAGGTTCTGGGCACTAGTTCACTATTAAGTCAGAGTGCAAACAAGTCATCCATGACTTGCTGCAGAATCTGATATTCTTTTTCATTGGACCAGACTGAAACTAAGCAGTAAGCACTGGATTTTCAAGAGGCCCAATGCAATCAAAGACTCCACCTCAGTTGTACCTCTTTTTTCTGTCCTTTCATTTTTATCTTTTCTTTTTCTCATTCAATATTTATATTATATTAATTATATTATATTATATTATATTATATTATATTATATTATATTATTATTCTCTCCTTCTTTTCTTTCTCTGCTGTCTTTCCTCTTCCCCTCCCATTCCTCCAGGCTTCCAGAGCCACTCAAAGGCATTGTTAGCACCAGGTTAAACTCCAGGCTGTGGAGCTATAAAGAGTCCTGGTGCGGCCCATAAAGCCTGATCGACTCAGGCCAGGAGCTAGAATACATACAGGAAGAATGGTTCACTTTCCTTTAACCAAAGAACCATTATCCTGTTTATGGGTTGTCGGGGACCCTTTCCCTTCTAGTTACTGCTGTCTGCCTTTGATCTTTAACCAATCATTTATACCTCTCTTTAAGAGAAGCAAGAGACCATGACACTGAAATCCCATTTTGCTACACATTATCCCAGCAAGAGGCATGGCAGAGGAGGACTGAAAACGTCAATAAGTTTGGGGACTATCTGTGGACTTCACTTATACAAGAAAGTCCTAAATTCTGTTCAATGTCCCCATTTTCTGATGTTTTCAAAGTTTCTGTTCTATATGTAAGCACTAAGCTAGGACTGGAAGAAAACACAAAGAGATTTTTTTTTTAAGTTCCTCATCCACGGTATAAAGACATTATATTTGTTTAACAAAAATGTAGTCTATGATAACACACTCCTGTGAGTGAAGCATGAATTAACCATGGGCCCTCCATCTCCAGGAGACCTGAATGAACCTGCCTCAAGAACTCTGGGGAGGATGAATCTCTGATGACAATATTCCAGCCAAAAGGCAAGTCAGCTCCTCTGCCTCCTCCAGGTCCATTGGTCCCACAGGGACCTGGGAAGAAGGTTCAACAATCAGAGCCAAGGGCCCACACTTGAAAACAATCTGGGTGGGAGGATGCTCACAGGAGTGGAGAAACACATGCCTGAGGAGGGCAGGGTAGCCATTTGGAAACACTGGCCAACGTTTAACCATTTGCAGCCTCTAGAAGTGATCTGAGCCACTTCCTGAGGCTTATCCTCTCCATGCTTCAATTTCTTTATCTGTCAAATGGGGATAATAATAGTCATAGGATCTGTAAAGATTAAATGAGTCAGTACACATAAAGAGCTTAGAACAGGGCCTAGCACATGGTAAGCACTGCATAAATGCTAGCTAATTGCTATTATTATAGGTTAGAAGCACACCTACAGAAAAGCCTGCAAAGAAAGCTTACCTTTTTTAATCCCCACCAACAGATGTACTACTAACCAGCAGGAAATACCCTTGTCTCAATTCTCTGGTTTCCTGTTTAAGCTCCAGGATCTATGGAGTGGTCTCAGCTATACAGAAGGAGCGAGACTTCTTTCCAGAGCAGCTAGGTTTCAATATAAAATTGCAGTATGGCAATATCATATGATTAAAAATGGAAACTGACATGTGATTAAAAGAGAAATCTATCTGACATGTACTTCAGAGCCCACACATTCGCAGTAAGTTCTGCAGCTTCTAACAAATGTCCCCAACTCTGCAACATTGTGACCCTCAATAAACAAAGCTTTTAGTTGAAGACACAAATTGCCCTACACTAGAAAGTCAAATGCAATGACCTTCAACCAAGTACATGGCCCCAGAGTATATGGCATAACCAGATAATTGGCTGCTGCCACACCTGGGTAACACAGTGAGCCCATTCTTGCGAACAGGTAGAACCGCTCACTTTTATGCATGATGCTTGTGCCACAGCTGGCATGCCATTTTGACAATACTTACGCATTACAATAGGGCTTCTTTTCATAGCCTTTGTAGTTGTTCATGTTGAGAGCCATCTTGCAGACTTCACAATGGAAACATCCTTTATGCCAATACTGAAAAAAAAATTTTTTTTTCAATTTTAGTACAATGCCAGTTCTTTCCAGGATGGGTACAAAAAGATTTTTTTTTTTTTTCCAGTACATCCCAGTCCCCGCCTGTATTTGAAAATACTACAACAAAATGATGGTAGGTAACAGTGAATGTGTTTGCCTACTTTCAGTTAAGAAAATAAAGCCGCAGCTATTAAAACTGAGTTTGAGATGAATCCTCACCGCAGCGTGCAGACGCAGATGGACGAGCTCTGTGCAGACTGCACTTCTGTGAGCAGCCAGATGGAATTCCCAGCTTGGTTAATGGAGAAATGGAGCCTGTGGAGTGGCTCCAAAAGGAAACCGACTCCAGTTCAAAGGGCCTAAACACCGTGTCGGGAGGATCTCACAAATAAACAGTCCACGCGAAGTCAGGTAACCCGCGGAGGCAGGAGGCGGGCTCCGTAAGGACCCTTCGCCCCCGCATCCCTGTACAGTTTCCACTACGTTTCGGGAAAGGTGGACTCTGTCCGAAATGACTGTCAGGATGACGGGCGTGCTCTTGTGAGGCATTTTTGACACCACACGCAGATTTCACTGGGACCTCCTCCGGCTGGTTTCAATTGCCAGGCACTCAGGATAGCGCAGGAGTCTGTCTCCCAGGCTGTTCAACTCCATCCACGCCCCGGGAGGGCCTGGAGCAGGGCTGTGGGGACCCGGCTAAAGCCACTTCCTTTGGAATTCCCCAACCGGGTGGATTAGCCCCGGCGAGTCCTGCCCGCCGCGCGGAGCCGGGGCTCTCGGGGGGGATTATTCTTAGCACTGCGGCAGCGGCCGCCGCTGACATATTAATTACTATTTGCCTCTCCACCTCGCCGCCGGCATGGGAGGCACCAGGCGGGGGGAGAGAAGTCGGGGTTCGAGCGGGTCCTCCAGGTGGCGGGTGCGGGGAAGTGAGAAGCAGGAGTGGAGGTGGGAGGGGGCGCGGCTGGCCGATCGGCCCCCGGGTGCCCCGCTAGGCTCCCGGGCCCCGGGCTGCGCTCTGCGATGCGCGCTCCGCCGCAGCTCTGCCGAGGCCAGCTCAGCCCCGCACCCTCGCCACCCGCACCCCGACAAAAGCCTCTCCCGGTTCCAGTACCGTTGCCAAGCGTACTGACACTCCCGCGGGCGTTTTCCTTCGCGTGCCCACACCCAAAGCCAAGACCACACAAACACCCAGACCCACTCGTCTCTTTCCGTCCCAGATGCCAAAACTTCTCGGAGCAGGTGCAGCCCGGCGCCCCTCGCTCACCTTATCTAGGCAGTTGACTTTCTCCGTGGGATACACGACTTTTCCGCAGCGGGCGCACTGAGGGTTCATTGTCGCGGTTCCCGGGGAGGGCGGCGGGGCGGCGACGGCTGGGGGCTCCGAGGAGCCGCTGTGACATCCCCCGGCGAGCCCCGCACCGCCTCGGGGCCGGCGGGAGGGCGGCTGGCGGCGGGCACCGAGGTCTGGAGTGGGCGCCGGGCCGAGGGCGAGCCGGCCGCGCGGCGCGCGGAGAGGGCGGCGAGGGCGCGGGTGGGCGCGCGGCAGGGCCTGCGCCGGGGGGCGGCCGCGCTCTCCGGATCCTGCTCGGCTCCGGCTCGGGCTGCGCGCCGCTCGCTCTGCGTCGCTAGCGCTCCAGGTACCGGTGACTCACAGACACTCGCGCCCGCCCCTCGCTCTCACTAGCTCCCCCGCCTCGCCGCTGCCGCTGCGCAGGCCAAACCCACCGGCGCGCCCCGAACCAAGTGGCAGGGAACGAGCACGTCGGGCACCGAGGAGGGAGGGCAAGGCGGGGGAGGGGAGGGCAGAGCACCCGAGAGCTCCGCAGACACCGCGGGCTGCGACTGCGAGGCCTGGGAGCGCGCCTAGTGCCGCAGCCGGGGGCGGCCAGGTGGGCGGTGGCAGGGAGGGGAGCGGTGGGGGATGGAGGAATGGGGGGGCTCCAACCCGCGCGTTCCCTGGCATTCTTCATCTTTTCTGCCACAAGCGGGTCACCCCCACTCCCAGGCTGATGTTCCCGGTACCCAAAGGGCACGGGGTGCGCCCGCCTTCCTCCGTCAGCCCCGGGACCGCGAACAGAGGCGCCCATCGCCCTCTCAGCGCCCAGTCTGGGGCAGAGGCTGTCCCGGCGGCGCTCAGACAGCTCTCGGGCCCGGGAGCCGGGAGACCCGCGGGGAACCCGACTCATGTCCCCGCGGCGCCGCAGATGGCACAGCGCCCGCTCCCACGGCCTCTGCGGAGAGGAAGCGTCCCCAGAGTACCTGCGTGAATTCCTTGGGCCCAGATGGGAAAGAGCCTGCTTCTCTCCCTGGCTCCCAGCCCCTACACTTTTTATACCTCTTCTTGGAGAATGGTCATTTTAGGCCCGAATCAAGCCTTTCTTGATTAACAAACGGTCATCGTTCATTTTGCTGTGTGTGTGTGTGTGTGTGTGTGTGTGTGTGTGTGTACACTGTATATTTTTGCAATTAAACACCACAAGATCTACAAAAAATTCTTCGCCTGCATTAAGGGAAGCAATTACAAACTCATGATTCCAACCACAAGCACCAGAAAATCCAACTGAATGCTGAAGGTAGGGTGGAACCAAACAGAATAGGCATCAGTTTTTAGTTTTAGTAAGATCTCAGGTTATTAGAGTCTCTTTATAAAAGGCCACAAAATGGAGTTAGACTGCCTGAGTCCAAAGCCCACCCCAGTCCTTTACTGGTCATGTGCAAATACTTAGCCTCTCTGTGCCTCAATTTTCTAATCCACAAAATGGGGATGACATGGCTACAAAACAACTCCTACCCTCCTACTGTGAGGACTAAATGAGTCAGCGGTTCTGAAGTGTTTTCAATCTGCCTGGCTCAAGCTACCAGATAGGCTTATCATGAGTTATAACAAATAAACACATTCCATTGCTAGCACACAAATTAAGACTCAGTAATATCACATGGCAACTACTGTGACAAATATTTTTGTAGGTTCTTTTTTTTTTTTCAATCGTAGCTGAGGCCTTTCATGAAAAAAGGAGACTTGATTTCTGGGCTTCTTAGGCAGGCTGCACTGTTGAAGTGTCATTCATAATGAGGCTGTGCTCTTTGACTTTTCAAAAGAGATAATTTCTTAAAAGGAATATACCAGTGTTAACAACTACTCATGGCTCTGCTAACCAGATCACCTCAAAAGCAAATAAAATAATAATTTGCTGTCAGAGAGGATTAGTTGTCACTTAATTTTTTTATTGATTGATTTTTTTAGAGAGAGAGAAATGATTTGTTGTTCCCCTTATTTATGCATTCATTGGTTGATTCTTGTATGTGCTCAGACCCGTATCAGGATGACGCTGGAACCATAGGAGCAACCCCGCCAGGGCCAGGATGGATTGTCATTTAAAAACACTTCAGAGCTATTTAGAAATGCCTCAGACCATGGATGAACCCGGAGGATTTTATGCTAAGTGAAATAAGGCAGATACAGAAGACAAATACTGCATGGTATCACTTCAGAAAGAAAAGGTTGAACTCATAGAAAGTTGTTTTTTTTTTTTTTAAGTGGTTGGCAGGGGCAGGGAGGTAGGGAAATAAGGAGGAGTAGGTGAAAGGGTACAAACTTTTAGTCATAAGATGGATAAGGTCTGAGGATCTGAAGTGTAACATGGTGACTATAGTTGATAACACTGTTTCATATAATTAAAATTTGCTAAGACAGTAGAACTTAAATGTTGTCACTTAAAAAAAGGTAAATATGTGAGGTGATAGATGTGTTAACTCGATGGGTAGAAACCTTTCACAGTATACGTGTATCGAATCATCATCTTGTATACTTTAAATATCTTACAACTTTATTTGTCAATTAAACCTCAGTAAAGCTGGGGAAGAGAAACTACATTGGATATTTATTTTAAAAGAAAATAAATGCCAGAGAATAAAGTATTTATATGGTCACCTGAAAGACTAAGTTTTTTTAGCATTTAGATTTTCATAACTGTAGATGATAAAATGTAGTTTATAATCCTATTCTCTTTTTTAAATGGTAAGCAAAAATTCTGAGGAAGAATGATGGTAATATGTAACATCTATAGCTGATTTCTTAGCCAACCAGCACCTATCACAATGTCTGACATATAGTAGATACTAATTAAATATTTGTTGAAAGAAAGTATGAGTAAAACAAATGACTACATTAAAATTGGAATTAACTGTGATGTTTTATTCTCTCAAAATAAACAATGAATGCTCCGAGTTACATTTTCCTCTCATATCTGTTTCTCTTACTATTTTCATTTTCTGCATTAAGCCAGCCTCTAAGTTTCTTAGTGACATTTCACTGATGTAAGAAGAATTTTAATGCCATCTGTCTTAAAAGGATTTCTTTATTTCAAAATTCAAAGTACTGTAAACAGAGAATTGGCAGAAACCTGTCATCTGGCCCAGCCTTCCTCCTTCAAGCAGATGAATGGTTTAATTATCCACTCGGGAGACCTTTGCCCCTTTCATGTCTTTTTCACTTGACTAGTCAAGAAATCGTTCCTCATGGAAACTATACCCCAATATCTCCACTTTATTTAAATCCTTTCCTGCTGGCTTGGGCATCCACAAATATAAAGAATAACTTGCCATCATGAAAACATTTATAGTTATACATTTAAATTTTTTCTTCAGCTAAAATTCCCAAATCTGTTTACTCTTATCTCTGGGGCCTATTTACAGAGAACCTTCTAATGACCTTATAATCACTTTTATTATTTACGCTACATAAATTGAACTCCAAATTAGAAGCTTTAAAGAGTCATTAGTATTACAAAAGGCCAAATAGTGGCTTTGACAAACACTGGACTCAGATTGTGGTGGACTGTATTATTGGTTCACAATTTTTTGTTCCACCCTGGCAACACTTCCTATAGGCAGGTTATATTTCCCCACACAGTGACACTGAGCTTAATAGTGTGACTTCCCTCCCTTGCCCAATGGAATTCGAGTGCACGACAGATGTCATATCACAGCAGAATTTTAAGGGACTTGCATAGTTTGCCTTTGTTCTCGCACCCCCTTGAGCTCTGGCACCCAGCCATGAGAAGAGCATATCTCAGGGAGTGGCTGCTTCGTTGACGTTTGTCCAGGAATTCAAAGACCCGTCTAGCCAGTAGAACCTAACTGAGCTCAAGAAGCCAGCCGTGCCCAGCAGAGCCGCAGCAAGCCCACAGCCCTCGCATCATGGGAGTTAAGAAAGCATTGTTTCTGCGAACCACTGAGATTTGGGGTGTTATTTGTTACCGCAGCAAAAGCTGACTACACCAATAATGAGAATTGAAGAGAAATGCTTTCTACCTCGTCAGCAACAAAAACGAATGAATTTACCTACAAGATTCAGTATGGGTGGGGTTTTTTTTGTTTTTGGTTTTTTTTTACTTTTCGAAAAAGACATGCTGTTAAAAGTGTAATGACCAATAAAGCACAGCTATTATTATTCATGAAGTATTCATTCTTTCATTATGCAAAGTTTTATTATGTGACTTCTACTGGCCAGACATGTGTAAAACTGTGTACATTTTTGCCAGTTGGCACAAATTCACCGGGGAGGAAAATTTTCCCAGCTAATAAGCTTGATAGGTGAAACTAAAGGAAAATGGTAAATTTGAGTTCACAGTTTTATTTGATAGCTGCATATGAGCCTTAGGCTAATGAAGCATTTCTCCAAAGATCTTACACACTTCAGAGAAATTATCTCATTTACCATTACAGCACCACTACAAGTCAATGAGAAATGTAAAATTAAAACATTAAGGGATGTTCAAGATTCAGAAGCTGTTCTAAAAACAATTACGTACTTTCATTCATCCATTCAATATACAATTATTGGCAGGCAGGATGTTCGGCCCAAGGGGGTGCAGTGGGGATTAAGACATGATCTCTGCTTATAATAAAATCTAGTGGGACAGATAAGTAAGCGAAAAATTACAGTGCAATTGATAAATGCTCTAAAATAAAGCTCTGCTCCTGATGCTGAGGAAGATCAGAGAAGGAACTTCTAATTCAGCTAGGGAATCAGGAAAGGCTACCCTAAAAATCAGCCAAACTCCTCCCTCTCTACCTAACAAACCCTGTCCAGTTACCCGATCCTGTCGGCTTTCTCAGAAAGAAGCTCATGAATCTGTCTCCATTCCCTCTGCCACTGCCTTAGCTCAGCGACTTATCACGTCTTCCTTGGATTGTTCTCTAACCCGCTAAGGAGTCTTACCCGGAAGAAGGTAGGACTTCACTCCCCCAGACCTCTCTTGGAGAGGTGGCAGATAAGAAACCCCTATCTCTGGGCTAGGATCCCCCACCACCACACCCACAATATTATTTTTCAAAATAAAAATTAACTCATATAAAGCACCAAGTACACAGTGCCTGGCATGCAGTAAGATCTTGAAAAAAATGTGTTTAATAATTGAATGACTAGAGTAAAAAATAAATAAAATTGAACTAATTCCTTGATATATTTTCATCCAAATCAGATGGGAGGTGACAAGCTGAAGATAGGTTATTATAACACTTTTCGTGTATTTCAAGACTGCTTTTTCTTTTTTTTTTTTAATCCTCACCCAAGGACATTTTTGCATTTATCTTCAGATTGAGCGGGAGGGAGAGAGGAAGAAAGAGAGAGAGAGAAACATTGACATAAGAGAGACACAGCGAGTGGTTGCCACCCACACGACCCCAACCGGGGCCAGGGACGGGGCCAGGGACAAACTGCAACTGAGGTACGTGCCCTTAGCGGGAACCGAACCCCAGAACTCTCTGGTCTGAGGGCTGATGCTCTAACTGTTGAGCCAAACCGGCCAGGGCTCAAGACTGCTTTTTGAATCATCCGCCAAACGTGATGGATATCCAGCTATAAAAATAAAACTTGAGTTAAAAATATTTTGCTTAACATATTCACATGAGAAAAATGTTATATGTTATTAAGATTGTAATTTGCCTTTAATATACTATGGACTGAATTATGTAACCCAAAAATTCATATATTGAAGTCCTAATCTTCAATGTGAGGTATTTAGAGATAATTAAGAGATAATTAGATTTAGATAAAGGCATGAAGGTGGAGCCCTCATGATGGGATTAGTGCTCTTTTTAAAAGTTTTAAAGAGCCCTGACGGGTTTGGCTCAGTGGTTAGAGCGTCGGCCCTCGGACCAGAGAGTCCCCGGTTTGGTTCCTGCTAAGGGCATGTACCTCGGTTGCAGTTTGTCCCCACTCCAGTTGGGGTCGTGTGGGTGGCAACCAGTCAATGTGTCTCTCTCACATCAATGTTTCTCTCTCTCTTTCCCTCCCTCTCTCCCTCCTGCTCTATCTGAAGATAAATGCAAAAATGTCCTCGGGTAGGATAAAAAAAAAAAAATTTTTTTTAAATAAAAAGTTTTAGAGAGACAGTCAGGTTTTGGGCTCTCCTCCCCCCCCTCCCCCCCATGTGATGGCCCCGTAAAAAGGCAGCAATTTGCAAGCTGGGAAAACAGCACTCACCAGAACTGAGCCATGCTAACCTCCTGATTTCAGACTTCCAGCCTCCAGAACTGTGAGGAAATCAATTTGTACTGTTTAAGCCACCCAGTCTACGGTACTTTGTATGACAGCCCAACCTAATATACTACCTCAGCATGACTTATAGTCAATTAAGAACTAAATCAAGTTCAGGGGTGAAGGGCAAAATGGGGGAAGGTGGTCAAAAGGTACAAACTTTCAATCATAAAATAAATAAGACATGAGGATATAATGCACAGCGTGGTAACTATAGTTAGTAAAACTGTATTGTGTATTTGGAAGTTGCTAAGAGAGTAAGTCTGAAATGTTCTCATCACAAGAAAAAATAATTCTGTAACTATGTATGGTGACAGATATTAACTAGACTTATTGTGGTGATCATTTCACACTATATGCAAATATTGAATCATTGTGTTGTACACCTGAAACTAATACAATGTGATATGTCAATCCTATCTCAATAAAAAAGTAAATAAAAAGGCTGTTTTCTGCCACTGAAAATATAAATTAATTAATTAAGAACAGATCGAGGAAAATGTCATTCTTACCCAATAAAAATAGTAATAAAAAAGATGTTTTCTTTAATTCCTTGTAGTAAGTTCTTATAGTTTTTTGCACCAACCTCTGGCTCATTAATTAGCATCAAGCTTGAACTTCAAAGGAAAGTAGCTTTCTAACTTACTTGGCAAGAATTGCAATTATGTTCAGTGGCAAATTAAGGGGTCATTTTCCTCCTAATATACATAAAAGCAAATAAAAATTTAATCATTTCAAAAAGTAGTATCAGAGTCTGTGGTTCAGGAGCAGCTGATAAAGGGTCATTTTAGGTATTAAAAAAGAGTAGGGTTAGAGTAGGCTGATTAAATTCTGTGTGGACCAAATGAATAAATAAATTCTGTGTGGACCTAACAGAAATGTAGGAGGGGGAAGGGGCCGGAATGTACCTAAAGCTGAAAGCTATTATTTTAGGGGATGAAAAACATTAACTCTAAAAATTATGCAGAATTAAGGTAGTATTTCTGTCAGACTGGTTACAGGAAACAGAGCCACTCGGTTCTCTCAGTGAAAGGAGACTCATAGTGATGTTCCCCACACACAGAAACACAGGAAAAGTTGAACAACCCAGCTTCAAAAAAGAAGGAATCTGTAAAGCCACAAGAAAAAATATCAGATCTATAATAGAATCAATCCAAAGATCTTCACTTTAGCAATCTATTACTCTAGACTGAATGTTTATGTCCCACCAAAATCCATATGTTGACATCCTAACCCCCATGTGATGGTATTAGGGGGTGGAGCCTTTGGGAGGAGGATAGAGCCTTCATGAATGGGATGAGTACCCACATAAAAAAGACCCCACAGAGCTCCCTCTCTCCTTCCACTGTGATGACACAGCGAGAAGCTGCTGTCACCAGACACCGAGTCTGCTGGCACCTTCATGTTGGACTTCCCAGCCTCCAGACTGTGAGAAATAGACTTTTGTTGTTATAAGGTGCCCATTGATGGTATTTCAGTTACAGCAACCCAACTGGACTAAGACACTTGTCATTAGAATAATGCAACAGATCTACATGTCTGCTTCTCTCTGTCACGATCAACTTGCTTGTTGTCACCCTCAGCTGTCTGTCTCACATGCTTTCCACACATAGGTTTCCCTGCTCACAGATCCTGCTTACTCATAATGTCTTCCTTATGAATTTGGCCACGGCCACATGTGGCCCCTACTGCTTCCCTTCTTAGCATTTTTTCATCTTCACCTCCCACAGATAACAGCCTTATTATTTCCCTATTTCTAGTTCAGAAAATACATGCTGATCAGCTCAGCCCACCTTTCCACATCTGGATCATTGGTTCACCTCTTGGGTGTCCTGGAGTCAGGTCTAAGTAGCTCTGGAGGAAATGAGGAGGGGGGCCTAGATGAGATAACAGTCACAGGGACCTGCCCTTCATCAGAGGCTGTAGTCACGGGAGGCATCTGATCCCTGACCCATCGGGAATACAGAGGGAAGCTCAAGAACAAAAACAAGTAAAGGGTAGGCTTGTTTTTAAAATCTGGATATCATTCTAGACCAAAATTTGACCACAACTAAGATGTGGCTATAGTGGGTTTGTTTTCCCTTTTAAATTAAATTTAAAATAAATTAGCAGGAATATGTATATACATTCTTATCTTTTCATATTTCAAGAGGCAAACATAAATAAGAACAAAGAAGTCATAATGACCTCAAAAGAAAGCTCTGCGCTCTTACAATGGGAAAGCGGCAAGTTCTGAGCAGCCACCAAAGACCTGTACACGTGCTGTCCAACAGAGAAACAGTGAGGGCCACCAACGTGCCGCGTGGGCCACTGGAAGTTTCCTGGGAGTTACGTGTCGAAAAGCAATAAGAAACGAGTGGGAGATGCTTCAGTAATATATTTTATGTAACCTAAGTTATCCAAAATTTTATTATTTCAATGTGATCAATGTTATTTTTCGTTAACGAGATAGTTCACATTCGTTATTTTCATACTAGGACCTCAAAACCCAGTGTGTGCTTTGTACTTACCGCTCCCGCCAGTGTGGACCAGCACACTTCACATACTTCACGGTCACTGGTGGCCTGGACAGCACAGCCCTTGTTCACCCTCAGTCAGAAGAGCAGGCAGCATGAACAGGGTCAGGGTCTGAGGCAGGGATTCGGTTTGCTTGCTCTTTGGGGCTCCATGCAGGGGTCGGGCCATTACCTGGGGGCCATTCACCAAGGACAGCGCCTCCTGCTGACGTCAAAACTGCTAGCTGTGAGTTTGGTTTTGCTTATTTTTTTAGTTTGTTAGTTTTTGTTTTATCTGCCACATATAAGTGAAATCATACGGGTTTTGTCTTTTTCTGACTTACTTCACTTAGCATAACACTCTCAAGATACATCTATGTTGTTGCCGATGGATACAGACAGCGGAACGGGGCGAAGGGGCGGGGGGGAGTGAAGAGGGTGAATGGAAGGAAACTAGACTTCCAGTGGTGAGCACGTAATAGAGTACACAGATGTCGAATTACAATGCTCTGCACCAGAAAACCATATATTTTTATTAACCAAGGTTACCCCAATAAATTTCATTTTTTAAAAAAAACTGCCAACACTCTCAGCTCCAGCAGGGCAGTCAGAACCTGGGGCCAGGCGGCCAGGAACAGGACGTGATGGCGGCTGCAGATGAATGAGTCACTTAGAGGAAGGGGAAAAGAAGGCAGAAGATGGGGAAGAAGGAAAGTGAAGAAGGGAAGGAAGGAAAGGAGAGAGGGATGGACGAGGAGCGTGTAGCAACCACAGTGCAAGCGGGAGTTTGAGCAGCACCCGAAGGGACACCAGTGATGTGTGGTGAGCAGGGACCTCTGAGCCTGCCCTCGGGGACCAGAGAGAACTGAGGGAAGGGCCACTGAACTCAGGGAGACCTCTGCGGGTGCTGGGCCAGAGTGCAGCTAAGTCAGCCGGGCCCACAGATGCAATTCCTAAAACCACGTGCCTGGAAAAAGCAACAGAACAATCTCAAGGACAAGTGCCATTTATGTAGTCGACAAAAGAAGAATATGTTTTGTTTTATATCAATAAATTGATTCAGTTAATTAATCTACCTGTGCTCTTGGCACCGAGCTTCCTGTGAAAGCCTCACAGAAAAAGGAACTCTTTGCTGGGCAGGTGCTTTTTCATGGGTGAAGAAATGAAGACCCTGCCCCAATGAACACTGAGGTGTGAGTTCAAAGGACCAACGTTTTTTTCTTATTGTTCCTTGGCCACGATGATCCTTTTTCAGTGGACTCTGGGTTCAAGTTCATCAGAAGCTGTTTTCCTGGGTCAAATACTGCAGCAAAAATTTTCTTGTGGCAAAACTATCTGGGAAGCAACCCATGCTGATGCACGGTTTGGTGCTTGGTAAAGGGCTGTGGGCTCTCACCGAAAGATCTGCGAGGTGTTTTTTCCTTCATGTGCGACTCACGCAGTAAGTCAGCATGGCACCCGCTCCTCACCGTCTCACAGGTACGCGTGGTACCAACCGTGGCAATTAGCAATAGGTACCAGAGCAAGTAAGTGCTCTTGGGCATGAGGAACATAAATTAAATGAAGTACATGGAACTGAGCACAAGGAGACGGATGGAGAAAAGAGCCTTCATTATATAGTAAAGAAACCTGAGCCCCTGCTGCAGCTTCATCCAATAAAAATAGGTATTAGAGCTCAAACAAAACAAAACAGAGATGTAATGTTGTCACGGAGTACCTCTTAAAAATCAAACTGGAAAGGTAAGACATAATGTTAAAAAGCATTTAATGACATGAAAAGATGTTTCTGATATTTTGTTAAGTGGGAAAGAGCAGGTTATGAAAACACGTGTTCCCTATGATCTCATTTTTGTTAATTTTATGTGAGTAAATGTGCTCAAAAATTGTTAGACTGCTGAACACTGAAATGCCAGCAGAGGTGGGATTACAGTGGGCCTGTATTTTCCTTTCTATCTATATTTTGCAAAATTTCTACAACAAACATTATTTTAATAAGAAAGCTCTTCTGTGAAGCATAAGGGCGCTTTGTTTCGGAGACTGGCGTCTAGTGCTCTCCCCGCTCCACCTCTCCACCCCACCCAGGCTCCCTCTGACTCAGAAACAGCCATTAACAATGGCAGCTCTACTTGTCACTCAAATGGTCCCTTATTTGCTCCCTTAGAGAGAAAGGTAGAACCAAGAGGAAGTAATGACCAGTTTTCAAGACGGATTTTAAGGTGTGGGCTTTTATTTTGTCTCGGTCACATTTTAAAGAATGTGCCTGGTAACACCCAAGCTTTGCACCCCACAAATCTTGTTCCAGCTGCTAATAAAAGACCGAGGGTGTGGAGAGGTCACGGTTCTCAGAGACTGCTCAGACCTGCTGGGCAAAAGCTGATGGGAGAGAAAAACAGGTCCCACCCTCTCCTGGGACTCCTGGTGGGCAGGGAATGGAGGAGGGTGCGGCTCCTCAAAACTCACCAGCAAGCTAAATAGAATTTCAGCTTCTTTCTACTTCCTTGTCCTCAGACCCTGCGACACAATCACGGCGTTCATAAAATCCCAGCACCACACGCACCAGAGTTTGCTATTTGGAAAATTCTCACGTCTGACCTATGTAGACCTTCCATTTTGTCTTTCTTCTACTTTGCAACATTTCAGCTGAAAATGGGAAATTCAATTATATTCCTGCCACTGCTCAAATTCCCAGGGAAGCACCCTAAAGGCATCAGAGATTTGGTCCACAGTGGCTTCGATTTCTGGTAAGAAGACTATGGTTTTGTAATTCCCATTTGCGTATCTCTAAATTCACATCATTTAATAAAACAGCAAAACCAAAAGTGACTTTTAAATTTTAAAACTTCAGGCAAAATCAGTGCACACTTTTAAAACTAAAAAAAAAAAAATGTGTCTTTATGCTAGAAAGGCATTAGAGATATCCCAAATGTAAAAGCAGATAAAACAATATTGATAATGATCCCCTTTTTAAAATCGTTTTATAAAGGATGCTTATCGAAGTGTTGACAATAGTTGTTGCTGAATGATGAAACTTTTTTCTTCCCTCTGGCTCTCTCTCTCACACACACATCCTTGAGGCTACGTTTTCCAATTTTTCTATATACACATGGTGTGTCGTATTGTTATTTAATAAACCAAATTCAACTTTCATCAACACATCAACTATATTATGCCTAACACATTGTAGGTAGTTAATAAACATTTTTCTTCCAATTCTGTCAGAAAATAATAGCAGGTAGCATTTATTGGGTGTTTATTATGTGCCAAACACTGTACTAAAAGTTATATATATAACTTTTATATATAAGATAATATATATAATATTATCTCATTAAAATTCCACAACATCATGAGGTTGGTACTATTAATTTCCCCTTTTCAAAGATGAGGAGATTAAGACAGAGAGAGTCTAAGAAACAGAAGAAAGTCCCAGAGCAATGGCAGTTGGAGTGCAGCCCTTGCTCTTAATCACTCCACTAGGGAGTGGTTTTGATGATAAAATCAAGTGAAGACTTTTGATATGGTTGAATTAACAGTTACCATATTTGTAACTGTTTTCTATTCATTGCCTTTGTCCTTAGTTCCTTTTTTGTCTACCACTCTTTTCTGCTTTCTCTTTTGAGCATTTTATGATTCCATTTTCTTCTCCTCTCTTGCCATATCAATTACATTCCTTTTTAAACATTTTTAGTGGTTACTCTTGAGTTCACCTCATACATCTACAACTAATCCAAGCCCTCTTTCAAGTAATATTATTCCACTTCATGGATTGTGCAAACATCTTACAACTGAGCATTCCCAGTTCCTCCTTCCTGTCCCTTAACACATTGCCATCATTCATTTTCATTATCCATATGCTATGCTCACGGAATACACAGTTGCTATTATTATTTTGAACAAACTGTTATCTATTAGATCGGTAAAAATAAAAAAAAAATAAGTATTTTATTTTACCTTCATTTATTCTCTAACACTCTTTCCTTTTTAATGTAAATCTGAGTTTCTGACATACATTATTTTCCTTCTCTCTAAAAAACTTCTGTTTACATTTCTTGCCAGGCAGGTCTACCGGCAACAAATCCCTCAACCTCTGATTATCTGAGAAAGTCTTTATTTCTCCTTCACTTTTGAAAGATAATTTCCCTGGATACAGAATCTTAGGTTGGTGGTTTTGTTTTTCAACTGTTTAAATTCACTCCACTCTCTTCTTTCTCGCATGGTTTCTAAAGAGAAGTCCAATGTAATTCTCTTTGCTCCTCTATAGGTAAGGGTTTCCCCCGCTCCTGTTTCTTTCAAATTTCTCTTTGCTTTTTATTTTCTACAGTTTAAATATGATGTATCTGGGGGTAATTATTTTGGTATTTATCCTACTGGGTGTTCTATGAGCTTCCTAGATTTATGGTTTGGTGTCTGATATTAAACTGAGGAAATTCTCAGTCATTATTGCTTTAAACGTTTCTGTTCCATTCTCTTTTTCTTCTCCTGCTGGTGTTCTCGCGATACATAGGTGTCACAGAGTTCTTAGATGTTGGGTTTTATCTTTTTTATTCTTTTTATTCTCTTTGAATTTTAGTTTTGGAAGATTCTATTGATATTTCTTCACTGATTCTTTCTTCAGTCATATCCAATCCATCAAAGGCATTCTTCATTATTGTTACAATGTTTTTATTCTAGCACTTCCTTTTGATTTAATCTTAGAGTGTTCACCTTCCTGCTTACATTCCCCATCTGTTCTTGCATGTTATCCACCTTTTCTATTAGGGCCATTAACATATTAATCATAGTTATTTTAAATGCCCAATCTGATTATTCCAACATCTCTACCATATCTGAGTTTGATGCTTAAGCTTTCTCTGTCTCTTCAATCCATGCTTTTTGTCTTTTCATATATCTTGTAATTTTTTGTAGGAAACAGGGTATGATGTACTGGGCAAAAAGGCTCGAGGTAAAATAGGCCTCTATTGTGAGGATGTTTTGTTTATGTGGCTAGGAATTAGACTGTGTTTACAATTTGCTGTAGCCATAGGTGTCAGAGGTTGAAATTTCTCCCGGTACCCTATTTTTGTCTCTCCTGTTGTCTTTGGGTTTCTCTAAAAACTTCATAAATAAGGTCTGAGAGTTGTAGTTCTTTCAGTACTCTTTCCCCATTATTACACAGAAGTCCTAGTGATGTATTAGTAGAGCATGGGGGAGGAGAAGCATTCTATGGTCCTAAGACTAGGTCTCAGTCTTTTACTGAAAATGTCCCCCCTAGCTGTGACCTTTACAAGTACTTATATGCCCCACCTTCCCTGAGGTGCAACAGGAAGTCTAGAGTAAACTGGAGTCTTGGCTTTTTCCTTTTCCCCAGGGTAATTAGGCTCTGATAAAATAGCTTCTCTTCAGGTCATGTCTTATTAAGAAGAACAGAATGTTCTAAGCTTATTTCAAAATGGCTTCTTTGGCCCTGGCTGGTTTGGCTCAGCGGTTGGCGCATCGGCCTGTGGACCAGAGAGTCCCGGGTTCGGTTCCCGCTAGGGGCACGTACCAAAAAAAAAAAAAAAAACCAAAATGGCTTCTTTGTTCTGCTCCCCCTACCAGAAGCATAGGGGGATTTTTCCCTGATCTTCCCTGTGAGAACTGGTAGAGCTCCTGGAGGTAAAACTCACAAAAGAATAGGGGCTCCTATGACTAGGTCCCACTAGAGTTTCTAACTCTCGGCCTTGTCCACACCGAGCATCCAGCAATTCTTCAATAATTATAGCTTAGGTTTTCATACCTCTGCCACTGGTTCCCCTGAAGGTTTCTGTGGGCTTCTGCTCTGGTAAGTTGTGAATATCTGTACCTGCCTATCTGTCTCTCCAATTTTAGAAGCAGTGGATTACCCAGTAATTTCATTTCTCTGAAGTTCTAAGACTTGTTGATTTTAGTTTGTTCAGCTTTTTTTCTCATTTTGTGGACAAGAGTGGTGACTTTTAAGCTCCTTACATGCCCAACTGGAAGTTTTCATGTAAGACTTTTCTATGGCTTTTCTTATCTTTCCCCATATCCAGCAGCATATATGTGATCTGGAACTCTAAGAAAATCCCGGTGCCTCAGCATCATTGTCACAAGTGTGATACAAAAACAATTGTCATTTCTAAGATTTGTCACAGGTTGGGAATTTGTATTTCTTATACAATTTATAAATCTGATCTATTTCTTCTCAAAGTTTAACATGTTATAATAGCAATACATATAAAATATAATCATAGCAAAATGTTTATGAAATAAAACATGTGATTGGTGGATATATAATGAATTCTTAATTATTCATGAGTGAAGAAATAACAAAAAACTTAAAATTACCTTTTTATAGGAGATATTTTGGCACCTATATTTTAACAGTGGAAGATTTTTCTGAAGATTCAGAACATTTCATTAAAATATTGAAAATATGCTGTAAAGACAACTGTAACAGATTGAATAATGGCCCCCCAAAAAGATATGTTCATGTCCTAATCCCCAACATCTGTATGTTATCTTATTTGGAAAAAGGATCTTTGCAAGGGTAATTAAGTATGATGAGATGATGACGTGACCTTGGATTATCTGGGTTGGACCTAAACCAAATGACAAGTGTCCCAATAAAAGAAAGGCAGAGGCAGAGTTGAGACAGGAAAAAGAGGAGAAGACACATAGAAGAGGAGGAGGCGATGTGACCAGGGAAGCAGAGATTGGAGTGACGTAGCCACAAGCCAAGGAATGCCAGCAGCCACTGAAGCTGGAAGAGGCAAAACACAGATCCTCTCCTTCAGCCTCCAGAGGGAATACACCTCTGCTGGCACCTTGATCTCAGACTTCTGCCCTCCAGAACTTTGAGAGAACAAATTTCTACTATTTGAAGCCACCACACCTGTGGTAATGTGCTAAGAAAACCCTAGGAAGCTATTCCAACAATTTAAAAAAATATTCTAAATTGTTTGTTTTCCTCATTCTGCTCAGAACTCTTCCTGCTTCACAGATTCTCACCTCTGGCTGATGCAGAATAATAGTTAAAATCAAGTTACCCTTTTAGAATTTTCCAAAATTCCACACATCCCAGGATTGAGGTGTTTGGGGACAGGGGCAAAAAGGAAGCAATCTGCCCTACTAAATTATAAACGCTTTGAATGATGGGATGTTATGAATAATTCATCTTGCTGCCCCAGCACAAAGCTTGGCCCACAATACGCACTCAATATTTGTTTATTAATTGACTGAAAAGACAACAAAGGATCCTAGATCTGGTATCCTCTCTGATTAGGCAATAAGAATTTGGAAAGCAGGATCATCCAAGGCTAATTTGAAATACAGATGGTCCATTTGTTTATTAGAAGTGGATTGTACCATGTAATTAATCTCTTAATACAATTTAGGTGTTATAATCTGCTTATACCAAACATTTAAAGGATCATTAAGAACAAAAGATCTACGGGTCCAAATTGTTACTGATATTGAAACATACTTATAGAACATAGAATAATTATTATGATGCTTATGGAATAAAATAAAATGCTAATTACCAAGTAAATAAAGCTGTATAATAGACGTGTCCTTTCTATTAAACAGCTATATTGTAGTATTTGAGGGAAGTTATGTCTGAATGCTTCCAAATTACCTTCTCAGAATTCAACTTCCCTCTTTCTCTGAGGACTGGGAATAGGTATATTTCCAGAAAGGAACTGGGCACTGCTTTCTAATCACGTTTTCCTTTTTAATTGTTCCCTCTTTATAATTGATAACGCTTTTAAGTATTTTCTGTTGATGGAGAAAACTTAAAAGTTACTTAGAATGGAGGGCTGCAGTTTCAAAGATGTGTAGTTCAGGTGCAACCACAAGTATTCCTACTCAGTTTGCCAATTTCCCACTTGGGGTCCCACCCCAAGCATTCCTAAATCTGGGAGAGCATTATACTTCTGGAATGCTTATGATATGTCAGGCACTAATCGAAGCACTTCACATATATTGGCTAATTTACTCCTCACAAGAACACTGGTAGCATTATCATTAACCCACTTAACAGAGGAGAAAATGAGGCATGCAGACGGTAAGTAACTTGCCCAGAACCACATAACTAATAAGTACAAAAATCTAAACTTAAACCCAGGCCACCTGCCTTTGGAGTTTGGATTTTGTTTTTCAATTAGAGTTGACATACAATATTACATTAGTTTTAGGTGTGCAACGTAGTAGTTAGGCATTTATATACCTTACCAAGTGATCACCCCTGGAATTTGAATCCTTACCCACTGTTCAATGTTGGGATTAGCTGAAACTTCTTTATAGGACCTGGACACGAGGTTAGGAAGTCAGAGGCAAAATTTTTCCCATCCAGTGAAGCTCTTATCTTTGGAATGTCCTATCCCATTGCCAGCATAGCACCTGGCATTACTAATGGGAACTTAAGTTGCTAACTTGGCACAGCTAGGAAAGGCCTGTTCGGCAAGAAAAGTACGAGCCTCTCATCTGCTACTGGCTTCTGTAGTCCCATTATGTAATTATTTGACCATATGCCCAAACCCTCTAACAATAGGTTCATTTAAAAAATTGTATTGTTTTTAGCTACAAGCAGTCTATACAGTGAGTCATTCTTATCAAAAAACAAACCCTATCAACTTCAAGATCATTTTTCCTGCCCCTCCCTGTGTAGGCCCCACAAGCTTTCCTACAAAACATTCGATGATAGAAAATTTCCCCAACTTGTGAAACTGGAAAATGAGCAGGAGATGCGGGGGCTGTGGAAGGCACCCAAGGAGACAGCCCAGGTCCGTAGAGCCAAGTCTTCAGGATTTCCCATAATGACGTGCGCGGCAGAGGGCGCTTGGTGTGTAGCTCGTCGCTCGGTGAAGAACTCTGCTGCTAGGTAGTGCAGTTTCTAGGCACTTCATTCATTCGTTCCTCCACTTTGACAAAGTTGTCTTTTTTTTTTTTTTTTAAATGCCAGTCATTGTGATAAGCACCAGGAATAAAAAGTTATAGGACAAAATTCCTGACTTTAATGTGCTCAGAGTCTAAAAACAATGAGACAGGTGAAAATACAAACATCCTCAATAGCAATGGCGCACTGTGAGAGCCTCCTCGGGCCTGCCTTTGAAGGTGCACCTTTCTCCAGAGATGGGAAATGTCCCTGATTTACTCAGAGTTGAGTGTTCAAGGACGAGCAGTTCACTAAGCAGTCAAGAGGGGACAGAGCACTTCAGACAGAGGGAAGAGCATGTTCAACTGTGCTGAGGCAGTGCCCATGCTCTCAGGAGGTGGTGAGCCAGGCACCCCAATGGGAGCGGAGGGTGAGCTTGGAAAGAGGAGCCAGGCCTGAAATATGGGGGGATGCAGTTGGTCAGCACTTGGAGACCTGGACACTGCAGCAGCCTAGGGATTCAAGGAAGTCAGAGATCCGAGCAAACACAACCAATAGCCAGAGTGGACAGAAAGCTGGTAACTGATGACTGCAAAGAATTGAAAATGTCAGAGCCAAAAGCTTGAGATGGCTTTAGGCCAGCAGGGGAACATCCAGTCATGTGCTGGGAAAGCTCCCCTCCCATCCCCATCCCCACTGTAATCTCCCTTGGCCCTCCCTCTGATGTCTGGAACACGCAGTCCAAGGTTGAAGAAGGGATGAGCTTGCTGTGCAAACACTGTTTCCAGCCAGGTCCTCCAGAGCTCTGTCCCACCAGATTGCTTGTCCAAAGCCCTTCTGCAGGATTCTAGAGCCACCACTGAGAATCAGAAGGACAAAAGGAGAAAAACATATAGACTCCATGACCTAAATCTGAGTAATAATTGATAATAATTGTAGCCAATATTGATTGAGGTCTTACTTAAGGACAGTATCATACATTGTCCACGAGTATGTCCATAAATCTTTCCACGATCTGCTAAGAAGCCCACATGGGCATCACTTCCACTGTCCAACTATTTATTGGTTGTCACAGAGATTTCTTTACTATGAAAAAAATTAATTTAGCAGCTTTTTACATGCATATTACTCTTTTTAAATTGAAGTATAATTGACATAAAATATCCTATTCATTTCAGGTGTACATTATAATTTGATTTTATATACAGTGTGAAATGATCACCGCAAGAAGTCCAGTTACCATCTGAATACATGTCACTCTTAAATGTTCCCTTTTCAAAGATAAAATGGTAAGCTATTATATTTCTCCCCATTGAAGAATGTAGCTTCTCAGAATTCAAATGTATTCCTAAATATTTAAATTCTACAAAGTTACAAGAAACACTGTAAAATCTAGCAACCGTTTTTTTAATAGAAAAGAAGTTATTGAAACAAGTAAGCATTCATGCCAAAGGCAAGGCATGTAACTATTTTACCACAAATTATCAAATAGCATAGACTCTGATTTTTTTTTTTTCATTATTACTTTGGAGCTAATTACTAATTCTTATTACTTTGTGTTCAATAATTTGATTTGTATAGCTTTACTGGATGACTTTGGAATCATTGTTTTTATTAAAGAAATAAAGTATACTATCTTAAATGTTGTTCACTGTTTTCTAAGTCTCTCAACGCCATCCTGGGCCAGCAGCAACGCTGGGAGAGGAGCCAAGCATGGAGCGAGAAGCCAGTCCTGTGCCCATCTTTGAGGCCACTTTGCGCTGCTCCTGAGATCTCTCCTTGCACAGTTAGTTACATGAGCCAATACATTCCTTTTTTTGCATAAGCTACTTTGATTGGAGTTCGCAAGCACTGACTACCAAAAGGATCCTAACTATAACAGAACAGCATGGTCAGATTTCAAGTCAAGGAAATCAGACAGTAAACTAATGACATGGCCAAGAAAAAGAATGGGGTGGGTTACACAAGGCAGCACAATGGGGTTGGACTTAACCGGTGGTCAACAGCTAGACCGGATAGATGGGACCTGGACAGATAAATGGAGGAACATAAGCGAGGGGGGGAAGGGAGTAATCTAGATGGACTCTCATTTCTAAGCACCATTTAGAATTTCATAAATTATTAACTGATAATATTAGAAAATTTCTAAGCCTGGCTCACTCTCTTTCCTCCTGTCAGGATTATTGTCAGATCTCTCCAAACAATCGCTCTAGAAGTTTCAGGTAGATGCAGTTATCCTTATGAAAGGAAGAGCTTCAATTTTTTTTTTTTGGACAGATATCACTCAGCAAGATTAAACCACAAGGAAGAAAAGCAGACAATAAATAAAGACATACACCTGGCTCAACTTGAGTGACAGCCATAACATGAACCTTATTTGCGATGTTTTCTAAGAACATAAATCTCCAAGTCGTCCGGGTGATGTTCAGCATAAAAATCACAACATATCCAAATATACAACATATTCAAGTAATTAAATCAACTATCTGTCACCAGAAAGGGCATTTATTCCCTCTGAATCTATGCCGTCCGTGGACCTGCCATGGGCCTCAAACACGGGACAGGGACTTCAATGACTACCTAAATGAGGGGTGTCAGCCACTTCGTCACATAACCACAATTCCAAGAATTGAAAAACAAACTCACCTTCACTGTTTTCATGGCATGTAACCACACACCTCGCTCCTACTATCCTAGAGTTTAAAATAAATGTCATTATTCTTTTAGCTCTAAGTACATCAACGTTACCAAAATACACTATAATCAAATGTGGTATTTGGTATCAACTGTAAGAATTCTAGAAAATGTCTTTAAATTTATTTCACAAGGGCTATATGTACATACAACCAAAATTTAAGCAAGCAGTTGAAGTTATACCCACACAAAACCCTCCAGAGACTTGTTTGTTTGTTTCATTGACTTTAAACTGACACTATTGATGCTGGCCTAGCTCTTTATTTTCTGACTCTCTCCTCCGTTGGCCTCAAGGACACTGTTCAATTTCTCTCTGTACTAAGACTCTTCTTAAACAAATGATTTGGGGGGGTGGAATTTTTTTAAACCACTCACTAGTGTTACTTTGACCCAGTCTCATAGCTGTCTATTCTGTGAGTAATATAATTAAGCATTCTCTAAAAAGCTCAGGGTCATGTTTTAATTTTCTTTCTTTGTAATCCTGTCCTCTCTTTAACGCCCAAGCTTTGCTGCTTAGGAAATGCACAGCAGCGTTTTTTATGAAGTGCAGTCTTCTAGGATGTTATTTCATTTTCTCACATTTCCAGTTAGCAGTTATGATGGATCTCATACTTACAAACTAAAAGCAGGATGAGGCTACACTGGCATAGATTCCTCTAAAAATAATGACATATTTAATTTTGATCTTCAACTTGTGAAGAGTTATTTCTCTTGTGGGGAATTTTATCACACGGTTTTCCACAGCCGTGGCGCCCGGCCCTGGCTATGGCTCAGAATCCCTGTGAGGTTGTTTAAACATACAGATGCCCGAGGTCTTGCTGCCAGAAATTTTGAATCTGTAGCAGGCATTTGTATATTTAAAAGCTCCACAGGTAATTTTGATGGGCAGCCAGCACTGGGAACTGCTGTTCTACAATATGTCTAGGAGCTTTTCTTCGCAGGGAATGGAGTATAAAGACGAAGGAATTCCTAGGTTTTGAAAGCGGCAGTTCACTATTGACCCACATTTGAATGTAACGGCTCCAGTGGAGAAGGGGCTATGTAAGGAAGATATGGGGAACGGGGAAGACCTTGTTCTGCTGTGGAGTACTACCTCCCGGTTGTCACATCTTTCACCAACCTTCTCTGAAAACCAGCCTCTTCCCTGTGACACAGCTGTCTGCTGCCCAGATGTTCCCAAGTCCTCAGCCTGCTGGGATCCCCCTGTTCTCTGAGATCTTTTTTTTTTTTTTTTTTTTTTGCATTTATCTTTAGATAGAGCAGGAGGGAGAGAGGAAGGAAGAGAGAGAGAGAAACATCAATGTGAGAGAGACACATCAACTGGTTGCCACCCACACAACCCCAACCAGGGCCGGGGACAAACTGCAACCAGGGCAGGGGACAAACTGCAACCAAGGTACGTGCCCTTAGCAGGAACCGAACCCAGGACTCTCTGGTCCACAGGCCGACGCTCTAACCGCTGAGCCAAACCGGCCAGGGCTCTGAGATCTTAATAAACCTGACTCAAACCCCATTCTTTTTGTTCTTTTTTAATTTTTTTTTCTTTATTGATTTTAGAGAGAGAGGAAGTGAGAGGGAGAGAGAGATAAGAACATCGATGAGAGAGAACATCGACTGGCCACCTCCTGCATGCCCCCCACTGGGGATCAGGCCCACAACCTGGGCATGTGCCCTGACCGGGAATCGAACCGGCGACCTCTTGGTGCATGGGTCGATGCTCAACTACTGAGCCATACTGGCTGAACTCAAATCTCACTCTTTAATGGGGAAAAGTCAGAGACCTTTCCCCTTATCTTTGGAATTTATTGGGAGGATAAACAGGATGGTAGAACTTTGCATTTTTCCTAGGCATTTTGATCTTTAAGTCCATTCAGGCTGCTATATCAAAAATACCATAGACGGGGTGGCTTAATCAGTCACAGTTTGGGGGACTGAGAAGTCCGAGACCAAGGTGCTGACAGATTTGGTGTCTGGTGAGAACCCACATCTTGGTACATAGATGGCCATCTTCCCACTGTGACCTCACCTAGGAGAAGTGATGAGCATTCTGGCTGGGGTCCCTTTTATAAGAGCATTATTAATCCCTTTCATGAGGACCCCATTCTCACCACCTGATCACTTCCCAAAGCCCCCACCTCCAAATAGCATCACCTTGGGGGTTAGGCTTCAACACATGGATTTGTGGGGACACACAGATTCAGTCCACAGGAGTCTCCAAGTCCCTGCTTCCTTTGGATTCCTCCCTCTGCTTTCCTGATTTTGCCTCTGTGCCTGCCGCCCCCTCTCTGTGCCACCCACCCCACTGGATGCAGCTTAGGTGCCCTCCTTCCCGTCAACATCACCATCATAAAGGGGGATGATAGAGGACACGGGGTGCAGGTTTAGGGCAGATTCATAGGAGCAGAACACAACTAAAATTCCCACTGGAACTAGGAAACTTTGTTCTGAAAGCCCCTTGGCCATTCTTACCCCAGGATCCCTTCTGTCTCCATTCCTATGAAGTGGCCTTCCCTCGGCCACACTGCTTTCACACTCTCCCATCCCCTCCCCTCCAGCCACGAGCCCCAGCCCAGGGAGCCTGCTCCACGTGGGTTCTCGCTCATCGCTCCCTGAAACACCATCAAGTTATTTGATAATCCAGAGTGACCATTCTCTCTCTCAGGAACGTCACCACTTGCTATTAGACGAATATTTTCTATCCATTAAACTTGTCTCCAAACACCTCGCAGAGATGGACCCAAATTAATCATTAAATTGTTTTAAACCTGTAAGCTTCTTTGAACTCTTAGAAGACTCAATAAATAAAAACAAAGTCCTATCACAAACCTCTAGAACACTCCCGGTGCCTTTTACTAACGGCATTTGGGATCTTTGATTCTCTCACAGTCATGTGCTGCAACATTTTGACAGTGGACTGCGGGTGAGGGAAGCCTGATTTGTAGCAGCATTCCCAGGTGTCAGGACTGCCACCAAGGCCGATTTCGAGATCCTACGTGGTGTTTGCTGAACACCTAGGAGGGAAGATGGCACCTTCAGCTCTCAGAGGAGTGGCTCCAGCGTACTCCTGGGCCAGCTCACATCAATGACTGTTAATTCAGGGGGACAAAGGCCAGCCCGCTGGTCTCTGTGGGAGCACTCTATGAGGGGCCATCCTCACCGCAGAGCTCCTGGTGGCACCTGTAACTCACTGCACTCCCATCTCGGCCTGCGCCCGTCCTGCATCCCTCGCTGCTCCCAGGAGTGCTCCTGAGACAGCAGGCTGCTAGGGGCTCAGGATCTCAGCGACTGTTTCCCAGGAAACCTGATCGAACACTGCTGCCTACCCTTATTGACTGGATTAGTCAAAATTGATTGTGTGAAGTGACAGATCCCACGTGTATTTCATGATGGCCAGAACTCCAGAGATGTTTGCAAGATGGTACTCAAAATATAGAATATCTGGCCCAGCCAGTGTGGCTCAGTGGTTGAGCGTCGACCCATGCATCAAGAGGTTGCCAATTAGATTCCCGGTCAGGGCACATGCCCAGGTTGTGGGCCCAATCCCCAGTGGGGGGCACGCAGGAGGTGGCCAATCGATGTTCTCCCTCATCGATGTTTCTATCTCTCTCTCCCTCTCCTTTCCTCTCTCTCTAAAATCATAAAGAAAAAAAATTTTTTTTAATATATATGGAATACCCGGCAGGACATAGCTTCCACAGATCCGAGCAGAGGTGTGCGATGGTGAGCCAGGACACCTGGACCAACCTAGGCAGGCATTCTGGCTTTCTCAGCAGCTGGCTAATTCTCTCCTACTGCAGAATTTTTTTCGCCACATTAATAAGGACAAATACTAAGGCTAGGGTGCCAAGACACAAGTGGCTATTATTTCAACGATCTGCCTAATTCATAATAAAAGAATACAACTGTGCTTCTTAGAAACAGGTCTAATCTCCTTGAGTGTTAGGCTCTGTCTCATAATTATGTTGTGAAAAAAAGTTGTTTCCTGACAGAGTGACCAGATGAACAGAGTGTGATCTTTTTACTTTTAGAGGCAGAATTCCTAAGACCTAACTAAACAGAATCTCCCCTGAGTACATTGGAAATTTCTCTTAGGGCATAACGAGCACATTTATATTCATGGGTAGGAAGCCAGGGAACATCCCGGTTTTGTGGGTCCTGACACTTATACAATTCTGGAGCACTTCTTTAAGGAAAAGAATACAATCTATAAATACAAAACAAATGTGAACATAAATACGTATGTTCAATAAGAAAAATTTGTACAAATTTCAGAAAGTGACAAATACCACAAACACCACAAAAATCTATAACTTATAATAGTATTCTCATTAACTGACTGACACACCTCTCTAAGACTTTTTTCCCTGAATTTTTTGGTTGCATATTCTTGATGTCACCATTTTGGCAATATTCTCACAGAGAGAATACAGCGATAAGTCAGTGTTTCCTCTAGCATGGTTGATCAGTATGTGTGTTTTATTATTGATAGTTTAGAAAAGTTTCTTTCAGCCTCACAAATTGATATTGGTAATAACATGTACGTTTTTAAGACTGTTGTCAAAGTTGAGAAAATAAACTCTATCAGATTTTTTAAATATAGATTTGAGAGAACATTCTACAGAGGAGCTTGTGGTTTCATGCATTTCAAACCTCTTCTTCCTCTATTTACAGCTTCCTAGAACCTGGCACAGTCCTCCAGTTTCCTCGCGCGATTCCATGTCTATCTCTGCGTCTTCATTTCAAGACACAGATAATCAATAATATTGGTGCTAAGAGGACGTTTGTGAAGGTCACAAAGAGAGAAAAAGACCTGTCTTATGTACCTCACAAAGTAGTTTTGTGTTGTTTTGTTTAATGTAAAGATTAAATGTGAATAGATATGAACAGCGCTTTATAAATAGTAGTTAATTTTATTGTGTTTATAAAAATATCATATAAATGTAAGCTTTTTTATCATTGTTATTTTTTTTGAGGTTGAAAAAAAAATACCCTGGGAATTCCTGTTGCATTACCTGTGATCTCTTTTCAATCCACTCACATTCTAGAAATACATGACAAAACAATTGGCATGAGCTTGGACAGAATAAAGTTGATTCACCTTTTCTTCTTTTAGTTTGTAAAGTATATATTAAAATATCAATAATGGCCTGGCCAGTGTGGCTCAGTGGATTGAGTGTCGTCCCATGGACTGAGAGGTCCCAGTTCAGTTCCTGGTCAGGGCACATGCCTGGGTTGTGAGCTCGATCCCCAGTAGGGGGAGTGCAGTAGGCAGCCGATCAATATTTCTCTCTCACATTGACGTTTCGCTCTCTCTCTCCCTTCCTCCTTCTCTAAAAAATCAATAAAAACATATTAAAATAATAATAATAACAAAATATTGAAAATATTTTCTTTAAGTGGTATTATTGATTAATGTATACCTAGGGCAATTTATCTAGCTTCCTCAGAATTTCTGCTCAGACCACAGAAAGCTCCCAACAGATGAGGAATGGCATATTAGAATTAGGAGGTTTGGCAACTGATTTATTGGAAGCATATTTGCATATTCATTTATAAAATTCACACTGCAAGATTGAGAAATAAGGTCCTTGGGAATAAAGTTCCTGTGCTCTGAGAGATTCTTGAATCAACTCATTACTGTAGGTATTTTTTTTAAATCTGTATCAATTAGTATTCTCCTTATTCTCTGGCAACAAGGATTCGTGATGAAGAAGAATGCTACTGTGCTCTTTCCTCATTTCCAACAGATCACTTCGGAAAGGACTAGCCAGGCACAGATGGACTAAAGCTCCCACACCAGAACTTCAGAAATCCTGAGCTCAGAATTTTCCCTAGAGGGTTCACAATCATCTATATAAATTAGTGTAAAAAGGACTGAGAAATGCCTTTATAAAAAAGTTCTCCAACTTGTGGACTGAAATCCACTGGGTGTTTACCTGAGTAGAAGAATTTCTCACTTCATTTCTCACTTAGCCTCAGAGTGGGCAGTGGATAATTTTCTATTTTTGTGGAACTGCAGCAAATGCCTCATTACTCCCTGTGTAATTGAAACAGAAGAGTGGAGCTGAATGACAAGGAGAAAATAACATCAGTATTGCATATGCTAACAATGGCTTTCACAACAGGTCTGAATGCAACTTGTTTCCATGTTGAAAAAATAGAGTAACCAGGCAAAAATACACAGGTGACCCCTCATTCATTGTTCTTTTTGACTGCGCAGTATTTGAACCTCCTTCCTGAATTTGATGGCCTGAAAACTCCGTGACTGTGCCAGACACTTGCTTTTCCAGGCTCCCTTGCAGCCCACGTGCGGGCAGGTGAGTTGCCCCCACCCGCAGACGCTGACCAGAGCACGGGAAGCAGGAACAGCGCAGCACGCTCCTTCTCTGATGTCAGCGGCAGCTTTGTTCAGGAATAAGTCCATCGGCCCAAACTCTCTGCTAAGTGGATTCCCCCAGAAGCCGACCTTGAGACAAAGATTTAAAGACAAGTAGTTTGTTTGGGCTGTGCTCTCAGGAAGCACTGGTCAGGGAGTTGGACAAGAGATGAAAGCCAAACGGGATGCCTCAGTGAATGGGTTACCTCGTGGACACCTGCGGTTGCGTGGTGCTGCGACCCCTGGAGGACGGGTGCAGAACAAGCCTCAGAGTTATCCCTACTGCGGGGTGAGAAATCTGAAATATTTATTCTCTCTTAGGAACTGAATGTTTGTATCCCCCAGTGAATTCAACAAAATTCATTTGTTGAAGCCATAATCCCCCGTGTAGTTGCATTTGGAGTAAGGAATTAAGGTTAAATGAGGTCATAAGGGTGGGGCCCTGATCTGATAGGATTAGTGTGCTTAGAAGAAGAGACATCAGCCCTGGTCGGTTTGGCTCAACGGTTAGAGCCTCGGACCATGGACCAGAGAGTCCTGGGTGCGGTTCCGCTAAGGGCAGGTGCTTTGGTTGCATTTTGTTGCCAGCCCTGGTTGGAGTCGTGAGGGTGGCAACCACTGATGTGTCTCTCTCTCTCTCTCTTTCTCCCTCTCTCCCTCCTGCTCTATCTGAAGATAAATGCAAGAATGTCCTCACTGAGGATAGAAAAAAAAAAAAAAAGAGACACCAGAGAGCTCGCTCACTCTCTCTCTCCTCTCTCTCCGTGCACACTCAGAGGAAAAGCCATGTGAGGACACAGCAAGAAGGAAGCTGTCTTCAAGCCAAGAGAGAGCCCTCACCAGGATCAGAATCAGGCTCAACCTTGGTCTTAAACATCCCAACCTCCAAAACTGTGTGCAAAAATCTCTGTGAAGTCACTCACTCTGGTATTTTGTTATGGCAGCCTGAGCAGACCAAGACATCCTTTGATTCTCATTTGTCCTGAGGTCATTAACAACCTGCCCCACTTGGGGTGGGTGGGGCATTGCCAGAAGCAGTCCTCAAGTGGAGAATCACAGGTACTTCCAGAAATATAAGGGAAGGAGCAGTGGGTGCCAAGGGGCTCCGGTGGGGCATATGGAGTCTGTGACAATGCAGGCATGAAACGGTGGCAGAATGTTTTATGGCAGCAGAAGAGATTTTTCACCAGATCTGCTCTGCTCCATCATTTTCAACACTTTTCCTGGCTGCTTAGCTTTGCACCAGGGTCTCCTACCCTCCTAAGGATTCAGAGTTACCTTTTTAAAAAAAAATTTTTTTTCTTTATTGATTTTAGAGAGAGAAGAAGGGAGAGGGAGAGAGAGATAGAAACATCAATGAGAGAGAACATTGGTTGGCCGCCTCCTACATGTCCCCCACAGGGGATCTAGCCCACAACCTGGGCATGTGTCCTGATGGGGAATCGAACCAGCAACCTCTTAGTGCATGGGTTAACACTCAACCAGTGAGCCACACTGGCCGGGCCAGAGTTACCTTTTAATAAATTACTTTTCTGCTTAAGCTTCAGTTCCATATCTGCTGCTTGCCACTAAGGACTCTCACTGTACATCCCAAGTTAAGTCTAGACATGAAAACAAGAATTTATCAATGTCATCTGTATCTTACTATCCAAAATTACAAAAGCAAAGGTAAATAATTCATGACTGAAACAAGGCAAATTAGCAGATGACTCTGAAGGGAAACTTTTTACAAAATAAAATTATAATGTCTGCCTCAAATATACATCCAAAGCCTTGACACTTCGTTTACCACACTGCCCAGCAATTCTATTTCTAACTAGTTGCCCTAAGTAAATAATTGAACAAGAGCTCAAAGATTAATGATTTGCTAAATAGTTTTCAAATCATTATATATAATAGCAAAAAATTAGAAACAAATCAAAAATCAAGAAAGTATTTAAATAAATGATGATACATCCGTAGTGGACCACATCACAGCTATTAAGAGTAACATTGAAGAAGTACATTTTTAATATGAAAAAAATATTCATGGTGCCAGTAAAAAAGCAAGTTAGAGAACTCTATACTTAGTGGGATTCCATTTTTGTAAGAAGAAAGGCATATAAGTCTTAGAGAAAATTCTGAAAAAATATATACCAATATATTAATTAAAGTTATATTTGGGTGGTAGAACAAAGATGATTTTGATTTTCACATTATATTTAGATATATTTATGATTCTTCTACAATAAGCATTCATCAATCACTTATCAAAAATTTTTATGTAATAATAATATCTGCTCTACCTAACTTAGAGATATGATAGTAGAAAGTGTGATTGTCATTAAAAATTACATAAACATCAAGTGAAATTAAATTTTCATAGAAGAAGATGCATGAGAATCTTCAAAACAATTTAATATATAATTTAACAATGCTTTACTAGGGCTGCTATGATTAATATCATCAGGCACAAAAATAATGCTAAGATTATGCAAGAACAATTAGCCATCAAGTGTGAATCAGTATGGTTAATTCGCTCAGTACTAACAGTACAAACCTAAGACTGTCTTCAGCATCAGTTGCAACAATATGTCCTGGAATAAAACCAATTACAAGAGATCAAAGAGTTCTGGCCAATAGAAGAGGCACTGGATAAATATATATATATATAGCAATGGGTATTTCTGATATCATAATTGCTCTTAGCACTTTCCAACCCTAAGGAGACAGAATTAAACAAGTATCTCTGGCAGAAGAATTAAAGCAAATGTGTAAATCAAACACTATTAAATTAAATTCTGTTGTCCTGGCAACTCTAATGCTTTGATAAATAAGTTATTTGACATTTTAATAGAACTTGGAATTTATCATGTGTGAGTGAAAATTCAGAAGTGATTCCTTCTATGTACTTGTCATATGGCCAAAAGATTTTTATCTCAAAAATAAGTTATAGTCATGTAGTTAGTCCCCAGGAACTAAAAGGTACCAGCAAGGTAGCAACTATGGATTGCTCCCCACTATTTCTTGTCCCCTTAGGCGTGGACTCCTTTCACCCACAGTGTGCACTGGATGTCCCTCCAGATCTGCTCTTCTCCCTTCTCCACCCTGCTTCATCTATGCTGGACCTACATGGACTACATCTTGGGCGCTCATGACCTTGGGCTTCCAGTTGGGTGTGCCTCTGCAAGAGATCAGAGGGTGGGAGAAGGGGAAAGCCAGGGTCGTGTTCCCTGGGGCTTGCTCTATGCCAGCTGGCTGCTTTCCTCAGCCTACAGTCATAGAACTGGACAAGCAGCCCTCTCCCCACAGGCTTTCTGTACCTATGGTACCTTTGTCTCTAGGTTTTGGAAACCATTCACCAACCCAGCCCACCCTTCAGATGTAAGGTGCTAAGGCTCTGCTGTTACTAGCCACAGGCTCTCTTGTGGATTCCTTATACCCCTCCCACCTTTGTAAATAATCACTTTGTTAAACTCTCCTTAAATCACTCTGTTTCTTGCTGGAACCCTGGCGGATCTGTCTCAGGCAAAGCTAGCCCCAGCTCCAATTCCAAGATCCACTGTACTTTGTTTAAGCCAATCAGCACTTTCTGTTCCACCAATTATGGAGTGGACAGAAGATGTGTGATCCAATAACAGTGAATCAGAGGACTCTGGCTTGAAATTCTAGGCCTGAAGCAGTCTCTCTTTACAACAGATAATGTTGATTCCATGGAATTCAACGTCTCAGTGGCTTAGCTCAAAAAAAGTTTCACCTCACATGCAATTAGGGTCAGCACGAGGTGGGAGGGGCCCACCCCACAAGGTCATCTCGAACTCAGGGTGCTTTCATCCAATGTCTCCACTATTCCCTAGGGTTCTTGCTGCAGATATGGAAAGGGCAGGAACATGGATCAGGCATGGAAGTTACATACATCACCTCCATCACATTCCATTGCCAGAACTCAGTCACATGGTCCCCCTAACCGCAGAGGTCTGGGAAGTGTAGTCTAGCTGCCTGACAAGGACGAAAACAAAGCAGTTGGTGAACCACTAGCCAGCCTCTACTTCACCCTCCAGCAAGGGGTAGCTGCATCCGTTAGGACTGCATTTAGCAGCATGTAACCAAAACTGAACCACAGTGACTTAACAAGGAATCTGGGGACAGGAAGTCAGAGCTGTTCCAGGAACCAGGTTTCTCCTTAGTTCTCTGCAATCCTTAACTGGCTTATATTCTGGTTGCAAGGCAGCTTTAGGCATTCTGTCCAAAGTCCAGGAAGGAAGAAGAGAAACGGCCAGGTACAAAGGACAAAAGGAACATATTTAATGAGTTTGGTCCCTTTTTTAGAGTTTTCTGGAGGTTCCTTTCAGCAGACTGTCTCTTTCATGGCCATGCTACCATTAATGAAGCCTGGGGTAGGGTTACCAGATAAAACACAACATGTTCATTTAAACGTGAATATCAGATAAACAAATAATTTTTCGTGTCAAGTACAGTATGTATGTCCCCTACTGGGCATCCTGTTTTCCTTAACTCTGGAAAGTTTAAGCCTGAAGAGATGTATATTTTTTTTCCAACCTAATTAACATATTTTATTGAAATACTTTAAAATTTTTTTCTGGAAAATTGGAATACACAAACAAACCTTAATGGGGACAGGAGACATTTTTTGTACCTCTATATTTCGTGTGTGTGTGTGTGTGTGTGTGATAAATGTATCATTTATCCCTTTTTATTATTAAATAGTATTCCACTGTCAGATTTATATAAATCTTTGTCAGATTTATTTCTAAGTATTTCATATTTTTTCTTATTTTAGTTACTTTAATTTTTTTAATTTTTTATTTTCAATTACAATTTACGGTCAATATTATTCTGTTTTAGTTTCAGATGTAAAGCATAGTGGTTAGACAATCAAGACCTCACTGAGTGGTTCCCCAATATTTCAAGTACCCACCTGGCCCCATACATAGTTATTACGATATTACTGTATTGGCTATATTCCCTATGCTGCAATTTACTTTTCTGTGACTATTCCATAACTACCAATTTGTACTTCTTAATCCCTTCACCTTTTTCATTATGTTAAGTGAAATAAGTCAGACAAAAACAAATACCATATGATTTCACTTATATGTGGAATCTAAAGAACAAATAGAATAGGACTCATAGATGCAGCAAACAGACTGACAGTTGTCGGAGTGGAAGGAGTTTGGGGGGCTGGGTGAAAAGGTGAGAGATGTGTATTTTTTAATAGCCACATTGCCTTTCTGAAAAGAGTCAAGGTTCTGGAGATACAGAAGAGGGGAAAATAGATGTGGGGTATGACCCAATACTTGCCAGGAGCCCAAAAGCAGAGGTCTGTTGGGTGTGGCCTCCAGGAAAGTTTTGTTTTTCTCCTCCTGAAACAAGTGGGCAGACTTGACTTTTTCCTTACCTGTAGATGTCAGTCTTGGAGGCCCAGCAGCCACGTTGAGACCATGAGGTGGCAAGCATGAGAACAGAGACCTATAGGTCAAAGATGGGGGAGCAGAAAGATTGGAACACCCTGGGTCCAGAAGGGATTGTGGCACTGCTGTGCCAACCCGGCCTGCCCTAGCCCAGATTTCTTAGGACACACAACAAACTGCCATCTCTGGAAGCTGTTGCTATGTGGCTCAAGCTTTGTTTCTTTCCTCTCTATTTCTCCCTCTCCCTCTTCTTCCCCTTCTCCCTGCTTTTTTTTTTTAAAAAAAAAATATATATATATATATATATTTTTTATTTGTTTATTTTAGAGAGAGAGGAAGGGAGAGAAAAAGAAAGATAGAAACAACGATAAGAGAGAACATCAACTGACCGCCTCCCGCATGCCCCCCACTGGGGATCAGGCCCACAACCTGGGCATGTGCCCTGACCAGGAATCGAACTGGTGACCTCTTGGTGCATGGGTCGATGCTGAACCACTGAGCCACACCGGCCAGGCTCTTTTCTTTTTTTAATAGAATACATTTCCAACTGGTACATCTCTCTTCCATTGCACTCCGTGATTATGGAGTCAGGCACATCGCTGTGCCTCTTTGCCCCCGCCCCATACCCCTAGTTACATGAGCCAACAGATGTCTGTATTGTTTAAGATCACTTTAAGTTGGATTTTCTTTTCTTGTAGAAAAAAAAATCCTGATAAACCCAGATTATTCAGCACAATACATATACTCCTAATGGACTTGACAATATTTATCTCATTACACCAAGATATGGAAATAAAATTAACATTAGGTGACATAACATGGCAGGCATTTTTAAGTAGGAATATGTACTTTTTTTTAAAAAAACAAATGTTCAAAGTAAAAATTATACAATTAAATGTCTTTGTCAAGCATGTTTTTACCTATTACTCTACGTGTTTTGTAAGGCCTGTAAATAGATTAAAATTTTCAGTATTAATTATTCCCACTGGTTTCATAGTCATGCACTGAAGTGCTGCATTTTTAAGTTTCAATAATTGGACTCCAGAGACTTACAGAGAGGAGTAACATACGTTAAGATGTCATATTCAATTCTCAACATGTGACTGTCATTATCTTCCAACTCAATAATGTTTATAAATGTACAAGCTATGTATGAGCTACTGTAAGTCTTTAAAACCCTGTAGCTTGACATTTATAGCTATCCTAGCCAGCAGGAGCTCATTTGAGCTCGTCGCACTGATTGTTCCAAGTATGCCCTCTAGGTTCTTTGAAAACACTGTAAAATATTGTGTGTGTGGGGGGAGGAACAACCACAAAACCATGATCCATATCCTCAGTAAGGTTTTCCGTGACATGAGCTGTGTGTCCCAGATTGAGTGGGAATAAAGACCACAGGGGAAGTGGGTGCCAGACCAAGTCTCCAGTCTATGTCTGCACAAAGTGATTTGATCATTCTTATCACTTCCCTGTAGGAAGAAAATCCTAGAATGAAAAAATGGTTGCCCTGGCCAGTTTGGCTCAGCGGTCAGAGCATCAGCCCGTGGTCCAGAGAGTCCTGGGTTCAGTTCCCGCTAAGGGCACGTACCTTGGTTGCAGTTTGTCCCCGGCCCTGGTTGGGTCGTGCAGGTGGCAGCCACTTGATGTGTCCCTTTCACATCGATGTTTCTCTCTCTCTCTCTTCCTCTCTCTCCCTCCCACTCTATCTGAACAAAAAATGGAAAAATGTCCTTGGGTGAGGATAAAAAATAAATGAATAAGAAAAAATGGTCAAAATTGTTATTTTACTGAGTTGACTGATATACAGTCAAAGCCTTTGATCCAGTCTGATCTGTACTGTCCCCTTTAAAAATGTTGCTTCCCTGATGAGAAAAGCCAGCTCGCCATGGTCTCCCCTTACAGAGAGATGTCACTTCAAAACTTATCCTGAGTCCTTTTGTTCAGTAAAACTTTGTTGTGTCAGATGTTTGTTATGTCAACTAAGTTGGCCATTGCCAAGGGAGCTCTTTCTGCTAGAGAGGGAGCCTCAAGCTAATGATTATTATATTGACCAAAACAGACCTGTCATGAGGCTTCATTCATTCCCCCAAGATAGCTGGGGAAACAGAATTTCTCACTGATGCTTAGGTCAGAAACCTTCCAGAAATGACCTTCCAAGCTACCATCAAGTGTAGTTGCTCTTATGTAGGATTATTCATGCTAGTAAATACATTTTTAATGTTAAAATTACTCAATTCTCTCTCTCTCCCCCTCTACCCTTTATATTATGTTATACATACATTATTATACATTATACATTTTATATATACAGTATTGTATATACAGTATTATCTCTCTGTATGTCTGAGAGATAATACTGTATATATTCTGTATATATAATACTATATACATTATATATAATATATCAGAGATAACACTGAATATATTATGTTGTATATAATATGCATGTGTAACAACTTCTAAAACAAAATTTTTTAATCTTTAAGAAAATTTATTGAATAAACTGAAGAACAAGTATTTCCCAATTAGCACAATCCTTGCCCCAGCTTTCCTTGCAAAGATGTCTAACACTGAGCACATTTTGGGGTGCCCAGCTCTGGATGGCCTTCTACCCATCCTCAGAGTTACCAGAGGACAGAACTAAAGGCAAGCAACGGCTGAACAGACAGAATGAGTAAACCATCAGCTGTCATATCTCAAGAATTTGTGAAACTTTCCAATTCCTCCTTCTGTTTCTTCAGGGCAAATCAAGGAAGCTCTGGTCAAGGGGTGGCACTACAGGGCCCTTCAGCTTTGTTCTGTTTGTTGGGTGAGCCAGGGGCGTCTTCAGATTTTCATTTCCCTGTCTGCCTCCTAAGCTGTGTCCTTTGCAAGTGCTTTCCAGTGGTCCTGCGGCTACTTAAAACTTCCACTGGCTTCTCACGTTCCCATTCTAGTTTTATTTTTGAAATAGCTGCCGTTTTTCATCCTACCAAATAGCTGGCTTGACTACATTTCTCACTCTTTTAGATGCTGTGTCAATACTTCTAAACATTCAGTCAGTTAACTCAATTCATTCAAAAATTGTCACAATGTTTGGCATTGTGTTGACACAGCCCATGGCATCGGAGGAAATACAGCTCATTAAGTTCTTAGTGAATCTTTACGGAGCAGAGCTCCACGACGTAACCAAGCTACAAGTATAACCGGACCACCGTGGCCAAAGGAAGGAAAGGGATTACTACCAGAGTGCCCACTGTGTGCCAGGCACTATGGTAGGATTTATCCACATTTTAGCCATTTGATTGCACAATAATCCAAGCTGACCCCCAACCAGAGTTAGACTGAAAATAATCGTTTATTATGAAGTTCCTATTTATACACTAATACTCAAAGTACACAGAAGAAAATGAAGTTTCACTTAATGGATTAATTTTCTTTAACTTGCATTTGAGTTTGTTGCAAAATGATATGGTTCCTTTAAGAAACTGGGAGGCAGGGTGCTCAGTCTCAATATATGATGCACTTAGAGAAAGTGAACTTGACAGAGGATTAGACACAGAGGGAGGGGAGCAGCTGGTTGAGGCAAGGAAGAGGGAGAAGGGAGAGGATGGAGAGACTGGAGAGCCATGGTCTCCAACCTAAAGGACCATGTCTGTGAAATGCATATTCAAAACAGCACCATCTGGCCTTGGTTGGTGTAGCTCAGTTGGTTGAGCATCACCCATGCACCAAAAGGCCACAGGTTCGATTCCCAGTCAGGGCACAAACCCAGGTTGCAGGTTTGATCCCTGGTCGGGGTACATACAAGAGGCAATCGATTGATGTTTCTCTCTCTCTCCCTCTCCCTTCCTCTCTCTCTAAAAACCAATGAAAACTTTTTTTTTTTTAAACTGGATAGTCTGAATGTCTACTGTATGCCATTACAGAGCTAACCCAGAGGGTTTACGGAAACTGGAGGAGTCACTAACGAGTAGCCAGGGAGCATCACTGAGCCTTTCAGAGAAGACTCGGAGGGCTGTGCCGTGAGAATGTCCTGAGGCACAGAGCCAGAGCAGAAGGAGGCCTGGGGCAGCCTGAAGAGCAGACACTAAATAAGAAAACCCTAGAAACAGTCCTACAGCAGCAGTTAACTGTAATGTAAAAGGAGTTTATATTTTAAATGAATTATTCTATTTTTACTCTAAACATATATGTCTTTAAAAGAACTAGTGAAATTTCTACACAGTACATACCAGCTTGGCATCGATGTTCTGTGCCCAGAGGAAGTCCCACCCTGGGCTGGCACCTGCCTGAGACACCCTAGTCACTTGTAAAGTAAAGGAAGAGCCTGTTCTTAAAAACAAGCAAACTGCCTCTCCTGGACTTTCATAAAAATATCACCCAGTATGGGAATTTCAGCAGGCGGAATAGATTTTCTCTACAATTATAAAACTCGGCAGCTTCGTGTCTTGAATAACAATAATCTAGACAGATAATTAGATCCTAATTTTGGCTTCAGTGTTCTTCAGTTCTCAACAACTAATTGGTAATTTACTCATGAGTTTCCTTTTGCATATATCCCATATTAACACAAAAAGTCAAAGAAAAGTGTTTCCTATCTTATGTTTTTTTCAAATTAAAATTTTATATCTTGCACACTGTTTTAAAAGATATGAAACAGAGCATTCTTTAAAGTTCCCAAAGAGTTATTAAAATGCTAGTAAGCCTTTATGCATTAATTCTAACAAAAAGAGAGAAGGAGGGAAGGAAGAAAGGAAAATTATCTCCCCAGTAAAATATCTCCTCTCTCTCTCCACCCCCCATCCCTCTCTCCCTCTTTTCCTCCCTCCCTCTCTCCCTCTCTTTCTCTCTTCCTCTCTCCCTCTCTCCCTCTCTACGTCTCTCTCTCCCTCTCTCTCTGTCACACACACACACACACACACACACACACACACACGACCATGGATGCAGTGGGGGATCGGGGCTTCTCATGTTTCCTTGTTATTGCTAATACATTATATTTACAGAAAGATCAGCAACTATACACGTAAAGAGAAAAAAATGAAAATCACTTCTAATTCAATCTCCCAGAATTAACTACTCCTGATATTTTTAGGTTGACCCTCGACATTACATTTTTTGAAGAGAAGAACATCCTGTGTTCTTTTTTTTTTTTTTTTAAGGAAATTAAAGGAGGGACCTGCTGCTTCCCTGACACATCTCTTCAGTCTAGCTCCCTTGCCTGCCCATTAGTGCCAATCAAGTGTGATTCCCCACACACACCTCCACACCCTGTCACCTCACCTGTCCTGCCCTCATACCTCCAACCCCAGGAAGAGACGTCACAGGCCACTTGGCTAAAGTCCTAATCCCCATAACTTGAAGAAGATCAGATCTAAATAATTAAAATGAAGTTTCGGTTTCTCTGGTCTTACCTCACATAAAATTTGGTTAGCTCTGCACAAATTAGGACTGGATATTGGCATCAAATTGTCCTGACGTAGGCATTTTATTGTGTTCATGAAATTCACATTGGGAGAGTCTCGAGAGCAGTTACGTCTGGAAAATAATTTTCACCAAATTTAAGGGACGGAGCTTAATTTTTATGGGGCCTGAAACTTATACAATTTGGGGAGAGAGTTTCTCGAAGACAAAGAATACAAAGTCATGAACGCAAAATACAACACAAAAATAAGTATTTATTCAGACGAGAAAAAGAATTCACAACCAATAACAACGCTTTAAAAGCTCACAAATACCACAAAATCCATTAAAATGGTATAACCTGTTTATGAACAGGCTGCCCCACCATGAGATTTTTCCACAGACCAGCTTCTGGCTCCATTGGCTCCTCCTCTTCCCACCACCTCTTTGAAGAGCCAGAACCGTGGGACAAGTTCACATCGCAATTCAGCCTTTGGCCCTACACCCTCATTTCACAATAGGAGGCCGTAGGCAGGAGAGAGTCTCCAAAACCCTGCCTACACTGGGCAGCCAGCAACAGTGTGTCTAAAAGGACTTTGAGCCACATGACTCCGTCCCGCTAAACCCTAGCTTTTAAGTATCCCCAACTCAACTTTGCCTTAGCGGATCCCAAAAATGCCTGTGAGCATTCCAGTGCCACCCAACTTGAGGAAAGTATGACAAGAAGTCAGAAGAGAAAGACACAAGGGTCTTAATCAACTGTGAGTGAAACACCTTCCTTTTGTTCATTTGGTTGAACCCACTGCCCCAGGAACACAATGCCCGTGGGGTCATGGACTGGGGGCCCTGGTGCTATTACAGGTCTTCTTAGCTTCCAGGTGAATCCACTCATGGCGGACTCACAGTCAGAGTGCTCTGGGCTGCACCCTAGAGAAGCTGGCATCCCCCAGAATAGCTAACTCCAGTGACTGGTAGTCACCAAACTGGGTGAAGTATACGAAATTTACTTGAGAGGTCCTGAGAGGAGTTCTGGAAGCTTCTTGCCAAATTGAGAGGTGAGAGGCCAGCCACAGCTATCAATAGAGAAAATAAACCACACAGGGGCCCCCAGTGAAAAGGGGCAACCTCCAAATTACTTGCAAAGTAGCTGCTTCTCACAGGGTAACTCTAGATGGTTTGCTCCGGAGTGAGAAGCGGCAGCTGTTTATTTATTTAAGGGTGGTGAACAGCTCTCTGAACATTGCCAGGGAGGCCAGCAAGTTCTAAATGCAAACTGCCTTCCAATCATCTCAAATCCTTCAAGTTGACAGGCCTGTGCTGTTGGAAAAGTACAGGTTTGGGACATCACACAACTGCGGACTCAGAGCCGGGCTCTGCTAGTTACCAGCCACATGACCCAGGTAAGTTACTTAGCTACTTGGAACCTCAGTTTTCTCACCCATAAAATGAGTTTAATAATACCTACTCTATAGGATTGTTGAGAGTCATGATATTTGGGGTAATTCTCCCACAAGTGAAATTTTCAGCAAAAAGTAGCCATTATAATCAAATTGTCTTTCCCATTTATTTTGCCACAGCACTAGGAAGGCACCTAAATGGTGACCTTGCCTGTTACACAAATAAATAAATGCTCACTTAAACAGAGATGAAAGCTTCAATAGAGATTAAAGCTCCAGTTGAATTCGGGGAGCATGTGGTCAAGGTAGACATCAATGTTCCCATCAGCCTGTGGTTGGCCATGAATGAAACTTTCTAAGCACGTAAGTTGGGTGGGGGTGGTGAGGGTGGGAAAGGACTGGGAGAAGGTACTCATTACAGGTCATAAATAACATGTATATTTTTTTTATAACTGAGGGTTGTAGTAATTACAAAGTAGTCAGAACTGATTTAAAGATCAGAACTTCTGCTACAAACATATATATGTTGGGGGTTAAAACCTGTTGAGATTCAGGGATATTAAAGTATGCAAACATATCTGTTCTAGCTGCGATTGTCATTTTTTCCCCCTCAAACATGCTTATTTTGGTGTTTAAAAAAATAACTGATACAAATGTGCCTGCCTCCCCTCCTGAGCACCAAGCCCCTGCAGCCAGGTCAGGCCAAACCCCCTTCCAGCGAGATGTGCCATCAGCCCTCATTTCTCTCTCACTGACCCGTGCTTTCTTCCTAGTCCTGCCAATGTTACAGGGAGAACAGAAATTGAATTTCTTTTTATTTTTAAAAAAATTTTTTAGCAAATATGACCTGGCCGGTGTGGCTCAGTGGATTGAGTGTCGTCCCAGGGACTGAGAGGTTGCTGGTTTGATTCCCAGTCAGGGCACATGCCTGGGTTGTGGGCTCGATCCCCAGTAGGAGGCGTGCAGGAGGCAACTGATGGATGTTTCTCTCTCACATCGATGTTTCTATTTCTCTCGCCCTTCTTCTCTCTCTAAAAAAATCAATAAAAACATATTTAAAAAATAAAAAAAAGTTTTTAGCAAATGTTATCAGGGAATTGTTCACATTTCAAAAGGCTGTGAAATTCCTGGGTTCTATCCTCCCTTATTCATCATTGTGTTATCCACCCTTTCGCATAGATGCTAAGACCTGGGAACCCCTCGAGGTTGCACACCCATTGCCGGTGAGGCATGAAGCCACTGGAAGGAGGCAGTAAGCCCCTTTTTGCTCTTTGCTCCCTGAGAACCTTGCAGAGTCGTATGTGGAACCGTCTTTGGGCTGCGATGCACTCTGCCCTGCTCACTTAAACAGGCTATAGACTGCTATAACCTTATCTTGAAGTTTATATTTTCAAATTGTGGCATATCCGACATTAAGAGTGCTTTTGAAAAGCTCGGTGATCCAAAACCAGGTTCAAGTGTCACTCCCACTGCCTTTAAATCCTAGAGAATAATTCATTCCAACCACAGATTTTGTTTTCTTTTGTTTGTACTCTTCAAGTCTCATTTTCTGCTATGAAATCTATAATTTACTTGCTGCTGTTACTGCTTAATAACATTATTAACTTATTTTTTTGCTACTAATACCTATTGCTGCTAAACCTAAAATTTCTAACCCTGTCAAATCACTACTATTTTCCTAACATATTATATTTTTGCCCTGGCCGGATGGCTTAGGTGTTGGAGGATTATCTTGTACACCAAAAGTTCGAAGGTTTGCTTCTGAGTCAGGGCAGGTTCGAACCTAGGTTGCAGGTTCGGTCCCCGATGGGGATGAGGAAGGGAGGCAACCAATCATCCAATCGATGTTTCTCACATCCATGTTTCTCTCTCTCTCTCTCTTCCTTCCTTTCTCTAAAAAAATCAATAAACATATCCTTGGGTGAGGATTTTTTAAAAAGATGTATTTTCCCCCGTCACAGGATCTCACAGATAATTTCACCTAATTTATTTATTTATTTCTTAATCCTCACCCGAGGACATGCATTTATCTTCAGATAGAGCGGGAGGGGGAGAAGGAGGAAGAGAGAGAGAGAAACATCGATGTGAGGGAACAACAGCAACCAAGATACGTGCTCTTAGCAGGGACCGAACCCAGGTCTCTCTGGTCCGCGGGCCAACACTCTAACCGCTGAGCCAAACCAGCCAGGGCAATTTCACCTAATTTAATTCTTATATATTTCCCTATTAACTGAAATCTCAAATCAATTTTTTGCTACTTTCTGGGTATCCAGATTTAAGTGGGTTTGGGAGGAGGGTGTTTTTGTTGTTTTGTTTTGTTTTGTTTGTTTTTGCCGATTGGAAACTTTTTCATGTGTGGATTTTAAAACCCACTTAAGGGACAGTTTATTGATCTCACACATCCTCCCTCACCCATGAACCTTTTCGGGACCTCTTCTCTACCTCCATTCAACTAATTCCATGTTTGGGGGCTGTTGTTTGTTTATAGCAAGAACTCCCAGACTTTTAGGAGTTTTAGCATCAGACCATCACTTAGTTATATATTCTTTCCTTTAAAAAAATATCCCATATGGCACATTTCTAATTTAAAGGAGATGAACATTAATTTTGTGTCAAAATGTTGATTTTTCTTGTGATCATTGGAAATGGTCTCCAGGCCCAGGACAGTGTTGCTCTTGGAGGTGTTTGACTTCCCACCCTCTCTGTCTATAAGTGATCTCCCCTAGGTCAGGCCAACGCTATGTGCTTTTCCAAAGGGCATTTGACTTTGCACTGTACTCAGACATCATGAAGGGTCATTCAAAAGCACATGCCTCACCAGGACACCTAGAGAGAGAGCTGTGGTAAAAATGTAGATATTACGGTTGACAATCTTGGGATAAACACTGATTCTTAAAATAGATATCTAAACATTTTAAAGGTAGTTCTGGATGTTCAGATTTTGAGAACCAAATTAGAAAAGCAGAGAATGACAGCATTCTCATCTGGAGAGGGTATTTTGTTCTACTCTGCTTACTTGAAGTTTGAGCTAATCATCCAAAGTTTTTCATGGATGTGTCTTTTGAATTAGCTAAAAGATCATCAGGCTGTCTTGCTGATTTGCAGATCTATCTCCCACGTGGATTACTCTCTACGGACAAGTATAAAGCTGGTGATATACATTTTTAAATTAGAATTGAATGAAAAGGAAAATGATTTTTTAAAATCACTTTTAGATGATCAATGAAAAGCAAAATAATTTTTTAAAATCAAATATATTCATATCACCTTTAACCTGAATCTTAATTTTCTGTAAGTATAATTTCTAAAACATAAACATACTAGATATTTTTATATTCAAGATACATAGCAATATCACCTCATGAAAGTTTCGTCCAAACTCCGGGCCTGTGGAGGTCATTCATTTTGTTCATGGAATAGTTCTAGCTTTCTGCACTTCCTACAGCCCTGTGTTTGGATGGGACCCATGTTAGTAACGGCTCATGGAAGTGAAATGTGAGACCTTACAGAGTTCTCTTCCCTCTGTCACAGCCTACAGGCCCAGAGTGCGAACAATGACAACATGAAGCACAGCCCCTACCCATCCACTGTGGACCCATGGTGTGAGGAGGGAAACAATCTTATTCCTTTAGACCACTAAGATTTGGGACTGTTTGTTACCACAGCACAATCTAACCTATCCTGACTGCTACAAGTTCCAGATAATAAGGAAGCATAATAAAATTTCACCAGTTTTGAATAATGTAAAACAATAAACCAGAATGAATTAGTAATTCCTCTGAATTATAGAATTTTTAAGAAAAAGAGATTACTTCGGACAACAGTTTGCTATGGTGTTAACCCAACCGGACCTCACCATCCACCAGAACTCTCTCAGCTCTCATTTCACTAGAGAGTATGTGGTTATTCTATGAGGTTTATTCCCAGTTGTTTCATTTCTATTCTGTATCTCTCCAGTAGGTAGGAGGGGCTATACCCAAATGGATCAGGGTATAGACAGGAGCAGATGGACCTGGCTTTCAGTCACAGCTCCATAACACACCAGCCGGTAACCCTGAAGGTCATGTACCTTCGTGTGTAAAATGGGGATGACACGGGCCAGCACAGGGCCTGGCGGGAGGTAAACCTAACCGGCACATAGTAAGCCTCGGATGGTGGCCTCACATTATGGGAAATTGTTCAAAGCAGGGGCCTCCCCTTTCCCACGTAACCACTTCGCACAGCACAGCTTTGCCTGGGGTGGCTACTCTGCAAATGTAGTAGAAAGACAATGTTTTTTTAAAATGAATCCACTCTTCTTTCCCCAGTTCATGGTTCATCAGCTAATTCCATCTCTTGGGTTAGAGATCCCTGCTGTGGCACTTTCAGATGCAAACATTCCATTTCAGTTTTAAATTGGAATTGTGATAGTCCATAAAAATAATTCAAATAAACCTGTGAGATTCTCACTCGAGGTTTCCCCATGGGAGGCAGTGTGAGGAGATATAAAGACCATGGACTTAGAAGGGAATCAGGCCTGGAGCTGAATCCCAGATCTTCCTTTTACTATGACCAATGGCAAACACGTAATCCTCTAATTCTCAGTATCTTTATCTCTAAAAGAGGTAATAATACCCACCCTAGAACATGGTCATAAAATGACCTGAACTTGCATGTAAAGCACCTGACATGGCATGCAGTACCTGCTCACTTGCATGTAAAGCACCTGACATGGCATGCAGTACCTGCTCGCTTGCATGTAAAGCATCTGACATGGCATGCAGTACCTGCTCGCTTGCATGTAAAGCACCTGACGTGGCATGCAGTACCTGCTCGCTTGCATGTAAAGCACCTGACATGGCATGCAGTACCTGCTCACTTGAACAAAAATAGCCTGGCTGGAGTGGCTCCCTTGGCAGGAGCCTCATCCTATGCACTGACAAAAGGTTGCCTTTTCATTTCTGCTCAGGGCACATACCTGGGTTTCAGGTTTGATCCCCAGTCAGGGCACCTAGAGGAGGCAATCAATCAATGTTTCTCTCTCACATCAATGTTTCTCTCTCACATCAATGTCTCTCTCTCTCTCTCTCTCTCTCTCTCTCTCTCTCTCTCTCTCTCTCTCCCTACTTCTCCCTAAGTATGTCCTCTAGTGAGGACTAAAAAAAAAAGAAATGTCCATTTCCTTCCCATATTGTGCTTCTGAGTTTTTGACGTGGTTTATTACAATTTAAATTACTGTGAAAACAGTGGTTGTTGGAAGACTGAATGTGTCAACAATCTCACTTTTGTAAGAGCCCGGTTTGTATTGAAAGAAGTCACTTCAACTCCAACTGGATTGTAAGCTTCAGGTCATCTGCAAACTGGAAACGCACTTGTGTTGAGAAACTAAAGCCTCCTCCATGCAGGCTGGTTTCTGCTTAACCACAAACCGGAAACTATTAAATGTCTTCTTTATTTTACGTTCTCTGTCTACATGAAGCAGGGTCCACCGACAAAGGAAAAGCAGTTGATTCACAGTAATGCACAGCTAAAGGCATAGGACACAAGTTCATTTATTCATTTGCTCGTTTTTACTGAGCACTCACCCTGTGACAGGCACTTCTTTTTTTTTAAATCCTCACCCGAGGACATGTTCTTTGATATTAGAGAGAGGAAGGGAGCAAGTGCGAGCGCGAAACATCGACCGGCTGCCCCCATCCCCACTGCACGTACCCCCACGGGGGACCAAACCCACAACCTGGGCATGTGCCTCACGCCAGGAAACAAGCCCGAGACCTTGGGTGCACAGGATGACGCTCCAGCCACCTGACCAGCCAGAGCTGGCAGGCCCTTCTTGGTGGATGCAGTAATGAGCAAAAAAGACAAAATGGCAACTTTCATGGAACTCACATCCCAATGGAGAAGATAAGCAAGTGTATAAATAATAGAATGTAGTGCTTACTACAGAGGTACTTGTAAAGAAAAATAGAAGATGTAAGGGGAGGGAACAATATGAGTTAGAGTCAGGAGAGAATGTGGGGGGAGGTGCTCAGAGCTCAATGGTGCAAATGAGCAAGCTGGTGGCCCCCGGAGAGAGTCTTCCTGGCAGAGGCAGAAAAGGCCCTGAAGCGGAACGTGTGCCAAGTTCAAGGAACCGAACAGGAGTAGGAAAGGTCAGAAATGAGGTCACGGAGCAAAGTAGCAACGAGGCCATGTCGATCCCTAACCCGTACTACCTAACTTGGATGTGATGGGAAGTGTTCTAGGAAGGAAGCTGCCAGAGGGTTTTGAGCAGGAGAGTAACTTGGTCTGTCCTCTGGTTTTTGTTGTTGTTATCGTTGTTGTTTTGGTACATGCCCCTAGCGGGAACCGAACCCCGGACTGTCTGGTCCGCAGGCCGATGCTCCAACCGCTGAGCCAAACCGGCCAGGGCTGTCTTCCGCTTTTAAACAATCACTTACGTTTTGATATGAGAATGGACTGGAAGAGGGCAGGAGCGGAAGCAGGTGACCTGTTAGGAAGAGAGGGTGATTATAGCTCAGACTGGAGCGGTGGTGGTAGAGGAAGTGGAAAGTGGTCACGTGTGGGGTATACTTTGAAGATGGAGCCCACAGTCCTTGCGGAGCAATTGGACATGGGGTATGAAGGAAACAGGAATCAAACGCAGCTCCTAGATTTTGTGCCCTGAGCACGTGTGTGAAATGGGGTGCCATTTGCTAAGAAAGATGAAACTGGGGGGGCAAGCAGATTTGAGTGAGAAAGTCAATTATTCTATTTTAGACATGTTAGGTTGGAGATGCTTATTGGACATCTAAGAGATGGTAAGTAGGCAGTCAGAGATGTAAACCTGGGGTTCAAGGAAGGAGTCTGGGTTGGAGATCAACTTGAGATTCACCAACGATTGGGAGTCACTACAGCATTTGGGACTAGAAAAGACCTTCCAGAGAGAAGATGTAGACTGAACAGAGAAGAGTCTGAAGAATGAGGACTTGACATTAAGACAGGAGGAACAAGAGGAAGAGCCATCAATGACAGAGACGGGCCATCTGATATGGCAGGAGGAACCCAGGAGGGCATGGGATCTCTGAAAGCACCCCCCGCCCCCAAAAAATGTTTGAAGAGTTTGGTCTGCCAAGGAGAGAAGAAAATTTAGTACAGAAGTTGAACGTTAATATGGGATAAGGAGGGTTGATATACTGCAGAGGAGCCGAAAGAATATGCAAGAAAGGTGTTTCCCTAATGGGAAACCTCAGCTTGACAGACAGGAAAATGGGGACATGGCTGAGGCTGGGGGATGATGGATAATTTATAAGACTTGGAGCTCCCAGGCACAAAAGAAACAAGCAGTGTGCAGACTTTAAAGTCACCTACTTCCAGCAATTCCACTTCTGAGTATATACTCAAAAGAACTGAAAGCAGAGTCTCAGAAAGATAACTGTGCACCTATATTCATAGCAGTACTACTCACAATAGCTAAAAGGAGGAAGCAACCCAAGTATCCACTGATGGATGAATGGATATACAAAATATGGCACATACCAACAATGGAATAATATATAGCCTTAAAAATGTAGGAAATTCTGGCACATAATGCAACATGGATAAACCTTAAGGACATAATGCCAGGTGCAATAAGCCAGTCACAAAAAGACAACTACGGTATGATCCCACTGATATCAGGTACATAGAGTGGTCGAATTCATAGAGACAGAAAATAGAATGGTGGCTGCCAGGGGCTGGGGGTGGGAAATGGGGAGTCAGTGTTTGATGGGTCCAGAGTTTCCATTTTGCAGGACAAAAGGAGTTCTGGGGATGGAAGGTAGTAACGGGTGCACAGCAGTGTAGGTGTCCTTAGTGCCACTGACCTGTACACTTCAAAATGGTTACAACGGTAAATTTTATGTGTATTTTGCTACAATAAAAAAAAAAAAAAATTGGAAGAAAAAAAAAAGTGTCACCTCCTACATCTATTTCCTGGCTTTGATATTGTACTACAACATATAAGATGTCACCATCGGGGTAAGCCGGATGGAGAGTACACAAATCTCTGTGCTATTTTTTGCAACTTCCTATGAGTCTATAATTATTTTAAAATAGAAGTTTTAAAAAGTCACCTGGTAGGGGTGTCAATAAAAAACTCTTCCATCCAGATGTTTCTGTGGCCCAGCCAACAGAAACCTCCCCTGGGAGCTCCCTCTCCAGCAGGGACAACACCCTTTCTTCCCGTCCTGGGTATGGTGTGTCTAAACTTGCTCCAAAATCCCGGCACACTGTTCAGAATTTTAAGAGTGCGTTTGGTCCTTCAATCTCTACTGCTTATCGTTTAAGAAGGACTTTGCCATCCTAACACACATCCAGAATAAACATTTCTCTCCAAAGAAGCTAAACAGTCTGGGAAAGTATTCATTTTAAGGTTGGAAATACAAAAGACAAGGAAAGAGCTACCTGTTGAACGAGCGGGGGGCAGGGGATTTGACTTTCCAATGCCAGAGTGGATTGGGATTCAGAGAAATCAGACCATCCTTCTCATCGATGGGGTTCAGGACACACTAACCCCAAAATACACCACCTTGGCATTTGGAACATTTTAAGCTGGTGGGATTTGAGAAATCGCATGTACAGGATAGACTCCCTTACCTGCCTCTGAAGCGGGTCATAAGACCCTTATGTAAGAGGTGCCTCCCTTAACCCAATAAAAGGAGCATCCTGAACTCCAAGACAGGGGGTTGCTAAGAGAATACGCATACGCAGGCCTTGCTAAGTTTCCTGTTCCTACTTCGTTTATACCCTTTGTCCTGTCATATTTTTCCACAACTTTCCACACTTCATCAAACCTGGTATAAAAACACACAGGTTTAACCATATCTTCTGGTCTTCATTTCCTATGAAGGCTCCTGTGTCGTGTAAAAATTACATTAAATAAACGTGCGTGCTTTTCTCTTGCTAATCTGTCTTTTATTACAGAGACCCCGCTGAGAATCTAGAAGGGTAAAAGAAAAAAGATACTTTCCTCTCCTGCACCATTAAGCATGGACATGCTTGTTCCTAACCGCCTTCTCTCGCCTCCATCTCCACGGTAACCTCAGCCGACGTGGCTCAGGGGTCCTACCTGGAGACCCAGTCAGCTCTAACGGATCCAGAGAAGCCAATTGAATCCACAGGCGTGCCCTCCAGTGACCTGTCGCTCAGTAGCACTCTCCCTGAAAGTTCAGAACACTTGAAAGTTATCGATGTGCCTGGAGGGAAGTGACATGGAACATCTGGCGTCCTCCAGGAACAGGCCAAAACAAGGCTTGGCAGGGAGACATAACCAGCACCCAAGGCCTCCTGAACAGAGAGAAAGGGGCGGACTCACAGAGATCAAAGAAGGGCCACGGAGAGGTCACAAAAATACATCCGGGGGTCAGAAGAACTGAAAGCATGCATGTTTTTAGAACTCAACAACTGTTCTCCAAAAAGTGAATGTGTGGCCGGATAAGCAATTCGGCGCAGTCAATTAACTACATCTATGAACTGAGAATGGCAAATAAAAACATTTTGAGTCAATACAATTCTTCCAGATTGCTAACTGTTAAAATAATATTTACCTGGTTCTCACCTATAATTAGGGATCAAGGCTGTGTCCAGCCAGAAAAAGCATTTTACTACCTCGTGTATTGATTTATGGCACACCTATCTCATCTGAGATGGGGGATCATTCATGCTTCCTGAAATATAGGTCATCAGTCAAATCTTTCAGAACATATTACAAAATGGAAAATAAATGACTTTTTTTTTTTTAACTATATATTGCACAGTCTTGCAGTCCTTAGAGGAGGGTTCAAGGCCACCAGCTTTGTTCAAGGCCACCAGCTTCGACATTCAAAGCCCTCATGGTTTTTATTTATATGACAAAATAGAAGTTGTTCCTCTCAAATCAATTTCTCTTCACCTGTACAAAATTAGCATTCAGTAATTCTTTCTACAGGTGTTTTGTATTAGATAAGTTCACAACACCTCACAGTCTCAGTCACAGAAGGGAAAAGTTAGCATGGTTAGCAGTCTGGGGCTAGGGCTTGAAATATAGCAAAAAAAAGACTGCACCAAACATTTAACAACTGAATTTTACAGTGTTGTTGATTCCTGGTGTTTTATTGTTCTGGTGCTGTTACTTGCCTATTTCTAAAAAACAAAAATTGAAGAGTTCCCCATTGCCTATCAAATTAAATAGAAACTGAAATCTGATATATTTTAGGCCACAAAATAAATCCAAAACCCTTCGCAGTCCCATAAACACTGCGCTTCCTACTAAGCTCCACTAACTTCAACAATAATAGCTAACACTTTTAAAGCACTTACTCTAAATCAGGAACAGTTCCAAGAGTTTCACAGATCTTAAATAATTTAACTTAATTTAATAATTTAATGAGGTACTATTGTTACCCCCTTCCTTTATAGATAGAATATGAGGGCCCAGAGAGGTTAGTGACTTGCTCAAGGTCACACAGAATGCAGTAGAGCTGGGATTTCAACCCAGGCAGCCTGGTGCCTGCGTCTAAACACTTCACCATTACATCCTCTAACTTGCCTGTTTTGTGGATCCTTCTCCATCCTGCTTTTTGCATATCCTACTCGAAAAAAAATCCATGTAGAAATTCTGTCAAGGCTCATTTAAAATCCACATCTTCCCCACAGCCTTCTTGGCTACTCCCAGCGAATTAATGTCTAGCCTTCCTTAGAAATCATGCAGCATTTCCTCATACCTTCATATCTCCTTGAGGACCCTAAGTATATTCTACCTTCACTTACTGTTGGGTTTTTATCTTAGACCCTTCAGTAGTCTGTAATCACTGAGCACAGTTACTACACTGTCTTCATGCCCAAGTCCCAGGAAGCATCTAGCAGAGTCCCTGAAACATCGAGGGCTCTGGATAAAGGTGTTCAGCCAATGAACTTGCTCCGTTTCTGTCTGACATTTCCCAGCACACAAGACAAAGCTGAGCCTCTGGCTCCCAACAATGTTACTATATTTCCTCCTTTGCTCATTCCTGCAATACATACTGAATACTTTTAGAATTGATACATGCATACTACTATATATTTTTTTAATCCACTAAGAGTTAAAGACTTTTTTTTTTGCAGTTCTTTTTTATTTTAAACAGAAGTGTTTAGTCAAAGTACTATGTTTAAAAGTTAACAGGATTAACCTTTTGCCTCACCAGAACAGTTATATTGTTTATTTAAAATAAATGTTGCCTCCTTTTGAGCTTCACGTAAGTAGGGGCACACATCATTTACTGCCTGGTTTCTTCTGTTCACCGTTATTCTTGAAGATGTATCCATACTGTGAGTGGCCCGTAGGTTTCTCCCCCCACTGTTATAAAGTTTTCTGAATATACCACCCTTTCTCCATTCTACCGATGATTAACATTTTGGCGATTTTATGTTTTTATTTATTATAAATAAGGCTGCTATGAACATTCTTGTTAAACAAAAACAAACAAACAAACAAAACCTGAGTCTCCACTCTAAGTGATGAGATCATGTGGCCTGCCTTGCATTATGTCAGCCTTAACGACAGTTGGGAGAAAGCCAGACAAGTATTCCCACGTCTTCTATAAAGTCATGTCAGGGGAAAGGGTGATTGTATGACTTGGCACTGGCCACATAGGTGAATGTTGAAATAGCTGTAGTTTTTGCTAAGAGCTTAAATACATAATCCAGCTTTGCAACTTCTTGAAAGTGAGTGTGGAGTTTTTTCTCTAAAATAAGAAAGGTTGGAGGGCAGGGAGGAAGAGAAGAAACTGGACTTTTTTTTAGGGTTCTCAACTCAAGAAAAACTGTATAACTCAGTGTCAGGTGGCTGACTCGCTAAAGATGTTGGTTTGGCAGGTTCAAGTTACCAAGAAAAGAAGGCTCTGGTTACCCTGACAACACAGAAAACCTGAGGCTGCCGCATGTCTGCCTCTGAATTCTCCTATAAAGCCTTAGTAGATTTAGTGCCATTTTACCAGAACTACATGCCTGGAACTCTTGTTTCTGTCATAGATTAAAACCACACCGAAAACGGTTTTTCAGATCAACATTATCTTTTGTTTGGGATAAAGTTACACAGCTGTAATCATTCTGATACACCAAGTCTCCTATCTTGAGTTGCCTAAGCTGGTTATCTCGAAAGCCCAAAGTCCCGAGTCACAGTCCCAGTTCGGTTCCAGTTCGCCCTAGCAAGATGGCATAGCGCAATTCACTCTTTTTTTTTTAGCAAGCACATTACAGTGAGCCGTGGCCTAATGTTCAGATGCTGAATATTTCACTCTTCATTAAAAATAAAAATCCCAGAAATAGTCATTTGATGAGATCAAATGATTTCCTCAGCGATCCAGTCAGTTGCTGGTTCAGGGAGGGAAACGCCCCGGTGACCCTCCCAACGCCCGCAGCCCAGATCGGTCCCTCTCATCCGGCTTCACGCCCCAGCTCTTTACAGGCTCGTGGCAAGGACCTGTTTGCAAGACCTCCAAACCGAGAATCTCTGGAGCACTACACCCCTAAAGCTCTGGGGATCCCCAGACTCCACCCCCACCTGCCAAAACCCCTAGGCTTGGATGCGTCTCCTTGGACCTACTAGGGAAAGTATAATCTTGGCGAGCAAATCAAAACTCAGGACCGACTTTCCTGTTAAAAAACGCTATAAGTGGTAGTTAGTATCTGTATTCCTGTTGATACCAGAACATATGAGCTAGATAAAATTTTATAGACTGGCCTAGCCACCCATCTATACCTGATATCACTCTTTCTATCAGGAACATTGTCTAAGTTTAAACCAGCTAAGTTACAAACTCTTGAAACCTAATATTAAGTTGGATTCTACCCATATTTATAATTTTTCAATGCACTTTTCATATTGGAAATTGCTTTATTAGTTTAGGATCATAAACAGTCATTACATATAAATACAGCCTGAAGAAAACCAATCACTTATTTTGCTTAAAAAAAGAAGTCATTATGTTTGATGTATTAAAAAGTAACAATTAATATTACTACAAGCTTTTGAATTTATTTTTTCATATTTTTAAAATTTATAACAAATGGAGTTATAAGCTCAGAATTTAAAATATCTTCTCTTAGTTTGGGCTAGTTTATGGTAAGTGAGAAAAATCTAAAGGTTAGTAGAAAACACTTATAACACCCTGGCCGGTTTGGCTCAGCGGTAGAGTGTTGGCCCGCAGACCAATGAGTCTCAGGTTCAATTCCAGCCAACGGCACGTACCTCGGTTGCAGTTCATCCCCGGCCCTGGTCAGGGTCAGGCAGGAAGCAACCAGTTGATGTGTGTCTCTCTCTCCTACTCTGTCTGAAGATAAATAGGAAAATACCCTTGGGTGAGGATTAAAAAAAAACCATTTACAACGAAGTTATACTTTCTGAATTTAACGTCTTCTCTGATGCCCCTTTCTCCCAAAAAAAGGGAGGACGCTCATTTTCAGAAACAGAACAGGGCAAGTAAAACAGTATCGGAGCATCTCCCAAACTGTCTACAGCTTTTGGCAATTGGAGCATTTTCTACTGAGTCCCATTTTCTGGGTTTTCACTTTCATATTTTCTGCTTCTTCTGTTGCTTTATTTTTATCAACTTCACAGACTTGTGAACAGAGGATTTCTTCCCAGATTGAAACATGTTTATCTTTTCACATGTTTATTCCTGGGCATACGTTCAAACTCATGTCTCGATTTTATGTGAGTATCTCTCGAACATGGAAAAAGCTTCTCCTTCATAGAGCTCAGAAGCTAGACAACTCTGATGCCAGAAAAAAAAAATTACAAAATGAAAAGAAGAGAAGCAAAAGGCTGGGCCAGCCTGAGCCAGGCCACCGACCTGCCTGTGGGCCCAGCTTGCTCAGCTCCCAGGTTGAGCTCCTGGAGGCTGTTCTGCTTCCTGCTGCACTTGGAAATATCTCTTCTGCACTGACCCCCAAGTGATGGATGCTTTTGCAAAGCAGTCAACACAGCACTCACAATCGTGGCTGACATTTCTGCCTTCGTGCTAGAAAAATGTTCTTAGTATATATTCTTGCAACATGTTCTGTGATTGATGCTTAATTGTCATGTTCATAAGAAATCATTTGCCAGAGGCTGGAAAAGACAGAATGGCATACGAGATTTTTCTCCACAGCTAGAGAGCAAGATCCTAGATGAGGAGGTTCCTGTGCCTACAGGGAAATCTGGCCACAGGGGCATTTGAGTCCAGTATGGCCAGCAAGGTGGTGACCACCCTGCCCAGCATTAAAGTGTAATTTTTAAAGACTAAGCCTCCGACTTTGTATAAAATCAGACCTGGCCCTGGGATCCCACATCTGCCTCAGCACATCTTGTTCTTGAATAAACCCCTATTTCATCTAAGAAATGCTGTCATACTGGCTGGGGGGTATACAACTTACCTGGGTGAATGGTGGAAAAGAGTCATCGTGCTAATAATTCTATAGGTAGTTTATATTTACAAAATATTTAAAGCATTTCAATAGATCAAATGGCTAAAAGAATTGGCTGTTGTTTTTCAAGCCAGGACTGGAGAAAGACCCAGTTTGTCCAAATACCTCCCTCTGAGGGAGTTGTAAATCAAGTCGCAGGCAGAGTGGCATATGGGATGTTAGCAGGGGCTAGGGGAGGGAGGAGCAGAGAGGAAAAGCAACAGAAAGTCCTGAGCATATCTTGGCCTTGGGAAACCCAACAGGCTTCTTTTCATGGCAGGATTTGAGGTATGTAGCATTTCTAACCTTGTGAGGGTCTCAGACTGTCTGCATGCACACCTGAAGGAATGAGTGACAGGAGACCTAATAAGAAAGCTGATTGCCACACTCTGGTGAGTCAGTCCAGTTAGAATCTGGTACAGCCGCCCCTGTCCCAGGAGTGGGAGGTATCTAGTAAGTGAGACTGAAATCACTGTAGACATTCATTCAAGATATCCAGGCCTCTGCTGAAAAAGAAATAACCATGTCAACCTACAAGACCGAACATAATCCAGCCTTCTTGTAGGTAGGCTTTCCTGGATGACTTATCATATTAACATTATTTTTAACAAACAATTTACATTGGATCTTTACAATGTGCCAGGAACCATGCCAAGCACTCCATATGCATTATCTGTTTAAATATTCACAGCAACTGCATGAAGTAGGGGCCACCACTCTGTCCCCACGTGGTAGAAGGTGTGCAAATATCAACCTGTCTCTCTTTCTCCATCTAAGAGCAATGAGCTCACCTGTACTCACCTCCTCAGGGTAAGGGGGTCACTGCAGAAATACAAAGAGAAAGAAAAGTCTATGCCCAGTTTCCAAATGTATTTTTTAACTTGAAGAAAATAAGAGAAAGCATGTTTTTATGAAGATGTGATTTATTTTTCATTCTTATCTCAAAAATTAGAAATCTTCTATCCCACCCCTTCCCATTCTTCCCCAGCCTAAATCTTGAGTCCCAATGTTTAACTCCTTAAGCTTATTCTTATGTTTATTTTCTTATTCCCAAATGATGTGCTTAAACTGATTTCTCAATGTTAAATGTTTTCTATTAACTTCCCAATACAGTAGATGAACTCATAGCTCTCCCATCCCCCCACCTCCCAAAATAATTATAAGTTGTCATTAGATCATATATTTACACTATTTTGACTATGGAAATATTATTTCACTGCGTGGCCAAGTAGTGTACTATGATTAAATTTCTTTTCTTGAAAAATTAATTATTAGTCTTTACTGACTAAAATTATGGTTTTTTTCCACCTAGTAGAACGTAGTCTCCAGATAGCAATAAAGATCAGTTATCAAAAAAAGAAAGTTATTTCTGGCACGACTCAGTTTGTGCTCTGAAATTTTATATCCACTCTACCTATTTTAGAAAGAAAAAAAAATTTTAACTTAGAATAAATACCTCGCCTAAATTCACACAGCTGTTGAGTGGTACATCTAGAATTTAAATGTAAGACTTGCATTTAGTGCCTATGTTCTTAAACACTGTTTTCCCACGGACATAATGCCGACACCCCAGCGGTGTTTTCCAAGAGCTCAGTCCCACCTGCAGAATCCAGGTACCTTCAAACCAGTCGTTCTCAAACTTTAATATGCAAAAGACCAGAGAATTTGCCTTTCCTGGCAGCTCACAGGTCACGTGACACTGCGGGTGGTCCTAGACTAGTCTCTGAGACCCACTGGTCTAACTGAATAGGAATCCTAAGGACCAGGCATGTCTCCACTCCGTCAGGGCCATCTCGTCCTGATGGGAAAAGAGTCCATGAGACACTGTGCAGCCCAGTCCCGACCTTGTATTATTCCCCGAAGGCCTGACGGAGCCCTGCAGCCAGTCTGAAGGAGAAAAATAGAGTGATTTCTCCACCCTGTTTTTGTTTGTTTGTTTGTTTCGTTAATCCTCACCCGAGGATATATTTTTCCATTGACTTTTTATTTTTTTATTTTTTTTATCCTCACCCGAGGACATTTTTCCATTTGTGTTCAGATAGAGTGGGAGAGAGAGAGAGGAAGAGAGAGAGAGAGAAACATCGATGTGAGAGAGACACATGAGTGGCTGCCTCCCGCACGACCCCAACCAGGGCCAGGAACAAATCGCAACCGAGGTACGTGCCCTTGACCGAAATCGAACCCGCAACTCATTGGTCCGCGGGCCAACGCTCTAACCACTGAGCCAAAACGGCCAGGGCTCCATTGACTTTTTAGAGACAGTGGAAAGGAAGGAGGGAGGGAGAGAGAGAGAGAAGCATCGACTGGTTGCCTCCTGCAGGGGCCCCAACCGGGCCTGCAAACCAGGTACATGCCCTTAACTGAAGGGTCACGGGTTCAATCCCCGGTCCAGGGCACATACCTGGGCTGCAGGTTCCATCCCAGCCCCAGCTGGGGCAAGTTCGGGAGGCAACCAATCGATGTGCACATCAGTGTTTCTCTCTCTCTCTCTCTCTCTCTCTCTCTCTCTCTCTCTCTTTCTCTCTCTCTCCCCCCTCCCTTCCTCTCTTCCACTCTCTCTTAAAATCAATGGAAAAAATATCTTCCAGTGAGGATTAACGAAAAAGTAAATAAATAAATTTGACCACAAACTCCTCCAGAGCAGGATTTATGTCCTGTTTACCTTTCTGTCCCTGACACCTTGCACCACACCAGGTGCTTAAAATGCAGGGTGGGGCAAAAGTAGGTTTACAGTTGTTTGTATGGAAAATAATACAATAATTAATAAATAATAATGCAAGAATAAGCTCTGTGTTTCACATATTCACAACTGTAAATTGACTTTTGCCCCGCCCTGTATATTTGTATTATGTCAAGTGCTGACAGGATGTGAAGCAATGAACACTACACTGGTGGGAATTTGAAGTGATGCGACCCCTCTGGGAAATGGTTTGGTAGGTTCTTATATTAAACACACGCTTATCGAGCGACCCAGCAATCCCACTCTTAGGTATTTATCTTAGAATGTTTAGGGTCTCCCAAACACCTCTACGCAAATGTTTGTAGCAGTTCTGCTCATATGTACCAAAAGCTGGAAACAACTCAATGTCCTTCAACTGGTGAATGGATTTTAAAATTGTGGTATATCTGCCCTGTCGGTGTGGCTCAGTGGTTGAGCGTCAACCCATGCACTAAGAGGTCGCCAGTTCAATTTCCAGTCAGGACACATGCCCAGGCTGTGGGCCCGATCCCTGGTGAGGGACATGAAGGAGGTGGCCAATCAATGTCCTCTCTCATCGATGTTTCTATCACTCTCTCCCTCTCCCGTCCTGTCTCTCTCTAACATCAATAAAGAAAAAAAAAAACAAACACAACTGTGATGTACCATACAATGGAATACTATTCAGCAACGAAAAGAAACAAACCACTGATACATGCAATAACCTGGATGGATCTCAAGGGCATTATGCTAAGTGAAAAAAGCCAGTCTGAAGAGGTTACCTACTGTATGATTCTATTTCCCTGACGTTCTCAAAAAAACAAAACCATAGTGATGGAGAACAGATCAGCAGTCCCCAGGAGTTGGGGTGGGGCAGCATGTGACTCTAGAGGTTATACATAGCACAGGGAGTTTGGGATGTGACGGTACTACTCTGTATGCTGATGTAGTGGTGGTAAAATTAATCTATGCATGTGTTTAAACTCACTGAGCTACACAGAAAAAGAAAGAAATGTCCATCTTATATATGATGATTTTTAAGTTTGTTGAATATAAGTGAACTAAGTCAAGTAGATACATGTGAAGTTGTTTTTCTTAAAAGTAAAGCAAATTTAGATAACAGAAAGTATGGAGGTAGGATAATCCCAGGATTGGTTTAGGGACTCGCTGAGACCCCCAGAGACATGGGCTTTCTCCATTTCCTACGTCATCACCCTCAGCAAGTTGGCTTGTCTGCAGAGAGCACTGTTCCTGGCTGCCATGCATTTCACTCAGGTACAACCACAGAAAGTAGAAGAGAGACTGTTTCTTCCTTCATGATTCTCTATCTCTCTCTGTCTTTCCCTGTCTGTCTCTCTCTCTCTCTCTCGTCTTTTTTTTTTTTTTTTTTTTTGGTGTGGTAAAATGTTCATAACATAAAATTTACTATTTTAACCATTTTATTTGTACCATTCAGTGGCATTAAGTATATTCACATTATTATGTAACCATCACCCCTATGCAGCTCCTCAACTTTCTCTTCATCTCATATTGAAACTCTGTGCCCAATAAACCTTAACTCCCCATTCCCTCCTCCCACCAGCCCTTTAACCACTGTTCTATTTTCTGTCTCTGAATTTCACCATTCTAGGTATCTCCTATAAGGGGAAGCATGCAATATCTGTTCTGTTGTGACTGGCTTATCTCACTTGGCATAATGTCTTCAAGTTTCATTCATGTTGTAGCATGCGCCAGAATTTCATTCCTTTTCAAGACTGAATAATATTCCATTGTTTGTATATACCACATTTTGTTTATTCACTGAATCCATCAATGAACACTTGGGTTGTTTTCACCTTTGACTACTGTGAATAATGCTGCTATGAACACGGGTGCTCAAATATCCATCTGAGCCTCCGCTTTCAATTCTTTTGCACATATGCTCAGAAATGGAATTGCTGGATCAAATAATTCTATGTTGAATTTTTTTGGAAAACTATCATACTGTTTTCCACGGCAGCTGCACCATTTTACATTCCCACCAGCAATGCACAAGGGTTCCAATTTCTCCACTTCATGGGCAATACTTGTTTTCTGGTTGTTGTTTTTTTTATAACAGACATCCTATTGGGTGTAAGGTGGTAGATAACTGTGATTTTGATTTGCATTTTCTTAATAATTAGTGGTGTTGAGCATCTTTTCATGTGCTTATTGACCATTTCTAGATCACCATTGGAGAAATTATTCAAGTCTTTTGCCCATTTTATAATTGAATTGTTTTATTTTTGTTGCTGAGTTCTTTTGTATATATATGCTGGATATTAATCCCTTATCTGACATGTGATTTGCAAATATTTTCTCCCATTCTGTAGGTTGGCTTTTTACTCTATTGATTGTGTCCTTTGATACACAAAATTTTTAATTTTGATGAAGTCCAATTTTCTATTCTTTTCCTTTTTTGCCTATGCTTTTGATTCCATATCCAAAAAACAGCATTGCCAAATCCAATGTCATAAAGCTTTGCCATGTGTTTTCTTTTTAAGAACTTTATAGTTTCAGGTCTTACATTTAGGTCTTTAATCCATTTGATTTCTGTATTGGTATTAGGTAAGAAGAAGGTCTTATTTTAACATTTTATTTAATTTTTATTTATCATCATTTAAAGTAATTATTCAAATATTAAACTTATCATTAGAAGTCCTTTAAACTATTTCCTGAGTTTATCTAAAGCTTTGTATCTTAACTTACTTCTCACAAATGATCTCAAAACTGAATTATTTGGCCCTGGCGGGTTTGGCTCAACGGTTAGAGCGTTGACCCGCGGTCCAGAGAGTCCCGGGTTCGGTTTCCGCTAAGGGCATGTACCTCGGTTGCAGTTTGTCCCCAGCCCCGGTTGGTGTTGTGTGGGTGGCAACCACTCGATGTGTCTCTCTCACATTGATGTTTCTCTCTCTCTCTCTCCCTCCCACTCTATCTGAAGATAAATGGGAAAAAAAATGTCCTCGAGGATAAAAAAAAAAAACTGAATTATTTGAAAAACAATTCTTACCTAAAGGGTACATCCATGTATTTCTCTATGATCTGTCCAACAGAACTTTCTGTAATAATGGAAAATTTCTCTGCACTAGCCACTAGCTACGTGTGGCTATTGAGTAATTAAAATACGACTAGTGTATCAGAGAAACTGGGTTTTCAATTTTGTTTAATTGTAATTAATTTAAATTTAAATAACTTCATATGGCTAGTGGCTAACAATATTGGACAATGCATTGTCTATAAATGATTTTTAAGTTTTTTTCCCCAGAAAGCTATATTCTTGGACTGTATTATTCTAGCTTTTCACACAAAAGCCTTGGAACCTCAAATTAGTTGTATATCCTTATTTAAGGATACAAGAAATGCCATAGAATTTGTCCTTGAATTTCCTGTAGAATTGCTACTAAATAAATCACATTTCATCATAGTCTCTGTTCCCTCTACAAATATCCTTTATGACTGAGTCTTCCCATATCCAGTATTTTCAAGACAATTTTTTTAATATCTTGGCAATACAGTGTGCTTCCTTGAGCTAAATAATACAGTCCTGCCTGGCCAGTGTGGCTCAGTGGATTGAGCGCCATCCCATGGACTGAGAGGTCCTGGTTCGATTCCCAGTCAGGGAACGTGCCTGGGTTGCAGGCTCGATCCCCAGTAGGGGGTGTGCAGGAGGCAGCTGATCGATGTTTCTATCTCTCCCTTCCTCTCTCTCTAAAAATTCAATAGAAACATATTTTTTTAAAAAGTGTAAGATGACTTGTTAAAAATAATAATGATAATAATAATAATAATAATGGTCCTTATAGTCTTTCATCTTTCCCTTCTTTTCTTGGTTGCCAAGAATCTCAGGGCTAACAAGTACTTTGTTTTTTACGATTTTGTTTTTTAATGTATCTTTATTGTTGAAAGTATTACAGATGCCCCCCCCTTTTGCCTCATTGACCCCATCCCTCCTCCTCCTGCCCACCACTCCAGCCCAACCCCCATCCCTCAAACACCATCACCTCCACTACCCCTCTGCCTTTCCCACACTATTGTCTGTGTCCATTGGTTATGCATATATGCATAAAAGTTCTTTGGTTTATCTCTTCCCGCATCCCCTCCCCGCCATCAGTCTAACAACCAATTTGAACTTCTTAATTCCTTCACTTTTTCACCCACCCCCTAACCGCCCTCCCATCTGGCAACCAACAAAAAGTTCTCTATATCTATGAGTCTGTCTCTGTTCTGTTTGTTCATTTTGTTTGTGGATTCAGTTGTTGATAGATGTGTATTTATTGCCATTTTATTGTTCATATTTTTTATCTTCTTCTTCAAGAAGACCCGTCAACATTTCGTATAATACTGGTTTGGTGGTGATGAACTCCTTTAGCTTTTCCTTGTCTGGGAAACTCTTTGTATGGCCATCGATTCTAAATGACAGTTTTGCAGGATAGAGTAATCTTGATTGTAGGTTCTTGCTTTTCATCACTCTGAATATTTCTTGCCACTCCCTTCTGGCCTGCAAAATTTCTTTTGAGAAATCAGCTGACAGTCTTATGGGAACTCCCTTGTAGGTAACTAACTTCTTTTCTCTTGCTGCTTTTAAGATTCCCTCTTTGTCTTTAACCCTTTGCATTTTAATGATGATGTGTCTTGGTGTGGGCCTCTTTGGGTTCATCTTGTTTGGGACTCTCTGTGCTTCCTGGACTTGTATGTCTGTTTCCTTCACCAAGTTAGGGAAGTTTTCTGCCATTATTGTTTCAAATAGGTTTTCAATTTCTTATTCTCTCTCTTCTCCTTCCATCGCCCCCATGATGCAAATGTTGGTATGCTTGAAGTTGCCCCAAAGGCTCTGTACACTGTCCTCATTTGGATTCTTTTTTCTTTTTGCTGTACTGATTGGGTGTTTTTTGCTTCCTTATATTCCAAATTGATAGTTTGCTTCTCAGCTTCACCTACTCTACTATCGATTCCCTGTAAATTATTCTTTATTTCAGTTAATGCAGCCTTCATTTCTGACTGGTCCTTTTTTATGCTCTTGAGGTTCTCACTAAGTTCCTTGAGCATCCTTATAAGCAGTGTTTTGAACTCTGCATCTGTTAGACTGCTTATCTTCATTTTGTTTAGTTTTTTTCCTGGAGTTTTGTTCTGTTCTTTCATTTGGGACATGTGTGTCTCCTCATTTTGGCTGCCTCCCTGTGTTTGTTTCTATGTATTAGGTAGAGCTGCTACATCTTAGGCTTGGTAGGGTGGCCTATTGCAGTAGGTGTCTTGTAGCATCTGGAATACAGCCTCCCTGATCACCCCAGCTGGGCACTTGAGGTGCACCCCTTGTGTGGACTGTACACTCTTCTGTTGTAATTGAGTCTTGATTGCTGTTGGCACATCAACGGGAGGGATTTACTTAGGCTGATCAGCTGCAAGGACTGGCTGTGCTCACTGACCACTGACCTCTGACCACCTTGAAGGATCAGTTGTGCAGGGACCCACCACACAGAGCGAGACTTACTGCAACAGGGTTCTGGTACCCACTGAGTCCACCCCTTGAGTGTGTCGCTTGTGGTGGTGGTGCTTTGATGTGATTTGAAGCTGTCCACTGGGTGTGTTGGCTCTGGGGCTTCCCAGGAGATGCAGGCCAAGATCAGCCACTGCCTGTGTTCTACCCAGGGCCACCAGGTATAAGCTACAAAGCTATCTGCAGATGAATGCTTCTTATGCTGCTGAACTTGAAGGTACCCAGGCAAAGCTAAACTGTGAACTGAGGCCAGCTGTTGCCAGTGCCGGGCCTGGGGCCATTTAGTGAGAGGTATGCAGCTCACTAAGGGCAGATGCTGCTTGTTTGAGAGATTTTAGTAAAATCTGAAGCATGAGCCAAGATAGGCCATTCCTATGGTAAAGCCACTGAAAAAAGTTTAGGTAGGCCCAAAAGTTGAGTGGGCCCAAAAGTTGAGTGGGGCAGAGCCTCAGGGAATCACCAGGGTGGGTCAGACAGTGTGAGCCAGGTTGCTGGAGTCCCAGATATAGTGCCCCTCTTCTGACCCCTTTAGGGAAGGGCTCACCAAAGGAGCAATGGCCTCTGCCAGCACTGTCTGTCTGGGAGAAAGCTGCCTCTCCAGCTCTTGCCTCGACGCCAAACAACTCAGTTCTTCCCTGTATGTCTCTTTCAAGCTACCTCCCCCGAATTGGAGCTCAGAGGGAGTGAGCCCGAATAAGTCCATGCAAGGGCCCTTTAGGAGGAACTGCCTGGGACTCCAGCATCCTCAGCCTCAATTCCTGCTGGTTTTTACAGCCAGAAGTTATAAGGGCTTCTCTTCCTGGCACTGGAACCCTGAGCTGGGGGTCTTGGTATAGGACCAGGACCCCTATTCCTCAGGGAGGACCTTTACAGCCGAAGTGTCCCTCCCGATTTTTATCTGCCACTTGTGGGTGTGGGACCAACCCGTCCACACCTCCACCCCTCCTACCAGTCTCGATGTGGCTGCTTCTTTAATTTCGTAGCTATAGGACTTGCATTCAGCTTGATTTCAGATGGTTCTGAATGATGGCTGTTCTGTAGATTAGTTGTAATTTTGATGTGGTTGTGGGAGGAGGCAATACTGCATTTACTTACACCACCATCTTGACCGGAAGTCTTGAAGAAGTTTTTTTTTTAGATTTTTTTATTGATTTGTAGAGAGAGAAAGGGAAAAGAGAGAGAAACATCTATGTGAGAGCGAAACATCTATCAGCTGCCTCCCGCATGCCCCCTATCCAGGATTGAGTCTGCAACGCAGGCATGTGCCCTGACTGGGAATCAAGCCAGCAACATTTCAGTGAACGAAATGATGCCCAACCTACTAGGCCACACCGTCCAGGGCTAGGAAGAAGTACTTTTTGATGAATTGTAATTGTTCCTCTTAAACATAGTTTTCTAGCAGAATCATTTTCTCCTCTTTCCCATTCTATGCTCCCACAAACTTCTTGTGATCTTCTACTTTGTAGTGGTTTGTTAATATCTGTTTCCTTTATTTCCTTTTGGAGTAACAGCTAGCCAGATATACAGTGATGTGTCACTTTCAACCTCAACACTACTCAGACACCAATAGATAATGTAACTTCTTCATTTTCTATAACCATTTAATTCTCCTAATGAGTTCCCATCCTCCTAGGACTAGATAGTGGCCAGGGTGAGAGAGGGCTATTTAAACTTGACAGTTCTAGGTATCTCAGCTACATCATGCTGAAATAATCCCCTTCAGTTAGGTCAGCATCTTTTGGGTCGGTATTTAATTTTTCCTTTGCTTATGTAGCAGGTTGAATAGTGCCTCCCACCCTCCACCCCTCCACTGCCAAAGTTCATGTCCGCTTGGAGTCTGTTAATATAATCTTATTTCTTCTTCTTCGCCAAGAGATCTCAAAATGGGAAACAGGGCGTAATAAGCCTCCTCAGCCCCAGCTTCCCTCTCTCCCTATCTAAAACCAGCACTGCTTGCGGGATGCTGATCCAAGGAGGGAAGTCAGGACTCAGGTGTCTGACGCTGGCTTCCTCTGCCTCTGGATTCTACATCCTTGGGACTGAAAGGCACCCGCTTCTCCTATTTCCCACATATTTCATAGCCTTGGCTTATAGAAAAGCTTAATGTTCAAGTCTCGCAGCTTTTGCTGCATTAAAGGGAGCTTAAGAAACTTAGAAAACACTTCCTCTATTTCAAAGTCTGATTTGCTGTGAACTCAAACATCCCATTTGGACATCAAACACTCAACATTGATTCATTCTTCTTTTTGCATTTCTGTGTAATAATCCTAATCTTCCCCAAGGCAAGGAAATGCCCCTGGCAGAATAGGTGGAAATTCACACAAGCACTAAAGGCAGACAAGACAAGCAGAAATATGTTGATGATAGATAGATAGATAGATAGATAGATAGATAGATAGATAGATTTTTTCTCCTTAATAGAAAAAATGTAATGCAATTATGAAAGATGTCTGTGAACAGCTTTCCAATCATGGCTTGGCTTCTTATTTTCCCTTCATTTTAGCAGAGACATCATGATGTCAATTCAATGTTTTAGTTTTTAATTGATGATCTGAAGTCAAATGATGGCTATACTGAGCATATTTTATATTAGCCTTCTTACAGGAAGATAGAAAGAAAATAAATTTCACTCCTTAATTTTAGGTGAATTAGTTTTGGATCTTGTAATTCTTTTTTTCTTTTTCTATTCTTTTTTTTTTTTCTTTATTGATTTTAGAGAGAGAGGGAGAGGGAGAGAGATAGAAACATCGATGAGAGAGAACATCGACTGGCCATCTCCTGCATGCCCCCCACTGGGGGGATTTGCCCACAACCTGGGCATGTGCCCCGATCGGGAATCGAACTGGCGACCTCCTGGTGCATGGGTCAATGCTCAACCACTGAGCCACACCAGCCAGGTGATCTTGTAATTCTTATTGAGAGATTTTAAGGAACTGAATTATCCAAAAGCAGTAAGTCCATAGATAGCACACTCGAAGAATGTACAACCTCACTGGAAAGAAAAGACATGAAATGTACAGAGCAAGAGAGTCACCCTAAGGCGCATTAGAGCACATGCAGGTAGCACGCTCTGCCTGCCACAGCAAGGCAGAGACCAAGGATGCGGGCTGGGGGGTGTCCAGAAGTAGGGAGGGCCCGAGTCACAAACAGAGGCAGCTTTAGGGAGGCTGAGTAGAAGAGGGGGCAGAAATCATCAGGGCACTACTATTCTTTTCAAAGGCAAACAGAAAAAGAAATACTGGCTTGGCATGCTGGGAGAAACTAGAAGAGACTGAGTGAGAGGACCATTTATTGTACTTACCGAGAAAAAGTATTACTTTTAAACTCTATAATAAGAAAAAAGCCAATTATTAGGAAATATGTTGAATATGAATTTGCATAAATTTCAAATAAATCTTTTTGAATTCTTAAAATAAGAAACATGAACTTACTTGCAAGAATATAACCTTTTATGGCAAAACTGCCAACTCTTTAAAAATGGTATCTTAAAATTCTTGAAAGTCATCATCAGGACTCTGCACAAATATGTGCCAAAGAACTTAATTATTTTTACAGCTATCAAACATGTACAACAGTTGAAATTATATTTAAGAACTCTATTAGTGATTCATATGCTTTATTGAAAAAAAGCAACATTTAAATGTCATGTGATAATATGGATGGATTTTTAATTCAGTCGGACGTTTTTATAAAGAGAAATTCAAAATAATAATGGATTTCTTCACTCGCAGAATGTGCATGTGTTGTTAAGGAATTAGCCAGCAGCTGGTCTGGACAAAGATTTACCAGCCAGATGGAGAGAAGCATCTGAACTATGAGAGGAGGAAGATCTAGAACCACCCCTGGAGCTACTCCCACCAGGAGCCCCTGGACTCCTCATGCCACACCCTTCACTGCCCCCCCTTTGGGCTTGTGCCTTCCCTTCCTGGGGACCTAGAGCATGAACTGGACACTCCAGGCAGTGACCCGGTCTGTGCTTGCTGCTGAGGCAGGTGTCCAGGTGATGGAGTGCCTCATTAGCCACAGAGTGTGCTGCAGTGGGTCTAGGGAACACTGACGTCACTGGCACCCTCGGTCTAGGGGCCCATAGAATGGGTGTCAGACTCTGCTCCTCCCTGGCACTCTCTGAGGAGCCCTCACAGAAATCAACTTGAGTCTGAAGGTGACTCACTGGGAGCTCCAGCCACCCCAGGCCCTGCCAGACTAGTCCCAGATGTGGAAGAGAAAGACAGCTCATGGTACACCTGCAACCCACGACAGGCACCTAGGGGAACCAGAGCGAGAACATCAGGTCCGAAGGCCAGATAGGACAATCAGCTGAGCACATATGTAAGGGGTGGGAAAAAGACCAGAGGAGCTGGGTGGAGGGTCCATGTTGAAAGCAGGGGGAGTACGAGTGGGTGATCAGCCAGCCGGAATGGGGCACCGTAAGATGAGGACCTGGCATGCCATTTCATAATAAAGACCCACTAAAAATTATTTACCTGAGGCTATGCTGTTCAATACAGTAGGCACTAACCACATGCAGCTATTTAAATGTAAATTCATTAGTCACAGTTCAAGTATTCCCGAGCCAACGCGTGCCCATAGCTACTATATTAGGAAGTATCCAGCAGGTTAAGTAATAGTAAGCAAGTCCCACAGGGCAGTGCTGCACCAGAGAACGTTCCTTCTTAACTACTGATATTCACTGTGAGTTTTTAGCATCAGGGAGTAATCCAACATCTAAAAGTGATTCACCTCCTGCCTTCTGAGACAAATTTTGATGATAAATTCATTAGTAAAATTTATTTTTATTTCCCTTCCAAGCCACATTCCACAGGTATGCTGGAGCCAGCTCAGACCCGCCCCTGAGAGCTGATGGTTAGATTTTTTTTCAGGAGTTTTGCAAGCCAGTTACTAAACATTGCCGTTACTAAAAACTGAATTATATAAATTTACAATTAAATAAATTATGTTAAAAACAATGGTAATAAATATTCAAAACTATTACTTTCTAGTTATTTTTCCACATTTTACTATTACCTAGGCTATTGAGGTTATTTATGTCTGTTGTGTCTGTAAGGGGAAATATCACATACCGGTGTGCTATAGCACGCTTCCCAGCACCACACAGGTAGCTTGAAATCTGCCATGTTGAGAATTTACACTATGCAAATTGGCAACCACTAAAAACTGGCTTTTTTTCTGAGAGTGCCAGTTGCTAACCATTAATGAGAATACCACACTGCTTTCTCGTACTATCCATCAAGTATTTTGTATTAAACCTATATGATTTGGCTCCTGGAATAAAAACTACCAAGCAAACGATAAAGTATCAATTTGGCTACAGATAACCACCAAGTATTGTATTTAAGTATCTACTATAGCCAGGCCAGTGTGGCTCACTGGTTGAGCGTCGATCCATGCACCAAGAGGTCACGGGTTCGATTCACAGTTCAGGGCACATGCCCAGGTTGTGGGTTCAGTCTCCAGTGCGGGGCATGCAGGAGGCGGCCAATCGATGTTCTCTCTCTTCGATGTTGCTCTCTCTCTCTCTAAAACAATAAAGAAAAAATATTAAAAAAAAATAAAGTATCTACTAAATCCTCACTCTGCCACTTACCAGGCTGTATGTCCTCAGTAAACTCAGTCAATTTCCTAGCTGTGTGTTCTCAGTAAATTTGGTGAACTTAATCTCTCTGAGCTGAGCCAAGGCCTCTCTGAGCAGAATGAGAATAATGATAAGAACCTCACAGAGGTCTTTTGAGGATTATATGAGAAAATGTATGTAAAGTCCCTGGAACATAATAGCTCGTGAGCTTTGGTCCTCTCTTCCATCGCTGTAGGGCTTTGCAAAATACTAGAAGCTGAAGTCATGTTCTGTTTCCACAAGACATAACAATCTAGTAGAAATAAAAAATATATCTGCCCTGGCCAATTTGGCTCGGCGGTTAGAGCGTCGGCCTGCGGTCCACGGGGACCCGGGTTCGGTTCCCGCTAAGGGCATGTACCTCGGTTGCAGTTTGTCCCCGGCCCTGGTTGGTCGTGCGGGTGGCAGCCACTCGATGTGTCCCTTTCACGTCGATGTTTCTCTCTCTCTCTCTCTCTTCCTCTCTCTCTCTCTCTCTCTCTTCCTCTCTCTCCCTCCCACTCTATCTGAACAAAAAATGGAAAAATGTCCTCGGGTGAGGATAAAAAAAAAATATATATATATATATACACACACACACACATACTATATATAAAATATATGTGTATATACACTATATTAAACACTTACATAGTGGTTTATATAGAAGTAATATAGAAGAGTGGGCAAAAGTAGGTTTACAAAGAGCTCTGTAAACTATACAAACAACTGTAAGTCTACTTTTGCCCACCCCTCTATATGTATAGTGTTTAATATCTTTAAGTCTAAATCGCATGCTGCCTTGGTTTGGGTTCTCCCAGAAGCAGAGCCTGAGATAAGATCTTGTGGTGGGGGTATTTTTGGGGGAAGGTGATTCCAAGAAACAGGAGTGGAAAGCTGGGAGAGTAAGATAGTAAAAAAAGGAAATGACCATAAAAGGGAGCATTATCCAGATCATTGCTATAGACAGAAAGGATTCTGGAGGCAGAACCTTCTAGAAACATCTAGAATGTTCCCCAAAATTGTCCATCTAAAGTATGGGAGGATGGGACACATAGCCACCAGCTCTCAAAGCTCATTGTTAAAGATGATTCCTCTAGTTTTTTTGCTGTTGTTTATTGATTTTTTTTTTTTTCAGACAGAGAGGAGGGGAGAAAGAGAAACATTGATGAGAGTGAAATATGGATCGGCTGCCTCCTGCACACCCCCTACTGTTGTAACCCAGTAGATCAACCTCACTCGGACACCAAAATTGTAAGTTTTAGGAGCTTTATTAACCTCCGCAGGGACTGCAGCCAACCTACTCAGAGGAGAACTGCAGCCCCGAGCCTCTAAAATGGCAGCCTTTTATAGTCTGTCTAAGTGAGAAGAGCAAGCAAGCAGCATTCACAGAAGCAGATATCAGCGGTTAGCAGTAGGTTGCTTAATATTTCTCACGATCCATATCTAACAGTTGCCCGAGGGGTCTCCTGTTTGTCAAGCAAACAGAATAGGCCTCCAGGACTGACAGCTTTGGTTCAGGGGCAGGGCAACCTTTAAGTGATAACAATGGAAAATTTAAAAGTCAACGGGGTAGTTAACATTCCAGGGCATAGGGTATAACACCTACCAGGGATCCAACCCCACAACCCGGGCATGTGCCCTGACCAGGAATCAAACTGGCAGCCTTTGAGTGCAGGGGATGATGCCCAGTTGAGCCACACCAGCCAGTTTTTTTTGTTTGTTTGTTTTTTCCTTTATTGATTTTAGAGAGAGAGAAAGTGAGAGGGAGAGAGAGAGAAACATCGATGAGAGAGAACATCGATTGACCAGCCAGTTTTTGTTTGTCTGTTTTTATAACAGCCTTATTGTGCTTCATTATTATAATTTACATACCATACAATCCACTCATTTAAAATGCATAATGAAAAGGTATTTAGTATAGTCACTGATGTGTACAACCATCACAGCAACCAATTTTAAAACATTTTAATCACTCCTAAAACAATCTCTCATCAGCAATTGTTCCCCATTTCCCCTAACCTCTTTCCTCTACTTTCCATCTCTATGGATTTGCCTGTTCTGAATACTGCACATAAATGGAATCACACAACACGTGGTCTTTTGGGTTGACTTATTTCACTCTGTATATTGTTTTCAAGGCCCATCCACATTGTAGCATGTATGAGTAATTCATTTCTTGTTATTGCCAAATAATATTCCTTTGTACAGATGTACCATGTTTTGTTTATACATACATCAGTTAATGGACATTTGAGTGATTTCACTTTTTGGCTTTTACAAATAATGCTGCTATGAACATACAAGTTTGTGTGCGGACAGAAGTTCTTATTTCTCTTGGTTATATACCTAGGAGTAGAATTTCTAGGTCAAGTGATAACTCTATGTTTAACCCTTTAAGGAACTGCCAGACTATTTTCCAAAGCCGCTTTAGTGTTTTGCATTCCCACCAGCAGCATATGAGGGTTCCAATTTCTTCACATCCTCCCCAGAACTTGTTATTATCTGACTCTTTTATTATGGCCATCCCAGCAGGTATGAGGTGGCCCTCACTGTGGTTTTAATTCGGCGCCTCAGGTCGTAACTCCCCTGAAGCTCCAGGCTGCGATCCCTGGAGCAGAAAAGAGAGGGATCCAAGGTGTGTCTGGAAATGAGGTGTGGTTGACCTGAGTTGATGCTTGCACAGAATTTGCCTCTAGGCTGAGGCAGAAATGAGATGAGCACAGGGGTGTGGCATGAGATAATGCTTTTATGTACCTGAGAAGCTGAGAAAAGAAACAGATGGAATCAGGCTGGGAAGACGCATGAGGGTAGCTGGGCCTGACCTGGGTCTTGCAAGGTGGTAGAATGGGGATGGAGAGAGGATGTAAGAGGACAATCTGAGCAGAGAAACAGTGTGCTCATGCTCCGTGAAGTGGGCACAAGCATGGCGAAGGACAGCGAGCAGAGAGGGCCTTGTCAAAGGGAGATGTGGGAAACGAGACGAGCTGGGTGGGAGGTGCCAGGTGCCAAATTGCCTTCAAGAGGAGCCCATTGCAATAGAGAAACCAAAGGTTACCTGACTTATGCCAGAGAGCATTTTGGTAGTCCAACCACACTGTCCAATTTTAGGGCCTTCTAAACCACTGGCTAGCTTTTCCTTCATTCGTGTAGTCATTCATTCAGCACAGATATGTGGCGCCTTCTATGTGGTAGGCATTGTGCTTGGAGCTGAGTATACAAAGCTAAGTCAAATGGCTGCCTTTGTCTAAGGCTGGAGATGACAAGGAACAAGGAACAGAGGTTTTTTCAAAGGAATGATAATAATAGATAATATTTATTGAAGACCTACTTTTGGTCAGACACTGTTCTAAGTGCTTTGAGTATTTTAACTCATTTGATCCTCACAACAATCTTGTGAGAGAGGTTCTAGTATATTACCATTTTATAGAGAAGGAAAGTGAAGGCCTAAGATGTTAAGTAACTTTCCCAAGTCATACAGCTGGTAGGTAGGTGGTAGTGCCTGGACTGAGACACACAGTCGGAATCACTAGGCTATGCTGGTCCCTTTCGGGGCAGGCGAGGAAGAAAGCATCTGGATGGAGGAAGAAGTGAGGTACGGCTATGAAACTGATCCAGACAGGCTCCTAGTCCATTCCCACTCTTCCTTCCTAGGGTTCAGGACGCAACTCTGTCCTCTGCTGCTTGCCCACCCCTTCCTCCAGCCTTTCCTTACCCAAGAGATCAGGACCTGGAGAGGGCACATGTCCTTGCTTCACCAGCATCCAACCCTCTCCCCGTGCTTCCGTCTTGCTAACAGCCCCAGGTTTTCCTCTGCGGGAACTCCAGCCTTCCTGGTGTCAAAGCCCTGTGTTTGGGGTGGGATGGGCCTCCACACTCAGCTCCAGGAGGGCCCTGATTGGCCTAAACCAATCAGCAGCAGCATTCCACCCCCCCTTGCCACAATGATAGCTGCAGGAATGGGTAGTGATCCAGGCCTAAACCCATCAATAAGCCCCGGCGTTGCCTTGGCCACAGTGACTGTAAGTGTATACCTTACAGTGAGCAGAGAGATGGCCCAAGGTGACTGGGAAGACACGAGACTTTGGTTTGACATTTGAAGGAGAGACATGCTCTCACTCACTCTTCTCTGAACTCAGAAGAGGAAACACATCGCCCTGAAGACAGTTGGCAACCACCTTGCAACCAGGAGAGAAGCCAGCCTTGGAATAAGTCTGATGCCAATGGAGGCAGAGCAGAAAGAGAGAGAAACCTTGCCCTTGGTGATATCCTTGAACTGCTGGATCGAACCAGCCTACCCCTGCCTTCTGTCTGGGCTTTCCTGTCAGGCAGATCAATGTTTCCTGATTGCCTGAGCCTGTCTGAATCCGGTTATGTTGAAACAAAAGGATTCCTTCATGATCAAGTTCCCCAGGAAGCCCTAGAACTAATCACCCCTCTGAGAATGCAGTCTAGACTTCTGCAGCCTCTGGCCCTCTGAGGACAACTCCAGACAGAAGTGGGTCATCCAACCCAATCTGCTTAAGAGCCACTTTCCCAAAGGCCCAGAAGGCTCTGGAGAGAGCCCAGGGCCCGTGGTGTGCCAACCTGCTGACAGGGCCTGCTGGCTCCAGACACAGTCTGATGGACTTCTTGATTCTATCGTTACGTTTTCCATTTTCTTGTTTGCAATTAGAAACATTTCCTCTTAATTTAGATAATTCCCCTCTTTTCCTTTTGCTTGCCTTTAAAATTGGTGCGTACTGCGATGCCGCCTTACAAACCACCCTTGATGTCTGTGTTCACGTATTTGGCGCGTTTGCAGCCAAGAAGCCTTAGGCTCTAGATCATTATGTTCCTGTGTTTTCCCTTTTCAAGTACTCAGTTAAAGCCCATGATGAAACCAGACAGGCAGGGCGTTAGGCATTCTTCTGAAGTCCGAGCCCTTCTCTTCTGCACCCCAGTCAGCTCACACTTGTACCTAGTGGCTCCTGAAAGAGACACGTTGCCCTTCCGTGCGCCCTTCGCACAGTTCCAGCCACACACAAAATTTCAAGTCCTGGGCTCAGAGGAATTTTCTTTAGAGATTGTTCCAGAAGCTCAACAGACACAAACAATAAAATCTTGTGGAGTGACTTGCAAAACACAGGACGAAACAAGCTCTCCCAGAGCTTAAAAATCTCGAGGAGGTGTGCAGAAATGCCTCTGTAGGCACGCAGACAGGAAGCGTTTCCATTTAAGTCACTAAGTAGGGATAACGGAGGGTGATGAGTGCTTTGATCTGCTGATCCTCTTATCGGATTTCTTTCTTTGGTTGTTCTACTTCTTGGGCTCGCTAGAATCACTAATACTTTTTGCAGTCTTGGCTCACACCTATTAGACTAAGCACACCCTGGGGAAACGGAGGACAGTTCCATTGTGGACACGCAGGGAGCACCAGGGTAGTGTGAGTTCACAAGCTCCAGGCTTCTCCGCATAATGTCACTGACTTACTGTCACAGAGAATTCTCTAGAAACAAAATATTTTTTATCCTCACACGAGGATAGTTTTCATTGATTTTTTTTTTTTAGATAGAGTGGAAGGGAGGGGGAGAGAGAGAGAGACAGCCATGTGAGAGAGACATCCATTGGTTGCCTCCCACAGGACCCTAAGGGTGGGGGAGGGATCTGCAACCCAGGTACTTTCCCTTGACCAGAATGGAACCTGGGACCCTTCCCTCCTCGGCCCACGCTCAAACTGCTGAGCCAAACCGGCCAGTGCAGAAACAAAATTATTTTGATTCCAACCTTCCATTAAGGACACTGAGCCACCTGACGAGACTTTTTGCATCTGATCACCCTACCTTTCAAATAAAGAGGCCGGGCGTGTGGGCTCCAACACACACCTACATGCAAATAGAGAGTCCCCTGGGGCCTGCTCCGAGGTGAGCACCCTGCCTGTCGCCCCACGGCTGCCCAAATAGGGCCTGGGATAATGAGCGGAGGCCTACGAATTTTGAAAGCCAAAAGGCCCTCTCTTTTGTGGGGCTGCCCCCAGCTGAAGGCGGACAAAAAGGGAAGAATAAAATGGAACAGACTTTGTCTTGTTAACCTGGCGCACTCGCCTGATGATCAGTGGCTTAGCTGGCAAATTGCAAAGACCTCGATGGGAGATTCAAAACTCAACAAGTAGCTGTCACTATGGAAACGGCTCAAATGAACCCCAAGAATGAAGGATCTCGCCTGGGGAAAATGTCGGAGGATAGATGTTGCCTAGAATCAGCCATCAGCTAAAGGCTGCACCAGGGAGGAGGGTAAACTGATTGAACAGATGCTTTGGGTCCTGAAGTCAATACAAGGAGTGGGCCCCCGAGTCACAGGATCTAGAAATAACGGGTGCTCTCTCTCCTAGGCTAGGGGCACACAGGCTGCATGAGTCGGCTGGCTCCAGGGAACCGCTGGCTCCGGGCCTCTGAAGCGTGCTCGCCCTGCAGGGCCCACGGCGCCAGGGCTGGGAACACGGGTGAAAGGAGAAGGAAAACTCATCCAGGACTGGAAACTAAACCAACGCTTTAACTCATTCAAAGCTGTGGGCAGTTAAGTATAGGGCTGGATGTTCTCTCAGGAAGTGATCAGATTCAAGGTCATATATTTTTAAAGAATATCCCCCAGAAAAGCCTCATTTGCAAGATAAGGCCAGCTTGTGTCTGAGCTGGGGGATGGGAGCTGAGAGCCGGACTTCGTGGCATCTGTCTTTCCTTCCAACCTGTGATTCTGTGATAATTGCCGGAGAGTGTAATGATTTCCAGTACAGCGTGATTACAAGATGCCGTTTAAATGCACAGTGTAGACATTCTAAATAGCACATTCGGACACAATTACCCAGACGGAGATCACACAAACGCAGTAACCAACCCCGGAGCAGGGGCCTCTTCCTGCGTGGGGCAGAAAAGGCCATCTGAAAACAGCTTTCTCAGTCCCTCCAGGGAGATATATTTTTTTTTAATCCTTACTCAAGGATATTTTTTCAAATATCTTCAGATAGAGTGGGAGGGGGAGAGAGCGAGAGACATCCATTGGTTGCCTCCCGCACGGGGACAAACCATAACCGAAGTATGTGCCCTTGGCCGGAATCGAACCTGCAACTCTTTGGTCCTTGGCTGATGCTCTAACCACTGAACAAAACCCGCCAGGGCCCTCCAGGGAGATTTTTAAGGAGGAGCAAATGTGTTCTCTCTTTTGGGTCTTCAATGGATGCACAGATAGAGTTCTGAGTTTGGTGCTCTCATAATAATAATAACAGCAAGAGTAATAATAATAATAGCAATTGAACACTTACTATGTTCCAGGCATTATTCTAAGTACTTTTACATGTGTTGACCCCTTTACCCTGTGTCTCAGCTGAGGCAGCCCTGTAGGGACAAAGCCTGGGAACAGAAGTGTGGAAGGCTGGGACAGCATCGGCGATACACAAAGGGAATCTCTGATCAACCCCAGGGTGGGCTCCAGGGAAGCCCTGGGCCTTTCAGGCAGCAAGTGGTCAACGAGAGAGGGTCTGGAAAAGAGGCATTGGCCAGACCTCCGTCCCAGGAATGGACTGGGCCACTGCACCCCGACAGAAACTAAGGCCTGCAGGGAGCACGCTGACCCCCTCAAACAATCACTCAAAGCATTGGCTGTGTGAGTTCTTACGAGACGTGAGGGGAAAGTTGATCTAAACTGTGCCCTGATGTGACACTTTTCGGATGCCAGTGTCTGTTCTCAAATAGTCCCAAACCTCTGGGGAAAGCACAATAGTTAACATGTCCCAAACTCAATAAAGGAGAAAATCCTGGGCTTGGTTTTCTCTTCCTCCATAGTCACCTGGAAAGAGGCAGGGGGTGGTCTCCCTGCAGGTCTAACACGTTCTAGACTTTGGCTGAGAATTTTTCATTACAACCTTCAAATGCAGATCAGGTCTGCAGGTAGTTCACAGAGAAACAGGACCATCAGCTGGTGCTGCTCAGCCTCCCCTCCCCCAGACCTGTCCGCAGTGAGGCAGGGAGAAGGAACGGCATCTCTGCACCTTCTGTCCTGGCCACAGACAGCTGAATAGAACCCAGAAGACAGGGTAGATCCAGCATAAGCAATTTCTCCTGCTCAAAGGCAACCCCACACTGAAAGTACAGAAGCAAGTACTTATATTATTCGCAGGAAGTAGAGCAAAAGGCTCTCCATTGATTGTGAAACTGGGGGGATTCACAATCCATTCAGAAGATAATATAGCACAATAATTAAGAGCGTGGATTTGAGAGTCAGACAGTCCTGGATTTGACTCCCACCTAAATCTACAAAGGACTAGCTTGATGACCTTGGATAAGCTCTGTAAAATCTCTGAGACTCAGTGATCTCATTTGCAAAATGAGACCAATAAATGGACTCCTGTATCTGTTAGGTCACTTTCAGCTGCAGATAATGGAGAATTCTAATGCAGTGTCTTAACCAATAAGCATATTTTTTTTTTTTTTTTTAATCTCACATAACAAGAAATCAAAAATCAGGGCAGCCTCTAAGCCCAGCCCACCAGGGCTCTGGTTCAGCTTCTCTGCACGTTGACCTCACCTTCAGGCGGCTGCAATTCCTGACACTCTATCTAGATAATAGCAGAATCAACTGGGAACGAAAGGGGGGCTGTTTCTTCTAGGGTATCTTCTTTGAATTAGAAAAAGAAAGTTTTTCCAGAAGCCCCCAGCAGCCCCCTCCTCCCATCTCATTGTCCAGAAACGAGTCACAGTCAGGGCTGCTGTTGGCCTACACCCCACCTTTATGCAAACTGGAGAAAGGCACCTCTTCCTCAAAGACGTGGCCTGCGTGGCTGTGCACACACCTGTTCTCCTAAATATGTCCTCAGCGGAGGGCACTGACACGGTTCTGCTCCAGAACTGCACTGCTCGGTGTGGCAGCCATTAGTCACATGGGGCTAATTAATTCGAACTTTAAATTAATTAAAATTAAGTAAACTTTAAAATTCAGTTCCTCGGTCACACTAGCCACATTTCAAGTGCTCGATAGCAACACGTGGCTGGTGGCTACTGTGCTGGAAAGTGCAGGACAGGTTTGTGCTCATCATCACAGGATCTTCGTGCTTGAACTCTCGTCGGTGAATATACGTTGATGATGTGAACGGTGCCCCTTTAGATGTGGTACCTTTGCGTGGTACTCAAGCCTGACCACAGGTTCATTCCTAAACCAATCACTGGCAAGTGGCCAAGACCCCTACAATTGGCTTGGCCTTCAACCAACTATGACTCAGGCTTCGTGTCCAAAATTCACTCGTCCCACAATGCAAGGCCACTCTGAATAGAGTGGAAATTATAAAATCAAAACAGTGCCAGCAAGGAAGTGGGGTGGATCTGAGGTCTGCATACAACTCATAGGTACTTGTAAGATTTAAATAAAATAGCCCTGGCTGGGTGGCTCAGTTGGTTGGAGCGTCATCCCACACAACAAAAGTTTGCAGGTTCAGTTCCCAGTCAGGGCACATACAAGAGACAACCAATCGATGTTTCTCTCTCACATTGATATTTCTCTCTCTCGCTCTCTCTCTCTCTTTCTCTCTCGCTCTCTCTCTCTCTCTTCCCCTCTCTCTAAAAATCAATTTAAAAAAAAAAATCCTTGGAAGAGGATTTAAAAAAAATAATAATTTGCCCTGGCCAGTGTGGCTCAGTGGTTAGAGCATTGGCCTGTGCACCAAAGGGCTGCAGGTTCAATCCTAGCAGGTTGGGGCAGGTGCAGCAACCAACTGATGTGTCTCTCTCACATCTATGTCTCTCTCTCTCTCTCTCTCTCTCTCTCTCTCTCTCTCTCCCCGTCTTTCTCTCCTCTCCCTCCCTTCCACTCTCTCTAAAAATCAATGGGAAAAAAATATCCTCAGGTGAGGATTAACAACAACAAAAGAATAAATTAATGCATCCATAGCAATTTGTATGGTGCCAAGAACATAATAATTACTTAATAATGAATGTTAGCTATCATATCGTCATTGATCAATAATTATATCTAAATTGTGTTGTGGGTATGGCTGGTGTGGCTTAGTGCTTGAGCGTCGACCTATGCACCAAGAGGTCACCGGTTCAATTCCCGGTCAGGGCACATGCCCAGGTTATGGACCCGATCCCCAGTGGGGGGCATGCAGGAGGCGGCCCATTGATGTTCTCTCTCATAGATGTTTCTATCTCTCTCTCCCTTTCCCTTCCTCTCTCTTTAAAATCAATAAAGGAAAAAAATAAATAAATTGTGTAGTATCCATTGCCAGAACTGAGCTTCTCACAAGAATGAGATAAAGCGCCATGAGGTTTCCCTGATTCCTACTGGGAACAACAGAGAAATAGAGGACATGTGACACCCCTCCTCCCCAGCTTGCTTTCCATGAGGGCATTCCCAACAGTGTCTTAGCCCTCTGTGCCCAGCTGCCTTCTGAGTGCGGCTGGCTGAGTGGAACAACACTATGACATAAAGCCCCAAGAGCTGGCTCGGCACGCTGGGCTCAGGCAAATGGGCCCTGCTTCAGCCAAATGAGAATGCAAATAAACGTGCTTATCCCAGCCACCTCCAGAGAGAGGAGGCTGGTTCCTGGAGGTGGGATCTCCCAGACAAAACCTTGCAGGAGCTTTGGGCTGCTTGGGAAATACTCTCAGGGAGCATCGTAGATATAGTTCCTTTCATCTTCTTCACCCCCTAAAGACTGGGTGTTTAATATTCCAAAGCAGGCCAATTTGTCAAACAAAATAATGAACGTTCATGGTTAAAAATACCCAGCAACACCAGAACATTTTTACTTCAAAGGCTCTATTCACTTTCATTATCAAATATTATAAAATATCAACACATTAGGATGGAGCCCACAGCTCATTAATGCTGAATATAATTGCAGCAGGCTGTCCACACTGGCTTTTCCACTGGGCTGAATCTGGTGTTTATCAAGATTTGCTGTAGGGAATATATTTGCATATATAGTGAGAGCAAATGCCAAATAGAGTATAAAGTTTACCTCCCAGGTGGGGGCCCTCCCTCCCAGACCTGGTCTCCAGGAACAGCTCTCTCTGCTGTATCAGTCCCTTGCTCACTTGACTTGCACAGAGCAAATATTAAAAGGTGGTGAGACCCAACTAAGAAAATGAGTTAAGCTACAAAATTTACTTAAGAGAAAGTTGAGTAGTTCTTTGTTTGTTTTTAGGGTCTCTGTTGCGAATGTGCATGAACTATGGAAAAATAAAGTAAGAAAGTTATTACTGTCTGAAACAGGTTAAAATATCTTTCTAACCATTATCTCAAACTTAACCACAACTGCACGCGTATCCCCAAAGTAAAACTCTCTAGAATTCCACTGAATAGTGGCATCATCTGGTGGACATAAGCGATACTACAACTCCCCACAAGTCCTTGTCACCCTGTGAAAAATATTAATTTCTTAATTGTGCTAAATTGCCCAAGCATTATTGTAAGCTGTTGAAATTTCCTCTGTGAAATATCTTCGATGAAGCTGCACATCTCCAAATGGCCGTGGCACCCACAGATGGTTACACAAGCTTACCGTCCGACAGCGCCAGAGCCTGTTTCCCAGACTTTTCCAGTGGTTTTGAGTCTAGATCTTGTCTCATCCCAAAAGGTCAAGAACTCCTTGAGAGCAAATATTTCCACTCTTTTACATACCTCATGCTTCCTGCTGGCTTAATGGGTTCTCAATAAGGACTTGCTAAGGACTGAATAATTCACACAAGACATTCGTATCTATCCTGAGGAGAGCAGAACTGTGCAATGGGAAGTGAACAGAATGTGGACGCAGAATACCAGGGTTCTTGTTCCAGAGCTGCCCTTTGGTAGCTGTGTGGGTCATCTCTCCAAGCTGGTTTCTGAATCTGTAGATTGGGTATACTAATAGGTCCCTCCCAGCATTATTTTGAAGAATAAATGAGATCATCAGAACAAAAGAGTAGTCTAAACTGTTAATTCATTGTTAGTTGCTATTAGTGTCCTTTATATGCATCTTCCTGGACAGTCCAGTATGCATTTTGGTTTTAAGTTATTGTTATTGTATCCATTATGATCACCTCACCAGAAAACTGTAAGATAAATTCTCCCCGTAAGCCCAGGATCACTCTGCCATCTCTCTCCTTGGGATATAGAACAGACAATCTCCTTTTACTCCCCCCCAACAAAAACAAACAAACAAAAAATACTCGGGTATCAGACAGAGGAGATTTGACTCAGCAGCTGCTCATTGAAAACAACTTGGGTCATTCATTGACTGGAGGTTTCAAATGATGGAGTTTGACAGGCAAAGGGTGTGGGAAGCCATCAAACTTTTGGGCAAAATTAATAGAAGGGTTTGCAGAGAGCTGGAAGTCCCCTCGCCCCTTCCACATCTGCTCTGAACGTACCTCATCCAGGACGTGACATGCAGCTCTGAGCACCAACCTTTAAAACCTAATCAAGATGAAAAGTCCAGAAAAGCTGGATTCTCCCTTTGAGGGCTGGTATTGTAAAAGAGGGAACTGACTCTCTCTGAAGGAGAATAAAGACCAAAGAGAGCTTTGGGAAAATATATTTCATTTCTGTGTAAGAATAAACTTTCTAATAGTCCTGGAGGGAGTCTAGAGAGAGAGAGAGAGAGAGAGAGAGAGAGAGAGAGAGAGAGAGAGAGAGAGAGAATTCCCAGCCTGGGGACTCCCTCCCACTGAGCTAGGCAGAGGGGATCACAGAGCTGCTAGAACTTGTAAGCCTTCGGGTTCAATCCAATTTGAGATGCTGGGGTTTCATATCCCAGCCCCGCTGACCTTGAAGAGGGGCAATCCCTCCCTATGCCCCACAGCCTCTACCAAGTGTTACTCTGTGGCCCAGCCGTGACAGTCCTGCAGGGAAGCACAGGAGAGACCACCAGGCGGAGAGCAGAGCAGCCCTCAGAATGCAAACTCTGGCCATGCCCTTAGGGGCTGAGACCCAGGAGCCAGGGTGCTGCTGAGCTCAGCTCTGCCCAACCAAAGGGTCTCCCCTACTCTGGGATTGAAGGTTCCCTGGGGCACTCAGCCTGTCTTTCCACACAGATGACTTACGCCCTCTCCTTCCTCAGCAGCACCCCTTCCCCTTTGCTGGAATCTGCCCCCACCCCACTCCCCAGCAGATGCTAACAGTCCCCGTTCACATCCACGCTGTCCACCCTGGCTGTGGGAGGCAGGCTCCAGGACTGCGCCAACGATCCCCACCTTCACCTCCCATACTCACAGATGTGTAATCCTCTCCCCTAGAGTAAATTGCTTCTAACCAACAGGATTTGGCAGCGACAAGGAGATGTTACTTCCGTGGTTAGGTCACAAAACATTCCACCTTCCATTTTGTTAGATCTCTTGCTGGCTTTAAATTCAAGCTGTCAAACTGGAAAGACCCACATGGCAAGAAACTGGGCAGTATACAGCCAGCAGTCAGCAAGGAGCCAAGGCTCTCAGTCCAGCAGCCCTCCAGGACATGAACCCTGCCCACGTCCACGTAAGTGAGTTTAGAAGTGGGTCCTTTCCCAGTTGAGCCTGGAGATGAGACCCTACCCTGGTCGACACCTCTATTGCAGCCTCATAAGAGCTGCTGAGACCAAGTGTCTTCCATTTAAGCTGTGCCCAGATTCCTGACCCACAGAAACTAGAAGATAATCAATAGGTATTGTTTTAAGCCATTTTAAACTTTAATGACTATACTGGCTTTTTGCATCTCTCTGCCCGAGGACGTTCTCTGGCTCAAAAGCATGCCTGGCCCCAGCAGGGAACGCTGCAGGAGAACCCTCAACCGTGAGTGGATCCATTGCCCCAGCTCCCTGACCTTCAGCAGGATGATTCCAAACACACAGTCTCGAGGTTTTCAGAGCAGATTGGGCCCCAGTTGCTCAGAGAGGTAACCCCCTCATTAACATTCCCTTTACTGGCTTTTCCCCCTTCCCTCTCTCACTTCCACACCCCATTGTGTTTCCTGAGATCACCTCTGACAAAACAATTTGCACCATATGCGTGTCTGCTTTCAGTGAGGACCTAAACCAACATGGGCTGATTTACCTTGTCACCTTCCTGGGTTTTTAAAACCCTAGAATTGTTTCCCTAAGCACCAGAGCGCTGCTGTGATGAGCTTGATCCACATCTTTTGCAAAAAAGGGCTTCATCCCACCACAAACCTCCACCCCTTCCCCCAGAGCGGCCGAGCAGTTTTTCAAGTCCTTGCCACAAGCGCCACCTCGCCCTTCGTCAGGGCAGCCTGTCCTCACCAGAAGGGGGGTGCAGGGAGAGCTGGGCAGGGTGTGGGTCCAACCTTACTGGCCCTGGCTTCCAGTTACATGGCTTGGGGCCAATTTGCCTAATATTTCACACAAATCTTTGTTCCAAACAGTTCTGTCTACACTAAACAGAATAAGTCTCATCCTTTATTCATTTTGCTTCTGCTTCTTTTTTTTTTAAATATGTTTTTATTGATTTTTTAGAGAGAGATAGAAACATTGATGTGAGAGAGAAACATCGGTCGATCGGCTGCCTCCTGCATGCCCCCTACTGGGGATCAAGCCCACAACCTAGGCATGTGCCCTGACCGGGAATCAAACCGGGACCTCTCAGTCCGTGGGACGAGGTTCAGTCCCCCGAGCCACACCGGCCTGGCCTGCTCCTCTTTTATTCATGTATTAACTCAATTGAGCATGAGTTCCACAGGCTTCATGGAGGACCTCAACTGTAAGCAAAAAGCAACATGTGTGAGTGAGTTCTTCTTTCTATCTCACAAGCTGCCTACAGGCATCTTGAGGTCGGGGGAAGGGGGTTGGGGGGGTGGAAGCCATTATTATCAACTTGCGTATTCCTAAAAACCAGGAAAATGTCAGCCCTCCTTGTTTATTTCTGCAACATGTCTCTGGTTGAAAAAGCAGCCTCAGATACTTACTCGGGGTGCTAACAATTCCTTCTGGGCTCCCTTGGGAGCAGGATTCTCCGCTCCTCTCACTCTCTCCTGTCACTTCTGCGGCCTTGCCACTGTGATTTGTTTTCCCACTGGCAAGTGGGAAGGCACTCTTGTCATCACCAAATGCCCCATTCTCAGCAGCCTCTGTCAAAGGCAACCTCGATGGATGGGTTCCTTTCTTCTGGGGAATTCACATCCACCATCTCCATTCTGGGTTTAGCTCTAAAGGTTCGTCTCCACATTTCCATGGCTCTGCAGGGCCTGCTTATTGTCCTACTGTCTCCAGGAAAGATCCTAAATGCAAAGAAGATAGACTTATGTCTCTGAATATGGCAGGTATGTGGTCAAAATCTCGATAGATGGAGCCCTACTGCAAGCTGGACCATCAGTGAGGCTAGGCAAATCTGAGCTGCCATCCTCTGCCAGCTATCCTGTCTTCAAACCTCACACACCTCCTCCAGGAAGCCCCCAGCAGGCCTCCCCACTGTACCTTCCAAAGCACAGTGCTTTGCTCTTGTTCTAGAACTTTCTAATTGGCCAAACATTCACTATTGAGCTATTCGGTTATGGCCAAGGTCCTTATGCGGACCCTTCAGTCCCATTTGAGGTTGTGTTGCTAGAATTCAGCAATTCGGGGCCTGTCAGCTCCATGATTCCCAGGTGGGGCCAGAAAGTGCTTCCCAACATTTCCGTTTCTTTGGCAGAGTGTGTGGTTCTCTGTGTTCTCCTGGGACAACAGGTGAGGAAACTCCGCTATCCAGAAGCCTTAGCCGGGCCCTCCCTGTGCACAGCTGCATCTGCTAGTGACAAGAACACCGTGCCCGGTTCCGCTCAGCCATTCCCATGGTTTCGACCCGTGCAACCCCAGGCACATTATTTGCCTGCTCTGAGCTTCACCTTCTTCAATGGTAAGACAGGGCTGCTTTGAGGGGGTGGAGGTGTGTGTTGGGATGAAGCCTTTGTTGCCGATGAAATAATGTAGGTTATGCACAGAGTAAGCTTAGCTCAGTAGAAATGTCCTCCCTAATTGAGCTAGGCCTGTGCTGTCCAATACAGAAGCCACTAGCCCCATGTGGCTATTTGACATTTAAATGTAAATGAATTAAAATTCAGCTCCTCAGTCCGACCAGCCACACTTCAAGTATTCAATAGCCGCCTGGGGCGGGTGCCTGGAGTCTGCGCATTTCCGCCACCACAGAAAGTTCTGCTGGGGAGTTTAAAAAATTCCAAAGCCCAGGCAGCACCCCAGAGAAATTAAATCCAAATTGCTCCCAGTGGAGACCCTGTCATGATGTTTGCGGGTATTTGGAGGGGTTTTGTTTGTTTTGTTTGATTGATTGATTTTTAAGCTCCTCCAGCGAAGCCAATGTGCAGCTAAGGTTGAGAGCCACGGCCCTGGACACATTCTCCAAACGAAACTGTCTGCTCCCAGATGTTCCCCCTGCACTCACTAATTTGGGACCCTCACTTGGAAAACACCTCAGAGATGTACCCCTCTCCTAAACTCTGCAGTCTTTGCTCATTACACCTGACCCTCATTGGACACCAGAATCCCCTCCTCCCTCAGATGTTACTGTTCCCTGCCCGTGTGTCTCCGTGACCCTGTCACACTGTGAGAACGTCGTGGGGCAAGGCCCAGGCAGGGCCACACGGCCTCTGTGAGCTTCCAGCACACTGGCCTGGGGTCCTCAGCACGTCCCACACGCACCTGTGTCTGCTGTCTTCTGTTAGACGTTTAGCCCCTCGAGGGCAGGACCTGCCTCTGTCCTTATACTCAGGACCCCTTCCTGGTAAAACCCCTCAGGAAAGTGAGCACGAGTGGATTCAGCCACCATGGGAGGCTGGAGAAATATTTAAACTGACCTTGCTTCTTACATTATTGGTCACCCGTTGAGGAACCAGTTCTTAGAGAGCAGCCACGGGGTGCAAACCCCATCATGGGTGCGAGAAAGGGCGAAGCAAGGTGGGGCTCGAGGCCAGGGAGTGCTCACAGCGCCATCTTATCTAACCCTCACAGCAACTCACAGGGAAAGCAAGCATCATTGTTCCTGTTTACAGATGAAGTAACTGAAGCCTGATGAGTTTAGACAATGCCCCCAAGAACCCTGTTAGTCAAAGGGAGATTCAGAATTTAAATCCTGGTCTTTCAGGTTGAAAAGTCCACGCTTTTCCCACTGCCCTTTGTAGCCCGCGTCGGCCTCAGCGCAGTGGGCTGGTAGAGTCGATGAAAAGGTAAGACACACACAGAGAACAATCAGTGAACTTGAGGGGATTATTGAAAGAGGTTCAATAAAACAAGATGCTACCTTGACCATTAGGGCAAGTGAAAAAGAGTTAGACCCCCTAAAGAAAGCAGCTTTGAACTCGGTCTTTAAAAATATGGCTTCCATAAAAGGAGTGAGCCAGGCATTAGAGACGGTCCAGGCAGACTATGTTAACAGGGAAAGGCTCAGAGCCTCACACTCAGAGGAACAGAAAAGACAAGTGGATGATGAATGATGGTAACAATAGAAGGTAATGGTTATTGAGTGCTGAGTAATGCCAGGCACTAGCTACGTGTTTTCTCCCACTAATCCACACGACATTCATCGATGCTATCATTATTCCTATTTGACCAAAAAGGAAATTGAAGCTCAGAAAGGTTAAGTCTGTGCCCAAAGTCACACAGCAAGTAAATAAATCCTCATACCTGTTGATTAAAAAGGAGACTGAAAGGAATAAGGCAGCTACACTCCTTCTAAAGGCTTTAACATCAGACTGCCTGGGTTCATACTCAGCTCTGCACCCCTGAAAGTGGCACGTCCTCGCTCTCCAGGTCTGATCTAGCCGTGGGTTTGGACTGCTCTCAGTGAGGAGAACCTGGACCCAAGAACCTTTAACTGGCAGGGCTGGAAGGAATTTGCACATTCCTTCTGAGGGACTCAAGCCAGGTCCCACTTCCAGCAGGGACCTCCACTTCTCTCATGTCTTGGGGGTTTGAGCATCTGAGGTGTAGAACAGTTATGTGATCTGCCCGCAGTTCCACAGCCAGCAAGTTCTCAGCCTGGCCACGATCGGAATCAGGCCAGCTTCCTCAGTGCAGGGTCTTTCCACTACACCGGGCTGCTTCCAATCCCAGCCTCCTCCAGGGGGCACTATTCCCATTGTATTTTACGTGAATGGCACCTCGCTGGGTCATGCAACTCCAGGGCCTGACAATTACAAAGCTCAAAGGCCGGTTCCATTCGGAAAAATTGGGCAGTGATAAGAATGTCTTGTGTGTGTTCCTACAGGTCAGCAAGCTTTTTCTGTCAAGGCTGGGCAGTTAATATTTCGGCTCTACAGGCCCTTTAGTCTCAGGTGCACCTTCTCAATTGTGCCTTAGTAGCACAAAGCAGCCACAGACAGGAAGTAAAGACATCAGTGTGGCTGTGTTCCAATAAAACTTTATTTACGGACACTGAAATTTGAATTTCATTTGATGTTCATATGTTATAAAATACCTTTTATTTTTTAATTTTATTAAATTTATTGGGGTGATATTGCTTAATAAATTTGTATCGATTTCAAATATATAATTCTATAATATATCATATGTTTAAAAATATAAAAACCATTCTTAGCTGGTAGGGTATACAAAAACAGGCAGCAGGCTATAATTGGCTGACCCTGGTTCATATGATTAGTTCATATTCTTGTCTCTCTTGAGCTTTGTTAAGAGTTATGAAAACCTGGGAGGGTGAGTATAAAACCCACGTCCTACAAACATATATGGGCCAGAACTCAGAGAGGTCAATTCCATATCGTATTGCCCAACCTCTGAAACACCTCTTCCTCTCTGGAGAAGCCACAGAGTGCCCTAAAGACCCTAGAAGAGCCCAGCCGGTATAGCTCAGTGGTTCAGCATCGACCCATGCACCAAGAGTCGCTGGTTCGATTCCTGGTCAGGGCACATGCCCAGGTTGTGGGCCAGATACCCAGTGAGGGGCATGCAGGAGGGCAGCCAATCGATGTTCTCGCTCATCGATGTTTCTATCTCTCTCTCCCTCTCCCTTCCTCTCTCTCTAAAATTAATAAAGGGGGAAAAATTTAAAAAAAAAAAAAAAAAACCTACCCTAGAAGAAGCCAGTTCTGAAACAACCTTCTGCTTGAGACTACCTACAACCCAAGCCAATCTTGAAAGTGACCGTCACCTGGGTCCTTTCCAGGATTTGTTCCACAAGCATAAATGTCTGTGATGCACCTTCAGTACATTGGAACCAGCCTGAGCTCCAGCACACCTAGGAAATGTCACATGACCGTCTCCCAGGTGTGCAGTTCTCATTTCTACGTTTAAATTGGTCGCTCACACACTCCCATAAACACCAAACCAAAAACATCAGAGTTCAATGGTAAGTTTACAGCAGGGCCCTGGGCACTAGAAGAACAAAATAAATATAAGTCCATACAGGAGTTGGAATTGGGATGGAGAGCAATGAGTGGGAAGGAAGATCCTGGGATTTCCAGCCTGGAGAGACACCTGAGACAGATAGGAGTAGGGGTGGGCTGCATTGGGACAACTAAGAAAGACAGTTGGCAAGAAGGTATACATGGTGAACTGGGGTTTCCCAGGGTCAAGAAAGAGTCCAGACTTTATGTAAGAGACATTGTGGGTTTTTTAAGGAGAGAAGTGATATGAAGAAAGCAGAGAAATGCATTTTAATCAGCCAGTATTGTATAGGGTGGTAGAGAAAAGGGAGAAATGTCCAAATATTCAGGAGACTGTTGAAGTATTCCAGGGGTGAGCTAAAGGGAGCTTGGCCCACAGATGTGGCCAATGTCATGTCAGAAAGCCAAGTCCAAATGCCCTTCCAAAGAAAGGGTAGGGAAGCCCAAGTTTCACGAGATCTGGAGGAAGGAACAGTGTCCACAGGAACTCCAGCAGATCCAGCCTAGGCAAGTGAGATGGGCTGTTGGGAGAGGCAGACTATTTCTTCCTCTTATGAATACTCAATATGTCTACACTGACTATAATTAACATAAATGTAGCAAGCCTATATCAAAATCCCCAGCACTCAAGCTCAGTACAAGCCCTTTTCTTTTTTCTTTTTTAAATCAACAGTTCTTCCTTTATGTTTTTAGAGCACTTTTAGTTTCACAACAAAATTGACAGGAAAGTACAGAGAATCCCCACAGACCTCCTGTCCCCACCCTCCCCGACTAGCAACATCCCCACTGGAGTGGTACATGTATTACAATCCTTGAGCCTGCACTGACACATCATTAGCATCCCGAGTCCATAGTTTACATGGGCTCACTCTTGGTGTTGTACATTATACGGGCTTTGACGAGGGTATAATGACACATACCCCCTATTCATCGTGTCAGACAGCATCATCTCACTGCGCTAAAATCCTCTGTGCTCTGCCCATTCATCCCTCCCTCCTCCCAGCCCCCTGCTAACTACTGCTCTGTTTACTGTCTTCACAGTTTTGTCTTTTCTAGAATGTCATAGAACCCTTCTCTTTTGAAAAACAAGTTATCTTATTTTTAAGTTAATACATGCGAGGTGCAATAATCAAAGGATATATATATATATATATATATATATATATATAGAGAGAGAGAGAGAGAGAGAGAGAGAGAGAGAGAGAGACATATAGATATATATGGAAGTATTCAAGCAGGGCTATTGTGTGTGTGTGTGTGTGCTTGTGTGTCTGTGTGTGACTTTTGAGGGGATGTGTTGAAAATGAGGTGCTAGCAAGACAATTAGGTGAAGAGAGTGGTAAACATCTGCAACAATGGGAAAGGAATTCCAGTGGCAGGTCAGATCCCGAATATGTAGATTCAGGCGCCTCTGCCCAGGTGACAGCTGGGAATGGATGAGCTCTCCAGGGGAGAGTAGTGAGTGTGAAGACTGGAGATCCAGGCCTTGGGGAGTTCCTTTATCACAATTATTCCTTAGAACCTACTGTGAGTGAGGCCCCGTAGGGAGCACTAGCTTGGGGAAAGGGCAGACAAACAGAGGTTTGGTCGGGGGCTGCAGAGAATTGTAAATACTATAGCCTCACGGAATGAGCCGAGGAAGAGCCAGCACAGACGCAGATGTCCAGCCTTTGCCACCAGATCTAGGAGAAGTAAGGCCAACCAAAATCTAGGGAATCAGGATAAAGAGGCATGAGTGAGAGTCATTTTCTGTGCAGCGTGGTGAACAAAGCCAGATAGTGAATGAATAGGGAATGCATGGTGAAGAAATGGAAGCTAAAAAGGAAATATTTTATGACAGATCATAACTGTTTACCCAACATTTTTGGAATCTGTGTGTCAGAATTCAGACCTTTCTGGATTTCAGAAAGGTAATACAATGCACAAACTATATTCGATTAGATGTAACACACCCAGCAGAGCCTGGAAAAAGACCCCAAATCAAACACATTCATACTTCTGCAGTGAATCAGATGAATATTCACACCAAGCGGGATAGATAAAAGTCATAAGGTTTCAGCTCCAGCTTAAGAAAAATCCTTTCAGTTTCAGAGCTTTTTGGGTTTCAAAGTATTAATAGATAAGTGACAGATAAGGAATCTGAGCTGAATTTCTTTTGAGCTTTCAGGTCGAGTAGCACAGGCTTATTTTGATACCTGGTTTAAAGTATTATATTGCCACAAATAGTGAAAGTCCTGCAAGGGGTCAAGGGGTTTCACAGTTCTTTTTTAAACTGGGCTCTAAGTGGCTTGAAGACGGAATTCAAGTCTGATTATCGTTGGGTCCTCAGCGCGTAGGACATAGTACCTGGCACACGGTGCGTGCCCAGTGATTAAGCTGCGCTGAATTTTCACTACTTCTAGCAGTTCCTCTGCACAGGCCTAACCACTGTTCCAACTTGGCTCTTTCTGCAGCCCATCCTCCAGCCCTTGTCAAGCTCTGGAATTACTCCTCTATTGATATGCAGCTGGCCCATCCCGTTTCTCCTCTTAAATCCAAACTCAATAGCCATCTGTTTGTTCTGGCATTCTGGCGCTAATTGCTATTCCTGATTTTGTTTGATATGTTTGACCTGGTATTTTAGAACTAACTCTTAATTGTGTTTTTATTTAATATATATAGCACATATAAAGCAAGAGCATAAGGAATGCTATATAAATGCAAATTTTATTGTATTTCACTCCAGACCTCAGAGACTTGCCAAACTTGGTTCTGTCCTGAAGAAGTTTCCCCCTCAGGGGCTTAGGGAAGTTTCCTTTCTTTCCCTAACACAGCTTTTTCAAAGGTGGGCAAATAAAGAGACAAACACCCATCACATACAAGCCACATCTCACTAACTGGTCCACCAATCCTAAGGGTTTCAGATTCTACTGAGTATTGCATAAAATTAACAAATCTCACACTAGGTTATGACATTTTTTTATCCTGCATTTGTGAACTGAGTGAGCATTTTGCATTAAGACACACCATCCTAACTGGGTCACTATGACATTTATTTAAAGTTTAAGTTTGCATGTAAAAAGGACTATTTTAATTTACTGCTTTTTGAAGAATAGAGTCATCGTTACACAAATGTGCTGTTAACCAGTAGATAATTGGTACAACTTATAAGGCTCCACTGAAATTTTTCAAGCTAAGCTATTCGCTTCCAGGAAGTGTCTAAAGTTATTATTTTAACGATATTTCAGACCTTGTAAGAACTGAGAAAGTCATCAATTGACAAAGCAAAGGAGTAACTCTTGTGACTTGTGAATCATCCCATTCAGGGGCCACTGAGTCACCAGGCTTGGTCCCTGTGCTCCAAGCAGCCAAGCTAGCCCCCAGGCCACATGAGAGTTTAGTGCTCTCACTGCCCAGCGTCTTCATTTTGAACTTCTTACCCTGACCCATTCCTCAGGCCACATGCCATGCAGCTCTCGTGATCTCTGGCTTTTTACATCATTGTTCATTCTTCCATTTCTGGTTTATCTCTCTTTTCAGACTTGGCCCTCAGATTATCCTCCTAGCTGTGACCTTGGCTCTCTCTCAGCCTATCTGTGACTGAACGAATGAATGGGTTTTATTTTTTATTCTTTCTTAGCCACTGATTCCATCCCATTGTGTTCTTGAAACAGTCCAATAGGTTACACATGTCTGCCATGTGAATAACATATTTGGTTTTCATCACTGAGGACAGAAAATGCTTGCCATTTCAGGAATCTTTATGTCTTTAATGGTTTGTTTAATAACATTCTTTGTAACCCAAAGCTGGTCTTGGAAAATTACTAACATTCTCCATTTGTGGGGCATGGTCAGGCCAATAAAATGCTACCAATATCATTATGAAGTCTCCAATGATATTATGACTGAAGACAATTGCCCTATTAAGAAAAATATTCTGTTATTCCACATGTTATCTTGCATGTGTCACCATGAGGCCGAATACGCCTTTACTAACTCTGGCCTTTAGAAAACCAGATGTAGACCACAGCTATAAAGACTGGAGGACTGTACAGGGACTGAACATTCCATCTTTGCTCACACTGAGCTGGGGGTATAAGAGAGGATGGTGGGAGGCAGAGGGTGAGGGCCAGAGGATTACTGGAAGTAGAAACCAGGTAAAGGGTCAAGGTTCAAGTAATTAAAATGAACAACCTGGACAGGATTCTGTGATGAGACACCAAGGCCTGGTAAGGGTTCAGATGCTGAAGAGCTACAACGGGAAGTAACCAGTAACAGACGAGCAAGTCCTTGTATCCAGGAAACCATGAAGACAACTGGGAAGTCAGCAGAACTATGGCAAGGTCAGGGATCCAGGAAGTCGTGAGGACTCTGTTGAGAGAGATGGTAGTCAAGGGCCTTGGTTAAGAGTCAGATAGAGGCCGGCCGGTGTGGCTCAATGGTTGAACATCAACCCATGCACCAAGAGGTTGCCAGTTTGATTCCTGGTTGTGGGCCTGATCCCCAGTGGGGGGCAAGCAGGAGGCAGCCAATCTATGTTCTCTCTCATTGATGTTTCTACCTTTCCCTTCTCCTTTTCTTTCTCTCTAAAATCAATAAGGAAAAAAATATTAAAAAAAAAATAAAATAAAATAATAGAGTCAGATAGAGCCTATGTTTATATCCATATACTACATGAGTGATACCGGGCAAGCACTAATCTCTCTGAGCCTCAATCTTCTCATCTGAAAAATAGTAGTGTGTACCTACATAGGGTTGTGAGAATGAAATGAGATCATGCAGATAGAGTGCTTAGCCAAGCACCTGGCGCCTAGAAACCCCTAAATAAATAGTAATCAATATGACACCAGTCATCAAGGGGTTGAGGTAATAACAAGACATGAAAATAATTGCCATATGACTTCTTTTTATGTTTCATGATACAGCAGGAATCGGGACCTGAACCTGATTGGACCTGAACATGGAGGAATGAACAGGAACATAAATGCCCGTCTTGAATGAGGGCCCTGTAGCTACAGGGGAATCCTGACACCTGCCTGAAGCTGGGTGTGAGAAGAACAACTCAGTATTTAAGGAGGGCTGTCTGGAAGACAAGCTGGCAGCTTATTCCTTCAACTAAATGGTCTCCATTTGACAGTGACTCAAGCCCAGGGTACCAACAATCCACGTGACGTGCCTGTATCCTCAGATTAGTTTTTTGATCTGTACTTTTCAATAACACCTTTGGCTCATGTAAGGGGTGCATAACCACAGCTCCATGAGACTGGCTGCTGCAGACTTTGTCCCTTATGCGGCCTAATGCCCCTTTCTCAGGACTGTTGGGTGATTATCAAAGCCACAATGCCAGAATTTCTTCAGGGCAACTGGTGCGTGTTACTCTCATGGAAAGCATGATTCCTCAACATAAGCCCTGTTTCCTCTTTGCTTTGACCTTTAGGAACTCACAACTAAATTTGGATGCCTTGGAGCAACTATACAGGCCCTTCAGTTATACAGTTCACTATAATATATTTTTGTTAGCTTCATTTTAGTATTCTAGGTCTACACCAACGGTCCCTATGGACAAACCCAGCCTGCTGCTGTTTGTTGTTCCAATGAACACAGTGGTTCATTTGACTACTGTCTCTGGCTGCTTTTGGGACACAACAGCAGAGCTGACAGTTGCGACAGAAACTGTGGGGCCTGAAAGGCCGAGAGTCTGTGCTCTCCAGGCCTTTACAGAGAGACGCCGCCAATCCCTGCTCCCTACACTCATCTCTTCCAACCTCGGTCTCCGGATTTTTACCCTGTTGTGTATTTTGTAAGCTGCCTCAAATCCATTTTGGAGCAAAGCAGGTTATAAACAATCTAACATTAAAGGGAGGCCCCCAGAGGGGCAGGGGGGGATAGGAAAAGGGTAAAGGGGGTCAAATACAAGGTGACTGAAGGAGACTAGACTTCGAATGGTGAGCTCACAGTAGAGAATACAAATGTTGTATTATAAAGTTGTGCACTTGAAATGTATATAATGTTATTAATCAATGCTACCCCAATAATTTAATTAATATAAAAAATAAATATAAACAAAGAGAAGCTAATGGGCCACTTTATTCACTGTGGTTCTCAACAACACACACACACACACACACACACGAGACTGTGTGCAGGAAATTGGAACATCCCTCCCCGATGCATGCACAGATATTCTACCCCAATGTGTGGAGTTATAGTCAGAGCAAAAGGCATCCCCGCATTAGCTCAGACTGGATTTCAGTCTTGTTTTGAGGATTCCTCTCTCCTGGACCTCATTAACGTTGTTCTTCTCCACAGCTTTACAAAGTCCTTCCAAATAACCAGTTTTCAGCAGGTTACACTAGAAGCCAAAAGAAGGAGTACTGGGCAAGGAGGAGAAAGGTGCCAGTGGAGGCTCAGAAGCCTGGATGAGCTGGAAGCCACTTTCGATCCTTCCCACTCAAAACCAGGCTTGACATGGAAATTGGAGCGTGATGATGGCAATTATGAAAAATAAAAGCCTTAATTTTTTTCCTAATTAAACCCACATGCAGATGATAATTGCTGTTACAAGTTTAATACCCAGACTTGTTTTTCTTCCAAAAAAAAGTGAAAAATCAGTCAGGCTATAACTTAGTAATGCTCTTAAATCTGAGTTAATAAGGAGCAAAACATCTGATTTTCAAGGTTTTTGGTGTTTGGTTCTTGCTAGCTGAAAGTGGTTTCACTTTTCTCTCCACACAGGGTATTTCTTGGGAGCCTCTCATCACAACCACTTTAAAGGCATGCATTTATTTTGTATAAGATTTACATGTTTTCCAAGATCAAGTTTTAATTGAGAAAGCATTGTACGGTCTTAGCTAACAAAATCCTGAAAAGGCAAGTTGGCTATTAAAGCGAAGTATAAACTAGCATATCACTCAAATTGCACAATGATCTGAGTCTCTCACACTGCCTGGTGTCCATGCAAAAGACTGCATTTCGGAAGAAAATTTTTGGCTCTGGTTAAAACAAACATTGGGCCCCTGAGAAATGTAGTGAGAAAGTAACTTTAGGGACTTTTATTCTGAAAACTGTTCAAGTCTTAAGCAACTGCAACTATACTTTTAATCTTAGAGTAAATGCCGTCTTTATAATTAAGAAAAACATCCCTTGTGTCTCTTCTTTTAAAAGGGACTTTTCCCTCCCTATTTGCCTAAAGAGGACACCAGTGTTTTACATTTGCCAGTGAAATTGTAAGGACAGCTCTGAAGGTATCTATCTTGTGGAAGAAAAGCATCAAACTCCAAATTAGATATTGACAGACTCGGAAATATGCCGTGCTTGGTTGTTTCTTTAGAACGTAAGAGAATTTGAATCATTTACATTCTTGGCCGTTTATCCACCCACACAGGGAAACCAGGAGGAATGCGGAATCCAAGAGCGTGGCATTCCTCTTTGCCACAGAGTACTCACACTTGGCAAATGGCAAAGATCCGGGTCATCATTTCCCAATGATTGCCGAGCGGTGAGGAGCTCCGGCTGAGTGCAGATAGCAGTCTCCACGGTCCCTTCTCACACTACGTCGATGGCATCGACAACAGAGCACGTTGCAGGAAAAAAAATCCAAATTTCTGCACCCCTCGAGGATTCATTACTCAGCAGCGCCCGCTTTGACATCATAAGTAGGACAAGAGCCATTTGCTTGGGCAGGAATTTGATGTCCCTTTAAATGGTTTCTGCATCTAGTCCAATTGAATGGGTGTGGAAGTATATTTATTACAACCACAAGGATGTGCAAATTTATTTATAGTATAAGCGGTCCTTTCCACAAGTCCTAGCTGTCAGCAACTCATTTTCCTGGAGTGCCTTAGGAGCCCAGTATGTTTTGTTTCTTAAGCTTGATACCTGGAGAGCTAAAATAACAATCTTGTTAATGAGAAGACACTGGGGCTAACTGCTGTTTTTGCAGTGTTTCCACAGGCCATACCTTTTAATTGCCAAGTGCTGGCAACTTAACAGACGGTAATGAGTACATTTTTCCTCTTTTTTGCACATAGCCCCTGAAGCACGTCAGACACTGAATTTGTTTTGGGTAAGCAGGGAAGACTCTTATTAAAAGCCAACAGAAGCCTCGGAACCAGGAGTTTATTTTGACTGGTGAGGTATGTCTTGATCGTTTGCATTCAGATGCAAGAGGAAAAAGAGATCAAGTGGATTAGCCTCAATCATCTGGGAGATGACATTTCTCGCCGTGTTTGAAGTATTTTATGAATTAGAGAATGGGCTGATTTTGAAGCCTAAATTAATTTCATCTGTTTGCCTTTGTTTGCAGCAGCAGCTGCAGAGACACACCCTGCTTCTTTGAAAAGCTTCCCCTTCCAGGGTCTGGGCTGGGAAGAGTAAGTGCGGCAGTGGTGTGGCTTCCTCGGGTGGGGAGGGGTCCGTTCTCGGCCTCCCTGGTGGGCCCCTGGCATGGTCAGAGCGGGTTGTCTCGGACTTCAGGCTGGATGCTCTCACACTCGCCCTTCGTGCGTCTCACTAAAGGAGAACTTGCCCGCTGGAGCCAACATGAGGGAAAGAGAGGAAATTATTATCCCAACCTTTCACTCCGAGCATGTTTTCATTAGGAATGAAAACCCTTCAGGGTGAACATGAAAGAGGCAGAAAGGTTCCCATTGGTCATGGCCCATTAACGGTGACTGACGCCCACACATTCGTCACTTCCCATAGGGTCTCCAGTTGTGTTTGGAATTGGGATTTCTTTGGTGTTGTGGATGGGCCAATATGCTCAATACTGGACAATAACCATGCACATATGTCCCATAATCTTCAGAACTCCACTTCGGAAATAAGGGCTGTGCATTTCCTAGCAGGAAATTATATTTACAGTAACACTGTCTGAATGTTCACAGGTCAATTTTCTAAAACCTCCCTTTTACTTAAGAGGACAGTAAGTTAACCTGGTTCATCTCAACATCAGCCCATCACTAAATCAGGCTGGCTTTTTACAGACTGATACACTGATGAGCATTAAACTGTTTTGCAGTTGAGGGAGAGAAAAATGATGTCAGATAATATAATTCACCCCCTGATGGGTCTGGAAGGAAAATAGGCCGCCCAACTTTAGAAAAGGAAGTATGTATAGAAATCAAGACAAGGCAAGTGTCCATGGGCTGTCACATCACACTGGACAGCTGCTGGTGGCAGAATGTTATTAAAAGGCCCTAGCCCGTGTGGCTCAGTTGGTTGGGCATCATCTCATGCACTGGTTGGTTCCCGGTTGGGGTATGTGCCCAGGTAGCAGGCTCAATCCTCGGTAGGGGGCATGCAGGAGGCAGCCAGTGGATGTCTAGCTCTCACATCCATGTTTCTCTCTCACTCTCCCTCTCCCTTCCTCTCTCTAAAAAAAAAAGTCCAAATGCCATTTATGGATTCACTATGAGGACCTTCAAAGTTGTAAGGTAGTTTGGTAGTTTGATGAATTTTCTGATAAGTAACTCACGTATCAGGCACTTGCCTTGTAACACAAGCCAAGCTGGACCTATGTTCTACGGTCTGCTGCTGGAGGTGGACACGAAGCTGAATGCCTGGTTCCCTCTTTCCCACCAGGAGCAGCTGTTACTGAGTCTTAGCTCTGTCCCTTCCATTGGGCCCAGAGTAAACCCATGACTTTACATGAAGTTTAAGGGGGGACCTTTTCTCCAGGGCAATTCAGCTGCTCCTGAAAAGTGCTCCCTGTGAATACTAAACACACCCCATGAGCGACCTCCTTCTTAAAATGTTCTCTCTACAATATAGAATATTGTTTAATCTTGGCTTTAAAAAAATCACTGCTTACATCTTTGGGGGAAAAAATTATCAATTCTTAAAATCTACGCAAACGTGTTTCACTTATTTTCACAGTTTCGTCCTTTCCAAGATGTACACTCATTCTGGGCTCAGACCAAATGGCACAGAACTCAGAGGCAAAAACATGTGAGTGAGCTTTTCTCCACTATACTACTGGTTCAGACTGATCTACTGGCACAAATACCTCTACCAATCACATTTTCAATAGTAAATGGTAGCAAAATATATTACCCCAAAATATGACTATAGGAGTTCAGGACCTGTCACCCCCAAATATGCAACTTCAGTATGTTGATTAGTTTGAGCTGTAAGCACTTGAAAAACAGCAAATACAGCCCTGGCCAGTTTGGCTCAGCAGTTAGAGTATCAGCCTGTGGACCCAAGGGTCACAGGTTCGATTCCTGGTCAAGGGCATGTACCTAGGTTGCAGGTTCGATCCCCGGCCCTGGTCGGGGTCATGAGGGAGGCAACCAATTGATGTGTCTCGCTCACATCGATATTTCTCTCTCTCTTTCTAAAAATCAATGGAAAAAATATCCTTGGGTGAGAATTAACAAAAATAATAGTAATGCAGCTGATACAGGGAGAGGCTTTCTCAGAACTCCCCTCATTTGCCTAAAGGCAGATCCTCCAAAAAGAACTCAATTGTCATAGACTTCCTGGCCGGCAGTCTCATCACCACCCTGGACTCTGATCACAGGAGAGGAGACCCGAGGTGGACACCACACCCAGATGAACTTCGTCACATGCCTCCCATCTATTCTTCTAGGGACCCTTTTCTTTCCTAAAAATCATTTACTCTCCCCTAAAAGACCTACCTTTCCCCTTCCCCTTTCCCTCTTAGGATGGTGTTTAGGCCTGACTTCTAAGCCACCTCTTGGAGTAACTCATCTTTCCATTGGGTCTCTCCCAAGTACACAGGTCTATATGTCAATAAACTTCAGTTTTTCTCCTGTTAATCTGTCTTTTATTACAGGGGTCTCAGTCAAGAACTCAGAAGGGGAGAGGGAAAATTATTTTCCTCCCCTACAATAGGCAGTTTTATAATTCTGTATTTCCAAGATCAAATATTTATATACAGTGAGAAGAGAATAAAAACAAGAGTGACAGAAAGAAGGAAAGATGACCTGATATGCCAGGAAACTGATGCAGGGGACACTCCTGACAGACCCTCTCCTCCTAACCTGCCCTCACCCCCTGCCCTGCACCCCTTCCTCTATCTCTAACTTGCTCCTCTTCCAGGGAACCATTAAAGCAGATTTTCACTTCAAATGGCAGCTGTGGCAAGTAACCAGAGTGACTGTCTGCCACTGTCTGCAGTGGACTCAACCCTAACATGTGACCAGGCTGGGTGGCTGCACTCAATGCCACCCGTGGGCCTTGCCCCAGTGCCTTTTCACAGCCACCAGCCAACTGCCACGCCACCACAGGCTTTGGATGCAGCTCCAACGCATTCACAAGCCTTTTTTGAATTCTCACCTGAGTACATGCTTAGAGAGAGAAGGGGAGAGAGTGAGAGAGAGAGACATAGATCAGTTGCCTTCCATGTACTCCCCCACCGGGGATCAAATCCACAACCCAAGCATGTACCCTGACTAGGAGTTCGAACCGGCAACCTTTTGGTGCACAGGACAACAGTCAAACAAAAGGGCCACTCCGGCCAGGCACAGGCATTGGTCTTAAAGGAGATTCCCTGCAGCTTGCAGGTCTGTTTGCCAAGCTTTAGGTCTAGAGCTGCCGCCGCCGTGAGATGGAGGGTGGGAAACACCTGCTCCCGTGTTCCTTCCCCTTCCAGAGACGGGCCCACAGCTCTGGTTCCACAGCTCTTTACTAGCTAAGCAATCACTTCATTGGCCAAGAACTATTCCACGTGTTTCCACAACGGGGCGATTCCTGACACGAACATACGAAAAGTGTTTTGGACTCAGGTTTGGAAAGCTATTCCTGCCACGTGGAGCTGGAGTCAGGGCCCTTGACTTTCTGCACAGGTGCCTTGAGCCTAGAAAGTTTAAAAACAGTTATAAATCTCCTTTAGCCAGTTGTTCCCCCACGAGATGGCAAAACAATCCCAAATCTGTGGGAAGGCCCTAGAAGTTAGTCATTTTCCCCCAGCAAGACGGGCAAGTCCCATGGGAGCCCCGCAGGCCTCAAAGACCATTCTCTAGGTTCTCGTTCTGATTTCCATTTAAATCAGTCTCTCTAAGCCTCCGTTTCCTCCTCCATAAAATGGGAATGATAATTCCTACATGACAGTCATTGTGAAGACACAGTGAAAGGATTACTGAAGCCTTTAAATCGGAGCTTGGCACTGTGAATGCGCTGGGATTACTGTTCCGTTATTATCACACCCATCCAACTGCAGCATCTCCTTCCCTCTGGGGATTCACTTTTGACTTATATCTTCTTGTCTTTTCTGTAAGAAAGTTATTTGCAAGCAACTGAAGGACAGCCTTAACCAACATGAAATGAGAAACAATTCTAGGGACACATATCCTGCTGTCACTGGCTCTAACGGCAATACCACATTAGAAAGTAAAACAGTCCTAATTAATACCCATCCAGGATTGTAGCTCTTGTCAAAATATACTTTTCTGTCCTCTTTGTGTGTGTGTTAAGAATATCAAATCATCTCATTTTTTTTTATCCTCACTGGAGGCCTTTTTTGCATTTATCTTCAGATAGAGCGGGAGGAAGAGAGAGAGGAAGAAAGAGAGAGAAACATCGATGTGAAAGAGACACATCGAGTGGCTGCCACCCACACGACCCCAACCGGGGCTGGGGACAAACTGCAACCGAGGTACTTGCCCTTAGCGGGAACCGAACCCAGGACTCTCCGGTCCGCGGGCTGACGCTCTAACCGCTGAGCCAAACTGGCCAGGGCAAATCATCTCATCTTTTAGTGCCTACTGTGTGTAAAATGCCATACTAAATGTTGAAGAGAACATACAGAAGTGTTAGAAAAACCTAACTTAACTTAATTCACTTATGAAGCCTCTGTCAACAGAATATCGTCCCTGTACTAGTCTGTCATTTGCAAGGGACAGAATCCCAACTGAGACTGGCTTAAGAATGATTCATTAGCTTGTGTGCCCCACGGAGTAACAGGAAAGAAGAGAGAGGTCAGTGCAGGTGACACCCCCAACTGATAACATCATCATCATCACATCCCTACAAACCGCACCAGGAGTTCAATGAAAAGAGCACACAAAATATTCTTTTTAAAATTGATAAAATGATGACAATGGAATCTTCAGAAAATTAAATCAAAGCTGACAAAGCATTCAGACCAAGTGGTCTTCCGTAGGGCAGTGTTCCAGTGCTTCCGCTCAGCCTGATTCCAGAAGCCCCAGTGGGTTAGAACCGATGGAGAGGTGGGAAGGGCCAAGATGCGCTCCTGCTATGCACCGCTGTCTCGGGGAGCAGCGTGCGGGGCAAGGCTCCGGCAGCCACCAGCTCCGGGACAACAGCTGCCCACTGCCACTTCCGGGGCCATGGAGCAGGTGTGTTTTCCCTGTCAGCTCTAGACAATGGGCTCTGCGAGGGACGGTGGGTGAGTCTGCCCTGCTCAATTTATTGAGTGCCTACGATGTGCCAGTGGGGCCAGAGAAGTGACAAAACAAAGCCCTCTTTCTCATGGAACTTGCATTCCAGTGCACACAAACAGATAACCAGACGACAGAGAGGAGAGGTGCTGAGAAGAAAGTGGAAAGGCAGGAATGGAATCCTTAGGTAGGGTGCTGGAGAAGGCCTTGCCTTCCCTGGGGATCTGGGAACCTCTGGGGTGCAGTGGTCCCAGAGGCAGAGAACAAAGCAAGCACTGATATCTGGGGGCAGGAGTCCCCCTGGCCTGTCTGAGGAGGCAATGGGTGGGGATGAGGTTAGAGGGAAGGAGCCATGGAAAAGACTCGGGTTTTAAGCTCAATAAAATTAAAAGCCACTGGGGAGTTTTAAATAGAGAGTTTTGTTTTTAGGGTTACAGGCATTAATGAAACAGAACAGGATATGACACCCCAAAATATGCCACTTTGGCATAAGAATTATTTTGAGCTGAAGGCATTTAAGTTCCTAAAATCCCTTTTCTGCCTAAAAGCAGAGCCTCCCAAAAGAACTCTATTGTCATATATATCCCTCTTCAGAGAGCAACTCTAATCCCTTCTAGGAAACAGAAGCACCTACCCAAAGTCGTGAAACTATCATATCTCCCATTCGTTCTCCTAAAGGCCCATTTATCTTTCAAAAAGTTCATGTGTTCTCCCAGAAGTGCCCCTTCGCCCTTCCTCATCCCCTATTATGAGGTTATTTAAGCCCCCAAATCTAACCACCTCCTTGAGTCACATTTCTTTGGGAACTCCCATGCCTGAGAAGGTAACTAAATCTGTTTTCTTCCCTTGCTGATCTGCCTTCTGTCAGTTTAATTTGCAGGCCCCGGGTGGAAAACTAAACAGGATAGAGGAGAAGTAGTTTGTTTCCCTGACACTGTCTTCTCTTTAGACGCCTTCTGATCCACTGTGGACCTGCTCGGAGTTAGGCTAAATCTATGAAAACAGGTTTGTTCTCAGAATTGGTGAAATGATCATGTTTAAGTATATAAACTACCTAAAAACAACAAATATATAATAATATATTTAAAACATCTTGCAAATAGTGTGTGTGTGTGTATGGTTTGTATTTTAATTTCAAAAGTTTATTGGGGAGGAGGCAAGATGGCTGAACTGGTTGGAAATCCTGAGAGCAGGGAGCGTGGAGAGGGGACAGAGGAAGCCGCAGAGTGGGTGAGTGAACTCACACAGCTGCTCAGCGTGGCTAGGAAGGCAGAGGGAAGGCGCAGCAGCGCAGCTCCTGCCCCCTGGGAAAGGGGGAACTCAGCCCCACACAGGGATCCCCAAACGAGAGCCACAGGGAAGGGAAAGGGAGCCCAGTAGCACTAGACAGTAGGAATCAGAGGTGATTGCCCCTCCACCCGGGGACGCCAACAGCACTATCCCAGGCTAAAAGCAAGTGCTTGGTTACACCCCAGCCTGGGAAGCCTGCCCTGATTGTGACTGGCTGGAGTGGCCCCCAAGCAGAACGGCACACCTGAGGAGTGGTCTGAGGGGATCACCCAGCAGGGAATCTGAGGGGCCGATTATTTGCTGAAAGAACTTTGACAGGAGTTAGTCAGAGTGCCCTGGGAGGGAGGGGCAATCCTCCACACCTCAAGCAAAGGGGAGACATCCCTTCCCCCACCGTGGAACAGGTCTGGGCTGGAGTCAGCTCCCTGGCAGCTAGGCCTGGCAGTGCTAGGGATTCAGATGTCTGGCCTGGTGGGAGCCTGTGCAGAAGTCCCACCTAGCGCGAGCCGGCCAGGCTGAAAGATTAGAGAGCCAAGCAGGGCTGTTTTCTTCTCCTTTTTTTTCTTCCTTTTTAAAAATTCCCTGCTTGGGGTGGCAACCAGGGGGTGCCAGCAACCCAGGCAGAGTTAAGGCATTGGAAGAAGAGGAAGCGACTGCCTGCGCCTCCCACAAGCTACAGGCACAACTCCCAATGCAAATCTGTGTAAACCGCCTTGACTGGACCTGATACCCTGCAGAGCCCAGTTCCATGTTGTGGTGGTGGTTTTTCTTTTTTTGTAATTTTTATTTATTTATTTATTTTATTATATATTTTTATTAACAATTTTTTTTCTTTTCTTTATTGATGTTAGAGAGAGATGGGGGAAGGGAGAGGGAGAGATAGAAACATCAATGAGAGAGAACATTGATTGGCCGCCTCCTGCATGCCCCACACTGGGGATCGGGCCCACAACCTGGGCATGTGCCCTGACCGTGAATCGAACTGGCGACCTCTTAGTGCATGGGTCAACATTCAACCACTGAGCCATACCGGCTGGGCAAGTAATGTTTATTTTTAATTCAATTTTTTTCCTCATTTCTTTTCCCATTTTTTACTTTCCTATTCTATATTTTATTTAGAATTATTACTTTCTAAAATTATTATTATTATTTCATTCATTATTTTCTACCTTTTATTTTTTATACTTACCCTATTTCTGGTCTCTGCTTTCTTTGCTTTCATATTCTTCCCCCCCCCCCCCATTCTTTTGGTCAGGCACCTTCTAGTACTGTGTGTGTGTGTGTGTGTGTGTGTGTGTGTGTGTGTTTTGTTTGTATGTCTTTTAATCTTTTTGTTGAGGCTGTTGCTTTTATTATTGTTGTTGCTGATATTGTTTTCGGATTCTTTTTCATTTGGTCTGCTTTTTACCTTGTTTGGTTCTGTTAGCACCTATATAACACCTGGCACGACAGGGTTAAGGTTGAGACTCACACTCAACAACCCTGAGGGCTAAGCCCACCCACAAATGAACAACAGCAATCAAGACCCAAATTCAACAGGAGAGCCCACATAACCCACACAAGGGTCATTCCTAGAGCACCCAGCTCAGAAGATCAAGGAGACTACTCCACTGGGTCCCACAAGGAAGCCACCTCACCAAGACTGGGAGGCATAGCAGTCTTATCTGATATACAGAAAAATACACACACACACACACACACACAAATAAACAGCAAAAATGGGGAAACAAAGAAACAGGCCCCAAATGAAATAAAAGGAGGAATCTCCAGAAAAATAGCTAAATGAAATGGAGGCAAGCAATTTATCAGATATAGAGTTCAAAGTAATGGTTATAAGGATGCCAAAACAACTTAGTGAGAACTAACTACAATGAACTTAGTGGAAACATTATCAGCATGAAAGCAGATATAGAATCAATACATAAGAACCAATTGAAAATGAAGAATGATATAGCTGAAATAAAGAATTCTCTGGAAGGATTCAACAGTAGATTAGAAGAAGTTGAGGATCAAATCAGTGAATTAGAAGGTAGGAAAAAAAAACACCCAATCAGAACAGCAAATAGAAAAAATTTTTAAAGCAGGAGGATAGTTTAAAGGAACTTTGGGACAACATGAAACATAACAAAATTCATATCATTGAGGTACCAGAAGGAAAAGAGTCAGAGCAAGGAATAGAGCAACTGTTTGAAGAAATAATGGCAGAAAACTTTCCTAACCTGGTGAAAGAAAAAGTCACTCAAGTTCAGGAAACACAGAGAGTCCTAGCCAATATGAACCCCAAAAGACCCACACATAGCTATATCATAATTAAAACAGCAAATGTTAAAGACAAAGAAAGAATCTTAAAGGCAGCAAGAGACAGAAAGTTACCTACAAGGGAGCTCCCATTAGGCTGTCAGCTGATTTCTCAATAGAAACACTGCAGGCTGGAAGGGAGTGGCATGAAATATTCAAGGTAATGAAAAACAAAGATCTAAATCATTCAAAATTGAAGGTGAAATAAAGAGCTTCATAGACCAAAAAAAAAAAAAAAAAAAAAAAAAGGCTAAAGAAGTTTACTACCACCAAACGAGCACTGCAAGAAATACTAACAGGATTGTTGTTAAAAGAAGAAGAAATGGAGAGAGAGGAACACAGGCATAAAGAATTAAAATGGCAACAAATAAGTACTTATCAATAATAACCTTAAATGTAAATGGCTTAAATACTCTAATCAAAATACATAGGAGAGCCCTGGCCTGTTTGGCTCACCAGTTAGAGCATTGGCCTGTGGATTGAAGGGTCATGGGTTTAATTCCTGGTCAAGGGCATGTACCTGGGTTGCAGGTTCAATCCCTGGCCCCAGTTGGGGTCATGCAGGAGACAACCAATCGATGTGTCTCTCTTACATCAATGTTTCTCTCTCTCTCTCTTCCTCCCTCCCTCCCTTCTACTCTATCTAAAAAATAAATCAATGGAAAAATATCCTCAGGCAAGGATTGACAAAAATAAAAAGACACAGGGTAGCTGAATGGATAAGAAAACATGACCCATATATATGCTGTCTACAAGAGACCAGTCACAGAACAAAAGTTTTACACAGTATGAAAGTAAAGGGATGGAAAAAATTTTCCATGCAAATGGAAAAGAATAAAAAGCTGGGGTAGCAATACTCACATCTGATGAAATACACTTCAAAATGAAGGTCATAACAAGAGACAAAGAAAGTCACTACATAATATTAAAAGGATAGATCCAAAAAGAAAATAAAACCCTGGTAAGCATATATGCACCCAATATAGGAGCACCAAGATATATCAAAAAACTTCTAGGGGACTTTAAGGGAGAGATCGACAGCAATACAATCATAGTAGGGAATTTTAACACCCCACTGACATCATTGGATAGGTCTTCTAGACAAAAAATTAACAAAGAAACAGAGACCATAAACAACACACTAGATCAGATTAATTTAATTGATATTTACAGAACATTTCACCCCAAATCTGAAGAATATACATTCATCTCAAGTGCGCACAAGACATTCTCAAAGATAAATCACATCTTAGGACACAAAATAAATCTATAAAAGTTCAGGAAGATGGAAATTATATCAAGCATTCTCTTGTAGCACAATGGCCTGAAACTAGAAATCAACTACAATAAAAACTGTCAAAAATATTCAAACACATGAAGGCTAAATAGCATGTTATTAAACAATAAATGGGTTATCAAGGAGAGCAGGGAAGAAATAAAAAAAACTTCCTGGAAAGTAATGAAAATGAACCAACAACAACACAAAATCTATGGGACATAGCAAAAGCAGTCCTGAGAGGGAAGTTCATAGCAACAGGCCTACCTCAAAAAACAAGAAAAATTTCTAATAAACTATCTAACCTTACAACAGAAAGAATTAGAAAGAAAACCCCAGAGTAAGGAGAAGGAAGGAAGTAATAAAGATCAGAATGGAAATAAATGACACAAAGTCTAAAAATAAATAGAACAGATCAATGAAATAAAGAGCTGGTCTTTTCAAAACATAAATTAGATTGATGAACCTTTAGTCAGACACACCAAGAAACAAAAAGAGAGGACCCAAATAAATAAAATCAGAAATGAAAGAGATGAAGTACCACTGACACCACAGAAATACAAGGATTGTAAGAAAATACTATGAACACTTATACGTCAACAAATTGGACAACCTAGGCAAATAAACTCCTAGAATCATACAGTCTTCCAAAACTCAACCAGGGAGAGTCAGACAACCTGAACAGGCCAATAACAACTAAGAAAACTGAGGCAGTAATCAATAAACTTCAAGCAAACAAAAGCCCTATCTATACCAGACGGCTTCACAGGGGAGTTTTACCGAATATTCAAAGAAGAACTAACACCTATTCTCAAATTCCAAAAAATTCAAGAATAAAGAAGACTTCTAAACTCTTTTTATGAGGCCAGCATAATCCTAATTCCAAAACCAAATAAAGATACTACAAAGACAGAAAATTCCAGGCCAATATTCCTGTTGAATATAGATGCCAAAATCCTCAACAACATATTAGCAAATCTGATCCAGCAATATATTAAAAAATTATTCACCACTACCTAGTGGGATTTATCCCAAGGATGCAAAACTGGTACAATATTCACAAATCAATAAATGTGATATACCACATAAACAAAATGAAAGATAAAAATCATGTGCTCACATCAATTGATACAGAAAAAGCATTTGACAAAATCCAGGCACCCATTTTGATAAAAACTCTTAGCAAAGTGGGAATAATAAAGGCCATATATGACAAACCTACAGTCAACATCATACTCAATGGGAAAAACTAAAAGCATTTTCCTTAAGAAAAGGAACAAGATAGGGATGTCTGCTTTTGCCACTCTTATTCAACATAGCACTGGAAGTCTTAACCACAGTGATAAAACAAGAAGAAACAATAAAAGGCATCCAAAGTAGAAAGGAGGAAGTGAAACTGTCATTATTTGCAGATGACATGATATTTATACATAGAAAACCCTAAAGACTCCAACAAAAAACTACTAAATTTAATCAATGAATTTGGCAAGTAGCAGGATACAAAAATTAACATCCAGAAATTGATGGCATTTTTATACACCAATAATGAACTGTCAGAAAGAGAAACTTAAAATATATATATATCCCATTTACCATTGCAACAAAAAAATTAAGATACCTAGGAGTAAACTTAACCAAGGAAGTAAAAGACCTGTTCTCAGAAAATTACAGGACATTGAAAACAAAAATAGAGGAAGATATAAATAAATAGAAGCACATACCATGTTCTGGATTGGAAGAATCAACATCATTAAAATGTCCATACTACTGCCCTGGCCGGTTTGGCTCAGCGGTTAGAGCGACCCACAAACCAGAGAGACCCGGGTTCGGTGTCCGCTAAGGGCACGTACCTCGGTTGCAGTTTGTCCCCTGCCCCAGTTGGAGTCGTGTGGGTGGCGACCAGTTGATGTGTCTCTCTCACATCAATGTTTTTCTCTCTCTCTTCCTCCCTCTCTCCCACTCTATCTGAAGATGAATGCAAATAAAATAAAATAAAATGTCCATACTACCCAATGCAATGTATAGAGTCAATGCAATCCCTATTAAAATACCAATGGCATATTTCACAGATCTAGAAAAAATACTCTAAAAGTTTATATGGAGCCAAAAATGACCCTGAATAGCCACAGCCATCTTGAAGAAGAAGAACAAAGTTGGAAGGATCACAATACTGGCTATCAAGCTATACTATAAATCCATTGTCATCAAATAGCCTGGTACTGGCACAAGAACCAGCATATATATCAATGGAACAAAACAGAGAACCCAGAAATCAACCCAAGACATTATACTCAATTAATATTTGACAAAGAAGGCAAGAGCCTACAATGGACTGAATAAAGACAATCTCTTCAATAAATAGTGGTAGGAAAATTGGACAGGTACATGCAAAAAAAGTGAAACTAGATCACCAACTTACACCATACACAAGAATAAACAGAAAAAGGATAAAAGACTTAAATATAAGTAGTGAAACCATAAAAATCCTAGAAGAAAACATAAGTAGTAAAATCTCAGACATCACATGTAGAATTTTCACCAATACATTGCCAAGGGCAAGAGAAACAAAGGGAAAAAATTAATAAATTGAACTATATCAAACTAAAAAGTTTCTGCACAGCAAAAGAAACCAGCATAAAAATGAAAAGGGAACCCACTGTATGGGAGAACATAATTGCCAATGATACATCGGATAAGGGGTTAATTTCCAAAATATATAAAGTATTTATACAAATCAACAAAAGGGAAACAAACAATCCAATTAAAAAATGGGCAGAGGACCTGAATAGACACTTCTCCAAAGAGGACATACAAATGGCCAAGAGACATATGAAAAACTGCTCAATGTCACTAATCATCAGAGAGATGCAGATTAAAACAACTATGAAGTACCACCTCACACCTTCCAGAATGGCTACCATCAACAAATCATCAAAGAGCAAGAGCTGGTGAGGATGTGGAGAAAAGGGGACTCTACTACACTACTGGTGGGAATGCAGACTGGTGTAGCCACTGTGGAAAACAATATGGTGTTTCCTCAAAAAATTAAAATTTGAACTGACATTTGACCCAATGATCCCACTGCTAGAAATATATCTTAAGAATCCTGAAACACCAATCAGAAAGAATATATGCACCCCTATGTTCATAGTAGCACTATTTACAATAACTAAGATCTGGAAGTGGCCAAAGTGTCCATCAGTAGATGAGTGGATAAAAAAGCTGTGGTACATTTACACAATGGAATACTATGCAGCTGTAAGGAAGAAAGATCTCTTACCCTTTGAAATGACATGGAGAGACCTGGAGAGTATTATGCTAAGTGAAATAAGCCAATCAGAGAAAGACAAGTATTACATGATCTCACTTATTTATGGGATATAATGAACAAAATAAGCTGATGAACAAAATAGACCCAGGGAACAGACAGACAAACCTCAAAGGAAAGGAGTGGGAGGGCAGGAAGCAATAAACCAAAGAACTTATTTGCATAGGTACATAACCAATGGACACAGACAACAGTGCAGTGAAGGGGGCAGGGGAGGTGGAAGCAGGGTGGAGGGTGTCAATGGGGGGAAAAAGGAGGCCATCTGTAATACTTTCAACAATAAAAATAAATTTTTTTCTTAAAGCTGTGGTGAGTATGCCTCAGTGGTTAGAGTGTCGGACAGCACACTGAAGGGTCTCAAGTTCAATTCCTGGTCAAGAGCATGTACCTGAGTTGCAGGTTCAATCCCTAGCCCCAGTTGGGGCACTTGTGGGAGGCAACCAATCAATGTGTCTCTCTCACATTGATGTTTCTTTCTCTCTCTCCCCCCCTCCTTCTCTTCCTTCCACTCTCTCTAAAAATCAATGGAAAAATATCCTCTGGTGAGGATTAACAACAACAAAAAAGTTTATTAAGAAGCCTTGCTACTCACAATCTCTGTCATCTCCTTAATTAACCTTATAGATGGAGACTGTTCTTCAAGAAGCCTGTGTGCATTCTAAGCTCAGAACTGTTGCATTTTGCCCTCTCGTGTGTTTCTCTTTCCTCAAATGTAAGGGAACCAGGCCCTCGCTGGTTACAGCCATGAGAAGAGGGCACCAGAGAGTCCAGAGATGAATGAGCTAAGGCCAATGGGCCAATGGTGTGGTCTAGGATGGACTTTTTTCTCCTCAATGAATAGCCATGGTTAGGAAGTTCTCTCATGGTTAGGATGTTCTCTAGTCCTGTATCGTTGACACATTGTCACTATCACATCAAACAACAGAAAAAGTCCTTGTAACAATGCTTGCACTTTCTTTTTTTTTAACTTATCTTTATTGTTGAATGTATCACAGATGTTCCTCGTTTTTCCCCCATTGACCCCCCTCCTCCCCATTCCCGCCCCCCTCCTGCCTTTCTTCACACTGTTGTCTGTGTCCATTGGTAATGCATATATACATATAAGTTCTTTGGTTTATTTCTTCCCACCCCCTAACTCCCCTTCCCTTTGAGGTTTGTCAGTCTAACAACCAATTTGTACTTCTTAATCCCTTCACCTTTTTCACCCATTCCCCCAACCCCCCCTCCCATCTGGCAACCAACAAAATTTCTCTGTATCTATGAGAATGTTTCTGTTCCGCTTGTGCATTTTGTTTGTAGATTCAATTGTCAATAGATATGTATTCATTGCCATTTTGTTTGTTCATATTTTTTATCTTTTTCTTCAAGAAGACCCTTCAACAGTTCATATAATAATGGTTTGGTGTTGATGAACTCCTTTAGCTTTTCCTTGTCTGGGAAAATTTTTATCTGTCCATCGATTCTAAATGACAGCTTTGCAGGATAGAGTAATCTTGGCTGTAGGTTCTTGCTTTTCATCACTCTGAATATTTCTTGCCACTCCCTTCTGGCCTGCAAAGTTTCTTTTGAGAAATCAGCTGACAGTCTTATGGGAACTCCCTTGTAGGTAACCAACTGCTTTTCTCTTGCTACTTTTAAGATTCTCTCTTTGTCTTGAACCTTTTGCATTTTGATGATGATGTGTCTTGGTGTGGGCCTCTTGGGGTTCATCTTGTTTGGGATTCTCTGTGCTTCCTGGACTTGTATGTCTGTTTTCTTCACCAATTCTTGCACTTTCTAAAGAAAGTACTGAAACCCTTTCCCAGAGACACACTGCATTGTTTCATCTGGGAAAGTAGGTGGGTGGAAGCTCTAAGAAGTCACATACTTTACTGAGATACCTTAAAGGTCAGCTGCTAACTCGGAAGGGGATCAGAGAAGGTGGTTCAGTGAGCCTGGTTCCCATCAATCACAGACATTCAGTCTGTGTCTAAGTTAGGGTCTTAGTATGGGTAAAACTGCACACTCACTTGGCCATAGTCCCTACACTATTTATTTATCTGCTGGGCCCTTTGATGTCTTAATTATATCCAACTTGCCTAGATTTAAATTTCGGTGGCCAGCCCGGCCGGTGTGGCTCAGTGGATTGAGCATGTCCCATGGACTGAGAGGTCCCGGTTCAGTTCCCCATCAGGGCACATGTCCGGGGTTTCGGGCTTGATCCCCAGTGGGGGGTGTGCAGGAGGCAGCTGATCGATGTTTCTATCTCTCTCTCCCTTCCTCTCTCTCTAAAGAATCAATAAAAACGTATTTAAAATAAATAAATAAATAAATAAATAAATAAATAAATAAATAAATAAATAAAATTCAGTGGCCAGGTCTCCCTATGTTCAGAAGAATCTATAGAGCAACACAAATACCAGAAAAGCAAAATGTCCTGGGAAAAGGGCTTCCCTAACCAACTCATTAATGAATGATTCCCCAGAGCATCGTGGAGACCAAGAAACAGGATATTTCTCCACCCCCATCCCACCTCCACCTCTTTGGTATAAAAGCCTATTTCTTATTACTTAATTAAGTTTATAACATCATCCTGGGTGAAGGCTTTATATTCATGCAGCCTTGCAGAAAATAGCTCAGAACCCCACGAGGACAGCAGTCGCCCACCAAGTCCCCAACCCCCTCCTCTGCCATTAAAATGTTAATGTTATCAAATGCAACAATCAGAGAATCAAACCTTTACCTGCTTTATCTGAAGTGAAGGCATCTAGTTCCTTCTCTTCCCTCCTCCAGCTCGCCCTCCATGCCATACAAGCATTGATCTCTAGCTTCTCCAAAGCTGGTGCAGCTGCTCTCTCCCGGCAGAAACAGCTTTCAGTGGTGCCTGTTGCCCTGGTGGCCCAGCCTCAGGGATCACAAACCCATAAGTGGGGCGCTGAGCGCCATGGAATGGCTGCTGGCACTGGGCCCCTCCACATCCTGCCCCCAGATGGAGCAGGGGCTGCTCCGGCAAGAACACAGACTTGAAAGCAAACTGCATTTCAAGGCACAACAGTTCGTTATCATGGGGAAATCTTGGCTTTTTGCGTTATCTCTAATATTGGTCACTTGTTCTATCTCTAGCTCTCACTTATAAAAGAGACATTGGTCCAAAGATCTCACCATGTTTTTCTATTCACTCAAGACAATAGAAATTCTAATTTTCAGTATAATCCATGAGAACATCTACAACTCCACCAGAGTGATTCAGCTTTTAAATCTGACCCCTAAAAACATCTTGCATTTTTAAAGAACATTCTAGCTTGGGAAGTGCTTCGTGTACATTTCTTTACCAGGCCTGTGAAGCAGGAGAGGAAGCCTGTTTCACCAGGGCTCTCAGTGGCTGGCGCCGCACCCTTCACACCATAGCAGGCGGCTGCGACGGGGAGTGTTTCAAGCACACTTAGAATGAGCCAAGTTTCATTCTAACAAAATTGCACAAAATGCATCGCTACTTTTAAGACTTTGCACACTTCATCCAAATATTTAAGACCATACTGTGTGCCAACCTCTGGCTAAACTAAGTACAAAGGATGCTGTAGAGAAGAAACAAACAAAAGGGATGGTCCCCTTAATTTAATGGATGAGAATCATATTACTCTGTAATCACACAAAGTAAATGGAAAGTTACAACTTTTAAATATATGGGACGATGACTTAGTCAAGGAGAGCTGCCCGGAGGAAGTGACCCCTGAGCTGACATATGGAGGACTGGGGACCTTCAGAAGAGGAGAGAAGGGAACAATATTACAAGGAGAGGGTCCACTCCATAAAGGTGCTGTGATATGCAGAACACAGATGGTGAAGGGCCCAGGAAGGCCATTGTCAGGGGGCACAGGACACAGGAAGCATGGGGCGAGGGCAAGATGAGGCTGCAGAGGGAAGGGGGCACTGGCATGCAGGAATTATACGGGAAGGAATGGAAGTGAGGAAAGGTAATGGAGTTCAGATGATATTGAAGCAATGCAGATGACAGATAATGAGAGCCCAAACTGGAGTGGTAGGACAGAGAGAGAGAAGTGGGAGAACTCCAGAAATGGGAGGTAAAACCAATGGGAGTTCATGATGGATTGAGCATGGATAATGAAGAAGAGGGAGATGTCAGGGTATCATTTTTTTTTTAATATTTTGTGCTTTAATGATTTTGTGCTTAAATATATATATAACAGGTGTCTGGTTTCATGATTAATGCTCCCAAAAGCAAGTTGTATGTGTGCCATAGTGAAGTTCTCAGACCCAGAATCTATGAAGTGCTCCAACAGGTTTTAATTATATCAGACCTAATGATTCTTTAATGCTCTGAGTGTTTAAGTAACCGGTCCAAAGTGATGATGGAGTCATGATTTACTGCTAAAGACAGAACCACATAGAAATTAAGACATTGTGGTTTAGGAAATTAGGGCATTGCTACTTCCAAACTCTAAAAGTTCATTTCATAGCAGTTTACAGAGAAGTGAAACAGCATTCAAAGAAAAATTCATTCGAGTGCCAACGAATCACTGTTGAAGGAGAAAAGTGAGGTGCACTAACCACTTTACCAGAAATATTTTTATGCTTTAAGGTATTTAAAGGTACTTTAGGTATTTAAAGCCTGAATGCAGAAATCAACCCCATTGTAGGCTGAGGAATAAAAATTCCCCCAAGTTCAAACCAACGCCATGAAGTTAATATTTTTATTTCATTCAACACATATTTAGTAAGTGAACTACCTTGGGAAAGTTACTTAATATTTTGGGTCTTGGTTTCCACATCAGTAAAAAGGGGATAATAATAGTACCTGTTGTATAGGCTTATTGTAAGGATCGAGTGAGTTAATTCACGTGAAGGACTTAGACTAGCTCTGGAGCCTGGCTGCCTCCTAATCACCATCGTGGGCCACTCAGCCTGAACTAACTATAATCTCACCACACTTGGCCTTCTTTTCTCTTTCTCAAAACCTTCCCATATGCATTTTCCTTCATAAAAATACCGTTTCTGGCTGGCTTATATTCGTCCTTCATGTGTTGTCAGGGCAAGAACAGCGGAAAAAGATATAAAAGCCAAAGCTGACTACACACACACACACACACACACACACACTTATATAAATCAGCACACAGTGCTATTAGGGGCTGAGGCAGTGTCTATATGAAATCAGTGTCGTAATAAAAGCATGAGACTCTCGTGCAGGAAGTAGCCACAATGTTTTCCCCTGTATTTACCTGACCTATATAAGAATATTTCATCCTATTGTGGTCCATAACATTTGGATTTTTTTCATGCAATTGTGAATGTATTAGGGAGGTTCCAAAAAACTGTTAACCATAAATTATTAAGACCATGAAAAATCAGTCTTGTGAAAAAAAGTTGTAATGCTCAAAAGAAGGACAAGACTCACAAATGACTGAACACCTGCCTTTAGAAATACAAGTAGATTCCATTTAGAGAATGCTCTATCTGTGGAAAAGAGAAGGAGACAGCTTCCTTACACAACGAGACAAAACATTTTTACAACAATATAGTATGCTGACAACTAGATTCTTGATATATGAAACATCTAGATTGTCTTCCTCAGGATTAAGAACCTGAGGGCCCTGAGTTAGAATCTCGACCCTTCCACTAACTAGCTGGGTGACTTTGGGCAAGTAACTAATCTCTCAAAGTCTCAGTTTTCATTTCTGCCAAATAGAAATAACAATATCTACTCCATGGGTTTTTATAAAGTTTATATAAGATAAACATTTGTTTCTGGCTTTTAGTAATAATTCAATGAAAGCTGGCTCTGTTGTCCACTTCCTACCTCACTCCCCTCAAAGTTGGTTAATAAATATTGGTTGTTTTTTTTTTATTAATTTATTTTTGTTACAGATGTTTCTCCTTTTTTCCCCATTGACACCCTCCTCCCCATCCCCCCACCCTGTCCCCAGCTTTGTTGTCCATGTCCATCAGTTATGCATACATGCGCATAAGTTCTGTGGTTTATCTCTTCCCTCCCCCCTCACCCCCTCTTCTGAGGGGTGTCAGTTTATACCCTACTTCCACATCTCTGGGTCTACCCTGTTCCTCAGACTGTTATGTTCATTATATTCCACAAATAAGTGAGATCATGTGATATTTGTCTTTCTCTGCTTGGCTTGTTTCGCTTAGGATAATACTCTCGAGGTCCCTCCACGTCGTCTCAAAGGATAAGAGATCTTTCTTTCTTACAGCTGCATAGTACTCCATTGTGTATATGTACCACAGCTTTTTTATCCATTCATCCACTGATGGACACTTGGGCTGTTTCCAGATCTTAGCTATTGTAAATAGTGCTGCTATGAACATGGGGGTACATGTATTTTTTCTGATTGGTGTTTCAGGCTTCTTAGGGTATATTCCTAGAAGTGGGATCACTGGGTCAAATGGCAATTCAATTTTTAATTTTTTGAGGTAACACCATAGTGTTTTCCATAGTGGCTGCACCAGTCTGCATTCCCACCAGCAGTGTACTAGAGTCCCCTTTTCTCCACACCCTCGCCAACACTTGTTGTTTGATGATTTGTTGATGGCGGCCATTCTGACAGGTGTGAGGTGATACCTCACTGTTGTTTTAATTTGCATCTCTCTGATGATTAATGATGTTGAGCATTTCTTCATATGTCTCTTAGCCATTTATATGTCCTTTTTGGAGAGGTGTCTATTTAGTTCCTCTGCCCATTTTTTAATTGGGTTCTTTGTCTTCCTTTTGTTGAGTTGTATGAGCACTCTGTATATTTTGGAAATTAACCCCTTATCTGATGTATCATTGGCAATTATGCTCTCCCATAGAGTGGGTTCCCTATCTGTTTTGGTGGTTGTTTCTTTTGCTGTGCAGAAGCTTTTGAGTTTGATGTAGTCCCATGGGTTCATTTTTCCCTTTGTTTCTGTTGCCTTAGGTGATGTATCAGTGAAGATTCTACTGCGTATGATGTCCGAAATTTTGTTGCCTACATTTTCTTCTAGGATTTTTATGGATTCACAAGTCACATTTAAGTCTTTTATCCATTTTGAGTTTATTCTTGTGTGTGGTGTAAGTTGATGGTCTAGTTTCATTTTTTTGCATGTAGCTGTCCAATTTTCCCAACACCATTTATTAAAGAGGCTATCTTTACTCCATTGTATGCTCTTGCCACCTTTGTCAAATATTAATTGAGCATAATGTCTTGGGTCAATTTCCGGATTCTCTGTTCTGTTCCATTGGTCTATATGCCTGTTCTTGTGCCAGTACCAGGCTGTTTTGATTACAGTAGCTTTGTAGCATAAGCTGATATCCGGTATTGTGATCCCACCTACTTTGTCCTTCTTTTTCAAGATTGCTGTGGCTATTCGGGGTCTTTTTTGGTTCCATATGAACTTTTGAAATATTTGTTCTAGTTCTGTGAAATATGTCACTGGTATTTTGATGGGGATTGCATTGAATCTATAGATTGCTTTGGGTAATATGGACATTTTAATGATGTTAATTCTTCCAATCCATGAACAAGGTATGTGCTTCCACTTTTTTATATCTTCCTCTATTTCTTTTTTCAATGTCTTGTAGTTTTTTGCAAATAGGTCCTTTACTTCTTTGGTTAAGTTTATTCCTAGGTATCTTAATTTTTTTGCTGCGATGGTAAATGGAATTGTTTTTTTAGTTTCTCTTTCCATGAGTTTATCATTGGTGTATAGGAATGCCGTTGATTTCTTGACGTTAATTTTGTATCCTGCTACTTTGCCAAATTCATTTATTAAGTCTAGTAGATTTTTGATGGAGTCTTTAGGGTTTTCTATATATAATATCATATCGTCTGCGAATAATGACAGTTTCACTTCCTCCTTTCCAATTTGGATTCCTTTTATTTTTTCTTCACGTCTGATTGCTGTGGCTAAGACTTCCAGTACTATGTTAAATAAGAGTGGCGAAAGTGGGCATTCCTGTCTTGTTCCTGTTCTTAAGGGAAATGTTTTTAGTTTTTGCCCATTGAGTATGATGTTGGCTGTAGGTCTTTCATATATGGCCTTTATTATATCAAGATATGATCCCTCTACTCCCAAGTTGCTGAGCGTTTTTATCAGAAATGGGTGCTGGATTTTGTCGAATGCTTTTTCAGCGTCTATTGATATGATCATGTGGTTTTTATCTTTCATTTTGTTTATGTGGTGTATCACATTTATTGATTTGCGAATGTTGAACCAGCCTTGCATCCCTGGGATGAATCCCACTTGGTCATGGTGAATAATTTTTTTGATGTATTGCTGGATCCGATTTGCTAGTATTTTGTTTAGGATTTTGGCATCTACGTTCATCAGGGATATTGGCCTGTAGTTTTCTTTCTTTGTAGTGTCTTTTTCTGGTTTTGGAATTAGGATTATGCTGGCCTCATAAAACGAGTTTGGGAGTCTTCCTTCTTCTTGAATTTTTTGAAATAGTTTGAGGAGAATGGGTGTTAGTTCTTCTTTGAATGTTCGGTAAAACTCCCCCGTGAAGCCATCCGGTCCTGGGCTTTTGTTTGCTGGGAGAGTCTTGATTACATCTTCAATTTCCTTAGCTGTTATTGGTCTGTTCAAGTTTTCTATCTCTTCACGGTCCAGTTTTGGGAGACTATGTGTTTCTAGAAATTTGTCCATTTCACTTAGATTGTCGAATTTGTTGCCATATAAATGTTCATAGTATTTGCTAATGATCCTTTGTATTTCTGTGGTGTCAGTTGTTACTTCTCCTCTTTCATTTCTGATTTTGTGTATTTGGGTTCTCTCTCTTTGTTTCTTGGTGAGTCTAGCTAAGGGTCCATCAATCTTGTTTATCTTTTCAAAAAACCAGCTCTTTGTTTCATTGATCCTTTGAATTGTTTCTCTGGTCTCTATGTCGTTTATTTCTGCTCTGATCTTTACTATTTCCTTCCTTCTACTTGCTCTGGGGTTTTCTTTTTGTTTGCTTTCTAGTTCTTTAAGTTGTGAGGTTAGATAGTCTATTAGAAATTTTTGTTGTTTCTTGAGGTAGGCCTGTAGTGCTATGAACTTCCCTCTCAGAACGGCTTTCGCTGCATCCCATAGATTTAATAAATATTGTTAAAAACAAAACTCCAGGCCCAAAATGGAGTTGCTTATGCTAAGTCCCACATCACCAAACCAGGACTTAATTACAGTTTTGGCTCTTTCAGAATTGGAATCTTAAACCAGTCAATCAGGAATCACCTGATCAGCCCTAGTTAGGTCATCTGACTGATAGACCCCTGTTATCACCTAAAGGAAGTGACCTTGCAATAACCAACCCACTTTTTCACCTACTATAATAACTTCCTTGTTCCTGCTCCCTCTACCCATAAGTCTTTCATTTGGTACAGCTCCTCAGAGGACAGAGGACATTCTATCTGCTAGATTGGATGCTGCCCAATTCACGAATCATTGAATAAAGCCAATAAGATCTTTAAAATTTACAGTTGAATTTTGTTTCATATATATATAGTTGCTGTTAATCCTCACCCGAGGATATTTTTCCATTGATTTTTACAGAGAATGAAAAGGAGGGAGGGAGGGGGGGAGAGAGAGAGAAACATAAATGTAAGAGAGACATATCAATTGGGTGCCTCTCGCATATGCCCCGACAGGGGCTGGGGATTGAACCTGCAACCCAGGTATGTACCCTTGACCAGAAATCGAACCCATGACTCTTCAGTGCACGGGCCGACACTCTAACCATGAAGTCACACTGGCCAGGGCTGAATTTTGTTTTCTAACAGTATTAAGAAATGGTGATCAAGAAATACATTTTATTTCTGCATGCACTATATATGAGGATGGTTGAGTGCAGAAGGTGCTGTATCCTCAATGAAATTAATCTGTAAACGATGCATTTGGGAAGAAGATGGAGTTTGTTCAGGAAAAACAAAAAGGCATTCTTGATGAATAAGCAGTAGACCACAGGATCAATAAAAATGTTTAAGCAGTCAGCAATTTGGCTAATTTACACAGGTGATTGACTGGGAGAAGGAAGGTTGAAGAGTTAAATTTAGATAAAGAAATAGACCCTTCCTTGGAGAAAATTTGAACATAATGACTGCATCACACATTTTTTTAGTTAAAGACAAACAGAAAAGACATATGTCTCCTTTGTCCTTATCTTTTAAGGAAAACTGAACAAATGGTACATTCTTGAGGAATGGAGTAAGCGGCGATGAACCGTGTGTTTTCCGATGTGACCTGGACATGCGTCAATGTCTGCAGTGCCCTCGGAACCCTGGGAGGACCCATAAAGCTGATGTATCCAAATCACAGCCAATGATGAAGTTAACTTACTTCTTTGACATCAATAGCATTGTTCATGCAGAATTCATTCCTTAGGTCAAATCATTTGATAGATCTCAGCGCTGCAAAAAGAGGGAATTCTAGCTCAAGGCTTCAACTCAAACTGTTCCTCTGTGAAGTTTTGATATTTAAAAAACAACTGCCAATACACCCTCCTTGAACAAACTTTAGTTAGACTCCTCTGAACCTTCTTCTCAGGCCTCAACCTTTGGACTTCCACGTCCATCTTTTCATCACCTGATTTTAGCAAAATCCTTTCTAAGTCAGTTTAGCAGGAATCCCCACACTCAATATCTGATCACCATTGATTATCTGATCAAATTCCTCATCCCCCTCCCTTGGTATCTAATCACCACTAGCCTGCTTTCAGCAAGATCCTGTTACATGATTTTAGCCAGAATCCCTCCTTACCCTGAGTCACTTTCCACCCTGACCTCCGCCCTGCTCCTTGGCTGTACATCCCCCTTGTATTTGGAATTGAGCCCAGTGCTATACTGAGATCTCTCTTCCCCTATTACAATAATAGTTCCTGAATAAAATTTATTTTCACCACTTAACTTCTGTCTGACTCTGGTTTTCTTTAACATTTCCCAGCCTGGTCACTCACCTATTCCCCAGACTTGGCTCCAGTGACTTCTAACTGTTCCTCAATATCAAACACACCCTCAGAAGATGAAGATTCCTACCTCACTCCCCTCAAATGTCTTTACAGATCAGTAAAGATCTATGAAGGTCTGTCTGTGTTGTAGGCCTAGAAAATAAAACCAAAAGAGGGTCTGTGGAAATCTTGGCATTGTTTGAACAAATGACCCCAGGTGATCACTTTCAAGGTGACAACTATTATTTGACTGTTTGTGTGTTCTTGCTTAAAGATCAGATTGCTTCATAGTCATAGCTCTTGTGCTCATTAGATAAATCGCAGATACATGACACCTAATTACTTGAATTAACTTGACTAAGGGTCTTAATCTGAATTATCTCCAGTTTCACTTCCTAGCTCACTTTTGCAGATTCCTCAGGCTCTTAATAAAACTTTTTTTTTTTTTTAACTCTTTGGCCTATGACAAGGTGAAGCTTTTTGTGTGTGACTTCTCCAGTGTCCCCATCAGGCCATCCATATTTGAAGGAATTTACTACCATCTTTACTGGTCAAATCCCATAATCTCAGACCTTGAATCAGACTTTCTCTCTCTCTCTCTCTCTCTCTCTCTCTCTCTCTCTCTCTCTCTCCCCCCAACCCCCCATCACCCTCTCTCCACTTTTGAGTCTCTTGAGCTCCCCAGTCCCCATTTACAAACCTGCCCCTTCCCAAGTCTTTCCCTACTGCCTCCACAGCAGATTGTTTTAGTTTCTGTTGGAACATCTATCTGTCTCTCTCACTACCCAGTAGGCCTTCACCTTTATCCATCGCCAGTCATCTACTGTGGACCTCAGTCTCACGTCCCAGGGCACCCAAGCCCCTGACTCCCTTCTCAGTCACATCTGCCTCCAACCCCACACCCACTCAACCAGGCAATGCACCAAGGCACCATTGTTTTCAACATAACCACTAGACTGCAGACTTAATTTTTTCTTTCCTTTTTTAAAAAAGGGGTACTTTGCCATAAGCAATCAGGGTTTAGGTTGCCCATTCTGTCCCAGAGAAGTCCAGAAGAGACAATATAGGGACAAGAATTTATTTGCTGCCCAGCTGGTGTGGCTCAGTGGATTGAGTGGCGTCCCATGGACTGAAAGATCCCAGTTCGATTCCTGGTCAGGGCACATGCCTGGTTTGCGGGCCCGTTCCCCTGGAGGGGGCATGCAGGAGGCAGCCAATCGACGCTTCTCTCTCACATCGATGTTTCTCTCTCTCTCTCTCTCCCTTCCTCTCTCTCTCCAAATAATCAATAAAAGCATATTTTTTTAAAAAGAGTTTGTTTACTAAGTCTTTGAGAGCCTTACAAATGTCAAACACTATTTTCAGCTCAGGTGAGCCCTGTGCTGAGCTGGGGCCTCGTGCTCTGGGCCGGCAGGTCTCTAGACAGGCTGCTCATCCCTCAGGCACAGCCTGGCCCTGAGAGACAAAGCCCCAGAAGCCACCCACCCAGTGGGAGCAGCAAGGTCTGCAGTGAGGTGAGAGGGCTGCCAGCACTGAGTACATCTAAAGATCCTTCTGCTGTTTTCCTTCAAATAACTTCCAAAAGGGAATATCTCAGAAAAATCTGAGAGCATTCAAAGAACAAAGATGTGAAAGGGGCTGGGAAATAGGACCCATGAGGAATGAGGAAAAGATGCTATGATTCTCAGTCTGAAGAAAAGAAAGCCTAGAGGCCATTTAACAACGGCCTGCAAGGTTTAAAGGGATATTCCTCAGAGGATGGAGACCAGCTGTTCACTGTCTCCAGCAAGGACAGAAAAAAAGGAAATGAGCTCCAGCTTCCACATGAGTGGTTTAAGCTAGAAAATAACCTCTGCCGATGAGCACATCGGACTCGGGATAAGTTATCAGGGATATCAGGGCCTCTCCTCTGGAGTTCTTCAAAAAGCCAAGGAGCCCGTTTTCCTGGACAGATGAGTTGCGATCCTGTCAGCAGGCAGAGGGGAGCGGAGGCCCAAACAGTGCCCGTCGGCTCACCAGCCACGTGAGTTGGTGACTTTGTTTTACAAATAGCCGGCACTTTTGTCCTCGCTGGATGTCCCGTAGCATACTGGATTTTGGACTCTGGCGTTTGCAGAACGGAGGCAGGGGAGAGGTGAAAGAGAAGGCACGCACGGAATGAGAAGAAGCAAAAGCAGCTGATCATTTTCCGTGGGAGAGGAAGGGAGCCTCCGCAGATAGCTCAGCGGAGGCCCTTAGTCGCTGTCCATTGCTACAGTAAGAATCGCTCACTTTTTTCATATGAAAATTAGCTCCAATATAAATACACTAATTGGCCATTCTTTCCTTCTTTCTGAGTTTCCTGGCATCCATTCCTTTATACCTTCAACATTAGCCTGTTTCAGTTTCCTGCACAATAAAAACCAAGGACAGACTCTTAGTACTGAATCCAACACTTTATTAATCTAAAGCCAAAAGTTTTGGTATAACATTACCCACCGATTAAACTTAGACCCAGCACCTAATTCCTAGATATTTTTGTTTTAATTCCTTAAGACCTTTGGGTATCTCTCCAGCCTTCGGACTTCTTCATTAAGTCCAACGCTGATGCTGACTCCTGTGTCCCCAGAGCCAGTGTCTTTGAATCAGATATGCATCCGGAGACAGCCATACCCACTGGGCTGAATCGCCCAGAAACATCCCCCCACCTCTCCATGGACAGCAGGGCTGCTCTAGGAGCCGCACTCATAATGTGGGAGAGGGACACCGTCTGTCTCTAGCATCTGCTCCCACTCAGAGCAGGCCCTGGGGATGGCAGGAAGGAAGAGACCCTTGTCTTTCAGTCTCATCCAGGGTCCAGTGGTCTGGCTCTGAAGCAGCCACCTTCAGGGCCTCTTTCTTCAGACAGCTGCAATTGCAGGTACCAGGCTGTGAACCCCACGAGAGCTTGGCCTGCTCTGTCTTGTTCTCTGTTATGTATTCCTGGTGCCTAGAACAGTGCCGGGCACAGAGTAAGAGAGTAATCAATATTCACATTCATCGACTGAGCAAACAAATGCCCGAGCAGGAATGAACCTTGGAGACCTTCCGTTCCCACCCCTCAGTCCAAAGTTCAGCACAAGGCTCGCCATAATTTTTTAAAACCTTTCTGTACTGTCTCATTTCCTCACTGTAGGAAATATATACCTTTTCTGATTAATTAGTCCGCGCTAAAATGTTAATGAGTACTAACAGGTTAACCTCTCTCTCTCCACCCACCCCCTCTCTCTCACTTTGCACCAGCCCCTCCTTTGCTGGGCAATGGGCATTCATCCCCAGATGCAGAGAAGAAAGAAGTCTCCTCCACAGAGCGCCTGAATTTTTGAGTTTATGCCAAGAAACAGCCAGCTGGAGCAGAACCGGTTGAGATTAGAGTTTCACACATCCGCCAAGGACAGATTCTCCTGGCCGCCCAGGAACTCCGGCTCACACAGCCTTGCCCAAGTAGGGTGAACACAGAGCGGGCCCCAGGAGATGTAAGAAAGGACAGTGATGCTCAGGGGCCCCAGGGAGCCCCGTTGTCACCCCAGCCTGGGACTGCCAGCAAGTCCCTGAGGAGCCAGGCTGTGCTGAGGTGAGAGACCGAGTAAAAGCAATTGACTGGAGCAATTCCAGCTCCCAAACCCGGCTCTGTGTGCCCAGAACCGCCTGGGAGCTTTTTATTTTTATTTATCTATATTTTTAATCCTCACTGGAGGATGTGTTTTCATTGATTTTTTTTTTTTCCCCTAGAGAGAGAGAAAGGGAGTGGGAAACAGAGAGAGAAACATCTATCGATTGCCTCCGCACAAGTCCTGACTGGGGATCAAACCCACAACCTGGGCATGTGCCCTGACTGGGAATGGAAATCACAACTCTTTGGTGCTCATGACCAGGCTCTAACAAACTGAGCCACACCAGCCAGGGCCACCTGGGAGCTTTTTAAAGGCAGATCTGCTGTGCCCTGGCCCAGATCTACCGACTGTGTCAGAATTGCAGAAGGTAGGTTCCAGAATCTGTGGGGTTTTTTGTTTGTTTTTTGGGATTGTTTTTTTTTTTTATCCTCACCCAAGGACATTTTTTGCATTTATCTTCAGATAGAGAAGGAGGGAGAGAAGAAGGAAGAGAGAGAGAAACATCGATGTGAGAGAGACACATCAACTGGCTGCCACCCACACGACCCCAACCAAGGCCAGGGACAAACTGCAACCGAGGTACGTGCCCTTAACGGGAACTGAACCCAGGACTCTCTGGTCCGCAGGCTGACGCTCTAACCGCTGAGCCAAACCGGCCAGGGCGAATCTGTGTTTTTTTAAAATACTGTGATTCCAACATCCAACCTAGTCTGGGAATAGCAGCCCTACTGGCTGATTGACCTATATTCCCTCCCTACAATTCTTTCCCTATTGGGAGGGAATTTGGCTCACCAAGTTATAGCACTTGACTGTCAGCATCACTAAAGCTTTTCTGTCATTTCCAGGATGACTTTAAGTCTGTGTTCCTCTGTGTCACATGTGAGTGTGACATCTTGAAACCAGAATTTCTGCTGAGAAACTGATGTGAGTTTGACTTTTCCTCTATTGTGAATTAGGAGATGAAAAGCAGTGCAAAATTTCTTTATTCAATTTAAAAAATCCTAGCACCCTGTCTGTCAGAGAGGGGTAGTGAAGGTGAATAAGCCGCATTCCTTTATCTTGGGAGATGGGCAGCGTGGTGGGAAGCTGGACATGTGAACGGCTGGGCCGCAGAGCGTGGTGGAAGCGAGAGTCCTGGCGGAAACAATCTTCGCTGGCACTGGGCTCTGGAAGGATGGTGTCAACCAGAAGCTGAAGAATAAGGATCCTGACACTGCACCTGCAGGCTCTGCCCCCAAGCATGTTCCAGGCGAGGGGACCTTCAAGGTCCCTGAGGTTAGCGTTCTCAGTTCTGTGCATGGCTGCATCTAGCCCTCTCTGTGCTTATTCTGGAGCTGGGCTTTTGAGTGAGTCCATAGGAGGGAGCCCTTGTGCTTAAGCTCCAGTCTGAGGATCTGAGGCTCCATCTCTTTCCGTGGCCAAGGCATTGTTCCCACACCTGCCCCTGACCCCAGTTTCTTCCTTGGCTTCTCTTGCCCCCTCTCCTGCCCTGCATCTTTGCTGCAAATCATACCTGTTGCCTCTTCTGGCTCTCCATGACCTTGGCCACCTGCCCTGGGAAATGTCACTCTCCCCTGCCACACCCATCTCCTGATACCATACTCTGCCTGCTTCATGCCCCACTATTCCCTTTATCTGTCATTCTCCCCTCCCTCGACCCCTCCCATTATTCTGTCTTAATGGGAGCATCTGATAATATGAATCATAAGTTGAAAGTGCCCACTTAGAGGATTTTATGTATAAATGATTCGGTGTTCTCTTTATTTACTATTACCATACAATTAGTGCCCTTATAGAAATTCTCGACCTTCACGATAATTACCTGGGGATGCCTTTAAGTAACACAATGCCTGGCCTCTACCTTCAGATATTTCCATTCAGTTGGTCTGAAGCTGGGCTCTGCATCACTATGTGAACAGACTTCCCAGGAGATGCTAACGTGCAGCCAGGCCTGAGATGTACTGATTTATAGGAAAATCATTCACGATAAGTATATATTCAAATAGTCCATTCCCAGAAGTCTTGATTTGAGGAAGACAGTGGCTCCTTAACTACATTTTTTTGAGGCAAAGCGAGAGATCTTAAAGCCCACCCCACCCCACCAACTCCCAATTACCAGTAAAAACAAACAAACAAACAAAAAAACACCTCTGTGATAAAGGCCACAAACACATAATTTTACATTAAAAACAATGCTATATATACTTTAAAGGTGTCCCAGAAATGTTATAATTTGCTATTTTTTATAACTTATTCAAAGAACACAAATTCACTAGTAACACGTCACCAATAATCTGTCCCTGAGTGAGTAAATATCATCATTGTCTTCAGCAGTAGGCGTATGGATGGGCAACACTGAAACAATACCACATCCATATGTGGATTAAAGACTAGTTACTGGAAAATAATAGACCAAAAATCCTCTGTGAAAATGCACACCATGAACATTATCACCAGCACTGAACATCACTCCAACTAACAAGAATTCATTATTTAAAAGCATGACTGGCAGCCACCTGATATCACAATCACACTTACACAAGTGAAATGGCATCGTTTCCCTAGTTTGCAAGACTCTCTGGAGTGCCTGCTCAGTGCTTGCTCCATAATGTAACCAATGTCAGCAGCGTGGCCGTCAACAGCTTAGAATACTGGTGCACTGCCATCAATAAATGTTGGTAATGAAATAGATTTGCTATTAAACATAATGACTCTTAATTACTCAGTAGGTTAGTGGTAAGTAGCTCTATAAATTGAACATAAAAATAAAAACTTATGAAATCTTGCCTCATTTGCCCAAAAGAATCCCCCCAAAAGCACATATTTTTACATTTGTATCAGCACATAAGGTGAACACTCCTGGTCAAGGATCACACCATTAGGTTTCTAGTTTTTTGAGGGATGGAATTTACTGCCTTTTGAGAAGGGAAAGGTGTTTTGTTTTGTTTTTCTAAATGCCCATTCAGGTACAAACCTGCCTGGTTACAAATACCCCCCTGGAAGCAAACATTTGTTATTCTAATGAATGTATTTATTAATTACCTGCTCTTTCAGACAAAAAGAAATGTGTTTTTAATAACTAAGGAAGTGAACATACCAAGTGCAAAAAAAGAAATCACTTTGAATAGGAAGTTTTCCAAGAGCAAATTTGGCATAGCCTGAATGACTCATCCAAGTTTTTGATGAAAAAAATTTTTTTTCTCCAAAATGGCAATTTCTAAAGACTGAGAAACAGGGAAAATATCAGCCTAAAAATATAGCAGTATAAACCAGTATAAACTCCAATATCTAGATCAAACAGGACCAGTAAGATCTGAATGTAAGAAAATCCAGAAAACCTAGAGTCTCTGAACCCCTTTGCAAAGATACTAGAATTTTGAGGCTTAGCTCAAATGGAAAAAGTGAAGCTTGATTTTTGCTCATTCTTATTCTCTCAACTTCCAGTAACAAAATAGCCGCCAGTTCCTGGAAATGTAGAAGCTTGCAATTTGAGCATAATTACTTTAATAAGTATAAAGTATATCCTATAAATATAAGACATTTTAATTGTGCAAGTTTAAAACTAAGAATTTCTATTTTCAAGTTTCTGGAGAGCAGGAGGTTCATGTGGTTTTTATCTCAGGACCTCCCAATACCTGGCACAGTACTTTCTATATCATAGGCATTATCAAAAACATAGTGCTTTAATTAACTGATAGGCCTGAGAGCTCACGGAGCAGGGAAGCTCCTAAGCATAAGCAGCCCCTCCAAAGAGCCATCTTCCAGAAGACACCATAGCACACCAGCTTAGAAAACAACCCGTTCCTTCTATTAAGTAAGGGACGCTTTCAGTCAATTACCAGCACCTCTATTTAATAGAGCTTTGCCTCCAAGTTCACAGAACAAGCAAGCCCTCAACTTTTGGGGGCTCATCCCAACTACCACTTGCCTACAGGGTCTCTGTGGGGCACCAACAGAACCCACATCTGACAAGAATAAGCCTCAAGCTTTCCAGATTTTTGCTCCTTTTATAAGATAATCAAGCCCATACTCTCACCACTGACCAGTGTGTCCCAAATGTCTTATTTCAGGCTGCCATAACAAAATACCAAGGAGTAGGTGGCTTAAACAACAGAAAGTTATTTCCTCACAGTTTGGGAAGCTGGCAGTCCAAGATCAAGGTGCAAGCCTTCTCACCGTGTCTTCAAGTGGCCTTTCTTCCGAGTGTGTACAGAAAGAGAAAGAAGGGAGCTCTATGGTTTCTCTTCTTAAGATGACACTCATCCTATCAGATTGGGGCCCCATCATCAAAACAGCACGGATATAGAACAACTCTGGGGCCAGGCGACCTGGGGGCCAGGTGAACGTGGGGCCGGTGATCTGAGGGCCAGGCCCCTCTCCTGCCAGACAGCTCTGCTCTGCTCCTCCTCAATGGTCTGCTCTGCTCCAGTAAGATATCTTTAGTATTTCAGCTCAGCCAAGGAGGCACAGTCTTCACTCTTTATGGGAAGAAAAGATGTGCTCTGGAGCCAGAGGGGAGCTGGTTTATATGGATACAAATCCCCACCCCTGATCCCTGATTGGTCCGTCCTCATGCAAATGAGGACTCCAAATCTTCATAGTTTGGTCCAAAAGGCACTACCTTGATGGTCAGAATAGAGCTGCTCTGATTGGTTGTAGCTGCACAGCTCTGATTAGATGGGGAAAGCCTCAATCCTATTGGTTGAAATAGGATTCCAGGAACTTTATAAGGACTGGCTCAGCTGGCAGAAAGGCAGTTCGGGGTAAAGGCAGGCAGTTCAGCGCAGGCTTCCAGTTGAAGTACAGTTTGCCTGAGAGGCCCCTGTGCAGAAATGGCTACTAGGCTCTGTTTTTGGTTTGGTTTGGGGGGCGGAGGTTGTGGGGTTTTTTTGGTACGTACCCCTAGCAGGACTCTCTGGTCCGCAGGCCGACGATCCAACAGCTGAGGCAAACCGGCCAGGGCTGTTTTTGGTTTTTAATTTGAGCCCAGTTAGCCACCAGGAGCCCTTCTTAGTAGGTGTCATCACTGTGTCCCGTGCCCCCCATCAGGGTTCACACCAATCACTAGGGATCCCCTAAAGCACTTGATTAAAATAAACCCAAACAAAACCAGTTTCCCAGTACCTGGCCGTGGATGTTCTGATTTCAGAAGGATGTTCTGATTTCAGAAGCTTGAGGAGTAGCCCAGAATCATCCACGGTGATTCTGATAATCAGACAAGTTTGGTTAAATTAACCTGCCTTACAGTGTCGAAAGTGTGAGTTGACTTTCTCTCCATCCAGGTTCTTTTCCTTGTCCTGCACACTTCACAGGAGAGTCACTGGAATGGCCACATCTTATAAAATCTCAGTGTAAGAACCTTTCATTTTCATTGTTGTTGCTGTTCATCCTCACCCGAGGATATTTGTCCATTAATTTTTAGATAGAGTGGAAGGGAGGGAGGGGAAGAGAGAAAAAAGGAAACATCAGTGTGAGAAGGACACATCAATTGGTTGCCTCCTGCATGACCCCGACCAGGGCCAGGGATTGAACCTGCAACCCAGGTACACGCCCTTAACCAGGAATCAAACCCGAGACCCTTTAGTCCACCAGCCGATGCTCTAACCGTTGAGCCAAATCAACCAGGGCAAGCCTTTCTTTTTCATAACATAAATTTTACCATTTTAACCATTTTTAAGCATACAGCTCTGAAGCATTAAGTACATTCCTATTGCTGTGCAACCATAACCACAACCTTATTCCAGCACTTCTGCATCTTCCCCAGCTGAAGCTCTGTACCCAGTAAACACTAACGCCCCATTCCTCCTCCCCAGCCCCCGCAACCCCACTCCACTGTCTGTCCTCATGAATTTGACTGCTCTAGGTACTTTATATAAATGAAATCATACAATGTTTGTCCTTTTGTGATTGGCTTGTTTATTCAGCATAATGTCCTCAAGGTTTAGCCATTTAATGGCATGTGTTGGAACTTTCTTCCTCTTTAAGGTTGAATAATACTCCACTGTATATACACATCATATCTGGTTATCCACTCATCCACCAATGGACACTTGGGTTGCTTCCACCTTTTGACTATTGTGAACCATGCTGCTCAGTGAACAAGGGTGTACAAACATCTATTCAAGTCCCCACTTTCGATTCTTTTTGGTGTATACCCAGAAGTAGAATAGCCGGATTATATGGTAACTCTATGTTTAATTTTCTGAGGAACCGCCCTACTGTTTTCCACAGCAGCTGCATCTTTTTCATTCACTGCAGCAATGCCTGAGGTTCCAATTTCTCCACATCCTCAGCATTTGTTATTTTCTGTGGGTTTTTTTTTTTTAATAGCCATTCTAATGTGTGTGAAGTGGTATCTCATTGTGGTTTTGACTTGCATTTCCATAATTATTAGTACAGAGTTTTTCTTTTAGGGAACAAAAAAAAGGAAAAACGTAGCTCCAAAGATTTAGGTTGGAAGATGGTCCCAGGAAATGGAAGCAAATGTGCAAAACCACAATAGAAGAGAGAGAATGACGTGGGAATGCAGCTCCACAAATGTTAATCTCCAAAACATTCTTTAAAAATAAATGTGTTGTCTGTCATCTTAAACAATACAAAATCAGGAAAGTATCACTGCCCCCAAGGTATAGGAAAAACTGAATTGCCATGAATAAGCTTATAGTACATAAACTATAGGCAGAAAATCAAGAAATAACTACAGCAACATTTCTCCCACTTTATTCACTTACCACTTTAAAAATTCAGAGGAAATTCAATCCATCATGAGTTCATTCTCACAGTGATGAGTCAAATTGATAAAAATCTTGCAGCTCGCTAGAAGACAGGATCAAAAATGCCTGTGTCACTTTAAAAATCTAAGCCTCGTGTTTTGTCAACCAACATTCTTTGCCCAGAAGATCTACAGGTTTGGGGTTAAGCAAGATTCCCTAGGATAGTAATCAGGACAAAAGGATTAGCAATGGAAAATTTGGCATCAGGCTAGGGAATGTTGTGGAAAAAATGCCAGTGTCTAACTTCCTTCCTCACATACACAGAAAGGACTGTACATCCATAACACACCCATAGGTTTTAAAAACGTGAACTAGTTTAACCTAACAGATATGTACACTTGGAATTGGCATTTGAAAATTCACTCTAAAGGGAATTGAGTCTGCTAATTCTGCACAAAATACAATATAAAAACAGTGCTCCAGCCCGGCTGGTGTGGCTTACGAGTTGAGCGTCGACCCATGCACCAAGAAGTCACCGGTTGGATTCCCGGTCAGGGCACATGCCCAGGTTGTGGGCCCCATCCCCAGTGGAGGACACGCGGGAGGCGGCCAATCAATATTTCTCTCATCAATGTTTCTATCTCTCTCTCCCTCTTCCTTCCTCTCTCTCTAAAATCAATAAAGAAAAAATATTTCTAAAAAAGTAACAGTACTCCATTTATTGTGATGTACATAAAATCAGCATCCTTTTTTTTTAGTTCTTACCCGAGGATATTTTTCCCATTGATTTTTTTACAGAGGGTGGAAGGGAGGGAGGGAGGGAGGGAGAGAGAGAGATCGATGTGAGAGAGACACATCAATCGGTTGCCTCCTGCATGACCCCAACCGGGCCCTTGACCAGGAATCGACCCTTTGGTGCATGGGCTGACGCTCTAACTGCTGAGCCACACTGGCCAGGGCAGCATAGATTTTTATTTTATTTTATTTTATTTTATTTTTTTTTTATTTCTTTTATTTCTAAGATGCAGTCAGCTTTCAATATACCACATTATTTGGCCAGAAATTTAATTCTTATACTTCTTTCTCCCTTCTCAAATCACATATTATCTTATGCAGTCAAAAATAAAGCCTTAAGAATGTTCTGGAGTTTGCATTTCCTTGTGAATAACAGCAGAAGTTCATCGGAATCATCATAAATGATGCCACTTGGTTTCTTTCTTCTTTTTTTTCTTAATGGATTTGAGAGAGAGGGAGAGACATCGTTCTGTTGTTCCACTTATTTATGCATTCATTGCTTGATTCTTGTATTGCCCTGACTGGAGATCAAACCCGCAACCTTGGCATGCCGGGATGACACTCGAGCCAACTGAGCTACTCTGCCAGGGCCGCAACTTGGTTTCAATCTGATGTTAATTTCAAGTTGTCTGTTCAAAAGGCTGTCCTCTCGGTACTGGGATCACACACCTGTGATTAATCTGGCTGAGTGCTGGGGCTGCAATTGTTCCTTCCCATGACTGCAGCTGAAATAACAGTCTTTGTCAGTAAAATAAGCATAACCCCTGGAGCGCCTGGACCAGTGGATAATTGTGTAGAGAAGTGATAATGGGAGGTTAGGGTCCTCCCAGTGGTCACCCAGATCTGGATGAATGTGAAAAGTCAGAGAGAACCAGAGAAACATTGTCCTGAGGGGGAAAAAAGATCTCTCCTTTCTAGGCAAGCATTAGAATTCGTTTACCTTCATCAAAATCAGCATCCTAATTTCTGAGTTCAGCTCCTGTTACATAGTCACTCCTTCTACACCCAAGATTTCTGTTGGTATAAACTTCTTATAGCCAATAATCAATAATTTTGCCAGAGATCTTTGCATAACTCTTTCCTCATGCATGCCTCAAGCGGTCACCGTTAAAAAATAAACTGAGGCCCTGCCCAGGTATCAGTTGGTTAGAGCATTGTCCTCATACATCAAGGCTGCCAGTTGTGAGTTGTAGGTTTCCCTGGTCAGGGCACATGTAAGAATCAACCAATGAATGCATAAATGGGTGGAACAACAAGTTGCTCTCTCTCTCTCTCAAAGGAAGGAAGGAAGGAAGGAAGGAAGGAAGGAAGGAAGGAAGGGAGGGAGGGAGGGAGGGAGGCAGGGAGGGAGGCAGGGAGGGAGGCAGGGAGGGAGGCAGGGAGGGAGGCAGGGAGGGAGGCAGGGAGGGAGGAAGGAAGGAAGGGAGGGAGGGAGGGAGGGAGGGAGGGAGGGAGGCAGGGAGGGAGGCAGGGAGGGAGGCAGGGAGGGAGGAAGGAAGGAAGGAAGGAAGGAAGGGAGGGAGGGAGGGAGGGAGGGAGGGAGGGAGGGAGGGAGGAAGGAAATGAACTAAGGCATATTAAAAATTTTAAGAGTTCATTTGAGCATAAATCAATAGGAATCAGGCAGCCCCAAACTGAAAGTGGTTAGGAACACTCCTCGGACAGGACCAGGGGAAAGACTTTTATAGAGAAAAGGCAGAAGCAAAGCACGAATTGGCTATTGCAAAGTCTTTCAATTCTATAACCTTGAGGCATTTACAGGCTTAGGTTTTGGCTTGCTTACACAGGCCGCCATGGTGTTAAAGCTACCTGAGTCTATGGCCTCTGTTTAATTAATTTAACATCATTAATATTGAGCAGTAGGAAAACAAAATAAATAACTGTCCTATATGTAGTACTATTTAAAATACGAATCATTTGTTTAGAGCCGATGCCTTTATTACAAGAATTAGTTAACAAACTATATTGACTGAGGTTGGGTATCACACAGAAAGTAGCCTCATTCCAACAGAACTCAAGGGAAGGCTCTACACCTGATTTTGTCTTCTCTGCATACCATAGTCATGACTGCATTTGTTAGATAGTATTACCTCCATTTGAGAATCTATTTTTTTTAACATACTCAATAGAGTTTTTAACCTAAGACATAATAAAGACAGCAAAAGTGTCACTATTACCAAGGATTTCCATAAACACTTGGAAATAAGATGATTCGCTCTAAAATCAACTCATAATGCACAAGGGGATCCCCAAAACAATAATTCTCAAACCTTAGACTTAAGTTGCATGTTGATTTAAATGTTATACCCCCAAGCTCCATCCCCAGAAACATTCATTCAGACCATCTCCCAGAATGAGCTCCAGGAATCTGCATTTTTAATTGACTTTTTAGAGAGAGAGGCAGCAGTGTAAGAGAGAAATATCGATTGGTTGCCTCCCACACACACCTGGACCAGGAAACAAACCCACAACTTGGGTATGTGCCCTGACTGGGAATTGAACCCACTACCTTTTGGTGTATGGGATGACACTCCAACCAACTGAGCCACACTGGCCAGGGCAAGGGATCTGCATTTTTAACCAGCACACACACACACACACACACACACAGTTCTGATGCACATATGCAGGGGTTTACCCTTTGTGAAATACTGCCCTAAAAATGATGGGACAATTCACAGATACCAAGTTTGACCTAATCTGACACTCATTCATAAGACTATAAGACTATGGTGAGCTGTAGAATCTTTAAAAAGGAGGAGGAGGAGGAGGAAGAGTAGGAGGAGGGAGGGGAAGAGGAGGAGGAGGAGAAGAAGAAAAAGAAAGGAGAGAGGGAGGGAGGAAGGAACGAGGGAGGAAGGAAAGGAAGAAAAATAGAATGGCAGAGACAAATGTTGGCAGTGACTGTTCAGCCTGGGCTAAGGGAGAGAAAGAGCCATAATCTAACTCAACAACTCTCCCTGCCTGGGCATGATGGCAGGTACTCCCTACTGTGAGGATGGACACATCAGATCATCTCAGTTGACATCATTAAACGTCTGAGTTATAAAACTAACACCCCTCACTCCGATTTCTGTGGTCACTAAGCAAATTCCGCTTACAGAATTTTACTTTTCACATATCCTGCCTTTGCTATTGACCAAAGGCTGCCAGTATTTGGTCCCCCCTGGCCCTTTTAGTAATAATAAGCTGGCAGTCACTTTGGTTTCTCCATCATTCTTTGAGTTTGGTTCATGTGACTCCACCCCTGAGAAACTTCCACTCTCCACCATTCCTGGGTTGATAAATTAGGTTTCTGCAGTTCTGGGGCTTAGGAGCACATTCTCAACTATAAAAAAATTTCCAATGAAATAACAAATTCTCGGACCTCCTGGGAACATGCTTGGCAACACCCGACCTCACCAATGATCATTTCCTTCCTGTTGAAGCCTCCTTGCCAAGAAGCTGTTGAGAGTGATCGAATCCACTTTTGGTGAAGGGCCTCTAGGCTATTTACAATAAACTATAATCAAGGGCCAGAGTAGGTTCTGATATTAGTCTCCATTGTCTCTCATCAGAGCCTGAGTATGGAACAGACCAGTCAGGCATGAGAGAAAGACAAATGTCAAGTTCTCACATCAGCTCTGCAACTTACTCTAAATATGGTCACATTCTGAGGTTCCAGGTAGACATATCCTTTGCAGGGGACACCATAAAACCCACTATACCAAGGAAAAGGCTTCCCACCCAATATCATGTTCTGTTCAGCTAGGCCCTTAGAAAATGCTGACCAAGTAACCCAGGTTTGCTTGCTTAAATGGTGCTATGTGGTGACTGATGCTAAGGTTTGTAAGCAGTCCTGCCAGAACACAGGGCAAACTCAAACCCAGAAGTGCTTTTCTTTATGTTCTACATATTGAAATTATTTTTTATTCTTTCAAACTTCAAAGGCTGCCCTGAAATATTGCATGGCTGTAGTGTCAAATCCTAAGAGAGTTCATGGCAACCAACCTTTTTGTAACCAAGAGCCTCCACGTTCATTTCGGGCAGGAGATCCTGACAGCAAAGGCCTTGAGAGAAGTGAAAGGGGAAGTCTGTACCAGACCATGCTCAGGAGTCCTGGTTCGCAGAGAGAACAGTGCAGTGGGCAGGCAGGTGGCAAGTAAGACAACAGAGCAGCATCAATACGTTGGATGGCAATCCATGAGTTGAGATTTTAGGGTCTTTTAATGCAAGCTAAGAGGTTGCCTGTCACCTATTCAGACATATTATCTCCCTGTGGAATGCAGTCTTCCACACCAGAATGTTCTTTTCATTCTATTTTGCTGTTATCACACCATCAAGAGTAAAGAAACAGCCCTGGCTGGTTTTGCTCAGTGGTTAGAGCGTCGGACTGCGGTCCAGAGAGACCCGGGTTTGGTTTCCACTAAGGGCATGTACCTCGGTTGCAGTTTGTCCCCGGCCCTGGTTGGGTCGTGCGGGAGGCAGTCACTCGATGTGTCCCTTTCACGTCAATGTTTCTCTCTCTCTGTCTCTTCCTCTCTCTCCTTCCCACTCTATCTGAACAAAAAATGGAAAAATGTCCTCAGGTGAAGATAAAAAAAAAAAAAAGAGTAAAGAAACAACTAGAACCCTCCCTAGTGCTCACAGTTATTGGAAGGAGTAATGAAGAAAACAAACAGAATACGCTTGATGTAATGTGACACTTCTAATTGAATTGTATTGCTTTTTTGTCCCCTTCTTTGCCTTTTAGGTCCAGACATCTTGATAATATACACAGAGAGGGGAAAAATGATATTGATCTCTATACCCAAAGAATTCATGCCTTTTCCCATGTGTCACGAAAGTATTTGCATTTATAAATCACTGAGTTCACACCAACCTGAGAAAAGGTTTTTTAAATATGTTTTTTGTTTTGTTAATCCTGACCAGGGAATATTTTTCCATTGATTTTTAGATAGAATGGAGGTGAGCAGGGGAGAAAGAGAGAGAGAGAGAGAGAGGAACATTGATGTGAGAGAGACACATCCATTGGTTGCCTTGTGTACGACCTTGGGGTCGGGAATCAAACCTGCAACCCAGATATGTGCCCTTGGTCAGGAATAGAACCTGCGGACCTTCAGTCTGCAGGCTGACGCTCTAACCACTGAGCCAAACTGGCCAAGATTAATATGTGTTTTTAGGGAGAGGGAGAAAGAGAAAGAGAAATATCAATGTGAGAAAGAAACATTGATTGGTTGCCTCCTGCACGCGCTGTGACCAGGGATTGAACCTGCAACCTGGGTATGTGCCTTGAACGGGAATCAGACAGACAACCTTTGGGTGCACAGGATGACGCTCAATCAACTGAGCCACACCAGCCAGGGCTAAGAAAGCTTTTTTGGGAGATCCAAGATGGTGGCAGAGTAGGTGGAAGCTACACTCACCTCCTCCCAGGACCAAACTGGAATTACAACTAAATTATAGAACAATCAACCTAAGTTATCAACTGAAGACTCGCTGAAGAGCAGTCTTATAATCAAGAATTTATGGAAGAAGCCACATTGACACTGGTAGGAAGGGAGGAGATGCAAAAGGTCTGGCCCCAACCCCACAGGCAGCAGCTGAGGTTCAGGATGGATATCTCAGCTGTGGGGATTCCCCCTGAGAAGCATGAGGTCTAAATCCCAAGCCAGGCTTCCCAGCCCAGAGTATCAGAGCCAGGAAGAGGTACCCACCTACCATCTGGCAGTGAAAATTTGCCCAGCCGGTGTGGCTCACTGGTTGAGTGTCGTCCCATGCACCGAGAGGTCACTGGTTCGATTCCCAGTCAGGGCACATGCCCAGGTTGTGGGCCAAATCCCCAGTGGGGGGCATGCAGGAGGCAGCCAGTTGATGTTCTCTCTCATCGATGTTTCTATCTCTCTCTGTCTCCTTTCTTCTCTCTCTAAAATGAATAAAGAAAAAAAAATTTTTTTTTAATCAGTGAAGATTCTGTCTGCCAGGGAGAGACAGGAGATGGCCAGAGACAGAGGCACCCTCTTAAATGGCCAATGCACAAAATCTCATTTGCAGCCACTCACCCTGGGCTCCAGTGGAGGGAGGGGGGAGCCAACTAGAGTAGTATGACAACAGGCAAGTTTGTGGCTCTGGGGAAAGAGCTGAAGGGACAGCCACCAAGATTTCTGTGCTGAGCCACTCACACCACAGATGCCATCTTTCTTAGGTGAAGCACTCTCCTCCTTACGGCATCGCCCTGGGGAAATACAATACCCCCACCCTCTGGACTCCTGTCTCCCACCCTGTGGAGCTTGTGCCTTGCTGAACAGTTAGCTGCCTGGGGTGGAGTGTAGAGGTCTGAGAAGGCCCAAGGGGTGTCAGTGACTGAGTAGTAGGGCCTTGGGGGCACCTTCCCCTTACAAGAGATCCACTAGCCCACTCTCTGTGCTTCAGGCCGCCCTGATTCCTGACTCCTGGTGACTCAGCTCTGACAAGGTCTGAGCAGAATCTGGGATAAACTGAGTTGTGTGGATCAGGGGCAGGGGCCACTCCCCTCACCTTCCCCCAAGCCTGACCAGCACCTCCCCTCATGGGACATCCACTAGCCCCAACCTCCCGACTTCTGGTGGCCCTGTCCTGCTGAGATCGAGCTCCTGACAGAATCTGGGACGAACCCAGTCGCAGACACAGTGAGACTGTGATGGTACAGAGTGCACAGGCACTGCTCTGACAGACTGGGATATTCTATACTAAACCTTACTTTGTATCAAAAGTTAAACAGACTTTAGTACAATAAGTAAAAATCAATTTCTGTTTTGAAAAAGACTCAAAGACTTCTGGTCAAGACAGCGGCATAGATAAATGCAGTACTCACCTCCTCCCACAACCACATCAAAATTACAACTAAACTACAGAACAGCCATCATTCAGAACTGCCTGACATCAAGCTAAATGGAAGTCCTACAACTATGAAATTAAAGAAGCCACATCGAGACTGAGAGGAGGGGCAGAGGTGTGGATGAGCTGGTCCCACACCCACATGTGGCAGAAAAAAATCAGGAGGATACCTCGGCTGGGAAGGTCCTCCCTGAGGAGTGAGTGGTCCTCGTCCCTCACCAGGCTCCCAGCTTAGGGTTCCAGTGCCAGGAAGAGAAGTCCCCATAATTTCTGGCTGTAAAAACTAGTAGGAACTGAGGCTGAAGGAGGTTGAGACTGTTGGAGCCCCAGGCAGCTCCTCTTAAAGGGCCCAAGCAAGGACTTACTCGGACTCGGACCCTCCAGGCTTCAGCGTGGGGGAGGCAGCTTGAAAGGTACCAGAGACATACAGGGAAGAACTGAGTTGTTTGGCATTGGGGCGAGAGCTGGAGGGGCAGCTTTCTCCTGGACAGACTTGCTGTCAGAGGCCTTTGACTCCAGCTACCTGGCTCACATTACTTGCCCTGCCCTGGTGATTCCCTGAGGCCCTGCCCCACCCAACTTTTGGATCCATCCAAGCTGTTTCCAATGGCTTTACCATAGGATTGGCCTGTCTTGGATTCTGCTCCAGAGTTTCCTAAAATCTCTCAAACAAGCAGCATCTGGTCTCAGCGAGCCCCATACCTGTCATTAAGTGGCCCCAGGCTGACACTAGAAGCAGCCAGCCTTGGTTCACAGCTTGGTTTTTCCTGGGCACCTCCAAGCCCAGCACAAGCAGCAGCCATCTTGCAGATCGCTTTGTAGCTTATGCCGGTAGCCCTGGGTAGAACACAGGCAGTGGCTGACCTTGCCCCAGAGCCAGCACACCCAGTGGACAGCTTCAGAACAGAATGAAACACCACCAACAACCACCTCCACAAGTGACACACTCAATGAGTGGACTCAGTGGGTACCAGAACCCTGCCGAAGTAAGTCTTGCTCTGTGTGGTGGGCCCCTACACAGCTAGTCCTCCAACATAGTCAGAGGCCAGTGGTCAGTGGGCACAGCCAGTCCTTGCAGCTGATCAGCCTGAGTAAATCCTTTCCACTGATATGCCAACAGCAATCAAGACTCAATTATAACAGAAGGGTATACAGTCCACACGAGGGGTGCACCTTGAGAGCCCAGTGGGGGTGACCAGGTAACCCTGTGCTACTGGACCCTATAGGACACCTATAACAATAGACTACCCTAGGAATCCTAGGAAACATAGCAACTCTACCTAATACATAGAAATAAACATAGGGAAGCAGCCAAAATGAGGAGACAAAGACACATGTCCCAAATGAAAGAAAAGAACAAAATTCCTAGAAAAGAACTAAACAAAATGGAGATAAGTAATCAATCAGATGCAGAATTCAAAACATTGGTTATAAGGATGCTCAAGGAACTTAGTGAGAATTTCAAGGAACTTAGTGAGGATTTCAAAGAACTTAGTGAGAACATCAACAACATAAAAAAGGACCAATCAGAAAGGAAGAATGCACTAACTGAAATAAAGAATAATTTACAGAGAATCAATAGTAGAGTAGGTAAAGCCAAGAAGCAAACCATTGATTTGGAATATAAGGAAGCAAAAAACACCCAATCAGAACAGCAAAAAGAAAAAAGAATCTCCAAAAAATAATGAGGATAGTGTAAAGAGGCTCTGGAACAACTTCAAGCATGCCGACATTCGCATCATGGCAATGCCAGAAGGAGAAGAGAGAAAGCAATAAATTGAAAACCTGTTTGAAAAAATAATGACAGAGAACTTCCCTAACTTGGTGAAGGAAACAGACATACAAGTCCAAGAAGCACTTGAAGTCCCAAACAAGATGAACCCAAAGAGGTCCACACCAAGACACATCATCATCAAAATGCCAAAGGTTAAAGACAAAGAGAGAATCTTAAAAGCAGCAAGAGAAAAGCAGTTTGTTACCTACAAAGGAGATCCCATAAGACTGTCAGCTGATTTCTCAAAAGAAACTTTGCAGGTCAGAAGGGAGTGGCAAGAGATATTCAAAGTGATGTAAAGCAAGGACCTACAACCAATATTACTCTATCCTGCAAAGCTAGCATTTAGAATCAATGGACATATCAAAAGTTTCCCAGACAAGAAAAAGCTAAAGGAATTCATCACCACCAAACTAGTATTATATGAAATATTGAAGGGTCTTCTTAAAGGAGAACAAAAATATTAACAATAAAATGGCAATTAATACATATCTATTAATAATTGGATCTACAAACAAAATGAGAAAGCAGAACAGAAACATACTCATAGATACAGATAACTTTTTGTTGCTTGCCAGATGGGATGGGGTTGGAGGGATGGGTGAAAAAGATGAAGGAATTAAGAAGTACAAATTGGTTGTTAGACTGATGAACCTCAAAGGGAAGGGGGGAAGGAGAGCAGGAAGAAATACCAAAGAACTTCTATGCATATATGCATAACCAATGGACATAGACAATAGTGTGGGGAAGGCAGGGGGGAGGCAGGTTTGGGGAGGAGAGTGTCAATGGGGGAAAAAGGAGAGAACATCTGTAATACATTTAACAATAAAGATAACTTAAAAAAGGAAAAGAAAAGAAAATAGACTCAATTACAATAGGAAGGCCCACATAACCCACACAAGGGACATTTCTCGAACACCCATCTCAGGCAGTGAAGGTGACTTTGCCACTGGGTCCCACAGGACACCTACCTAATACATAAGGCCACCCTACCAAAACTGGAAGTCATAGCAGATCTACCTAATACATAAAAACAAAACACGAAGAGGCAGCCAAAAGAAAGAACAAGAGAAGTCTCCAGAAAAAAAAGCTAAATTAAATGAAGGCAAACTATTTATCAAATATAGAGTTCAAAATAAATTATAAGGATGCTCAAGGAACTTAGTGACAATTACAACAGCATGAAAAAGGATATAAAAACCATTTAAAAAGTCATAAATGAAAAATACAGTATCTGAAATGAAGAACACACTGGAAAGAATAAACAGTAGATTTGATGAAACAGAAGACTGAATTAGCAATTTGGAAGTCAAGATAGAAAAAACACCCAATCAGAGCAGCAAGAAGAATGAAGTTTTGTTTTGTTTTTTAATGAAAATAGTTTAAGGGAACTTTGGGACAACATGAACCATAACAACATTCACATCATAGGGGTAACCAAAAGGAGAAGAGAGTGAGAAGAAATCAAGAACCTATTTGAAGAAATAATGACTGAAAGCTTTCCTAACCTGGTAAAGGAAATAAAAACAACACAAGTCCAGGAAGTGCAGAGCCCCAAACAAGATGAACCTAAAGAGACCCACACCAAGATACATCATAATTAAAATGCAAAAGGTTAAAGACAAAGAGACAATCTTAAAAGCAGCAAGAGAAAAACAGTTACCTACAAGGGCTATAAGACTATCAGCTGATTTCTCAACAAAAACATTTCAGGCCAGAAGAGATTGGCATGAAATATTCAAAGTGATAAAAAGCAGGAACCTACAACCAAGGCTACTTTACCCAGCAAGGCTATCATTTAAAAATAATAATAATAAATAAATAATAAAAATAAAATTGAAGAGAAATAAAGAGCTTCCCAGACAAGAAAAAGCTAAAGAAGTTTGTTACCACCAAACCAGTATTACAAGAAATGTTAAAGGACTTGCTTGGGGACTTCCAGTCAAGATGGCGGCGTAGGTAAACGCGGTATAGTGTCCTCCCACAACCACATCAAAGTTACAACTAAACTACAGAACAACCATCATTCAAAACCACCTGAAATCAAGCTGAATGGAAGTCCAACAACTACGAAATTAAAGAAGAAGCCGCATCGAGACTGGTAGGAGGAGCGGAGGTTCCACGGGCTGGTCCCACACCCACGTGTGGCGGATAAAAATTAGGAGGATACCTTGGCTGGGAAGGTCCTCCCTGAGGACTGAGAGGTCCCCATCCCACACCCGGTGCCCAGCTTAGGGTTCCAGTGCCAGGAAGAGAATCCCCATCACTTCTGGCTGGAAAAACCAGCGGGAACTGAGGCTGAGGTGGCTGGAGCCCCCGGCAGCTCCTCTTAAAGGGCCCACACACGGATTTACTCCAACTCCCACCCTCCAGACTCCAGAGTGCAGGAGGCAGCTTGAAAGGCACCAGAGTCATATGGGGAAGAACTGAGCTGTTTAGCATTGGAGCGAGGGCTGGAGAGGCAGCTTTCTCCTGGACAGACGTGCTACCAGAGGCTTTTGTTCCTTTGGTGAGCCCTTCCCTGGGCCGGCAGACAGCCACCATATCTGAAACTCCAGAAACCTGGCTCACACTGTTGGCCCCGCCCTGGTGATTCCCTGAGGCCTCGCCCCACCCAACTTTCAGGCCCACCCAAGCTGTTGCCAGTTGCTTTACCATAGGATTGGCCTGTCTTGGATCCTGCTTCAGCTTTTCCTAAATTCTTTCAAACAAGCAGCATCTGGTCTCAGCTAGCCCCATACCTCTCTCTAAGTAATACATAGAAACAAACACAGGGAGGCAGCCAAAATGAGGAGACAAAGAAACAGGTCCCAAATGAAAGAACAGAACAAAACTCCAGGAAAAGAACTAAGTGAAATGGAGTTAAGCAACCTAACAGATGCTAAGTTCAAAACACTGCGTATAAGGATGCTCAAGGGATTTAGTGAGAACCTCAGTGAACTTAGTGAGGGCCTCAAGAGCATAAAAAAGGACCAGTCAGAAATGAAGGATGCACAGTTAGAAATGAAGGAGGCACTAACTGAACTAAAGAATAGTTTACACAGAATCAATAGTGGAGTAGGTAAAGCCAAGAAGCAAACCATGGATTTGGAATATAAGGAAGCAAAAAACGCCCAATCAGAACAGCAGAAAGAAAAAAGAATCCAAAAAAATGAGGATAGTGTAAGGAGCCTCTGGGACAACTTCAAGCGTGCCAACATTCACATCTTGGGGGTGCCAGAAGGAGAAGAGAGAGAACAAGAAATCGAAAACCTATTTGAAACAATAATGGCAGAAAATTTCCTTAACTTGGTGAAGGAAACAGACATACAAGTCCAGGAAGCACAGAGAGTCCCAAACAAGATGAACCCCAAGAGGCCCACATCAAGACACATCATCATCAAAATGCAAAAGATTCAAGACAAAGAGAGAATCTTAAAAGCAGCAAGAGAAATGCAGTTACTTACCTACAAGGGAGTTCCCATAAGACTGTCAGCTGATTTCTCAAAAGAAACTTTGCAGGCCAGAAGGGAGTGGCAAGAAATATTCAGAGTGATGAAAAGCAAGAACCTACAACCAAGATTACTTTATCCTGGAAAGCTGTCATTTAGAATCGATGGCCATATAAAGAGTTTCCCAGACAAAGAAAAGCTAAAGGAGTTCATCACCACCAAACCATTATTATATGAAATGTTGAAGGGTCTTCTTGAAGAAAAAGATAAAAAAATATGAACAAACAAAATGGCAATGAATACATATCTATCAACAATTGAATCTACAAACAAAATGAACAAGCAGAACAGAAACATTCTCATAGATACAGAGAACTTTTGTTGGGTACCAGATGGGTGGGGGCTGGGAGGAGGGGTGAAAAAGGTGACGGGGTTAAGTAGTACAAATTGGTTGTTAGACTGACAAACCTCAAAGGGAAGGGGGGTAGAGGGGTGGGAAGAAATAAACCAAAGAACTTATATGTATATATGCATAACCAATGGACACAGACAACAGTGTGGGGAAAGGCAGGGGGGGACGGGAATGGGGAGGAGGGGAATAATGGGGGGAAAATGAACATCTGTAATACATGCAACAATAAAGATAAGTTTTAAAAAAAAAAGGACTTGCTTGAAGAAGAAAAAGAAAAAGTAAGAAAAAAAAAAAGAGGAACATAGTTAAAAATTAAAATGGCAATCAATACCTACCTATTAAATAATGACTTTAAATGTAAATGGCTTAAATGCTCCAATAAAAAAAACAGAGGTAACTGAATAGGTAAGAAAATGTGACCCATATATCTACTGTCTACAAGAGACCCACCTCAAAACAAAAGATACACACAGATTAAAAGTAAAGGGATGGAAAAAGATATTTTATGGAAGTGGGGAGAAAAATGAGGCAACAATACTTATATCTGACAAAATAGACTTTAAAACAAAGGCTATAGTAAGAGACAAAGAAGGAAACTGCATAGTGATAAAGACATCTATCCAACAAGAGGATATAACCCTGTAAACATTTATGCATCCCACATAGGAGAACCTAATATTAATATATATAAAGCAAATCTTGATGGACATAAAGGGAGAGATCGACAATAATACCGTCATAATAGGGAGTTTTAATACCCCATTGACATCAATGAATAGATCTTTCAGACAGAAAATAAACAAGAAAACAGTAGCTTTAAATGACACACTAGATCAGATGGATTTAACTGATAACTTCAGAGCATTTCACCCCAAAGCAACAGAATATACATTCTTTTCAAGTGTACATGGAACGTTTTCTAGGGTAAAACACATGTTAGAACACAAAACAAATCTCAATAAATTTAAGAAGATTGAAATCATATCAAGCAACTTCTCTGACCATAATACTATGAATCCAGAAATTAATCACAAGAACAATATGGCAAAACACACAGACATGGAGGTTAAATAACATGTTACTAAACAATAAGTGGGTTAACAATGAGATCAAGAAATCAAAGGATTCCTTGAAACAAATGAAAATGAAAACACAACAACCCAGGCTTTCAAGATGGCAGTGGAGTAGGTGGATCTTTATTGTACCTCCTCCCAGAACAAAACTGGAAATAAAACTAAATTGGAGAACATTCACCCTGAATTACCAACTGAAGATTAGCTGAAAAGGAGACTTTTAAATAAGGAAGGGCAGAAACCACCTCAAGACTAGTAGGAAGGGTAGGGTTGTGAAAAGGGCTGGCCCAGCTCCCACAGGTGGCAGGCCAAGGGTGCGGGGGGGATATCTCAGCTGTGGGGGGTTTGCACTGAGAAGAGTGAGGTACAGACCCTAGGCTGGGCTCCCCAATCCAGAGCGCCAGAGCCAGGAACAGTGACCCACGTATCATCCAACCATGAAAGTCAACAGGGCTTCTATCCACCAGGGAGAGACGAAGCCTGCCAAAGACAAATCCAGAGAACAGGATTTTTGTTCGCAGCCATTCACCCTGGGCTTTGACAGAGGGAGGACAGTGCAGACCGGAGTTGCCTGAGGAGAGTCTGGGGTGGGAGGCATTGAGGGGAGATATGTAAGAGTGGTACCTGTGCCCCCTGATATCACAGCAGACATTTTTCCTGAGAGGTGCAAGCCCCTCACAGTAGAAGCAGTCTGGGAAAAGGCAATTACCCCACCCACAGGGATACAGCTCACCATACCCTTAGGAATTCCGCTTGCCCCACCCTTGGGCATCTCACTCACCCCTCCCTGCATCTTGACCCCTGCAGAGGAGGCAGCAGCAGAAGTTAAGCCCACACCTCTGGACAATCTCAGGGGACAATCAGGGACTGGCTTTCTGATGAGGCCATTCACCCCCAATTTCCCAGGAAACTGACTGTCACTTCACCCTCATGGAAGAGCTGATGGAAGCTCCTGGCATCTGGCAGACCCCATCGGACTGCCTACAAGGGGCTCTGCCCTGCCAAAGTCAGGGGAATATTCTATGGAAGATTTAGACATGTGGCTTTGGGACAGAGGAACACACTACCATCTGCCCTAAAATCTGACTGGCATCTTCCTCTCATGGGAGACCCAAAGAAATCCTCCCAATTCCACTAAAATCCCTTTCAGAAACAGCCTTTTCAGAGATTAATTTCAACAGCTGGCTGGCACACAGAAGTGGAAGTCGAGGAACTTTGGGTCATTTGCTGACCTCCCCTGGGTCCTGTGCTACTAATGAGCCAGCCTTAGAGTGCAGCTTGGCTCCTCCCAAGTGCAGCCAAGCCCTGTGGAGGCAGCCATGAACTGTGGATCACTTGAACCTACAAACAGGTTGCTAAGAACCAAAAGTGGATAGCTTCTGACAGTGGCTTACACCAATGTACCTTCCAGGAGGCCTGGAACCAGCCTACAAAACAGTCAGCCTCAGTCAACATAAGAGCTGAATCCAAAGAGAGATCCCAGCAGGCACTAAACTGCAGAGACAAACTCCACTTTGCTTTTTTTCTTTTTCTTTCTTTCTTTTTTTGTTTGTTTTTTGTTTTTTGGTATGTGCCCCTAGCGGGAACCGAACCCAGGACTCTCTGATCCGCAGGCCGACGCTCCAACCACTGAGCCAAACCGGCCAGGGCTCATTATTTTCTTTATTTTTTCTTTTTTATTGCTTTGTTATTATTATTTTTCTCTTTTTCCTTTTCCCTCATTTCTCTCTTTCCTCTTCTTACTCTATATTTTCCTTTCTCCTTTCTCTTATTTTATCCTTTCCTTAATTCTTTCCTTTCTTCTTTCTCTTCTCTTTTCCTTTTCATAGTTTTTCCTTCATCATTTCTTTTTTATGGTTTTCCTTTTGCTATTTTTTATTCTTATTTTTTTCTCCATTCTTTCCTTTCATATTCTTTTTTCTTCCCTTTTTTCTTCTTGTATTTTCTTTTCTTATTCTTGTTCTCTTTTCTAATTACCTTTTCTTTTATGGTTGTTTTTGCTATTGTAGGGGGTCTTTAGTATGTTTTGTTTTGTTTTCTTTTGTTTTGTTCTGTCAGCACCTGTACAACAGCTTGCACGACATGATTGGAGTTGAGCCTCACAGTCAGCCAGCCTGAGAGGAGAGCCCACCCAACAAATGGGAAAACAACAATAAAGACCCAATCACAACATGAGAGCCCAAATAACCCAAGGAAGGGACATTTCTAGAGCATCTAGTTCAGGAGATCAAAAAGACTGCACCGCTAAGTCCCACAGAACACTTACTACATAAGGCTACCCAACAAAGACTGGAAGTCATAGCAGTTCTATCTAATACATAGAAACAAACACAAAGAGATAGTTAAATGGAGAGACAAAGAAAACAACCCCTAAATGAAAGAAAAGAAGGAAACTCCAGAAAAAGAGCTAAATAAAATGGAGACAAGCAATTTATCAGAAGTAGAACTCAGAGTAATGGTTATAAGAATGCTCGAAGAACTTAGTGAGAACTACATCAGCATTTTAAAAAAATCATAAAAACCATGCATAAGAACCAATCAGAAATTAAGAATTCCATATCTGACATCAAGAACACACTGGAAGGGATTAAAAGTTGATTGGATGAAACAGAGGAGTAAATAAGTGATTTGTAAGACAAGGTAGGAAAAAATACTCAATCAGAGCAACAAACAGAAAAAAAGAATTTGTAAAAATGAGAACAGTTTAAAGGAACTGTGGGACAATATTAAATGTAACAATATCCACAACATAAGGGTAATAAAGGGAGAAGAAAGTGAGCAAGGGATAGAAAAACTGTTTGAAGAAATAATGACAGAAAACTTCCCTAACTGGTGAAGGAAAAGTCACACAAGTTCAGGAAGCACAGAGAGTTCTATTCAAGATGAACCCAGAGACTCACACCAAGACACATCATAATTAAAATGGCAAAGGGTAAAGACAAAGAGAAAATCTTAAAAGCAGCAAGAGAGAAACAGTTAGTTACCTACAAGGGTGTTCCTATAAGGCTGTCAGATGATTTTTCAACAGAAACACTTCAGGCCAGAAGGGATTGGCATGAAGTATTCAAAGTAATGAAAAGCAAGGATCTAAAACCAAGACTGCTCTATTCAGAAAGGCTATCATTTAAACTTGAAGACAAAATAAAGAGCTTCCTGGCCGCCCCCCCAACCCCCCCCCCAAAAAAAGGCTAAAGAAGTTCATTACTAGCAAACCAGCATTGCAAAAAAATGTTAAAGTGACTACTTTAAAAAGATGAAGAAATAGAGAGGAACATAGGTATAAAGGAAAAAATGGCAGTAAATAAGTACCTATCAATAACAACTTAAACATGATCCATATATATGATTTCTACAAGAGTCCCACCTCAGAACAAAAGACTCACACACACTAAAAGTGAAGAAAAAAATATTTCACACAAATGGAAATGAAAAAAAGGTGGGATACTCATATCTGACAAAACAGACTTCCAAACAAAGGCCATAACAAGAGAAAAGAAGGTAACTACATAATAATAAAAGGATCGATGCAACAAGAGGACATAACCCTTGTAAACATCTATGCACCCAATATAGTAGCAACTAAATATATTTTTTAAAATTTGGTGGACTTTAATGGAGAGATTGGAAATAATACAGTTGTAGGAGGGCACTATAACACCCCACTATCATCACTGAATAGATCTTCTAGACCAAAAACAAAAAAATGGGAACCTCAAATGACACACTGGATCAGATGGATTTAATTGATATTTAAAGAACATCTCATCCCAAAGCAGCAGAAAATATATTCTTCTCAAGTGCACATGGACATTCTCCAAGATAGACCACATGTTAGGATGCAAAATAATTCTTACAAATTAAAGAAGAATGAAATCATACCAAGCATCTCCTCAGATCACAATGACATGAAACTAGAAATCAAGTACAATGTAAAAAAAAACAAACTCACATACATTGAGGCTAAAGAGCTTGTTTTGTTTTATTTAATTTCTGTTTTTATTTATTGATTTTTAGAGAGAGAGGAAGGGAGAGGGAGAGAGAGTTAGAAACATCGATGAGAAAGAACATCAATTGGCCGCCTCCTGCATGGCTGCCTCCTGCATGACCACCACTGGGGACCAGGCCCACAATCCGGGCATGTGCCCTGACTGGGAATCAAACCAGTGACCTCCTGGTGCATGGGTGGACGCTCAACCATTGAGCCACACCAGCTGGGCTAAAGAACTTGCTATTAAACAATGAGTGAGTTACCAAGGAGATCAAAGAAGAAATCAAAAGTCACCTGCGAATAAATGAAAATGAATACACAACAACCCAAAATCTATAAAACACAGCAAAAGTAGTCCTGACAGGGAAGCTCATAGCATTACAAGCCTGCCTCAAGAAGCAAAAAAATCTCAAATAAACAATCTAACCCTACACCTAAAAGAACTAGAAAGAGAACAACAACAAAAAAAGCCCTGAGTAAACAGAAAGAAGGTAATAATAATGATCAGGATGAAAATAGATGACATACAGTCTAAAAAAATAATACAAAAGATCAAAAAATCCCTGGTCCATTTGGTTCAGCGGTAGAGTGTCAGCCCACGGTCCAAAGAGTCACAGGTTCAATTCTGGTCAAGGGCACATACCACAGTTGGGGTTCGGTCCCTGGCCCTGGTTGGGGTCCTGCGGGAGGTAACCAATCAATCTCTCTCTGTCTCTCTGTCTCTCTCTCTCTTCCCCACTCTATCTTAAAATAAAAATGGAAAAAAGTATCCTTGGGTGAGGATTAAAAAAAAAAAGATCAATGAAACCAAGAGCTATTTATTTCAAAAAATAAGTAAGATTTGCCCTGGCTGGTTTAGCCCAGTGGTTAGAGCATCAGCCCATGGACCAAAGAGTCAAGGGTTTAATTCCAGTCAAGGGCACATAACTCGGTTTCAGTTCAGTCCCTGGCCCTGGTTGGAGTCATGTAGGCAACAACCATTTGATGTGTCTCTCTCACATCAATGTTTCTCTCTCTCTTTCTCTCTCTCTCTCTCCCTCCCTCCCTCCCACTCTGTCTGAAGATAAATGGAAAAGTATCAGATGAGAATTTTTAAAAATAAATAAATAAGATTGATGGAACTTTAGCCAAGCTCATCAAGAAAACATGAGGGAGGATCCTTATAAATAAATCAGAAATGAAATAAGTGAAGAAACAACTGACATCACAGATATACAAAGGATTGTAAGAAAATACTATGAACAAATAAATGCCAATAATTTGGACAACCTGGGGAAAATGGGAAAAAATCCTAGAAACATACAATCTTCTAAAACTCAATTGGGGGAGATCAAAATGGTGGTGGAGTGAATGGAAGCTACACAGACGTTCTCCTAGGACCAAACTGAATTACAACTAAAATAAAGACAAACGTCGGGAAAAAGCAACAGAAAAGCAGCTGGAGAGGACCATATAACCAGGGACACTGAATCGAGCCTGGTAGATCTGCGGAGGCACAAGAGGGCAGGCTGGGAGCCCACGGACAGCAGCAGTTTTAGCTGTGAGCAGCTCCCTCGGGGTTAAAATCCCAAGCTGCCTCCACAGCGCAAAGGGCCGGGACAGAGCACTAAGTTAGCTACAGCCACTCACCTTGGGCTCTGGCAGAGAGAGAGTGGACTGGACTGGAACTGTGTGGGGACACTCGGGATTTGGAGGGTGCTCAGAGTTTTTGCTGAGTTGTGGCCACATAGCACGGTGGCCATCTTGCTCCTCCCGGAGCTCTGGGGAGAAACAGCAGCTCCTCCCTCCAAGATTTAACCCCACCCAGCTGGGCCAAAGAAGTGCAAATTGAGGCTCATTAACAACCAGCATCTGCCCCACTCTTGGGAAATCCTCTTATGCGGAACACTTGAGGGAGGTTTTCATTCAACTGAGAACCCAAGGCTCTTCAAGTAACCCAACTAATAGCCTCTAGGCAAAAGGCTAGAGGATAACTGAACCTTTCCTCGGCTTGCAAATCTACCCAGGAAAGTAAGACTTGACAGTGGTGTTTAACATGGGTCCTCCCACACTCATCCAAACCCAGTAGAGGGAGCCAAAAACAGCAGAACACCAACACCCACAGGGAAAATTTGGCAGGCTCCAAAACCCACTGAGATAGACAAAATGGTGAAACAAAGAAACAAATCCCAAATGAAAGAACAAGAGACCTCTACCAAAGATGAGATAAATGAAATGCAGTTAAGCAAGGTATCAGAGGTAGAGTTCAGAGCCATGATCTTTTTTTTTAAGTTTTTTTATTAATTTATTTTTGTTACAGATGTTTCTCCCTTTTTCCCCATTGACACCCTCCTCTCCATCCCCCCCACCCCTCCCCAGCTTTGTTGACCATGTACATCAGTATTGCATACATGCATATAAGTTCTGTGGTTTATCTCTTCCCTCCCCCCCCTCACCCCCTCTTCTAAGAGTGGTCAGTCTGTACCCTACTTCCACGTCTCTGGGTCTACCCAGTTCCTCAGACTGTTATGTTCATTATATTCTACAAATAAGTGAGATCATATGATATTTGTCTTTCTCTGCTTGGCTTGCTTCGCTTAGAATACTCTCCAAGTCCCTCCATATCGTCTCAAAGGATAAGAGATCTTTCTTTCTTACAGCTGCATAGTACTCCATTGTGTATATGTACCACAGCTTTTTTATCCATTCGTCTACTGATGGACACTTGGGCTGTTTCCAGATCTTAGCTATTGTAAATAGTGCTGCTATGAACATGGGGGTACATGTATTCTTTCTGATTGGTGTTTCAGGCTTCTTAGGGTATATTCCTAGAAGTGGGATCACTGGGTCAAATGGCAATTCAAGTTTTAATTTTTTGAGGTAACACCATAGTGTTTTCCACAGTGGCTGCAGCAGTCTGCATTCCCACCAGCAGTGTACTAGAGTCCCCTTTTCTCCACACCCTCACCAACACTTGCTGTTTGATGATTTGTTGATGGCGGCCATTCTGACAGGTGTGAGGTGATAACTCATTGTTGTTTTAATTTGCATCTCTCTGATGATTAGTGATGTTGAGTATTTCTTCATATGTCTCTTGGCCATTTGTATGTCCTGTTTGGAGAAGTGTCTATTTAGTTGCTCTGCCCATTTATTAGTTGGGTTCTTCGTCTTCCTTTTGTTGAGTTGTATGAGTACTCTATATACTTTGGAGACTAACCCCTTATCTGATGTATCATGGGCAATTATGCTCTCCCTTACAGTGGGTTGCCTTTCCATTTTGATGGTTATCTCTTTGGCTGTGCAGAAGCTTTTTAGTTTGATGTAGTCCCATGTGTTCATTTTATCCTTTGTTTCTGTTGCCTTAGGTGATGTATCAGTGAAGATTCTGCTGCGTATGATGTCCCAAATTTTGTTGCCTACATTTTCTTCTAGAATTGGTATGGATTCACGAGTCACATTTAAGTCTTTTATCCATTTTGAGTTTATTCTTGTGTGTGGTGTAAGTTGATGGTCTAGTTTCATTTTTTTGCATGTAGCTGTCCAATTTTCCCAACACCATTTATTAAAGAGGCTGTCTTTGCTCCATTGTATGCTCTTGCCAATTTGTCAAATATTAATTGAGCATAATGTCTTGGGTCAATTTCTGGATTCTCTGTTCTGTTCCACTGGTCTATATGCCTGTTCTTGTGCCAGTACCAGGCTGTTTTGATTGCTGTGGCTTTGTAGTATAACCTGATATCTGGTACTGTGATCCCACCTACTTTGTCCTTCTTTTTCAAGATTGCTGTGGCTATTCAGGGTCTTTTTTGGTTCCATATGAACTTTTGAAGTATTTGTTCTAGTTCTGTGAAATATGTCATTGGTATTTTGATGGGGATTGCATTGAATCTATAGATTGCTTTGGGTAATATGGACATTTCAATGATGTTAATTCTTCCAATCCATGAACAAGGTATGTGCTTCCATACCTTGAGATAAACCACAGAACTTATACGCATGTATGCATAACTGATGTACATGAACAACAAAACTGGGGATGGGGTGGAGGGTTGGGGAGGAAGTTTCAATGGGAAAAAAAAGGAGAAACATCTGCAACAAAAATAAATTAATAAATGAATAAATAAATAAATAAATGTTTAAAAAAATAAATAAATGAATTTGACAAAGTAGTAGGATACAAAATTAATGTCAAGAAATCAACAGCATTCTTATACACCAATGATGAACACACAGAAAGAGAAACTAAAAGAAAATCCCATTCACCATCGTGGCAAAAATTAAGATACCTAGGAACGAACTTAACCAAAGAACTAAAGGACCTATTTGCAGAAAACTACAGGACATTGAAAAAAGAAATAGAGGAAGATATAAAAAAGTGGAAACACATAACTTGTTCATGGATTGGAAGAATTAACATCATTAAAATGTCCATACTACTCAAAGCAATCTACAGATTCAATGCAATCCCCATCAAAATACCAACGACATATTTCACAGAACTAAAACAAACACTCTAAAAGTTTATATGGAACCAAAAAAGACCCTGAATAGCTACAGCAATCTTGAAAAAGAAGAACAAAGTAGGTGGGATCACATTTCCAGATTTCAGGTTATACTACAAAGCCACAGTAATCAAAACAGCCTGGTACTGGCACAAGAACAGGCAGATAGATCAATGGAACAGAATAGAGAACCCAGAAATGGACCCAAGACAATATGCTCTATTAATATTTGACAAAGTTGGCAAGAGCCTATAGTGGAGTCAAGACAGCCTCTTCAATAAATGGTGTTGGGAAAATTGGACAGCTACTTGCAAAAAAATGAAGCTAGACCACCAACTTACACCATACATGAGAATAAACTCAAAATGGATAAAAGACTTAAATGTAACTTGTGAATCCATAAAAATTCTAGAAGAAAATGCAGGCAACAAGATTTCAGACATCATACGCAGCAGAATTTTTACTGATACAACACCTAAGGCAAGAGAAACAAAGGAATAAATGAACACATGGGACTACATCAAACAAAAAAGTTTCTGCACAGCAAAAGAAACAACCATCAAATTGGAAAGGGAACCCACTATATAGGAGAGCATAATTGCCAATGATACATCAGATAAGGGGTTAATTTCCAAAATATATAGAGTGCTCATACAACTCAACCAAAGGAAGACAAAGAACCCAATTAAAAAATGGGCAGAGGAACTAAATAGACACCTCTCCAAACAGGACATACAAATGGCTAAGAGACATATGAAGAAATGCTCAACATCACTAATCACCAGAGAGATGCAAATTAAAACAACAATGAGGTATCACCTCACACCTGTCAGAATAGCCGCCATCAACAAAGCATCAAACAACAAGTGTTGGTGAGGGTGTGGAGAAAAGGAGACTCTAGTACACTGCTGGTGGGAATGCAGAGTGGTGCAGCCACTATGGAAAACACTATGGTGTTACCTCAAAAAATTAAAAATTGAATTGCCATTTGACCCAGTGATCCCACTTCTAGGAATATATCCTAAGAAGCCTGAAACACCAATCAGAAAGAATATATGTACCCTTATGTTCATAGCAGCACTATTTACAATCGCCAAGATCTGGAAATAGCCCACGTGTCCATCAATAGATGAGTGGATAAAAAAGCTGTGGTACATATATACAATGGAATACTATGCAGCTGTAAGAAAGATCTCTAATCCTTTGAGATGACATGGAGGGACCTCAAGAATATTATGCTAAGTGAAATAAGCCAATCAGAGAAAGACAAATACCACATAATCTCACTTATTTGTGGAATATAATGAACAAGGTGGGCTGATGAACAAAATAGACCAAGAAACATAGAAAGGAGTATGGTTCAGATTGACAAACCTCAGAGTAGGGGGTTGGGGGGGATGGATGAGATGAACCAAAGAACTTATATGCATGTATGCATAACCAATGGACATAGACAACAATGCTAAGGGGATGGGGGGTGGCAAGGATGGGGAGGAAGGGGTCGGGGGGGAGGAGAAACATCTGTAACAAAAATAAATTAATAAAAATTGAAAAAATAAACAATATATTTAAAAAATAATGCTGATCTATGAAATAGATAAATAAATAAATAAATAAAACTCAATTGGGAGGAATCATGAAACCAGAATAGACCAACAACAACTAATGAAATTGAAGCAGTAATCAATAAACTCCCAGTAAACCAAAGTCCTGCACTGGATGGCTTCACAGAAATTTATCACAGAGGAACTAACACCAAACCTGCTCAAACTATTCCAAAAAATTAAAGAGGAAAGCATTATCCTAATTCCAAAACCAAATAAAGACACTACAAAGAAAGAAAATTATAGGTCAATATCCTTAATGAACATAGATGCTAAAATCCTCAACAAAATATTAGCAAAAAAGATCCAGTAATACATTTAAAAAATCATAGACCGTGACCAAGTCAGATTTATTCTGAGGATGCAAGGTGCTACAAAATCTGCAAATCAATAACTGTGATACATCACACAAACAAAATGAAAGATAAAAATCACATGATCTTATCAATAGATGCAGAAGAAGCACTCATTTATGATAAAAACTCTCAGCAAGGTGGAACTAGAGGGATCATACCTCAATAAAATAAAGTCCATATACAAAAAACCTACAGTCAACATCATACTCAATGGGCAAAAACTAAAAGCATTTTCCTTAAGATCAGGAACAAGACAAGGATGTCCACCTTCACCACACTTGTTCAACATAGTGCTGAAAGTCATAGTCACAGAGATAAAACAAGAAGAAATAAAAGGCATCCAACCTGGACAGGAGGAAGTATTATTATTATTATTATTATTATTATTATTATTATTATTTGCAGATGACATGATGTTGTACATAGAAAACTCTAAAGACTCCACCAAAAAAACTACTAGATTTTTTTTTTTTTTTTGGCTTAAACAACAGCCGTTTATTTATCACAGTTCTGGAAGTCCATGACCAAGGTACTGGCAGATTTGGTTCCTGGTGAGAGCTGTTTTCCTGGTTTATAGATGTTACCTTCTCTCTGTGTGCTCACATGGGGATAGGAAGAAGGAGAGAAAAAAAACTACTAGATTTAATAAATGAATTCAGCAAAGTAGCAGGATACAAAATTAATATCCAGACATCGGTAGCATTTTTATACACCAATAATAAACTCTCAGAAAGAGAAACTAGGAAAACAATCCCAGTCCAGCTGGTGTGGCTCAGCGGTTGAGCATCAACCCATGCACCAAGAGGTCGCCAGTTCAATTCCTGGTCAGGACACATGCCCAGGTTGTGGGCCAAATCCCCAGTGGGGGTCATGCAGGTGGCGGCCAATCGATGTTCTCTCTCATCAATGTTTCTATCTCTCTCTCCCTCTCCCTTCCTCTCTCTCTAAAATCAATAAAGAAAAAAAAATTAAAAAAGAAAACTATCCCACTTACTATTACAGAAACGAAAAAATAAGGTCTCTAGTAATAAACTTAACCAAGGAGGTAAAAATCCTGTACTCAGAAAACTATAGGACATTGAAGAAAGAAATACAGAAAGATGCAAACAAGTGGAAGCATACAGCATGTTCATGGATTGGAAGAATTAAAATCATTAAATGTCCATACTACCCAAACCAATCTATAGAGTCAACACAATTCCTATTAAAATACCAATGGCATATTTCACAGATCTAGAACAAATATTCGAAAAATTTATATTGAACCAAAAGAGACCCCCAAAAAGCTTCAGCAATCTTGAGAAAGAAGAACAAAGTTGGAGGGGTCACAATACTGGGTATGAAATTATACTGCAAACCCACTGTAACCAGAACAGCCTGGTACTGGCATAAGAACAGGTACATAGATTAATGGAACAGAACAGAGAGCCCAGAAATCAGCCCACGCCTTTATGTTCAATTAATATTTGACAAAAGAGGCAAGAGCATACAATGGAGTAAAAACAGCCTCTTCAATAAATGATGTTGGAAAAATTGGACAGGTACCTGCAAAAAATGCAACTAGACCACCAATTTACACCATAAACAAGAATAAACTCAAAATGGATAAAAGACTTAAATGTAAGTTGTGAAACCATAAAAACCCCAGAAGAAAACATAGGCAGTAAAATCTCAAACATCTCTTGGAGCAATATATATATATTTTTTTTAATTGATTTTTTAGAGAGAGAGAGAAACATCGATGTGAGAGAGAAACATCGATCAGCTGCCTCCTGCACACACCCCCACTGAGGATTGAGCCCTCAACCTGGGCATATGCCCTGTCTGGAATCCGAACCAGGACCCCTCAGTCCATAGAACAACGCTCAATCCACTGAGCCACACCGACAGGGCCCCAGCCCTTTCTTGTGTCACTGTCCCCAGCTTTAATAAATGTTCTCTAAAAGCTTTTTTAAAAAACAAGCCCTGGCCAGTTTGGCTCAGCGGTAGTGCATCGGCCTGCAGACCAATGAGTTGTGGGTTCGATTCTGGCCAAGGGCACATACCTCGGTTGCAGTTTGTCCCTGACCCTGGTCGGGGTCATGCAGAAGGTAACCAGTCAATGTGTCCCTCTCACGTCGATGTTTCTCTCTCTCTCTCCCTTTCTCTCCCTTCTCCCCCGCCCTCCCTCCCCCCGGCCCCACTCTGTCTGAAGATATATAGAGAAATATCCTCGGGTGAGGATCCAAACAAAAAAGATTTTTTGTTTTTTTTAAATGAGCAAAGGACCTGAATAGACACTTCTCCAAAGAGGACATACAGATGGCCAACAGACATAAGGGACAATGTTCAAGGTCACTAATCATCAGGGAGATGCAAATTAAAACTACAATGAAGTATCACCTCACACCTGTCAGAATGGCTACTATCATTAAATCAACAAACAACAAGTGCTGGAGAGGATGTGGAGAAAAGGGAACCCTCGTGCACTGTTGGTGGGAATGCGCACCAGTGCCATCGTTGTGAAAAACATAATGGAGTTTCCTCAAAAAATTAAAAATGGAACTGCCTTTTGACCCAGTGATTCCACTCCTGGGTATATATCCTAAGAATCCCAAAACACCAATCAGAAACAATATGCACCCCTATGTTCATAGCAGCGTTATTTACTATAGCCAAGATCTGGAAACACTCCAAGTGCCCAGCAGTAGATGAGTGGATAAAAAAGCTGTGGTACTGCCCTGGTCAGTGTGGCTGAGTTACTTGAGCATCATCCCATTCCCCAAGAGGTCACTGGTTTGATTCCTGGTCAGGGTGTATGCCCAGGTTTCTTCAGGCTTGATCCCCAGTAGGGGGCATGCAGGAGGCAGCCAATCAATGTTTCTCTCTCATTGATGTTTCTCTCTTCCTCTCCCTCCCCCTTCCTCTCTCTCTCTAAAATCAATAAAAACATATATATATTTTTAAAAGCTGTGGTATATTTACACAATGGAATACTATGCAGCTGTAAAAAAAAAAAAAAGACAGAAACTCTTATTACCCTTTGCAACAGCATGGGTGATCTGGAGATTATTATGCTAAGTGAAATAAGCTAGTCAAAGAAAAATATCATATGATCTCACTAATATGTGGAATTTAATGAACAAAGTAAACTGACAAACAAAATAGAACCAGAGGCATGGATACATGGAGCAGACTGACAAATGTCAGAGGGGAGGAGGGTGAGGGGGACTGTATAACGGAAGGTGAAGGGATTATCTAAAAAACATATATGCATAGCCCATGGATATAGACAATAGTGTGGGGAGGGCCAAGAGGAAAGGGTGGGGGCTGGTTGGATGAGGGCAGAGGTAGGGGGTAATGGGGGTCATCTGCAGTAGTGTCAACAATAAAATATTTAAATTTTAAAAAGAGAGAGAGAGAGAACACAACAACTCAAAATCTATGGGACACAGTGAAAGCAATTCTAAAAGAAATTCATAGCATTACAGGCAAACCTCAAGAAACAAGAAAAATCTCAAATAAACAGTCTAACTCTACACCTTAAGTTAAACAACAAACAAAGCCCAAAGTGAGTAAAAGAAAGGAAATAAAAATCAGAGAATAAATGAAATAGATTCTAAAAAAAAATACAGAAGATCAATGAAACCAAGCACTACTTTTTTTATTATTATCATTTCAGAGAGAGGAAGAAAGAAGGAGAAGGAAAGAAAGATAGAAACATTGATGAGAGAGAAACATCCATCAGCTGCCTCCTGCATGCCACGTTTTGGGGACCAAGCTTGCAATCCAGGCATGTACCCTGACAGAATCAAATGGGCGATCTCCTGGTGCATGGGACGACATTCAACCTACTGAGCCACACCGACCTTGCAAGAACTGCTTCTTTTAAAAAAAATAAACAAGCCCGGCCAGTGTGGCTCAGTGGTTGAGCATCGACCCATGCACCAAGAGGTCACTGGTTTGATTCCCGGTCAGGACACATGCCCAGGTTGTGGGCCAAATCCCCAGTGGGGGGCATGCGGGAGGCAGCCAATCGACGTTCTCTCTCATCAATGCTTCTCTCTCTCTCTCCCTCTCCCTTCCTCTCTCAAACAAAAGTAAATAAAGTCTATTTTTAAATAATAAATAAATAAACAAGCCCTGGCCAGTTTTGCTCAGTGGTTAGAGTGTAGGCCTGCGGACGAAAGAATTGCGAGTTCAATTCTGGTCAAGGGCACGTACCTCGGTTGCAGTTTGGTCCCCGCCCTGGTCAGTGTTGTGCGGGAGGCAACCAATTGATGTTCTCTCTCTCTCTCTCTCTCTCTCTCTCTCTCTCTCTCTCTCTCTCTCTCTCTCTCTCTCTCTCCATCCCTCCCAGTCTATCTGAAGATAAATGGACAAATAGCCTCAGGTGAGGATTTTTTTAAAAAGTAAAAATATCCTCGGGTGAGGATTTTAAAAAAAAAACCTTAAAAAAAATGTTTTTATCGATTTTAGAGAGAGAGAGAAACATCACACGGCTGCTTTCTGCATGCCGCCTACTGGGGATCGAGCCTGCAACCCAGGCATGTGCCCTGGCTGGGAACTGAACTGGTGACTTTTGGGTGCACAGGACAATGCTCAACCAAAACCTACTGAGCTACACCAGCCAGACTGGTTGCGTCTCTTAAGTCTCTTGTTACTTACAGTAATCCTCACTACTCCCTGTAAAAGCTATGTCTTTGTTAAAGGAAGCTGGTCATTTTTCCCATGGAATTTTCCACATATTAGATTTGTCTGATTGTATCATCATGGTATAGTTTTAAATGCTTTTCTGTTCCCTGTGTTTCCTGGAAATTGGTAATATTAAGGTCTAGAATCTTAATTAGATTCTACTTCAGTTATTATTGTTATAATTTGGGGCAAGAATACTTTATGGGAGGTGCAGGGTACTTCTTAATGCATCTCATTAAGAGACACATAATGTCTGGAGTCCTCTTTTAGTGATGTTACAGTTGATCAGCAAATTTTAGTCAAAAATGCTATTGTAGTTTTTTATCGCCCTTTCTGGGATTCTGACTTGAGTCCATGGAGGCTGGGCTGGTGGACAAATATAATTCACAGACCAGGCTGCACTCAGAATCACCCTTCCTCTGGGACCAGGGAGGCATTGTTACTGGGCCAAGCATGTGCCTGACCTTTGAGAGCTTCCCTTGGGTGGTAGAATTTCCCAGGAAGCTATTCAGACCCTCAGGCAAATAAGGTTCCTGCTGGTCTGCCTACCAGTCTGCCAGACTCTTCTGAATCTTTGAATGAAGTGAGGAAAGTCCAAAGAGATTTGTCAGGGTGGGTGATATTAGATTTCTTTAGCAAGAATGCTTGTCACTTTGCCGCTTTCCAATGAAAAAAATTCCCACAGATTGTGTCTAAAAATGCAAAACAAAATGAAAATTCAAGGCAATTTCACATGAAAATATTAAGCGACAGAAGCTTATTGAGCAATATAGGAGGGCTTTTCTTTTCCTTTATGGTCTTGAGTTATACAACTTGCCCTTTGAACTGGATAATTTGATTATGTCATCAGCTCTGTTGGGCAATTCAGGTTTGCCCCTAGATTATAATGACTCCCCCTTTTCTCCCCTCTGTATATGAAGATAATTGTGTTAGCTTCAGACTTTTAAAATCTATGTTCAAATTTGGATTACAGTAGGCTTTAAATATAGGAAAATTGCTTTAAGTAGATTGATGAATATGCTAATTTAGTTTTTAACTCATTTGACTCAGCTGCTAAAGAGAGTTTAGCTTAAGAAATTAAGAAACTCTATACATGTTTTTGTTTTTTATGTGATTTTGAGATCCTTTGCAAAACATGAGATAATAGAAAGCAAATGCATCTGCTCTGCTTTCAATTTTCCTCGTAATATCTAGTGTTTGGGGATGTTTCATTTCTGTGTCTGCCCTGAGGGCTCGTTCTGTGTCAGGTGCTTAGTTTCTGCATTCAGAAAGTCTTCCTTTTTACAGAAAATATTTGTTTTGTTCACAGACAGTATTAAAATGTTTGAAGAGGTGTTACAAAGTATTTCACAAGTTTTTCACTTTTTTTTTTTTTTTTTTAATAAAATGGGCTTCTCAAATTTATTTATTTCATCCTAGGCCTTTTTTCTTTTTCTCTGTCTTTCACTAAAAGCTGAACTTGACGAAGTCCCTTGGGGAACTTTATCTAATACATCATTGTTTCCCCAATTCTGAGCACAGTGCCTGGCCCATGGCAGGTGTCCAATGAATGAATAGTTACTGAATGAGTTAATGAGTGAAAATGAACTTTGGGAATTTTCTTCCCTCTTTCCAATCCCAAATTCCCCAACTAGGGCATCCGTGCTGATACTGGGTTTTATGAAACTCTGAATATCAATTACAGCCCATGCCTTTTGCCTAGAGAAATTCAGAGATTTATTTTTCTTAGGTAAATGCTCAGCTAAATTCAGATCACCAACTCCAATTTATAGGTAATATTAGAATAAACACATTTGGGCCAGGGGCTATGTTACGAAAAAACTTCCAAGACTGAAGTCAAAGACTGTATTTATTTCCTGTGGCTTCTGTAAAAATTGCCACAACTGGGTGGCTTAAAACAATATAAATGTATCCTCTCCGAGTTCTGGAGCCCAGAATTCTGAAATCAGTATCACTGGGCTGAAACCCGGTGTTGGCAGGGCCGTGCCCCTTCCAGAGGTCTAGGAGAGAATCTGTTCCTTGTCTCTTCCGGTTTCCGGGGGCTGCCAGCACAGCTTGGCTGCTGTACCTGAAGTGTTTATCAACCATTTTTTGAAAGTAGGTAGACAGAAAAGAATGCAGAATTTCAAGACAGAAATATGCCATTAAAAATTGCTCCTTGTAGCAGAAAGTGCAACTACCTGCTAGCAGCCAGCGGGCCCCTGTTCTTTTAGTTGTGTCTAACCCTGAGCTTTAGCAGTTGGGGACCACAGTGCCCACGTAGGGACCGTAGTGCCCTGCCTCTTTTGTAGCAGGTGGGGCTATATGACTGAGTTCTCACTATTCAGTGTGAGTCGAAGTATTATGGGCAACTTCTGTATCACTTTCTTAAAGACAAATTGCTCATCTTCTACTTCCTCTCCTTTCCCTTGTTTTGGGCAGGGTGCTGATGTGATGGGATGGTAGATGAGACAGACAGCCTACTGAGAGAGCCACCTTACCGCCCTGTACCACCCACTTACCTCTGGGAACCACAGAAGAGGGGAATCCACTGTATTGTACGAGTCATCATTTTGGGGCCCCTTTGTTATAGCAGCTTAGGCTATACTAATACACAGACAGGATTAGGAGAGAAACTTATTTCTTGGATTCAACTACTGCTGTTTGTCTCTTTGGTAAGACATACTGGATGACAGATGTTAATATTGCTTTGCCTGCTAGGTAATTTTTTTGTTAAACAATTCTCCTGTACACTTCAAAAGAAAATAGTTATCCCAAGCTGTGTCTATATAAACTGATTATTTTGTCTCTTCAAATTTATGTTTACTTAGAATGTCCCGTCTTACTCTGAGTTGCTGGAGTGAACTTTTCATTAGTTAGTATGAATGTATCACCATTCTGTGTTTATCCTGAAATAGCCTGTAGGGGACTACCTAATAGCCTTCTTAAGAAATACTAAATTAATGTCTCCTAAATGTGTTTAAATTCATAAAAATAACCTCTGGGACATCAGCTGAAGAGAATCTCTCCTAAATCCTGTTGAAAATAAGTCACTTCTTTTTTCTTTTATAAAAGAAAAAGATTTAAACAATTCTTTACACAAGCCATCTATTTCAATTACTCATTTAACATCATCAATAGGTTTTGAGACTTTAATCAAAACAATGTATAACAAAACCAATTATACATGGACTAATTTATTGTTGTTGTTGTTAATCCTCACCTGAGGATATTTTTCCATTGATTTTTAGATAGAGTGGAAGGGAGAGGAGGGAAGAGAGAGCGAGAGAGAGAAAGAGAGAGAGAGAGAGAAAGAGAGAGAGAGAGAAACATTGATGTGAGAGAGACACATCAATTGGCTGCTTCCTGCATGACCCCAGTCAGGGCCAGGGATTGAACCTGCAACCCAGGTATGTACCCTTGACCAGGAGTCAGACCCAAGACCCTCAGTCCACGGGCTGACGCTCTAACAGCTGAGCCAAACCAGCCAGGGCATGCATGGGCTAAATTTTTTTAAATATGTTTTTATTGATTTGAGAGAGAGAGAGAAGAAGTGAGAGAGAGAGGGAAACATCAATGTGAGAGGGAAACATCAACCGTTTGCCTCCCGATCCAACTGGGGATTGAACACCCAAGAACTTTCGGTGCATGGGATGATGCTCAAATGACTGAGCCACACTGGCCAGGGCCTACATGGGCTAATTTATAACAAAACGATGTTGGGCAGAAATGATGTTGAGGACCTGCCGTATTAAAAAAATTAAAAATAGAGTTATATGGGGGATAAATGGTGATGGAAAAAAATAAAACAAAGGGGAAAGATTTTTAAAATAGAGTGAAAAGAAAACAACAACAAACGTTTCATAATCCTACTATCTAGTTAACAGTTTGGTATATATCCTTTCAGTTCTTTTTCTATGACTATATGTATTATTGCTAAAGTCAGACTACACTGTATAGCGTTTTATAACTTCTTCCTTGAAAGAAAAACAAATATTTTGGTAAGTATCTCAATTCAATTGGTTAAGGTGACTACCTTAGTAGAAGCCAGACTGGGCTCTCACAGAGGGAAGGTGGATCCCCTATGGGGTGAACTTGGGTTTAATATGCAACATATGCTAAAAGTCTGTTAGTGGTGTTGTTTGTCTAGTTCATTCAAAATAGGAATCCAGATCGTTTCTATGCATCTTACAGTTTTTCCTTGAAAAACACAAGAGGACTAGAATGTAGCTGATGTGTTCTGAGTGTTGACTAGATGCCAGGCACTGTTTAAGCACATTACACAACAACGTTTGAACCTTACAAACCCCTATGGCAGATATTGCTAGTCCCTTAATTCAATTTTTCATGTTAGAAAATGGAGACTCAGAGATATGAAGCAACCTGGCCAAATTGTTAGAGCTAGTGTCAGAGCTAAAATGTACACCCAGTTTATGACTTCTAAGCCCACCTTTTAATTACTGTGCTTATTTTCTCCCAGAGTGAAACTAATTTACTTTTGCATCTTATTTTTCAAATACCCAAATTCCACCAAATTTATGATTCTATAGATTGTAATACACATCATTATTTCATATTCTAATAACAAAGAAAAGTGCTGCTAACTATAATTGTAAGATGCATTTCAATTTCTGAGACGTTATAATGTGAAAAGTATGTAAGTCTCAGAATTGATAAAATTGTAAAACTATTTTTTATAGAAACGAGAAGCTAACGCTGTGTAACCCACTTGCATGGGCCATGCTGACTTCTTGGCGGGTCTAGTATATTCTCAGGCGAGCTCTAGCAGGCAAGACCATACATAATTTTCAACACAGTTGCAGAAATAGTGGCTGTGTGGTTGGATTTGTTGTTGCAGTTGGATAAGTCATTATTATTCCTGCCAATGGTCCCAGAAGCTTGGAAGCACCAAGCTGCCTAGAGCTACTTGAAAATAATAATAGAAAAAGAGAATAGGGGAATAATGGATGAGACATGTGCAGCACTTCGTATCTGTGGTTCTGAAAGTAGGACATATACATCTAGCAGTTCTTTCCCTGCAATGATGGATTGAACAACTACAATAGCAACATTTTGTCGTATCTAGGAAATATCGGCCAAAAAATTATAACTGAAGAAGGAAATTAAATCAGTCCCGCAGAATTATTCCAGGAGTGTGGAACAAACCAACAGAGGAGTAAACACTGAATCTTGAGAAATGCTTGCAGTGAGGGGATGAGAGAAAGAAAAGGAGAAAGGTGGGGGAGGTGAAGAGGAAAGAGGAGGGGTAAATCACAGAAGTCAAAGAAGGGCAGAGTTTCTTAAGGCAGAGGTGGTCACTGGGGGTCAAACTGTGTAGAGGAGGTCATTGACAAATGACTGTTGGTCACGTAGTTTAATGGAGCTCAGGCCAATAAAGAAAATACAGGAAGGCAAATTTAAAAACAGAAAACTCCTTTCTCTTTTATTATTTTATCAGAAATGTTACCAAGGTGAGGGTGGGATGATCTTCACACACCTGGCTGGGCAGATCCACACAATACTAGTTTTTATCTCAGGGGTCTTCTCTCTGATATCGGGGCTCACTTCCTTTTGCCTTCTTAGAGCCTCTCTTCACTTGACTCCTGACACCTCAGGTGTCATTACCTCCTACCTGCCTGGATACATATTCTCAGTCACCTTGACCTGATCCTTTTTCTGCTCCCTGCACCTTCAGTGTGGAAGTTTCCCTGGTTTTAACCTTAGCCCTGTTCTCTCCCCTATCTTCCACATGCGCTGTTTGGAGACTCTCACTTATACCCATGGCTTCAATTACCATCTATTTATTCTTGGTGCCTACAACATATAATACCTCTAGCCCAAGTCTCTCACCGCAGTTTGACTCAGCTTCCTTCCCTCCCTCCCTTCCTTTCATTCTTCTGGTTGATAAATTTTGCATCTTACCTCTCTAGCAAAATGTATAATACATGCCCGAGAGAATGTACTTTAGGTACTATTTTGCCATTAGCTTGATCTTATGTTTTCTGCCCTCTTTTCCTTCTCACTTTCCAAAATCTCTTACCTGAACTTCAGTAATTTTTCTGGCTTCTTTAGTTTTGATTCACTTTAGTTTTCCCAGTGTGAGCTCCGTAACAGGAAAATCAGATCAAATCTGATGAAAGTTCTTCCATGTCTCACCATTGCCTACAGGTTAAAACAGAAACACCTTTCCCCGGGACACAAGTCCCTTCATGATCTGGCCTCTGCCTACTTCTCTGACCTCATCTGTGCTTATTTTCCACTCAGTTTTTGACTCAGGAATGCTGAACCTCTTGTAGCCATTGTCTCTGCTTAAAGTGTACCCCCCCTCCCCATTTAATCCGTTCAACACACTCACTCACCTTCCATTCTCTATGCAGCTGCTTTCTCTGACTCTCTATCATTCATTTAGGTTGCATATATATAAAAAAAAAACACAAGTTATTTCTCTTAAGGTCAGTTTAGAAATATCCTATTTATAAATCTAGCAAATTTCAACACTTTAAAGTTGGGCTTTGATTAATATTCGGTCCCTTTTACAAGGCTAAACTCTTATATACTTGAAACACCAATTATGACCAATGAATATGTTAAACCTTCCTAAATGCTTTATTCCTAAAAACTTGATAATTAAACATGTAATATGGCCAGCCTTCATTGTAGGTGCCAATATGATATACAAACTGTAAAACTGCTATTTAAAATAGTAAGTTTAAATTAATTCTTCAATTATATGCATCAAATAGGAATTACAATGTTGACAGGATAACTCTAACAGGCCAAATTTTCTTAAGCATTATGAGTACTGCACTATTAATATGTACAGCTTATTTAATATCAGGATATTAGTAACACAAGTTTCATTCTCAGACATTTCTATACTGAATCCTAAATTCTCCCAAGGCTAAGTATGCTTACCTACTAAAGAACAATCACAGGTAGGATTGCCCTCTCAAGATAATTTCCTGAGGAATGCAATGGGATCCTTAGCTGTAGCGTGGTAGGAATACCCTGATCTGAGACTAGTTGCTGTGTCAGTGACTTCATAACTTAAAGAAGGTGTCCACATATCCTTTAGATTCAAGTTATTACCAAATCTTTTATCTTCTTACTGTGTATAGAAGCCCACATTCTTTGACTGGATTTTGCGTGCTAATCCTTTCTCCTAGTGCTAAAGACCCTTGAACTTGGCAGAATTCTGCATTTCCTCCCATAGATTTCCTGTCTGGGAGAAGTGCACAATTCTTTTTTTTTTTTTTTTTTAATTTATTTTTTTATTATCCTCACCCAAGGACATTTTTGCATTTATGTTCAGATAGAGAAGGAGGGAGAGAGGAAAGAAGAGAGAGAGAAATATCGATGTGAGACAGACACATCAACTGGCTGCCACCCACACGACCCCAACAAGGGCCAGGGACAAACTGCAACCGAGGTACATGCCCTTAGCGGAAACCGAACCCTAGACTCTTCGGTCCGAGGGCCGACGCTCTAACCACTGAGCCAAACCGGCCAGGGCTGAAGTGCACAATTCTTACAAATATTAAAATTAGTTCAAATTATTCTGCAACTTTTTCATGGAAGAATTACAACTTCCAAGCCATTCCACTGTTATCTGGGACATGTAGTAAGTGCACAATGAACATTGGGTCGATTGATGGCACTGCTCAGTGTGAGAACGGATAGCAGGTAACACAGAGGATTTTCATAACTGCTACTTGTTTTCTCTTCCTTCAAAGGATTGCATAGTGGTTAAAGGAATGGGCTTTGCAGACAGACCGTCCTGGGTTCACAGTTCCTGACACTTAACAACTGTGATAGATATATCGTTAAACCTTTCTTTTAAAAAAATTTTTATTTAAATTTTCAATTACAGTTGACATTCAATATTATTTTATATTAGTTTCAGGTTGTTAAACTTTCTGAGCTTCAGTTTCTCGTCTGTAAAATGGAGTAGCGGCATTATTCTAGGTTTTGCACACATACATGTGTTATAAACTGAATTGTGGCCTCAAAATTCATATGTTGAAGCCCTCACCCCTAGTACCTCCGAATGTCACTGCATTAAGACATAAGGGCTTTAAGGAGATAATTCCGTTAAAATGAGGCTGTTGGCATGGGCCCTAACCCAATATGACTGGTGTCCTTATAAGAAGAGGAGGTTAGGACACACAGAGACACCCCAGGGGTGCTTGCACAGAGAAACAAGAGGCAGCAAGAGGGTGGGCATCTGCAAGCCGAGGAGAGTTCTCAGAGGAACCCAACCCTTGATCTTGGATTTCCAGCTTCCACAACTGTGAGAAAAGAAATTCTGATGCTAACTACCTAGTGATCTTTTGTTATGGCAGCCCAAGTAGACTTTATATATATATATTCTGTATATTGCTTAGCCCTAATAAAGTGAATATATATATAGGGTGTGTGTGAGTATATATATAGGGTTGGGCAAAAGTAGATTTACAGTTGTGAGTATGTAAAACAGAGCTTATTCTTGTATTATTATTTATTGTATTATTTTCCATATGAACAACTGTAAACCTACTTATGCCCACCACATATATAGACATACAAATATATATATACTGTATATTGCTTAACACATTGCCTAGCTCAATAAATGGTAGCCATTATAATTAGTATTTACGTTTTCCAATGAAACTGCAAAAAAAAATGAATGTTATCCCACAAGTCATGCAAATTGTTCATTGTTTTCTGGGTTCAAGGTAAGCTAGCAGAATTCCTTGCTTTGTGTCTGCCTCAGCTCCAGCGTTTGCGGCTGGGAGCCTTTCCTGATCTTCAGGCAGATATCTTGGCTCCTTCTCTGGAATCTGGCCTCGACTGTTCCCCGGGTACTGTCATCATCCGTCTACATAACTGTCTTCCTCACTGACCAGGGCCTCCTTGATCTTCGTATCCCAGGCACCTGGCACGGTCTGTCAGGGAACTCAAGTCTATAAACTGTGAAGCAAAGTTCATGGAGAGTTTAGGTGTAGCGTATTTACTTTATCTTGTTAACAGCTGCAATGATAACATTGCAGGTTAGGAAGTATCTTTCACATCTGTTCTTAAAACTTTTCCCAAGAGTCAGCTGTGGAGCTCGCGATGCCGTGGTGCGCGGGGGCACCTTTAGCTGCCGCAAAGGGTAAGACACGCCTGTTTGACTTGCCAGAGTTCATGTGACAGAGGCCTGGTCACATCTGGGCGTGCACAATGCTGGCCTCATTGACCTCTAAATTGCAAATATCTCTCTCATAATGAGGTTTCTGAAATAGTCCCTGTTTTTCAGAAACACAAGCAATTAGCCAAGTTGGACCTGGCAATACCCGGTGGTGAAAAGACAGATATTTCTTGAACTACTGTTTCTGTTTATGACCAGGTGGCACAAATTACTGGGGGAAGAAAAATTTAACTGTCATTCTACATTTTATTCCCTTGTGTGCAACTTGGCAGGTCGCTGACATTGTCCTCTCCTTGAAGGTCATCTTGAACCTTATATGTGCCCCGAACTTTCCTTCCAACTAAGCAACAACAGCACTGCGTCTTGGCTATACCCTATTTGCTTTTAGCAACAGCGAGCCGTGAGCCATCCCAGCACAGAAATAACCAGGTGCCTTCTGTTTCTTTGGCACCTGCTCTGTCACTCTTGGCTTTCTTTATTTAATGAGAAGGTAGTGGAGAAAAAGTGATGATGATTATCTCGCACAGTGTGTGGGCATTTTTACAAAGCAATCTTATACTTGAAAATATTTTTAGAATACATTAGAAAAATATAACGGAAAAGGAAGAACAGAATTACTGTAAGAAAACATAAAATAGCAATTGGCTTAAGAGAAAAATCTACAATGTAATTAAATGAGTCATTATCAAAGTGTCTTTTATAACTTAAAAAATTGTTTTATGTATACTACCATGAAAATAGATGGGAGTAATCTAATCAATGAAATATAATCCTTCCCTGTATTTCTCTCTCTTGCATATAATTATACTAGCTTACTATTTTTGCTTCCAACACTCATATACACACTTAAAGAATTAAGTACTATCTTAAAGCAGAAGAAAAACAAAGGTATATTAAATATATTCACTACCTACTAATGTCTATTTATTTCAATATTAACATGGCATCAATAAATTCAGGAAACACATTATACCCAACAATAATGGTAATTTTCATAATATAAGCTAAGTATTAATTAGTTCTTATATCTTAATCACAATTTGGAATAAACACTAATCTGGTCTAGCAATAGCGGGGCCAAAAAAAAAAAAAAAGGCTCCGGCATTACTCATAAAGGCATCTACTAGATGAAGAAAAGAAGTGGTAGAGACAGCTGGCTGTCCACCAGTCTCCGTTCTCCCACTCTTGCTCAGAATTAGCATTGTACTGGGGATCTTGATTGCATTACCAGAGACTTCATTTCCCAGCTCTCCTCCCCACTTTGCAACAGAGTCTGGCCACATGACTCAGCTCCTCACCAATACAATATGTGCAGAAATGTTGGGAGCAACTTCTGATTCACTCTCTTTAGAGAAAATCTCTGGCCCTGGACTCAGTTCTTATCCCCTTTCTAATAGTCTGGCTTGGCCACAACTCAGACAACCTTGGAAGTCATGTGTTGAAGAATTGCCATCAGCCAGTCTGGAATGAGGGCGAACCTACCCAGAAGTCCCAAACTGGACTGTTAGATAAGCAAGATATAAAGGTATTTAATCAGTCATTGAGTCCCTTCTGTTTCTTCTCTTTTAAATGTGTTGACTTTCTGTTTCTTTCTCTGTATAGTCCCTTCTAACACCTCTGCCTAAGGTTGGGACCTCTTCATTTTTTCATCTAAACATTTGTCAAGGGCTCCTCTCCGGCCCCAACTCTTTGGCACTTTTCTCTTCAAACCCACTGTCTGCTTGTGAGCTCCCTAAAATGACAATCTGATATGGTCACTTCTCAACTAAGGACCATGGCATTTGCTCAGCCTGTAGACATGCCCTTCCCCTTCAGCCTGGCAGACTCTCCTCCTATTAAAGCTTTTCGACGTAAGGAATGAATTTAAGAAGGCCCTGGCACTGTACCATTATATTCCAAAAACTAAAGACATTTTCCTAAAGAACCACAACACCATTATCACATTTAACAAAATTAATGAGAATTCCTTAATATTATCTAATAACCAGTCCACATCCAGATTTTCCTGATCATTCCTAAAATGTATTTTTAATTTTTTTCTTTATTAATTTTACAGAGAGAGGAAGGAGGAAGGAGAGAGAGAAACATCGATGAGAGAGAGCATCGATTGGCTGCCTCCTGCATGTCCCCCACTGGGGATTTGGCCCACAACCTGGGCATGTGCCCTGACTGGGAATTAAACCTCTTGGTGCATGGGTCAATGCTCAACCACTGAGCCACACCAGCCGGGCTAAAATGTATTTTTATATTTGGCTCCTTTTAGTTTGGCCTGGAGAACAAGTTGTGAGTTCTGGTTCTGTTACTAACCATATAACTGTGGACAAGTCATTTATGTTCTCTATGGGTTAATCACGCCCCGCCCCCACTCAATGTATGCCTTTATTTTTCTGTCTGAAAACTAGGGATGATAATAATTTGTTATATCCTTAGGATGCCATAAGAATGAAATGTATGAGGTAAATATTTAGGTTCTTAGGAAGAAAGCACTCTGTAAGGATGGTTAGAAAAATGTCTCAATTTTTTTAGTTGAATTTATTTGGGTGACATCAGTTAATAAAGTTATATACCTTTCGTGTGTATAGTTCTATAATATATCATTTATATGTTGTATTGTGTGTTCACCAACCCAAGTCGTTTATGCCCCCTTTTGCCCTCTCCTACCTCCCCCATCCCCCTTTCCCTCTGGTAATTACCATATTGTTGTCTATGTCCATGACTTTTTTTCTTAATCCCTTCACATTTTTCACCCAGCCCCAAAACCACCCTCTGCTCGTTCTCTGTATCTATGAGTCTGTTCCTATTTTGGTTTGTTTATTTTGTTCATTAGATTCCACATATAAGTGAAATAATATTGTATTTGTCTTTCTCTGAATGGCTTATTCCTCTTAGCATAATACTCTCCAGGTCCATCCATGCTGTCGCAAAAGGTAAGCTTTCCTTCTCTTTGCCCTGGCTGGCGTGGCTCAGTTGGTTGGACGCCCTCCTGTACACCACAAGTTTGCTGATTCGATTCCCAGTCAGGGCACATGCATATATTCCTTCAAATTAGTGTTTCAAGTTTCTTCAGATATATTCCCAGAAGTAGAGTAACTGGGTTATAAGGCAGTCCATTTTAATTTTTTTGAGGTAACTCCATATAGCTTTTCACAGTGGCTGCACCAACCTGCATTTCCATCAGTGGTGCACGAAGGTCCCTTTTTCTCCACAATCTCGACAACACTTGTTTGTTGATTTATTGATGATTGCCATTCTGACAAATGTGAGGTGATATCTCATTACGATTTTAATCTGTATTTCTCTGATGATTAGTATTGTTGAGAATTTTTTCATGTCTATTAGCCATCTGTATGTCCTCTTTGGATAAGTGTCTATTCAGGTCCTTTGCCCGTTTTTTAATTAGATTGTTTTTGCTGCTGTTGTTATTGCGTTTTATAAGTTCTTTATAAATTTGAGATATTAATCCTTTATCAGATGTATCAGCAAATATGTTCTCCCATTGAGTGGGTTGTCTTTTGATTTTGTTGATGGTTTCCTTGCCTGTGCAAAAACTTTTATGTTTGATGTAGTCCCATTTATTTATTTTTTCCTTTGTTTCCCTTGCCTGAGGAAATATATTAGAAAAAACATTGTTATGAGAAATGTCCAAGATTTTACTGCCTATGTTTTCTTCTAGGATTTTTATGGTTTTGAGTCTAACATTTAAATCTTTAATCCATTTTGAGTTTATTCTTGTGTATGGTGTAAGAAGGTGGTCTAGTTTCATTCTTTTGCATGTATCTGTCCAATTTTCTCAGCATCATTGATCTAGATGTCTTTTTTTTTTTTTGCCAGTACCATGCTGGTTTGATTACTATGGCCCTGTAGTAGTATAGTTTGATATCAGGTAGTGTGACTTCTCCAACTTTTTTCTTCTTTCTCAAGATTGCTGCAGCTATTTGGGTTCTTTTGTGGTTGCATATAAATTTTTGGAATATTTGTTCTGGTTCTGTGAAATATGCCATTGGTATCTTTTTTTTTTAATTTATTTTTTTATCCTCACCCAAGGACATTTTTCCATTTTTTGTTCAGATAGAATGGAAGGGAGAGAGAGAGAGAGAGAAACATCGACGTGAAAGGGACACATCGAGTGGCTGCCTCCGGCATGACCCAACCAGGGCCAGGGACAAACTGCAACCGAGATATGTGCCCTTAGCGGGAACCAAACCCAGGTCTCTCTGGACCACAGGCCGACACTCTAACCACTGAGCCAAACTGGCCAGGGCGTCATTGGTATCTTGATAGGAATTGTGTTCAATCTATACATTGCTTTGGGTAGTATTAGATCTTAATGATCTAATTCTTCCTATCCATGAACATGGTATATGTTTCCACTTATTGGTATCTTCTCTAATTTCTTTATTTAGTGTCTTATAATTTTCTGAGTACAGGACTTTTACATCCTTGGTTAAATTTATTCCTAGGTATTTTTTTTATGCAATTATAAATGGGATTGTTTTCTAAGTTTTCTTTTCTGATAGTTCATTATTGGTGTGTAAAAATGAAAATAATTTCTGAATATGTATTTTGTATCTTGGTACTTTACTGAGTTCATTTATCAGTTTTAGTAATTTTTTGGTGGAATCTTTAGGGTTCTCTCTATAGCGTATCATGTCATCTGTAGATAATGAGTTTTACTTCTTCCTTTCCAATTTGGTTGCCATTTATTTCTTCTTCTTTTCTGATCACTGTGGCTAGAACTTCCAGTACTCTATTGAATAAGAGTGGTGAAAGCAGAAATCCCTGTCTTGTACCCAATCTTAAGGGAAATGATTTTAGTTTTTGCCCACTGAGTATGATGTTGGCTGTGGGTTTGTCATATGTGGCTTTTATTACATCGAGGTATGTTCCCTCTATTACCACTTTGCTGAGAGTTTTTATTATAAATTGGTGGTGAATATTATAAAATGCTTTTCTGCATCTATTGATATGATTATATTATTTTTATACTTCATTTTGTTTATGTAGTGTATCACATTCATTGATGTGGATATTGTACCAACCTTGCATTCATAATACAAATCCCACTTGATCATGGTGGGTGATCTTTGTAATGTATTATTGGATCCAGTTTGCTTATATATTGTTCAGGATTTTAGCATGTATGTTCATTAAGGATATTGCCCTATAATTTTCTTTCTTTCTAGTGTCTTTATCTGGTTTTGGAATTAGGAGAACTTAGGAGTCCTCCCTGCTTTTTGGAATAGTTTGAGAAGGATAGGTGTAAAATTCACCTGTGAAGCTGTCCATTCCAGGAGTTTTGTTTGTTGGGAATTTTTTTATTACTGCTTCAATTTTATTTGTTGTAATTGGTGTATTCAGATTTTCTTTTTTTTTCTTTTTAAACTCATCTCTATTGTTGAATGTATTACAGCTGTCCTCCCTTTTTTCCCCCATTGACCCCCTCCTCCCTGTTCCCACCCACCTCCTGCCTTCTCCACACTATTGTCTGTGACCATTGGTTATGCATATATGCATATAAGTTCTTTGATTTTTCTCTTCCCGCACTCCCTCCCCCCTTCCCTTTGAGGTTCATCAGTCTAACAACCAATTTGTACTTCTTAATTCCTTCACTTTTTTCACCTATCCCCCAGCCCCTACCCATCTGGCAAGCAACAAAAAGTTATCTGTATCTATGAGTCTGTTTCTGTTCTGCTTGCTCATTATGTTTGTAGATTCAATTGTTCATAGATATGTATTTATTGGCATTTTATTGTTCATATTTTTGTTCATCTTCTTCAAGAAGACCTGTCAACATTTCATATAATACTGGTTTGGTTATGATGAACTCCAATAGTTTTTTGTGTCAGGGAAACTCTTTATATGTCCATCAATTCTAAATGATAGCTTTGTAGGATAGAGTAATTTTGGTTGTAGGTCGTTGCTTTTTATCACTTTGAATATCTCTTGCCACTCCCTTCTGGCCTGCAAAGTTTCTTTCGAGAAATCAGCTGACAGTCTTATGGGAACTCCCTTGTAGGTAACTAACTGCTTTTCTCTTGCTGCTTTTAAGATTCTCTCTTTATCTTTAACCCTTTGCATTTTAATTATGATGTGGGTTGGTATGGACCTCTTTGGGTTCATCTTGTTTGGGACTCTCTGTGCTCCCTAGATTTGTATGTCTGTTTACTTCATCAAATTAGGGAAGTTTTCTGTCATTATTTTGTCAAATAAGTTTTCAATTTCTTGCTCTCTCTCTTCTCCTTCTGGCAACCCCATGATGCGAATGTTGGTACGCTTGAAGTTGTTCCAGAGGCTCCTTATACTATCCTCGTTTTTTTGCATTCTTTGTTCTGATTGGGTGGTTTTTGCTTCTTTATATTTCAAATTGATGGTTTGCTTCTTAGCTTCACCTACTCTGCTATTGAGTCCCTATAAATTATTCTTTAAAAAAAATTTTTTTTTTCTTTATTGATTTTAGAGAAAGAGAAAGGGAGAGGTAGAGAGAGCTAGAAACATCGATGAGAGAGAACACTGATTAGCCACCTCCTGCATGCCCCCTCACTGGGGATTGGGCCCACAACCTGGGCAAGTGCCCTGACTGGGAATCAAACTGATGGCCTCTTGGTACATGAGGTTGATGCTCAACCACTGAGCCACACCGACTGGGCAAGAAAATTATTCTTTATTTCAGTTATTGCATTCTTCATTTCTGACTGGTCCTTTTCTGTGCTCTTGAGGGTCTCACTAAGTTCCTTGACATTCTCACTAAGTTCCCTGAAATTCTCAATAAGTTCATTGAGCATCTTTATAAACAGTGTTTTGAATTCTGCATCTGTTAGATTGCTTATTTCTGTTTCATTTAGTTCTTTTCCTGGAGTTTTGTTCTGTTCTTTCATTTGGGACATGTTTCTTTGTCTCCTCATTTTGGCTGCCTCCCTGTGTTTGTTTCTATGTATTAGGTAGAGTTTCTATGGCTCCTAGGCTTCCTAGGGTGTCCTATTTTAGTAGGTGTCCTGTAGGGTCCAGTGGTACAGCCTCCCTGGTCACCCTAGCTAGACCCTCGAGTTGTACCCCTCGTGTGGACTGTCCATCTTCTGTTAACTGAGTCTTGATTGCTGTTGTCATGTCAATGGGAGGGATTTATTCAGGCTGATTGGATGCAAAGACTGGCTGGGCCCACTGACCACTGACCTCTGACTACCTTGGAGGATCAGCTGTGCAGATCCCACCACACAGAGCAAGACTTACTACAACAGGGCTCTGGTGCCCACTAAATACACTCCTGAGTGTGTTGCTTGTGAAGGTGGTGGTGTTTCAGTGTGGTCTGAAGCTGTTCACTGGGTGTGCTGGCTCTGGAGCAAGGTCAGCCACTGCCTATGTTCTCCCTGGGACCACCAGGCATAAGATACAAAGGGATCTACAGATAGCTGCTTCTTATGCTGGTCTTGAGGGTGCCCAGGCAAAGCCAAGCTGTGAACCAAGGCTGGCTGCTTCTAGTGCTAGGCCTGGGGCCAGTTAGCGAGAGGTATAGGGCTCACTGAGGCCAGGTGCTGTTTGTTTGAGAGAATTTAGGAAAATCTGAAGCAAGAGCCAAGATAGGTCAATCCTATGGTAAAGCCACTGGAAACAGCTTGGATGAGCCTGAAAGTTGGATGGGGCAGGGACTCAGGGAATAACCAGGTCAGGGCAAACAGTGTAAGCCAGGTTGCTAGAGTCCAAGATATGGTGCACACCTGAGTGCCCTGTTGGGGAAGGGCTCACCAAAGGAACAACGCCTTCCACCAGCATGTCTGTCTAGGAGAAAGCTGCCTCTCTAGCTCTCAACCCAATGTTAAACCACTCAATTCTTCCCCACATGTCTCTGATGCCTTTCAAGCTGCCTCTCCCATGCTGGAGTCTGGAAGGAGTGGCCCTGAGTACGTCCATGCATGGGCCCTTAAGAGGAACTGCCTGGGCCTGGCCGTTGAGCATCGGCCCATTCACCAAGAGGTCGCTGGTTCGATTCCCGGTCAGGGCACATGCCCAGGTTGTGGGCTCAATCCCCAGTAGGGGGCATGAAGGAGATGGCCAGTCAATGTTCTCTCTCATCGATGTTTCTAACTCTCTCTCTCCCACTCCCTTCCACTCTTTCTAAAATCAATAAAGAAACAATATTTTTTTTAAAAAAAAAGAGGAACTGCCCTGGCCAGTTTTGCTCAGTGGTTAGAACGTCAGCCCAAGGAACAGAGAGTCCTGGGTTCGGTTCCCGCTAAGGGCATGTACCTCGGTTGCAGTTTGTCCCCGGCCCTGGTTGGGGTCGTGTGGGTGGCAACCACTCAATGTGTCTCTGTCACATTGATGTTTCTCTCTCTCCCTCCTTTTTTCCCTCCCGCTCTATCTGAAAAAAAATTTAAAAATAAAATAAAAATAAAAAATTTTAAAAAAAGGAACTTCCTGGGACTCCAAAATCTTCTGCCTCCCTCAGCCCCAATTCCCACTGGTTTTTACAGCCAGAAGTTATGGGGACTTCTCTTCCTGGCACTGGAACCCTGAGCTGGGGTGCCTGGTGTGGGACGGGGATCCCTCACTCCTCAGGGAGGACCTTCCCAGCCGAGGTATCCTTCTTGATTTTTATCCACCACACCTGGGTGTGGGACCAGCCCGTCCGCACCTCCGCCCCTCCTACCAGTCCCGATGTGGCTTCTTCTTTAATTTCGTAGTTGTAGGACTTCCAGTCAGCTCGATTTCAGGTGATTCTGAATGATGGTTGTTCCGTAGTTTAGTTGTAATTTTGATGTGGTTACCTATGCAGCCATCTTGACCAGAAGTCTGTATTCAGATTTTCTGATTCTTCTTAGGAATATTGTATGTTACTAGAAATTGACCCATTTCTTCCAGATTGTCCAATTTGTTGGCATATAGTTGTTTGTAACATTTTCTTACAATCCTTTGTATTTCTTTTGTGTCAGTTGTTATGTCTCCTCTCTCATTTTAATTTTATTTATTTGGGTCCTCTCTTTTTCTTGATGAACCTGTTTAAAGGTTTGTCAGTCTTGTTTATTTTATTTATTTATTTTTTTAATCCTTACATGAATATATTTTTCTATTTATCTTCAAATAGAGTGGGAGGGAGAGAGAGAGAAAGAGAAAAAAAAATCAATGTGAGAGAGATAACTCGGCTGGTTGCCCCCGCACGACCCCAACCGGCCCGGGGACGGACCACAACCGAGGTACGTGCTGTTGGCCGGAATCAAACCCAGGACTATCTGGTCCGTGGGCTGAGGCTCTAACTGCTGAGCCAAACCGACCAAGGCAAAACATTTTTTTTTTTTTTTTTAAAGACACAACCAAGCCCTGGCCGGTTTGGCTCAGCGGTTAGAGCGTTGGACTGCGGTCCAGAGAGACCCGGGTTCAGTTCCCGCTAAGGGCACATACCTCGGTTGCAGTTTGTCCCTGGCCCTGGTTGGTCGTGCGGGTGGCAGCCACTCGATGTGTCCCTTTCACGTCGATGTTTCTCTCTCTCTCTCTCTTCCCCTCTCTCCCTCCCACTCTATCTGAACAAAAAATGAAAAAATGTCCTTGGGTGAGGATAAAAAAAAGACACAACCAAATATGTGTGTGGACCTTCTTTAGATCCTGATTCAAACAAACCATCTGTGCAAAGGAGACAATTGGAGAAAATTGAGCATGGACTGAGAATTAGATAATATATTTTAAAATTATTATTCTTTTTTTAAGGTATGATAACATTATTGTGCTTATATGGAGGAAAGAATCCATTATCTTTTAAAGATAATGATGAAATACTTAAATGTAAGATTATATGATGTCTGAGATTTGCTTTAAAATATTCCAGTGGAAATGGAGGAAAGAGGAAGATGATGAAGAAGATTAAGGTGAGTGGATAAAGCAAGAATGATAAAATATTGATAACTGTTACAGCTGGCTAAGGTGATTATACTATTCTATGTTTGAAGTTGCCATAATAGCACCATTTTACCTTTCTGCTCTTTCCTCCCACTGCCCTGAAACAGAAACAGTCCACCCTAGCTCTCCTTGCCCGCTCCACAGCTCTACACCCATTGCAACACTCTCCAAATTCTCTACAAAAGCTTTTGTCTGAGCTGTCCTTCAATGTCTAGCTCAAATCCCTACCTCCTCCTCAAAGGCTCCCCTGACTGTCCCAAAATATCCTGAGCCCTTTCTCCCTTCTCTGGAGTCACATAGCTCTTCAAGTCAGTCGGTATTTGTCATAGTCTGTTTATTTTCTTGGTTAACATTTTAGTGTTTTGCGTCTCCGACTGGGTTTGAGGCAGTCATGGGACAGGGCACAGGTTTGTTTGTTATTCTCCTGGCTCAACAACTTCACCGCAGAACTGATCCTAAATAACCTCAACTAATTTAGTAGATCACTGGGATGTCTCTAGAAAAGCCCTTAAAGAATTACGCATTGAGACAAGAATCTGGAAACCTGAGTTTGTCCTGACATTACTCAGGGCTGCAAGTGACAGAAAATTGGAATGTACTGATTGAAATAACTGGAAAGTTAAGGTGTAGACTCAGACCCCTAATGGTATTTTCAGGTCCCTCTCCCCTTCTCCTTTCCTCCACCTCTACGTGTTGCTATTTGTGACAAAGCCAGCCCTTATCAGCCTAGTTTAGAAACAGGGAAAGAAAGAAAGGTAATTTTTTTCTCCTAATGTGCATATATACAACCCCAGCGAAAGATTCTAATAGGTCCAGATTGCAACTCAGTGCTCATCCCTTGGCCAGTCGCTGTGGCTAGGGGAATGAGGCACTACAATTGGCCAGATCTGGTTCACAAGTGATCCCTATGGCCAGGGGGCAAGCAGACCCCTGAGAAGTGCATGAAGTGGGGCACTGACAGTTCCCCCAATGGAAGGGGAGGTACAGGTACCAAAAGGATGGGGAAAGGAATGCTCGGAAGAACCCTTCCATCGCCACCATTACCACGGCCTTAGTTCTTCCTCGACAAATGGTCCTGGGCCAGCTTTTAATAATAATAATTATTGTTATCACACTTTGTTGCACTTTTACTAGGTATCAGATAATGTACCAGTACTTTGTAATATAATTACGATTACATTTATAAAGTAATGTAATGTGCGTACCTTATCTCTACCTTTCTGAACAACCCAACAAACTTACTGTTATTAGGCCCATTTTATAGATGAAAAAAGTAAGACAAATAGTCCAAGGATCTGTGTCTTAGTCAGTTCGTGCTGCTCTAACAAAGTAGCATAGGCTGAGTAGCTTAAAACAACAAAAATAGCCCCGGCTGGTTTGGCTCAGCAGTTAGAGTGTCGGCCTGCAGACCAGGAAGTCCCGGGTTCGATTCCTGCTAAGGGCACGTACCTCGGTTGCAGTTCGTCCCCAGCCCCCTGTTGGGGTTGTGCAGGTGGCAACCAATCGGTGTGTCTCTCTCACATTGATGTTTCCCTTTCTTTTTTTCTCCCTCTCTCCCTCCCACTCTATCTGAAGATAAATGCAAAAATATCCTTGGGCGAGGATAAAAAATATATATATATATATTCTTCTCACAGTTCTGGGAGCTGGAAGTCCAAGATAAGGGTGCCAGCAAGGTTGGGTTCTGATGCGAGCTCTCCTCCAGGTTGTAGACTGGAGCCTTCTCCTTGTATCCTCACTTGGCAGAGAGTGATTCTCAGGTTCAGTTTTCTTGTCTGCAAAATAAAAACCTTCCATTTCTGATATTTTATGATCCCAGGATTCATTCATGAGCCTTACTATTCCTCTGAGGTATGAGGCAAATTCTTGACTCTGAAGAATAGTCCACTGCAACCCCTCCCTTGAAAAAAGCTCCCTCTTTGACATTTGGTGATTTACTCATACAACCATAGTACATCCTGTATATCATTTACATGGGATAAATAATATTAGATTATTCAAAATCCAAATTAAATAAAGGTTAATAGAGTTGCTGTGAGAAATCAGACCTCTGCTTTCCTATAAGTTGTAAATATAGTAGTATTAGTAATTATCATAATAATAGTAATAAAGCCCTGGCTGGTTTGGCTCAGCGGTTAGAGGTTGACCAAAGGGTTGAGAGTTCGATCCCTGACCCCAGTCAGGGTCGTATGGGGGGCAACCAATCTATGTGTCTCTCTCACATTAGTGTTTCTCTCTCTCTCTCTCCCTCCCTCCCTCCCTTATACTCTATCTAAATATCAATGGGAAAATATCCTCAGGTGAGGAATAACAAAAAATAATAAAAAATAATAGTAATACAGCTAACAATTATTGAGCACCTATTGTATGCCAGGCATTGGGTTAAGTGCTTTACATAAATAATCTCATTTATTCATCAAAATAACATTTAAGAAGGTAATGTTATTATTCCCATTAAACAGATAAGAAACTGAGGTATGGATAGGTCAAGCAACTTGCCCAACATACAAAGAGTGGACAGGCCAAGATGAGAATGCTGCTGATGTGAGCCGCATTCTGAAGCCCTAGGACAAGGAGGGAAAAAACAGCATGAACACACCGCATCACATAACGAGAGATGCTGATTCTTCAAATATATGTGTTATATTTTTGCATGTCAAATTCAATTCAACTATTTATTTAAAATAATAAAGCGACATAGGCTTCTTTCAGTATTTTTAAATTCAATAAAACTAAAATCGCTCATGCTTACTATAATGAAACGAGACAATTTAGAAAAACAAAATCATTCTGCTGATACCTTAGTGAATTTTAAACACGTATTACAATTAATTCTAGAATAACAGTATTTTTATAACTAGAAAAGAAACTGTAGATGAATACACGAAGACTTAAGTAGATAAAACGGAATAGGCACACATTCAGTTCAGAAATTGAATACAATGCAAAAAGAGTTATGTGTACTTCAAAAATAAGAATACTTTATTTATTAAGCCCTATAAGGAAAAAATATGGTAGTAACAAATGTATTCAGATAATGTGCAAAATAGAGGAAAAATAAGAACTGGATAATATTTGAAAATTAATCATGCAAAACATCACAGATAATAACACCAGTATTATCACACTGAGAATAAATTTTAATGTGGAGATAATTAATCTTACAAGTCATCTATGAAGTCATTTTTAAATTCTGAATGAAATGGGAATTTCAACACATTTTTATAATGGCCAGGAACAAATTTGATAAGGTGTTTTCAATAATGTATTACTTAAAGAGTAATTATCTGTAGACTTGTGATATAAATCGAAAACCAAATTATGTAAGTATCAGAAGTTATCCTGCCTGATCTAAGCTGACTGTTCCTAGTTAAATAAAGACATCCTCAAACATGTGAATGGACCCAGCTGAGATTCATAGAGCTGTCCCAGCCACCCGCAGACACATCGATTATGAACACATAATTTTATGCTACTGAGGTTTTATGGTTGTTTCTTGCATAGCACTATGGGCAAAATATTTAAAAGCTGTAGTGGTTTTACAACATATCCACAGATTCTTTGAGATGCCTCCTTTGAAGAGGTGGAGCCTAATTTCCTTCCCCTTGAGTGTGGGCTGGACTTACTGATTCGCTTCTAATGAGCAGAAGAGTGGAAGTGATTTTGTGTGCCTTTGGAGGGTAGATCATAAAAGACCCTGCAATTCTTTCTCCCCTTTCTCTTAGATTGCTCACTCTGGAAGGAGGAGGGGACAAGAGGGTTAGCTGGCATGCTGTGAGGACTCCTGAATAGCCTATGGAGAGGCCTTCATGGTGAGGAACTTGGGCACCCTGCCAACGATGGTGTGAGGGAGCCACCTTGGAAGCACACCCTCTATCCTCAGCCAGGCATTCAGATCACTGCAGCCTCTGCTGACACCCTCACTACAACCACAAAAGAGACCCTGAGCCACATCTGCCCAGCTCAGCCATTCCTGAATCCTGACCCACAATTACTGTGAGAGTAAAACAAAGATTTGTTGTTTTTACATACAGGGGTTATTTGTCGTGTAGCATTAGATAACTAACACACCACTATGTCAGGAAATATTACATAGCAGGTAGAAAAGTAGAGAATGCTAACTATGGATTTGGGGTGTCATATGATCCAACATAGTTCTTTTTTTTTTTTTTTTTCTTAATTGATTTTAGAGAGAGAGGAAGGGAGAGGGACAGAGAGATAGAAACATCGGTGAGAGAGAACATCAATTGACCACCTCCTGCTTGCCCTTCACTGGGGATTGGACTCACAACCTGGGCATGTGCCCTGACCGGGAATGAAACCGGCGACCTCTTGGTGCATGTGTTGACACTCAACCAGTAAGCCACACTGACCAGGCGACCCAACTTAGTTCTGACACTCTCTACCTGAATTAGTGTCAGATCCCACAATTTAAGGGCTCAGTCCTACAAGACTGCCCTCACTTCAGCTGCCAATAGCAAGTCCCAGGTTGTCACCTATACTTTTGACCAACCAGCTATAAATCGAGACTCCCATGACCCCCTCTTCAGGTTCAGTAATTTACCAGGATGACTCACAAAACTCAGGGAAACACTTACATTTATGGGTTTATTACATAATAAAGGATATGATAAAGGATACAGATGAATAGCCAGATGAAGAGGTACATAGAACCACATCCAGAATGGTCCGAAGGACAGGAGCTTCTGTACCCATGGAGTTGGGCTGCACCACCCTCCCAGCGCATGGGTGTGCTCACCAACCCAGAAGCCTCTGAACCTCATACTTCAGGGATTTTTATGGAGGCTTCACCATGTAGACCTGGTTGATTATTAACTCAGCTTCCAGAACTGCTCCCCTTTCCAGAGAATAGAAAGTGGGGCTGAAAGTTTTGAGCTTCTAATCATGGCTTGGTCTTTCTATGAGCAGTCCCCAACCAGAAGCCCACCCAGAGTCACCTCATTAGAACAAAGACACTCCTATCACCCAGGAAATTATTAGGGATTTAGGAGATCTGTGTCAAGAACTGGGGTCAAAGACCAAATATTAGCAGGAACCAGGGAGATTTTATATATATATATTGACTGCCTCCTGCATGCCCCCCACTGGGGATTGGGCCCACAAATATATATATATATTTCTTATTATTTCACATACCCCATGGCAGGTTTGTCACGAACTGCCCACTTTCAGTGAATGTGTGCCAAGTTCCACGCTCATCACTTTACATACATTATCTCATTTCCTCCTCACAGAACAATCTGAAGAGGAAATTATTTTTACTATAAACTAAGGTTTAGCAAAATTATATACTTTATCAAGGTCATAGAATGTATTAAAGGATTAGCTAACGAAAAGACCCAAATATACAATGATGTAAATAAGACAGAAATCCGGAGGTGAGAGGTGGAACCGCTTTCCTCAAATGGAGCTTCCAGACGAGCTACAGTTAGCTGTTGCCCAGCCAACGGAAAGGGTGAGAGTTAGGATCAAGGGTCCGTAAGAAGATGAGCCAGAAGTCACACGCATCACCTCTGCCCACAAACCACCGGACCAAACTTGGTCACGTGTCCAGAGTTAGCTGGTCAATAGAGCACCTCGCTGAGAAACCATGGGGTCAGCAACACCTCCAAAGCATGCTTTCGCTGAAATGCAGACCAGGAAATGGATAATGGGGAGCGTTAACAGTCTCAGAAGACCAACTAATAAATACAGAGCTATCATTAAAACCCTGGCCTGTTTGGATTCAAAGCCCTTTTTCTTAATCACATCAAAGTGCCTCTCTAAACACTTGAACCCTTTTTTCCTCGGTGTCTGTGATTTCCCTCTGACTGTTCCTGCTGAGGCTCCAGGTTCTCTTTAGGCCTGAGGGTGGGAATCCCGTTCCCATACCCTCCACTCCACCCACCTCTTACTTCCCGCACGACTATTACTGGCTCCTCAAGCACAAAATGACCCTGAGGTTTTCCTACACCCTGCTCACACCTTTGTCAATAGTTCCTTTAACAAACTCTCTGCAGAGTCCCCTTTGAGTGTGCCATCTGTTTCCTGCCAGGACCTTGATTCTCCGCCTTCGTGGTCCACCCTGCAGGACAGAGCAGGCTTTCAGGCTCACAGGATGAAATACCTACAAAACGGAGAATGTCTCCTGCTAACATTGGCCTTCCTTCCCCAATAGAAAACACACTCCATGGGGGCTGTGACCCTCTTTCACTATCTATTTTTAGAGCCCAGCACAATACCTAGCACATAGTAGGCTCAATAAATATTAGTTGTGAATTAACACTGAGTCCTACATATGGTAGCTTCACAAAAAATGTGTGTCTGATGATTAACTAAATGGCCCCAATATTATTTATGAGGCTTTAAACAATTCCATGTTGCCACAGAGATTTTTTTTAGGGAAAATACTGTCCAATATATTCTTTATTTAGCTATGATGCTCCTATAATCTCAAATCCTCTTGCACCTTTATGGAGTTTAATACTTCCTCCTGCTGCAACTGTTCACCAGATTTTTTAGTTCCCCTCTGCAATGCTTTGAAGTGGAGTCTGATTGAAAAACTGCAGTTTGAACTTGAACAAAGTTCGTAGTAAACAGATTGCAGACAATTTCCTTTAAATGTGATCTTAGAAGCTAGGAATACATTAAGCACATCAGAACAAGAAACTTAGCAAGAAAAGGACATGAGATTTAAATTTTCCATCCAAAGCAAACACTATCATATTTCATTAAATCTAAAATGTCATTGTATCAATAAAAAAGAGAAACTAGTACCCGTTAAATTCTGATACAATGCTTTCTTATCACTTAGAATTATTTTTTACATGTGGAAAAAAGTCTTTTAGACTGACTTAGTCATAGATTTTCATTATATATCACACTGCTCTTTTTCCACGCATTTTGGCAAATACACTAACTTTTTGTTTCAATGCCAAGTCATACTGAGAGTATTTTGAAGACATTGTAAATGGCAATTAAATGCATATAACTCAGTTTAAGTGACAACAATATGAATAGCTGTGACCACATTCCTGCAACCACATCACAACTACGACTCGGACAACAGTCATTGTAAGACGCATCTTGATTTCAGAAATGTTAAAATAGGGGGAGGATGTAGTAAGTGTCGAAATCAATGAAATATGAGACTTAGCCCAGAAGCAAGATTCAGGAGCTGTGCCCCATATTTCACTGTTTAAATCCGTTATGAATCTGTGTTAGGGAAAGGTGGGGAAGACAAGGAGAAACGGGTCAGGGACACAACAACTAGAACATGCGAATACTTTCTAGTTTCAAGTTCATCTTTAACAAGTCAGGTTACATATCATATATTTTTTAGATCACTCACTAAATATTACACTTTAAATGTTTGCTGATTGATGATTGCTTAAGATGAGGTTAATGAAGAGACAAATCTGGATCATAGAAATGCCCCAAAATACCCAGTAGGAAATGCTTCATATACTCAAACACAAGCCTAGGTATTTCCACCATTACCTCTCAGAAGAGATGAAAAAAAATTATATTTGAGTCCTTATGAAGTCTTTCATGTATAAAGTACTCTCTCTCTCTATTACTTAATTTTCAACTACAAAGTATTGTTTGAGGAAGACATATTAGCCTAACTTTAATTCATACTAGTTCGGATGCTTGTGGATATAACCTAATGAAATTTATTTTTTAAAGGGCATAGTGTTATACATGAATTGTGCTTGGAGGTATGAAAATGTTAAGTGTTGGATATCATTTTAATTGAGCCTTTCAAAAGTCACCAAAGCAATATAGAAAGTTAAGCTGTGGCCAGCATAGACGAGTCAGAAAGCCAACAGGAGAAACAAATATCCATTGGCTGTAACGTTATATATGTGGCTACTGGTGACTTGGGGTAGAATTTCCAGGGACCCCATCATTCATGGATTCAAAAAGTCCTCTGTCTCAAACAACTTCAACAGGAATACAAAGTACCCTAAAAAACTGTGGCCCTGGTAATGATGAAAGAAACAGATGCCAAGATGTCTGTAATAGTGTAAATTAAAATTTTTCCATCCATATTTTTAAAGTAATACATTTTATATGTGACTTTAAATATTATATAATTTTAATTGGTTTTTTAGAGAGAGAAGAAAGGAGAGAGAAATACATCGATGTGAGAAACATTGATCTGCTGCCTCCTGCATGGCCCCCACCGGAGATCGAGCCCTCAAGCGGGGCATGTGCCCAGACCACGAATCGAACTGGGACCACTGAGCCACACCAGCCAGGTTTAAATATTATATTTTAAATATGCAATAAAATTAACAATGAAATATTATGAGTAGACATTGAACTATTTCTTCTATATCCCTAGAATTTTGTGTATTCAAGTTGACAAAAACAAAGCTTCTCAGTATAAAAAATGGAAATAGCATTATATTCAGTATTATCTTATATTTGAAAACATGATTTTTATCCTGAGGTGGCTGGACAATTTACCAAATTTTTATTTCACTTGTTAAATGCCCCTTTTCCTTCAAAAATTATAATAAAGATAATATGCATGAAAAGATTGAACAGAACAACTCTTTAAATGACTGCAGTTAAAGCTACATCAATTTATCACAGCATAGAATCTGCCTAATAGGAAATATTTTCGAGTCCAACTCAGCCTAGAAGTTTCTCTATCAAAATAAGCAAGGATACAGCCTTCTCTTCTTTCACATTATGCCCGAATGTGAAAAAGACACTCATTCAAAAACCATTGATCAAATGCCCTCTGTGGGCAAGATGCTGGTCTGGGTGCTGCCGGTACAACAGTGAAAAGGAGAAGCTGGCCCCCACCCTCCTGGCACTTTAGCATGGGAGACGTTTCGTCGGCAGCTAGCCACACAATAAATTCTGACAGTTCAGGCTGAACCAGAAGGGCATTTGTAGGGTGGGTCTGAGCCCATGAGCACACAAACAACCAGAAAACAGTACCAGGAGGTGGGAGACTGAATCTGCCCAGAACTGAGGATTCTCACATCATTTCTGAAAGTACAAAGATACAGAGAAGAGCCTTTCCTGGAATAGCACAGACAACAGACACTTAGCCACACACAATGGAGCATGTGTAACAGCTGTAAGGGAGGAAAATTTTACAATTATCCCTCTAGGTTCTTCGGCTGGTCTAATAATCAGATTAACATAAAACAGATTAATAGAAGAAAAACAAATTTAATTACATGTGAACAAGGGCCCCAGAAGAATATGAGACCCAAGGACAAGCCAGGCAATTGAGACGCATATGCCATCCTGAACTACGGAATGGGGCAGGGGCCTGGAGCTTCAAAGGGGAGGATGGTATTTCACAGGATGATAAGAACAAATGTTTAGTAATTAAATGTTTGCCGTGCCATACTGATAGGTAATTCAGATAAAAAGTTATTTCTGGTAATAGTCTTTTTCTGGGTCAGACCCCCTATCTAAATTATTTTATGTAGTTAGGGAGAAGTATAAGTGTTTCTTCTGTACCCCTGACACTGTTGGTGGCAATGTGGCACCATAATGTTACCAGCGACTGGACCTCAGTTCAGCAACCTTGGTACTTGAGTTCTGGATGCAAAATAATTCAGAGCCAAAACTCAAATTATAAGTCAAAGTTTATTTAGAAAGTCACATAGGTAGAAGTGAGCTGTGGGGGAAGTAAGCCAGCTGGGCTACGTGAGATCAGGAAACAAGTTACAGAGGCAAAAGAAAGGCCCTTGGAACTTAGGAGAAAGAAAGGCAAGGAAAACGAGCCGGGGAAAGGGGTGGGCGAAGGCACGAGTGTGCTCCATAGAGAGAGCCAAACCGGGTCCTCCATCCTAAGGCAGGGATTTTAGGGGCGGGCCCAGGGGAGGATCTCAATAGAATATTCATCAGCTTTCCAGGTGTGTCCTTTCTGGGTCATGGTCTCCAATGATTGGCTGGCACCAGGGGGGTGTCATTAGTCAATGCAGCTGGTCCCTTCCTCTGGTATTGCTGCTTTTCTGGGACTGGAGCTGAAATACAACTGAGGCCTAGATTTAATCTCTAGGGCTTAATGCTCAAGGTCGTGCAAGGGCTTCTCTTGGGGTTGTATGAGGCTATTCTTCTGCCCTTTGTTCCTCTCTAAGGGGATCCAAAACCACATGACTAGCATGCCAGGGAAAGGTCAGGGGAGGGTCTGAACCGCACAACCAGTGACATGGACCAGCCATATGCTAGGAGAGGAATGGTCACCCTGACGGCGAGGTCCTTGTTTCCCCAGCTTTGCCCATCGCTAGGCACCCAGGGCTTTCTGCCCTGGTGACCTTCTGTACCTGGCCCATCACCCCTGTGATACCGGGAAGGGTACCTGGCCCTGAGCGGGTCTGCCTAGGGCCGGCCGGTAGTGTGTGGATTCTTGACTTCTACGGGGAAAATTTCACAACACGAATCCCGGTGAATTTTAGAGGATGTTTATTAAAGCTGGGGACAGTGAAACAAGGAAGGGCTGGGGAAGCGAACCTTTGGCTCACTAAGAAGGCAGAGAAAAGGGGGCCTTGGGGACAGGTTAAGGGGTTTGTCTGGGACGAACTGCTGCTGTTCATTACTGCCCTGCTTGCAAGTCTCATGGGGTCCCTTAGAGTTTAGAAGATGCATGCCTGTGGGGGGGAGGGGGAGTGCGGGCATGATCCAGGGAGGAGAGCATACTTTGAGCCCTTTGTTTTGAGGGATTTTAAAGCCCGAGTGTTTAGGGGAGGTCTTAGAGGAGAATTTCAATAGAATATTCATCAGCTTTATGCTGATGAACCAAAATGAGGTTTATTCTCTTAACTTCATCTGTCCTTGGGTGTGGTTGGCAAATGGCACTAATTAGATTTCTGTTATCTGTCTCCCTGAGTAGGGTGACTTAAGCTCTTTACCCTCTGGTTGGGGAGGAGAAGTACAAACCATTTACTCTTAAGTGTCCCTGGTTTAGGGAAGACAGGATGTACTGGCGGCTGCCAACTGCTGTTTAACGATCTCCGTTTCCCTGTTCTTGTCCTGGCTTACCGGCCTGTCTCACTTGTTCAAAATAGTTCAAAGTGGCGCACTTTGGGGAGACTCATCCTGAACCCCTTCATACCTTTACTCAGTTAACAAGGACTCTGTTATTTAATCTCTAAACTGAGCACTTTTCCAGTATGAGAAGTTCAATTAGTAGAAAAAGAAAAGGCCCCTCATAGGACGAAGCAATCATTCTGGTGCAAACGGCTGCAGAATGAGTGGCAAGGGACGTTCTGAAAAGGTCAGCCGGCAAAACACAGAACCTGGCTGACAAAAGAGGAGAAAGGCACACAGCAGAGACCTTCCCTTAGGCACACACAGCTGAAGGTTTCACCAAGTCCCCAGCAGTGAAGGGTTATAAATTAATAGCAGAACCACATTGTAGGTGTTTATAGTTGTAATATAGAAAATGGTGCTTAGATTCAGCGCATAATAAATTAGATCTAGGTCTCCTTCCACATGTGGGTTAGGGCATTCCTAATTAATGCCTTTATTAGTTCTGTAAAATTGCAAGCTAATGAACCTTCAGATATCATTACAGCCATATTCAGAGAAAAACCTTAACTGACAATGATGGTCCAGATTCTGGTGCCTTGAAGGGGTTGACCAGGTTATCAATGTCTCTCACCTACAGACTGCTCCCTTAATAAGCTACCTGAGTGTGTGGCCTGTTACAATTATTGAGAAATACTTTTCAACTAGTACTCTGGAAGAAAAAGAATATGGATTAAATCAAAGGTTTTCAGTGCTGCCCACTGTTCAGGAGGAACCTGTCATTTTCTAGATCAGAAAAAAAAAAAAACGGACATCACAGACTTACAATTATTTGGTCTTCTCTTTGTGTTCCCCCGGTTTCTGATTAACAGAAGACTTCTCACACCCCAGTGGTCTTTAGAGTACATCCAAAATTCCCTGACATTCCTCAGCTCTCCAATCCCCTATTCTCATGCAAATTAACCCCATAAGTCCTCTTCTTTCTCCTTCCATCCCTATTTTGAAACATAAAAAGAACAACCCCACCACCACCTGGTTGCACCAGAAGGGGTAGTGGCTAGCTGACCTTTTGTACCTTGTCCATCACTAATTCCTAATCTGATCCCAGGGTGTCCCCCAATACTGCTGCCTGAAAGGGTCTGCAGATGGAGGTTTTTACCATCTCATCCAATGCCCTCAGCAATTCACATTTGTAAAAAGTGAGATTAGATGTTGATAACTGTTGGCCTGGACTCCTGAAATCCATTTCTGGCTCTGCTAATGATTTCTTTTCAAGGGCAGATTTTTACCTCAGTAAAGATAGTGATACCTCTCTGATAGTAGGAACAGTTTGTCACTGAAAGAAACGTCCAAACCTGTAGAGAATTTTTATGAGTTTATTTGAGCCAAAGTGATTACAATTGCTAAGAAGCAAAATCGCAGAGAATTGAGAAAATGCTCCAGAAACATGAGAGTTTTGCACCTTACTTTACACCTTACAATCAAAGGAGGAGGCCTAAGGGAGTTACATGAAATTCATTGGTGATAGATTAGGGAGGTGGGAGAAAGCAAAGCAGGAAAATCTCTGGGATTGTATGAAAAGGAAAATGAATAGACACATACTTCTTTTACACTGGTGGGTACAGGATAGGGGCTTTGTGGTCTCTGCTCTGGTACAGTGACTGTGCCCTGAGGGGTCTGGTAAAGAAAATCACCCTGGCATTCCACAGGTGTTATCATAGATGCAAAAAGACAAGACTGGCCCTGGCCAATGTGGCGCCGTTGGTTGGAGTGTTGTCCCATACACCAAAGGGTGGCGGGTTCAATTCCAGGTCAGGCACATACCCAGGTTGTGGGTTTGATCCCCAGTCAGGATGCATGAGAAGGCAACCAATCAGTGTTTCTCTCTTGCATCAATGTTTCTCCCTCTCTCTCTCTAAAATCAATTTTTTTAAAAAGTTTTTTTCTTCATTGATTTTAGAGAGAGAGGAAGGGAAAGGTAGAGAGAGACAGAAATCTCGATGAGAGAGAACATCGATTGGCCGCCTCCTACATGCCCCCCACTGGGGATTGGGCCCACAACCTGGGCATGTGTCCTGACCGAGAATCGAACTGGCGACCTCTTGGTGCATGAGTGGACGCTCAACCACTGAGCCACACCAGCTGGACTCTAAAATCAATTTTTAAAATATTTTTTAAATTAAAAAAAGAAGACAAGACAGACTCAGTTAAAGACTGACCTTTCTCAGAGAAGATCCCGGCCTAGGACATGACTACCCAACATGACTCACTTTTAGTTAGAAAGCTTTGATTTCAGACCATCCTACGTAGTCTCTTTAGGTCTCTGACTTTGTAAGGCCTGCCATACAGGCCCCCCCTGAGCTTGTCAGGTTCAGTATGTGGCCCCTTTTTTGTCCACAAGTTATTAGTAAGAAACCAGGCCAGATCGCCCCAGCACAAAATAAATTATCTATTGAGTTTAATAAATTTAGGGCAAAATACAGGAAGAGAATTATTCATTCATTAAGCAAATATCTATTGACTATTTTGTGCCCTGTAGAAATAACACAGAAATAAATAGTCCTTATGCTCAAGAAACTTAGAATCTAGCATAGAAGATAAAACAAAAACATTTTTTAAAGTATGAGTGCTTAGCCCTGGCCAGTTTGGCTCAGCAGTTAAAGCGTCGGCCCACTGACCAGAGAGTCCCGTGTTTGGTTCCGGCTAAGGGCATGTACCTCAGTTGCAGTTTGTCCCCGGCCCTGGTTGGGGTCGTGTGGGTGGCAACCAGTCGATGTGTCTCTCTCACATCGATGTTTCTCTCTCTCTTCCTCCGTCTCTCCCTCCTGCTCTATCTGAAGATAAATGCAAAAATGTCCTCGGGTGAGGATTAAATAAATAAATAAATAAATAAATAAAAAATAAAATAAAATAAAAGTATGAGTGCTTAAAAGGCAACAGGAGCCTGGCTGGTGTGGCTCAGTGGTTGAGCGTTGACCCGTGCACCAAGAGGTTGCCAGTTTGATTCCCGGTCAGGGCACATGCCCAGGTTGTGGGCCCAATCCCCAGTGGGGGGCATGCAGGAGGCGGCCAGTTGATGTTCTCTTTCATCAGTGTTTCTATCTCTCTCTCCCTCTCACTTCCTCTCTCTCTAAAATCAATAAAGGAAAGAAAAAAAAAATTTTTTTTAAAGGCAACAGGAGTTCAAAGGAGGGAAAGAATTAAAATTTTCTTGTAGTTGATTTTTTAATTCTTTTTTAAAAGATTTTTTTAGCCCTGGCAGGTTTGGCTCAGCAGTTAGAGCGTCAGCCCACGGACCAATGAGTTGCAGGTTCGATTCCAGTCAGGGGCACATACCTCGGTTGCGATTCATCCCCGGCCCTGGTTGGGGTCATGCGGGAGGCAGCCACTCGATGTGTCCCTTTCACATCAATGTCTCTCTCTCTCTCTCTCTCTCTCTCTCTCTCTTCCTCTCTCTCCCTCCCACTCTATCTGAACAAAAGATGGAAAAATGTCATCGGGTGAGGATAAAAAAAAAAAAAAAGATTTTTAAATTGATTTTTAAAGAGAGAGAAAGGTATGGGGAGAGAAAGAGAGAGAAACATCGATGTGAAAATGAAACATCAATTAGCTGCCCCCTGCACACTCCTTACCTGGGATCAAGCCTGCATCCCAGACATCTGTCCTGACCAGGAGTCAAATAGGCAACCTTTCAGTGCCCAGGAAGACACTCAACCAAGCCACACCAGCCAGGGCACTTTTTTAATTCTTGTTGATTGGCTGCATAAAGGCCTGTAGCGGAATGTGCCACCCCAAAATATGACTGTAAGTACTGCCAGTGGAAATGGGGTTCTTTCTCAGGGTCACAAGGAAAGCATCCCAGGAAACCCATGTATAGAGGTTGAGGTTTTGTGGTAAAATTGATTGGAGAAGCAAAATCAAAGGGCTGCCCCTGGGTTTCCAGTGTTCCATCTCCATCTGTCCTACCATGGAAAAAGTCCAATATTGTCTTCCTCAAGCCCAATACAAAAGCCAAGCTCCAAAAGTTCTGTGCCATTGGTTCAGTCCAGTCAGCCTAGCTTAGTCTGTGTTCCCGACTGTGCTCCGATGGGCTGTGCCCAGGCCCATGCTTGGTGTGCACGCGTCTGCTAGGCCCACATGGCTGCTACACAGAGAAAACACGCAAGCGAACAGGGCGAGCGCATGTTACTAAGCAGAGAGCAAGCTCTTTGTTAAGCTTGGGTTGCATTACCTCAAGCTTGGGAAAGACCAGGCGCCCTTACAAACTAACCAACCAACTTCCCAATCTTTCCTGAGCTTGCATTAGATCATCCCCCTAACCAATCCACTTCCTAGGTATTCTGGGGTTCTGTGTTCCTTATTCGATCTGATCCTCTTCCCAAACTGAACAGAGAGGCCTCTATGGTCGCTATCTTGGCTCCCATTGCCCATGTCTCATAGAAACACCTCTGCCTGCGCCATCTTGACTTCTACTAGGCATGCGCCCAGCAGAGGGCTTTCCCCTGTATTGTTCTATCCCTCCCTCCAGTAATCTGTGGGGAACAGACTGGTGGTTCCTTGGGGAGTGTATGAAGCTATAGCTTCCTAGTAGATGAGGCTTAATGTCTGATTCCTTTTGCTCCCTTCCTTTATTAATATCTAGCTACCTATGCTTACACAAGAGTTCAGGACATGACACTCCAAATATGTCACTTTAGTGTATGTGTTAATTTGAGCTGTGGGCCCTTGAAAAACATTAAATGCAGGGAGAGCTTTTTCCTGAACTTCTTTTATCTGCCTAATGATGGGTCCTCCAAAAGGAACTCAATTGTCATAGATCCCCTGCCAGGCAGTTTCATCAACCAGGGAAGATGGACTCTAATCACAGGAGATGAGACTAGAAAAACTTTGTCACAAACTATCATACCTCCCATCTGTTCTTCTGAGGGACCATTCATCTTCCCTGAAAATCATTTACTCTCCCCTAAGAGACCTATGTCCCCTCTCCCCTTTCCCTGTTGAGATGGTATTTAATCTGAATTCTAAGCCACCTCTGGGAGTTACTCACTTTTTCTCTGGGTACCTCCCATGTATATATGAGGTATACGTGTTCATAAATTTCTGTTTCTTTTTCCTTTGTTATTATGTCTTTATTACAGAGTTTTTGCCAAGAACTCAGAGTGTAAGGGAGAAATTATTTTTCCTCCCTTACAGGCTTAAATGTGCCAAATTCAATCCAAACTATTTCAATAGTCATCAAAGTCATAAAATATCAAAAGTCTACTGTGAAGGCTACAAATATCATGATGAAAAACAGTAGCAAAAGCTAACATTTAATGAGCACTTGCTATGTCCCAGACACTATGCTGAGCACTTTCCATACATTATCTGATTTAACCCTCGCAGCAACCCTGAGAAATAAAGTAAGTTACTATGCCCATTTTACAGATGAAGTAAATGGAGGGTCAGACAGGCTGAGTAATTTACTCAAGATAGATGGCAATGCAGGAATTTAAAAATACTCATTTCCGTTCACATTTTTATCACTACATGTACTGTATCTTCTGTTCCCATCAAGAAAATTACATCGAGAAGAAAAAACTATTTCTCTGTTTTCCTATGTTTGTGACTGGGGACCTGCAAGTTAAACTGACAAAAGACAGATTTTTTTTAAAAAGGAGATTTTTATTTATATGTGTACATGGGAGCTCACAGGAAAATGTGGCTCAAGAGCATGGTTAGAATAAGAATGGGAAGGAGTGGAAGGGCCACTCCTGGGAAACAATGACTGCTGAGAACAGGGACAGAAAAGGCACTTAAGTAAACATGAAAACCAAAGCTGAACAACGGGCATTATTCAATCAAGAACTGGTTTTTGCCATGACTAGAACTGTTCTGACCTTTTAAAACAAAGAATAGCCTTATCCCTGAATAGCAAATGACTCCTTGTTAAATGGTAAAAATTCCACACCATCACAGATGATTGATTCGATTTCACTAGCCTAGTTGGAAGCAAAAGTCTTCAACTGGAAGGCCCTGACACCTGGTGTGTTGGTGTCAATTGTGAAATACATGATGAGTCCCTAGCACTTTTTCTAAATATCTCTTTTTTAAAAAATAAATAAGAAGAGGGAGAATTCTGGGAAGATGATGCACTAGAAGCACCAAGACTCTGTCTCCCCACCCAGACAACTGCACTGCAGAATCTGCCTGATGTAACTATGTATAATAAACCCGTGCAGTTCAAACCTGTGTTTTAAAGGGTCAGTTGTATCTTGGAACTCTGGAGTCTGTTGAAGGCTCGCAACTTCCAGGAGAATACTTGGATGGAAATTAAATAATGCAATTTTAAACAACTAATGGATCAAAAAAAAAAAAGGAAAGAAATCACAAGGGAAGTTAGAAAATACTTAGAAATGAAGGAAAACAAAAAAAAATACCAAAACTTATGAGACACAGCAAAAGCAGTGCTAAAGGGAAAATTTATAGCCATAAGTGCTCACATTAAAAACAAGAAAGATTTCAAATCAACAGCCTAACTTTACAACTTAAGGAACCAGGAAAAGAAGAAGAAACTAAACCTAAAGCTAACAGGAGGAAGGAAATAAAAATTTCTGAGCAGAGAAACAAAATAGAGAATAGAAAAACAATAAATATAATGAAACCAAAAGTTCATTCTTTGAAAAGTTCAACAAAATTGACAAACCTTTAGCTAGAAGGACTATGAAAAAAAAAAGACTCAAATTACTAAAAACAGAGATGAAAATGGAAACATTACTATTGATTCTAACAAAAAGAAAAAGTACAATTATCTCTGTGTGTAGATGATATCTTATACACAGACAATCCTAAATATTCCATACACACACACACACACACACACACACACACACACACACACATATCCTGTTAGAACTAATAAGTGAATTCAGCAAAGCATTAGGATACACTGTGAATATACAAAAATCAGTTGCATTTCTATATGCTAACCATGAACACTTTGGAAAGGAAATTACAAAACAATTCCATTTACAATAACATCAAAAAGAATAAAACACTTAGAAATTAACTGAACCAAGGAGATAAAAGACTTGTACAATGAAAACCACAAAATATTGCTGAGAGAAATTAAAGAAGACATAAATAAATAGAAATACATATCATGTTAATGGATTGGAAGGCTTCCTGTGTTCACTGAATGGAAGACTTGATTTTGTTAAAATGGCTATAATACCCAAAGCAATCTACAGAGTCAATGCAATCCCTATCAAAATCCTTATTTTTCTTACAGAAAGAGAAAACCCCATCTTAAAATTCATATGTACTCTCCAGGGACCCTAAATAGCCAAAACAAAATGTAAAAAGAACAATGCTGAAGGAGAAGATGGCGGTGGAATAGGCAGACCTTTCTTGCACGTCGTCCCAGGGCCAGACTGGAATTAAAACTAAATTGTGGCACATGCACTCCGTATTACCAACTGAGGTCCAGCTGAGCAGACTTATGCCAAGCAAGGGCAGAAACCACCTGGAGACTGGTAGGAAGGGCGATGTCAGGAGAGGGGCTGACCGAGCTCCCACAGGAGGGAGGCCAAGAGTGAGGAGGAGTCTTTCATCTGTGGGGTAGGGGGTCTCCCTGGGAGGATCGAGGTCTGACCCCAACTGGGTTCCCCAGTCCGGAGTACCAGAGCCGAAAACAGCGGCCATGTAACACCCAGAAGTGGAGGGCAGCGGGGCTTCTGGCTGCGGGGAGACTGGAGTCCTAGGAGACAGAGCCACAGGTTTTGGGATGTTTGTTTTTTTAACCCAGAGCTCATAAATTTTGTTTGCAGCTACTCCCTTTGGTGGAGGAAGGACAGTGCAGACTGGGGTTGCCTGAGGAGAGGCTGGGGTGGGAAGCACTGGGGGGAGACGTGGAAAAGCAGTGACTGGGAGACCTGCAATCAGTCCTAACCTCTCAAACCAAAGTGGCCATTTTTCCTGAGAGGCGCAGGCCCCTCCCAGAAGCCACAACTTGGGTGGCGGGGTGGGGAGGAAAATACCCTGCCCTAGGGGATACAGCTTGCCCCACCCTCAAGAACCCTGCCTGCCCTACCCTGCATCTCTACCCTTACAGAGGAGACAGCAGCAGAGGCCAAGCCTATGGGTCTGAACAGGCTCAGGGAGCATCAGTGACTGACCTGGGGGTAGGGCCATTCGCCCCACTGTTTCAGGAACCTGACTAGTGCTTCCCCCTCACAAGGAGAGCTGATAGAAACTCCCATTTCCTGCAGATCCCACTGGACTACAGACGAGGATCTCTGCCCAGCCAAGGGCAGGGAAATATTCTGGGACTCTCTCAGAGAAGTAGCTCTGGGATGGGGAAACACACCCACCACTTTCCCTGAAATCTGAGCAGCACCTCCCCATCACAGGAGACCCAGAGATCTTATACTATCAATTCTGCCTAAAGCCCTTTCAGAAACAGACTTTTCAGTGATTAAGACTGAAAGCTGGCTGGCAGATGAAGGCGGGCACAGGCAAAGCCCAGGAAACATGGGGAAGTTTGCTGATGCGTTTCTGGGTTCTGTGCTGCTAACAAACTGGCCTTAGCGTGCAACTTGGGCCCTCCATCTGCAGCCAAGTTCTGGGGAGACAGATACCAACTAGACTCTTGAAGCTTTGAACTGGTTGCTGGGAGCCAAACAAGGACAGTTTATGACAATGGCCAGAACCAAAGTCCCTCCAGGGAGGCCCATAATCTACAGACAAAACAGACAGCCTCAGTCATCAGAAGAGCAGGATCCAAAGGGAGCTCCCAGGAGGAACTAAACTTTGCTCAAATGAACACCACTTCACTTTTTTTTTTTTTTTTGCATTATCTTTTTCATTTTTCTTCTTAATTGCTTTGTTATTATTTTGAACATCTATTTGCCAACAAACTGGACAACCTTGGTGAAATGGACAAGTTCCTAGAAACATACAATCTGACAAAACTCAATCAAAAAGAATCAGAAAACCTGAATAGGTCGATAACAACTAATGACATTGAAGCAGTAAGCAGAAAACTCCCACTAAACAAAAGCCCTGGACCAAGTGGCTTCACAGGTGAGTTTTACCAAACATTCAAGAAAGAATTAATACCAATCCTCCTCAATCTATTTCAAAAAATTCAAGTCAAGGGAAGACTTCCAAGCTCTTTTTATGAGGCCAGTATAATCCTAATTCCAAAACCAGATAAAGACATTACAAAGAAAGAAAATTACAGGTCAATATCCCTGATAGGCATAGAAGCTAAAATCCTCAACAAAATACTAGCAAATAGGATCCAGCAATACAGTAAAAAGATCATACACCATGACCAAGTGGGATTTATTCCAGGGATGCAAGGATGGTTCAATATTTGCAAATCAGTAAACATGATACACAACATAAACAAAATGAAGGATGGAAATCACATGATCATATCGATAGATGTTGAAAAGACATTTGACAAAATCCAGCATCCATTTATGATAAAAACTCTCAGCAAAGTGGGAATGGAGGGATCATATCTCAATGTAATAAAGGCCATATATGACATACCTACAACCAACATCATACTCAATTGGCAAAAACTAAAAGCATTTTCCTTAAGTTCAGGACCAAGATAGAGATGTCCACTTTCACCACTCTTATTCAACATAGTGCTGGAATTCCTAGCCACAGCAATCAGACAAGAATTAAAAATAAAAGGCAAAAAAAAATGGGAAAGGAGGAAGTAAAAGTGTGATTATTCACAGATGACATGATAATGTACAGAGAAAACCCGAATGACTCCACCAAAAAACTGCTAGATTTAATAAATAAATTTGGCAAGTAGAAGTATACAAAATTAGCATCCAAAAATTGATGACATTTTATACACCAATAATGAACCCTCAGAAAGACAAACTAAAAAAGCAATCACATTTACCATTGTAAATAAGAAATAAGATACCTGCAAACAAACTTAACCAAGAGGTAAAAGACCTGTACTCAGAAAACTATAGGACATTGAAAAGTGAAATAGAGGAAGATACAAACAAGTGGAAGCATATACCGTGTTCATGGGTTGGAAGAATTGATAGTCATTAAAATGACCATACCACCCAAAGCAATCTATAATTCAATGCAATCCCTATTAAAATACAAATGGCTTATTTCACAGATATAGAACAAATATTCCAACAATCTATATGGAACCAAAAAAGACACTGAATAGCCACAGCAATCTTGAAGAAAAAGGACAAACCTGGAGGGATCATAATGCCATACATCAAACTATATTACAAAGCCATTGTAATCAAAATAGCCTGGTACTGGCACAAGAACAAGCATATAGACCAGTGGAATAGAACAGAAACCCCAGGCCCTGCCAGTGTGACTCAGTGGTTGAGCATCAACCCATGCACCAAGAGGTTGCCAGTTCAATTCTGAGTCAGGGCACATGCCCAGGTTGTGGGCCAAGTCCCCAGTAGGGGGCGTGCAGGAGGTGGCCAATCAATGTTCTCTCTCATTGATGTTTCTCTCAAATCAATAAAGAAAAAGAAAAAAAGGAACAAAGACCCCAGAAATCAACCCATGCCATTCTGGTCAATTAATATTTGGCAACAGAGATAAGCACATACAATGGAGTAATAAATGGTGTTGGGAAAATTGGACAAGTACATGCAAAAAAATGAAACTAGACCACTAACTTACACCATACACAATAATGAACTCAAAATGGATAAGACTTAAATGTAAATCACAAAACCATAAAAAATCCTAGAAGAAAACATAAGCAGTAAAACCTCAGACATATGTAGCAGTATTTTGATTGATACATCACCTCAGGCAGGGGAAACAAAGGAAAAAAACTAACAAATGGAACTACATCAAACTAAAAAGCTTCTGCATAGCAAAAGAAACCAGCATCAGCCCTGGCCAGTTTGGCTCAGTGGTTAGAGCGTCAGCCTGCGGACCAGAGAGTCCCGGGTTCGGTTCCCGCTAAGGGCACGTACCTCGGTTGCAGTTTGTCCCCTGCCCTGGTTGGGGTCGTGTGGGTGGCAGCCACTCGATGTGTCTCTCTCACATCGATGTTTCTCTCTCTCTCTTCCCCCTTCTCTCCCTCCCGCTCTATCTGAAGATAAATGCAGAGAGTGTCCTCAGGTGAGGATTAAAAAAAAAAAAAAAAGAAACCAGCATCAAAATGAAAAGGGAACCCACTGCATGGGAAAACATATTTGCCAATGATATATTGGATAAGGGGTTAATTTCCAAAATATACACTTAAAAATGGTTAAGATAATAAATGTTATATTATGTGTATTTTAACACATTAAAAATGGGGGGGGGGAGGAACTATTCATACCTGTCAGAATAGCTATCATCAATAAATCAACAAACAAGTGTTGGCGAGGATGTGGAGAAAAGGGAACCCTCGTGCACTACTGGAGGGAATATAGACTGGTGCAGCCACTGTGGAAAACACTATGGAGGTTCCTCAAAAAATTAAAAATGGAATTGCCTTATGACCCAGTGATTCCACTTAGGGAATATATCAAAAGAAATCATGCCCTGGCCGGTTTGGCTCAGCAGTTAGAGCATCGACCTGCGGACCAGAGAGTCCCCGGGTTTGGTTCTCGCTAAGGGCACGTACCTCAGTTGCAGTTTGTCCCTGGACCCAATGGGGTCGTGTGGGTGGCAACAGCGATGTGTCCCTCTCACGTCGATGTTTCTCTCTCTCTCTTCCTTCCTCTCTCCCTCCTGCTCTATCTGAAGATGAATGCAAAAATGTCCTCAGGTGAGGATAAAAAAAAAAGAAATCGGCCCAGCTGGTGTGGCTCAGTGGTTGAGTGTCAACCCATGCACCAAGAGGTCACCAGTTCGATTCCCAGTCAGAGCACATGCCCAGGTTGTGGGCCAAATCCCCAATAGGAGACATGCAGGAGGCAGTCAAGCGATGTTCTCTCTCATCGATATTTCTCTCTCTCTCTTCCTCTCTCTTCCTCTCTCTCTAAAATCAATAAAGACGACCCCCCCACCGCGGGGGAACCCAGGCGGAGCGGGGGAGCTGCGAACCCGCCACCACGGGGGAACCCAGGCGGAGGGAGGGAGCCGGGCGACCCCCCCCCACCAACAGAGGAAGCCGGCAACACACAGGAGAACTGAGCAAACTGAACAACGAAATTGACCCAGAGACATGGAGGGTGGAGTACGGGATGACGGGCCTCAGAGGAGGGGGGGAGGCGGGGGAAAGAGATAAATCACAGAGCCTATGTGCATGGGTGCATAACCAATGGACATGGACAATAAGGATGGGGAGGAGGAGAAGGGGAGGGGGAGGAGGGTGTCAATGGGGGAAAAAAAGGAAAAACATCTGTAACAAAAACAAATTAATAATAAAATAAATTATAAAAAAAATAAATAAATAAAATCAATAAAGAAAAAAATTTTTTTTAAAGAAATCAAAACATTTATTCAAAAGAATATATGCACCCCCCTATGTTTATTGCCCTATTATTTATAATAGCCACAATAGGGAAGGAGCCCAAGTTCCCATCAATAGACAAGTGGATAAAAAAGCTGTGGCACAGCCGTGGCCAATGTGACTCAGTGGATAGAGCATCAGCCCACAGACAGAAGGGTCACGGGTTCGACTCTCAGTCAAGGACACGTACCTGGGTTGCAAGTTCAATCCCTGGCCCCCATTGCGGTGCATGCGGGAAGCAACCAATTGATATGTCTCTCTCACATCAGTGTTCTCTCTGTCTTTGTCTCTCTCTCTCTCTCCACTTCCCTCCCACCCTTTCACTCTTTCTAAAAATCAATGGGGAAAAAAAATCCTCAGGTGAGGATTAACAAACAAACAAAGCTGTGGTGCATATACACAAAGAAATGAAATCTTACCCTTGCAATGGCATGAATTGACTGGTGTTATGCTCAGTGAAATAAGTCAGACAGAGAAAGACAAACACCATATGATTTCACTTACATGTGCAATCTAAAATCAATAAAGAAACAAAATAGAAATAAACTCATAGATACAGAGAACTGACTGACGGTTGTCAGAAGGGAGGGATGTTGGAGGGCTGAATGAAAAAGGTGAAGGGATTAAAAAGTTGAAATTGGTAGTTACAGAATAGTCATGGAGAAGTAGATTACAGCATATAATATAGTCGATAATATAGGGAATATAGTCAATAATATTGCGATAAATATGTATGGAGCCAGGTGGGTACTCGAAATATTAAGGGGGACAACTCTGTAAAGTACATAATTTTCTAACCACTATGCTATACTTCTGAAACTAACACAGAATAATACTGAATGTAAACTGGTTGAAAAATTATAAAAGAGGGGAAAATGAAGAAAAAAAGTGAGAGAAGAGTCAACATCAGCGCCACTAACTTTACTCTCATCTCACTTGTTTGCATTCCAACAGCTTTCTTTGGTGTCTGAGAAAAGCAGGGAATTGCACCTATGGCAAGGAATTGCACATAGTGGGCAGCCTATCTTCTTCTTTTTTTAACAGATTTAATTCACTGCATTTGTCTTGTATAAAATTATGTGGTGGCCACTGCTGGAGCCTGGGTCCTCTGCACAGAAACTGGTGTGGGTCTTTACAAGATGGTCAGTGAATTGCTGATAGGGAGACTTGGTGAACATGGTTTCTTTCCAGAGGTCAGGGTGAGATAGCTGTAGGTCTTAGAGATGGCATCAAAGGTGGCCTTGGCGAAGTTGCCCAGGCAGTGCAGCCCTTGGCTAAGGGAGCAGTCATCGGTATTGGCCATCAACAGCAGCTTCTTGGGTCCAGGGGCTGAGACCACAACGGGCAGCCTAGGCTTTATCTGCAGCAAGAAGTACACCTGATGGTGAGCGTCATTCTCACATGTGCCACAGCCATAAAATGCTTGGTACCCCTGCATGCATGTGGCTTTAACCTCTGTGCAAAATGGGAGTTTCTCATTCTCAAACAGACATTAAGGAAGTTCTTTGAGCACTACAGTCGTCCCTCGTTTATCACGGTTAATCCTTTTCAGACTCTAGCAGTTGCACCTGGGGTTGAAGGATTCCTGGGGTGCTCGAATACATAGGCCTACAGTCCATACGTACAGTAATTTTCATTTTAATTGTAATAAGGGGTGTATAATCGACTCAGACAACCGAGCACGCACTGTATCATTTTCACTCTTTCGATCAACTTTTTATTTTTTATTATTATTATTATTTTTAATCCTCACCCGAGGACATTTTTTCATTTTTTGTTCAAATAGAGCGGGAGGGAGACAGAGGAAGAGAGAGAGAGAGAGAGAGAAACATTGATGTGAAAGGGACACATCGAGTGGCTGCCACCCGCACGACCAACCAGGGCCGGGGACAAACTGCAACTGAGGTACATGCCCTTAGCGGGAACCAAACCCGGGTCTCCCTGGACCGCAGGCCGACGCTCTAACCGCTGAGCCAAACCAGCCAGGGCTCGATCAACTTTTTAATAAATATATTTGAAAAAACCGCGATACAGTGAAGCCACCAAAGTCGAAGCGCGAAGTGGCGAGGGACGACTGTATAAGGAAAAGGCACCCTAGAATTTAAAAGGTATTAGTACATTCTGATGATCAACTCTAAGTGACTCTTTGCAAACACATGCCCAGCATCCTGATCCTTCAGAAACATTTTTAAGGGGAGGGAGGAGTGTCTTTTTGAGTGGTAGAGGGGTGTGTGTGTGTGTGTGTGTGTGTGTGTGTGTGTGTGTGATTTTCATCTCTCCTGCATGGTTTCACACAACCTAAAACACTAGCATGAAAAGCCTCCAATGAGTGTTGTAGACTCCAGCACCTGCTGCATAAATTGGGCTTTTATGCCTGTCCCATGGGATTAATTGATGAAAATAACCAGACATACCATATATCTGTTCAGTAGACCCTCCCTGTCTTTGAGATTGTATTGGATGTAGCTAGAAGAAAAAGTCATCTCTTCACTTGTTTTCACCCTCCCTCACTTATAAGGAAGGCTCCTTAGTTGCATAAACTTATTTAATTAATGAATCACTCAGATGACTAGTCAAGATGTAGGAATGACAGTGGTTCAAAATGTAACCGCCTTTTTGGTTCTTCAGGTCTTTTGATAGCATGAGAATATTCCTGGCTAAGTAAAAGAGTAGCAGTAACTACTGTCATAAATCACACTGATTTTTCCCAGGTTGTTTAAAGCAGGATGGAAAGTTCAGCCAGTCAAAGCACCAGGCAGGCTCTCTATTCCACACCTCATAAAATGAGCCCAAGGTACTTTTGCAAGAAAGCAACTTGGACCATACAATGCCTGAGTCACTGGGGAAGAGAGAAAATGTGAAAAGCAAACTATAGGCTTTTTTTAAAAAATGCAAATCCAGCTATGTTTGGATTCAACTATTTTAAAATATGATCTCTCAGCCCACTAGCCACTCCACTTGGAAGGAAACTCTTAATTTATTTCTAAGGAGTGGCAGAAATCATTAGAATCACAGTCTCTTCATCCAGCCTCATGGTTTTAAAAATTGCCTCTGGGAACTTGCCTAAAATAACTTTTTAGAGTCTGCACTTCAATAAAGAGTCCTTTGCTGAAACTTGGATCAGATGTTCATTTATTACTCTCACCTCTTAATCAATTAAAAAATATGTCATAAAAGCACATTCCTTAGAAGAGGAAAAACATAGGAGTTATTCTCCTTGCTGTGTTTACAGCACAATTTTTCTAAATGAAAGGAAACTACACGTATGTACTGAGTGTAGAAAATGTGCTTGCATCATGGGGTAGCTCTATGAAATATTATTACATTATCAGAATCAGACAGAAACTGATGGGTAGGAGGTAATAACTTCCCTTTGCAAGTGTCAGAATGGGAGTGGGGGTGGGTCTGTTGAAGTGACTGGGAAAAGGAATAGAAAATCATGTTTTTATTCCATTTTTAGAACTGAACATTCTCTAGGTAAAAGGAACCTCACTTTATGTCTTAGAGGGTGGGATGATTACAAGTGCTTTTGGAGATGGCTTATTCTTAAATTCCCTCTTCTTTATAAAAATACATTTTTATTACAGTATAGTTGACAAAAAAAATACTTATTTTAATTTTTTTTTTTTTTATCCTCACCCGAGGACATTTTTCCACTTTTTGTTCAGATAGAGTGGGAGGGAGAGAGGAAGAGAGAGAGAGAGAGAAACATCAACGTGAGAGGGACACATCGAGTGGCTGCCTCCCGCACGACCCACCAGGGGCCGAGGACAAACTGCAACGGAGGAAAAATACTTATTTTAAAGTTCAAAGCCTGGGAAAGACCCTCACCAGCTTTCTTTTTTTTTTTTTTATATCCTCACTCGAGGACATTTTTTTCATTTTTTGTTCAGATAGAGTGGGAGGGAGAGAGAGGAAGAGAGAGAGAGAGAAACATCAACGTGAAAGGGACACATTGAGTGGCTGCCACCCGCACAACCAACCAGGGCCGGGGACAAACTGCAACCGAGGCACATGCCCTTAGCGGGAACCAAACCCAGGTCTCTCTGGACCGCAGGCCAACGCTCTAACCGCTGAGCCAAACCGGCCAGGGCCCCTCACCAGCTTTCCATTCTTCTTGACACATAGCTACTGCGGACCCAGCCAGCTCCCAAATGCAGTTATTGAGACATATGATGTCACAGTCCAGGATGCTCATTCCTCTCCCTGCTCCCCACTCCACCCCACCCCACACACAAACACATATACTCATAAAGAATGGAGCCCTGGTCAGTTTGGCTCAACGGTTAGAGCGTCGGCCCGCGGACCAGAGAGTCCCGGGTTCGGTTCCCACTAAGGGCACGCACCTCGCTTGCAGTTTGTCCCCGGCCCCGGTTGGGGTGGTGCGGGTGGCAGCCAATTAATGTGTCTCTCTCAATTGATGTCTCTCTCTCTCTCTTCCCCCCTCTCTCCTTCCCGCTCTATCTGAAGATAAATGCAAAAAAAATGTCCTCGGGTGAGGATAAAAGAAAAAAAAGAATGGAAACAACTCTTAAAATCACATGCTTAAGCATGTTTTGTAAGGTTATGTGGCTGCATCCTCCAGAGGTGAAAGAAAAGAAAAATGTTGACTGCAGAGAGAGAAAAATGTTATTGCTGAGGGGTTTCTCCTCCCTAATCAGAATTTTCTGCTCTCTAAAATCAATGAGTTGGCCACTAAACAAATGAAAACAAACAAACAAACAAATAAAACCTCTATACTACAGCTTGAAATCCTTTAAAAAGGCGTCTTCTTGTAGTGTTAAATCTCTGGTCTATCTAAAACAGCAACATTTTGACATGTTAGACTTAGCACGACTTTGTCCCTCAACTGGGGACAATCCATCAGTAAACACATAATCTTGAGTGACACCTATGTGCCTCGTGCTGCAACAGAGGTTGAGGACTGGGTATTAGGGAAGTTAAGGTTTCCACTCATAAGAAGTCTACAGTCTAGTTTGGAAGGCATAAATAACACGTGAAATATTTAACATGTGACATAATTGACATAATTATACATATTTCAATATGCATATAATAATTAACATATTTCACATAAATAACATGTGAACTAATTAACAAACTATGCCAGATAATATATAATAATGTATGGAAGTGTGAGACCGTCCTAGGTGTTATAAATTCCATAGAGTGTGTTACAAATTGGGTTCCTCAGCAGGCAGACTCTGACTCAGAGATCAGGGCAAAGGGAGATCTCAGGGAATGTTCGTGGAGTCCACACCGGAGGGGTACAGGAAGGACTCAGCCCTGGGCAGACGGAAAAGTTGGGCTGTGGCACAGGCCCTCTGTGGGAAGTTCTGAAGCCAAGATGTGCCTTCAGAATGGTCCACACTAGGCCTTCAGGCAGTCCCACACACTCCCAGCCGTCATTGGTGTGGGATGCTCAGGCGGGTAGCGTGACCCAGAGCAAGGTGGCTCCCGGAGCAGAGGCAGTTTCCCAGGGGCCCTGACAGCTGGTTGCTACAGCTGGTTGCTCCACCTGGTCTGCAGCACTCCCAGCAGCTGGGAGTAAGTTACTCAACCTTGAGGGGATCTGGGTGGCATGTCATCCACAGGAGGATGGTACCTGGTCACAATGTCCCCTGCTATGGGAAAGGGCCTCACTCACAGAGAAGGCCCCTGTCCACCTCCAACTGGGTGAAGAATCTAAATCACCAGACTCAAGCTTAAACATTCCAGTTTTTCCTGGAACTTGAAACTTGGCACAGGGGCAGGAAGGAGCAGTTGTTGAAGCCAAGGCTGTGCCCTACAAAATCTAAACATTTCTGCTGTTGAGATCCATGGAGAGTCTTCCTGCCACCTGGAAGCCTGGGTTTCAGCTCTTGCTTCAGTTCTGTGAGGCACCTCAGGACCCTTCCAAGAAATCCATGTTTGGGCCTATATTCCAAAACTGGGTTTTGTTGGTTGCAAAAATACATAATTATCCTGATTAATACATAAGGGTTATAAGGAGGACTGAAAGAATTCATTTATTTTATTTATTTTTTTTTTTAGGGAGAGAGAGAATTAGAAACATCGATAAGAGAGAGACATCGATATCTATCGGCTGCCTTCTGCACAACCCCTGCTGGGGATCGAGCCCTCAACCCGGGCATGTGCCCTGACTGGGAAAGGAAATAGAACCTCTCAGTTCATGGGACGATGTTCAGTCCACTAAGCCACATCAGCCAGGATAAAATAATTTATTATTGTGTGATTTTTGTACATATAATGATTAAACTCTCAGCCCTGTGAAGGGAGGGAACAAGTCTGCCTTATTTACTGTGGGATTCCCACTTAAGCATTTAACAAATATTTGTTTAGTGAATAAATGAATGAAAGGAGGACTTCTATGTAGGCTGGGATTATCAACAGGCTTCATGAAGGAGATGGAACTTGATCTGAGCATTACATGGAAGCATTTAGCTGAACAGAGAAAGGGACTCGGCCAAGAAGAGACGGAGTACGTATAGGGAGGCCAGCTCCTCGGAGCAGAGAGTATGGATTACAGGATTGGACCAGATTGTGCAGACTATTGGAACCCAGGGGAGCAGGCTGAACTTCATGTGGTGGGCAATAGGAAGGCATTACTAGTTTCCGTGCATGGGATAATTGGATTCATCATCAACTTCCTTTCTCTCTAGTGAAAACTTACACTGAGAGACAATCTAATGCCAAAACGTGTTAGAAATTTCTACCCACTGTCATTGCCAATGAAGCTGGGTTGAGAAAAATCTAACCAGAGCCAGACTGAAAAAAACAATAAGACATGTTATACCTCCCTCGAGTCTACTTCCTGTCTCAGAGACTGAGGGTCTGTGGCTACCAAAAAACTGAATAATAAGCTGTGAAACAGCCAGAGTAAGACCCCCATATGTACCCTGTCTTTCTGCCAGAAAACTCAGGGCAAGACAGAAGAGTTGAGAGCAAGGGTGCGTTGCATCCTGGGAGGCATAACTCCACAAGTACAATTCTGTAGTTCAGGTCAGAGAAGAAAATAATCTGGTGGCAGTCCACGAGGATTGCAATCTATCCTGTAGGGTGTAGTCCACCCTGCCGACTGGGGTCCACCCTGGGGATTACCGTTGTTCCTGTGTTCTCATGGCTCAAGAATCAAAGGTGGGGGGGGGGGTAAGTCCTCATATCTGAGTACCTCAAGAGTCCCACTAGATGAATCTCTATGGGGACATGGGTAGAGAGATGAACGTATTAATCTGCCCCAGCTCTAGATCTAAGAAGGGGAAGTATATAGCGAGTACAGCCAAGGGCAGTTCATAGCAATTAAAGGTCTGATAGCAATCATGAAGTATAAATAGATCTCCCTCTTGTTTGTTTCTCCTCAGAAAAAGGAGAGGGGAAAAGAACTTGAAGTCTGTGAAATCACACTTAAACAAAGGAAAAATGCCCAGAAATCTCACAGAAAAAAAAAAACACAAAAAACCTGCAACTGAAAATGATCCTACACAAGATCCAGAAAAGAAGTTAGGAAATGGCTTGCTATCCTTACTACAGTGAAGGCAAGGAGATGCATGTGATAATTTGTAAAACTAATAAATACCATCAGGAGAAAACAGATTGAAATGAAGACAACAGTATTCATTGCATTAGTTAACACTCTTTACTTGGAAAAAAAAGAGAGAGAGAGAGAGAGAGAGAGAGAGAGAGAGAAACAAAAGCAAAAGAAGAGGAGGGATTTATTGCAAGAACAAGGGGTGATTTACATACCCCAGGGGCAGGAACGGAGCAGGGCCTCAGAAAGCGCCAGGGCTGGGGTGGGAAGAAAGGCATGTTCCCTCTGAGTTCTCTCTGCCTGACTCTCTCAACAATGGAGATGATTAATATCCTTCATTTCTGTCACAATGATAGGAGAAACGATACTATCTCATTTTAATATGCATTTCTTTGATTATTAGGGAAGTTGAGTATGTTTTCATGTTTATCAATATTTCCATTCAGCCTGTGAGCAAGGCAGCTATGAGGAATGAGATGAGAGAATAGAAAAAAAATTTGAAAACAAATGGAGGCTGCTGTGCCACTCTACTCTTGTAAAAAATGAACAGTGGTTTATATTGAATACATATTTCAAATAAATTCTGAAGTCCATCAGGTTTCTATTAAAGAAGAGCAATGTGTATATGTATACAAAGGCCATTTTAGGTGATGAAATTGCAGCCAAGAAAATAAGCACTTGATGGTTAGATATGATAAAGATCGGTCATTTAGCCCTAAAATAAGCCCCCCTCCAAAAAGGAAGGAAAGAAAAAATGGTAAACCTAAAAGAAATTTTATGTAATAGTTCATCTTTTCTAGCCTGTCTTTCTCTGATTTTCACGATACTGTTTTCTACAGGAAAAGAATGTGTATGTTCACTTAGTTCTATTTACCTCCAGTTTAACCCAACAAAACAAAAATAACTAATAAGAATTACTTGAACCTGTTTTCAGGGTTAGTTTTCTCAGTACAAAAAAAAAGGGGCGGAGGGGGTAAATGCCTTTACAGGGTTAGCTTCTCAATGGCATGATGAAGAATAAAACTAAGTTCTGCTGTTCCTCTTACTATAAAATGACACAATTCCACGTGTATCTTCAAAAAGGATATTTTCCCAATGGACATTGATTTTAGAGTATTCTTTTACATATTTTTTTCCAGTTGAGACTATGTCTTAACTATAAACTGTAAAATAACACATTATGGTCCAGCCGGTGTGGCTCAGTGGTTGAGCATTGACCCATGCACCAAGAGGTGACCGGTTCGATTCTAGGTCAGGACACATGCCTGGGTTGCAGGCTCGATCCCCAGTGTGGGGTGTGCAGGAGGTGGCTGATCAATGTGTCTCTCTCATCGATGTTTCTCTATCTGCCTCTACCTTCCTCTCTCTCTAAAAATCCATTTAAAAATATATTTAAAAAAAAAAAAAAAAAAGAATGGGTGTCAATGGGGGAAAATGGAGAACCATCTGTAACAAAAATAAATTAATAAAAATTAAAAAGTCCAGCCAGTGTGGCTCAGTGGTTGAGCGTTGACCCATGCACCAAGAGGTCACCGGTTCGATTCCCGGTCAGGACACATGCCCAGTTTGTGGGCCCAATCCCCAGTGGGGGGCATGCAGGAGGCAGCCAATCGATGTTTCTATCTCTCTGTCCCTCTCCCATCCTCTCTCTCTAAAATCAATAAAGGAAAAAATAAAATAAAATAATATAACACACTATGTGTTATTGACCCTGAGTATAACAGGGAGAGGGAGGGAGAGAGAGATGCTTTGCCAGCAGGTCCACTGGGGCCCAGCATCTGGTGGGAAAGGGATAATTCCAACTGGACAAAGGATTTCTCTTGATGGAATAAGTCAAAGGACATTAGCACTTTGAAATACTCTGCATAACGGTTTATTATTATCAGAGAAGAAATGTTCTTTATTACTAATCAGAGGATTTGAGCACCCTGCCTCCCACTGAGGAGTTTGTACATCTGCACACAAATACCCAACCAAGCATCTATAAATCTTAAAGTCTGCTCTTATTTTTTTTTATCCAGCTTCATTTTCTAACTCCCCACCCCAGAGGTATAACAAAGCAAATGGCACAGAGACTGTTTCCACCTCGTTCCTCACAGACCACTTATTTGGTCCACGTAAGACTCTCCAAAACAAACAAAATATACAATGCAAATATGATCTATGTTGAAACATTTTTTTAAGTTATTTTCCTGACCAGAGATAACAAGCAGGATATCTTATTCTAGTTCCCAGACAGCTTTTTTATAGAAAATCTTTTCATGCCACCCATAGGACAATACAGGAAGACAAGTGGAATGTCTACACTTCTTCCTCTGTAGCTGGGGCATTATGCCTTTTCCAAGTTAACGACCGGGTTCTGATTCAGGAGGCCCTAGATATAGAACCTCAAGAGGCCAAGTACCCAAAAGCAAGACTCAACATCAAACACATCTAGAAATGCAATGTGCACTTTCCAATTGATCTCAAAGTGATCTCCAGTCATCTGTATAAATTTTAGAGGAAAAATGCCCAATAAAGGGGCTGATAAACCTGAGCATTTTTATACTAGATTTGATGACAAGTGGAAAGTTGTGAAAAAAATGTGATAGGCAAAGGGATATGAGCTGTGGGTAGTGAACTGGGGGGAGCTTAGCAAGGCCTGATCCTTCGGATTCCTCTCAGCATTCCTCTATCTGTGGAGATAAGGATACTTTTTCCTTTGGGTATAGGGAAGGCACCTCTCAGGTGAGGATCTCATGATCTGCTTCAGGGGACAGGGGGAGGTCAGAAAGTCCGTCTTCCTATACTTGCCAGCTCCCAAATTTTTTCAACTCAAAATATTCAATATGCCAAGGTGCCATATTTTGGGGTAGCCTGCCCTGAACCCTGCGACCTTTAACCTCCAATAGCAAAGAGATGGGAATCACAGTATGAAGAAGTATCTGAGCTAAGAGCGTTGAGCGGTGATGAGAAAAAGGAAGGGGTAGGGGAGAAAGTACAGCAGAGTAGACACCTCCTCGAGGCTAATAAAGACCACCAGAAATGTCTGAGGCCTGGTGCCTGGGGTAAGGTTGAAGTGAGCCACTGCCCCTGTGTGGTTATGGATGTATTTGTGGGATTTCATGACTCCAGGGGAGGACCAGGTATGCACCCCATGCACCAGCAAAGTAGTGAGAGAGATAATCTCAAAAATGTGGTTCACTGGGGAAGTTAAAGTACTTGTATTTTGTTGCTTATGTTGGTTTTATATATGTGAGATGTCATCATCTCTGCAGGGTCAGGGCCTCTAAAAGTCTTAATTCACTCTATAATTACACATATTTGCATAAACAATTTTTGTACTTCTGGGAATCTAAATAAAAAAGCATGCAGAGGAGTGCATGGGATGTCACTATAAAGCAGCGATTTTCAACCTTTTTCATCTCATGGCACACAAACTAATTATTAAAATTCTGTGGTGCAACAAGAAATATATATTTTTGCTGATCTGACAAAAAATAGATATAATTTTGATTCATTCATACCAGACAGCTATTATTGTGTTGGCTATTGTCATTTTTTTAATTTTTTATTTGACAATCTAAGGGAAAAGAGATCAGTGCCCTGACTAAATCAATAATCAGGCATTGCATGTTGTAAAAATTCTTGCGGCACACCAGTTAAAAATCACTGCTATAAAGTAAAGAAACGGATTGTTGTAAACAGCTTATGAAAGCTGTCTCAGTATTTCCCAGTGGCACTTTGGATATCTATGGGTACACATGTGAAGAAAGGCTTGAGCTGATTCCTTACGTAATTAGCTCTGTGTGCATGTGTGTTCAGGTAAACGTTTGTGGAAGTATGTGTACTACAAAGAAATTTTCCTCTATCCTCCTAGGTTCTTCTGGATGGTCTAAGAATTAAATTGACATGAGACAGATTAATAGGAGAAAATAACCAAATTGACTTATGTATGTATGGGGCTTTCATAAGAATATGGGGTCCAAAGACAAATAGGGCAGTTGAGGCTTATCATAAAGAGAAGGGGGTAGTGGTTTAGGACTTCAAAGGGGAGGAAGACAATTTACGTGGAGATGGAAAAGCAAACGTTTGGTAAACAAATGCTTGCCGGGCCATGCAAACACAATAGGACCCAGAGTAGACTCCCCAACCACACCTACTTCATATTACACTGTAGTGATCTTTGGTGATAGCTCCCTTCCTGGAACAGACCCTCTAAATTCTTTTAGGCAGTAAGGGGGAAGATCAAAGTTTCTTCGTGAGTCTTTTGTTTCCTAAAAATAAAATAATCCTCATGCCAGACTGGCACGTTTTGGAGTGGCACATTTTACTTCCCAACAGTACACAAGACATTGGTAAGTAAAGGTTCCCAAATGGTATCTTAATCTAAAAAATGTTGGCTTAGAAGTGAAACAGATTGAAACATTCTATAAAAAGAATAAGAAACAGAAAGGAAATTGAGTCAGAGGAGGGAAAAGGCCAACATCTTATTGAAGAGGCACAACTGCCATAAATTGAAAATAGATGTTTACCACCAGTTATAAATGTTTGCTATGTTATGTGATGTTTAAAAATTACCAACTCTATAATATGGTTTAAAATAGTATTTACCAACCCTGAGTGGGTTTAGACATTTATCATTCACATGTGAAAGAAGTTTAGGACAGGATTAAGAAAAATTTACTGATAAATATAGTTTCTAGTTTATAGACATAATTTTTTACATTTTCATTAACCTACACTATTATAAAATAGTGCATTATATTATAGAAAGAAGCAAAATCTTAGGGAAATGATTACCAATGTATCCTTTCTTGTTAATGGGAAAAAGTGAATTCTACTCTCTGAAGAGAAGTACAAGAAAACCTTTCATTTTGACTGACTTTGCCAATATAAAAATGAAGAAATATAACGTGATAAAGTTGAAATGCAGCTTCTCCTTTGGTAAGCAGGATGTAAAACGTGCTTTAAATTCAACAGGGGAAACTAATGGACTTCGTAATCCCACCTGTTTCCCCCATTTTAAACTTTGTGTATCATATTAGTTTATTTTGCTTTACACTTTAGATATGTTCCCAGTATGTTACAGACAGAATTTTAAAATCTAAGTGCTAAAATCTATATTTACTGGATGATTAATACTTTAAAAAATTCTATCGGGAATTTTATTGTATGTTATTCTTAAATTTTATTTTATTATTTTTAAACCACTTTATTGAGGTATGATTGACATACAAAAAGCTATGTATATTTAATGTATACAGACTTGATAAGTTTGTATCATGAAACCATCATCACAATCTTTGTGCTGTCATAAACTTAGCCATCACCTCTAAAAGTGTCCTCTGACCCTCTCATTTATTTACATTAGTATTTGTGATAAGAACACAACATAAGATCTACCCACTTGGCTAATTTTAAGTATACAATATAGTACCATTAACTATATTGTGAATTACTTGTAAAATGAAGAATTATCCCTTTAAAGTTGCTTTTATAAAAAATGTTTCTTGCCCTGGCCGATTTGGCTCAGCAGTTAGAGCGTCGGCCCACAGACCAGAGAGTCCCGGGTTCGGTTCCCGCTAAGGGCACGTATCTCGGTTGCAATTTGTCCCCGGCCCCGGTTGGGGTTGTGTGAGTGGCAACCACTCGATGTGTCTCTCTCACATAGATGTTTCTCTCTCTCTTCCTCCCTCTCTCCCTCCTGCTCTATCTGAAGATAAATGTTAAGAAAATGTCCTCAGGTGAGGATAAAAAAAAATGTTTCTTTATTATAAAGTGCTTAATTAGAAGGGCGCCTATAATTCCACACCTCTTTCACATAGCTTTATGCTTTTGTTCCACAATCTTAAAAATGGCTCCAAGGAGGTAGTTCAATGGTAGTTCAATCTGATATTACAGCAACTCTTTCTTTCTTCTCAAATAAATTCTTCACTTTACTAATTCTATCAAAGGGAGGCTTCTGGTCTCTCTGATGATTTTCATTAACACATCAACAATTATTTTTACATCAGTGACATATTTTATGGTGATGATAGTTTATCAATAGATTAAGAAAACATTGTAATCTAACACATTCCAGTAAATACTCAGGACAAGATTAATGGTTATGTTTAATTAAAGCCATCTGTTTGCTAAAGCAGCTTGCTTGTTTTCTTCATTTCATTTTGAATTCCAATAAATTGCGAATGCCTTGAAGCACACTTGAGCCAGGCTGAGTGAACGTAATTCTTTGGGAGTAATATTTACCTTTTTGAGAATGTTAACCAATATCCACATGGTTGGAAGAGGGAGAGTATAGTCAACTGACAGGCTGTTTTGTTGACTTGACGGCTACCAACAGGTCTGTCTTTTAGTGTCCCCCCATGACCCAGCTAAAAGAAATGACAAATGTTTTCTTGGCACGCAGGCATCATCACAGAATGATGGAACCCAGGCGGCTAAATTTGCTGGTCTTACGGATCATATTTTACCCTCGTCCCCAAAACATGTCGAATCAACCACCATAAAAACTGCATAATTACCTAAAATAAGATAGACAGTTCCTGCCTTGGTGACCATTAAACCTAATAATTGGAGTAAAATACAAGTTGGAGGGAACAAAAAAGATTGCATTCCATCTTCTGAGGACTCTCCTGATAAGTGAGTGTGTGCACTCAAAAAGTCTAGAAGGACCCTGGCCGGTTTGGCTCAGCGGTTAGAGCGTCGGCCTGCGGTCCAGAGACACCCGGGTTCAGTTCCCGCTAAGGGCACGTACCTCGGTTGCAGTTTGTCCCCGGCCCTGGTTGGTCGTGCGGGTGGCAACCACTCGATGTGCCCCTTTCACGTCGATGTTTCTCTCTCTCTCTCTTCCTCTCTCTCCCTCCCACTCTATCTGAACAAAAAATGAAAAAATGTCCTCGGGTGAGGATAAAAAAAAAAAAAGTCTAGAAGGACATATTGAAAACATTATGTCTATCTCTAGAAGTGAAATTAAGGGATTTTGATTCCCTTCTTAAAGTTGTTTATTATTTGTCATTTTAAAATGTTCCTCATAATCTTTTATTACCATCTCAATAATAAAAGAAAAAATTTGTTTTATTATTAAGCTGACATTACGTCACTCTCTGACTGATATTTTGGTGAAAAATCTAGACAGTAAATAAGAGACTAAAATTTATACAACTTTAATTTGAAGATGTGTACCTTTATTCACACTCTGAAATAAGGGCATACAACGTTTTTCTGAGTAAGTCATATTCTATACAGTTATGCTAGTGATGAAATCTCATTCAACTAAACTCTCCATCATGGAGTGGCAAAACACAAGAAATTTTAGTTTTAAAATAGACCCTCTGGCCCTGGCCGGTTTGGCTCAGCGGTTAGAATGTCAGCCTGTGGACCAGAGAGTCCTGGGTTCGGTTCCCGCTAAGGGCACGTACGTACCTCGGTTGCTGTTTGTCTCCAGCCCCGGTTGGGGTCGTGTGGGTGGCAACCGGTCAATGTGTCTCTCTCACATCGATGTTTCTCTCTCTCTTCCCCCCTCTCTCCCTCCCACTCTATCTGAAGATGGATGCAAGAATGTCCTCAGGTGAGGATAAAAAAATAATAAAATAAAATAGACCCTCTGCCCAGCCAGTGTGGCCCAGTGGTTGAGCGTCAACCCATGCACCAAGGTTTGATTCCCAGTCAGGGCACATGCCCAAGTTGGGGGCCCAATCCCCAGTGGGGGGCATGCAGGAGGCAGCCAATCGATATTCTCTCTCATCGATGTTTCTGTCTCTCTCTCTCCCTTCCTCTCTCTTTCTAATATCAATAAAGAAAAAAAAATTTTTTGAAAAATAAATAAATAAATAAATAAAATAGACCCTCTTACACAGAGAACAATTTATGTGGAGGTTATTAAATAATAACCTTAAATAATCAGAATAGAGCCAAGTATCCTGAAAATCCAAAAAGGCCTATGAAAAGTCTAAAAAAGACAGAAGATAAAATATCCTGCTCAGAAAGAGAACCACTTGGGCTTTACCCTCAGGTAAATTTTTTTCGCTTTAGATAAATGGAAGAGAGTCCCAGCACACAGAGAAAGACTGGGTTTAATTTACCTGTCTGGAAGGGCATTTTGGGGTGGCTATACAGGTGCTCCGTGTTCCTAAGGGCCATCTGAGATCTGTCAGCAGCCATCAGAGTGGGACCTCTCAGCTACAGGCAAGTAGGAACCCCATCAGCACTCCAAGTTTAGTTCAAGTGGGAAAGGTCAGATACAGACTCTAACGAGAATGAGGGCTGGATGGCAGCGCCTGGCAGTCCTGATGAGAGCTGGGACCCCTGTGGGAACAGAGTGAAACAGAACAAGTAAAACAAAATCTTCATCCCTTATGCTGTGCCAGACGAAGAGAACTCCAGGCAGCATTTTGGGATGTCACACAAACACGATGGAGGCCGACAGGAAAGAAGCATTTTCCTGTCTTCCTCTTTCAGTTACCCTTTGGTCCATAACAAAGGATCCCAAAACTTCAAACAACAAACCATTTCTTTGTTCACAGTTCTACTGCTTGGGCTGGGGTCGGCTGGGCCGTTTTTCTCCTGGTCTCCACTAGGCTGACATGCTGCTGCAGTTTGTTGATAGCTTAGCTGAGGGCTAGCTGGCACAGGCTGGTCTGGGATGTTCTGACTCGGGTGTCTGGAGCATCAGCTGGGACATCTGTGCCTCTCTCCTCACATTGTCTCTCATCCTCAAAGAGGCCAGCCCGTGCTTGTTCCCAAGGCAGCAGTGTTTCAAGAGAGCAACAGCAAGGTTGCAAGACCTGGTGAGGCCCAGCCCCAGAGATCAGACAGTGTCACTTCCACAACATTCTGTTAGTCAAGGCAAGTTACAAGCAGCCTGGATACAAGAGATGGGGTAGAGACTCTGCTGTTAAAGGAGGGCAGGGCTGGGGAACGTACAGCCCGGGGGCCGTATAAGGCCCACGAAATCCTTTGGTCTGGCCCTGCCAAGGCAACCGCAGGTGGGACTCAAAATTCAATGAATCTAGGAGCTTTTTCCATAGCAACATAATTTTATGTTAAGTGAATCATAATAATAACAAATTTTGAGGGACAAAAAAGGGATGTCCATTACGGGATAGACCGGATACATACGAGTAGATGACGGGACAGACATGTATGCTTCTTGGCTGCCTGTGGCCCGTCTGCCTGTATTGTGGTGACTCAGAGGACAGTCAGTGCCAGGCAGGCTGGGAGTGTACACGTTTTGAAATATTAACACACTGTGGCAAAACTACGGCGATCCGGTAATGATGAGATGCGATGCGATGAGATGATTCTTCGAGAGGCCTCACCTTGCCTCCGAAGACTGATGACGATGTTGTGGACTTCTTTGTCAACACAGATGGTAACCTTTATCCACATGTCCATGATCAACAATCCTCGCAAAAACTGAATCTCAGCTTGGCCAGTGTGGCTCAGTGGTTGAGCATCAACCCATGCACCAAGAGGTCGCCAGTTTGATTCCCGGTCAGGGCATATGCCCAGGTTGTGGGCCCGATCCCCACTGAGGGGCATGCAGGAGGCAGCCAATCAATGTTTTCTCTCATTGATGTTTCTCTCTCTCTCTCTCTTCCTCTCCCTTCCTCTCTCTCTAAAAGCAATAAAGAAAAAAAAAGTTTTTTAAACTGAATCTCAGGTGAAGATTAAGGAAAGTACAATACACAGAAAAGACCTCAAGAGTTGATGATACGAACATTGGATATGTTCCAAATCCAAGATGCAGGATTAGAACAGCGATCAAAGCAAAATAATCGCGTTGCTGGTGACACACATGCTGCATAGTTATTAAAACTTAAGTGATGTGGCATCCTACAAATGGCGACTACCAAGAAAAGAAAAGTTGATGCAGAGTGTCGATCTTTCCAAGAGAAATGAACAAATGATTTTTTGTTGTTGAAGTCAAAGGCAAACCTGTGTGCCTAGTTTGTGGCGATGCATTAGCAGTAATGAAAAAAAACAATCTGTAGCGTCATTACAGCTCAAAACATGCTAAACTCAGTGAATTGCGAGGCCAAATGCGTCTGGATAAAATAAATGCTCTTCAGCGGAGTTTGGAATCACAACAAGCCGCTTTCACTAAGCCTCATGGTAACAGGCACAATGTTCTTCAGACGAGTGTGTAGTGAGTGAGCTAAATGCAAAGAAACTGAGGCCTTATGTAGAGGGAGGGTTTGTGAAGAGTGCATGGTGGCTGCTGAGGAGCTGTTAGCACCAAAGTCAAATTGTTTGTCTCAGAGAACCACCTCAGATTGGATTACTGACTTAGCACAAGATATTGAGAATATACTGACAGAGCCCTGGCAGGTTTGGCTCAGAGGTTAGAGTGTCAGCCTGCGAACCAGAGAGTCCTGGGTTCGGTCCCCACTAAGGGCACGTACCTCAGTTGCAGTTTGTCCCCAGCCCTGGTTGGGGTCGTGTGTGTGGCAATCGCTTGATGTGTCTCTCTCACATCGATGTTTCTCTCTCTCTCTTCCTCCCTCTCTCTCTCCTGCTCTATCTGAAGATGAATGCAAAAATGTCCTCGGGTGAGGATTAAAAAAAAACACTAACGGATTCTGCAGGAGATTTCCAGTTTTTCTCTCTGGCTTGTGATGAGACAACGGACTTGACAAATACTGCCCAACTGGCCATTTTTGTTCGTGGGATAACTGCAGAGTTTGACACGCGAGAGGAACCGCTGTCACTGGAAGCCATGCATGGCACTACCAGAGGTGAGGACCTGTTTGAGAGACGTGTTTCATCAATGAAAAACTTGAGCTAACATTTGAAAAGTTAAGTGGATAGGTAAACGCGGTATCACGTCCTCCCACAACCACATCAAAGTTACAACTAAGCTACAGAACAACCATCATTCAAAACCGCCTGAAATCAAGCTGAATGGAAGTCCTACAACTACGAAATTAAAGAAGAAGCTGCAGACTTCCGGTCAAGATGGCGGCCTAGGTGGACGCGGAATCGCGTCCTCCCACAACCACATCAAAGTTACAACTAAATCACAGAATAACTATCACTTAAAGACCACATGAAATCAAGCTGAATGGAAGCCCTGCAACTACGAAATTAAAGAAGCAGCAGAATGGAGACGGCATACTGCCCTCCAGGACCCTCCATGTCGCCTCAAAGGAAACGAGATCCTGCAGCCAGGGGCGCCTGCGGAAGCCGAGCGACCCCCCCACCACGGAGGAACCCAGGAGCGAGGGAGCTGAGCGACCCCCCATACCAACGGAGGAAGCCGGCAACACACAGGAGAACTGAGCAAACTGAACAACGAAATTGACCCAGAGACATGGAGGGTGGAGTACGGGATGACGGGCCTCAGGGGGGGGGGGAGGCGGGGGAAAGAGATGAATCACAGAGCCTATGTGCATGGGTGCATAACCAATGGACATGGACAACAGGGATGGGGAGGAGGAGAGGGGTAGGGGGAGGAGGGTGTCAATGGGGGAAAAAAAGGAAAAACATCTGTAACAAAAACAAATTAATAATAAAATAAATTAATTAAAAAATAAAGAAAGAAAGAAGAAGCTGCATCGAGACTGGTAGGAGGGCAGAGGCGCGACGGGCTGGTCCCGCACCCACGTGTGCCGGATAAAAATCAGGAGGACACCTCGGCTGGGAATGTCCTCCCTGAGGACTGAGGGGTCCCCGTCCCACACCAGGCGCCCAGCTCAGAGTTCCAGTGCCAGGAAGAGAATCCCCATAACTTCTGGCTGGAAAAACCAGCGGGAACTGAGGCTGAGGCGGCTGGAGCCCCCGGCAGCTCCTCTTAAAGGGCCCGCGCACGGACTTACTTGGACTCGCACCCTCCAGGCTCCAGCGTGGGGGAGGCAGCTTGAAAGGCGCCAGAATCATATGGGGAAGAACTGAGCTGTTTAGCATTGGAGCAAGGGCTGGGGAGGCAGCTTTCTCCTGGACAGAGGTGCTACCAGAGGCTTTTGTTCCTTTGGTGAGCCCTTCCTTGGGCTGGCAGACACCGCCATATCTGGGACTCCAGCAACCTGGCTCACACTGTTGGCCCCGCCCTGATGATTCCCTGAGGCCCCGCCCCACCCAACTTCCAGGCCCACCCAAGCTGTTGCCAGTTGCTTTACCATAGGATTGGCCTGTCTTGGATCCTGCTTCAGCTTTTCCTAAATTCTTTCAAACAAGCAGCATCTGGTCTCAGCTAGCCCCATACCTCTCGCTAAGTAATACATAGAAACAAACACAGGGAGGCAGCCAAAATGAGGAGACAAAGAAACAGGTCCCAAATGAAAGAACAGAACAAAACTCCAGGAAAAGAACTAAGTGAAATGGAGTTAAGCAACCTAACAGATGCTAAGTTCAAAACACTGCTTATAAGGATGCTCAATGGACTTAGTGAGGACCTCAGTGAACTTAGTGAGGGCCTCAAGAGCATAAAAAAGGACCAGTCTGAAATGAAGGATGCACTAACTGAAATAAAGAATAGTTTACACAGACTCAATAGTAGAGTAGGTAAAGCCAAGAAGCAAACCATCGGTTTGGAATATAAGGAAGCAAAAAACACCCAATCAGAACAGCAAAAAGAAAAAAGAATCCAAAAAAAATGAGGACAGTGTAAGGAGCCTCTGGGACAACTTCAAGCGTGCCAACATTCATATCTTGGGGGTGCCAGAAGGAGAAGAGAGAGAACAAGAAGTCAAAAACCTATTTGAAACAATAATGGCAGAAAACTTCCCTAACTTGGTGAAGGAAACAGACATACAAGTCCAGGAAGCAGAGAGAGTCCCAAACAAGATAAACCCCAAAAGGCCCACACCAAGACACATCATCATCAAAATGCAAAAGGTTCAAGACAAAGAGAGAATCTTAAAAGCAGCAAGAGAAATGCAGTTAGTTACCTACAAGGGAGTTCCCATAAGACTGTCAGCTGATTTCTCAAAAGAAACTTTGCAGTCCAGAAGGGAGTGGCAAGAAATATTCAGAGAGATGAAAAACAAGAACCTACAACCAAGTGTACTCTATCCTGCAAAGCTGTCATTTAGAATCGATGGCCATATAAAGAGTTTCCCAGACAAGGAAAAGCTAAAGGAGTTCATCACCACCAAACCATTATTATATGAAATGTTGAAGGGTCTTCTTGAAGAAAAAGATAAAAAAATATGAACAAACAAAATGGCAATGAATACATATCTATCAACAATTGAATCTACAAACAAAATGAACAGGCAGAACAGAAACATTCTCTCAGATGCAGAGATCTTTTGTTGGTTACCAGATGGGTGGGGACTGGGGGGATGGGTGAAAAAGGTTGAAGGGATTAAGAAGTACAAACTGGTTGTTAGACTGACAAACCTCAAAGGGAAGGGGGGTTGGGGGGTGGGAAGAAATAAACCAAAGAACTTATATGTATATTTGCATAACCAATGGACACAGACAACAGTGTGGGGAAAGGCAGGAGGGGGGCAGGAATGGGGAGGAGGGGGGCAATGGGGGGAAAATGAGGAACATCTGTAATATATTCAACAATAAAGATAAGTTAAAAAAGAAAAAAAAATGTTAAGGGGCCTTTCTACAGATGGAGCTCCATCCATGGCTGGCTTGCAAAAATGGTTACTTGCATTTGTCAAGAAAGAACTGAATCATCCCTGTCTTGATCCAAGTGATTTAATTATATTCCTCTGCATCATACACCAAGAAAGTCTCTGTGCAGTTGTTGTGACTCAACAATGTGATGTCAACGGTAATGTCATGCATAAATATTGTCAAAAGCAAAGGGTTTAACAGCCACCAGTTTAAGGAGTTACTGAAGGATCTTGACTCTGAGTACGGTGATCTTGTTTATCACTGTGAAGTGCGGTGGCTGAGTCAAGAGAACATGCTCATGAGGTTTTCCGAACTGTGGGATGAAGTCAAGCAGTTCATGGAGATGAAGGGAAAACCTGTCAGGGAACTCAAGGATAGCAAATGACTGTGATTTAGCATTCATGGTGGACATTACCAAGTACCTCTCAGAGCTGAGCATCAAGTTGCAGGGCCCCAGCCAGCTTCTCAGCTCCCTGCTTTCAAACGTGAAATCATTTGAAGCTAAATTAAGGCCGTGGAAAGTGCAGCTCGAAAGGAATAACACAGTGCATTTCCCCACTCTGGAAGGACAAAAGCCTTCTACCACACTTGAATATGCTGGTGAATGTGCAAAACTAATTGAGGCGTTTAATGAAAAATTCAAGGACATGAAAAGTTAACAAAGGGAATTGAACATCTTTGCTACACCATTCAATGTGGAACCCGCTGACGTTCCTGATAACCTACAACACAAAATCATTCAGCTGCAAAGTGATGATGAGCTGAAAGCTAGGTACAGCAACTTCCCACTGCTTGAGTTCTATAAGCATTCCATAAGCAACGATGAATTTTCCACTTCGAGGAGACATGCATTGAAATATGCATCTGTGTTCAGAACAACTTACTGTTGTGAGCAGTTCTTTTCAAAACTTACCATCGGGACCACTTCCCAGCCCTCTGCTTCGGTCCCCTGCCACCCTCCACATTCCAGCATGCCTGGTCCAACCCCCAGAGGCACTAACGTAGGCCCCTCGGGAAGTTCTGCCAGTAAGCAGTGGCTGCCTGGGTGGCAGGTTCCACGGTCCTGGTCCATCAGAGGGAAAATGCCAGCTGCGGAACAAGGAGCGCAGGCCGTAGGACCTCAGCAGGCACTGGGGGGATGTGGCGATTCTACATAGATTCAACTGGCCTCAAAGTTCGCCCTGTTCCAGTATTGGTTATGAGTCTTCCGGTCATCACTTCTGTATTTATGTTGCACATTTGGGGCAAGTACACTCATTCATAGATTTGGCTACATCTGTCTGTCATCTGAAGAAGGAAAAAAACAACAATTTTTCTTGTACCAAAAGCATAGTGATTGTCTCTGTTCATGAGAAAGACATTTTCTGTAAGCTTACTGTTTTACAGGGAACTTAATGAAAATTGATTTTAAGGACTCAATTTTTTTCTATGGCTAATAAACTTTTTTATTCATTTAAAAAACTAAAAAAAAATTTACCATCGCAAAAAGTCAACTGCGCTCCAGAATAACCGACGCAAACCTGGAAAAGCAGTTTCAAGTAGCAGCAGCATCAATACCAGCTAACATCACACGCCTCACCAAAGAGAAGCCGTTCCAGCCATCACATTAGGGGTGAGTTAATTAAATGTTTGACCAAATGTAGCAGGCTAATTTTTAAGTTGATAATTTTGTGTGGCCCCTGAATGATGTTATAAATATCCCAATGGCCCTTGGCAGAAAAAAGGTTCCCCACCCCTGGTGTAGGGAATACCAGAATTACATTACAAAGGGATTGTGGACACAACAGGCATGGTTCACTGAGGTGGAAGAGGGTATAGGGGTGATGGGAAAATAAAATAAAGAGAAAAAAATCACCTTGTTGTAAGGCTGTTTTTATTTTATTTTGTTTGTCTTATAACCTTTTTTGATAACCCTCTTTTCCCCTTGGCCCACGGCCTGGGAAGCACATATATTCTAATAAGCTTGATTTACTGGCTTTCTAACCCATAGCAGGTGAAAAGGAGCAAACAGGAGAGGAGTGAAAAAACTACTGCTTCTCAGTTCTCTGACAAAGCAAAAATAATGATAGAAAGCATGACAAAAAGGAAGAATCAGAAAAGCTATAAAAAGCAAATTCAAGAATTCAACAAAGTGTAACAGTCTGGGGTCATGTACTGTAGGGACAGAACATCTTTTATCACACCTCAACTGTGTTTATAATAACTAAGACTTCAGAAATCTTTAATGATTTTCAGCATATTCAAGTAAAGAACACAGAAAACCACATATAATAAAACCTCACAATAATGCAAAATGGCAAATTTGAATATAACTTAATTAGTAATTGGCTCCAAAGGGTGGAAGGAGGGAGATAAAATGACCTCATGATCATTTGGGACATTTCAGTTAGTGTATGGTCAATTGTGAATAGTATAATTTTCTTACATTGGCATTTCAAGAGGTTAGCCAACCCAGAAAATTCACTTTTATGAATCCCCCAATGATGCCAAACACGCAAAGTGTTACTTTACTGTTTTCTGCCAACTTGGCACTCATTTCAGAAGAACTAAAATCAACTGCATTTTCTATTGTATCATACATTTTTGCAAAATGCATTTTATTCACAAATATTTTCTTATTTGACCACTATAACAATCTTAAAGGACAGACATGTTTATTGCCCTTTAAAGGATGAAAATATATAAGATAGAGCAGGAGGGAGAGGAGGAGGAAAAAAAAAAGATGAAAATATAAATATTCAAGAAAAGTGAAGTAACTTGGTATGAACACATGGTTAGAACACATATTTTGACATTAATTGAGTTATCAATCCTGTTGGGGGCATATTAGGAGGACCTCTAATGTGTTCTACACCCAATTCTGATGGGGGGGGCGTGACCACAACAAAGAATTCTCTGACACTAGCTGGGTGTCCTATAATTCAACTCAATTCTGACACCATCTACCCAAAGATAGAGTCAGATTCTATAGGTTAAGGTTCAGTCCTACAACATTGCCCACCTTCCCAGCCCCTACTTCAGGCTCTGATTGCAAATCCAGGTTGTCACCTGTGCTTCTGAGAGACCAGCTAAAGATGGGAGGTTCCCATGACCTCCTCCCCCTTCGGGTTTGATTAATTTGCTAGAGCAGCTCACAGAACTCACAGCAACATTGTACTTACTAGATCACTGGTTTATTGTAAAAGGATATCACTCAGGAACAACCAAATAGAAAAGATGAATAGGACAAGGTATGGGGAAAGGGCACAAAGCTCCCCTACCCTCTCCAAAAATCTCCACATGTTCACCAGCCCAGAAGCTCTTATAACCTTTTCCTTTGGGTTTTTATGGAGACTCCATTACATAGATGTGATTGATTAATTCATTGGCCATTGGCAGTTGATTCAAACTCCAGCCCCTCTCTCCTAGCTGGAGGTCAGAGGGTGGGAGTGAAAGTTCCAACTGTCAATCACATGGTTGGTTCCCCTGGCAACCAGCCCCCCCATGCCATCCTTAGTTGCTTTCTCAAAAATTACTTCATTGACATAACAAAAATACCTTTGTCACTCTTATCACTTAGGACTAATTCCAAGGGTTTTATAAGTTCTGTGCCAGATACTGGGAGGAAGCACAAATATATATTTATTATAAAACAACCTCACCAAAGGCCAGTCAAGGAGGGCCCAAGAAGCAGTTTCAGGGTTTTCAAAAGAGGCCCTCTCTTCAATAGAATCCTATCCACATAGATTGATGGAGCTCCAAGTGCCCCACCCATTCTGCCTTTTCTACACATTTGACTTTGATTTAATTAACCCATGAAATCTGATTATAACACTTTCCCTACACAGAATGGTATCTGTGCACCCAAGACAGTTCTTTTTTTTTTTTTTTTTCCCAAGACAGTTCTTACTTCATATCATAGACTGGAGATTCGCATTCAATCCATTATGCTCCTGTATTCAACTTCACCCACTCCTGTTCTGGACCTCATTTTACTCCCAGTCTTAGTAAGGACAACTTGTAGAAACTTTATCTACTTGCAAAGCAAGAGACACGACATCTACATTCTTATATACATATATATCCATTACAAGTACTTTTATTACTACTTCTTAAATGGAAAAATTGGGATAAAGATAATTTGCAGTAGTTTGCTCAAGTTGGTAAACTAAGTAGATAGCCAAACTAAGACTAGAATCTGAGGTCCATGACTTATGTTTCTTTCACTGCTTTAAACCAAAATACAGAAAAGTAGCTCAACAAGTTATGTATTTATTTGACAAACATATGTTAGACTACTTCTATAGACAGCCACGGTGCTAACTCATTTACAGATATTTGTGGAGTGCTACCTGACCTCAAAAGGTTTACAGTTTAACTAAATTCAAATAAAAATATATGAGCTTGTCATAGATACCATCAAAAAGATAAAAATTAATTGCCATAGGATGACAAAAAAAGGAAATATTTCAAGGAGAAATGAACTTTGAGCTGAGCCTCAGTTGGTCAGTTGTACTTGCAAATCCAGAAATGGAGTGGATAAAGAAAGAACATTCTAGGAGAAAATTTTTAAACTTGGGGCCCAGCTATGAGGATTCTGGTTAACAGCTGCCAGGGAGGGTAGAAAGGAAGGCCTCAGGACTCATAATTAAATTTGCTTATGGGTAAAAATGTAGGTAAGACCGCATTTGAGGGACAAAGAAAGTTTCTGGGGCCTAGAGGAAGTCACCCAACTTGCACAACCTAACAGGCCAAACATATGTCAATAGAGAAAATATGGTGGTTGAGGTAAGTAGACAGCATTAGAAAAATCCAGCATGGGATAATGGCGAGACCCACGGACAGGCCAAACATGGGGACTGGAATCTAAGATCAGGTACCTTGAGAGGCCCTAAAGACAGAGGGCATAAGTCAGGCAGCAGGAACCTCAGGCCTGACCCCACTTAGAGGCTCAGTGTGAGATCTAGGTTTGGGGAAGGAATTGGCAAAAGCAAGAGTGTCCTAGTCCCTGAAGGCCTAGCATCTAAGCAAATGATAAAGGTGGGAAATTGGACACAAGACGCAGAAAAAACCAAGGACCATAACTAGTTGATAAACAAGACCAAGTCACCAAAACAAAGAACAGGGACACGGGGGCTTAATGTGGCTGGTGTTTAGTCCTGGTTTGTTGGACCAAGTTTTCTTAAATTCACTGGCTCACACCAGAATTAAAGGGTTTTGCCCATAGTGGAGGTGGGGAAGGGGGTTAGTTGTCTCATTTGTGGGAGGAGGAAGGGTTCAGAGCCTGGGAACCCAGAAGAATCCTGATAGGAGTGATGGAAACAAAGGCTAAGAGTGCTTTTTTTATGTTTATATTTAAATGTGTTAAAATTGTAATATCTTATGCAGATGTGTTCAAAGGACACAGTTCCCAGAAATGTGCCTCCTGGATATATCCATTCAGAGCCCACTAAGTATGAGGTGTCAAGAGCCTAGGCTTACAAGTCAGACAGACCAGGGCTTCTTTACATACCAGCTGTGTGATGCTGGACAAGTTACTTAACCCCTCTGAGCCTCAGATTCTTTTTCTATTGCATGGAAATGGTAATACCATAATGGGTCTCTGTCATTTTGGTCTGAGCAGCCTCTATTCTTTTGGGGATTTACATCTTCCCCAAGTCATGTGTCAGCTCATAGTAATCATTCAGTAAATGGTCATTTTTATTGATTATTGATTATTATTATACTAGTAGCTGTATAGGACATTTCTATGTCTCTGCAAGAAGAAAGAAAATCGCCCTGGCCGGTTTTGCTCAGTGGTTAGAGAATCGGCCTGTGGACCAGAGAGTCCTGGGTTCAGTTCCTGCTAAGGGCACGTACCTCGGTTGCAGTTTGTCCCCGCCCCGGTTGGGGTCGTGTGGGTGGCAACCACTCAATGTGTGTCTCTCTCGCATCGATGTTTCTCTCTTTCTCCGTCCCACTCTATCTGAAGATAAATGTAAAAATAAAAGAAGAAAGAAAATCTACAATATCATGATAAATGTACTCACTGATACATATTCTCACTAAATGCTCTCTCTATTCTATATCATGTAAATTCTGACCTGGAGGGCCTGTGAAGGAATAACCCCTTACATTGCCACAGGTGTGGTCAGAGGGCCTGCAGCAAACCAGTTTCAGCTATTCTTTCTGGGCATCCAGGAGTTCGTTTTGTCCTTTGTTTTCACCAGGCATTTCAGTAACTCTTAGAGCTCTCTCCCACTAATAGCCCTGTTGTGAGAGGGATCAGATCACATTTAATGGCATGTCTGGCCTGAGAGATTATGGGGAAAATGTGGGTGGTGGTCTCAGTTTAGCCAAAGTCTATATCAATTTCAATTACTACCTGCAGCTATACCCTGCACTTAACACCTGTCCTGAGCTAGACTTCACTGCTTCCCTTTACATAAACTGTGTAGGCATAACCTATAATCTTCCTCCATCTTCCTCATTCCTTGTCCCTATTTTCATTCTTCTCTTTCTCCAACTGCAATATTCACAATTCAAATGCCGGCTAGTGAAGCCTAGGACATTAACCACGTGTGAGGACATCTTTTGTTTTATGTCAACAAGATTGGTTCTTCCTCTTCCTGCTCATGTAAAAGTCACAGAGTTGAAAATACAGGCATGGAGCACATACCTGAGTCATCTTAAACTATCATACCTATGATTCAGGTGTCGTCTTCTTCTTCTTCTCCTTCTCCTCCTTCTTCTTTTTCAAAACAGATATATTTTTTTAATTACTAATATTTCTACTTTTTTTTTCTTTTTTTACAAAAGAGCATTTTCTGCTTTTCTATATGGGAAGATCTTTGTTAACTATGAGCCCACACAAGTGCAGTGGACAGAACAGTTCAGGATGAACGGAAAAGCTCATGTACAGGTTGCTTCTATTTTCCCAAATAGATTTCACATTCCAATAGTCTCATCTACTATTTCTTACTCTATAGCAGCTAATTTCTGCAACTTCTCTGTTGCCATGGGTAAAAAAAAAAAAAAAATTATAGTGTTAAATGTTTGTAGCAGAAGCTCTATGTTTAGGGAGCCAGCTGGTGTCAAATTCTACACTGCTAGCCAACCTCTCCCCTCTCCCAGGAGTCCCCTTTGAGCAGCACAGGGACACTGAGTTTATCTGGCACTCTCTACTTGGTGAGAAAGAACACATTTTCCATCTGGGAGAAATCAAATCATCACTATAGAGGTGAATTTGAACACAGTTATCCTACAAATTTCCAGAAACCACATGCACAGTAGTTGGGCTGCAGGTGTATTTTTACCTTTTTTTTTTTTTTCCATTTTTTACCCTTTAAATATACCATAATATCTCGGTTAGAGCGTTGTCAATACACCATGGTTGTGGGTTCAATCCCCGGTCAGGGCACACACAAGAAACAGCCAATAAATACATAATAGACCAACAAAGCAACATTTCTCTCTCTCTCTTCCTCTCTCTCTCTCTCTCTCTCTCTCTCTCTCTCTCTCATAAGTCAATAAATACATGTACCATAATATACCTGAAATATAGCAGCAAGATTGCTAAGCCTTATTTATTATGAGAGTTAGCTATTGTTTTTATCATTAACACTCATTCTCATTTTGTTTCTACAAATTTTCAGTGTGTTCTAGAGCTCCCTTTTTCAAGTGAAGTTAGCATCCATGACTTCATTTGCTGTTTTGCCTAAACATTTGCATTCCCTTTTTTTATGCTTTTGAGTTTTCATTTATTGCATACACAGTCAAATCTTTTCAGTAATAGCTGCCATAGTTAACTTGGCTAAATATCATTTTAAACATTTTATTATGAAAGATTGCAAACAGAGTAATATAATGAACTCCTCTCCAAAATCAAGTATGGTCATTCCACCATACTTAGTTCATCTACTTCTTTTTGCTTTCTTTTCCTTTATTTTTGTTGCAATAATATTTTAATAATTTCAAGCAAATCTCATACATCATGTCTCTATGAACCTATAAAAACTGAGAACATTTCTGTATATAACCACAATATTATTAGCTTTACTAACGAAATTAATGTTATCTAATACCTAGTCCAAAATCAAATATCCTAATTTGGCTCAAAAAGGACACTTTACAGTTGGTTTGCTCAAACCAGGATTCAAAAAAGGTCCCCGCAATTCTATATAATTATTGTGTTTCTTAAGACATAGCAATGTACTTAAGCGACAGAAAAATATTTCTTTTTTAATGATTTTAGAGAGAGAGAAGGAAGAGAGAGCTAGGGGAAGAAAGAGAAACACTGATTTGTCGTTCCACTTATTTATGCATTCATTGGTTGATTCTTTTTTTTTTTTTTCACCCTCACCCAAGGATACTTTCTTCATTAATTCTAGAGAAAGGAAGGTAGAGGGAAAGAGAGAGAGAGAGAAACTTTGATCAATTGCCTCCCATAAACACCCCAACCAGGGATCAAACCCTCAACCAAGGTATGTGCCCTGACTGGCTATCAAACCTGTAACCTTAGCTTATCGAGATGACACTCCACCAACTGAGATACCCGACCAGGGCAGAACAGTATCTCTTAAGTCTTTTTAATCAATAATATAAAATTACTGCAAGACCTAAATTCTCCTTAAAGACCTATTATAAAATTTACAGTGAAGTGATTTTTTTCTTTTTTTATTATTAATCATTTGAGAATTACTTTTTAATTGGATTATGCTCTTCAAGTACAAAAAGAAAGAGAAGGAAAAAGAGAGGAGGAGAAAAAGAAAGAGAAGAAAGCCAGAGAAACATTTTCTCGCTTTCATTTTCTCCTCATTGTTTTCTGCTTGTAGTTGTTTTTTTGTTTTTTTTAATTCTCACCCTAGGACGTTTTTGCATGTATCTTCAGATAGAGCGGGAGGGAGAGAGGAAGAGAGAGAGAAACATCAATGTGAGAGAGACACATCAACTGGCTGACACCCACACGACCCCAACCGGGGCTGGGGTCAAACCACAACCAAGGTACGTGCCCTTAGCTAGAACTGAACTCAGGACTCTCCAGTCCACGGGCCGATGCTCTAACCACTGACCAAAACCACCAGGGCTCTTTTCTTCTTAAAAAAGACCCTTTCAGCCCGGCCGGTGTGGCTCACTGGTTGAGCATCAACTCATGCACCAAGAGGTCACCAGTTCGATTCCCGGTCAGGGCACATGCCCAGGTTGTGGGCCCAATCCCCAGTGGGGGGCATGCAGGAGGCAGCCAATCGATGTTCTCTCTCATTGGTGTTTCTATCTCTCTCTCCCTCTCCCTTCCTCTCTCTAAAATCAATAAAGAAAAAAGAAAAAAAGACCCTTTCACATTTCTTGTAATATTGGTTTGGTGGTGGTGAACTCCTTTAGCTTTTCCTTGTCTGGGAATATTTTTATTTTTTAAACTTATCTTTATTGTTGAATGTATTACAGATGTTCCTCATTTTTCCCCCATTGCCCCCCTCCTCCCCATTACTGCCCCCCTCCTGCCTTTCCCCACACTGCTGTCTGTGTCCATTGGTTATGCATATATACATATAAGTTCTTTGGTTTATTTCTTCCCACCCCCCAACCCCCCTTCCCTTTGAGGTTTGTCAGTCTAACAACCCATTTGTACTTCTTAATCCCTTCACCTTTTTCACCCAGCTCCCCAGCCCCAACCCATCTGGTAACCAACAAAAGTTCTCTGTATCTTTGAGAATGTTTCTGTTCTGCTTGTTCATTTTGTTTGTAGATTCAATTACCGATAGATATGTATTTATTGCCATTTTGTTTGTTCATATTTTTTTATCTTTTTCTTCAAGAAGACCCTTCAACATTTCATATAATAATGGTTTGGTGGTGATGAGTCCCAGATATGGCGGCGTCTGCCGGCCCAGGGAAGGGCTCACCAAAGGAACAAAGGCCTCTGATAGCACGTCTGTCCAGGAGAAAGTTGCCTCTCCAGCCCTTGCTCCAATGCCAAACAGCTCAGTTCTTCCTCATATGACTCTGGTGCCTTTCAAGCTGCCTCCCTCACGCTGGAGCCTGGAGGGTTCGAGTCCGAGTAAGTCCGTGCGCGGGCCCTTTAAGAGGAGCTGCCGGGGGCTCCAGCCGCCTCAGCCTCAGTTCCCGCTGGTTTTACAGGCAGAAGTTATGGGGATTCTCTTCCTGGCACTGGAACCCTGAGCTGGGCGCCTGGTGTGGGACGGGGACCCCTCAGTCCTCAGGGAGGACCTTTCCGGCCAAGGTATCCTCCTAATTTTTATCTAGCACACGTGGGTGTGGTAGGACTTCCATTCAGCTCGATTTCAGGTGGTTTTGAATGATGATTGTTCTGTAGTTTAGTTGTAACTTTGATGTGGTTGTGGGAGGACGCTATACCGCGTTTACCTACGCCGCCATCTTGACCAGAAGTCTCTAACCTTTGGCATTTTAATTATGGTGTATTTTGGTATGGGCCTCTTTGGGCTCATCTTGTTTGGGACTCTCTGTGTTCCTGGACTTGTGTCTATTTCTTTCACCAGGTTAGGGAAGTTTTCTGTCATTATTTTTTCAAATAGGTTTTCAATTTCTTGCTCTCTCTCTACTCCTTCCAACACCCCCATGATATCAATGTTGGTACAGATTGATATCCCAGAAGCTCCTTACACTATCCTCATTTTTTTTGGATTCTTTTTTCTTTTTGCTGTTCTGATTGTGTGTTTTTTGCTTCCATATATTCCAAATCGATGGTTTGCTTCTTGGCTTTTCCTACTCTACTATTGATTCTCTGTAAATTATTCTTTATTTCAGTTAGTACTTCCTTCATTTCTGGCTGGTTTTTGTTTTTGTTTTTGTTTGTTTTTGTGTGTGTGGTTTCCATGTCCTTTTTTATAATGTTGAAATTCTCACTGAGTTCATCTACTCTTTCCCCAAGTTCCTTGAGCATCCTTATAATCAGTATTTTAAACTCTGCATCTAGTTGCTGGAGACAGGCTGCCCTGGGAAGGACATAGCCCCGGCTAAGGTGGCTCGCTGCAGGATATGAACGAGTCTGCCAAACAAGGAGATATTTTAGAATCCACAACAGATGCTGCAGAATGGAGTCTAGAAGTGGAACGTGTACTACCACAACTGAGAGTCACGATTAGGACTGACAACAAGGATTGGAGAATCCATGTTGACCAAATGCACCAGCACAGAAGTGGAATCGAGTCTGCTCTAAAGGAGACCAAGGGATTTTTGGACAAACTCCATAATGAAACTAGTAGGACTCTGGAAAAGATCGGCAGCCGAGAAAAATACATCAACAGTCAGCTTGAGCACTTGGTTCAAGAATATCGTGCAGCTCAAGCGCAGCTGAGTGAGGCAAGGGAGCGATACCAGCAAGGGAATGGCGGAGTGACCGAGAGGACCAGACTGCTGTCTGAGGTTACCGAAGAACTAGAAAAGGTAAAGCAAGAAATGGAAGAGAAAGGTAGCAGTATGACTGATGGTGCTCCTTTGGTGAAGATTAAACAGAGCTTAACGAAGCTGAAGCAGGAAACGTTTCAGATGGACATCAGAATCGGAGTTGTGGAACACACACTGCTCCAATCCAAGCTGAAGGAGAAGTCGAACATGACGAGGGACATGCACGCAACTGTCATTCCAGAATCCGCCATAGGTTCTTATTAAAATACACTGGTGTGGTTTTTTGTGCTTGTGATTAGTTGGTTTTTCATATCAAATCATATTTCATGTTGCATATTTCAAAACACAATTATAGCTCTTAAAGCATGTTCAATGGGTATTTTTATATACACACTCATATTGTATCATGGTGATTATGGATGGGTAAAGCCTTTAAAATGAATATAATATTTAATAAAGTAATTAAAAATTCTCAAAAAAAAAAATAAACTCTGCATCTAGTAGATCACTTGTCTCGATTTTGTTTAGTACTTTTTCTAGAGTTTTGTTCTGTTTTTTTCATTTGAGACCTGTTTCTTTGTCTCCTCATTTTGGTTGCTTCCCTGTGTTTGTTTCTATGTATTACATAGAGCTGCTACATCTCCTGGGCTTGGTAGAGTGGCCTAATGTAGTAAGTGTCATGTAGGGTCCAGTGTCACAGCCTCCTTGTTCACCCAAACTGTGCTCTCCAGGTGCACCCCCACACATACCATGTGGGCTGTGTATACCCTACTGTTGTAGTTGAGCCTTGATTGCTGCTGGCACATCAGTGGAAGGGATTACTCCTAGGCCAACTGGCTGCAAGAACTGGCTACAACCACTGTGGAAGATCAGCTGTGCAAGGGTCCACCTCACAAAGCAGAACTTACTTCAGCAGGGCTCTGGGGCCCATTGAGTCCACCCCTTGAGTGTGTTGCTTGTGGGGGTGATTGGGTGGTGCTTCCACATGGTCTGAAGCTGTCCACAGGGTACACTGGCTCTGGGGCCTCCCAGGAGGTGCAGGCCAAGGTCAGCCACCACTTGTGTTCTGTCTGGGGCCACTCAGCATGAGCTGAAAAGTGATCTGGAAATGGATGCTTCTTGTGCTGGGCTTGGAGATGCCCAGGAGAGGCCAAGCTGTGAACCAAGGCTAGCTGCTGCTAGTGCTGGGCCTGGGGCCGCTTAGCAAGAGTTATGGAGCATGCTGAGGCCAGATGCTGCTTATCTGAGAGATTTAGGAAAGTTTGAAGCATGAGTCAAGACAAGCCATTCCTATGGAAAAGCCACTGGAAACAGCTTGGGTGGGGTGAGGTCTCAGAGAATCACCAGGGTGAGGTGCACAGTGTGAGCCAGGTTGATGGAGACTCAGATGTGGTGCCCACCTGCCGGTTCTGTGAGGGAAGGGTTCACAAAAGGAACAATGGCCTCTACCAGTACTTCTGTACAGGAGAAAGCTACCTTCCATTTCTCACCCCGATACCAGAAAACTTAGTTCCCACTAGTATGTTCCTGGTGCCTTTCGAGCAGCTTCCCCAGTGCTGGACCTTAGAGAGAGTGAGACCATGTGGGGGCCCTTTAGGAGGAACTTCCTGGGATGCTAGAAGCACTCTGTCTCACTTAGCCACAATCCCCACTGGTTTTTACACCCAGAAGTTATGGGGACTTTTCTTCCTGACACTAGTATCCTGGGCTGGGGGGCCTGGTGTGGGGCTGGGACCCCTAGGTCCTCAGGGGGACCTCAGCCACTGATATACCCTCCTGATTTTGATCTGCCACACATGGGTGTGGGACCAGTCCCTTCCCCATATCCACCCCTCCTACCAGTCTCAGTGTGGCTTCTTCTTTATATCCCTAGTTGTAGGAGTTCTGTTCAGCTGTATTTCAGGAGTTTCTGAATGATGGTTGTTCTGCAGTGTGGTTGTAATTTTGATGTGGTTGTGAGAGGATACGGGTTTCACATTTTCCTCTGCTGCCATCTTGACCAGAAGCTCAGGAATCACTTTTATAGGCCAACTTTATTTTACTTCCTGAGAAATTAGTCAACATTATTATCTTTCCTTTAGGTCCTCTTTGTTACGCTAGGTACTAGTGGAGGTCAGGAAAGACACAGAAAACAAAGTCCTGACTTCTGGGTAACAGTGAATGATTGAAACTTTGTACTTACTTCTACTTTCACCTAAAATCACACTAAAATAGCAGTAAAGAGATTTTTAACCCAGTAAAAGTAGTGTTTTATTGGTATAAATTGGCAAAATGCAAGCATGAGTGCTTTTTTACATTTTATTTTTCATTTACAGTAGACATTCAATATTATTTATGTTAGTTTCAGGTGTGCAGTATAGTGGTTAGACATTTACATAACTTACGAAGTGACCCATCCTCCCCACCCCCCGATATTTCCAGGACCTACCTGTCACCATACATCGTTATTACAATATTATTGACTATATACTTTTTTTTTTATCCTCACCCGAGGACATTTTTCCATTTTTTGTTCAGATAGAGTGGAAGGGGGAGAGAGGAAGAGAGAGAGAAAGCGAGAGAGAGAGAAACATCAACGTGTAAGGGACACATCGAGTGGTTGCCTCCCGCACGACCCAACCAGGGCCGGGGACAAACCACAACTGAGGTACATGCCCTTAGCAGGAACCGAACCTGGGTCTCTCTGGACCGCAGGCCAACGCTCTAACCGCTGAGCCAAACCGGCCAGGGCTTGACTATATTCTTTATGTTGTACTTTACATCCATGATTATTTTGTAATTACCAATTTGTACTTCTTAATTCCTTCACCTTTTTCACCCAGCCCCCCAAACCCCCTCCTATCTGGCAATCTCCAGTTTGTTCTCTGTATCTGTATGCTTGTTTCTGTTCTGTTTGTTCATTTATTTTGTTCTTTAGATTCCACATATAAGTGAAATCATATGATATTTGTCTTTCTCTGGTCTGCGGGCCGACGCTCTAACTGCTGAGCCAAACTGGCAAGGGCTATATTTGTCTTTCTCTGTGTTACTTATTTCATGTAGCATAATACCCTCCAGGTCCATCAATGTTGTCACAAATGGTAAGATTTCATTCTTTATATGCATCACACCTTTTTTTTTTTTATCCTCACCCGAGAACATTTTTCCATTTTTTGTTCAGATAGAGTGGGAGAGAGAGAGAGAAACATCGACGTGAAAGGGACACATCAAGTGGCTGCCTCCTGCACGACCCAACCAGGGCCGGAGACAAACTGCAACCGAGGTACGTGCCCTTAGCGGGAACCGAACCCGGGTCTCTCTGGACCGCAGGCCGACGCTCTAACCGCTGAGCCAAACCGACCAGGACATCACACCTTTTTTTTTTAACTTTATTGTTGAGAGTATTACAGATGTCCCCCTATTTTCCCCCATTGCCCCCCATATCTTCTTTATCTACTCGTCTATTGATGGGCACTGGGTTGCTTCCATATCTTGACTACTGTAAATAATGCTCCAATGAACATAGGTGCATATATCTTTTCAAATTAGGGTTTGGGGTTTCTTTGAATATATACCCAGAAGTGGAATTGCTAGGTCATAAAGCAGTTCTATTTTTAATTTTTTGGAACCTTCATACTGTTTTCCACAGTGGCTGCACCAGTTTTGCAATCTCACCAATAGTGCACGAGGTTTCCCTTTTCTCTGCCTCCTTGCCAACACTTGTTGTTTATTGACTTATTATTGATGATAGCCATTCTGACAGGTATGAGGTGATATCTCATTTTGGTTTTAATTTGCATTTTTCTGATGATTAATCATGTTGAGTATCTTTTCATATAAACACTGGTGCTTTGCCCTGGCCTGATTAGCTTAGTTGGTGGTCGCCGGTTCAATTCCCAGTCAGGGCACATACCCAGGTTGTGGGTTTGATCCCCAGTCAGGACGTGTACAGGAGGCAACTTATCAATTTCTCTCTCATGTTGATGTTTCTCTCTCTCTCTCTCTTTTCCTCTCCCTTCCTCTCTCTCTAAAAAAAAAAAAAAAAAAAAAAAAAAATTAGTGCTTTAACTCTAAAATAAATTTTTAGCCAACATATGCAGAATCCCAAAACATCTCTATGGACCCTAGTTTTAAAACCTTTGTCTTAGCTCTCTGAAGGGGCTTTTGTCTCCAGGAAGACAGTGGACATAGTAGCAAGAACTGTTAGCCTAGGAATCACCAGATCCTGGCTCCAGTTCCAGCCCTGCCCCTCTCTAGCCATATGATATTAAGCTAATTTCTTCCCCTCTTGAGGCCTCAAGTTCACTGCATGGGAAAGAAGAAGCCAGACCCCATATATGGTCTTCCACATCCCTTCCAGTTTTGAGAGTGTTTGTTTCTGGTCCCAATGCAAAACCAAACACAAAAAAATCAGATGAAATTCTAAACTCAAATTTTGTTGAACCCAACAGAAGCAACCCAACGCACCCAAAGCGTTTAAATAAATAAACAAAATCATTAAAATATTAGACAATAGGAGAGCAAACAAAGCACCAAAATTGTAAAACCTGAAAGGAGATAGGTAAGTGACAAATGATTTAACACCCTGAAAAAACTAAATCCTAAACTGACAGTAGAAAAAAAAAAAAAAAAAAGCCAAGAGGCATCTATATTTAAAGCAGAAGCCCCAAAAGGCTCAGGAACTGGTGGCATCAGACACCACTGGAAGCGGAGCTGGAACGGGGGTTAGGGTGGGACGGGCAAGGAGAAAAAAAGAAGGGAGACTTGGAAGTCTGTTTGAAAAGCAATCTTCATTTCCCTTCCCAGCTACAGACAAACTACTGCCTCGTTCTCAGAAAAGACTTCATTTCTGGGACTCATGGAATGGAGGTTGGGGTTGGGGGCACCAAGGGATGATTGAAAGCAAGAGAAACAAAGGTGTTAATTAGCACATGTATGCTGGATACCTCAACTGCCACCTTTATTTCTCTCCTCAACTTGCAGAACATTGACAACCAGGCACCTTCCTTAAGGAGGATTTGACAGAGCCTTTTCTACAGAATTTGACCGGCCCAAGAGCAAAGACCTACTTGGAGGCTCCCCAAGAAACAGTCAGCTACTGTGACATGCAGTCAAAAGGTACCGCACACAGCTTTTTAGCTAGCCATGCTTAAATGGGAGCTGACACATGTGGATGAAAAAGGGGTGCTGTAATAAATCATAAATTCCTAACTGGGCAGGGCATAGTAGGTGGTCATGCCCCAAGATTATAATTTCTTTAGTGAGAGGTTTTTAAGCAAGCCCTGTCCATTGTTTCTGTGCATCTAGATTAACACACCTTTGGAATACCAGAAGTAATACCCCTTGAAGGCATAACTACCCTTTAGAAAGCACATAATCTTATAATCCAATTCCACCTTGCTTTCTCCGACCCTCATGTAAATCTTCTGTAGTTCCCTCCTTAATTTCAAATGCATAAAAGAAACTGCAAAACTATTATTCTCAGGAGCTTTTGAGATATTGCTCCCAGCATATGTCATCAGTTTGACTAAAATGAACTCCTAAAAATTCTCTAAGATTTGGACATTTCTCATGTAGACACACCCAAGTATCAACAGTCATCCAAGAGTAAAGCCCCTAATATGAAAGCTAGACACTGTAAAGTTAGAGGGAACAGTCTCAAGACTGCCCTCACTTCTGACACCAATTGCCAATTTTAGGGTTCCTAAAACTATTCTTAGGCTTGATAATTTGCTAGAAGGATTCACAAAACTTACTGATTAGCTGTTATACTCATGGTTATGGTTTACTACAGCTAAAGGATACAGATTAAAATCAGCCAAGAAAGTACTTATGGCAAAGTCCAAACACAGAGTTTCCAGATGTCCTCTCTCCATGGCAGCAAGGATAGCACTAACTCCTCCCAGTAATGATGTGTGGCAATGCACACAGGGCATTGCCTACCAGGGAAGCTCACCTTGGTGTTCACAGTTTTTATTGGGGCTCCATCCTGTAAGCATAGCTGACTATTCACATGGCTGATCTCAGTCTCCAGCCCCTCAGGATGTCACGATCATTAATCATGACCCAAAGTGCCCACCCTAAATCATGTTGGTATGGCTCAAAGCCCCCAGGCAAACAAAAACACTGCTATTAGGCATCACATTCCAAGGATTTAGAGATTACCTCCCAGAAGCCTAAATCAAAGGCCAGAACTCTTTGGGGGCAAAATTAAATTCCTTACTATACAGACCACTCCTTGATTTTTGGCCAAGGCTATCTTATAGCAAAACAATGAGTAACTAGCATTCCCATGGTAACATGTTATTGCACAAATCCTTTCCATTTAATTATGAAATACTTCTGAGCACTGCCCTCCCCCACAGAGTGGTTTTTCAACATCGCCCAAGACATTCTGGGTATTTCAGGTTTCAAGATTACTTTATGTCCTTCAGTCATAGGGGCAGTTTCAATTAATGTCTGATAGCAGCTAGTCATCTCTCAAATGAGAATTTTATGGTCCAAAATCCCAGTAGTTGCTGCTCGTTGCTCTGTGGTGTTCACTGGCTTTTACCATAAGCCTTAGTCTGCACTCCACACAGGACTACTGTATAAAGAATTTGTCCATGCAAGCACGCAAGCATCTAACAAGGCATTAATTAAAGTAATAAACTTTAGTATACCAGTTATTCTATATTGTTTCAAATTAACAACTTTTGTGGGCTTGGGCAATCTTACTGGTTTCCATTGGGCATGTCAAATCAATATTGGCTGAAGCACAGATTTACATGCCCTCTGTTGTACAATACTAGGTAAGAGAGGTGTTTTCAGTCAGATACAGTATCAATCCCCATAATACATTCTGGTAAAGGAGACACAAACACTTCACATGAACTCTGTTTAATCATTCCAATTTTCATCAAAATGTTCACTTTGACCCTATCAACTATTGTATTCCCATATCCTCCTAATCAAAATGTAGCCCCCTTGGTACTTTACGAACAGGTTATGAAATCACAGTACATTGAGCTCCCATGTCAAGAAATCTGAGAAAAGGTTCTTCTCCACCTTCTGACCATTTTAGCCACTCATCTGCATATGGCCTTAAGTCTTCAGACAGGGGGCAGGCCAAGGAACCCAGGTCTTTTGTCAATCCTTTTCTTGATTAAATTGCAGAACCATCAGCTTAGGTGATTACAGATCAGGTTTCTGTTTGTCATTTTTGTCTTTAGGCTTTTTTTAATTTTTTAAAACTAAGATAAATAGAGCAGACTTGTTTAGAATCCTTCAGGGTTGGGAGACCAGCAGGGGCTCTTTTTGGTCCACCCAAGTTCCAAGAGTGGTGTATTAGCACCTTTGTTTTGACCCTATCAATGTCTACCTTACTCAGCCCATTTCTTAATTACCATTTGAAGAGCTCTACCCTGCCAGGATGAGCTTTCTCTTTCTCCATTCTCTGATGGCTCACTCTAACCTTCTTCACTATCTGTTGTTTCAAATAACTTTCTCTTTGGTAATGGCCAAGAGGCTAGCGGCTGTAGCTCAGTGTTCAAGCTTGGCCCAGTTACAAACCAGATTCAGATTATAAACCAGAATCCAAATTTGACCCAGTGAGAGGGTGTGCCCCAGCATTCTCCTTTACTTTCATTTTATCTGCTACAGATAACAATAACCAAGGGGTTATATATTTAGCTTGCTTCTTCTTGTTTTGCATTTATGTATGCGTCCAGTGAGCCAACCCCTTGGAGTCGGATCCATCATTTCTAAATTCCATCATTAACTTTTATCTTCAGTAACTGATGGCAGCAGAGCTGCAGTTCCATCCCACAGGTGACCTGTAGCCATCCAGGAATCAAAGCATCATTATCCCATACCCTTTTATCCTTCCTTGTCCCAAACCACAGCTTTCAGTGAGTTCTGTGAGTTCTTTTAGCAAATTATCAAACCCAAGGTTAGTCTTAGGAACCCTTGAACTTGCAAGTGGTATCAGAAATTAGGTTGGTCTTGGGCACTATTCCCTCTAACTTCATAGACGCCTGAGCAACAAACAGAAAAGAGCAACTTAGAAGAAATAGAAACTATGTTGGGTGAAGAAAGTAAGAAAAGAAAAAAAAAAACCTAGATAAGATATTGTACCACAAAACAAGAAAAGAATATTTTTAAAAGATAAAATATCAGGGGAAAAAATTTTAGAGGATATAAGTATGTTATCAGAAACTAAAAACTCAGTAGAAGAGTTGAAAACTAACAATGAGAAATTTCTCAGAAAGAAGAGCAAAAGATATAGAAGGGTAATAGAAGACAAAGATTTGGATTTCCAAACAACTATACAAGTCATGAAAAATATGTTTAAAAATAATTTTATTATAAATATAAACATTTGCCTGAGCATTTTAAAGGAGAATTTTAAGAAAACAAATAAAACCCAAATAGAAAAATGAACAAATAAGAGGGAAATCCATTAATTAAAAAATTGGTTCGATTGTGAAGTATTCTGTAGCCATTAAAAATTATTATGACCACCCTGGCCTGTTTGGCTCAGCGGTTAGAAAGGTCGTGGGTTCAATTCCCAGTCAAGGGCATGTACCTGGGTTGCAGATTCCATCCCTGGCCCCAGTAGGGGTCATTCAGGAGGCAACCAATCTATGTGTCTCTTTCACATCAATGTTTCTCTCTCTCTGTCTTCCTCCCTCTCTTACACTCTATCTAAAAAATTCAATGGAAAAATATCCTTGGGTGAGGATTAACAAAAAAAACCCCAAAAATTATTATGACCATTAAAAATTAATGACAAGAGCCCTAGCCTGTGTGGCTCAATGGATAGAGCTTTGGCCCATGCAGCGAAGAATCTTGGGTTTGATTCCCAGTCAAGGGCATGTACCTGGGTTGCAGGTTCTATCCCACACGCAGGAGGCAACCAATCAATGTATTTCTCTCACCTTGATGATTTCTCTCTCTCTCTCCCCACCTCTCTCCCTCCCTTCCACTTTCTCTAAAAATCAATGGAAAAAATATCCTCAGGTGAGGATTAACAAAAAAATTTTTGAATATTTTAAAAAATTAATGACAAGAAAATATATGAAATTTGTATTTACTTAAAAATTTAGGTAACATTAAAATTCAGGTTGTAAGATAGTATGTTTAGCCCTGGCCGGTTTGGCTCAGCGGTTAGAGCGTCGGCCTGCGGTCCAGAGAGACCCGGGTTCGGTTCCCGCTAAGGGCATGTACTTCGGTTGCAGTTTGTCCCCGGCCCTGGTTGGTCGTGCGGGTGGCAACCACTCGATGTGTCCCTTTCACATCGATGTTTCTCTCTCTCTCTCTTCCTCTCTCTCCCTCCCACTCCATCTGAACAAAAAATGAAAAAATGTCCTCGGGTGAGGATTAAAAAAAAAAAAGATAGTATGTTTAATATGATCTTGTTGTAAAATATATTTTATCTATGGCTATGTACATTTATCTATCAATCATTTTTAAACACAAGATTCACAACAAAGAAGGAACAACAATGTTTATCTTTGGGTGGTAGGAATGTACGTAATTTTTATTTTCTGTATTTTCCAAATTTCCTACAGTAAACCTGTTACTTTTATAAATAGGAGGAAAAAGTGTTCCTTTAAAAGATATGATACATGAGAGAGCTTATTCCTTTTCTCTCTTTTTGTGGTCGCCTCCTGGAGCAAAGATCCACATTCTGGCTATCAACCCCACTGCCTGACAGCTCTTCTAATCACCTTTCTCACACCTCCTAACTTCAGATCCTGTCAGCCCTCATCTCATCTACTTCAACATCTGCTTTTCCTCCTTTAATCTCATATATAAACAAAACCCTGTAAAGGACTCTGACATAATTCTTTTGTATTTCACTCAACGCTTCACAAATAATAGGCATGAAATAAACACTTAGTGAAAAAAAAATAAATGAACGTTAGAGAAGAGGGAGATGTAGTAGTGGGAGGACTAGAGAGGTGCAGAAAGGCTTCATGGAAGTAGTAACATGTGAGCGGGGTGGCTCAAAGGGAGAGCAGCGAGGCATGCCAGGAACAGTCAACAGCATGGAGAAGGGTGGACCTAGCCACCAGCCTCAGGAAACAGACAGTAAACTCGCCTGGTTGGAGTGCAAGTTAAAGGCTGGAAAATGAAAAAGTAAGTGTGGGCAGTCTGAGGCTAGATGAAGAAGCACGAGCGTCCAGCTGAACCTCTGCTCTGTGGCAGTGATTCTCAGACTTTGGCGGAAGACTTGCTAAAACAGCTTGCCCGTCCCAGTCCTGGAGCTTATGTCTCAGCGATCTGGGGTGGGACCTAGATTTTGCAGTTCTAGTATGTCCCCACGCACTGCCAGGTCTTCGTTAGAATCGACTGAAAAGCTTTTCAAAAAAGCCAAAGCCAGGGCCCTGTCCTTCAGAGATTTTAATTTAATTGGTCTGAAGTAGGACCTGAACACTGGCATGTTTATTTTTAATAACCCAGGTGATTAAAATATGCAACCAGGGTTATTAATCTTTCTAATTGCAAGTGTAAACTATAAGGAGCCCATCGTGGTTTTTGAAGGAAGGGATGTTAATATATTATTTATTAATTACACAACTAATAAATGATCAGTGTTTAAAAATGAGAAATTACTAAGAAAAAAATCTAAATTATCTAAAATCTCACTACTCAGAACCACCACTGTTTATGCTTTGGAATAAAGCTTCCAGATCTTTCAGATCCAAGTACAGACATAAAGATATCTGTTTAAAAAGATGGGATCATATTTACTAATTGCTTTTTTCATTTAACAATACACAGTGAGCCCTGGCCGGTTTGGCTCAGCAGTTAGAGCGTCGGCCCGTAGACCAGTGGGTTGTGGGTTCCATTCCAGTCAAGGGCACGTACCTCGGTTGCGATTTGTCCCTGGCCCTGGTTGGGGTCATGCGGGAGGTAGTATCTCAATGTGTCCCTTTAACGTCGATGTTTCTCTTTCTCTCTCTTCCTCTCTTTCCCTCCCACTCTATCTGAACAAAAAAAAAAAAAAAGGAAAAATGTCCTCGGGTGAGGATTAAAAAAAAACAAACAATACACAGTGAACAACTTTCACAACAATATATATAAGTATAAATCATAATTTATGATGTACTATGCAGTACTCTATCATAAAGATGAGCTATGGTTTATTTAACCAATAGCAGAGAATATTTTAAGATTGTTGAGGGTGGGCCGTACCATGTGGGGACACGCCTTGGTTCTATCCTTAGCCCTGCCACTTGCTGAGTGCATTTACACAAGACAAAATCTATACTTGAAGTTGAAAAGTTCTCAATTAGGGAATTATCAGTAAGAAACTCAATTTGAATAAAGAAACCATAGGACTTGTTGACTGGTTAAATATAGGAATTACAGAAAAATATTTTAAATATGTAAATTGATAATAGACAAAGAAACAACTTTTTCTTTTTAGAACACCGCAAGACAGGAGTTAACATACTTTCAAAGGCAGAGAGACCATGATAGCAATGTATATTCTTTCCTTGTCTAAATCATAATGATACTTTCTTGAAGCTCTAACTGAAATCTTACTTAATCTATGAAGCCTGCTGTGATTTTTTTACCCTCTGATTTCCTGTTACACTTACAATTTCACACATGTTTTATCCCATAATCATATACTCTTTTATCCTTCCCCAGTTATTGGTCGTGTCTCCCCAACCAGGCTGCAAACTCCTTGAGTAAAGATAAGGCCCCCTCCAACAACGCGTTCCATACTTCCTTTCTGGAGCCATAGTGCCTGACGTAGTACAGGATACATAGTAAGTATCTATTAGGAATGTTTGTTGACCTTTAGTTTTACAATTCAGTAATCTGACCAGCAGACCACTCTAGTTACTTTTGCAAATTTTTTTTTTTTTTTGTCCCCAAAGACAAATCTCTAGAAATCCTTAAATTTGAAAATATGTCAAAAATAGCCACTTCAATTTAGTCTCTGAATAATCTAGTATTTAAGGTTTCCCCCTCCCATTGGCTCTAGAAATCTAAGCTCCTCAAAGCCTCCTTTTTTTTTTTTTTAACCAAATGACAGCTGCAGTGACTTCCAGAGTTCAAGTCACTATACAAATCATACTACCATGGAAATCCATAGTTCAAATGTGTTTGGTGAGCTCATCACACAATAAAACTTGAGGTCAAAGATTAAATTCTATTTTCCAGCAAACAAAAATTGTTTTGACAATATGCAACCAAGTTTGTTCAATACAATACTTACACACTGAAAATTTTGCTTCTGAGGTAGTTAAAACATTTTTATTTTTTTAACATTTGGTTATAAAAGCAGCAAAATTCACAATTCTAGTTTTCCCTAAAAATTATACAGAGAAGCAGTGAATGCTTTTTCTTTCTTAGTTTATATTAACTCATCTAGAACTCTTAAATATGAAATCCATCAACTTGCTCAGAATGTCTAATATTCTCAATACCGGCAATTCTTACAGAGAGAGAGAGAGAGAGAGAGAGAGAGAGAGAGAGAGAAACTGCAGTCCATTTTTACTTTCTTTCTTTCCTTCTTTTTTCCTTCCTTCCTTCCTGACTCCCTTCTTTCTCTTTCTTTCAATATTTAGTGCCTACTGTGTGCACCTGCTGTACCAGGCACTGCACACACAGTAGTGAACATAACACAGTCTAGTTATGGTGACAGATATAAACCAGAGATTCTAAACTGGCAGGTTTCAGGTCTATCATGACCCACAAATGAATTTTGCTTGGCCCACAGAATGTCTTTTTAAATTGAATTATTTCCCTATATTTTAAAACCAGGACATTTCCCATAAAAAGTCAGAGTTCTGGATTATATGAAAAATTGGAAAATCCAATAGCACTGAGTCCCTTGCTCTCTCCAAAAAACAACTGGCAGATTCAAGTGGGAACTGCCTGGGTTAGAGACATGGAGTTCTTCCCAGTCCTCACGTAATCTCCTTCACTCAGCACCAAGTTTGCAACTGCTGTGTTAAACAGTCACAGAAATAATAAATGCACGGTTACCAATAGCAGCAAATGCTATGAAGGGAAAATACAGAGCTTTATGAGAGAATGTAAGAGGGGAACATAATTTATTTATTTATTTATTTATTTTTGTTGTTATTCCTCACTGACGATATTTTTTCCATTGATTTTTAGAGAGAGTGGAAGAGAGGGAGTGAGAATGAGAGAGAGAGAGAGAAATATCAAGGTGAGAGAGACATGTTGATTGGTTGCCTCCCACACGGGCCCCACGGGGCCAGGAATGGAACCCACAACCCTTTGGTGTGAGGGTCAACGCTCTATCCACTGAGCCATACCAGCCAGGGCCATAGAGGAATATAATTTAGATTGAGGGTTAAGGATAATCTCTTTGAGGACATGACATTTTTAACTTTGCTCAGTATTGACATTCACCACTCATGGAATATTTACCCAAATAATAATAAGTACCATTTATTGAGTCTATTGGTGCCTGGTACCTTATTTAATTCTCACAGAAATAATTCTGCATAATCCCCATTTTGCTATTGAAACATCGGAGATAAAATACTTGAGGTTTAAGTTCAAACAGTTAGTCCAACTATAGTGAACCTAAAGGCAGAACCAGATCCAGATTATTTCCAAGTTATATGCTTATTCCACTAAAAACAACCTAGCAAACAAGAGGCTTCACATAAAACAGAACAACCCCTGCTGAAGATGACTTTCTAGTATAAAGTCAGAAACCACCCCAGGAAATAAATCACTATGAGGACAGATAAAACAAAGGTGATCATTTATACCTAACAAGGAAAATGTTTTTAGTAAAATTATTTAAAAGATAATTTAAGCCCTGGCCGGTTTGGCTCAGCGGTTAGAGCGTCGGCCTGCAGTCCAGAGAGACCCGGGTTCGGTTCCCGCTAGGGGCACGTACCTCGGTTGCAGTTTGTCCCCGGCCCTGGTTGGTCATGCGGGTGGCAGCCACTCGATGTGTCCCTTTCACGTCGATGTTTCTCTCTCTCTCCCTCCCACTCTATCTGAACAAAAAATGAAAAAATGTCCTCGCATGAGGATAAAAAAAAAAAAGATAATTTAAAATAAATATGTTTAAAATGTTTGAAGAGATAGTGTAGGGGAAGAAAAATCTCCCAGGGATCAAACCCGCAACCCAGATACATGCCTTTAACTGGGAATCGAGACTGAGACCCTTTGGCCCATATCCCGATGCTCTAACCACTAAGCCAAACCAGCCGAGGCAAGCATGAGCATTTTTATACTAGGCTTGATGAAGAGTAGAAAGTTATGGAAAACATGATAGCACAAAAGAATTTGAGCTACGGGTAGTAAACTGGGGGAATCCTAGCCAGACTGTTTGTTCAAATTCCTCTCACTGTCCCTCTGTCTTTGGAGATAAGGATGCTCCTTTCCTCCAGGTGTAGAAAGGGCACCTCTCAGACATGGCTCTCATAACCTGCCTCAGGGGTGACAGGTCAGAGAATCCTGACTGCATTGGTCATTTCTCAAATTCCTTCAGCTTAAAATATTCAATATGCCAAGGTGCCATATTTTGGAGTAGCGTATCTTGAACCCCAAAACGGAATCCATACAGAACAAGGTGATGGGACTATTTGACTATGTTTCCCTCTTCTAACACTAACATTATTGGATTCTATATATAGCAGACACAAATCTTAATGTACAGTCTCAGGCAATTAAGAAATATAACTTTATACCTTAACTTACTTAATTTTCATTTTGAGTTCTCATTCCATTATCTGACAAGCATCATTGACTTTTCAAGATTTTTCATCCCCTTCTCTGTTATGTCAACATACCAGGAAACATTCTACCAAAGCATTAAAGCAGCAAGTCATTCTTCAAATCACCAAATGTAGTTTTTACAACATCACATGTGCTCAATAAATACTTTTTAATCTATTTATTTTGGAAAAATAGATAATTATTTATACAAAAGGTTTTTATATATAACCCACTACATTCTTAAAATAATTTGAATAACAAAGATATCTACCTATAATAAAGTTGTTTTTCTTTTTTGTTTTTTAATATTTTATTTTTTCTATAATAATGTTTTAAAACAAAGAAAAGACATCAGGATCATAGAAATAGGAAGAAGAAAATATGTTTCTAAGAATTAAAAACAGCATTTTGGCCTAAGCACCCAAGTAGCCAAGGCAAGGAGGAAAATTGGGATTCTATAGTTTACATGATCAGAAAAGCAAAAATTCACTATTCCTTAATGGAAAGAATGTTTGTTACTTACTTATCAATTAAATTAGGTTTGGGGGACAACAATATTTAAATGATGAAGTTATTCAAGTTAAAACAGCGTGATTAATTTCTTCAAGGCTCATGAAAAATAAAATAAAATCTGATGTACCGTTTGTTTTTTTAAAAAACAATTTAAAGAAACATAGAAAAAAATTGTATGGTAGTTTATTCATTTTATTCCCACAGCTATTACAGAAATTGAAGACTTTAAGACCAGAATGAATAACACTGGTGTTTAGTAAATCATTACTGCTATTAATCCAAGTCGATTGAAATTTTTCCGTAAAGGTCTGAGCTAACCTGAGTCAAATCAGAAATTGTATGGAAGCATTAACATAATTGAAAGGTAAATTTTGTCAGTAGGTAAAATCAAATCAAGTAAGCCGTTTTCAAGGCTCAAAACTGAGCTACTGACCTAGCTAGCATAAACCTAGTTCAAGAAGCAAACGACGTAGGGAATTAATGGTTGAGCCAGAACTGGCACCATCAAGCCCTGCCATGCTAATTCCTGAAGATGACGTAGTGCCTTTTGAAAAAGAAAAATCAAGAATTGTGTTAAAAACTGCTCTCCCATGATCACCTTGTAAGAAAAAGAAAATGCCTATTTACTGAATGAAATTCATCCAAGAACACCTGTCACTTCAGTGACAAGAAAAGTAACGATAATAATAATTAAATTATGTGCATGTGAATTTCAGAGGAAGCCCATGTAAAAAAAAAACAACAACAACAAAAAAAACACACACACAGTTAATCAGACTTAATCTTGTTCTAACATTACCCCCTACAGTAGATTTATACACTGAGCTTTTTAGGAGCCCCATCAACTGCTCAGGTCCACAGGATGGCTCAAGTGCATTGTTACTATGATGAATAAATGGCATCCTTCTGACCTGAAAGAGTTAATATGACTCCCCTCCCCCCAAATTTATTACTAGGAAGATGGCTGAGATATTATCTGGCCCTGGAAAGACAAAAGCCCATTTGTTCCCAAAGTTTTTTACTCATAAAGCCTAGCAAAGCCCCTCTTCTTTTTATAGCCAACCCCCCACTCCTGCCTACCCTAAAAACAGTATTTTGTAAACCAAATTTTCTAACTATAAGACTGGTTTTTCTCATGAGACAAAGAAAAAGACCTCTGTGATTAATGCTTTAGCTAAAAGCATAGAATGTAAAATGGGAAGATTATTTATGGTTCTTCTCTTTAGGAGCTAATAGAGTCAGATGTTAGCCTAAAAGGTTGGAAATCCTACAGTGGGATTTTTTTTTTTTTTCTCAACAGATAAAAGTGGCTTCTGGAAAGCAGCATAAATACTGTCTGCAGTAAGCCATAAGCACTAATAATTTTGCTATAAGTGCTCAGTCAAAGGAGATGAACATGTTAAATGTTATTTAAAAATGGACAGCATATTATCTTGAAAGCCACAGTGAAATACCAACCTAAGTGACAAGCATGTTTAAGATGGACAGTAGTAGGAGGGACTTACCAGGCCACTCTTCCATATACTCAAATCACATTCAGTAGCTGAAAATGGAATATGGATTGAATTCTCAATTTCTAGTTATATTTTCCCCATGGCTGTTAAATTTCTTTTTTCCTAAACTGTTCCTTCTTCTTCAGTTAATTTTGTTTGAAAGACCTACTTTGCTAATTATCCAAGATAGGCAAGTATGCATGAAGCTTGATTTCACTACCTTTGACATTGTTACAATTTGACTTGGCAGAGAAGGCTTTTATTTATTTATTTATTTTTAATCCTCACCCGAGGATATTTTTACATTTATCATCAGATAAAGCAGGAGGGAGAGAGGAAGGAAAAGAAAGAGACACATCGGTTGGTTGCCACCCACACGACCACAACCAGGGACCAACCGCAACCCAGGTACATGCCCTTGGCCGAAATCGAACCCGGGACTCTCTGGTCCGCAGGCTGATGCTCTAACCGCTGAGCCAAACCAGCCAGGGCAGCTTTTATTATTTTTTAATAGAGTATTTCCAGGAAAAGCTTTTTACATTTTTGTTCCCTCTTTAAAAATCAGTAACAACAAAACTTTTCTCTCTTTTGGTGGTATTTGCTGTTATTGTTAAGCCTCATCCAAGGATATTTTTCCATTAATTTTTTTTGATAGAGTGGAAGGGAAGGTGAGAGAGAGAAACATCAATGCTAGAGAAACACATCAATTGGTTGCCTCCCAAACGTGCCCCGACCAGGGCTGGGGATCGAACCTGCAAACCAGGTACGTGCCCTTGACCAGGAATTGAACCCACAACCCTTTGGTTACAGGCCAATGCTCTAACCACTGAGCCAAACTGGCCAGGGCAGTGGTATTCTTCTTTTTTAGTGGATTTAATGAATTGCTGGGAACAAATAAAGAAATAGCAATTTAGAAATAAAAAGGCACAAAATGAAATGCTAAAACAAACATATTTCCTCTTTACAATAAGAGATGTCCACAAAACAGATGTGTTGGTTGTCAATAAGGCAACAATTGCTTACTGGTCTAATTAAAGAGGTGATTAAAACATTCATATATTCAGGAATACCACTGTTACTGAGTGATTCTATGGATGACTCTGGTCAACACGACCGATGAATCACAGCATCCCGGAGGGAAGACAGCTCCGGAAGAACCCTACCTCCGCCGTTTGTGTGGAAATCACCTAGATGTGGGCTGGTGTTAGAGCAGTACTCCAGATCACACTTGCTAAATATGCTCGGAGTGTTGTGCAAACATTGTATTTGACAAGACAGTGGTTCATGAATCTGCACTGTTCAATTTCTTTACAGAAAAATAAAATCTAAGACAAATAAGGCATAGATAGATGGATGATAGATCTAGATCAGTTTGGCTCCAACAGGAAACAGATGTCACACCCAAACTGGATAATTAAATATTCTTAATTGAATTGATTATTTATAAAGTTGTATTCCTTTGCTAGGGCTGCTGTTACAAAGTACCACAGACATGGGCAGCTTAAACAACAGAATTTTATTGTCATATAGTTCTGGGGGATGGAAGTTCAAAATCAACGTGTCATCAGGGTTGATTTCTTCTGAGAACTGTGAGGGAGGAATGTGTTCCTGGCCTCTCTCCTTGACTTGTCAAAGGCCCTCTTCTCCCTGTGCCTTTACACCATATTCCCTCTATGTGTCTGTCTGTGTCCAAATGTTTCCCTTTGAGAAGGACAACAGTCACATTGAATTAAAACCCACACTAATGACCTCACTTTAACTTGATTCCCTCTGTAAACATCCTATCTCCAAATAAGGTCATATTTTGAGGTACTGGGGATTAGGACTTCAACATATAATATCAGGGGGCATAAATGAACCCATACCAGCTGTAGACAGTATTTGAGGAAACCGACAAGAGATAGAACAGTATCCAGTGGCTAACATAGCAGAGAGCTTTCAACCCTAGACATGAAGAGGTTATTAGAACCCAGAGGAGAGACAGCTGTCATATAAGAACCAGGGCTTTCAGTAAAAGGATTCAGCCAATAAGCAGCAAACCGTGAGGGACAGAGCTGGAGAGAGGAAGAAATAAGTACCCCAACCTCACTCACCTCCCACCTTTCAATCTCCTTTTGCTGGGCCAAACCAGCTGGAAGTCAGAGAGCAAGGCAGTGGATGAGTCCATACTAGCCAGCCTCCTGGGGCAAGCTGCAGGGTGCAACAGGGGAGGGAATGAATCTAAAGGGATAAGCAGGAGATACCCAGTATACCATCTACTAAAATTCCTAACACTACCACACTGGGTAGTGTTCTACATATTTGAAATAATTCACAGGAGATTTTTTTTTTCTTTATTGATTTTAGAGAGAGAGGAAAGGAGAAGGAGAGAGAGAGATAGAAACATCGATGAGAGAGAACATCAATCAGCCGCCTCCTGCATGCCCCCTACTGGGGATTTGGCCCACAACCTGGGCATGTACCCTGACAGGGAATCGAACCGGCAACCTTTTGGTGCATGGGTTGATGCTCAACCACTGAGCCACACTGGGCCCACAGGAGATTTTTTAAAGAAACTTATAGTATATTGTTTTGTGGGGAAAAATACACGTAATAGTATAACCACTACATAGGTTCTAAAGGATATATTCAAAAATATAACAATGTTATTCTTCTGATTGGGGATTAGGGAGAGTTTTCATTTTCTTTTATTACTTTGCTATTGAGAAATGTTTTACAGCCCTGGCTGGTTTGGCTCAGCGGTTAGAGCATTGGCCCGTGGACCAATGACTCTCAGGTTCGATTCCCGTCAAGGGCACGTACCTTGGTTGCAATTCATCCCCAGCCCTGGTTGGGGTCGTGCGGAAGGCAGCCACTCGATGTGTCCCTTTCATGTTGATGTTTTTCTCTCTCTTGCTCTCTCTCGCTCTCTCTCCCTTCCACTCTATCTGAACAAAAATGGGAAAAAGTCCTCAGGTGAGGATTTAAAAAAAAAGAAATGTTTTACAGAGACTTCTCGTCAAGACAGCAGCGTAGGTAAACGCGGACTCGCCTTCTCCCACAACCACATCAAAATTACAACTAGCCCTGGCCGGTTTGGCTCAGCGGTTAGAGCGTCAGCCTGCGGTCCAGAGAGACCCGGGTTCGGTTCCCGCTAAGGGCATGTACCTCGGTTGCAGTTTGTCCCCGGCCCTGGTTGGTCATGCGGGTGGTGGCCACTCGATGTGTCCCTTTCACGTTGATGTTTCTCTCTCTCTCTCTCTCTCTTCCTCCCACTCTATCTGAACAAAAAATGAAAAAATGTCCTCGGTGAGGATAAAAAAAAAAAATTACAACTAAACTACAGAACAAATCCTTCAGAACTGCCTGAAATCGAGCTGACTGGAAGTCCTACAACTATGAAATTAAAGAAGCAGCCACATCGAGACTGGTAGGAGTGACAGAGGCGCGGACAGGCTGGTCCCACACCCATGTTGGCGGATAAAAATCAGGAGGGACACCTCGACTGGGAAGGTCCTCCCTGAGGAGTGAGGGTCCCACACCAGGCTCCCAGCTTAGGGTTCCAGTACCAGGAAGAGAACTCTTCATAACTTCTGGCTGTAAAATCAGCAAGAATTTTACAGGCTGAGGCTGTTGGAGTCCCAGGCAGCTCCTCTTAAAGGGCCCATGCATGGACTTACTCAGACTTGCTCCCTCCAGGCTCCAACATAGGGGAGGCAGCCTGAAAGGAACCAGAGACATATGGGGAAGAGCTGAGTTGTTTAGCATCAGGGCAAAAGCTGGAGAGGCAGCTTTATCCCATTCAGGCATGCTGGCAGAGGCCGCTGTTCCTTTGGTGAGCCCTTCCCCCAAGGGCCCAGCAGATGGGCACCATATCTGGGACTCCAGCAACCCAGCTCACACTGTTTGCCCCACCTTGGTGATTCCCTGAGGCCCTGCCCCACCCAAATTTCAGGCCTACCCAAGCTATTTCCAGTAGCTTTACCATAGGATTGGCCTGTCTTGGATCCTGATTCAGATTTTCCTAAATTCTCTCAAATAGCATCTGGCCTCAGCAAGCCCCATACCTCTCACTAAGTGGCCCTAGGCCTGGCACTAAAAGCGGCCAACCTTGGTTCACAGCTTGGCTTTGCCTAGGCACCTCCAAGACCAGCACAAGAAGCAGCCATCTGAAGATCACTTTGTTACTTATATCTGATGGCCCCAGGTAGAACACAGGCAGTGGCCGATCTTGCCCCAGAGCCAAAACACCCAGTAGACAGCTTCAGACCATGTCGAAGCACCACCACCCAACCACCTCCACAAGTGACACACTCAAGGAGTAGTCTCAATGGGTACCAGAGCCCTGCTGAAGTAAGTCTTGCTCTATGTGGTGAGCCCCTGCTCAGCTGATCCTCCAGGGTAGTCAGAGGTCAGTGGTCAGTGGGCACAGCCAGTCTTTGCATCCAATCAGCCTGAGTAAATCCCTCCCATTGACGCACCAACAGCACCCAAGACTCAATTACAACAGAAGGGTAGACAGTCGAGAGCCCAGCTGGGGTGACCAGGGAGGCTATACCACTGGACCCTACAGGACACCTACAACAATAGGCCACCCTAGGAAGCCTAGGAGACATAGCAACTCTACCAAATACATAGAAACAAACACAGGGAGGTAGCCAAAATGAGGAGACAAAGAAACATGTCAACTGAAATAAAGAATAATTTACAGGAAATCAATAGTAGAGTAGGTGAAGCAAAGAAGCAAACCATCGATTTGGAATATAAGGAAGCCAAAAACACCCAATCAGAACAAAGAATCCAAAAAAATGAGGATCGTGTAAGGAACCTATGAGACAACTTCAAGTGTACCAACATTCACATCATGAGGGTGCCAGAAGGCAGAGATAGCAAAAAATTGAAAACCTATTTCAAAAAATAATGACAGAAAACTTTCCTAACTTGGTAAAGGAAACAAACATACAAGTCCAGGAAGCACAAATGAACTCAAAGAGGCCCACACCAAGACACATAATCATCAAAATGCAAAACGTTAAAGACAAAGAGAGAATCTTGAAAGCAGCAAGAGAAAAGCAGTTAGTTACCTACAACAGAGCTCCCATAAGGCTGTCGGCCGATTTCTCAAAAGAAACTTTGCAGGCCAGAAGGAAGTGGCAAGAAATGTTCAAAGTATGAAAAGCAAGGACCTACAACCAACATTATTCTATCCTGCAAAGCTATTGTTTAGAATCAATGGCCATATAAAGAGTTTCCCAGACAAGAAAAAGCTAAAGGAGTTCATCACCATCAAATCAGTATTATATGATATGTTGACAGGTCTTCTTGAAGAAGAAGAAGAACAACAACAAAAATATGAACAATAAAATGGCAATAAATATATATCTATCAACAATTGAATCTACAAAGAAAATGAGCAAGCAGAACAGAAACAGACTCACAGATACAGAGAACTCTTTGTTGGTTGCCAGATGGGAGGGGGGTTGGGGGGATGGGTGAAAAAGGTGAAGGGATTAAGAAGTACAAAGTGGTTGTTAGACTGACAAACCTCAAAGAGAAGGTGGAAGTGTGGGTGGGACACAGACAATAGTGTGGGAAGGCAGGAGGGGGGCGGGAGTGGGGAGGAGGGGTCAATGGGGGGGAGGAACATCTGTAATACATTCAACAATAACGATAAGTTTTTTTTAATAAATGAAAAAAATTTTTTAAAGAAGTGTTTTACAGGGATGGAGACTACCAGGAAAATAATGCTGCCGGCAACTGTAAGGGACATAGTAAAAATGGGCAGCATCTCTTTGAATAGGTGGAGGGAGACTCTGGAAAGAGGCTTGGGATTCAGTGGGGTTTGCTTATGATGGAAGAGATTCCAGAGATCAGAGTACAACAGTTGGAAGATGAATGGGAAAAGGGGAATGTAGAATAATATGGAACTTAAACCAGAGGACATGATACAAAGGGCTTGCATTTTGGGTGGGAGCCAAACATTTAGGGGTTGTGTATGAGGCACTGAGGAGTTAGCTACCTTCAGTATTCTAAATGGAACTCTGAAGGAAAGTTATTTTTAAACCCCAGGTGTCAGGAGCTTGACCACACTAACAATCAACAGTCTTTGCAAGGGTTTTATCCAAATTGTGTTTGAAAATCTTTTATGGGGTCTCCCCTCAAAAAAAGAAAGCCTTTTCCATGGAATGCCAGAACACTCAGTCCTCCTGTGATGGGATGTGAACATAGCTGAGATTAGTTTTGTGGGATCACCATCGTAAGATTTTCTATATGACTTCTGCAATGTCGTGGTAGGATCTCTGTTTTTATATTACTGAGCAGATGTAGAGTTTTAATTTCAATATAAAGGTTACAGCATAAATTCCATATGTCTTTGTAAGTTCTATGACATGATAAATAAAGTAAAATACCAGCATCTACACATATGCTATAAAAGCCTCATATCAATTTTCATCAACAGACTAAGAGTTACATACCAAGCATGTGCAAACATGTAATAGTAGAGCTTTCCAACTCAAAAAAAAAAAAAATACTAAGCTTTTTCTCAAACTAACAATGATTGTATTCCTCAGAGAGCTATGAATATGTAAAGTATGAAGTTTTTATGTCCAACTGTTCTTAAAGTTATTTGAGGGCAGGAAAAGGTCACCAGGATTTTAAAAAATAATTTTATACAAAAACAGCTGAATTGGTCTACTCTAATATCCCCCAGCTATGAAATGAGAAGAAACCTGCCTTGCTTAAACCTGAACAGCATGACACATCTTCAGAGACAGAGCAAGAACATTTTTACATTGGAATGTGTCCTCAGATTTGATCATTAAGTCTTATCTATTAAAGCTGTTTTCATGTTTCTCTCCCTCTCCCTTCATCTCTCTCTACTCTCTAAAATCAATAAAGAAGAAATATTTAAAGCTGTTTTCACTCTGAAGAATGTGGCTTCTAATGAGAAATAAGACTGATTAAGAAAATAATGTTTTTCTGAAATTTGGGTTAAATCAGGTGAGAGAGAAAACAGAAACTCAAAACATCATAACTGAATTATTACATTTACTCTTCCTACCAGTCTAGATGTATATTCAGAAACTAGAAATAAAATTCTAAGAAGCTGAAAGCCTATTTCTAAAACCCAATTAAAGCTCAAACTATTCTCACACATCTTAAAATTAATTTTTCAAGGAGACTTGACTTTGAGTGGTGAACACACACAATATACAGATGACATAGTATAGAATTGTACATTTGAAACCTATATAATTTTATTAACCAATGTCACCCCAATAAATTCAATAAAAATTTGAAAATAAATAAATAATTTATTCCTCACCAAAACATTTATCTTGGCTTTCAGTAGTGACCTCCTTCTAAAGGGTTCAAGTCTTTTTTTTTTTTTTTTTTTTATCCTCACCCAAGGACACTTTTTCATTTTTTGTTCAGATAGAGTGGGAGGGAGAGAGAGGAAGAGAGAGAGAAACATCGATGTGAAAGGGACACATCGAGTGGCTGCCACCCGCACGACCAACCAGGGCCGGGGACAAACTGCAACCGAGGTACATGCCCCTAGCGGGAACCGAACCCGGGTCTCTCTGGACCGCAGGCCGACGCTCTAACCGCTGAGCCAAACCGGCCAGGGCAAGGGTTCAAGTCTTTATAAAGGTTTGGCTGTGCGTTGTCACTGCATTCTCATAAACAACATAGCATATTTGTTCATTCTAAGCAATGAACCTCTTGTACAATATGGAGATTTCTACTGGCTATCAGGAAAATCTGTACAATTATATTGATATAAATAGATGTCAAATATATTATTGCTTGTTTTGGGGAGAGAATTGGAGTGATGTCCTTGAATTATTTAAGAGGAACGTTTAAAAATGGTTAAGATGGCCCTGGCCTGTTTGGCTCAGCGGTTAGAGCGTCGGCCTGCGGTCCAGAGAGACCCGGGTTCGGTTCCCGCTAAGGGCACGTACCTCGGTTGCAGTTTGTCCCTGGCCCTGGTTGCAGTTTGTCCCTGGCCCTGGTTGGTCGTGCTGGTGGCAGCCACTCGATGTGTCCCTTTCACGTCGATGTTTCTCTCTCTCTCTTCCTCTCTCTCCCTCCCACTCTATCTGAACAAAAATAAATAAATAAATAAAAAATAAAAATAAAAATGGTTAAGATGGCTCAGCTGATGTGGCTCAGTGGTTGAGCGTTGACCCATGCACCAAGAAATCGCCGGTTCGATTCCTGGTCAGGGCACATGCCCAGGTTGTGCGCCTGATCCCCAGTGGGGGACATGCAGGATGCGGCCAATCGATATTTCTCTTTTTTTTTTTTTTTTTTTTTTTTTTTTTAGATAGAGCAGGAGGGAGACAGGGAGGAAGAGAGAGAGAAACATCGATGTGAGAGAGACACATCGAGTGGTTGCCACCCACATGACCCCAACTGGGGTGGGGACAAACCGCAACCAAGGTACGTGCCCTTAGCAGGAACTGAACCTGGGACTCTCTGGTCCGCGGGCCGAAGCTCTAACCGCTGAGCCAAACTGGCCAGGGCCGATATTTCTATCTCTCTCTCCCTCTCCCTTCCTCTCTCTCTAAAAATCAATAAAGAAAAAAAAATTTTTTTAATAAAAATGATTAAGATGTTAAAGTTTGTTATGCATTTTTTGTTATGCATATTTTACTTCAATAAAAAATTTCCCAGAAGAATATGTATGACAACCTAAATATATATAATTGTATTTGTCAATCATACTTTAATAAAGCTAGAAAAAGAATTCAAAGGGGAAAATACCACAAAAATATGACAGACATACATATATTGAGGAAGTTCTGTTACTGCCTTGAGTAAATGATACAGTTGCATCAAGCTCTTTAATTATGGTGTGGAAGATCTGTATCTTATGCTCAGCAACACAACAGCCTGAAATGGCCAGCCAGTATTCCATCAGATTTCATATCAATGAATTGTGATTATAGTCACTTAAAGAGTAAAAGGAATACTTCCTAATTTTTAATTCTACGAGTTGAGACTTATCTATCATCCTAGGATTACAAAATTTTATGAAAGGAAGGGACCATTTTTACAAGTAAAGAATACTGATCCCAGGTGAGAGTAAAGGATTTACCCCAAATCACATATGCTTCTCTGGACTGTGGGTCTCATTAAGTCAACAAATTTGTATCCAGTGCCTAATAGTGCCAGACATTGTGAGTTGTTGGGACTATAAAGCTGACTAAGACACTTGGACCCTGCCCTCACAGGAATGCATATCAAGCAGGGAGTAGACCTAGTTCAATGATGAGTGTAATGTGATGAGTACAATGATACAAGGGTGCACTCACTTCCCTACCAGTACAAAGAGTGAGGATGTCTGTCTGAAGAGTCTTTATAATACAGCGTAGAAAAGAATGTATAAAAGAGGTTACTCTTTAACCAGATATCGATTCAATATGTAAATCAGGAAGGAAAAGGAGGTGTAAAACAGTAAGAAGTTCAGAATAGCTGCTGCACTCAAGGATCAGGGCAGCTGGGAGTGAGTAGGAGGAAAGAATGGAAAAAACATGCAGCTGAGAGGAAAGGCAAGATTCTGGATGTCTAACGACCTCGTGCTAAATCACTTAGATTTTATTGTGGAAGCCACAAGGGCAAGACATTCAAGCGGGGGATAGGAGTTGTATGTTAGAAAGATAACTCACTCACAGTGCACTGGAGGATGGATTATAAACTAAGACGCTGGAGCATGGAAGGCCCATTACAAAGCTATGGCAGTGGTCAAGTCACTACTTTTTTTCCTTTTCCAGCTAAGGCCTTGGGGGTTATGATTTTTCACCCTCCAGTACAAAGCAGAGAAATCAAACTATGACAATTGCTGTTGTTGTTCAATGTTGACCGGCCTTTGGCTTCTCTTGATGCTTATACCACCACTACATCCTCACAGAAGACAAACCTTCCTTTCACTTTCCCTCAAATACACCAAAATGTTCCTGTCTCCACCCTGAACTTTCCCTAGAGTGCATGCAATAGTATACAAATGGGAACAAAGAATACACAGATTTGCATCTGAAGGTATAGATCTGGAAGCCATTTGTGAAGCATGAAGCCATAGAAAGAATCAAATCTCCCAGGAAAACATATAAAGCAAGAAGCAAAGAAACTTAAAGGGCGGACAAAGTTTCTTTGAAACTAGCAAAGGAAACAAATGAACAGCATGCCAAGGTATTCGGTACCCTTCTGGTATGACCCACAAGGGTAGCCACGGGTGTGAAAGGTCCCAAAGCCATACCAAATACGGTTTATTTGTATGGAACCCAAAATTCAGCTGCCTGGCTGACTCCCAAGTCCTTTAACCATTCAGGGTCAATCTGTTCTTCAAGATTAAAATTTGCCTGTGGAAAGTGCAAATTGGTACAACTTGTCTAGAGGGTAATTTGATAATAACTATTAAAATATTTGACCTAGCAATTCTACTCTTAGGGATTTATCCTATAAACACATTAGCACATTTGTAAAATTGTTTCAGTGTAAAGATGTATACTATAGCCCTAGCTGGGTAGTTCAGTTGGTTGGAGTGTTGTCACGATGCAACACGGTTTCGGGGTCAGGGCACATGCAGGAGTCAACCAGTGAATGCATGAATGGGTGGAACGACAAATCCAGGTCTCTCTCTCTCAAATCAAGTTTTTTTTTAATATATTTATTATATTAAATTTATTTATCAAATAATTTTTTAAATTTAATATGTTTATTATAGCTTTATTTATAAGCAAAATAAATTAAATTTTTTATTTTTTTCTTTCTTTTTTTTTTTATCCTCACCTGAGGACATTTTTTAATTTATCTTCAGATAGAGTGGGAGGGAGAAAGGGAGGAAGAGAGAGAGAGAGAAACATCGATGTGAGAGAGACACATCGATTGGTTGCCACCCACACGACCCCAACTGGGGCCAGGGACGAACTGCAACCGAGGCACATGCCCTTAGCGGGAAGTGAACCCTAGACTCTCTGGTCTGTGAGCCAACGCTCTAACCGCTAAGCCAAACTGGCCAGGGAAAAATTAAGATTTTTTAAAACCTATATGTGGTGATATGAAAAGATGTATCATTAGATGGGGGAAAAAAAAAAAAAGATGTGCAGTAAATTATGTCAACATTTGTGTGAGAAAAAAGTGATGTATAAAAAAGCTTCAACTATCTCTCGAAGGATACTCAATAAATTGACAACAATGGGACCTGACTACATAGGCAACTAGGAGAGAAGGGTGCTTATTTATCACTGTACATCTTTTTTATAATTTTCTGAAATTTTATACTATGTGTATGTAATACTTGTTCAAAAAAATAGTTTTTTAAAATAAGCAATTACATAAGAATTTTTAAAGCAAGAAAACATTTACAAATGTGATGAAAAATATTGTTATTAAAATGGGAAATTGAGTGTCCTTTCCAATCTCTCCAAGGATTCTTTCAGTAAAGTGGGGATTAACATTTCTCCTAGTCACCTCCTAGTCTGGTATCTTGATTTTGCTGTATTCTCAGGCTCATCTCGGAGTCTTACCTCTCATATATGCTATACATCACTCTGAACAGTAGCAGCAGTCATTGACTCTAATTCAGTCTTTTTTTTTCCTTCAAAGCTCTCCTGTTTTGGTCTCAAAGATCTTTGCAAAACCCTCTTTAATAGTTACACAAATGCACAGATCTTTTCTCCTCCCAGTTAGCGTACAATCATACATACTTTGATGTATGACTCCCAGCTACCTCCAGTAGAGAATAGCCATCCCACTGGTACCAGTGGTTAGCCACAGCCACCGAGGCATCTAAAGCTTTGAAACTATGCCCGGCTGGTGTGGCTCAATGGTTGAGCATTGACCCACGCACCAAGAGGTCACCGGTTGAATCCTCAGTCAGGGCACATGCCCAGGTTGTGGGCCAAATCCCCAGTGAGGGGCATGCAGGAGGCGGACGATCGATGTTCTCTCTCATCGATGTTTCTATCTCTCTCTCTCTTCCTCTCCCTTCCTCTCTCTAAAATCAATAAAGAAAAAAAATTTTTAATAATAATAATAAAGCTTTGAAACTACATATGATTTCTATTCAGTATCCTGTTGTTGTCTTTCACTACCCTTTTCCAGAGATCTGCCACTATTGAGTATCCCTGAGGTGTGGCCAAGTCACAAATGAAAGTCCTCAACACTTGTCCTAATCCAATACCCACAGTTTCCTCCAGGGACTCCACTGCTTGTCTAGTTGCCTGCCCTACAGGAAGGGCACAGTCCATTCCAGAAAATGCAGCAAGATGAGAACATTCGATCAATCAAAGCATGCCTGTTCTTCCCCTTTCAGGAACTATGTGGCCACAGATTTACACACTAATTTCCAGGATCCTCGCTCACTTGCTATTTCTGGACTGTCTTAGTCTTGATCACTCCAGAAAGCTCACACGATACTACAAACGCAATATTCCCTTCTACCTAAAACCTCCCTTCTTGAGCTACAGTTTCAAGGACCACCTCAAATAGTTTCAGTAAGTTCTCTGAAGTCTTGTTCAGGAACCAAATATCCCATTCAGGTTAATTTATTACCAATAGCTGTTTAAGTGCGGTAGTCTCAGCAAAGATGTAATCCTGGCTCAGTTCTAGACTGATGACTGAATCCAACATGCAGCTGGTTACTGCACCAGAGTTCAAAACTGCTCTAGACATGATCCTAAAACATAACCCTGAAGTCAGTAGCCTAAATGTCTCCCAGTCCTTCAGCCTGCAGATTTACTCCATACCATGATATTTAAATTCAGATGGCTCAAATGCCATTACATGTATAGTAGGACACCTAGGATCCCACCTCCAATATCTCTGGAGATTCCTAAGAAAAACACTTTTGTGCTCATCTGTTCCAATGTCCTAGATCTACTAAATTCTCAGTCTCTCGTAAGTCCTTCTGTGCAGCTTTTTCCACCTCAAAACAATGTTTTAAAAGTATTCCACCCTTTGACCATTCCCTCTTATTCTTATTCTTCAAACTTACAACTCTAGATCCCCTACTGTAGCTATTCTTGACCTCATGGCGATCTTTAATCCATGGGCCTGACCATTTATTCACTTCTATCACTGTCCTCATGTTCTCACTTCCTGCCTTACTCATCTCAAATTCCATGATCCAGCACTACTCCCATGAAAATACCCTTAACCCTCTGGCCCCTTTCTTCTTTGCATTTGCCTGGCTAGACCCCAACATATATATCACATGACTGCATGTGAGCAGTTTCCACCATTGCAGAAAGTCACACAACCATACTGATTGTTGTTTCATTAAATGTCTGACCACAAATCCCACAAAGGGAATTAACACTGCCAGACAATCCTACTATATATCCTAGAAAATTCCCTTACACATTCTTCTTTTTTGTTTGTTTGTTTGTTTTGTTAATCCCCACCCAAGGATTTTTTTCCATTAATTTTCAGAGAGAGTGGAAGGAAGGGAGGTAGGGAGGGGGAGAAAGAGAGAGAAATATTGATGTGAGAGAGACACATTGATCGGTTGACTCCCGCAGGTGTCCCAACCGGGGCTGGGGTTCAAACCCACAACCCAAGTACATGCCCTTGAAAGGGAATTGAACCCAAGACCCTTTGGTGCACAGGCCAACACTCTAACCACTGAGCCAAACTGGCCAGAGCCCACATTCTTGAAAATGACTACTTAGACCTTCTCCTCTGTACTTACACATCTAACACCCTTGCTCCTCTCCCTCTCAGCTGATAACTTTACTTCATGGTTGTAATCATATAAGAATGTTTACAAATGATTTCATATATATTATAGGATCAAAAAAATAGAATAATTATGTTACCATTGTTCAGTACCAAGATTTTCAGCATAAGAGAAAAGCATGAAATAAAAGAAGTAAATAAACATCCCAAACTTGTTCAATTTAATTGAAAATAGTAATATGAACTTGATTTATTTCATTTTATTTTCCATTCATCATTTATTCCCCATACCCTCTTCTACCTCCACCCACTCACTCCCCCCTGCCACAATCACCACATAGTCGTCCATGTCCATGAGTTCTTTCTCTCTCTTTTTTCTTTTTTGCTCAATCCCTCCACGCCCCACCCAACACCTTCCCCACCAGAGCTGTCTACCTGCTCTCTATCTAGGAGTCTGTCTCTATTTTGCTTGTTATGAACTTGACTTTTAAATGTATCTATCTAGTGAATGAATAAAAAAGCTGTGGTACATTTACCCAATGGAATACTACTCAGCTGTAAATAAGAATGAAAGCTTACCTTTTGTGACAGCATGGATGGATCTGGAGAGTATTATGCTAAGTAAAATAAGCCAGTCTGAGAAAGACAAATACCATTTGATTTCACTTATATGTGGAATCTAAGAAACAAAATAGATACAGAAGCATAGATACATAGAACAGACCAACAACTTTCAGAGGGGAGGGACATAAATTTACAAAGGTATAACTCCTCTCCTCTCTACCAAGAAGAATAAAGATTGCTCCTGGAGACAATGTTGGAACCTTAGCAGTGGAGAAAATGCTGCTGATGAAAATGGGGTTCTTTCACAGGATTTCAAGGAAAGCTCTCCAGGAAACCCATGTATGGGATGTGGAGGCTTCATGGTAAGATTCATTGTAGCAGCAAAATCAAAGGACTGCCCCTGGGTTACCAGTGTCCCCATCTCCATGAGTCCTGTCATGGAAACAGTTTAGCCTTGTCTTCATCTGACCCAGAAATAGGGCCAGTGTGCAGACATTCTGTGCCATTGGTTCAGTCTGTGTCTGTCCACATCTGGCTAGTGTAGTCTGTTCCCAGCTGTGCTCTGGCTGGCACTGTGCCCAGGCCATGCTTTGGAGTCCATGGCCTGCCCTGGGCCCCAAGCAGCTGCTAAACCCACATGGCTGCTACAAAACATGGGAACGAATGGGGCAAGCACATGTTACAGAGAGAGAGAGCGCATGCTTTTGTTAGGCTGATTATATTATCTCCAGCTTGGTAAGGACCAAGCCTCTTTCAAACTAACCAATCAACTTCCTAATCTTTCTGAGCTTGCATTGGATTCTCCCCCTAACCAATCCATTTCCTAAATCTTCTGGGGTTGTGTCCCTATCCAATCATTTCCCAGGCTAGACAGACAGGCCTTCATGGCATCAGCTTAGCTTCTACAGTACATGCCTCATGGTAGAAGCACCTTCCCCTGCACCATCTTGACTTCTACTGCACATGTGCTCACCTACCCCAGTGATGATCCTTCCTGCCAGCTCCAGGGGATGAGGTACCCGGGGTGGAGAATACCCTGGGGATTGTGTGGTGCTGTAACTTCCTAGTGAAGCAAGCAGGCTCAGTGTCGGATTCAGCTCCCTAGTTTATTATGCTTAATTATATCTGATTCCCTTTGCTTCCTTCCTTTTTTAACATCTTGCTATCTATCTATGTTAACAAAAACACCAACTTAAAGCTGCATAACAAATTGTACTCTTGTCTACCATGCTTTTCTTGGTAATCTCCCCATAACTGCTCTCCCCCACATTTTTCTTTCTTTTGTCTTTAGCAAAAAAATGGTATTTAAGCTGGAATTCTAAGCCACCTCTTTTTTCTGCATATGTGCTATATATACATGATATATACATGTTAATAAACTTCTGTTTGTTCTTCTCTTGTTAATCTGTCTTTATTTACAGGAGTCTCAGCCAAGAACTCAGAGGGTAGAGGAAATATTATTTTTCCTCCCATATACTACCTATCTATCTATCTGTCTATTAATCTATCTCCTAGCTCTAACTACTCAAAGACCCTGAAGCAATCTTAAACCAGTGGCAATGAGCATTCTTAGTACCCAGATTTTGTTGTTCTAAATAACATCCCTCACTAAATGGAAGCAAGACTTCTTGGAGAAATAGCCAATCCCAAGTCTGAGGCAGGGAGTGCATGGTAAGGCTGGGATAAGGGCTACTGTGTGCTGTGTACCTGACAAGGTAGAATTCAAGATTTCCCTAGGTGCAGTTTATTGTATGTCAATTATACCTCACTAAAATTGATTTTTGTCTTTTATTTATTAGGAGAAAGAAGAGGGAGAAGAACTGTCTAACTCAACAGTTCTTAAAGTGTGGTCTGAAAATACTGAGGGACACCCCCCCCCCAGATCCTTTTAGGGGATCTTCAAGCTAAAAACCTTTCATAATATTAATAAGATATAATTTGCCTTTTTCCATAATTACATTTGCACTGATGGTATAGAAGCAAAGGTGGGTAAAAATCCCACCACTTAGCACAAATCAAGGAAGTGGCACTGAACTAGGCTGGAGTCATTATATTTTTATTATCAGGCGCTCCAGTTAAAAATAAACAAAAAGGATGGAAAGATAGATGGTGAAAAAAATAAAGCCATGTTTACTTAAAATCATTAAATTTCAATCTTAGTTGTGCCTCCTTTTCTTATTCTATGTGACAAAAGGGAAATAAAACATTTCTGCTACATACCAAAGCAGGATGGTTGCCCCAGGGGAAAGCATTTGTGCAATTGTTTTAGTTCTGAGCTGAACTAGTAGATTTTTCATGGAACACCATTCTTACTTGAAAGAACTGACAGACATACTATGATTATTTTGACTTGGGTATTTGGCACATTTTCTCAAACATAAATTAAGTGAGCCTGTCACTTCAGGGAAAACAACTGACAGTGTTGGTTGCCAATAATAAAATTTGAGCTCTTAAGCAAAAACTAGAATTTTGGAAAACTTGAATCTGCCACTGTGAGCTTAACAGCTTAGGGTTTTCTGATGAGATCAATGGTGATAATGACAAATGTGATTCTTTTAATGTTGTTTAATGAGATGTGTCAATACTCAGAAGATCTGCCTAATTCGGTAGGCTAGTATTTTTCATGTGAAGAATGCATCATCTGACAAAGTTGTATGGGTAAAAGACCCATCAAAGTGCAAAGGAGATCAATGGATTTGATATGATTTCAGATTCTACATTGCAGCTAAATTTTAAGAAACTGACTTGTCAAGTTTTGGTATGGTATCAAAGAATAATATCTATGATTAACTAAAAAGGCCACTAAAATACTCCTCCATTTTCCAACTACTCCAACCAAAACAAAATATTACAACAAATTGAATGCAGAAGCAAATATAAGAATCCAGTGTCTTCTATTAGGCCAGATAATAAAGACATTTACAAAAATGTAAAACAATTTATTCTCACTAAATCAATTTAATTTTGGAAAATACAGCTACTTTTATAAAATACATTTTATTTGCAATAATATATAGTATTTATTATTGTTTTAAAACTAATTGATGAACATATATATATATTTTTTAGATATGCTTTACTGATTTTTTTTTTTTAGAAAGAAAGGAAGGGAGAGGGAGAGAGATAGAAACATCGATGTGAGAAACATCAGTCAGCGGCCTCCTGCACGCCCTCTACTGGGGATTGAGCCCAAAACCCAGGCATGTGCCCTGACCAAGAATAGAAGCAGCGACCTCTTGGTCCATGGGTCAATGCTCAGACACTGATCCACACCAGCTGGGTGATGAATATATTTTTTAAAATGTCTCTACTCTAATTTCTAAATAGTAAATATAGTCCGGTTGGTGTGGCTCAGTGGTTGAGCGTCAATCCATGTACCAAGAGGTCACCAGTTTGATTCCCGGCCAGGACACATGCCCGAGTTGTGGGCCCGATCCCCAGTGTGGGGGCATGAGGAGGTGGCCAGTCAATGTTCTCTCTCATTGATGTTTCTGTCTCTCTCTCCCTCTCAACTTCCCCTCTCTCTAAAATCAATAAAGGGGAAAAAAATTTTTTAATTAATAAATGGTAAATATAGAGAAGCAGAACCTCCAAAATAAAAGTTCAATAATTCTTAAAAGTGAGAAAGTGTCCTGAAACTAAAAAGTTCGAGAACTGCTGGCTTTATCTGAACAGAGAAAGTCACTTTATCAGTTTAGTTCAGGAAAAATCCATGCGTGGCCTTTATTAGTTATGTAAACATATGATGAACAGGCACCTGCTGCTCGGGGAGAAAGGGTGAGAAGAACTTCCGTGACCTGAAAAAAGGCTGTTCCTCAAATCTTAGTACAGAGGTGGTCACTGTGCATACATTTACATGGTAACCAAAAAGTATCCAGGGAGGAAAGTGATCAAACCCTGCCGCTTTCCCTATGAGATTCAATGTCTTTGTAACCACTCTGAAGGCTTGAGAACTGGTGGAAACAAAGAACATAAAAGGATTGGAAGGGGAACTCACCACAATGGAGAATTCTGCATAGGTGATCCAGGTCCCACATTAGAACCTAGAAGGCCACAGAGGAGGAACAGCTCCTACAAAGTATGAAACTGAAGATGGCAAACCTCTCTGGATCCAACTAACTGACCCAGTGATTTGGCCTTGGGAATAATGACTGAACATGAATGTAAACTAGAAGAACTGTTCCTTGGAAGCCCACATGCGGGCATCGTTCCTGCAATGGTGACCAGACCTGGGCTGAACCACTCTTGTGCAGTGATATCACAGAGCAATGATTTAAGGAGCCGCAGCCCTAAACCAGAGCCCGCTGATGAACTAATTCAATTCTCTCGCTCTTTCTCTGCCTGATGGCTGGGAGAGGACAGCTTCAAATGAAATGTTCTGGACTTCATGCAAATGTGAGGCCTCAATTGATGAATAGAAGGGATAAAAATGGTGCCTGTATTAGCATAGCAATCTGGCAAACCAGGTACAGTTCTGCTGGATGCTGTGCTAGGCAGCCATGAACAAGATACAATCCCTGGCCTCAAAGAGCTTACAGCTGCCAAAAAGAAACAAGAAAACAAGTATTTATGTTATAGAGAGAGAAATTCTACAGGGTGTCCCCAAAAAAATGTATACAGGGTATCGGTAGATTCTATTACATTTTGAAAATGAAATGTATTTTAATAAACACTGGCCTTATCGTTATTCAAAGTGTGTATACAGTTTTGGGGACACCCTATATATTATGAATAAGTACAGAGTGCAGTGGGAACAGGCAGAGGAGTACTCAACCAAGTCTCAAAGGGTAAATAGGAACATATTCCCAAATAGCATTAATTAGAACGTTTATTGCTAGCTGGTAAAACAGTCCCTCAAAGTTAGTGAATTAATACAATAAATATTTATTGTTTGTTCAGTTCAGGCAGAGTTCTTGATGCTCTCCTTTAGATATAGCTTCAAGGCTACCCAAGCATCAGCCAGCTGATGATAGAGGCATAGAGGGCAGATGGTGGTGTGAAAGGGAAAGGCATATCAGATACTTAACAACTTGGGCCTGCAAGTAACACACATCACTTTCATTTATATTCCATTAGCCAAGACTAGCCACATGACCCCCCTAGATGTAAGAGACATGAGTCATGTAGGTTTCCTGGGCCGCAGGAAGAAAATGAAATGTTTAGGTGAACACACAGCATTGTCTCAGTCACATAGAAGAAGCAATTCCTAAGTTAAAGGATGAGAGGGAGTAAAACAGAAAATGTGAGAGTGGAGAGGTGGAGAGGAGGGCACTGCACATTAAAACCCCAGGGCTGGCCCTGGCCGGTTTGGCTCAGTGGTTAGAGCGTTGGCCTGCGGTCCAGAGAGACCCGGGTTCGGTTCCCGCTAAGGGCACGTACCTCGCTTGCAATTTGTCCCCGGTCCTGGTTGGGTCATGCAGGAGGCAGCCACTCGATGTGTCCCTTTCACATCGATGTTTCTCTCTCTGTCTCTCTCTTCCTCTCTCTCCCTCCCACTCTATCTGAACAAAAAATGGAAAAATGTCCTCAGGTAAGGATAAAAAAAAAAAAAATCCAGGGCTGAAAAATCTTGATGTGCCATGGCTGCAGTAAAGTGTCAGGGTGCCCTGGCTGGTTTGGCTCAGCGGTTAGAGCGTCGACCTGCAGACCAATGAGTCACGGGTTCAATTCTGGTCAAGGGCACGTACCTCGGATGTGGTTCGTACCAGCCCTGGTCGGGGTTGTGCAGGAGGCAACCAGTCGATGTGTCCCTCTCACATTGATGTTTCTCTCTCTCTCCCTCTCACCCTCTCTCTCCCTCCCTCCCACTCTATCTGAACAAAAATGGAAAAATATCCTCTGGTGCGGATTAAAAAGAAGAAAAGAAAAGTGTCAGGGGAAGTTATGATAAGCCATGAAGTTGAAACGGTAAGCAGAGCCTTAGCATAAAGAGCCTGGAAACTTCAATTCAGGGTTGTTATGGGTATGAAGAAGAGAAGATGGATTTTTAAAATAATTAGATTAAAATTGAGCCTATTTGATGATTGTTTGAATACGGAGTGGGGAGATGAGGGGTGAGAAATAGGCAAGGATGGTGCCATTTACGGAGACAGACTTTGAAGGGGGAAAAAAGAGCTATTTTAAAAGGAAATATGATCTGCCTGTGCAACAGCCAAGGGAAGCCAGAAGGTATTTGAAAAGCTGGGCCTAAAGACAGATCTTAACTGGAGATGAAAGATGTGATAGTCATCAATATAGAGATAGCGTTTAAAACTATAACTGTAGATTATCCAGGGAGAGTGCAAAGAGCCAGAATAGAAGTAGTGATGTGCTGTTAAGTGTTTAACAATCAGCTCTCTAGCAAAAGAAGCCCTGATTGGTAGCATTTGCTGATGTCTGTGGTGTAAATACTCCCACTGAGGTCAATTTCAAACTAACAGCTGTCATCACTGAACATGGAGTTGTAAAGAGATGCACCCAATTGGTTCCGGAGAGCTGCTGCAAGCCAGCTCCAGTACATCACTGAATAGAAGAGAACCTTGCATACAACCCTAATATGAATATTTAAGGGATAAACAGAACAAAAGAAATCTTGAAAGAAAAAACTGTCCTAGGAACAACAGAAAGGAAGAACGCAAAGGAGGAAATGGAAACGGATGACAATTCACACTTACCACCCCTCCCCCCAAAATGAAATACAATGAAAATCAAACAGTATCTATTATATTTAACATCAAGGAGATCATTAGTACCCTTGATAAGATTAGTTTTAATGGCGACAGATGATGGTGGGCCTAGAAGTTAATGTGATATCAAGTGCTATAAAACAACAACTAGATAATTCTTGGACACCAAGAGTAGTCACGGTGGATTCTATTTTCCAACAAAATATAGAGTTGGACTAATCATTAAAAACCATAATGGCACTCACCCTTACTTCCCTCCATCCCACTACCCCCACACACATAAATGCCTAGATTTCTGTAGTTCTATGTCTCTCACAGTGGACCTCAAATAAAGTGGTACCATCTTCCCAGGAGGCATAGAAAAATGTATGGAGTGTGTGCTAGATTGTGCTATTTTCAACCTGGTTGACTACGAGTGCTGAAACACTGCTATTGCAGGCTGGAAAGTTGATTTGTCTTATACAACAGGTCTTGGAATAACATTGTTTCAATCAACATTGTTTTGTTATAACGTTGATGAGATGCTGTGGGAATTGAACTGTTGTTCATATCAATTAGCCTATGATAACACTGGTCTCATATATCATTTCTCTTAAAGTTTCAGAACCTATTGGCTATGTTAAGTGAGAACTTAATGTATAGCAAAGTCACCTACAGTAATTTGGAAGATAGAAAATGTACCTAAGGAACTTTTAGATTTAGCTATGGTGATTTCTAAGCAGAATGTTTAAAGTGTCAGTTGGTTAATACTAGCTGCATGTAATAAAGTGCTGGGGAGGGGGCGGCAAAAGAGGGAACTATAATTTTTTTCTTTTTTTTATTGATTGATTTTAGAGAGAGGGGAAGGAAGAGGGAGAGACAGATAGAAACATCAATGAAAGAGAACATCAATGAAAGAGAACATCGATTGGCCGCCTCCTGCATGGCCCCCACTAGGGATTTGGCCCACAACCTGGGCATGTGCCCTGACTCGGAATCGAACTGGCAACATCTTGGTGCATGGGTCGACGCTCAACCACTGAGCCACACTGGCCAGACAGGGAACTATAATTTTCAAGCAGAATTTAGAAGAAAATGGAAAATCCAGGACTTGCTTCTCTTGGAAAACAAAACTGTTTCACATCTCCAGCTGATCTTTTGTCAGCAGCGAGAACAGCACCAGGTGTTATACCAGTTGGGTCAGATCAGACCTCCAGTGACCTCAGTACTTGAGTTCTGGCTAAGAAAGAATTCACAGCCAAAACTCAAACTATAAGAGCAAGTTTATTTAGGAAGTCACAGAGGTAGATGAAGTGAGCTGTAGAAGAAATGGGCTCAGAAAACATGTTACAGAAGCAAAAGAAGGTCCCTTGGAGCTTAGGACAAAGAGAGAGGCAAGGAAAACATGCGGGGGGGGGGGGGGCGGAGAGGAGGGGAGGGGAAAGGTGTGTGCATGGTCTGGGGAAGAAGAATGCACTGCGTCCTCTGTCCTAAGGACTTTTAAGGGTGACAATTTTAGGGAAGGTCCCAGGGGAGGATCTCAATAGAAAATTTATCAGCTTTCCAGGTGTGTCCTTTCAGGGTCGACGTCTCCACTGATTGGTCAACATCAGGGCAGGGGGTCATTAGTCAATGCATCACTTGTCTGGTTTTGCTGCTTTTCTGGGCCTGGAGCTGAAACACAACTGAAGCCAAGATGTATTTGATGTGGGTCAGAACCTCATTGTCCTGGGGGCTTAATGCTTAAGAGCTCTTCTCCAGCCCCCATTTTCATTCCATCTCTAAGGAGGTCTAAGGGGATCTAACCCTCATGACTAGCAACATGCCAGGGGAGGAAAGGTCAGGGGAGGGTCCGAACTGCATAACCAGTGATGTGAAAGGTCAGGGGGTCTAAACCGATGCCCAGTGATATTCTAGGGGAGGAAAGATTACCCTGAAGGTAAGGTCCTTGTTTTCCTAGTTTTGTCCATTGCTAGGCAACTGGGCTTTTCTCTCTGGTGACCTTCTGCACCTGGCCTGTCGTCCTTGCTCTGCTCATGTCTGCCTAATTGCCTACTGCAGATTCAGGAAGCAAAAGATATTCAGAGTAAAAAACAGCCTCAGAGTAGAGATCAAATCAAGGGGTTGGCTATCAGACTCTTTTTTAAAACTTCAGAAACGTTAAAGGTGGTGCCTAGCAGACACTCTCAGTTAGTCAAAAGTGCTTCTAGTAATCTTAAGGACATGGTCCCAAAAAGATCTAATCCCAAAATAGCTATGAAAAAGTCTAAAGGGTGGGCCTGTCTCAAATTGTGGATGTGAATTCATCTAATGGAGTGGACTATAAATCTGATACATAGAAAGTCCACAGTTTTTTTTAAGGAACTTGTATCAGCTCAGACTAAAAGAGACTGAGATTGTCCAAACTGCAAGTAGACCTCTTGGCCCCCAAGTTTCAATGGGTAGGAAACAGGCTGAGGAAACTATTCAGCTATAAATACAGGCTGTTTTTCATGGAAAAGAGGATATCTCAGAAGTAGAGCCAAGATCCCTGAGGATGGAACTAAGAGCCTCGAAGAGCAATGAACTAGAAAGCCACTTCACAGAGCAGAGCCAGGCCCTAATCAAGGAACATTCCTTGTCCCCAGTGTAAAGGATCTGGCTACATGTGCCCAGTTGGATTTCAGAATTGCTATGTACACAGTTGGATAAACACAATGTGGTATATACATACAATTGAATATTATTCAGCCTTGAAAAGGAACTTCTAACACATGCTTCAACATGAATGAAAACTTGAAGACATTATGCTGAGTGAATTAAGCTAGTCACAAAAGGACAAACACTGTATAACTCCACTCATATGAGGTGCTTAGAGTAGTCAAATACATAGAGACAGAAAGCAGAATGGTGGCTGTCAGGGGCTGCAGGGAGGGGAGGAATAGGGAGTGGTTGTTTGATGTGTACAGAGTTTCAGTTAGAGATGATGAAAAAGTTCTGGAGCTGGATGGTAGTGAAGATTGTACAGTAATGTGAATGTCCTTAATACCACTGAACTGTACAATAAAAATGGCTAAAATGGTAAAGCTTATGTAATGTATATCTTTCTTTGTTTTTTTTATCCTCACCCAAGGACATTCTTGCATTTATCTTCAGATAGAGCCGGAGGGAGAGAGGGAGAAAGAGAGAGAGAGAGAAAAAAACATCGATGTGAGAGAGACACATCAAGAGGTTGCGACCCACACGACCCCAACCTGGGCCGAGGACAAACTGCAACTGAGGTACGTGCCCTTAGCGGGAACCGAACCCGGGACTCTCTGGTCCACAGACCGACGCTCTAACCGCTGAGCCAAACCAGCCAGGACTATCTTTGTTTTTTAATGCTCATATGAAGATATGTTCCTATTGATTTTTAGAGAGGAGGAAGGGAGGGAGAGAGAGAGAGATTGATGTGAGAGAGAAACATTGATTAATTGCCTCCTGCATGCACCCAGACCGGAGATCAAACCCACAACCCTTTGGTATACAAGATGACACTCCAACCAGGGCTATAATGTGTACCTTATGACAATTTTTTTTCCTTTATTGATTTTTTTTTTAAGAGAGAGGAAGGGAGAGGGAGAGAGAGAGAGAAATATTGATGAGAGAGAACACTGATTGGTCACCTCCTGCACGGCCCCCACTGGGGATCGGGCCCACAACCTGGGCATGTGCGGTGACCGGGAATCGAACTGGCGACCTCTTGGTGCATGGGTCGATGCTCAACCACTGAGCCACACTTGTTGGGCTCATTGAGCATCAACCCATGCACCAAGAGGTCGCCAGTTTGATTCCCGGTCAGGGCACATACCCAGGTTGTGGGCCCGATCCCCAGTGGGGGCATGCAAGAGGCAGCCAATAGATGTTCTCTCTCATCGATGTTTCTCTCTCTCTCTCCCTCTCCCTTCTTCTCTCTCTAAAATCAATAAAGAAAAAAAAAAGAATAGCCACACCCAAAGAGCCTTAGCCACATTTAGATCTAGTGCAGACTAAAGGATAGTGAACTTCAAGTCTGACACAAAAATTATCATGAGAGTTTTGAGGACCTTCACATGTGTCTAAGCATATTTCACATGTGGAAGGAATGTGAATAATTTGTATCCAGAGCATTAACTTCAATAAACTGCAAAATAATGACCACAAATTTTTTTCATTGCTGTATGTTCCTTTGCTACATGACTTTGCAACCCCCCCTGCCCATCAAGAGTTGACGTCCAGCCCCAGCCAGTTGGCTCAATTGGTTGGAGCATGGTCCCATACACCAAAAAGGTTGCTGGTTTGATACCTAAGCTGCAGATTCGAGCCCCCAGTAAGGGCACGTATGGGAGGCAACTGATTGATGTCTCTCTCTCTCTCTCTCAAAATCAATAAACATATTCTCAGGTGAGGATTAAAAAAAGAGAAAGAGAGTTGGAGTCCCTTTGGCTACCCTTTGAATCTGAGTTTGGCCATATGACTTATTTTGGCCAAGAGGACATTAACACAGGTGATGTAAAGGAGGCTTCAAAAATGCTTATGTATTGGGGCTTGCCTCTGCTTGCTGCTGGGAATCCTGAAACGACCTTATAAAGAAGCTCTGGTTAGCCTTCTAGACCCATGGAGAGGGAGAGAGAGAGAGATTGATGTGAGATAGCCATCCCAGCTATCTCAGCTGAGGCTCCAGACAGAAAGGCCATTCTAGGCCATTCAACCTCAATCAATCTGGCTCAGAGTGGAAGACCCACACTTCAACCTGGTGAATCAGAATAAACAATACTTTTATTTTGTTTTAAGCCATTATGTTTTGGATGGTTTGTTATACTCAGCAAATCCAACTGATAAGATGGTTTTATATTGTCAAAATGACTGGGGAATTTTATTGACATTTAGTTGGTGGTACCGGGCTTTTTGAATGTTCCTCAATGTACACATGCAGTCCTGCACAATGAAGAATTATCCCATCCAATTGCCAATAGTGTCCCTGCCGAAGAACGCTGGGACCAGGCCTGAGCTTGCCACATTAGTTGGAAGAGAGAAGAGTTGAAGGAAATTAATATTTATTGAATGCTTTCTCTGTACGAGACATTTTACAAGCATTATTTCATTGATTCTACACAAGAACCTTCTATGATTAGTCCCACTTAACAGGTAAGAAAACTGAGACTCAGAGAGGTAACTTGGTTGTTTCCTGTCACACAACTAATCAGTAGCAGCACCAAGGCTTGAACCCATGTCTGTCAAATGTCATCTCAGAGAGGCCTTCACTGACCACCTACTCTAAGATGCCCTCCACACCCACCACCATTACTCTTTATTAGGTTACCGTTTTATTTTTTTTTTTTATAGAACTTATCTCTATTTGAAATCAATGTGGCATGGCTGGTGTGGCTCAGTGGTTGAGCGTCGACCCATGCACCAAGAGGTTGCCGGTTCGATTCCCGGTCAGGGCACATGCCCAGGTTGTGGGCCCAATCCCCAGTGGGGGGCATGCAGGAGGCGGCCAATCGATGTTCTCTCTCATGGATGTTTCTATCTCTCTCTCTCTCCCTTCCTCTCTCTCTAAAATCAATAAAGAAAAAAAATTTTTTTTTAAAGAAATCAGTGTGTTTGTTTACTTGTTGTCATAAGCCCCCTATCAGAAAGGAAGTCCCAGAGATACGTGGGATTTATTCACCACTGCAATTCCAATCCCTAAAACAGTGCTGGGCACATAAAAATCACTTTGCAAATTATTGTCGAATGAATGAAGTGAATGAATGTCTTTCCATCATATCCAGATGCTTAGGCCTCACGCAGGCTGGTTTTTCTCAGCTTCTGTTTTTATTGGTCTCAGATTCCTTCTCTCCACTGGCTCTGATTAATGTCACCCAGCCTGAGAACTCTGACATGACTAAAAGAACTTCAGAAATCCTCTAATACAATCCCCTCATTTTCCAAGTAAGAAAAATGAGGTCCATTGACATCTCCCCAGGGATGTCCTTTCTCAAACCATTTGTTGGTCTCAACACTCTTGCTTTCCTGAGCCTGTTTATTTATCTTTAAAATGTGGATAATAACCACCTTGCCTGTTTCACTGAGTTGCTGTGTGAATGATATAAAACCATGTGACTTTCTTAAATCTTACCAGCCTCAGGGGTGAAAATTAAATATCATGATAAGAATCACAGATAGTAACCTTGGGCCTGTGGTGGCTTCACATAGGCTGACTCAAGCTCTTAAATAACTGAGCTTTTTAATTTGTTCACAATTTAGACACTTGCTATATCAACAAATTCCCTCTCAACTTTATATGATTGTTATAATTGCAGATAACAAGACAAGTATGGTTATCTATTGCTGTGTAACAAACCACCTCAAAGCTTAGGGGCTTTAAACAACAATGTTTATTGTTTTTCATGATTCTGTTAGCTGTGTGGTTCTTCTGCTGATTTTGCCTGGGCTCATTCATGTAGCAACATTCAGCCCATGGGTACGCTGGGGGAGGGGTTCAGCAGGAGTAGCTGGGGCAGCTGGGCCCCTCTCTCCTCTTGATCTTTCATCCCAGGCTTCTTCGTGACATGGCATTCTAAGGTGGAAGCTGCAAAGCTTCTTGAGGCCTAAATTCCAGAACTTGTGCAACATCACTTCTACCATATCCAACTAGTCAAAGGAAGTCACAAGTCCAGCCCACCACGTTCCAGGGGGCGAGAACAGATTCCACTTCTGGGGGGGAGCAATGAAGTCACATTGCCAAGGGCTGTGCATTCTGAAATGGGAGGAACTTGTGGCCATTAAAACAATTGTTGTGATTCCTCATTGTATTATTTTCATAGCTCAGATCAATGTAAGTTAATGACATAATTCTGATTTTTAAAGCATAAAGGGAAGCAGTAATCAAACAAAGCTACTCTCAAATAGCTTTGTTATAAGATTTTTTATAAAGTCAATTCTCAAATAGCCTTTTCTTGTTGTTATTGTTAATACTCACCCAAGGATATTGTTTCCATTAATTTTTAGAGCGAGTAGAAGGGAGGGAGGGAGGGGGGAAAAAAGAGAGAGAGAGAGAGAGAGAGAGAGAGAGAGAGAAACATCAATGTTTCGATTGGTTGCCTCCTGCATGTTCCCCAACCTGGGGCCAGGGATTGAACCTGCAACCCAGGTAGTATCCTTGACCAGGAATCGAACCTGAGACCCTTCAGTGCGAGGCTGATGAGGATATTTTCCATTGATTTTTAGATAGAGTGGAAGGGAGGGAGGGAGAGAGAGAGAAACATCAATGTGAGAGAGACACATTGATTGGCTGCTCCAGAAGAACCCTGACCAGGGCCCGGGATTGAACCTGCAACCCAGGTACATGCCCTTGACCAGGAATCAAATCCACAACCCTTTGGTCCACAGGCCAACGCTCTAACCGCTGAGCCAAACTGGCCAGGGCTCAAACTGCCTTTTTATAAGATTGTTATAAAAATTAACAAATGTGTATCCTTTGCCCTACATATACACACTAGAGCCAGTGGCTATTCAATTTCTAGTTCTTTTTAATGTAGAAACTTTCCTTCCACTTTCTAGTTAGCTATGGCAGTACTTTCATCAGTATTGTAGCTTGGCAGTTACCTAAGTTTCCTACTTATTTTGGCCAACTGCCACCTAGAATATTAAGTTCCGTGAGACAAGCTGTCAAAGGCAACACTCCTGGAACTGCCTATTGCATTTTTTTCCACACTTCTTGGGAATAGCAGGGCTCCTACAGGGCAAAGCAATCTCCTCTGAATCTAGAAGGGAAAATCCCAGGAAGAGCCAGACTCTAACATGCAGCTTCTGATAAAGTCTACAGAACTACTTTTTAATAGCTAGGTGGGCATGAACTTTTAATGGGTCCTTTTTAGTTGCTTATTGATTTTTGGAGCCAACAGATATTTTGTAAGAACTAAAAAAAATATACCTAAATTTATTTGGAGGAATATTCCTGGATTTTTTTTTCTTAATCATCAAAAGAAATGCAAACTAATTCCTTCATCTACTTTTTAACAATTTGTTAGAGAACTTGGACAGACTCAGTTCAAGTCCCAAAGTACAAAAATTGTTGAAGCTAGCATTTGTTTTTACACGACTTGGAAATCTGCCATTATAGACAAAAGATGTTAAAAATCTGGTGGCATAAGATGAGTCCAGAATAAGAAAATAATTAACTGAAGTAAGTAAGCTTTCTGAGTTATCCATAAATACTTCTAAATTTGAATTACTATTCATGTCAAAACATTACTCTGAGATTTTATGATCACTGTATTTGGTACTATTGACTTAGCTAATAACATTTGTTCACAAGTAAATAAAACAAAATACATAGAAGGAGAAATTGGTGCCAAATAATAAGTTATCAAATTTTCTGCTCAAAAGGAAAAGTAATAAACAACAGATTTCTATGATAAATTAAGGAGAATTTTATTTTATTTTAATTTTCTATTGACTCTAATATTCTAATTCTTATTAGTAATTTTTAAAGTCTTATAATGTGCAACTATTTAATGAAAGTTATCAAATATTTTCATATAAGGAACATGGTAGGGTTCCAATCTGTTTTATTTATGAATGATCATTATTTAGGTATATAAATCCACATGTGTATAATGACTCAACCTTATCAGAAACCCTCTTAAATTTAATAAATTATAAACTTTTGAAAGACATGCACATTTTCCACATTCCTTTTAATATATTAGATATAATAATATAATTGATTTTCTCTCTCTTTTTTTTTATTATGATTTTTTTTAACCCTCACCCAAGGACATTTTTCCATTTATCTCAGATAGAGTGGGAGGGAGGGAGAGAGCAGGAGAGAGAGAGAGAGAGAAATATCAACGCGAGAGCAACACATGGACTGGTTGCCTCCCACACGACCCCAACCAGGGCCAGGGACGAACCACAACCAAGGTATGTGCCCTTGACCAGAATCGAACCCGTGACTCTTTGGTCTGTGGGCTGGGCCAACCGATGCTCTAACTGCTGAGCCAAACCAGCCAGGGCGATTTTCTCTTTTGTGGCTGTTGTTTAGATTTTCATTTATATAGTCAGACACTAACTTTTAAGCTTTTGGATATATCACTTTTTCCAAGGGTTTCCCCCAGGGTACTATAAATTTGCAATGAGACGGAAGTATGGGCCAGTGAGTAAGAAAAATTTCCAGGAATGAATCCTTGCTAAAGATTGCACACAATTGAATATTTCGCATTTTAAGTTATTCTTATTATGTTATCTCCAAAGGGTCAGGCATTAAGCTTTCACTCATCCTGATCACCTTAATTAGACTTGTTCCAGATTTATGAGGACTATAAAATTAGGAAACTTTCATTAAAAAAAAATTAAACTCCCTGGATGGTTTCCCAAAGCACATCCAGCTTTACTTAAGACTTTATTATTTCAGCTAGTTGGATACATTTTATCCACAGCTCTAGGCAGGTCTGTAAGAGTTCTGTGACTGACGCCTAATGGAACCAATTTTCACTCTGGCAGAACAAATTCAAGTTCTAATACTAACTTGAATTCCGGTTTCCTTTGGATGCCAGGAATCAGATCCTTCAGGAAGAAAATGTATCAGAGCATCTGCCTATTAAGCGATATTCCATTTATTTCATCTAAATAGCTAGCAGGAACTATTGACTAAAGTAAAAGCTAAAATAGAAAACAAATAGTTTTTTTTAATTACTGAATTTGCTTTATTCCTTTTTTAGATTTCTTTCCCTCTTCTCCCTCTTAGCCTCAATTCTCTACAAACTTTCCCTATCTCAACTGAGGACTATAGACCTTTTTATACAGGAACAAATGTTACAGTGCACTCACCCACCTACACTAACAATCATATTACAGTCACAATCCATTGACCATCACTTACATTTTTATTACCCTGCGTCTGATGAACATTGATGCACTTGGGTGTCCTCCTCTGCACTGGAAGAAAAAATAATAACCTAGATAGAATTCTAAAAGTTAGCATGTTTTGTCAATAGCTTCATTGTTCCTTGTGTCTATTCATCACATCTTGTTTGCTATTGAAATCTTTCCTTATTTCCCAACATTATTAAAGTCAGTCATTATTAAAGTCATCTCAAAAAGAGATACCTCTGCAACTTCTAAGATACTGTCAACTAAGAATATTTTCAATATTTCAAATTTTATTGTATTTTCAAGCTTCTGAAACAAGCATAATATTCTTGTGTATTGCCAATGATGAAATTTCATGTAGACAATAATATGATAGGAAAGATGATGCTGATATAATGATTTTGGTATTGCCCCTAGATAACTGTACTCCTCTGAGAAAACCAGCAATGGTTTTCTTATTATCAGAACACATAAAAATATGTTCTGTCTTATATTTGAGAGAAGAAAAACCACTGGGAAAACAACTTAACAGTTATATATGTATTCATCTAGTTTCACTAAATATATAATTTGGGCACACATTTTTTTTATGACAATTCTAAAAGACCACTTAAGGGATTATTGTATTGTTTTAGTTTCATTTTTCACAAAAAATCAAATTTAATTAAACCTTCATGAAAAGACCAAAAATAAAAATTATTCCACAGTTCCTAAGTTTCCCCTCCTTCAATAGGAATTACTTAAGTAATTTGAACCAGATAGTTTAAATTGTTGGAGGTAAAGCTCAGTGAATAAGACTCTATACAGAATGCATGCACTGTTTTAGTCATTTCCAATTAATGTAAAGTAGTTTTGCCAAAAAATGTCTGCAAACGGGAAGCCATCATTCTGAACATTTGGAACAATTATGGTTTGTTTGTATTATTTGTTGATATTGATATAAAAATACTGATTAAACTATTCATTAATGCTGTTTTCCATTTAATCACAAAGAAATAGACTCGAAGTAAAGGTTTACTGGTTTACCAAAGATCCCTGATGAAAGGCACACACAGCCTAAAACAAAGTAGATCCTCAACAGTGTTGTTCAATGGAAACTTAAAACATGAGCATGGATTTATAGATCATACATTACTGGCTGATTACGGAAAAGGCTGCATATAATGTATATCCTGAGTGTGTGTTTTGTGTGGGAAAGAAAGCCAGAAAGAGGGAGGGGAGAGCCAACCATAACCATATAATGAGAGTTATCTCTCTTAGGAGATTTATTAATGGAAAATGGAGAAAAAGATAACTTCATGACTTTTCTCTCTGGTGACAATACAATAGCAGGAAAAAAGCAGCTATCATATATAATTTACTATAGAATCTCCTGTCTTAGAAAGAGACTAGAGGGAATAAAAACTCTGTTGCATGTATATATATGTACAGATGCATATACAATTTTTTCTTTTCTGAAATTTTTCTCTCAAATCTGCTTTACATCAAAATGAGTTGTGCTTCAAACAGGGGCTTTGTGAGAAAGAACCTTATAAAAACTTTCCTCAACCCAGCAAATGCTTTAAAAGTGAACTTTTAAATGAGCAGTATCTCTCAATTTTATAAACATGATCCAGGAAGGACTGCCTCTCTGTCTTTTGATTTTCCAAGATAATTCTCTGGCTTTTAAACAACAAAGGAAAGCCTTCTCCATCCTTGTCCATTCTCCCTCCCTACCTCTCTGCAATTGACCACTCCATTTTTCCTAGTTTTTTCTTTTTAAATAAAGGTCTGTCTCCTTTTTTCTTTTGAATTCCCTCTTCCTACTTCCACAACCGTTAAGTTTGTCTAAAAATGATTTTCCTCGTAGGACCCTTAACTCATCGACGTGGGAAGGGGGCACCTGCTAGCCCGGGATTTGGCCCACTGACCCGGGTGGTCCCCACTCCCTCTTTGCGCCCTCTGCTCTCCTTACTTCTCTGGGGGTCCCCCAAGGGCCTGAGCACCCCAGGAAGGGCTCGCGGTAAGTTGAAAGTTTGCTCTGGCACCGCGCAGTGTGTCTACCAAATTAGGCTTTTCCCCAGGGAAAACTGAGAGAGACTCAAGCGCGTCTGCAAGTGCTTCTTCTGGTCGGCTTGAAAGTCTCCGAGCTCCCGGAATGGCGGCCTACTCTTCCGGCCCCAGCTTCGAAGGAACCTGAATCTGGGGTCAATTCAAGGCGCACTGAGCCCCCAACACCCTAGCGCCCACATCTGCCCATTAGACAGAGCGAGAAAGCGCGGGATGGGGCTTGCATGGATCGTGTGGCCTCGGAGTGACCCGTGGAGAGGTAGAGACCCACGCCGTGAGAAGCACGAGGAAGGGGGTGGGGAGAGGGACAGAGGCAGGTTGCCCCACTCTAGGCCCCAAAGCGAGCAAATGTGAGCGAGGATAGCTTTCCCTCTAGAGAGCCAGCTTTTTTGTTGAGAAGGAAAAACATCGGGCATGGGGGGGAGTCAGCAAGGACGTTTGTTTTGGTTTTTCGTCTGTTTGCCTCCCAATTAAAAGTGGCCGCCTAGGCGACAGCTTTGCGGTTTTCACAGTGTAAAACGGATTAGAGGAATAGCTCCAGCCCCTCTCGACTTTCGCTTGCGGTTTGCAACCCCCGGGGCGGGTAAGACCCAGCAGCACCTGCCGGGGCGAGCTTCCCCGGCGGTAGCGGAGAACCACAGCCGCGGCTTCCAGGGGGCGGGCCGGCAGGGTGGAGCCAAGGCCGCGCCCCTAGGGAAAGGAGGTTCCCACGGTTCCGATAAACTTCACGCGGGGCGACAGTCCGCCTTCTCCCCCCCTCGCCGTCCCTTGGCACTCGCGCTCGGGCTTGGGCTCTCCTCCGGGGTTCGAGGTCCAGGGGGTGCGGGAGGCCTGGGGCAACGCACTGAATCTCCCTCTCCAGGAAGTGGAGCGGGAGAAGCAAAGACCTGAGAGGTCCCAGTTCGATTCCCGGTCAGGGCTCATGCCCCGGTTGCGGGCTCGGTGGGGGCGTGCAGGAGGCAGTCAATCGATATTTCTCTCTCACATTGATGTTTCTATCTCTCTCTCCTTTCCTCTCTCTAAAAAATCAATAAAACCATTTAAAGAAAAAGAAAGAATTGACTGCAGATTGCAATGGCACGAGTTGTCTTCTTCGTGTCCCGTTGAGGGCTCTTAGGTCTTCCCACGATCCTCGAGTTCGCGGAGCATACATATCCAAGAAACGATTAGTTCACACTCACATTTAGTTAAAAAGAAAAAAGTAAAACTGCTCTTTCATCCTTTCCTCGTTCCCTTCTTTCACCAAATAAACAAAGTGCCCTGACGAGCTTGAGCTGAAGCCCGGGGCGCCCAAGATGCGCAAGGAATGCTTCTCTGCGGCCCACCGCTCCTCCCCAGCCTCTTGCAGCCGCACCTGCCCTCAAGTTTGCGGGATATGGGCACTGAATGCGATTCCGGGGTAGACCAGTATCATCCTGAACGCTAAGATCCGAAACACCCATGGATAGAGCAGCCCTCGGCGACCTTTTCCCACTGGCCTTCCGTCTCTAATAAACGATATAAAAGGTTGCTTTCAAGTTAAAGAAACGTCGTTCTGGCCTTTCCGCCCTGACGCGTGACTTACACATCCTTTTTATACCTTTATACCTGCAAGGAACTATCCATTGTGATTGTCGAAATCAATAGCGGGGCATCCGCAGACGAGGTCCTGCAGGTAATGGGGCCAAGAGATCAAGGAAATAGAAACAGGTCCAGCAGATTCCGACCGTTCCGATAGCCAGGCCCGCTTCGCGAGGGAAACTTGCAGTGGTAGAACCTGGGAGCCGAACATGCGAGTAGGACCCGGGCCGGTTCCACCTTAAGAGCAAGTGAGGCGCGGTGGCTGTGGAGGCGCCCGGCACCTGCAGGAGGCGCTGCTGCCCCGCGGTTCCGCCGGCGCCGCCGCGCGCCGCCGCCTCGCAGTTCCCGGGTCTCGGTCTCCGGAGGGGGTGGGGACACTGGGGGAGGAAGGGAGCGAGTGCAGCCGTTAGGTAAGGAACCCGAGCCCTCCGGATTTTGAACCGGCCTCAGTGAGGCGTTGGCTGGAAGGAGCTTTCCGTACTTCGGCCGCGAGAGGAAATGTGGGGAGGGGCCCTCCCTGCCCCCACCGCCTGCCTCCCGCCACCTCCGCTCCCGGACCCAGCCTTACTTCCCAGACCCTTTGTTCTCAAGGTTGGGCGCTGCTGGGTGGGGGGTTCCGCAGGGAAGAGGTCCCCGTGCGCCGCTCGGAAGGGAAGGGACTCTTGTCTTACTCCCTCGCCCCCCCCAGCCCCAGCCCTCGCCCTCCCCAGACTAGTCCTCCAGACCCCACAGCCCCTTCCTTCGCGTCCCGACCCTGCCTTTCCGACCCAGACTCCACCAGTCCCCGAGGTCCCGCTCCCAGGCCTTCTCGGCCTCCCTTCCCAGTCCTCCGCCACCTCCGAGGTCTCTGGGTGGAGAGAGAGAGGCAGAAGCAAAGGGGAGGAGAAAACATGTCGCCTTTGCGGCCCGGAGAATCCCCAGGGACGCTTTTAGCCACCCCCCCCCAACTCTCTGAACTAGCGGCAGAGGAAGGGGTTCCTGGCTCCGCCGCAAGGCAGAGGGCCAGAGCCCCCTCGTCGCTGTGGAGCCCAGCCTGGGGTGCACACCCATACCGCCGGGCCCCGAGCTCCCACTGGAGACAAGGGGACACCGTGGTTCGCGCCCGGGGGAGGCGCACTGCGATCGAACGCCCCCTTCTTCCTCCCCCCCACTCTGTCCCGCGCCCCCCGCCTCGCCTCCGCGGTGCGCGACCCAGGGCTCCCGCGATTGTATCTTGAGTACAGTTATAACTGCGCTCAGCTTAATTTCTCACTCGGGAGAAAGCGGCATGGCGTGAAGCGAGGGGACAGGGATGCACAGGGAGGAGAGAAGCTGGGGCGGGAAAGTGAACGGAGAGGTAGTAGGACATGGCCGAGCCGTGAGGTCCTCTTGGAGTCCGGGGTCCAAGTTAACGAGGCAGGACCGCCCGCAGGCACACGCCCTGGCCCGGGCGGCCGCGGCCCAGGCTGAGTCCTCCACGTCCTCAAGTCCTGTGTAGGCGTCTTCACACAGTGCCATCCAGGCACCCAGCACGCTCACGACCACGAATGGTGTTCCTCGCGAGCCAGGTCACAAAGCAGGTGTCCTCCTCCCCCTGGAGCAGTGGAGGCGGCGCTGGGCCCTCAGCTCTAGGCTTCCTAGAGTCCCCCTCCGTCCTCTCCCGTGACCCTGGACCTCACTGGCTGGTCGAGAGCCGTGCCAGCAGTTCTCTCGGCAGCGGGTTCCCCGAGACACACCCTGTCCCCACCCCCGAGAGCTGGCGGCCAGCTTGGGATGCCAGGCGGCCAGGCGGGCGCCCTGCCAAATTCCGCGTTCCTCTCCAGGAGACCGGGAGTTTAGTCCCAGGCTCGGGAAAGCCCGTAGTTTGGGCTCCCCACTCGCTGGAAAACCTCCCCCTCCCCCCACCCCAGGCGTCAGGGACGTCTCTGCAGGTTGAATTCCTGCTCCCTATCACTTCATTTTAATTAATCTTTTAAAACACCGCTGTCACGTCGCTTGCAGAAAATTAATCAAACCTGAATCCTTGTTGCATAGCAAGAATTTCGATCCAAGTCTTTTAAAAAGGACTTGACTTTGCAAAGTCACGTCTTTTACAGTTCCCTCATTTCCCCTTTAGCAAGGGAAATATCGCAAAAGTCAAGACATGTTTGTTTGGTTCTATCTTCAGAGTGAAACTTTGCTTATTTCTGATCCTTATTTTCTGTCTTTGAGCAAAACAATAGCGAGATAAATTACCTACCTCTGTTAATTCAAAATATAATTAGTTGGAATGATCTTCGTTCAAGAGCCCAAATAAACTAAGATAATCTTAATTTTAATGTGACATGACCCCTATTTTTCCTTGTGAATAATGAGAATAAAGCAGTCATTAATTAATACCAAGATATCTCCATAGAAGATGGTATCTGGTCTCCCTGAGACGCTGAAACATCAGTTGTATTAGTAATTGATACTGTATAATTGAACATGGAGATAGTCGTCTATTTTTAACCTCAAAGCTCAGAGTATATTTGGTGATTACTGAGCTCCTAATAATTAATTTTGTTCCTTCTTGCTGCATAAATAATTCTTGATTCCCAGTTCCCATACAACACAGAGGCTTTTCATTAAAAGTTGCCCTCAAAATATAAGGTTGTGAAGCTACATTGTACATCAACCCATTTTATTTCATTATTTGTAACATATTTGCTCTTTATAGCATCTTGTTTTATTCACCTTTACTGTACTTTACCTACTAAAAAATAGGAGACTATAACTATATATTTTAACAGATTTTTCCTTCTGTGTTCTGTTGGTTTAACTTAGATTTCCGATCATTTAAGTTTCTGAGATTTGAGAATAAATTCCATTAAAGAATCAAACATTTTTGTATAGTTAAGTTGCCTTAGGTTATACTCCCACCTACCTAATACAGCCCACATTATCTCACACTTTTCTATAGTTAAAAATATACTTTGCTCAAACACATTCCCTTTTTCCACCATGAATTGATTCTCTCTCAACAATTTCCTCGGTTTTACATTTACACATTAACTCAACTTTTGATATTAAAAAGAAATCCCCTCCCAAGAAATAGAGAAGTCTTCCAAATAATAATGGAAATTTAAACTCCACCTTTAAGGTATCTATTTCTTAGCATCAATTTGCTGATGATCCTCACTTTTTATCCAGTGGAGGGGGATAATATTTTTCTCATACATAGGGGGAAAAAAAATACCTCCCTATTGGGGGGAGTGGAGACTCCCTATGTATTTCTCCAGTATGTCTTCTCAAATAAGTATAATATTTTATACCACCTAAATATTCTTAGTACTTACACCTTATACTTGTGCTCCTAAATTGATGAAAAGTATATCAGTTTTCCACTCTTATTTTCCCTTCAGAACAATTAAAACTTTAGGTCAATATATGATAGAGTAATTCTATCCTCTTGGATTTTATATTTTCCCACTATAATTTAGACTGAAATGGGATTAAAACAGGATCTAGAGTTCTAATCTTGGTTGATGTTTTGGTGTATTCACCATAATGAGTCCTGTTCCCTGGGGTCATGAAGCTCCCAGATGTCAATCAAGCAAACTGATTCAGAAATGCCATTGTTCAACTCCCACGTCATTCGCCTTCCTCTCATTTTATTTAACAATACCAGAGTTCTCTGATCAGTCATTCGGAATATGAGGCATTATCTGGGGAAAATTCACAAAGTGTCTTGATCTTTCTTTGGTAGATACTGTTAAGGGGTTTCCGCAAAGCAGAAAGTGCTTGTTTATATTTCTGTCTTTGAGCCACACTACGGATCGAAAGAACCAATGAATACCACTTGAAAGAAATCATACCGTAAATCTGTCAAAAATTAATCCGTCCAGTTTAATGTTACATTTCTATTTTCGTGTTGGAAGCACCCTGACTTGTCACCGAAGGAGAAGTATGACCAGGTCTGGGTCCATTTGACATGCCCCCACTTTCAACCCCGTCTGTTTTACCCCATTTAATAATACTAATGTGTTTAGTCTACACTAGTTAACCAAGAATTTATTTGGGGGCAAGGAAGAGCCAACCTTTGCCCCGGGAGCACTACCCAGCCCACTCAAACACGTCGGGAGACTCTGCAAATCTCATTTCCCATCCGCAGCCCTGGGCCTCGGTCCCAGCTCTGGGACAATTCCCAAAGCCAACGGCGTTGACTGTGTCACTCGCCCGGAGCAGCCCAAATTAATAATCAACTTTACTGATTGAGGCTTTGAGCCTTGCTCCTGAGTTCCCTGAAGGCGCCCAGTGCAGAGCCCGGCTCCTGAGAGGACTTCCATTTAGGGAGGCAGGCATGCGGGGAGGTTTCATGGGAAAAGCTGCGGCTTGTGTCTTTCACCTAGAGGGCTGTGAGGAAGGAGGTGGGCACCTATCCTCCCACTATGGGTTTTCACATCGGGATTCGCCCAAAGCCGCGAGAGCCTCTTAGGCTGAGTCTGCTGGATGCGCCTTCTTGCACGAGTCCTCGCTTTCACAGCGCCCATCTCCAAACGCACCAGGCTCGCGCCGGCTAGGTCTGGGTGCACACTTAGAGCCGAGGTGACAAGAGAAAGCAGCGGAGGTGGAGCCAATCTCTGGTGGGACTCGATCAATCACTTTAAAGTAAAGGGTTCAAAAGTTACAACCTCCCGGTGGAGGAAGGAGAACATGCTTCTTTCTGCAGCCTACGGATTCCCAGCAGCCGTTCGACAACCAGGAATCTTGGCCGCCCTCCGCAGGAGCCACTTTCCGGAGACAGCCTCTCCCGCCGTTGACAGAGCTGGCAGGTGGTAGTTGGCTCCCGGGAGGACCCGCTATCCCTCAGTACGAACATGCACGCCGCCCCGACAAGCCGAGGTGCATGCTTTTCCCTTTCTCAGCAAGCGGACAGGCCTGTCTGCCCAGAGCTGGCGGCACCGGGCCTTGCGGAAACCCGAGCTCCCTCCGACCTGCTCTTCAAGAAGGGGCGTGGTAGCCTGCCAGCAAGCTGCCCTGGAGGCAGGCAGAGCGAATTCCTCAGAAAACCCCTTTCGAAAACACCCAAACCTTCCAAAAGACATGGCTCCGCTCCTCCCCCCAGCCTTGCGGCCTTCCATTATGTCAGTCCCCTCCGCGCCACCGGCCTATCCCTCACCTGCAGACCTTGCCAGGGCCTAGCCACCTCTCTTCTTCCCCACCCCCACGTTTAAAGCTCCATCTCCTCTCTGACCTTTCCGAGGCGGCAGCTAGGTTTGCCAGGGTGCTGCAGAGGAAATGAAATTGTTCTGGAGATTACAGTGGGGCTTTGGGCCAGGAGAATTGCCTCCCCCCTTTTTTTTTCTCATGATTCCATGTTAAGTGTAAAGTTGTATTTCCCTTCGCAAGAATAGACAAATTTTCTCGCTTATTTGCAGTTTTGCAAAGTTCTACACACAGATCAGTGAACCTTAAGCACCCTGTTTCAGGCCCACATTGTGGAGGTTTGTCAGGGTTCCTGGGCAGTGAGCGTAATGACAGGTGAATCCAGCGGCCCCAAGGGAAGTCAGACCTAACCCCCAAGACTTACAATAGGGCAGGGACTCAAATGTTCCCAAGCAGCTTCAAGCAACAAGTACCCACCCTACAGTAGGCTTTCAGGATCCCAAAGCTTGTTTCTCAGTGACCTGGGACAGAGTCCCCACCTGAATCCCCCCTCCCCCACCAGGAGATTCCTTTTCTTCAAATCACCCCTCAGTCACACAAGCAGGAATCTCTGCACTGTGAGTCACCTGCCCAGACACAGCCAGGCCTCCTTTTAGCTTCAGCAGGCCCTCACAGTGTAAGTTTATCCTGCTTTCAACCTGCTTGTTCTTCCTGACATGATTTAGAAGAAGAGGAAGAAAATGGAAGAGGAGGAGGAGAAAGTCAGGGAGATACGGAATAAAAGGAGGCTAAAGGGGGACCACAGCAATTATCCCAATTGCCCATAACTCAGTCTTTCCCACACTCAAGAAGACAAAACTGGTTTCAATAACTCTAGTTTCCCAAAGTAACTTTTTAAAGTGATATTTTGCTCCTGGACCTGAATAGCACCAACCCAAAGAGAAGAAGAAGGAATGTAGCTTTAGGAAGATGAACAGCTCTATAGGGCAGGCTGGCCTCCCTGTAGCCAGTCATCATTCCACAGAGGGCCTGGGAGTTTCAAGCTGCAGGAGCCTAAGTGCTCTGTTGCACAACCAATCTCAGCCTTTACCCAGCCCTGGTCAGACCAAATTAGATTCCAAGGAAATGGAGATGCTTAGGGTTTCTTCTCCTGCCCTGACCATTCCTTGGTAAAGAGATTTTAGTACAGAAATATAGCTAGTCCCTACAACCATGCTCCAAGTGGGAGCTAGGCATCATAACTGGTAGCTAGGATGGAAGAAGACTGGAAGACTGATGGCAGAGAAGGGGTGGAGGGAAAGGGTTTGCTTTTGCCCAACTCTGGGATTCCAGCCTCCTACTCTGTACTGAGACCTTCCAGTCCATATTCACTCACTCAGCGGCCAGGGCAAAATAGACATCAGCCTCTGGGTTACCAGAAGGAGTGTTGGGGGTGGGGTACCCTTTCCAACCCCAGGTTAGTGTATAAGGAAGGCTATAATGGGTATGGGAAGATCTGACAGAGGGAAAGAGAGGTCTGAGCAGTAGCCACAACCCCCAGTCACTCTGAGGAACTTATCCTCATTTTTTTTTTTTTAATCTTCATCCGAGGACATTTTTTTTTTTTTTTCATTCATCTTCAGGTAGAGCGGGAGGGAGAGAGGGAGGAAGAGAGAGAGAGAAACACCAATGTGAGAGAGACACGTCGACTGGTGACTGGTTGCCAGGCACATGACCCCAACTGGGGCTGGGAACAACCGAGGTACGTGCCCTTAGCGGGAACCGAACCAGGCCTCTCTGGTCTGCAGGCTGACAGAACTCTAACTGCTGAGCCAAACCGGCCAGGGCTCATCCTCATTTTTTTTTTTTAAATCCTTTGTATGATGCTGCATGTCTTTTCCAGATTTGTGGCAAACACACTGAAGGAGGAGGCAGTAGGCAGCTGCGGTGGCCGCTGCTGCTGCATGCAGGCATCCAGCAGTGTGTCCCTAGCAGCAGACTTGGTGTCCCCAGTGTGAAGAGGCCAAGCCTTACCCATTAGGCTGTGACTGAAAACAATCCCCTCACTCCAAGCAGCCTCCACAGTGACTGCCCCAAATCCCTAAACAGATTCCTGAACTGAGAGAAACACAGTCCATAGCATGAATGTCTAAGAGTTGGTCTTGATAGACAAGAGAACAGAAAACCCCACCCAATTCTGATATCATGAACAAAATCATGTGTGGTAGTGGGTATTTATACCTGTATATATGGCGGTTTCTTACTTTGGGATCCAGAATAACATTTCAAAAATATTTCTGCCATACTAGCACCAAAGGCTGTTTTTACAGTCTTGCTATTGTGACTCAACCTTCTGTAAACCATATTGTGCATTTTCCCCCTCGATTTTAATGAAAGAAGAACTGTGCAAAAGCAACTACTTTATCCCAGAGCTAAAACAAAGACTGGTACACAGGAAAGGAGCAGCCTTTCCAAAATGTACTCTTCTCCAATTTTGGAGGAAAGCTCCTAGAGTGACCAGCCCCTAATTGTGGTTGATATTTAATCCTCCTTAGTACAAAGGCCCATCTTTTCACTAATCAGAACTGAGATATGACTAACCTTTAGAGTTATATCCCAACCTGGGAGTTGGGCTTTGACTTGGATTGTCTAGGCCTTTTCTAACCTGAACAAAAAGGATCTGAAGAAAATCACTTTTTTTTTTTTTTTACCTTTGCAACAAAGCATTCCTAATCACTTCAGCTTGTTGGTGAATTTTTATTCCCGTGTCCACTTGGGGTATTGAAATCGATCGCTGCAATATTTAATATATTACACTCCTAGGGTCATTGTTCTTCTAAAACGGAATTCTCTCCCTATGCCCTCAACTCAGGCTGGTTTCTCCCCTCCCACTCCCATCTGTCTAGGCCCTCTGTTTTTCTGTACACATAACGCCTTAAATTCTCAGCCCAGCCCTGCAACTTCACGTTTATTTTGTTTTCTGGTATGGAAAATACTGAAAGCTCTAGACAGCATGGCACTTAAAAGGGAAAATGAGGAGCACAGTGGATTGGAGAAAATTAACCTGCCACAAACAACCTCATTAAAGAGCTGCCTACCAAGAGTTAAGAATTAATAGCAAAATGGATGGGGGGGAAAAAAAAAACTTGAGTGAAGAGACCTTAAAACTGCTTTCCCTGAAAGGTGCATAATTTACAAGCCCAACCTAACATTCAGTTTTATTTCCCTTTCCTAGTGACCTGTCCCATAACCTTGTAATCCATTGCAGGGGCATTTTCTCTTTGGTCCCTTTCTTCTTTTTCACACATAGGTTTGCAAGTCCAAATACTTTCTGATATTTTTGGTTCAAAAATGCACTTAAATTGTTTGGGGCCTTTTAATTTTAATTTAGAAAGACACTTGAAGAGACTCCTGGAATACCCTTTGGGAATTGTTAGATGATTTGAAGAGTGCCCTTAAAAGAATTGTGTTTGGATAGGAGGGGGTGTGGGGGAGTCATGCAGAAAGCATGAAAAACCAGAGTGAGAACATTTTGTGGATTTAGTGTTCTGAGGGTGCTATGGTTTATTTTGCACATGAAGTTAAAATTTAAGTAAAGCCCATGTATATGGGCTATAAGTTGCTTTTCTAATGTCCTTTTGGGCATTGTATTCTATATTGGCATTTTATATGCATAATCTCATTTCAATGCAGAGCTGCATACTAAATCCTGGGGCAAGCAGATGAGAATGCAGTATGGATATTACACTCAATTTCATTGGCTTCAATGAGACTTTGCACATTGCGATTTCCATTGTAATGGCTTATCTTTGGCTGGAATTTTACACATTGACATGCTATTCCTTTAGCCAGGATCCTGAATGAAGAAACCATGTCAATGGAACAGCCATAATCATTCCATTCACATTATAGCAGGTAACTGGGATCAATGGTTCTAACGATATTTATTTTAAAAATTCCCTGCTTTTCTCTTAATAATTATTTTTGCACTTTTTTTTTCTTGATGGAGATCACATGTAAAATCAACCTCAAAGAATACACTAAAGCATTGGTTCAAAACAGGAAGAGATAGGAAATTCACAATCAGGATGTTTCCAATTCATCTAGAAGTCCTTCCATTGTGTCAGAATATTATATTTAAGCCTACATGTTACGTAGGATATATCCCACTCAGATAAACCAGCTAGAGATTGGTACAATAGGACAAAATTTCAGAAGCTCTTGCAACCTCTTGAAGTCTACAAAATAAGTTATATTTGAGTTATACAAAATAAATTCTATTTTCCTCTTATTTAAGAGTAATGTTAAATTACAGACCACAGATTGAAATATATAAAATAATATGAAATGTTGATGTTTTAGGTAAAGTAGATTTTTCTGCTGTCATTTTTCTAAAGAAGGTGGCAGGAGTATATAACTAATTTCCTAGTTTACTTTTTAAATTTACATACATAAAAATGTAAAAAGATTTTTTTTGGAAACAAACACAAGGATTAAAATATTTTTATTTTCTTAAAATTATATGAACAGCAAAACAACTGAAAATTCAAATGTTAACCAAGCTTTAAAATTTATCCTTATTTTGGAGGGACTAAAAAGTACCACCTCTCTTTTTAAATTCAGATTAAAAATGTTCTGGTAGTAATGAGGTATACCCTTTTAATTCTCAACCATATATGTTTAAGATTGTTTTTAAAAAGTCTTTATTATTAACAGAAAAAAAAACAACATCGGCTTTCTGAAGACCAATTTGCCATGTGATATGTAACACTTGGAACAAAATTGAAAGCATCTCTGTGCATTTGCATCTGGCGATGTACTCCATGTTAGAGCTATAGCCATGTGTTTATAGAGTTGAGCTCTCCTGGTCTTGAGATACATGCTGTTTTTTATAGCCTAACCGGAATAGTTCAGCACATGCAGGACAAGAGGCTGGGAAGCCCTGGCCCCTCACCCCAGCAAGGAAGCTCAGGGTCACCACAGGCTCCCACGCGGCCTCTATCAGCACTGTTTTAAGTGCAGATTTTATCGTTTCCACCTCTGGAAAAAGTATTGTTAATTATTTGTATTTCCCCATGAAAACTTCACCTGGGTGCAAGGGTTAGGGAGGAGGAGGGGAGGGGAAAAGCTGAGAAAGTGGGAGAAAAGAAAAAAGAAGATAAAGAAAAAAGAGGAAAAAGTAAATAAATCTGGTCATGGCAATTCCTACTCTACCACGCAGGTTTTACTTTGAATGGATATAATAACTAGACATCTGAAAGCTTAACCATCCACTGGTTTGCATATTTGAATCCAATGTAAAGGAAGAAAACTAATCTCACATTTGCACCACTGACAATCAGGGTATTCATTAAAGGGGAGGAAAAAAGAGACAGCAAGAGAGACATGAGGGAGAATGAAGGTAAAATGTGCCTTTATTCCTGAGAGATCCAATAATCTAGGTCTTTTCCAGTCATTTCAGAGACTGAAACCCTTGTCTACCGACCAAGTTGTAGCCTTGAGATCTCTTACATATTTGTGTCATTTCTAGCTTGCACAGGAAAGAGGGAGGGCAGCAACCTAAGCTTAGTGCAGTCTCTTCCATACTGTTTTTCCTCTCTACTGCTCATCACTTACCTCAAGGATTGTGTTGTTCCTGGAGCTAACTTAAAGTGATCTTAAAGAAGACAAGCACTAACAATGAAAACTATATTCCAACCTTTCAGTGCCCTACCTGTGCTTGTTCAACTGCCCAGTCTCCAGGAAAACTGAGTTTGTTTGCTTGTTTTGATGGCTTGGGGAAGAGGGCAGGCAGCCACTCAGACTGTTTCCCTTCTGTTTCCCTCCCTTCCTTCTGAGCATCCCAGCTGGGGGAGGGCCTTTGTAGACCTGTGAGCAGTTGTTCTTTGCTAGACTGGCAATATTTTAGGGTCTCAGTCTATTGATTGCTAAGCCTCTTCCATCCAAAAGGGTCAAACACAAACATATTGATGACACTGATTAGGTGAATAACTGGATCTTACTGAAGGGCCTCCAGGCTGTCTGCCACTCTCTCTCCACTTCTTTCTGTCTTGCTCCAGTCCTCTCAAGAAGGAGGTTCCAGGCAGCAGGAGCTAAGGAACTAGGGATAACCTAGTATCCTAGATATTTGACCTGCTTCTCCTACAGATGTTCTTTTCAGACTACATAGACACACCTATCTGTGGGTAGCAGGCACTTTTAATGTCCTTTCGAAATTCCTCTTCCTCCACCTCTCTAATCTTAATGTCCCTTGCAAGGGGACAACCACTGCCCTCCCCCCAGTTAGGCACCAGTCCACCCTGCAGCCTTGGCTGCAGCCACAGAATAGAGAGCTGGCTGTGCTGCAACCCACACAGCTGGGCTCTGGAGAAAGAAGTGGTGGGAATCAAGTAATGGCCCAGGAGAGGGCTGCTCCCTGACCAGTAAAACTTGTATTCAACTGGGCGGACGTTTTTGGAGCACCCTAACTATGGCGATTTTAGGTGCAACTGTTAGGTCCTAAGGAGAGAAAGGAGGAATGGCAGCTAGCAATGCAAGTGTGAGAGGAGCCCCGCCTGGAAGCCATTGACCGGGGTTTAACTCCACACGTTTTAGGTTCGTGTTTTTGCAAACAAACTGGAGTGATTTTTAGGGAAATCCAAATACACATGATGAAAGCATCCTGTTTTGAGAAGCAGGAACGGTGGAACCACAGTTATTGCCTGCAAGTGCGTTAATCAGTCAGGAAAGGGCTTCGGGAGCCCAAGGCTTGAATTTGGTGAATTCGTGTAATGTGGAGCATTTCGACTTAGTATTGATCCCTAAACTTAATTTTGAAAACAGCCTTCATGGTAGAAGTGTGGGTTGTGTTATCCTAGTATTTGCACGCATCGATTGGGCTAAAATAAAATGCATCATACTCTCCGAAAAGAAGCAAGAGGGAGGGACAGTCACAAGAGGAATAGCAGAAAGTGCATGGTTAATATGGGTTGTACGCGAATCCGCCAAACAAGTGCTTTAAGCCCAAGGGGATTTCACGTAATAGCTAATTTGGTGAGAGAGCGAGAGTGCGCAAGCAGAGGGCCATCTTAGAAGGGAAGGCAGATAGCTGAATATAGGTTTTTCTGACTGGAATTAACATTTCCTTGTGATTTGCATTTGCTAATGTCCAAACCCTTACGTACAATCCACCTACCCCGGGTTGTTTTTTTTTACCCCATGTAAGCTCACGAAGAAATTATCTTCTCTGTAGTTTCTCTGCCAGAGCTCAGAGGCTGCTGCTGCTTTTCCCCGGACCCACGCGGTCTTAAGTCCTGGAAAAGCCGTGGGGCCGAGCCCAGGGAGGCGCTCTGCGCCCGCCCTCTCCAGGCCTGCAGGACCCGGGGGGTTCTCGCCTCAAAGTTAATCTAATGACCTCAGCGCCTGCCTGCGTTTGCCGGTACCCTTCCCGGTCCCAACTGGCTGGAAAGAGACCTGAAGGAGATGGGAAAAGGAGATAGGAATGTCTTATCTTAAACTAAAGAAGAAATCCTTTTCCTTGTTACACACACACACACACACACACACACACACACACACACACACACCTCTTATTCCTCCTGTCTTCTGAGTCCATTTCAGGAGAGAGAGAGAGAGAGAGAGAGAGAGAGAGAGAGAGAGAGAGAGAGAGAGATCGCGCGTGAGAAAGGGACAGAGAAGGCTCCAAACAAAAGACGAGGAAGCACAGGCAGGGGTCTGGAGCTCTCCTTCGGGGACTGCTCAGCCTGTCGCCCCTCCAGCCCCCTGGCCTGGCGTTCCTCAGGCTTGGCTGAACCGGGCTCCATGCCGCTGAGATCCGGATCTGGAGACAAAGCCCAAGAACCCATTGCACCCCAGCGTGCTCGAGCCAGGGCCTCCGACCCTTGGTCGAGGCTGGGACTGGAGAGGGACGCCGAGTCACTCCGCCTCCCCGCGGCCCTCGCCGCCGGGGTCGCCCTGGCCCGTCCGGTTCTTCTTGTCGCACTCGGCCAGCCGCTCTTGGGGGCCCACGAGTTCAAAACACGCCTCCTCCTTACTGAAAACCTGGAAGCCTCGGCCACTTTCCTCCCAGGCGGAGGCCGCGCCTGCAGGGTCGCCGCGGCCGCTCTGTGCCGGCGTCACTTCAGTGCGGGGCTCTGCGGCCGAGCGGCCATTTACTGCCCTCTGATTGCGCCCAGGACCAGGTTAGCTCATAAAGCCTTTCACACTCAACAATGGAGATTTTCTCAACAATTAACAAGAAACAACATAATAAAGCCATTTACAAAGACCTTGCTATTTACTATAAATTAGGCACTCTTTAAGAGACCAGTGCGTAATTTCACACACTTTACAACTGGGGCTGCATTTTAAACACCCGGGAAAACAAGCTTGCCGCATTTTCCTGTGACCTAGCTGCGGTGCACCTCTGTTTCCCCTCTTCCAACAGGAGCAGCTTTGTTTGCTTTGCTGCACTCCAATCTCTCCAACCCGTTTCCAGGTCACTGTCTCCCGTTTCCCATTTCCAGGTCATCATTCCACTTTCAGATGGACTACGAGATTCCAAGGGACAGGAACCACGGCGCCAACCCTAGCAGGCCTCCGCCCATCACATTTTCCCCGTAGGGGGATTCGGCTCGGCCCTCCCCTGACTGGGCCCCCGGTCTTGGGCCACTTCTCAGGGGGTGTTCGCAGCAACTCTGGCTGGCCCAGTGTGAAGACCCATCCCTTTACCACTTGCATTCCACACCCGCGTTTTGGAACCTTTGGCCAGCCCTCCGCCCGAAGCAAAAAAGCTGGGCACATTTGACTGGGGAAGAGAAATGAGGCCTGGGCCCGAAGGTGAGAAAGGGCTAGGCGGGAGTGCCTGTGCAGGGGTTGGGAGATAACTCCAGAACACACAAAAGGAGTGCAAAGTGTGGAGAGGCGGCCCAGTCCTCGAGGGCCAACCGGGGATACCGGGCCGAGGCCGGGCGCGCGCCCTGTCGCCCTTACTCCAGGTGGGCCGGGCCACCAGACTACGGGACGTGAGACTGCACTACAGCAGGGCACAGGGGTGAGGGCTTTTCCGCCCGCGAGCGAGAGGGTCATGAATTCAAAGGAGAGCAAGAGCTGAGCGGGGGGGTGGGGGGAAAGTCACAAAGACATTGGTTTGTCACCTTGCAAAATGGCGGCATTTAAACATCTTTCTGGTGGTAGTGGCCCAGGCCAAAAAACGGAGGGCTGCCCTGGCTCACCGCGGTGGCCAGAGATCGACGCCTGGGGGACAGTGAGGGGTAAAACGACCCCCAAACCCGCTCGGCCCTCTGGTCATCCCTGCCTTCCTGCGGCCTGCCTGTCCCAAACTCCGCGCCAGCAGCCCCTAGACACTGACCCCTGTTTACAAACACAGCCTGGGGGCGGAGTGGGGCGGCCTGAACGCTAGCTGCTGGGGTGGGAGAGGCCGCTGGCTCCCGAGGACGCCACCAGCAGCGAGGAGCGAGGAGTTGGTGCGAGAGAGCTGGCCCGGCAGCTGGAAAGGACTGAACGCCTTGTTTTTGAAACTGTCAATTCCCTCAACCCCTATTGTGAGAGCTTCATGCAAAACATCTCAGGCCTTTTAAAGTAGGAGCTTGTGAGGCCGCCACAGTTTGAAAAGGAGCGAGAGAGGAGCGGGGCCTAGGGCTTGGGCAAAGAATGATAGCTGGGCCCCCCTCCTTTTCTTCTCCTTCTCCTCCTTCTTCCTCCTCCTCCTCTTCTTCCTCTTCTACTTCTTCTTCTTCCTCCTCTTCTTTTTTTAAATAGCAAAAGAGGGCCTGCCAAGCAGGTAAAATGCAGCCCTCCCCCACCTCCTAGATCAGCCGTACATCCCCACCCCCAGGCTAGTTTGCAAAATGCCCTTTGGCCTAGGGAGCAAACCAAAACCAAAGCAAGCATTAAACATAGTTCTTCCAGGAATGGGGAAAATCCAGGGGAAGACCGGGGCAACCGGGTGGACTCCCTAAGGTGAATGCCTTGTTCCTGCAGGATAATTTCCTGAGGTTAGTTGATGGGGAGCCTTTAATTTTTGCTCCTAGTTTGGCTCTAGAAACTCTCCTTTTCACATCCTTTTCAGCAGGAAGTTATTTGTAAGGTGAAGCAAAACTCACCACCTTTTCTTTGGTCTTTTGTAGATGCTAATGCCATATATATATATATATATATATATATATATATATATATATTTACCACGATGATTTTCATTTTCTTTTAAAGGAAACAAACATACTTTTGAGGAATTAGTCTACATCTCTTCCTGCATGCAAACAAAACTATCATTCTCATATCAACAGAGACTTCCAATTCTTGGGACTGAAACTTTGAGGAATTTCTAGACCATTAGAAGTCACCCACACACAGATAAGATAAAAATCCACACACCAGCCCATCTAGTTTGTGTTATTGCTGTTTAGTGGTGGCTCCTTGTTGTTGATTTTAAAATAAACAACCATTATTGAGATTACTCCACTGTAATCAAGTAAGCCAGTAGGAAAGGACACCCACTTTAAAAAGTAAATCGCTGATTTAAGAGCAAGCTGCCTTTTCGGAAAAAAGGCAGATGACCTGGCTGTGGAAGATAAAGTACACACATCTTTTAAAAATAATTAAATCTTCATTTCATGGTCTTATTAGGAAACTACTTTTCTAGGAGACCCAAAATAAGCCTGTTTCCTCAAAAAGTCAGAGAAAGAGCCCTTTCCTGCATTTTCCTCATGTCTGTGAGTGTTGAGCTTTAAACATAGGAATCAGTGACTCTAGGACCATGTAGTGCCTTTACAAAATTATATTCTATCACCTGAAAACATTTAAATGTAAAAATGCAATCTGTCAATGCAGGTAACTTTTGTTTTCTCTCACTAAGGCTTAACTTTTTGAACAAATGGGACATTTATAGCATCTTAGGAAATCCAGGTATTGTCATTAATCATAAGACAACCAAAATGAAATAAACTGTTCTAAGAATAATTCCCATAGCAGAATGGGCAAACAGCTAATGGGGCTACCAGAAATGGAAAGAATACCTTGTATTTGCAAGTTACTGAATACCATTTGGTACATTTTCCCAACAGAAGTCCCCACTCAAGTTTTGCTGTTGTTGGCTGGCTTGTAGGAGTACTGTGGGGATGAAATTTGTGTTGACTATTTAATTTCTTTCCTTTTGATGGTATCACTCTGGAATGCCTCGGCCTCCATGCTGCTCATTCTCCAGCTCCTATAAACTGAAACTATTGATTCTCTGAGGGCTGGAGACCAAGTGTCAAAGCTGGAGGCTGATATTTTATGTCAGAAATTCTATAGGGTATATTTGTTTTAAAGTATGCTTACTCTATCTCATGGTCCACCCACACTCAAGATCTGCAGGCTTCAAATATACTCTCAGTTTATAATTTCGTAACAGTGATTCTATAACCAATAAGAAAAGTACTAGTCTAAATATAGTAGTCATCATACTTTGAACTTTCTTGACTTAGCAGTAATTAAAGACCACAAATGACAGACTTCCAGTGTGTGCATGTCACACTTTTTACAGATTGATTTTGCAGGACAGCTCACTGCACCCAAATTCTGTATTGCCTTCCAAAGAGGAAAGAACTCAGACTGAGAAGCCAATTGTTCAGCTTTCTGGTGCTGTAACTGTAACTTGTACTGGTCTTTGGAATTACACACAAACATGAATTCAAGGATAACATCCCCCAATTTTTGCTTTGACCATATCTATCATGCCAATAAAAAAGGATTCTGTGCACTTACATCTGGCAACATTCAAGAAGGAAAGGAAGGGAGGCAGTTCAAAGCATCTGTTTACTCCATCCAAATGTATTTGGATGCAGGTATGCTCAGCCTCTGTCTTTTACAATAAGAGTCAAACCACAGAGCATATACAGCAATTAGGGCTGAGACCATCCAGATCTATCTGAAACATTTATAGACAAAAGAAAATTTTCAAAGGGAGTAGGAATTAAAAGGTTAAGGGGGAAAAAAGACTGAATTTCCATGAGAAATAGTGACTTAAATTCACACAGTAAACATTTCATTGATGTTTTGTTTTGTTTTATGATTTATGATCTATAGATGCAGCTCCTTAGGTTTCAGATGGCAAAGATCTGAGATACATAATTTGTCAGGCTAAGGGAGGTGGACCTGAATTTATTAAACTTTCATTAAAATAGCAGTTGATCTCTGCTTCACTTTCTTAAACCTGAAACTTTTTGCACTTGCTCTGTAACAAGTTTGTAAAGTTTTGTTGTCATTTAGGAAGAAATCTACCAGTGTTTTGCACAGAACCTCTCTGGCGTCATCACATGGTATTACAACAAAACACTACACCCAATAAATGCATTTCTTTCAGGCAAAAAACATTACAAGTGAAAATGTCAACAAAACCATTCATTTCTGTTAACCGTTCTTCAATCTGGAATAAGTAGAAATGTATGGAACCAGGAATTTTAAACAGTGTTTTTAATTGAAAATAAAGCTAAAGCATGCTTTTCAACAGTGCAAATTTCCATAATTTTGATTTACTGCTTCCATCATCACAACATAGTACACCAGCATGGCCCTTACCAAGGGCTAGACCCTAGCCATTTGCATGTTGAACTACTTTGATTTTAAGTGCAAACATAGATAGTCACCTCTGATTGTCACTTGCAGTAGAAACTCTCCTGCTCTATACACAGGATGGTCTGAAAACAGAAGTTTAGAGAGATGCAGAAAAAGTAAAATGTAATAAAAATCCAAGTGCCTGAGATCTGGTACCAAAAAGCCCTGAAATAACTGCTATTTTTTTTTTCATTTTACTTTCCTTGGTTGTATTTAATGCTTTGTCACTATGAGGAGTCAGACCATAAAATATCCTGCTCTTATTTTAATTGTTTTGCAAGTTTGAATTTTAAGTGTTTTGCAAATTTGAGGAGTCATGTTCAGACTACAAGGTAAGCAGGACAATAGTACTAGTCACCTTATTAAAAACCTTTGGATGACAACACAAAAAGGACTCTTCCAATTGCAAAGAATGACTGTAAAAGTAAAATCACACCCTTTACAAAAAAAAAAATACAATCTCCTATTTATTATACTCAGTATATATGAGGCAGCTTTTACCAGCATTCAATCAGGACTCCCCAATCTTTCTACTCAAAAAAAGGAAAAATTAAGTGCAACTACTTTTGGAGAGGGACTGAGCAGAGAAAAAGAAAAAGATACCCCACAAAGGAGCTCCAGAGAGAAAATTTTGGGCTCACAGAAACTTCTTGCTACCTCACTGTGTAACCATGTAACCTAACAAACTTTCACTGAATGAAGTTACACTTTCAGGTCTGAAATCTAGTGCATAAACTTAATGGCTCATTGTAATATTTATTATTCAACCTTTTGACATTTATTTGTAGCAGTTGAATTGAGGTACCGGGTGCATTATTAGCATTAAAACAGTAAAGTGTTCCAGCTCTACCATAATAACTGAGTTTTACTTGAGTCTTTAGCCTGAAGTAGTCTGTGGAATGTAAACCAAGCATTCTCCCACCCCGCCCCCACCCTACTAAAAGGAAAAAAAAAAAAACAAAACCCGCAATGGAAAAAAAAAAAGTAATCCGATTTCTGTCTTCAAAATGTGATAAACCAGGACTCCAAAGGGGGTGTAACACATTAATGGACTTGTACAAACCATCCTGTGCAGTTTACAACAAAAGGAAGGTAAAATGGTTCAAGAAAATATCTTCCAAAACACTTCTATGAATTAAATTTCCTGAATTTGTGACTAGGTGGAAGAGGTATTGCAGAACCGCCCAGCTGCCATTTCCAGATAGGATGGGCCTTGTGAGGAGGTTGGGAATCCTTAGTGGTGTTTAAGGAATATGCAGGCCACAAATCCCCATCCTTCCCAATAATGAGTGATGGTGGACAAGGAAAATTTGCCATGAAATTAAATGGCCTTTTCACTGCTGATGCTACATTGCTGGCTACCTTTTTGCGTCTGTTTATAACTGTAAAATCATCCAGTGTTCCTTCATGTGTCTCAGTTTTACCTGTAGGACGAGGACTTCTAGCTGATTTCAAATTTGGTTTGACTGGAGGTGTCTGAAGTACAGGTCGCTTTCCCAGTACTAGTGTCCGGTAATTTTTTCTCACCCTGGCACCAAATTTATATTCCCCATCCTCAGGTTTTGGAGAACTTAAAGTGCATGAAAGGCCCTGACTCGGAGCCAGTGGATTTAAGGAAGGAGTTTCTTCTTCAGGGCATGCAAACCCTTCCTTGGCTGTGGTTAGCAAGGCGTCCTCCTCTTTACTTCCAGTCACACTGTAAAACTCACCCTTTGTATCATTGCACTCACACTTTAGCTTATTTGTAATAAGGTCATGTTCATATTCTTCATTAGCACTACTGTCTTCGACTTTTATTTTAATATTGTGCAGAAGTGGCAGTGTCTTGTCGCCTGTATCAGTGCAGGGATTCTCCTCTTTCGCTGCTGCTGCTGCATCCACTCCAGAATCAGTCTGCAAATAGGGCAAATCCGTAGCAAATTCAGTACAAGGGGGGATTTTGGAATCTTTTTCTGAATTTGCTGCTGCACGTGAAGAATCATTGTTGAAGAACCTAGCAGCTATTGTGTTGTTATCTGCACAGTGTGTAGTAGGAATTGCTTGCAGGCATTTCCTAGTTTCTCGGAGTATTCTTTGTTGTGGAAATACATTGTTTGTCTTTGGGCTAGGTGAAGAGGCCCCCTCTGCCAGGCAGTTAATTGTCAGGTCAGTTCTCTTTACAGTACTGGAAATTTCAGAGTGTGGGAATGTAATCGAAGATACCCTATCGTTCCTTATCTCTGTGAAACAACTCCCCAGGCTGGCCGAGCAGTACACCGGAGACGCTTTGGGGGCCCAGCTCTGCAGAGTCCACTCCTCCGCCGACTCGGCTTTGACACTACTCTTGAGGTCGGGAAGTCGGTCGGCATCCTCGAAAGCTGTGGGGTTGGTTGCAGCAGCGGCGGAGGCCAGATGGTACAAGAAGTTGGCCTGCGCCTGTACGCTGGGCGGCTTGCAGAAGCTGGTGCGCCTGAAACGGATGCTCTGCACTGACACTTGGCTGGAGCCGGAGCTGGAGTCCGACTCCGAGGACGAATCCTCCTCCTCCGAGCTGACTTCACTGGAATCTGAGGCCCCACTGCCCCCCTCCTCCTCTTCCTCCTCTTCCTCCTCCTCCTCTTCTCCCTCCTCCTCTTCCTCCGAGGACACAGAGTTGCTGGAGCTGGACAAACTGGAGCCAAAATCGGAGTCGTTGGCTGCGTGGTCCGAGTAGGAGCTGGACTCCGAGTCGCTGCTGCAACTCTCGGGAAAACTGCCCAGATGGGGCTGCGGCCGGTGGTGATGAGGGGGGTGGTGACTCTGCGGCGGCTGTTGGGCCCGGTGGTGGTGGTGGTGGTGGTGGTGATGGTGGTGGTGGTGGTGGTGGTGATGGTGGTGGGGAGGAGGGCAGAAGCTGTTAACCAGATGAAACCTCTCCAGGCAAGTGGCCCCGGCGGCCGCCGCCACCGCTTTGGCTTTGTAGGACCTGGGCAGCAGCAGCAGGCGGCGGGAGCCGGCGGGAGGCGCGAGCAGGCAGTCCTTGGCGCCCCCGCGCTTGCGCTTGCAGCGATAGGTCAAGCTCACCGGGCCGCCGGCGCCTGCAGCCGACTTGGGCTGGGGCCCGGCCGCGGACGCCTGGTAGTAGGCGGCGGCGGCGGCGGCGGCGGCAGCGGCGGCGGCGGCGGCAGCAGCGGCGGCCGGGTGCTTGCTGCACAGCAGGGTCCGAAAATAAGCCGGGTCCGAGTGGAAAGCAACGTAGTTTCCCTGGAGCGGAGCAGTTTCATAGTTTAGAGGGGATTTGCAAGGCGAGCGCACGATTTCTGGGTAGTGCGAGCCCGGGTATTTGCTAAAAATCTGAGGTAGATGGGCGGTGGGGCGCGCAGCGGCGGCGCCCGGGCGCGGGGACTGCGCGCTGATTGGCAGGGGCCGCGCGGCTCCGCTCAGGCCCCGCCAAAGTTGGTGCCTGTCCTTCCAGAAAGCCGGGCGGGGGGTGGCGGCGGCAGCGGCGCGCTCTGGCGGTGGCGCCTTTGTGGCCAGGGCCCGGCCGACCCTCCTGCGCTTGGTCTTGAGGACCCGCTCGGTTTTGCAGGAGGTATAGAGCGCTTCCACGTCTTCCCGGGAGATGAGCGTGCATTTGGCGGCGTGGAAGGCGATGCTGTTGATGGCCTTGAGTTTCCGCAACTCCTCCAGATCGCAGTGGTGCTTTTTCACTTTCAGATGATCCATGCGCTTGTGCACGGTCGTCCTCGGGATGTTTTTCAGCAGATCCGTGAAGACTTGGGAGAGGGCAAACATTTGCTTTCCTTTAATGATGAGGTAGCCGAGCCTCACGCCATCCACCTCTTCAAAACCTGACTTCAGGTCTCCCATCTCGGGAACTAAATGATCCCCACCATTTGCAGCAAATATATACGTGACGCATACATACACATGTATGTATGTTAATCCTCCACCAGATGCTGCGTGTGTCTCAAGGCATCCTGCTAATAAAATAACAAAGACTGTTATTCCCGGCGAAGGGAGTGCCAAACTCTAGGCGAAATTATTGGGGGGGAAAAAACAACAACAACATGAAATTACACTGACTTGATTCTTGCTTTTTTTTTGGTTTTCGTTTTTTTAAAAAAGAGGGAAAAAACCATCCAGTTTCTGATCTGCCAGTGTGTTAGTGTAAGTCCCCGATGCAGATCAGTACCTGGGCCCCTCTATTTCTTCCTTCTCCATTGGAGCACTTTGATAATGGAATGTGAAGGGAGAAAGAGAAAAGAAATGCAGCTGCTATTCCCGTCGCTGCTTTAGCTACAAATAAAATGACAGAGTGAAGTGAGCTCGTCCGGAGACACCTTCATCAATTAATTCCCCTAAAGCCAGCGCTGATTGGACACTCCTGACAGGTGATGCAATAAAAATTGATATTCCACCCCTTCCCCCCAAAATCTCCCACTAATTAGCATACCCTTATACTGCCACCTCCCCTCCCAAAGTAAATAATACAGTCGGTATATAAATCTTTCCATTAAACTATCGGAGCTCAGAAACAGCCTGACTCACAGACTTCATCTGAACCAGTGTGTGTACGCTTAAAAAAAAAAAAAAAAAAAAACACTGTATACTCGCCTTTAAAGGAATATTGCCTATTTTTTGCTTTATTTGCATTTTACCGCTACACTATTATCATTTCAAAGAAAGCATTTAAAAAACATTATCAAGCCTAAATAGATATACCCCACCCCCCTTTTCCTTTGGAAAATGGAGCGTAAGTGAAAATGTGCAGAATAGCCTGGTATTTCCCTTATGGGAATGGAGAAGGAGACCGGCTGCGAGCTCCAAAGTTAAACCCGCGCGGTGAACCGCCCCAGTATGGACTTACGTTTTGAATTTCGCTCGATTTTCCTTTTTTTTTTCCCCCTCCTGCAATGCCTTTTTACAACCAGAAACAAAGTTATTTGACCAATGAAGCAGTTCAGGGCTCCAGCTCCGAAACACTGTAACAATTCAACTGGATTTGGGTTCACTGCTGGGGGGTGGTGTTGGGAGGAGGTAGTTTCACGTCAGACCCATAACAAAGCATAGATAAGCTAGAAATGTGTACACTTTTCACAACTAACCAGGCTGGATTGGAGGAGGGATCGTCCTAGAGTCCCCAGCTCAGCCTTTGCCTAGGTCCTGTTCACCGCAGGTCAGAATTCCAGGGAGTAGCTTGCTTCTGCAGCAAAGAAAAGAAAACGTAAAATGCCCAAAGTACTTCCAGAGGTTTTACGTAATAACGATGAAAAGAAAGTGCTGATGTACAATGCAGACTATTTCAGTGGTCTGTGATGCTTTTACTTGGTAGTTTAAATGAATCTTCCACAACTCCCATTTTTTTCCCCATGAAAGCCAAGCATCTGCTTTTTTAAAAATCACTTTGGATGAATATCAATATTGTTTAACCTCTTCTTACTCAAATTAAGGCATATTTTGATGTCATTTTCAAGGATATCCAAAATATTGCCAAATGAGAGCAAGGGTCTTTCCAGTTGTGTTACCACGATCCCAAGGCGGTTTGTTGGCTGCTTTGCAAAATTCGGCAAAATCTTCTTAACCGTTAGGTGTTTGCAACTACAGCATAAATGTAACCCAAGCATTTATGTTTCCTTGTTCCTCCAAAAATATACACATCCTTGAGGGTAAAAGAATAAACGGATATTTTTGAGCCTACAAGAAAAAAACGTCATACAATAATTTCTTCCTTCACGTTCAAAAGTTCCAGCTTCCACTCCTCTAGTCTGGCTAGCAAAAGCAGGTATGGCTCCAAAAAAGAAAAAAAAGATATAGAAGATAAAAAAAAAAAAAAAAAACCAAAAAACAGGAACCTTATACAAAAAGGTAGTTTGCATGAAATCTCGTCATAGATCCCCACCCCCCACCCTCATCTCCCTTGTAATTTCCCAGGAATTTTGAAGAGAATTGGGAATTTCAAGAAGTGCATCCGGAAATTAAGGAAGTCTATTTAAGAGAGTCTGTAACTCAGAGGTTGGGATTTGAAAAGTCAGCCCTGGACTACTGTTGCACTCAGCACAGATGTAATCGCCGCTCTTCAACTTAATCAATGTGTGTACAAACCGCGATGTCTAGTTCTTGCCTTTGAAATCTAAGGCTAGCATTTCCATCCAAGAAATCAGAGCTACAGCAAATTACATTTTTGTCCCTTGAATGAGAGAAGGATCATTGAATGGATCTCGTGATATTTCAGGCTTTAAACGTAACCGAGAGGCAGCAATGAACAATGCCTCGTCACAGCTAATACCATCCACCGAGTTGGCTTTCTTTTGCATCTGGATCCATCACATCGCGTTTTTCTCTTTCACTTTCGCAGGAGGGAAAATGCAGAAGGTTTAAGCAGAAAGCAAAGTTTCCAGGAAAAGCAGATGCTGGTGTTTGTTTTTTAAGGTAGAATGACCAGAGTCTTTCTATTGCCAGCAACAATAATGTCGTTTTAAAATTCCTCCTGATGCACTTATATACTGCCAGCCTCTTCCTCCCACCCCACCCCCGTCCAATTCCCCTCCCCCAGCCTTAAGATTTCGACCAAAGAATCAAACAGCCAAGAAATAGTAAACTCAGAAAAAGCCTTTGAGAAGACATTACAAAAGACTGGCTAGAGTGTTGTCCCCCCCAACCCCCCCACCCGCCTTTTTTTTCTTTTTGGCCAGGTAGTTCTAGTTGTTCTTGATTCCTATTTAGATTTGCGGGCCCGCACACACACACACACACACACACACACACACACACAGGCATACACACACACACACACACACACACACACACTCCTATTCCTCCTGCATATGGCAACATGATTTAGTAACCATTTCAAAATTACCTTCTTTTCCTCTCCCTTCCTCTCCTTCAACCTTTAAAATACTGGCAATATAGGTGATTTTTAAAACTAGTAGACTATTAAGTATTTTTTTAACTAAGGGTACAATCTGGTGGGTCAAAAAGAAATAAAAGCTGGGGGATTTGGGAATTTGTCTATATGTACAATTTATGGGAATATCTTTGTATGTGCACCCAGACATCTTTACACTTATACATTTTTAATACTCCTATTACACATCTTCCTTCTTGTCTAATACATTCTTTTGTTCCTTTAACTTCCCCCATCGTTTTGTGTTTGTGTGTATGTGTGTGTGTGTGAAGGCGTGAGCACGCGCATTCACACACATACACAGAGAATGTGACAGACAGCTTTCTTGCGGCCATCAGCACACGTTGCATATCCGGGGTCTTCTCCAGGCACATTGGGGGTCGATCCCGATAAAAAGATCTAGGAGAGGCCCCTGAGCGCTCACACATGAAAGGCAGGGGACTTTAAGATGGATTTGCATGCACGCAGGGGAGTTCGATCAATAGCTACCAACATTTATGGCTTAGATTATTAATGTGAAAGCTGGCCAAAAGAATGGGGATGAAAAATTAAAGGTGTCTGTTATCAATTATGCTTAAAGTTATGCAATAATTTACTTACTTTGCCTGGATGTGCAGATCCAGATGTATAAAGTACTATTCTTCAAAAGCCAGGGGATTTCTTTGATAAATTTGTTGACCATGTCAGCCGCCTCTACAATTAAAGATGAACCCAATTCAGATGATGGACTGTATTCAAATTCTTTTTTAAGAAAAGATATATCAACTTCTGTGTTTCTCAAACGCATATACATTTGTTGGTGGATATGCCCAAATTAACATTATGTGTATATCCATCTCTGAGGGGCCAGGGAATTTACTTATTGAGAATTTAGGTTTATATATGAAAGACTTTGAGTTTATTAGTTAAATGTGATTATTGACTCTGTGAGGAATGCATAATCTACACACTATCATAAAAAGTATTTTAGCTTTGAAAACAAAGCTACTTGCTAAAGGAGAATTCTCTGTGGCAAATACAGATAGAAACACATTCTTAATGTTCACTTACTAATGTATTTATTGTAAAAAATCAGCAATTCCAGTTTAAAAAGGGATGGGCCATGAAAATATGAACATATTTGTCTTTACTTATCCTGTATGAATGTGCCAAATTTACCTTCAGATTATCTATTTTGATTTATTTTTACCGTATTTTATGTTTAAATACCATTGCAATTCAGTCTGACCTCTTTCTTCTGGGGCAAAGTAATGCACACGACATTTACAGTCTTAAATGGTTAGCTGGGAAATGCAATAGCAATTTGCAGAAGTAGTTTACTAATGGGGAAAGTTCTTTTGAAAACCTGAAGGAAAACCTAAGAGTACTTTTGTATTTCTACACTACAACTGTCATATAATTAAAGTGCTGAAGAGCATTAAAATAATCCTTTTCCTTCCAAGCTTTCATCCATACATATGTAATTTAAATGAGGATCACTGCACCCCCCCATCACCATTCCAACTGCCTAACTCTTCACCATATACATTTGTTTTAGTGATTGCTGGGCACATTTTGTTCAAAGTGAATTCAGACAGAAAAGACCAAGGAACATCACAAAAGCCTCCAACAATGTAAGTATACTAGTTAGAAGAATAAAAGAAGACTTTTGTACTGTTAGCTAAAAGTAACTATAATACTTACAACATAAAGACTAAAATAATAATAATTCAAAGCCTCATATGGCTACATTGATTGAGGATATAGGACAATAAAAGCTTGTATGATAATCAACAATTCTTACCTAAATTTATCTAATCGCACATGTTCTCTGCAGTTTTGGAGGAGAACATGAGAATGGAGGAGAAGAAAATGGCTAAATTAAAGAACAACTTAAATTATAAGTTAGTATATTTTCCTTAATTTTTTTCTTTTTGTCTCATCCAAACAAATCATGGCAAGTCTCCAAAAGGGCCCATCCTTCTGTTCTTAAGCATTTAAAAATCCGGTTTTTAACAGAAGTTTGGGACACAGTATATGCCATGTTGTCTACTGACCCATAATCAAAATGCAGTGACCTTCTACCCTTTTTTTGCCCCCTGACTCATCTTGAATTCTATGCAGCCTTTATAAATTTGCAAATCCTTGGAGGTAAAAGGGTTTTTGTGAGGCTTTGTTCTGAAAAAGCCCTAAGAGTGTGCTTTCTGAATTAGACAAAGGTAAAGCAACAAACTCTAGTGGACAAGATTTTATACAGGTGAGCAATAGGCAACTCTTCAGATAACAGATATTGCAAGCTAAAAAGTAGTTATAAACATGGGAGACCAGAAGGTTATGGATTGCATCAAATTAGAGTGTGGTAAAAATAACTTTCATGATGTAAGAAATGGTTAGGCCAAATTTTCCTATTCTCGTCTCAAGGGCTATGGGGAATGCAGTGACCAAGGAAGGAATGGGATGGGGGTGGGGGGGTGGTAGTGGAGAGAGAGGGGAGGGAGGAAGGAAGGGAAAGAAAGGAGGGAGACCTGATCTGAATCTACAGGCACATTCCCTTATCTTTCCTGCTATCAGCCAGTTTAAAGGACACCATAATTATGATGGTGATAAAACAATGCCTGCTTCTGTGTGCTGAATAAATAAAGAATGTTTACAGCTCAAGAATCTTTTAATTCCAATTAAATGCTATCAAAGAAAAGCCAGTTTTCCTACTACAACTGCCTTTCCCCCCAATTATCTTGTTTTGTTGCAGTATTTTTCTATGAGACACCAGGGTCTCTCACAATTGATCTTGAATGTAGAAAAAAAAAATCTGAGAAAGTAGAGTTTAATGTTGATATAATACACAAATATCAAGAGCCACAATTTATTTGTGTTGTCCCAATTTTTGTTTATTTTCCACAAGGGCCGAATGTATAGAGACTGAAGTGATGACACTAAGTGTTGAGGCCTACCTATGGGCTGCTGAAGCCATACTGAAATTTTGAGCACCCATGAGGGGAGAAGGGAAAGATAAGACATGTGGGGCCTGATGGCCTCTGTAAAGGGAATCCTCTGGTTCTGTTCCCCTGGCTTCAGCCCAAATCCTTCTAGGAGCACTGGAGCCAATCACTGTCTTCCACTGCTGCAGCTACTGGGCACACACAAAAAAGCGGGAGATAAAAAAATCCCAAGTTCACATTTATGGATACACAAGGATCATTTCATATTCATGACTTCAACAAATCACATCATAATCAGATTTAAACAAGGTTTGGGCAGTAATGCCCACCAGGCTGGGCACTACACTGACAAACATCACATGCTAAGCAGAAAAGTCGCTTTTTTATTTCAAAATCATAGGATGAAAATTAAGTCTTTTAACTTTGAAAAGCTCAGTTTTCACTTTTGAGGCCAATTTTTACAGTCATAGATGCCTCTTTTTAAGTTATTCCTCAACAAGATAATTCAAACTGCTATTCTCTTCCTTTCTCAGTTCTAGCAGTGTTTTGTTTGTGTTTTTAAAGCACACATGAACAAACATTATGGAAAACTCGCTCGTTCAGTTAAATGCCCATACAAACCTGCCTTTTTACCACATCTGTCTAAGTAGCACATTGCTAAGAATAAATTAAAAAAAAAAACTTTCCTCTTAGAAAAATCTAATATTTCTTGGTAAATTCTATTTGGTGATTGTGGTACAAAAATATAGTGGTAAAAAATGTCAGGGTATTTATAAGTTTGCTGGGTAGTCGCAGGCCCCTTTCCTATTGAAAGTTTAGAGCTCCAATACCCTCAATTCTACAGGCAGAATTAGGATGGACTTAGAGGGTCCTAAACGTGACCGATTCACTAAGGCGGGGGTCTACAGCTTGCAGCAACGTGCTCGGCAACTTAATCCTACGCTAAAAGAGGGCAGAGATCGAAAAAGCATGGAATACAAACTCTCCAGACATCCCTAGTTACTTTCAAGGTGGATTGTGTATTTTAAGGCTGATGGGAACGTCTGTTTCGTGGAGCAAAAAGAAGAGAAGGTAAGTGTTTGTCCTTGTATTCACCAGTTCGTAGAGAAACAATGAAAGAACAAAGAGAACCACTTCTCCATCTGAACATTTTCTGTCTCTCCCTCCGTTTCAAGCCAAAAATCTTGCGAGGGGATTCGCTTTACTCTACCTTAAGTAGTTGTTGTTAGGCTTTTTGAACTGAGAATGAGAAAAAAGTTGAGCGGCGTTGTAAATAAAGACTAAATAATAATAATGAAGGCTTGCTGTGGTGACTCTCCACAGCGCCGGTGGCAGCAACTTACAGAAGTTGCTAGATGCGTGAAGGCAAAGCCCAAGAAATAACCTTTACATTCCAGATTTAAAACTCAGGCATTGAATTCACCTTTCTTGCTGTCTGAAAGGCTTTCTGCGCACAAAATGGGTAGATACTGTCAATGGGAAGAGATCGCTGTACTATTTAGGTCGAAAAAAGTGTACTCTGTTGCTATCTGGAAAATAATTTTTAAAAAGGAAAAGGAATTCAAGTCCTGACGCTACTCTTTTTCCTGATAGAGGAAATGGCAGCGGTGGCTGGGCAAGGAGAGGAAGTCGTATTTAAATGTATTTGCTTTTGGGGTACGGTGGTTAATGGCAAGTCTGCTTTTGTGGATCTGTGTGGCTGAATGAGTAAGTGACCGAGTGCCGTCGCATTATATAAATGGATCGGGGTGTGTGTGTGTGTGTGTGTGTGTGTGTGTGAGCCCCCAAAACCGGCCAGCACGTGAAACACATTTTTTACTGCCCCCCAAGCGACCACCACCCCCCTCCCCCAAACCCGTATATTACCTGCCCAGTTACAGTGTGACACATGTTTATGTTTATAGTCCTGGTTTGTAGTAGTGTCAAGAGCCGCAGCGAGAGGAGAAGGAGGAGAGAGGAGAGGGAGGAGTAAATGCAACCACCCCCACTTGTTGTTAAAGCAAATTTACTGCGTTATTGCAAGCCGGTACGGGGGGCTGGGAAGTGAGTTGAGAGGAAGGGTAGATAAAGTTGGGTTGTGTGTTGGTGGTGGCAGGGGGGTGGGGTTAGCAGATCTGGGATGGAGCTACTCTCTCCACCGGCCCAGGAAAAGCAGCTCGGTCAATAGGGGAGCATGCTGGCGCGGTGGAAAACAAAAAGGTTCCTCCTGCTCGCTGTGTTCACGTGGGGGGGGGTGGGCGGTTCTGCACGCGGGGCTCCAGGGCCCTGACCTCTGACCCCGGCTCCTCTCTGCGCTCTCCCGGTGCCGCGCGGCCACTTTTTACCCAGGATCCTCCGCGCGGGCCGTGCTCGTGCCGAGCTCGAGTCCTTCTTAATCCTCCAGCCCCGTATTTCCATACCCACCCCCCCGCCGCCAGCCCCGGGGGAGGATTTTCCGGCAGGGAACCCCCGCCCCACCCCCACCCCACCCCACCCCACCCCCACCTCGAAAGCCCGGGCCCTTGCGGCCGTGGTGAGGCCGTTGGAGCGGGGAGTGCAGAGTCGGCTTCCCCTGCCGGGCCGGCCTGCGGGGGAGGGGCAAGGGGGAGGGGGCCGGCGGCCCAGCCCCGTGGCCCGGCGGAGGCCTGGACCTGTTGACTGCTATTGGTCCGCCTCGTCCCGCGCCCTCTCCCTGCCCGTCGCGGCCCCAGTCCCAGCGCGGAAAGCAAGGGAGGAAAGGAGGATGGCTGTTCTCTCCCCCTCCCTCCAACTTAATTTTTTTCTTGGGGATAGAGAAGGCAAAGTAGTCTCTGCTGCCCCATCCTTGCTCATCAAGTCGTGCGCAGGCCCATCGCCCTCCTGGCCCCGCTATTTTCAATCTCTCTTCCCCAGACTTGCTTTTCCGCTCGCAGCCCAAGGGCCCTGGACGCCCCGGTCGCGCAACACCCCCAGCTTGGCCTGGCTGCGTCCCCAGCGAACTGCGTTGCTTTTCTTCCCTAGAAGCTCCCTCGTCCACCTTCCACTTTTTCCTCGTCCCAGGAGGCGTAAGATGAAACCTCTGATTTGCTGCCTGCTGCCGGACACATTCTCTGCTCTCTCGTCAAAACGCATTTGATGGAGAGAAAAATAACAGTATTTGAATAAAAAGAGAGGAGAGAGTTCTTTTGGCAGTTTAGAGGACGTGGCGTTAAATTAAAAATACGATATGTATTTAAAGTTAAAGGTTTTATTGGATTTGCTGTATTTACTTATAGATTTGGGGTTTCCTGAGGAATATTTTCCGGTAGGAAATGGCAAATTAAAATTAAGGTTGAAGTAAGACATTTCAACCACTTCCGAAAATAAAGGGGAAATTGAAAAAATATATGAACGAAATAGCGGGAAGGCGGCTGCAGCGGAAGCTGGAATAGCGGAAGGCAGCGCCTGGGTGCTGGGGTCCGAGGAGAGAGGCCGGCCTGGGAGGGAAGGAGGCGGCGGGCCGGGCCACGGGCCGCGGCGCTTGGGGGGCCGGACGCGGCGGGCAGGGCAGGCGCGGGAACGCGGGCGGGGAGGGCGCGGGGGGCGGGGGCCGGGCGCGCGGCCCGCGCCGCCGAGGAAGCGGGAGCCGGGCTCCCCTCGCCGGGTCGCCCCCATTGTTCGGCCCGCGCGCGGCTGTTCGCCCGGCGCGCCCTTCCCGAAGGAGGGGTCCTGTGGCCCAACCCGACCCCCACCCCGGCCTCCCCGAACTCCAAGGACCGGGCCTGGCCGGGTCGGGGCGGCAAGTCTAGCAGACTCCGCCAGCGAGGGGTTCTCAACTCCAGAGGTCTTGGAGAGGAGGCTTTCCAATGTGCCGCTAAATTGGCGGAAGCTGGGCAAGCCTGCAACTCACACATTAAAGAGGGAAAACAGCCTACTTATGCTTATAAAGTGCTAACTAGATGGAGACAAATGTGGGCTTCCTTTTTTCTGGATCCGAAGAGTTAGGGAAGATTCGACCATGTTGTAAATGTCTTTAAATGTATGAATTCGGGGTTCAAAGGAGTTCGGAAAAGCACGTTTCGCAGTCTCTATTTGTTATTATTCAGCTCTTTGTTGTGTGTAAGAAATCTAATTTTAAAAGGACTGAGTTACCCCTAACAAAAACAGGCTTGGTTTCTTAACGTGAAATGCATTTTCAAAGTAACAGTGAAATTCAAAAGGGAAAAACGTATCATTTGCTTTTAAACCCTGTTTTGGAAACAAATAATTGCAACCCACGTACGAAATTCTCTCTTTTCGTTTGTGAGGCATGTGGAAAAAATATTTCTGGTAAACGTCACAGTTTAAAAAAATGAAGATTTCCAACAAGTGCTCGCGGGTCTTGAAGACAAGACCAAAGTCATCATGCATGAAAACTCATGAAGAAATAATTTCAATCCTTTGGCCCAAACCTTACTAGGGCAAGGGAGTAATTTACACTTAGATTTATAATAGACTTTGCGGAAATTCCATCTAAAATACCCATTACAAGTCTGTGTATGCAGCACTGTTTCCCAAGGTGGATTTTTAAAAACCAATTAGAATTGATCTCTAATGGAATATTATATTTACACGTCATCATGAAAACATAATTTGACAAGAGTTTTGAATTACAAGAAAGAAGTTAACAGATGATGTTCATAAACAGCGTCTGTTTGCAGAGAACCCTTAAGAGTTAGTTAAAGGTAGTGGTGGTTGTGATTTTGCATTTGAAATGCTATAGAAGTGGTTTGCATTTTAATACTTTCATTTTGCGGATCTTCTTCCTAAACTTGTATTTCCTCATGGAAATCATTCAGTTATTTCGAGGTATAGAGAGAAATTCTAATATAAGAAATCATTTGAAATCTAACTATGGAAAGGTTTGAACAGAAAAAAATTGGTGTGGAAAATTAAGTATTCTCAATCTGTTCATTTCTTAAACACTCATCCTCCCATAGTCCCCCCTCCCTAACTACTTGGATTCAATTTACATTTTTTTATTTTTAAGTCTTCCAATATTTAGAATAGCTTTATAAGTTTATTTGCTATGTAGTTGATTGTAGAAGGTGTATCTTTTTACACCTTTCAGAGTTTCAGGCATTTTAATTTTTTTGGTTTCATTTAAAATTAAACAAAATGTTACAAGTCATGATATACTTGTGAGAAAAACAACAAATGGGTGGAAAAACGGACATGAATGGGGTTGGGGATGGAGAGGGACATATATAATATTTCTGGTCAATGTTTGAAATAACCTTTCTTTAATTTTATGTCATATTTTCTACTTCTGATTGCATCAATGATCACTGCTTTTTAAAATTGGGGTAAAAAGTGTCACCATATAAAAATTACATACATTCTAGGTCTTAAGCGCCATAGTAAAGTAAGACTGACAAAAAGTGATTGGGGGCTTGTGTCTTTAATTCGCCAGGAATGTTAAGCTTCATAAGATTTACCCTGTGGGTCCAATAGGTCCTTGACACTGTTACTGTACAATTTCAAGAGGTAAATATACACATTATAGTTTTAAAAAATCTAAGATGTACTAGGCAAACTGTTTATTAATTGAAGGAATACAAAATGAATTTGTCAACCTCATTCTTTCTGGGACACAATGCAGTTAATTAACATATTCTTGGGCTTGTTTCTGGATTTGGTAAGCAGTGGCCCCTTTCAGAGGGGAAAACATTTAAATCTTAAAAAGTGATTTTTTTTTTTTTTGGTCCAAATAGTATTTAGCAATTTAGTTTAATAGTTTCTCCTCCCCCCACCCTCCTCCTCCTCCTCCTCCTCCTCCTCCTCCTCCTCCTCCTCCTCCTCCTCCTCCTTCCTTCTTTCTCCTCTTCCTCCTCCTCCTTTTTCTTTTTTTTTTTTTTGGTGCAAGATATGTTTCATTTACTTTCAAGGTTCTCTTTCATTTCAAATCTGATTTTCCTCTTTTCTATGTCCAGAATCTTTTCACTTAGATAACCTTATTGTATACTATAAAAAGATACCCACATATGTCACTTTAATCATAACAGGAATGCAGATATTCAGTGTCAGTAAAAAAAAGAACATGGACCTTACACTCTACTCTTACATTATAAGTCCAAGTGTAACACCTTAAAGTATTGTTGTATCATGAAAAAAGCAATAGTCCAACTCTGAAATGTTATTGAGGTTTATATAATGCTTGGACCATCTACAGGCATCTTTTAGATAATATTTTTCTGCTGGTAATTACATGGTGTTTTACCCAAAAATGTCAACAAAGTCAGTATATATCAATTTTATAGCAACGGAGTAGCTCTGAAGCCAAACACAAGACTAACCAAACCAAATCCTTTAAACTAAAATTAGGCTATGAGTCTTAAAAAGTTTTAAAATTTAGATTACGCACAATTTAAATTTCAAAATTACCTAACTAAACTTTTCAACAATTAAGGGTATCTAACAATAATATTAATCATGATTTATTCTAAGTTAGAGTTTGTTTTTAAGACAATAATGACATTTACATGAAAAGGTGGGGAGCATTTGAGGGCCATTTAAATACAGACAGTTCTAAACCACTTGGTAAATAAAAACTTCACCTATATTAATTTCAACTACTGAAAATATTTAAAGAAATCTATTTATCTGAAAATTTCTGTTAATCATTACTTAGAAAATTTTGTTCAGTTGTACATATAAAATAAAGTCTTGCTTTACTCTGAAGAATAAAGCTCAATCTTCGATAAGCTTTTAAACACCAGTATTGTACATCAATGAATATTTATTATGGGCCTACTGTGTGTAAGATACTTGGTAGGTGGTATGGTGAGTAAAGATATCACTTAGTAAGATGAGCACACCTTTATTGAATGGAATTTCCCAAAAGCCATCAACAAAATAGCAATTGAAAACAATGGAAATGAATACCTTTTAATGAAATTTCTATTAATACTGCATAATATAGGTGTCATGTGTAGGTTTGTATTCTTAATGACACAGTATTCACTTATGGTGAGACTTAACAAAAGTAGTTGAAGAAATACCTCAATATTTTAGTCATACTAGTATAAATATATGGCTGATGATAAACTTTTCACATAAAAGGTAAGAAACCTTGGGTACCCAATAAGCAAAACAAAATTTTATTCAGAGATTTCTTTATGTAAAAGAGGACATATCTGAAAGTTTGTACAGATAAGAAATTGCCTTTTTGCGTTTTTTCATCTAATTTATTTAGAAATAAGATTATAATTTCTGATGAGGTTTAGTAGATGAATGAATTCTAAAAATTGCTTTTTATTTATTTATTTAAAACCTTAGTATCAGAGCCAATATGGAATTTTAAACACGTTGTGTAAGTCAAGAACCTGAGTTAAGGAAAATTCATCTAATCTTAACATTATAGAAATATACCTCAAAATCTATACCTCATTATAGAAATATACCTCAATGGATATATATACTAAATATAATATGCACAAACAGAAGGCAAGTAAAACTTTAATTTAAAAAATAAATATAAGCAATACTAACTTCTGAGCCAAATTTGGGTTAAATATTTCTTTCATAGTATCTAATTTATGTAAGAAATGAAGGAAAAGCAAATCCAAAAATTTGGTGCATAGGTTTAGGAATAAAAATTATAAGAAGATATATACCCATAGAGGGAAAAATATAGTTTCCCATTATAGTAGGGTTAGAGGTTTACATCATAAAATACTTTGAGTTTTTTTGTGGTTTACTTCATATAAATAGAGAAATAGATGACTCAGTCCAGTACTGAGTTAGCTGCTATTTGAAGAATATTGGAGACAACAGGCTTTTGTTTTATTCTACAGGTATTAGATACACTTTTTCAAAATATATTTTGAGAATGTAGAATCAGAGTTAAAGGGTAACATTAGTTTAAGATGGAAACTGTCTTTTTCTATGAAGTTATTATATAAATTCCATGGACTATTTAAAAAAAATTACCATGTATTTTAAAAAACTTACTTGAACTTCAACAATTGTGGCAATTTATAAAATTTTAAATCCATTCTGAGGTATGAGAATTAACATACTTAGCCAATTGTCATAATATATGTGTGTGCATGTATATCACACAAAGAAAGGATAAATATAACGCTCACTGCTCTATTTCCCGTATCCAAAAGAGTCTCTGGTTCACAATAAATGTTCAATAAATGTTTACTGAATACATAATTAACTGTATATCAGAACTATTTTATAATACTTGTTTTTCTTTCTTTTCACTTAATATTTTATAGAAATATATTATTACACTTCTGATATATAACATGAGAAAAAGTTCTATATCTGGTACATGAATTAAAATTAGAATAACCCATTTATACCCAGTATGATTTTTATTTTTCATAATTCAACATTTAATATGTGAAATGTCAGTTTTAAGTAATTTGGCTTATTTTGTCAACATTTATTTGCACATCTTTGATAAAATTTCTACATCAGATGCTATTATTTATATATAGGCCTGTTCTTATGAAATAGTGTATTTTCTCTCTTTTTCTAAATTTCAAACTCTTACAAATGATTTTGTTTTGATTTGGAAATAGCAAGTGTTTACCTACATTTCTTTTACTATGTGTTACAGAATAGGGTAAAGTACCCATCCTTCTTTACATATAAATTAATTCTATCACAAGAACTAAGCTCTAATGCACCAAAAATAAAATTAATAAATATTTAAATAATTTAGTGCATTAAGATTTGACTGCAGTGTTCGAGAAGGGAAGTTTCACATTGATTTTAACTCAGAGTTACTCTTCATTAGGAGTCTGAACCTGAGTAGGAATTGGATGTAAAACTGGTAATCCCTTGTAAAAGGGTAAAGATAAAATGCACAGTTAAGATACGTATCACAAAACAATAGTTTTGTTTGAAGGCAGTTTTAGTTTTATAAATATCAATGACATTTTAAGAACATAATTATTATATGTTCAGATATTTATTAATTGTTGCCATGGCCCCCAAAAGAATTTGCATTTCATAAGTATGTAATCTTGTAGTCACATTTTCTAATTGCACTATTAGAGCTAAAATTGAATTCTCATTTTTTTCATGTCTCTTTAGTGTACATGTTTTCCTTATCTTAAACTTTTAGATTTCAATTACTGTAGGTTCCTCACTTGGTTTTAGAATTTTGAATGAATTTGATAATATATGCTTACATGGCATTATATCTATTATTCTTAAATAGATTTCTAGCAATTAACTTGAAATCATGCTACCATTTTTTTTCTTCATGAGAACATTTGGAATGCTTTTAAAGCTTAAACCATTATCTTTTGGTGGCTGTCCAGGAAAACTTGGTTTCCTTCATCCTTTAGCATTGTGTAACTGCATTTTCCAGATCTTTACTTTATATAGCTAATTCCTGATAAACAACCATTTTGTATCTGCAAGATATGAACCAAAGCCATGAATTTACCTTGTTTATGCTTGTCATTTAAACAAAGTATCTACATTCCTATTTCATGTTAAACTTTTACAATTAGACACCTTTGCCTAAAAATCAATATTGGGCTTACAAGGATACATAGGGACTAGGGCAACAGTAGGAAGATTTTACAGCTGGAAACTGCTCAGTATCCAGCTAATTAATCTATTCAGACAGGCCTAATCCATTTTCTATTTGTATATAAGGGGTGAGCCCCCATCTTTCTACCACTTAAATGAACTTAAAATAATAATAAAAAAGAGTGATCTTAAATTTTCAATAGTTAAATTTGGACTACAGAGCCAGAGCAGAGAAATCCTCAATCAAAATTGGACTCCAGTTTCACAGTGTTATCACTTGGTGACTGACTAGAACTTGGGTTCCTTCATCTTTTAGTATCATATAAGTAACTGCATTTTTCCAGATCATCCAATTATATTGATAATTCCTGATTAACAAGTATTTGTACTCCTACACAGCAAGCTGAGGGTAGCCTTGGTGTTCCCTCTCCGAATATAACCCTAACCAGGCTTTTGACCTTTAGTCTGTAATGCACTTCCATTTGTCACTGGGGCCAATGTGGTATGTAAATGGGCGGCAGATCTGGTGGCACTTCCACTGGCTGAACTTTGGGTCGAGTCCAGGATGGGGATTTAATGGGTGGAGAGGCTGCAGCAGTACAGTGAAGTTAGTACGGCCAACTACAGGAAGCCAGGCTTCACTGCACCCTTCATTGGAAGCTGGCACACTTGCCCAAGATTAGCTAGTCAAGGGCCAGTTCTGGAGGAAAAAGCCGGCAGGTAGATTCTCAGTGCACGGAGATGCCCCAGGGAATCCCCTCAGGCTACTCTGACAAGACGCCCTCCCTCCCAGCGCTCAGCATCCTCCTCCCCTCCCCCTGAGGCCTCTTCAAGGCGTGCACACGCTGCCCTCGAGACCCGCGCTGCAGAAGACAGCCCCAACGTCCCCGCCCCCGCGTGCGCGCCCCCGCGCCCTCGCGTTGGCTCGTTCCGGACTCGGCGCGCCGCCGGCTCCAGTTGCCCCTAACCTCCGGCACACCTCGGCGGCAGCGAGCGGCGCCCAGGAGGGGAAGGCGCCGGGAGGTAGGCGCTGCCGGCCGTACGCGGCGACGCGCACGCAGGCCTCGCCTCTCCCGAGCCTTCTCCCTCACGCAGGCCGCAGGGCGGGCGCGCACGCCGAGTGACGCTCGGAGGAGGAAGCACAGTACCCATTCCCCTCCCTCGCCGCCCCTGGCCCAGCGGGAGCCCCCCAGTGCGCCTGTGCGGAGGCCTACTTGATTATGTGTGCCCTCTCCGGGCTCCAGCGTTAGCCGCCGGGTGGAGGTGGGGAGGGAAGAAGACGAGGAGGAGGAGGAGGAGGCGGAGGAGGCGGTGGAGGGGAGGTGGGGGGAGTCAGCAAGGACATGGCTCCTGACTCCTGTGCGGAACGTGAGTGACTGAGCGGCAAAGCCCGAGTGAGCGAGCGGCCGAGCGGCGGGCGGGGGCGCCGGGAGGGAGCGGGAGCGCGGGTGGCTGGCTGAGCGGGGGGAAGCACTAACTGGCTTGCAAGTGTTTTTTAATGGTCCCCCCAACTCCCTCTTAGATGGTCTCTAGCGACCGGCCCGTGTCACTGGAGGACGAGGTCTCCCATAGTATGAAGGAGATGATTGGAGGCTGTTGCGTTTGCTCAGACGAGAGAGGCTGGGCCGAGAACCCGCTGGTTTATTGCGACGGGCACGGCTGCAGCGTCGCGGTGCATCAAGGTAAACACCCAACCGCCCGCCCGGCCGAACCCGGCCTGCTCCCAACCGTCACCGCTTCCCCCACCTAGGCAGCAACTGCCAGTTCCCTCCCGCCCCTCCCCCCGCCCCGCCCCGCCCCGTTCCGCGGCCCGGGATTGACTCCGAGGGTCCGCGGCTGGGAGCAGGGGGTGTGGGCTGTGCATGTGGGAGAAAGTGCGTGTGGCCTGGACTGTCATGTGATTCGGCGCTCACTCTCTCAAGTGTCATTTGGCAGCCGCCTGCGCTCGGAGCCGTGGGTCTGGAGACATTCCGAGGCCGCGGTTGGAGGACAGGGGGTGCGGGGATGCAGGGCGGTGGTGGAGTGCGGGGGACTGGGCTTGCGACCGGTCGTGTTACTGTGGCTGTGGGTTTGGGCACGTGTAGACCCCTCCCCCTTCATGCCCGCTCCCGTCTGCCGCAGTGTGTCTGGGGACTTCCTGTGGCATGGAATCAGCCTTGGAACGCCACTCACAGCTCTGGGGCGTGGGGGAGGGGAAAACGGGGTTGCCTTGCCGCTTTAGATTAGTGAGGGGAGGCGCCGGCTGCTGCACCCCAAGCTCTCTGGCGGAGACTGCAGCTTCGGACTGGGAGGTTCCTGCGGAGAGGACGGCGGAAGGTGGCCGCCGCAGTTGTGTTGCTGCAGGAGTGGCTTGGCTGAACTGGCTTGGGCTGCTGGATGAGGATGTTCAGTGGCCGCATCAGGCTACTTCCTCAGCTTAAGTGCCTGAAGAGAAGAGGTGGTGGTGCCACCAGTGATTTTGGGAACATCTTAGTTTATTTATGGGTGTTTCACTCGGTGAGTTTTTTTGCTATACAAAAAGCCGAGGAGACTAATAAGACAGTTTTCTAGACATTGACATTTCATGTGGTAAGGAATTGAGGCTGAAACAACCTAGATAATTTTTTGGGTGGTTCTTGTACTCTCCTTGTTATTCTCTAACCCACCCCATTCCCATTTATGAATCTGACATTGAGTGGTGAACGTATAGGGATAAAAAGAGCGTTTTTAGAATGGATCTCAGAACTACGAAGGGAGACTTAGGAGGTAGTGAATTAACCTGAGAATGCAGTTATTCCCATTTTCTTGTACAGAAGAGCAAAGTTGCACAGCTTCTTTTTTAAAGGAGTAAAAAAATGTGTCAAAACTAGATACTGATGTTAAGATCTTAGAAAACGGTATACAGTATTTGTATTCCAGTGTTCATTGGCATTTGTGGAGGTATTTCTTATGAATTGGATGATAAATGATCAGTTTTGATAAGTAATCTCATCTCATCTCATCATTTAAGTCTTAAATTTTTCTTAAAGTTAAAATTTTCTTCTCTACAAGTATTTCTGAATTAAAATATGTTTTTGTACACTCGTGCAGTGGTGTTTCTTGGCTGATAGGACATTTTTACTCTGACACATTTACTATATATATATTTTTTTATCCTCATCCGAGGACATTTTTCTACTTTTTGTTCAGATAGAGTGGGAGGGAAGAGAGAGAGAGAGAGAGAGAAAGAAACATTGACGTGAAAGGGACACATCGAGTGGCTGCCTCCCGCACGACCAACCAGGGCCAGGGACAAATTGCAACCAGGGTACGTGCCCCTAGCGGGAACCAAACCCAGGTCTCTCTGGATCGAAGGTCGATACTCTAACCGCTGAGCCAAACCAGCCAGGGCAATTTTTTTTTTTTAAATAATTTTTTTCTCCTTTATTGATTTTAGAGTGAGAGGAAGGGAGAGGGAGAGAGAGAGTGAAACATCGATGAGAGAGATAATCAATTGGCCGCCTCCTGTATGCCCCTTGTTGGGGATTTGGCCTACAACCTGGGCATGTGCCCTGACGGGGAATTGAACTGGAGACCTCTTGGTGCATGGGTCGACGCTCAACCACTGAGCCACCCTGGCCGGGCTATAATATTTTTAAAAAATATTTTTTCTTTGTCCTGGCCGGTTTGGCTCAGCAGTTAGAATGTCAGCCCACAGACTGAAGAGTCCCCAGTTGGATTCCAACCAAGGGCACGTACCTGGGTTTCGGTTCCTCCCCAGCCCCGTTTGAGGTCGTGCTGGTGGCAACCAATCCATGTCTCTCTCTCACATTGAAGTTTCTCTCTCTCTCCCTCCCACTCTGTCTGAAGATAAATGTAAAAATATCCTCGGGTGAGGGTTTTAAAAATATATATATATATATTTTTATTGATTTTAGAGAGAAAGGAGGGAGAGGGAGAGAGAGATAGAAATATCCATGAGAGAGAACATTGATTGACCGCCTCCTGCATGCCCCCCCACTGGGGATTGAGCCCACAACCGGGGCCTGTGACTGGGAATCAAACTGGCAACCTCTTGGTGCGTGGGTCCACGCTCAACCACTGAGCCACACCAGCTGGGCAGAAATTTGTACTTTTTAAAAATAACAGTTTTATTGAGATGTGATTCACATACCATACAATTCACCCATTTAAAATGTACAATTCAAGGGTTTTTTTGTATATTCATAGAGTTTTGCATCCATTACCACAATCAATTTTAGAACATTTTCACCACCCTAACAAGAAACCTTATACTCCCCATTTGTACTCAACTCTTCAGGCAACCACTGATTTACTTTCTATCTCTATAGATTTGCCTATTCTGGAAGCATTTCGCTTTTACATTTCATTTTCTTTTCTGTAATATCTGTTGTTCATTTTGAAAGGTGATTTGGAATATTTTCATTAGACTTCTCTAAAATGCTTGCTATTTTAAAAAAATTTTAAATTTATTTTTAGAAAGAGAGAGAGAGGGTGGGAGAAGGAGAGAGAAATGGAAATATTGATGAGCGAGAACATTGACTGGCCGCCTCCTGCATGCCCCCCACTGGGGATTAGGCCCACAACCTGCGCATGTGCCCTGACCAGGAATCGAACCGGTGACATCTTGGTGCATGGGTGAATGCTTAACCACTGAGCCACACTGGCTGGGCTAAAATGCTTGCTGTTTAAACTGCAGGATATAGGAATTAATTAATGAATTTCTGACTTAGTCTATATAAAAAATCTAATCATGTATTAATTTTTTCTTAATATTCTTTCTATCATAAAGGAATAAGTAATTAAAATTACAATGTTTATGCTTAAATGAAATAACAAGTTGGCATTTTAATGTTTTTATTATGTCATACAATTTCAGCTAGTAATATATGTGTTAAATATAAATATAAAATGTTTTAATTCTCTACAAAGCAGGAGGTTTATATGAGTAGTTTGAGAAGTAATTAGTTTAATAGGGCTTTGAAAGAGTATTTGATTTTCCATAATTCTTTAATCTTAACATAATTTAAAATATTTTATTTCCCAACAGCTTGCTATGGCATTGTTCAAGTACCCACTGGACCATGGTTTTGCAGGAAATGTGAATCTCAGGAGAGAGCAGCCAGAGTGGTAAGGACTGTTTACCAAAAACATTAAAATACTTTACTGAGTAGCTTAGGGTGCTACATATTCATGTTTCAGTTTGAAGGGTTGTCAGTCTTTTGTTCAAATATTAAATCTGGGCCAAACATTGACTTATAGTTTTAAACCAATTTTATAAAATCTGAAAAAGAAATTGAACAATATAAGTATATGTTCATGGATACTTTGAGCAGATAAAATATAAAGTTGTATTTGGGCTTGTTAGCCTTACCTACTGGTTTGAAGGTTAAATTGGCTAATCATAGTTACAATATAATGACAGTAGGACATAAGGAAATTGTACTGATAATTATGCCAAGTTCTGTTTAGTGAATAAAAAAGACACAAGATTTTAGTGATTCATATTCTTTTTACTACATGTGCACAGGTATAGTTTAACTTTGAATGCTCAATATTTTCAGACATCCAAGCCCTTTGGCAAAGCAACATAAAGCTCTTCTTTTTTTACTTAGCTGGCTACTTTCTTTCTGAACACATTTGTAAACATCTCCTGTAAGAATAAGGGAGATATGTTTATTTTTTATGGCCAAAAGCATTTTTCCAGTTGAACTTCTGGATCTATCAGGGAGGAATAGATTTAATCTTCATTAATCATATAAAAGCATTACTATTTGCAATGTTATAGTTCCTTTTGGTGTTGACGAGAGAATTTGACAGAAGGTAGAAAAAACATTTCAACTTCTCCACATGTATCGTAAAAATGGAAACTTTTATTTTTGCTTGGGCAAATGGCTGAGTAGCCTATCTAGGATTGTGTAATTCAGAGCAATATTCTGATGATATGTTTTGAGTGTGAAATGCACTGTAGCAGAATTATAGCTATTGTTCTAACATTGCCATAATGGGAATTAACAGATGGAGGATGAAATCAATCATAAAAATTTTAAAATTTGATCAAGTAGCATACATAGAGAACTCTTCTTTTTTTTTTGTTTTGTTTTTTGTTTTTGCCTCTTTGTAGCATGTTATGATTTGGGGTTGATGAGTCACCAAGCAAAGGAAGTTATGTTTTAATTTATTAGTAATCACTGACAGTTAAGGTGAGGCTCTTCCAGGGGTGTCACAATAGATTCAGGGTCAGAGAAAGATTAGGAAGTAGGAAAGGTGGATATCAATAGAGGGAGGATAAAGACGTTGTGAATGGGAGTGGTAAAATGCCAACATTATTTGCCTCAGATACCATCTGTTGCCTGTTTTTATTCCTTTATTCTCTTGAGGGCATGGTCAAGATATTAAGGTGAATAAGGTAGTTGTCTTAAAAAGTATATTGGAGGAGCCATGGTCAAGGGCATGTACCTGGGTTGCAAGTTTCATAGGCCCTGGTCCAGCTCATGTGCATGCGGGACGCAACCAATTGATCACCCTCCCCCCCACCCCCCACCGTCCCACTCTCTCTAAAACTCAATGGAAAAAATATCCTCAGGTGAGGATTAATAACAAAAAACAAGGGTGTAATTTTTTTTCTTTATTGATTTTATCTTATTATTTAAAAAAAAAGTTTTTTTTCGTTATTGATTTTAGAGAGAAAGGAAGGGGAAGGGAGAGAGAGATAGAAACATCAATGAGAGAGAACATCAACCAGCCGCCTCTTGCATGTCCCCACTGGGGATTGTGCCCACAACCTGGGCATGTGCCCTGACCGGGAATCAAACTGGCGACCTCTTGGTGCATGGGTTGACGCTCAACCACTGAGCCACACTGGCTGGGCGAGGGTGTAATTTTTTTGATCTTCAAAAAAGAATTTTTCTTTTTGTTTTATTTATTTATATTTATTTTTTAAAACGTATCTTTATTGTTGAATGTATTACAGATGTCCCCCTTTTTAATTGATTTTAGAGAAAGAGGATGGGGGGAGGGAGAGAGAAGGAAATGTTGATCTGTTGTTATTTATGCATTCATTGGTTGATTCTTGTATGTGCCCTAACCTGGGATTAAACCCACAACCCACAACCTTGGTGTATCTGGATGATGCTCTAACAAACTGAGCTACCTGGCCAGACCTGGAGGATGCATTTTTTTATTTTTTATTTTTTTTTTTATCCTCACCTGAGGACATTTTTTTTTTTTTTTTTGCATTTATCTTAAGATAGAGTGGGAGGGAGGTGGGGAAGAGAGAGAGAGAAACATCAGTGTGAGAGAGACACACCAAGTGGTTGCCACCCACACGACCCCAACCGGGGCCGGGGACAAACTGCAGCTGAGGTGTATGTGCCCTTAGCGGAAACCGAACTCGGGACCCTCCGGTCTGCAGGCCGACGCTCTGACCGCTGAACCAAACTGGCCAGGACTGGAGGATGCATTTTATTTCAGCTTTATTTGATGGGATGTGGAGACAAAGGTTTTATTTAAACATTTCTTTTTCTTTATTCATTTTAGAGAGAGAGGAAGGGAGAGGGAGAGAAAGATAGAAACATTGATGAGGGAGAACATTGATTGGCCACCTCCTGCATGCCTCCCACTTGAGATTGGGCCCACAACCTGGGCATGTGCGCTGACTGGGAATCGAACCGGCGACTTCTTGGTGCATGGGTCAATGCTCAACCACTGAACCACACTGGCCGGGCACAATGAAAGTTTTTAAAAAAGAGGCAGTCTCCTCTAAATTCCTGTAGTGTACAATTATAAAAGTTAGGGTCCTTTGTGTTTTGTTTTTTTTTTTTTTTATCTTCGCCCGAGGACATTTTTGCATTTATCTTCAGATAGAGCGGGAGGGAGAGAGGGTGGAAGAGAGAGAGAGAAACATTGATGTGAGAGAGACCACATCGAGTGGTTGCCACCCACATGACCCCAACCGGGGTGGGGAAAAACTACAACCAAGGTATGTGCCTTAGTGGGAACCGAACCCGTGACACTCTAGTCTGCAGGCTGACGCTCTAACCGCTGAGCCAAACCGGCCAGGGCTAAAAGTTAGGGTCCTTTGTGAGAAACAAAAAACATAGGGCATTTTATTATAAGGATAAAGGAGCTAAGAACCAGAATGCTATGGAAGTGTATTCATGACCTAGAAAGGAAATTGAATTAGTCCTGATCTTATTTCTGCTTTTCTCTCTGCTTCATTCTTTTCTTTTAGCAGATTTTCTCTGCTGCTTACTACAACAATCAATAGTTAACTTTTTGACTGTTTATTATGTCAGATACTATACTAAATGTTCTATACCAATTATCTCCTTTAATCATCCTGTCAAATCTGTAAGGTAGATATTCTGTTACTCATTTTATAGTTTTAAGAGTAATACAAATCTAGTTGGAGTCTGGGCTGTGAATAATCTTTCAACTAACATGTTATATGTTGCCTTCTGTTGTGAAAGATGGCCATACTTCAGCTCCTAGTATTTTCTACTTCCTATATCAAGAGACTAAATCTCAATCTGAACCTCATGTTTCTTTGGGGAAAACCCCCCCCTAAAAAACAAAACTTCTGGTGTGGCTTTAGTGAGGTGCCTAGATAACCAGTTGGCCATAACTAGATAGTACGGTTGAGTTGTTCAGACACAGGAAGATCTCTCTTTGTTTTGAGATAGCTCACTTCTTAGAGAAAATGGAATTATGAGCTGGTGGTACCTTGACATCTATTGAAGAGTAAAAATCTAGAACAATGAAGTAGTATTTTCAGACAAGTAGTTTGGTAGTATATTATATCGAATGGATTTGAAAGGGGAGATTAGAAACTGAAAGTCTTAGGATGCTATTAGTATAAAAATGAGAGTAGGAAGGGAGGGAGCATTTTGAAGATGAAATGACAGAAATGGCTGTTGTAAAGGAAAGGGAATAGTCAAAGAAGATATTGGAAATATCAAGGTGTTGATTATTCTGGAATGGTGATACCATTAATAGTTAGAGTGATTGTAATAGAGGAAGGGAGAACAAAACTGAATAAGAAAATTTTTGTTTTGGGCATGTTGGTTTTGATGCTGCTAGGATTTTTCATTGGAAATACACGATTAAAATAATGGAGTCAAGTTAAAGTTGGAGCTACATAGAAGGGAGACGGGGAACCAAATGACATTTTTTTGTTAGAGAAAAGGAAAAGTGAAGACTGGACTGTGGTAAATACTCACAGGTGGGAGACTAAGAGAACAGGCTACCAAGGATGGATAATGAACTGTCAGGAAGGGAGAGCCTGCAAGTACGGTAGCAACACAAACAATTGATTTTTCAGGAAAGAATAGTTGATAGTGGCATTACTGCCAAGGATGCTGGACTAAGAAAAGTTCTTGGGACAGCAATTATAGTTCCCAGGTTTGGACAGAATGCTAGTTATAGGACATTGAAGAGAGTAGAGATTGTAGGATTAGATTGAATTTTGAAAAAGTAAGGAAATAGGAAAATAAAAGTAGGATTGAAGGAAAGTTTGGTTGGTTTTTTTTGTTTGTTTGTTTGTTTGTTTTTTATCCTCACCCAAGGACATTTTTTTCATTTTTTGTTCAGATAGAGTGGGAGGGAGAGAGAGGGAGAGAGAGAGAGAGAAACATCAACGTGAAAGGGACACATCGAGTGGCTGCTACCCGCACGACCAACCAGGGCCGGGGACAAACTGCAAGCGAGGTACATGCCCTTAGCGGGAACCGAACCCGGGTCTCTCTGGACTGCAGGCCGATGCTCTAACCGCTGAGCCAAACCAGCCAGGGCTTGGGTGGTTTTTAAGGGAAGCTCTTTGTAGATAGGCATTTATTGTTCAGAGAAAGCACTTGCTTTATTAACCTCAAGTGTGAATATACATTCTTGTTGAAAAATTTTTATTAGACTTACACTATTTACTAATCATTATCATAGTGGTTAGAGGTTAAAATACTTATGACTGTTTTTGTATTTTTTTAAAAATAAAAATTTGTTTTCATTTTTTTACAGAGAGGAAGGGAAAGGGAGAGATAGAAACATCTATTGGCTGCCTCCTGCACACCCCCTACTGGGGATCTAGCCCACAACCCTGGCAGGTGCCCTGACTGGAAATTGAACCAACTATCTCTTGGACGGTTGGTGCTCAATCCACCGAGCCACACCAACCGGGCTACTTTTGTATTTTTTTTTTTTAAAGTTTACATTAAAAAAAAAATTTCTTTTTCTTTATTGATTTTAGAGAGAGAGGAAATGAGAGGGAGAGAGAGATAGAAACATCAATGAGAGAGAGCATCGATTGGCCGCCTCCTGCATGCCCCCCACTGGGGATTTGGCCTACAACCTGGGCATGTGCCCTGACCAGGAATTGAACTGGTGATCTCTTGGTGCATGGGTCAACACTCAACCACTGAGCCACACCAGCCGGGCGCTACTTTTGTATTTAGTGTGTGTTTGTCATTCTTAATTACCACAGGCTGAAGAGATTATAGATTTTATCTACTTATATAATTTCAGTGAGATACAGAGAGAACATTTTATATCTTAAATATTTTACTTTGAAAACACGTTGAGAGTAGATTGTGCAAAAAAAAATAGAATGGCCAAAAGCCAATTAAGAATTTGCATTAATTAGACATTGCTTTTCTAGTTCTAAATGAAAGACTATTCCTTTCTTACAGGAGGTGAGCTGTAATTTTCCCCTACTGCTCTGCTTCTTTTTATTGCAGTTCTTCCTGGTTTCTTACATTGTTATGGAGAAACTGCTGGATGGAATCAAAAGCCAAGGTTTTAGGGATTGATCTAGGGTTATACTGTTTTTTTTATTTTTTAACCCTAACCCAAGGTTATGTTTTCCATTGATTTTTAGAGAGTGGAAAGGAGGGAGCGAGGGAGGGAGGGAGAGAGAAAGAGAGAGAGAGAGAGAGAAAGAAAGAGAGAGAGAAACATCAATGTGAGAGGCACATCAGTTGGTTGCCTCCTGCACGACCCTGACCAGGACTGGGGGCTGAACCGCAACCGAGGTATGTGCCCTTGACCAGAATCGAACCTGTGATGCTTTGGTCCTTGGGCCGATGCTCTAACCGCTGAGACAAACTGGCTGGGGCCATAACATTATATTAGTTAAAGGTGTACAACATAATGAAATATGTTGTACCAAAATGACTACCACAATAAGTTAACATTGATCATTCACCTCACGTAGTTGCAAATATTTTTTCCTTTTGATGAGAACTTTTAAGATTGGCTACTCTGTTAGTAAACTTTCAAATATACAACCCAGTATTGTTAATTATAGTTATCATGCTGTACATTATATCCCTAGGACTTGACTTATAACTGGATGTTTTTACCTTTTGACTACCATCACTCATTTTCCCCACCCTACCACCTGCTGTCTCTGGCAACCACCAGCTCTCTGTTTCTGTGAGTTTGGTTTCTTTTTAAAAAAAATTTTTTTTCTTTATTGGTTTTAGATAGAGAGGGAGGGAGAGAGAGAGAGAAACATCGATGAGAGAGAACATTGATTGGCTGCCTCTTCCATGGGTCCACGCTCAACCACTGAGCCACACCGGCCAGCGAGTTTGGTCTCTTTAGATTCTACAAATAAGTGAGATCATACAACTTTTGTCTTTCTCTATTTGACTTGTTTCCCTTAGCGTAATGCCTTCAAGGTCCATCTGTGTTGAAACAAATGGCAGGATTTTCTCCTTTTTTATGGCTAATATTTCATTGTATATCTGTACCACCATCTATGTTTTAATACACTACATGTGTATATCTATAAACCCCATCTAGTATTATATTATTTTGTAGGAATGGTGCCATACTGTATATGTGTTCTGTGACTTATAGGTACATTGATATATAACTGATCTAGTTCATTCCTTTTATCTGCTTTTTGGTATTCTGTCACAGAATATACCACAATTTAATTCCCTTACTGATTGTCATTTAGGTTTCTAGTTTTTCACATCACAAATAGTGCTGCAGTGAACATCCTTGTAAATATAGTGAAGCTTGGTATTGTAAAAATATAGTCTAAAAATCTGTATTAATAGGCAAGTTTAATTTGTTTACCTTTATAGTAATGACATACATTTGGGCTTATTTCTAAAATTTTGTTACCTATTTACCATACTTTTTCCCCCCTCTTTCTTTTTTCCTTCAGTTGGAGTAAGTATTCCTCCTTAAAAAAAAATCCTGTGCTGATTTGAAGGTTATTATGTTCTATTTCTTTTCTTTTAGTGTTTGCCTTTAAAATTTTAATGTTCAGTCCGGCCGGTGTGGCTCAGTGGTTGAGCGACCCATGCACCAAGAGGTCGCTGATTCGATTCCTGGTTGGGGCAGATGCCCAGGTTGTGGGCCCAGTCCCCAGTGGGGGGCATGCAGGAGGCAGCCAATCGATATTCTCTCTCATTGATATTTCTATCTCTCCCTCTCACTTCCTCTCTCTGTAAAACTCAATAAAGGAAAAAAAATTATTTTAATGTTCATACTTTATATTTTTCTAGAATTAATTTCTGTACTCCTTTTGAACAAAGTCAAGGACCTTAGGATCCCTTTATTCCCTCTATCTTTCCCTTGCATAATCTGTTATTGTTGTCTATTTTTAAATTCCATCTTTTTTAATCTCCCAAATTAATAGTTGTATTTTTAAAAAATAATCATCTATAATTTAGACTTTTATTTTAGTGGGAATTTTCAGATGGGATTAGGATAAAGTGTTTTTTTTTTTTTTTGAATCCTCACCTGAGGACATGCTTAGAGAGGGGAGTAGAGAGAGAGAGGTGAGAGAAACATCGATTGATTGGTTGCCTTCTGTACCCACCTGACCCCTGGGACTGACCAGCAACCCAGTTATGTGCCTTGACTGGGAACCAAACCGGCAACCCTTCAGTGCACAGGATAATGCTCAACCAACTGAGCCATTCTGGCCAGGGTATAATTTAGACTTAAAATTACTGACATTTTTTTCTTAACCCAGTTCCCTTGCTGCTTTATGGCTCTTATTTTTTTAATTTAAAAAATTTTTGGTGTTTTTTCCCCAGGGTTTGTGGCTACTAAGTAGTGAGTAAGCTATATTGGTCTTTTTATGTCTAAAAATATTGTTCTACACTCTTGTATGTTAGTTTGAATTCTAGGGTAATGGTTGTTTTCCTGTTTCCCAACATATGGTACCTTTTTATTCCATTTTTTTGTTTAGATTTAATTTTATGTTTATCAGAGTGTTATGCACATAGTCAAAGTCAGGTAGTGTACCAAAAGCTTCTCTTCACACACAAAACAGTACCTTGCTGTTTGATTCTTGAATCCTCATCTCATTCTCCAGAGGCAATCCCTTGTGATATACTTCTATATTTCTAAAAGGAATGTCTAAGCATCTGTTATTTATTTATTTTATTAAGTAACTTATTTTTGTTACAGGTGGTTCTCCTTTTTCTCCCATTGACACCCTCCTCCCGATTCTCCCCCTGCCCCCCACATAGTTGTCCATGTCCATTGGTTACGCATACATGCATATAAGTTCTGTGGTGTAACTCTTCCCTCCCCCCACCCCTCTGTTCTGAGGTTTGTCAGTCTCTACCCCACATCCATGTTTCTGGGTCCATTCTGCTCATCATTTTTTTTTGTTTATTATATTTCACATAATAAGTGAGATCATGTGATATTTGTCTTTCTCTGATTGGCTTATTTCACGTAGCATAATACTCTCCAGGTCCCTCCATGTCATCTCAAAGGATAAGAGATCTTTCTTTCTTACAGCTGCATAGTATTCCATTGTGTATATGTACCATAGCTTTTTTTATCCATTCGTCTACTGATGGACACTTGGGCTGTTTCCAGATCTTAGCTATTGTAAATAGTGCTGCTGTGAACATAGGGGTACATATATTCTTTCTGTTTGGTGTTTCAGGCTTCTTAGGATAAATTCTTAGGAGTGGGATCACTGGATCAAATGGCAGTTCAATTTTTAATTTTTTGAGGAAACAATATTGTTTTCCACAGTGGCTGCACCAGTCTGCATTCCCACCAGCAGTGTACTAGAGTCCTCTTTTCTCCACACCCTTGCCAGCACTTGTTGTTTGATGATTTGTTAATGGCAGCCATTCTGGCAGGTGTGAGGTGATAGCTCATGGTTGTTTTAATTTGCATCTCTCTGACGTTAAGCATTTCTTCATATGTCTCTTGGCCATTTTTGTATGTCCTGTTTGGAGAGGTGTCTGTTTAGGTCCTCTGCCCACTTTTTAGCTGGATTCTTTGTCTTCCTTTTGTTGAGTTGTATGAGTACTATGTATTTTGGAGATTAATCCCTTATCTGATGTATCATTGGCAATTAGGCTGTCCCATATAGTGGGTTCCCTTTCCATTCTGATGGTTGTTTCTTTTGCTGTGAAGAAGCTTTTTAATTTGATATAGTCCCGTGTGTTCATTTTTTCCTTTTTCTCTTGCCTTAGGTGTTGTATCAGTGAAAATTCTGCTGCATGTAATGTCTGAAATTTTGTTGCCTACACTTTCTTCTAGGATTTTTATGGATTCACGAGTCACATTTAAGTCTTTTATCCATTTTGAGTTTATTCTTGTGTATGGTGTATGTTGGTGGAATAGTTTCATTTTTATTGCATGTAGCTGTCCAGTTTTCCCAACACCGTTTATTAAAGAGGCTGTCTTTACTCCACTGTATGCTCCTGCCACCTTTGTCAAATATTAATTGAGCATAATGTCTTGGGTCAATTTCTGGGTTCTCTGTCCTGTTCCATTGATCTATATGCCTGTTCTTGTGCCAATACCAGGCTGTTTAGATTACAATGGCTTTGTAGTATAACCTGATATCTGGTATTGTGATCCCTCCCACTTTGTTCTTCTTTTTCAAGATTACTGTGGTTATTCGGGATCATTTTTGGTTCCATAATAAACTTTTGTAGTATTTGATCTAGTTCCATGAAATAGGACGTTGGTATTTTAATGGGGATTGCACTGAATCTATAGATTGCTTTGGGTAGAATGGACATTTTAATGATGTCGATTAAGCATCTATTTTTGACACAATTTTTAGATGTTGCCTTTTATCATATCACAGATTTTGGGTAAATCAGTAGTGCTAAAAAGTAATATTTACATTATTATGAGTATTTAAATATTTTGTTAAATTTTTTTTTTTAATCCTCATCCGAGGACATTTTTCCATTTTTGTTCAGATAGAGTGGGAGGGAGAGAGAGGAAGAGAGAGAAAGAGAGAGAAACATCGATGTGAAAGGGACGCATCGAGTGGCTGCCACCCACATGCCCCAACCAGGGCCGGGAACAAACTGCAACCGAGGTACGTGCCCTTAGCGGGAACCGAACCCCAGTCTCTCTGGACCGCAGGCCGACGCTCTAACCGCTGAGCCAAACCAGCCAGGGCTAAATATTTTGTTAATTTTCAAGCCATTTATACTGTTTGTTTTCTTCATTTAATCTGCCATTTGGTTAATGAATCGGGTAATCTATACCATCAGTTTTTCTTTTCTTTACCTTTTTCTTTTCCTTGTCCTCTTCCTCTCTTCCTCTCTCCTCCTCTTCCTCTCTCTCTTTTCCTCTTCTCCCTCCTCTGCCACCAGTTCTTCTTTCTTTCTTCTTCCTCTTCTCCCTTTCCCTCTTCCTCCTTTACTTTTAAACAGGTAGATCTTCCTCTAGGTACCATCTCATCTGGGCTGGTTTCTCTTTAGGCCTGGAACTTCCCTTCACTATCATCATGTGCATTTCTTTACTTTTTGCTTATTTTGGATTCCTTGTTTTCAAACCCTTCACTCTCCCATTTCTTCTTCTTTAATGGTTTATTTCCTTGTTTTAGTTGGCACATCTTCTAGCAGCTTCATAGGAAAAGGTGTGTGAGAAATAAGTTTCAAGACTTTGCGTGTTGTAGTTTTATCATCTTACTTGATTGATAGTGTGGTAGAACAGAATTTTAAAAAAATCCTTACCTGAGGATATTTTTCCAATTTATCTTCAGATGGAATGGGGGGAGGGGGGAGAGAGAGAAAAAGACATCGATGTGAGAGAGACACATCAATTGGTTGCCTCCCGCACAACCCCAACTAGGGCTGGGGACTGAACCGAAACTGTGGTACGTGCCCTTGACCGGAATCAAACCCTTGACTCTTTTTCTGCGGGACGATGTTCTAAGCGCTGAGCCAAATGGGCCAGGGCTGAACAGAATTCTTGGTAATCATTTTCCTTCAGAATTTTGGAGATATTTCTCCACAGCTTTTTTTTTTTTTTTTTTTTTTTTAAAGATTTCAGTGTTTCCATTAAGTCGCATGAAGTTCTGATTTCTGGTCTTTTATATGTGATTGTTCTCTCTGGGTTTAGTAATTTTTCCTTATCCAGCTCATTTCTGATGCTTAAAAAAATGTATGTATTGATTTTAGAGAGAGAAGAAGGGAAAGGGAGAGAGAGAAACATCTCAGCTGCCTCCTGCATGTCCCCTACTGGGCATTAAGCCTGCAACTCAGGCATGTGCCCAGATCAGGAATTGAACCGGTGATGTTTTGGTACATGGGACAGTGATCAACCAACTGAGCCACACTGGCCAAGTCTCTGATACTTTTCATGGTAGTGTGCTTTCCCTTACTCATTATACTGGGCACACAGTGGCCCTTTTGATTGGTAAATCGTGTTGGAGAACATTTCAGTTAAGGGAAATATTTTTGAATTATTTCTTTGATAATTTCTTCAGCTATGTTGTCATTGTTTGCTTTTTCTTTTTGTTTCTTTACTTGGATGTTGGACCTTTTGAACTAATCTTCTAATTTTTTTATATTTTGTGTTTATTTTTGTTCTACTTTCTGAAGTCTTTTTTACTTTATCTTCCAACCCTTAAATTTCTGAATTCTATTACACTTTTAATTTCCAAGGGCTTTTTTTTCTTTTTTAATCCTCACCCGAGGATATTTTTTCCATTGATTTTTAGAGAGAGTGGAAGGGGAGGACTGGGGGCGGGGGAGAGAGAGACAGACATTGTTGTGAGAGAGACACAGTGATTGACTGCCTGCACGTGCCCCGACCAGGACGGGATAGCGATTCTGCAACCCAGGTACTTGCTCTTGACTGGGAATCGAATCCGAGACCCTTTGGTCTGGGGGCTGACAGTCAAACCACTGAGTCACAGCAGCCAGGGCTCCAAGGGCTCTTTTATGCTCTCTGAATGCTCCTTATTTTCATTTTCTGATTTTGTTTCTTGGATGCACTATCTTCTCTTAACTCTAAGAGGGTATTAATCAGAGGGTTATTTTTGTTTTATTTCAGTTTTTGAAATCTTCTTCTCCTGGGACTCTTTTCTTCAGTTTCTCTGCACCATTTGTTTTGGCCTTTCTTGTTAGAGACTGCTTAAAAATCTGGTCACTCGCCCTGGCCGGTTTGGCTCAGCAGTTGGAGCGTCGGCCTGCGGACCAGAGAGTCCCGGGTTCGGTTCCCACTAGGGGCACGTACCAAAAAAAAAAAAAAAAAAAAATCTGGTCACTCTTAGCCATCAAGTTTGTAATGAGTTGATTGGAAGTTCTGTGTATGGGGCAGGGATTGTTGGTTGATGGGCTTCATTATAGGTGATTTAGCTTGGTTGTTCTATTAGGAGACCCCCAACTGGTTAGTTTATTTAAAGAAAAATAATCTGTTTGGGATTGACCAACTTGATTACCAATACTTTTTGTAAGGTGGCTGCTGGAATTTCACTATTTAGAATTAGATTTTCAGTTACTTTTTTCAGTATGGTATCCCTTTCCTTAGCTGTGCCTGATGTCCCCAGGTCCAGATTTCCTTGTTTACCCTTTTTGCAGTTTTCTAGGGTGGGGGAGAGATAGGTACCTGGTAGTGTGTAGTGTAGAAGGAGATTGGGGTGTGTGTGGTGTGTGTGTGTGTGTGTGTGCACGCATGTGTGTATATGTGATTGTTTTTCAGTTTTTACCTAGTTTCTTCTGTTTTTAGCCTTATCTGAACCCATCTCTCCCAGATACATACACCAGCACTATGCTTGTGCAAGCGTGCCCCTGCCTCCCCCCCTCACCCCCCCCATGCCTGGTAACTAAAGTTCTTCCAGTTTCTAGTGCTATCTGGTTCAGGATACAATGCCTTTGGATTTGTCTTACTGCAGCAACCTTTTCTGATCTGTTAAGTCATTTACTTCTTGTCTCCTTTATAGCTTCCAAAGTTTTTTAGTTGTTGTCTTTCCTTTTGTTCTTTTTGTCTTTGAGGCTTTATGCCCTTTTTATATACTTTAGTGTAATATTAGGAAGGAGAGGAGGTAGTTGTAAGTTGAATTAAATACTTGTGTTTATGATGTCTTCTTTCCCAATTTCTCCCAGGGTCTTGTTTTATTTTTCAGTCTGTCATTTTTATTTTTTTTCCCACTCAGCTCACAAACATTTTTGAATTTTCCTATGGATTCTACTTTCCCTTGATGTTTTTCGCCTTTCTATCTTTCCTCTTTCACTAATAAACTTCCTGGAAGAATAAAACCATTTGCTACCTCTTCTTCTTCAACTGCTTTTTATAGTCTAGCCTTAGTTGTGCTTAATGTTTGAGATATAACTTAGTGTTCATTTTAAACAGTAGCATACGAAATTTGCATTTGCTATAATGCTCTCATCATGGACACTGTCTATTTTGTCTTTCAGTGACCATCATATAAAGATCCATGTACAATAAATTCTTTTAATAATTGAGCATTAAAAAAATTATCTCCCTTGAGGATCTGGTATATTTCCTCCTTTTGGATAACTCTGTGACACACATTCTGTTTTCCTTTTTGTTCTGGCTATCAGGCAGCCTAGAACCAAATCTGGTCTTTAGTTACATCAGTTATATTAGTCTGATTATTAGTATAGTTGTTTCCTCTTCCTCCTCCTCCTGTAAGGTTTAGAACTTCACCTCTTATCTCTGTTTCTCTGCGTGTTGATTTCATTCTCTCATACTACAGACTCTCTACTTCATGAGGCTGGAACGATGACTGCTGGCAGCTCTTGGCTCTCATCTTCCCAGCCCCTTCAACCAGAAGAAGGGGCTCTCTTGAAGAATCCTGGGAAGGACTCTGATTGACCTGTCTTGGATCATGTACTCACCATCCCTGTGGCTGGAGTGGGGAGGGTGCTATGAATGACAACCCTCACTAGAACTGCATAGTTGGAGTCAGGGGTAAGAGAGTTTCCCTAAATCAGGGGATGTCCCTCATTGGCTTTCAATGTTCATTTTTCTATTTTTTATTGTTATAATATAGGTGCCTTATCTGTAGGCTGTCTCAAATCCTCTTCTGAAAAAATTTTAGATATTTAAATAAGTACATAAAATATCATAAACTCCTATTTATTCACCCTTCAAACCATTACATTTGGCTCTGAAGTTCACTATTCTATTGGTTTTGTTAACATTAAATGGCCATGTCTAAAGCTTTCAGTTTTTATTCTGCTTGATCTACTTTCAGCATTTGAAACTGTGATCATTCAGTCTTTCTTGCAACGTCCTCTCCTCATGACTTCTGGGAAGCTGCTTTCTTTTCTTATCTCTCTCCTTTTTTTTTTTTTCTTTTTCTTTTGTTAATCCTCACCTGAGATTATTTTTCCATTGATTTTTAGATAGAGTGGCCCTGGCGGGTTTGGCTCAGTGGTTAGAGCAGACCAGAGAGTCCTGGGTTCAGTTCCCGCTAAGGGCACGTACCTCGGTTGCGGTTCTTCCCCGGCCCTGGTTGGGGTCATGTGGGTGGCGACCAGTTGATGTGTCTCTCTCACATCGTTGTTTCTCTCTCTCTCCCTCACGCTCTATCTGAAGATAAATGCAAGAATGTCCTCAGTTGAGGATAAAAAAAACAAAACAAAACAAAAATAGATAGAGTGGGAGTGAGGGAGGGAGAGAGAAAAACATTGATGTGAGAATGACACATCGATTGGCTGCCTCCCACATGACCTCAACCAGGGCTGGGGATCGAACCCGCAGCCCAGGTATGTGCCCTTGACTGGGAATCAAACCCATGACCCTTTGGTCCATGGGCCTACGCTCTAACCACTGAACAAAACTGGCTAGGGCTTTCCTTATCTCTCTATTTTATTTTATTTTTTTATTCCTCACCCGAGGATATTTTTCTACTTATCAGATAGAGTGGGAGAGACGGAGAGAGAGAGAGAGAGAGAAACATCTATGTGATAGAGCTACTACATCGACTGGTTGCCTCCCGCACGACCCCACCAGGGCCGGGAATGAACTGCAACCGAGGTATGGTCCCTTGATTGGAATCGAACCCGAGACTCTTGTCTGTGGGCTGATGCTCTAACCACGGAGCCATACCGGCCAGGGCTTTTCTTATCTCTTTAAACATTGCTTTTTGGATTCCTGTTTGACATTACTTCTTTAAAAAAATTTTTTCTTTATTGATTTTTAGAGAGAAAGGAAGGGAGAGGGAGAGAGAGAGATAGAAACATCGATGAGAGAGAGCATCGATTGGCCACCTCCTGCATGCCCCCCACTGGGGATTAGGCCCGCAACCCGGGGATGTGCTCTGACCAGGAATCGAACTGGTCAGCGCTCAATGACTGAACCACATCAGCTGGGCTCTTCTTTACTTCTTTGAAGTTGAACTTACACAATTGCTTTTCTGGCCTTTTATTTGATTACCTCACTTGAGGTAAACTTATGACTGCTTATGGATTCTGCTAGGCATCAATATCACCTGAATTATTTTTCTAGTCTTCAGATCCACATTTGCAGTTGCCTTCTGGATATCTCTATTTAGGTATCCTAGGCATCTTACATTTAATTTCCCTACTTCTCCAGTTACTGACATAATCTAAGCCCTATTTTTTTGTTGTCTAAATTATTGCAACAGTTTAAATTACTTATTTAATTTTTTGATAAGGTGATATAATGATATAATTAAAAAATATGAAATATACATAGTGGAAGTTCTTCCTCCTAAACCTCTCTTACTTGCCTAGTTTTGCCTCCAAGCTTCCCGCTGTAACTTGTTTTTCATTTATGTTCCTGGTTTCTTATGTATGTACGTGCTTTTATATATATTTTTTCTTGTTTTTCTTTTTATAGAAAGGTAACATATTGCACATACTTACAGTGACTCCTTTATTTTTCCTTTTTAGTATAGTCCCCCATTTTAAAATTATCTTGTACAAAGCAAATATGATTGTTGTTTCTCAATTTCCTCTGGTGTTTCTTAACTGTTGGTGCAGGGAAGATTTTTTTTTTTCTGGTCCACAGTATTTTCACTAAAAGTATTGTATTTCCACTAACACATTTAATTTCTGCACAGAGTATGGCTGGGTAAACACCCTCCACCCTCATCCCCCAACACTAAAAATTCTAGTTGTGTAGTTCTTCAGTAGGGTCAAAAATTTATGGTGGTGTTATTCTAGAGCCAAATAGAAACTAAAACTGCCCGAATGCGATGTAAACCCTTCTTTTCCCATTTATTTTTTCCCTACTGCTTTTATTTTCACTTTCCCCACTCCATCTTCTACATAATTATGAGCAGACTAATAACCCCAAAAGAGTACTTTCTACATGCTCTTCTCCAGAGATGATATTCTTAAGTGCTATGCTATAATGTTCAAGGAAGTTCAAGGAAGTAACCAGAAGTGTTAAGACATATATATATGTGACTATCTTCATCTTGATTTGTTTTAGAATAGGGCAAAAGTGAAAATAGCATCAATGTGGTGAGATTAGGAAGTTTATCATCAGTTGCAAGGATGCCACAGTAAAACCTCCATATAACAGACTAATTCGGGCGATGGACTATCCATTATATAATAATGTAGGTTTTCCAAATGCGTGTATTAAAAAATTGACAGATTAGTTTACCTGGTTTTACTTAGGTAGACACATTTTTGTAATTAAAATTAAGTATGTATGAAAAGTTGAATTTTACAGAAAAGTTTTCTATATGTATTACAGTAATTTCAAATTTATACTGAATAGGTCTAGTAAATGCGGGCATTCACCAGTCACTGTGAGTAAATAGATGCACACAGCTGGGGCATGGCTTAGTGCACATTGGACCAGAGGCTGGCTCTTATTAAAACTACTGCAGAGCCCAGCCGGTGTGGCTCAGTGGTTGAGCATTGACCCATGCACCAAGAGTTCGCTGGTTTGATTCCCGGGCAGGACACATGCCCGGGTTCTGGGCCCAGTCCCCAGTGGGGGGCATGCGGGAGGTGGCCAGTCGATGTTCTCTCTCATCAATGTTTTATATCTCCCTCTCCCTTCCTCTCTCTCTAAAAATCAATAAAGGAAAAATATTAAAACAAAACAAAACAAAAAACTAATGCAGAGCCCAGCCAGTGTGGCTCAGTGTTTGAGCGTCGACCCACGGACCAAGAGGTTGCTGGTTTGATTCCCAGTCAGGGCACGTGCCTGGGTTGCGGACTCGAGCCCCAGTGGGGGGCGTGCAGAAGGCGGCTGATTGATGTGCCTCTCTCATCGATGTTTCTATCTCTCTCTCCCTCTCCCTTCCTCTCTCTCTAAAAAAACCAATAAAAATATATTTAAAAAAGACTGTAGCTTGATATTAGGAACTGTATACACTTCCTAATTAGTTTAAGAAAAAAACTACTGCAGAAAGTCACATTAAGCCACAATAGAACCAACTTCTGCATGCGACGCAGTATGATCATGTACTAATCATTACCGGAATATTGTTTACAAGGGTGCCTCTTGGATTTAAATATGTAAATTTCAGTTGTAGGTATGTAATATTTAAGTCAGTAAAATTACTACAGTTTTTTCAAACACATGGCCTATTCACTAAAGTTTTTAAAAATAAGTATATTAATATAAAAACCTATTAATTTAATTATAAGCAAATCTTGGTTAAAAGCATTTTTAAATTAACAGGGTGTTGATATTCAAGTATGACATACGGACCAGAAATTTTGTCCATTAAATCTGAAGTCTGTTAAATTGAGGGTTTACTGTATTCCTTCATGGTTGGATCTTTTTGGAGGTTTATTAGTTTTCTGCTATTATATGTGTATGTTTTAACCCCTTTGTTCTTTAAAAAAAATTTCCCCCCCCTTTATTGATTTTAGAGAGAGTGGAAGGGAGAAGGGAGAGAGAGAAACATTGATGAGAGAGAACATGGATTGGCCGCCTCCTGCATGCCCCCGTTGGGGATTGGGCCCACAACCTGGGCATGTGTCCTGACCATGAATTGAACCGGCGACCTCTTGGTGCATGGGTTGATGCTCAACCACTGAGTCACACCAGCCGGACTATTCTCATTGTCTTTAAAGTTAGGATGGAACTATTTGGATGAGCTGTATCTCTGTTCAGGAAAGTTTCATTTTTTTTTTAAGCCAAACCATCTAGGGCCAGAAAAGTTTTGTTTTACTTAGACTTTCAGAAGTTTTTTATTTTTTTAATTTTATTAATTTTTAAAAAAAAGGTAGAGAGAGAGTGATAGAGAAACATCAGTGTGAGAGAGAAACATTGATTGGTTGCCTCCCACAGATGCCCGACCAGGGATCAAACCCTGAAACCTGGGTATGTGCCCTGACAGGGAATCGAACCCACCATCATTTGGTATACAGGACGGTGCTCCAACCAACTGAGCCATATCTGCCAGTGCTGCAGAAGTATTTTAAGTCTTTGGCAACACATGGTTAATATTTATGGATATTTAAGTACTTTTGGTAACTAATTTTTTGGGGGGAAGCTCTGAGCTTTCTCTTTCGAACACATTCCATCCTTTGGTCTTCTTTGCTATGTGGATGCTATATGTCAAAGTATGTTTCTTTTGTTATATGAACAAATAGCCATATATTATAAGCTATGAGAGGATTAATATTTTACTCTTGTTCGATCAAAGACTCCTCATTTCTTTGGGCCAACCATGTGCATTTTAATTTACTTTACGTGTGTGTGTGTGTGTGTGTGTGTGTGTGTTTAGGATATTCTTAACTTTTTAATTGTAAGATATGTGATTTCAAGAAAAGAGGGTACCCACTATATGAACAGTTAAAATAATAAAGTGAGTATTTTATACTTAACAAGCTTAATAAGTAGAGTATTGTTCATACCTTCAACCCCTGTTGTGCCTCTCTCTGACTGCATTCCCCTCTTCGACAAAGGAAACCCTTTCCTGATTTCTGTATTAATTGTTCTTGGTTTTCTTGTTTTATTTTTTATTTTTTTTATCCTTACCCGAGGACATTTTTTCATTTTTTGTTCAGATAGAGTGGGAGGGAGAGAGAGGAAGAGAGAGAGAAACATTGCCATGAAAGGGACACGTCGAGTGGCTGCCACCCACACAACCAACCAGGGCCAGGGACAAACTGCAACCGAGGCGCATGCCCTTAGCGGAACCGAACCCGGGTCTCTGTGGACCGCAGGCCGACGCTCTAACTGCTGAGCCAAACCAGCCAGGGCGGTTTTCTTGTTTTATTTCTAAACAGTGTGTTATTTAGTTGTGACTGTTTTGAACTTCATATAAATGGAATAATGCTCTATTGATTTTTTTTGATTCATAGTATATTGTTGAGAATCATCTATTTGATGCATGTAGCTATAGTTGATTCATTTTCATTGTTGTATAATATTTCAACATGTAAATTATCACTATCCAATCTGCTGTTGATGGACATGTAGATTTTTGTTAGTGTTTTGCTATTATGAACTTTTACTCTTTTAAATATTCTTAAAAATTTTTTTTTTCTTTATTGATTTTAATGAGAGAGGAAGGAAGAGGGAGAGAGAGAGATAGAAACATCGATGAGAGAGAACATCAATTGGCCGCCTCCTGCATGTCCCCCACTGGGGATCGGGCCCACACCTGGGTATGTGCCCTGACCGGGAATCAAACTGGCGACCTCTTGGTGCACAGGTCGATGCTCAACCACTGAGCCACACCGGCTGGGTTATTTTAAATATTCTTGTACATGCTCAAGAATTTCTGTAGTTCACTACTCTTAAAACTGCTGGGTGTGCTCCAAAAAGGATCATAAAATCAGTTTAGTGGGGAGTAATCAGCATTAAAAAATGAAGTGGGACAGGAATAAATTCACAGTGTGTTTCCAGTATCCTGTGTATGTATACAGAGTTGCACTATAAGGCATATTTTCAATCTAAGGGAAAAGAGGTCAGTGCCCCTGACTAAACAGTCAGGAATTGCATGTTTTAAAAATTCTTGTGGTGTACTGTTTGAAAATCACTTAGGGTTATATACTTAGAAGTGGAGCTGCTAGTTTGTCAGGAAGGCCAGTCCATTTTCAGAAATGGTTATTTCACTTTACTTTCCCACCAGTGAATGGCTTCTTTGCTCTACAATGTAGAGTCTACATCCTTAGTCAATGTTTAATATGTCAATCTTCATAACTTTAGTCATTTTGGTAGTTGTGTGGTGGTATGTAATTGTGGTTTTTACTTTGCAATTCCCTGAATACTAATGCTGGTGAGCTCCTTTTCATACACACATATATATATGCCATTTGGTTTTTCTCACTTATGTCTTGGAGATGGCTTTTCTATATTAATGGTTCATTTTAAAAAATTTCTTTGCAGTTGAAAATTTCAGTGTCAAGATTTTCAGGTTTGTTTTCTTTCATAGTTAGTGCTTCATGTGATCTGTTAAAGCAGATGTTTTCATGCTTGGCTGGTGTGGCTCAGTGGTTGAGCATCAACCCACCACCTGTTCGATTCCCGGTCGGGGCACATGCCCAGTTTGTGGGCCCGATCCCCAGTGGGGGGCATGTAGGAGGTGGCCAGTTGATGTTCTCTCTCATTGATGTTTCTCTCTCTCTCCCCCTCTTCCCTTCCTCTCTCTCTAAAAATCAATAAAGAAGTCCTGCCCTGGCCGGTTTGGCTCAGCGGTTGGAGCGTCGGCCTGTGGTCCAGAGAGACCCGGGTTCGGTTCCTGCTAGGGGCATGTACCTCGGTTGCAGTTTGTCCCGGGCCCTGGTTGGTCGTGCGGGTGGCAGCCACTTGATGTGTCCCTTTCACGTCGATGTTTCTCTCTCTCTCTCTCTCTCTTCCTCTCTCTCCCTCCCACTATATCTGAACAAAAAATGAAAAAATGTCCTCAGGTGAGGATAAAAAAAAAAAAAAAAAAAGTCCTGGCCGGTTTGGCTCAGCGGCTAGAGCGTCAGCCTGCGGACCAAAGAGTCGCGAATTCGATTCTGGTCAAGGGCATGTACCTCGGTTGTGGTTGGGTCCCTGACCCTTGCCCAGTTTGCAGGAGACAACCAGTCGATGTGTCTCTCTCACATTGATGTTTCTCTCTCTCCCTCCCACTCTATCTGAAGATAAATGTGCTCGGGTGAGGATTAAAGAAAAAAATCAATAAAGAAAAAAATTAAAAAGAACGAAACAAATGTTTTCATAACTTTAGACCATGAAATTATTCCACTATATAATCTTTAAAAGTTATTTATTTTTTGAGAGAGAGAGAGAAACGTTGATTTCTTGTCCCATTTAATTGATGCATTTATTGGTTGATTCTTCTATGTTCCCTCACCCGGATCACACTTGAAATCTTGGCGTATCGGGATGACACGCTAACCAACTGAGCTACTGAACCAGGGCTCCTACATAATCTTTAAAAAAATTTTTTTTTATCCTCACCCGAGGACATTTTTGCATTCATCTTGAGATGGAGGGCGAGGGAGAGAGAGAGAAACATTGATGTGAGAGAGACACATCGACTGGTCGCCACCCACACAACCCCAACTAGGGCCGGGCACAAACCACAACTGAGGCACATGCCCTTAGCAGGAACTGGACCGGGCCTCTCTGGTCTGCGGGCTACCGCTCTAACCACTGAGCCAAACCGGCCAGGGCTCCTATATAATCTTTTAGAAGAATTTTTTTTCCCTTCTTTTTACATTTAGGTCTCTAACCACTCCATCTGGATTTGATTTTGTGTATAGAGTAAAATAAGGTGAAAACATATTTATTATATATGTATTATATATTTATATATTTTATACATATTATATGTGTTACATGTTATATTAAACATCGAGTTGTTTTAACACCTTTCTTTCTGCTTCTGCTGTACTGTGGTACGATGTCATAAATCAGCAGTTCATATATGTATAGATTTGTTTTTGGGCGTTCTGTTCTTTTGATTTGTCTTTGTGCCAATACCAGTTTTTTTTTTTTTTTTTAAAGAGTTTGTTTTTGTTTTTTTAATTGTTTTTCTTTATTGATTTTTAGAGAGAAAGGATGGGAGAGGGAGAGAGAGATAGAAACATCGATGAGATAGAACATCGACTGGCTGCCTCCTGCATGCCCTCCCACTGGGGATTGGGCCCACCTGGGCATGTGCCCTGACTGGGAATCGAACCAGCAACCTCTTGGTGCATGGGGTCGACGCTCAACCACTGAGTGACACTGGTCGGGCTACCATTTTTTTTTTAATATGTTTTATTAATTTTAGAGAGAGAGGAAGGCAGAATGAGAGAGTGAGAGAGAGAGAAACATTGATTGGCTGCCTCCCTCACACACCCGGACCGGGGATCGAGCCCACAACCTGGGCATGTGCCCTGACTGGGAATTGAACTAGCGACCTTTCAGTGCCTGGGACAACACCCAACCAACTGAGCCACACCGGCCAGGGCAATACCACAGCTTTAAAATTACTCTAACTTATAAGTCCGGACATGAGATACTAGGTAAAATTAGTCCTTTCCTCTTGTCTTTCCCTCTTTTTAAAAAATATCTTGCCTATTGCTCTTTGCATTTGATAACCATTTAGAACCTTGTTCTACAAAAAAATCCTTTTAGTTTTTTGATTGGCTTTGCATGGACTCTATAAATCTTTTTTTTTGTCCTTACCCGAGGACCTTTTTGCACCTATCTTCAGATAGAGTGTGAGGGAGAGATGAGGAGAGAAAGAGAGAAACATCAGTGTGAGAGAGACACATCTACTGGCTGCCACCCACACGACCCCAACCGGGGCCGATGACAAACAGCAACCGAGGTATGTGTCCCTAGTGGGAACCAAACCTGGGACTCTCAGGTCCACGGGCCAACGCTCTAACCACAGAGCCAAACTGGCCAGGGCTGGACTCTATAAATCAATTTGAGACTTTTTTACAGTTTGAATCTTTTAATCTATGAATATGGTAATCTCCAATTATTAAGTTTTCTTTTTTAACTCTGGTAAGAAACTACACAATGTAAAATTTACCATTTTAACCATTTTTGAATGTGTATTTCAGTGGCATTAAGTACATTCACAATGATGTATAACCGTCACTGGTGTCTATGTCCAGAACTTAAAAAAAAATTATTTAAAAAGTATAGTTGCCCTGGCTGGTTTGGCTCAGCGGTTAGCACGTTGGCCTATGGACTGAAACGTCCAGGTTCGATTCCTGGTCAAGGGCATGTACCTGGGTTGCAGGTTCAGTCCCTGGCCCCCTTGGGGTCGTGGGGGAGGCAACCAGTCGATGTGTCTCTTCTCTCTTGTTTTTTTCTTTTTTTTTTTCTTTATTGATTTTAGAGAGAGGGAGGGAGAGAGAGAAACATCGATGAGAGAAAACATCGATTGGCCACCTCCTGCATGTCCCCCACTGGGAATTTGGCCCACAACCTGGGCATGTGCCCTGACTGGGAATTGAACCGGCAACCTTTTGGTGCATGGCTCGACACTCAACCACTGAGCCGCACTGGCCGGGCATTTCTCTCTCTTTTTCTCCTTCCCTCTCTCCCACTCTAATTAAAAAAACAAAAATCAATGGAAAAATATCCTCAGGTGACGATTAACAAAAAACAAAAAATGTTGTTGACATACAGTATTATATTAGTTTCAGGTATACAACATAGTAATTAGACATTTATATACCTTACAAAGCGATCACCTTCATAAGTCTAGTACCCACTTGATACACTATACATGTTATTGTAATACCATTGACTAAATATATTCCCTGTGCTGTACTTTACATCCCATGACTAATTTAATAATCAGCAGTTTATACTTAATCCTCTTTACTTTTTTGCCCATCCCCCCACCCCCATCTGGCAACTATCAGTTTGTTCTCCATATCTATGAATTTGTTTTGTTTGTTTGTTTATACTGTTTTTTAGATTCTATAGCTAAGTGAAATTATATGCTATTTGTCTTTCTGTGTCTGACTTATTTCTTAGCCTCTGACTTATTTCACATTATATTCTCTAGGTCCATCCATGTTGTTGCAGATAGCAAGATTTCATTCTTCTTATGGCTGAGTCCATTGCATATAATTACCACATCTTTATTCACGTGTCAGTGGACATCTAGGTTGTTTCTATATCTTGGCTATTGTAAATAATGCTGCAGTGGACACAGGGATGCATGCATCTTCTCAAATTAATGTTTTCAATGTCTTTGCATAAATTCCCAGAAGTGGGCGTTCTGGGTCATATGGTAGTTCTATTTTTAATTTTTTGAGGACTCTCCATGCTGTTTTCCATAGTGGCTACACCAGTTTACAAACCCACCAACAGTTCATGAAGGTTCCTTTTTCTCTTCATCCTTGCCAACACTTATTCTTTGTTGTCTTTCTGATAATAGCCATTCTGACAGGTGTGAGGTGTTACCTCATTGTGGTTTTGATTTGCATTTTCCTGATGATCGGTGATATTGAGTATTTTTTCATGTGTCTCGGCCATCTGCATGACCTTTTTGGAGAAATGTCTGTTCAGGTCCTCTGCCCACTTATTTTTTTTAATTAAAAAAAAAATGCCTGGATTTATTTTAGTTCTGTATATAATTTTTTATTAATTAATTTTTGTTACAGATGTTTCTTCTTTAACCCCCATTGACACCCTTCTCCCATTCCTGCCCCCCCCCGCCTATTTTTAAAAAATTATTATTTATTGATTTTAGAGAGCGATAGGAAGGGAAGAGAGTAAGAGAGGGAGAGAATGTGAGAGAGAAACATTGATTTGTTGTTCTACTTATTTTTAAGCATTTATACATTCATTCGTTGCTTCTTGTATGTGCCCTGACCAGAGATCAAATCCACAACCGTGGCATATTGGAACAGTGCTCTAACCAACTGAGCTTTCTGGCCAGGGCCAGCCCATTTTTTAATAGGATTTTTTTTAATGTTGAGTTGTATGAGTTCCTTATATGACTTGGATATTAACTCCTTATTGGACATATTATCCAAAACTTTTTCATCATCTCAAATAGAAACTCTGTACCTGTTAAATAATAACTCCCATTTTACCCTCTCCCTTGGTGACTTTTATTCTACTTTTTTTTTCATTAATCACCTGAGGATATTTTTTCCATTATTTTTTGTTTTTGTTTTTTTAGAGAGTAGAGGGAGGGAAGGAGGGAGACAGAGAAAGAGAGAGAGAGAGAGACATCAATGTGAGAGAGACACACACATCACTTGGTTGCCTCTCACACATGCCCCTACAGGGTTGGGGATTGAACCTGCAACCCCAGTATGTACCATTGACCAGGAATCAAACCTGAGACCTTTGGTCCTTGGGCTGACACTCTAACTGCTAAGCCAAACTGGCCAGGGCCCCTTTACCCTCTTCATTCTCATTTTCCCTACATTCTAACTTTATGAATTCATCTGCTATAGATATCTCGTCTGAGTGAGATGGTACAATATTTATCTTTTGTATCTAGCTTATTTCATTTAATGTTTTTAATGTTCATCCATGTTGTAGATATGTTAGAATTTATTGCCTTTTGATGACTGAATAATATTCTATTGTATATGTATACTACATTTTGTTTATCCATTCATCTATTGATGGACATTTGCACTGTTTCTCCCCTTTGACTATTGTGAAAAATGCTGCTATGAACATTGTGTACAAATATCTGAGTCCTTCTTTTCAATTTTTTTTGGGTATATACTGGAAGTGAAATTGTTGGATCATATGGTTATTCTGTGTTCAGCTTTTTGAGGAATGGCGAAAACGTTTTTTACAGAGGCATACTATTTTACATTCCCACAGCAGTACATGAGGGTTTCACTTTTCCACATCTTCTCCAACTCTTTTTTTTTTTAATCCTCAGCTGAGGACACTTTTGCATTTATCTTCAGATAAAGCGGGAGGGAGAGAGGGAGGAAGAGAGAGAGAGAAACATCGATGTGAGAGAGACACACTGAATGGTTGCCACCCACATGACCCCAACCAGGCCGAGGACAAACTGCAACCGAGGTACGTGCCCTTAGCGGGGACTGAACCCTAGACTCTCTGGTCTGTGGGCTGACGCTCTTACCGCTGAGCCAAACGGGCCAGGGCGAGGTGTTTTTTTTTTTTTTTTAATTAATTAGTTAATTTTTGTTACAGATGTTTCTCCTTCCCTTGAGGTTTTGATTTGTATTTCCCTAATGATTAGTGATGCTGAGCATCTTTTCATGTGTTTTTGGGCCATTTAAAAATCTTTGGAGAAATGCTTATTCAGTCCTCTTTGCCCATTTTGTAATAGTGTTGTTTGTGTTTTTGTTGTTGAATTGTAAGAGTTCTTTATCTAGTTCTGGATACCTAACTAGTATCTAGTTCTGTGTCTGGACCCTTAGCAGATACGTGATTTGCAAATATTTTCTTGTATTCTGTCGGTTGCTTTTTTCACTCCCGGGTGCACAAAGTTTACTTTTTTAAAAAATATGTTTTTATTGATTTTTTTTTAGAGAGAGAGAAACATCGATGTGAGAGAGAAACATCGATCAGTTGTCTCCTGCATGCACTCTAACGGTGTATCAGGCCCTCAACCTGGGCATGTGCCCTGACCGGGAATCGAACTGGGACCTCTCAGTTCTTGGGACAATGTTCAATCCACTGAGCCACACCGGCCTCAAAATTAAACAAAAGTTTAATTTTGATGATTAGTTTTTCTATGTATATATATTTTTTGCCTGTGCTTTTTGGTGTCATATACAAGACATCATTGCCGGTATTACAAATATTTCCCCTATTTTTATTTTTTTATCCTTACCGGAGGTTATGTTTATTGATTTTAGAGAGAGAGAGGAAGAGAAACCTCAATGTGAGAAACACTGATTGGTTGCCTCCTGTACATGTCTCGACCATGGATTGAACCTGCAACCTAGGTATGTGCTCTGACCGGGAATTGAACCCTCAACTCTTTGGTGTACGGGAAAATATTCCAACCAACTGAGCCACCCAGCCAGGGCAAGATTTCCTCTATTTTTTAAAGTTAAAAAAAAAGTTTTAGCCCTTATGTTTAAGTCTTTGACCCATTTTGAGTTAATTTTTGTGTGTGTTATAAGTATAAAGTAAGTTAAGGTTCCAACTTCATCATTTTGCATGTGTATATTCAGTTTTCTCAGCACCATTTGTTGAAATGATAGTCCTTGCCCTATTAAATAGTTTGACTTTCTTGTCAAAAATTACTTGGCCATATATTTGAGGATTTATTTCTGCACTCTTTATTCTCTTTCATTGCTCTGTGTCTGTACCACATCATTTTGATTACTGTAGCTTTTTGGTTTTGAAATCGGAAAGTGTGAGTCCTCCAACTTTGTTCTTCGTTTTCAAGATTGTTTTGGTTATTCAGGGTCCCATGAAATTCTAAATGAATTTTAGGAGATTATTTTAGGATTTGGTCCTGTCCAAAATGTCTTAGAGACATATGACTCTTGCCAAAAGCTCCTTGAAATTTGGTCGTGTTCAAAGCATCCATGAACATATGTGGTCCATGTCAAATCATACTTGCTATTTGGTCCTGTTGAAAACATCCACGCTTAGAAAACATCCCTGGGTTTAAATAGCTTATAACATTTATTTATACTTTTGGTTTACAGGATTGACAACGAAAAAAATATTTGGTTCAGTAGTTGTGTTATGGCTGTATTGCGAATAACAACTCCTGCCTTAGTAGCCTTCCTGGTAATGGCACATATAGTTAAGTAAATGGGTTGGTGTGAACCAAATGTGTCCATGGATGTTTTGGTTCAGGGCCAGATTTCAAGGACCTTTTTGGGTGGACCAAATATTTCCATGGATGTTTGGACAGGACCAAATGTCCTGCAAGGATTTGGGGGAATGCATTTTTCTGCTTCTGTAAAATGTTGTTTGGGGGATTTTTAGTAGGGATTGCCTTGAATCTGTAGATCACTTTGGATAGTGGTAACATCTTAACAGCATTGGATCTTCCAATCCATGTGTGATGTCTTTACATTTATTTATGTTATCTATAATTTCAGCAGCATTTTGTAGTTTTCAATGTATAAGTTCTTTGACTCCTTGGATAAGCTTATTCCTAAATTCTTTTTGTTTTTTGTTTCTTTGATGTTATTGTAAATGCAACTGCTTTCTTCTTTTTTGCTTTTTTATTTTTAATAAGAGAGAGTTTATTTAGAAAGTCACAGAGGTAGAATAAGTGAGCGGTAGAACAAATGGGCTTAGGAAACAAGTTACAGAGGCAGAAGAAGGGCCCATGGAGCTTAGGAGATAGGAAGATAAAGGTAAAGTGCCTGAGGGGGGAAGAAGAAGGGGAGGGGAAAGGCCTTGGTGTGCTGGGGGTGGGGGTGGGATGGGGGGGAGAGAGCACACTGCAATTGCTTTCTTAATTTTCTTTTTGTATTATTTATTTACAATTATTTAAAAATGAAACCTTTTGAGTCAAATGCAGAGACATGCAGCTATAAGAAATAATACAAAGAGATCTTCATACCATTTACCCACTTTCCCCATCGCTAACATCTTGAAGAACTATAGGACAATATCACCACCAGGATATTGAAATTGATACAGTTAACAGAGTAATTCCATCACCACAAGGATCCTTCATGGTGTCCCTTTTTATAGCCACACCTGAATTTTTACTGCCGCCAGGCTTAGTCCTTGGTAACCACTAATGTACTTTCCAGTTCTGAAAAATTTTTTTTCAAGGATGTTATATAATTGGAATCATAGAGCATAACTTATTGGGATTGGGTTTTTTTCACTCAGCATAATTCTCTGGCGATTCATCCAAATTGTTGAATATATTAGTGGTTTGTTCCTTTTTAGTCCTTAGTATTCTATATTATGGGTATACCACAGTTTGTTTAACCATTCATCTGCTGAAAGATACCTCAGGTACTTCTAGTTGGGGACTACTATGAATAATACTGTTATAAACATTCATGTGTAGATTTTTGTGTGAACATTGGTCTTTATTTCTCTGGGATGTATATCCGATTATACAGTTGCTGAGCTGTATGGTTGCTGCATGTTTAGTTTGTTGTTTTTTAAGAAATTGCCAAAGCCCTGGCCGGTTTGGCTCAGCGGTTAGGGCGTCAGCTCGCAGACTGGAGGAGAGTTCCTGGATCTGTTCCCACTAGGGGCGCGTACCTCAGTCATGGTTTGTCCCTGGCCCCGGTTTGGGGTCTTGTGGGTGGCGGCCACTTAATATGTCTCTTTCACATCGATGTTTCTCTCTCTCTCTTCCTCCCTCTCTCCCTCCTGCTCTATCTGAAAATAAATGCAAAAATGTCCTCGGGTGAGGATAAAAAAAAAAAAAAGAAAAAAAATTGCCAAAGTGTGTCCTGGCTGATGTGGCTCAGGGTTTGATTCCCTGTCAGACACATATTTAGGTTGCTGGTTTGATCCCCAGTTGGGTGCAGTCACTGATCGGGTGCATGCAGGAGGCAACTGATCAATGTCTTTCTCTCACATCCATGATCTCTCTCTCTCTCTCTCTCTCTCTCTCTTTCTCTTCCCCCCTTCTCTCCCCCCTCCCTCCCTGTCCCCCCTTCCTCTCTCTCAAAAAATTTTTTTAAATTACCAAAGTTTTGTCCAGAGTGACTGTACCATTTTACATTTCCACCAGAAATCTGTGAGCAATCCTTGCCAGCATGTTGCATTGTAACTATTCTTTTTATTTAGTAATTTTTTTTTTTTATCTTCATCTGTGGTCGTTCAGCCATTTTTGTTCAGATAGAGTGGGAGGGAGAGAGGGGAAGAGAGAGAGAGAGAGAGAGAGAAACAGAAACATCGACGTGAAAGGGACACATCGAGTGGCTGCCTCCTGCACAACCCCAACCAGGGTCCGGGATGAATTGCAACCGCAGTATGTGCCCTTGACCGGAATCAAACGCGTGACTCCTTGGTCCGCGGGCTGTTGCTCTAACTGCTGAGCCAAACCGGCCAGGGCTTATTTAGTAATTTTAATGGGTGTGTAGTGATGGTTGTATGTGGTTTAATTTGCATTTACCTAATGGCTGATGATGTGCTTATTAATGTGCCTATTTGCTAACAGTATATCTTCTTTTGGTCAAATGTCTGTTCATGACTTTTGCCTATTTTCTTTTTTTTAAAAGATTTTTTAAAATTGATTTCCAGAGAGAGAGGAAGGGAGAGGGAGAGGGAGAAACATTGATATGAGAAGGAAACATCCTTCAGTTGCATCCTGCACCTCCTGGGGATCGAGCCCATAACCTAGGCCTGTGACCAGAAATGGAACCAGCGACCTTTCACTCAGGACAATGGCCCTACCACCTGAGCCAGGGCACTTTTATCTATTTACTAATTTGTTTGTTTGCTTGCTTGCTTACCTATTTATTCATTTATTTATTTAGAAAACATATATATTTAGAATTAGCCAGCTGGACTCAATTTATTTTAGATGATTCCAGTTTTGTTGGTAACATTCAAAAGCATCAATAGACAGGAGCCAGTCTCTCTATCAGGCCTAGGGTGGAGAAGGAAGCCTTAGTCCTTGCTGCCCTCACTGCCTCAATACTCTTTCTTCCTTCTTCAGTCTTCTGGTGCATTAGTGGCTCCTTTGTTTATGTCATTTTCCCCCCAAGTAGTGATTTTTCCATCATTTCCATTTTTTTTTTAACTGTAGAGCTTGACAGTTCTTACAGGTTGTAGGTATGAGTGCTTTGTCAAGTATGTAATTTGTTCTTATTTTTCCAATGCTGGAGCTTGTGTTTTTCCTCCTAATGGGCTTTTTATGCAAGTTATTATTTTGTTGAAGTCCAGTTTACGAATTTTTCTTTTTATGGATCATACTTTTGTTGTAAAATCTTATAACTCTTTATTTAACCCTAAATTCCACCAAGTTTTTGTTTTCTTTTAAAAGTTTTATAGTTGTATGCTTTACATTTAAATTTGTGATACCTTTTGAGATCATTTTTGTGTAAGGTATGAGATTCAGGTGAAGGGTTTTGTTTGTTTGTTTTGCCTGTGGGTGTCCAAATGCTTAATGCCATTTGTTGAAAAATTACTTTTGTATCTTTGTATAACTGGACATTTTTGAGTATATTTCTGGGTTTTCTGTTCTGTTACAGTGATCTTGAGTCTGTAGTTTTGCCTTGCCAAATTTGGGAAATTTTCAGCCATTATTTATTTGAGTACTTTTCCAGCCCTGCCTTATTTTTCCTCTCCTTTCTGAGACACTGATGACTAAAAAGCATGGCTACTTAAAAAAAAATTTTTTTATCCTCACCTGAGGACAGTTTTGCGTTGATCTTCAGATAGAGCCGGAGGGAGAGAAGGAGGAAGAGAGAGAGAGAAACATTGATGTGAGAGAGACACATCGAGTGGTCACCATCCACATGATCCCAACCGGGGCCAGGGACAAACTGCAACCGAGGTACATGCCCTTAGCGGGAACCAAACCCGGGACTCTCTGGTCTGCCGGCCCACGCTCTAACTGCTGAGCCAAACCGGCAGGGCTTTTTTTTTTTGCATGGCTACTTTCTTGTTATGGTCCCAAAGATCTGTGAAACTTTTTTTTTTTTTTCAGTTTATTTTTTTCTATGTTGTTTACATTTCATTATGTCTTCTAGTTGACTGATTCTTTTCCTCTTTCCTTTATTATGCTGTTGAGGTCATCCATTGAGCTGTTTATTTTGTTTATTGTACTTTTCAGTTCTAAAATTTCCATTTGGTTCTCTATGTCCTCAATTATTTGCTGAGGCTTTCTGTTTTTCATTTCTGTTGCTTATTTAATCATTTTTATAATGGCTGCTTTAAAATCTTCAGATAATTCCAATATCTCTGTCAGAAGTTAAAATTACAAATATCTCAGTGTTGGCATCTGATAGACTTTTTTTTATTCAGTTTGAGATCTTCCTGGTTCTTGGTATGACAGATGATTTTTTGATACTTGAACATTTTGTGGACTTTGCATCTTATATAAACCTGTTTAAGCTTGCTTTTTCTGACATTTGTCTGACAACGGAGAGTATAAGTGTCAGGTAGGGGTTGAATTTCCCCTACCTGATCTCAAAGGATGTGGCCTCATTTACCAATGTGTATTGGTGAAAGTCCTGACTTTCTGCTGGACCCTCTCTGACACCACCCCAGTGGGGACAAGAGTGGGTTCCCTCTTTACTGCCAGATGGAGATGGAAGTTCAGGCTTCCCATGTTGCCTCCATTGATACCATGGAGGGAAATTCTCATAACCAGCCAGTGAGCATGAAAGTTCTGATTCCCTACTTGACCTATTCTTACACTACCCCAGTATGGGTCTTGGGATGACTCATAGTCTCAAGAGGGTGGATATCTAGGTTCCCCCCTACTTGATATTGAAGGAATAGATAGAGGGACAGTTTTTGGTTTTTGTGGTTTTGCTGCAGTAGAGCAGCTACTATTTTAAAAAAATGTTCTTTCTAGCTAATATGCTCCCTACCCAGTTCTTTGTCTAGAGAGTCCTTCTAGACAAAGAAGGACTTTGCAAGTCCTTCTACCCTTTTCATCTTTTTCAAGATTGTTTTTTTGGGTCTCTGCTTGTTGGTGCTTTTGAGGTATTGACTTCTTTCATTCCAAGGATGGGATAAATTAGGTAAAAAGAAAACTCAGGGAACTCACTGCTCTGTTGTTCCTTGGGTCCTGTGGTCCTTAGCTAATTTGCCTTCTTAACCACCTTTTAGAACATACGTGTTTTATATATAATGTTCAGTTATTGTTTGTACTTAGGAATAGGGAAAAGTACATTTACTCCAACCTCTCAGAAATGAAGTCTAGCTTTTGATTTCATTGAGTTTGCTCTTTTTATCTGTTTTATATTTCATTCATTTCTGCTCTGATCTTTATTTTTTTTCTCTTCTAGTTTCTTAAGTTGCAAGGTGAAGTCATTGATTTGAATTCTTTTCTAATATAGACATTTAGTGTATAAATTTCTCTCAAATGTTGCTTTAACTTCCACAAATTTTGGTAAGTTTTGTTTTCATTTTCGTTTACTTAAGTATTTTATTTTCTCTTTTAATTTCTTCTTTGACCCATGGCTTACTTTAGAAGTATATTTAGATTCTAAATATTTGGGGATTTTACACTGAATTCTAAACTAATTACGTTGTGGTCAGAGAAAATTCTTTGTATGTGTGATCTGAAACTTCTAAAAATTATTGAGTTGTTTCATGGCCTGATTATGATCTGTCTTGGTGAATGTTTCACATGTCCTTGAAAAGAATTTGTAGTCTAGTTTGCATAGATTGTTCTATAAATGTTACTTCATGTCAGTGGTTATGGATATTATTCTGGTTTGACAGTATTGTTCAGGGACCTGTATCCTTACTGATTTTCTGTCTACTGGTTCTATCAATTATTGAGAGAGTTTTATTGAACTCTCCAGATGTAAATGTGGGTGTTTAAATTTCTTTTTGTAGTTGTTATTTTTACTTTATATATTTGGAAGCTGTTATTAACTGAATAAATGTTTAGGATTTTTGTATCTTCTTAATGAGTTAAACCCTTATTTTTGTAAAATAATCCTTTTTTGTGATAATATTTTTGATTTTTCAAATCTACTTTATTATATGATACTAATAATAATCATTTCAATTTTTCTTTTGATTTTCCAGTATGTAATAGGGCCTTTATCTTGGGCTGCTTTTTAAAGATTTTTACTTTATCTAGTTTTAGGCAATTTGACCATGATATGTTGTGGTTTACATTGCTTCATGTTTCTGTTGCTTTGTTGTTAATTTAAAGAGTACTTTGTTTTGTGTGTTTATAATTATAAAATATGGCAAATTGTTGGCATTATTTCTTCAGACTTTTTTTCTTTTGTATTTATCTCCTGTGGCTCCAGGTATACAAGTATTTTGGCTTCTTGAAGTAACCTCACAGCTAACTCATGCTTTGTTAATTTTTTAAGGTATTTTTTTCCTTTGGGTTTCATTTTGGTTAGTAACTTATTACTTGGTTTTATGTGCTGTAAATCTCATACAGTATGATTTTTTATCTTAGACCTTGTAATTTTCATCTCTAAATGTCCATTAAAAAATTTTTTTTGATGTATCCGCTTAACATGTTTAATGTTTCCTCTAGTTTCTTGAACATACAGAATGTATTCATAGTAATTGTTTTATAGGACTTGGGTAATAATTCTATTATCTATGTCATTTTAAGATTGCCTTGACTGACTGGTTTTTGTTTCATTAGGAGTGTAATTTCCTGTTTCTGCATATGTCTTGAAAGTTTTTATTGACTTTTAGTCATTGTGAATTTTATCTTGTTAGGTTCTTTATTTTAGTATGCCTAAAAATATTTTTCGACTTTGTTCTGTGATACAATCAAGTTACTGAAAAATAGTTTGTTCCTTTTGGGTTTTGTTTGGACAGACCAGAACTATTCTTAGGGTTAAATTTTCCCTCCTTCTGAAGTATTGCCCTTCTTAGTGCTCTGAAGTGATATGAATTACTAGGTTTTCCATTCTGACTTTTGAGAACAAGCATTATTTGCATCCTTGTATACGTTCTGGGTGCTGTTACTTCTAAATCTTTTGGTGGTTCTTTCCCTGGCCTTGAATAGTTCTTTCGCATGCAAGTGCTGATTACTCAATATGTTCTAGGATCAGCCTCTGTAGATCTCTTCATTTTTCTCTCTCTCCCCAGCTCTCTACTCAGTGCTGGTCTCCCTTTTGAGCTCTAGCCACCTTGGCTTCCTTGGACTCGCAGCTCCATTTGCACAACTTGGGGAGACAGGCCCTGCCTGGGTTCCCTCTCCCTGTTCCACGGCCTGGAAACTCTCAAGGCAGTAAGCTGGGCAAATGTATGGCTCATGTCATTTGTTTCTTGTCTCCTAGGGATCACTGTCTTTCATTATTTGTTGTCCAAAATCTTTAGTGCTGTTGTTGCATACATTTTGTTAGGTTTTTATTATTTTACGCAGAAGGCTAAATCTGGTCCCTTTTACTCCGTCTTGACTGGGAGTGGTTTTATTTTGCATTTTTGTAATGACTAGTGATATTGAGTACATTCTATTTGCTTATTGATCATTCATGTGTTTTCTTATATGAAGAGTTTGTTCAAACCTTTAGTCCTTTTCCTTCTTTCTTTCTTCATTCTTTGTTTGTCCATAAATATTTTTTTGAGTTGGAGAGCTCCTTATATGTCCTAGATATACCAGTCCTTTGTTAGATAAATATTTTGTAAGTACTTTCTTCAAGTCTGTGGTTTCCTATTTATTTTCTTAATTGTGCCTTTTAATGAGCAGAAATATTTAAGTCTAATTTATCAGTTTTTTCTTTTGTAGTTATTGCTTACTGTGAGCTAAGACACTTTTGGCTAACCCTGAAGTCATGAAGGTAATTTTCTTTGTTTCCTCTAAAACTTTTTGTTTTTGCTAATTTATATTTAGGTCTGTGATGCCTCTCAGATTAAGTTTTGTAGGTTTTATTTTTGTGTGTGTGGATGTCCAATTGTTTCTGCACTGTTTGTTGAAAAGAATCTCCTTTCCTTACTGGATTGCTTTGGTAAAATATCACATGGATGCATAAGTGAGCTCTATTTTAGGAATCTTTATTCTGTTTCATTGATCTGTTTGTCTATCCATATATTATCTATCACACTATTTTGATTATTTTTAACTGTATAGGAAGTCTTGAAGTCAGATTTGCAAGTCCTTCAACCCTTTTCATCTTTTTCAAGATTGTTTTGCATATTCTACATCCTTAGCACTTCCACATAAATTTTAATATTAGTTTTTCCATTTCCAGAAAGGCTGATGTGATTATGATTGCTATTGCTTTGAATCTATAGATCTTTTTGAGGAGAATTGACATGTTAACAATATTGAATCTTGCTGTTTACTGGCATGGTATAGCTCTCCATTTATTTAGGTCATCTTTGTTTTTTTCTGAATAGTATTTTGTGGTTTTCAACCTTTGGTTTTATATGGCTTGTTTTTAAAATTACTTTCATTTTTCAGTATTTTATGTGATTGTGTAAGTGGTTTTTTAAAGAATTCAGGTATTTTTGTTTTTGGTTAATCCTCACCCGAGGATATTTTTTCCATTGATTTTTAGAGAGTGGAAGGGAGGGAAGGAGGGAGGGAGGAAGAAAGAGAGAGAGAGAAAGAGAGAGAGAGAGACAGATATGTGAGAGAGACTACCATATCAATTGGTTGCTTCCTGAACAGGCCCCAACTGGGGCTAGGAATTGAACTCGAAACTCTTTGCTGCATGGGCCAACGCTCTAACCACTGAGCAACACTGACCAGAGCAAGAGTTCAGTTTTTAATTATTTGTTTTTAGTATATGGAAGTAGAATTGACCTATGTATATTGACCTGTGTCATACAGCCATGCTTAACTCACATTAATTATATGAGATTTTTGGTGATAACTTAGATTTTTTTAGATGATGAAGTCATAAAATTTTACCTCTTTCTAATTTGTGTTTAAAAAGTTTTTTCCCTTTATTGCTTATACTTAAATCTTGTTTTCCATTCACTGGGGAAAGCATTCAGTTTTGTGCCATTAAGTATTATGTCATCTGTAGGCTTTTTTTTATCCTCACCTGAGGACATTTTTCCATTTTTTGTTCAGATAGAGTGGGAGGGAGAGAGAGGAAGAGAGAGAAACATCGATGCGAAAGGGACACATCAAGTGGCTGCTTCCTGCATGACCCAACCAGGGCCGGGGACAAACTGCAACCGAGGTACATGCCCTTAGCGGCAACCAAACCTGGGTCTCTCTGGACCGCAGGCCAACGCGCTAACCGCTGAGCCAAACCGGCCAGGGTGGCTTTTTTTTTTTTTTTTAAATTTTTTTTTTTTATCCTCACTTGAGGACTTTTTTGCATTTATCTTCAGATAGAGTGGGAGGGAGAGAGGGAGGAAGAGAGAGAGAGAAACATCGACGTGAGAGAGACACATCGAGTGGTTGCCACCCACATGACCACAACCGGGGCCCGGGACAAACTGCAACCGAGGTACATGCCCTTAGCGGGAACCAAACCCGGGACTCTGGTCCTCCGGCCAACTCCTCTGACCGCTGAGCCAAACCTGCCAGGACATCTGCAGGCTTTTTATTGATGATTGTTACCAAGTAGTTTTTAAATACTGATTTTATTATTATTTAAGTATGGCAGGCAAGGCTAATAGATCAGGAAAGGACTGCCATTGAAAAGACAGTTTGTTATGTTCATAGATTCCCAGAGAAGGAGTTACACCAAGGAGGCCTTATGAGTTAGTTAAGAGGCAGAAGGAGAAAAAGTAAAGGCAGGAGCCTTTATTTTGGTTTCTGTGGGAAGGAATAGTCAAAGAATGGTAATCAGGTTTAGGATTGTTTAGTTCGAATACTTTCAAGGACTCTGGGGGCATAGGGACTTTGCCTAAGTTGTCTGGTACCCAGCCCTGGGGTGATTAGGGCAGGGGAATGTAGTGGCTAGAGTATAAAATAAAGATGGTTGGGGGTATGGGTCTGGATTTGTTGCTTTGATTATATATGAAAGCTAGCTGGAGAGTTGTTTCCTATCTCCAGGAATTAGCCAGTCTTGGGAGGGAGGGGCAGTCCCTCTAGCATCAGCAGGCCTCAAAGTAAAAAATCAGAATGAAAAGATAAGATTAATATACAGGTTGAGTAAGATCTATTTCTAGTTTTCTGGCAGTTTAAAGCTGAATGAATATTTTTTGTCAAATACTTTTCCTGCATCTGTTGAGATGATTGTATATTTAAAAAAATATGGTGAATTTCATTGTTTTATTTTCAAATGTTATAACAACCCAGTATTTCTGAAATAAACTTCACTTGGTCACAGTGTATTATCCTTTGTATATATTGCTGGATTTAAAATGCTAATAGTTTATTAAATATTTTTGCATCTATGTACTTAAGGAATGTTAGTCTGCAACTTTTTTTCTGTAGTTTCTTTTCAGGTTTTAGTATTATTGGTACATTCATTAGTATTATTCATGCTGAATTTGAAAGTGATTTTGGAATTACTCTCTATTTTCTGAAAGTATTTGTGTTTTCTGAAAGTGATGCTATTTCTTTGGTGATTTGAAGGCATACACCAGTGAAAAATCTGAGCCTAGAGTTCTATTTTGAGGAAGGGTTTTGATAATGAATTCAGCATAAAGGGTTCTTTAAATTTTTGTTTGATCTTATCAATTTTGGTTAAGTTGTATTTTTCAGGGGAGTTTTCCATTTCATCCAAGTTGTTTAATTGATTAGTGTAAAGTTTTAATTATCCTTTGTCCTTTTATTTATTTATTTATTTATTTATTTATTTATTTATTTATCCATCCATCCATCCATCCTCACCCGAGGACATTTTTCATTTTTTGGTTCAGATAGAGTGGGAGGGAGAGAGAGGAGGAGAAAGAGAGAGAGAAACATCGACGTGAAAGGGACACATTGAGTGGCTGCCTCCCGCACGACCCAACCAGGGCCAGGGACAAACTGCAACTGAGGTATGTGCCCTTAGCGGGAACCGAACCTGGGTCTCTCTGGACTGCAGACCGACTCTCTAACCACTGAGCCAAACCGGCCAGGGCAATCTTTTGTCCTTTTAATATCTGTGGGTTCTATAGTGATAATTCCTTCTTTATTCCTGATATTGGTTATTTGTGAATGTGTTTTAAAATCAGTTTAGCTAGAGGTTTATCAACTTTGTTGGTTTTTCCAAAGGACCAGTTTTGACTTTAAATTTTCTTTACTGTTTCTTTTCGATTTCATTTTTTTCTGCTCTTATCTTTACTGTTTCCTTTCTTCTACTTAACTTGCAGTTTACTTTGCACTCTTATAGGTTCTTTAGGTGGAATCCTAGGTCATTCATTTTACACCTTTTTTCCCCCCTTAACGTGATCAGGGAATATACTCTGTATGATTTCAGCCCTTTTAAATTCATTGTGTCTTGTTTGTGTATGTCCTATATTTGGTCTTTCATGGTGAATATACCACGTTCACCTGAAAAGAATGTGTATAGTGATTTATGGTATTGCTTGGATTGGCATGTATTTATTGATTTTTTAAAAATCTAGTTTTGGTAATTACCAAGACAGAAATGTTAAAACACTCTGTGTTTGTGGAATTGTGTATTTATCCCTTTACTTGTGACAATTTTGCCTCATATATTTTGAATCATTGTTACGAGGTACATGTTTATCTCTTCATCATTTGATGCTTATGAGCCTCAAGTTTAGTCTCAACATTTAATGTAATTACATGCTTGGATTTAGGTCTACCATTTTAGTAAGTTTTTTCTTTTTATTATATTTGAAAATTAGTTTTTAAAAAAGTTTTAATATAAAATTCATATATGTAGTGTACAATACAGTGATCTTTAGTATATTCATAAAATTGTGCAACCATTACCATAATCAATTTAAGAACATTTTCATCACCTCAGAAAAAACTCTGTGTCCATAGTTCAGCCATTTACAGTGTATAATTCAGTGGTTTTTAGTACATTCACAGAATTGTGCAACCATTACTATAATCAAATTTAGAACATTTTCATCACCTCAGAAAAAGTTCTGTGCCCATTAGTAGCCGCTATCCTTTACCAGACTCTCCAGTCCCTGGAAACCACTAATCTACTTTCTGTCTCTATTCATATAAATGGAATCATACAATATGTGGTATTTTGTGAGTGGCTTTTTTTCTCTTTAGCATAATGTTTTATTTATTTTTAATCCTTACCTGAGGATATTTTTACATTAATCTTCAGATTGAGCTGGAGGGGGAGAGGGAGGAAGAGACAGAGAGAGAAACATCGATATGAGAGAAACACATTGATTGGTTGCCACCTGCACAACCCCATCTGGGGCTGGGGATGAACCGCAACTGAGATTCGTGCCCTTGGCTGGAATTGAACCCGGGACTCTTTGGTCTGCAGGCGACGCTCTTACCGCTGAGCCATACCGGCCAGGGCTAGCATAATGTTTTTAAGGTTCACTTATGTTGTAGCATGTATTAGAACTTTATTTCTTTTTATTGCCAAATAACATTCCGTTGTATGGATATACCACATTTTATATACTCATTCACTAATTTATGGACATTGAGGTTGTATCTACATTTTGGCTATTAAGAATAATGCCGTTATGAACATATGTGTACAAACTTCCATGTAGACCTTCTGTTTTCATGTCTTTTGGGTTTTGAGGAACTGGCAACACAGCTATACCACTGCACATTCCATCAGCAACATATGAGGGTTCTAATTTCTCCATATCCTTGTCAACAGGATATATATATATTTTGTCCTCACCTGAGGACATTTTTGCATTTATCTTCAGACAGAGTGGGAGGGAGAGAGGGGGGAAGAGAGAGAGAGAGAGAAACATCGATGTGAGAGACATCTACTGGCTGCCACCCACACAACCCCAACCGGGGCCAGGGACAAACTGCAACCGAGGTACGTGCCCTTAGCGGGAACTGAACCCTAGACTCTCTGGTCTGCAGGCCAACACTCTAACTGCTTAGCCAAACTGGCCAGGGCTATTTTTAGAGTGTAAGGGGGAGGGGAAGAGAAAGAGAAATAAACATCGATGTGAGAGAGACACTTCAATTGGTTGCCTCCTGCACGTGCCCCAACCTGGATTGTGGAATCTAACCTGCAACTCAAGTACGTGCCCTTGACTGGGAACCCATGACCCTTTGGTGCATGGGCCTGCACTCTGACCATTTAGCCACACTTCCCAGGGCTATTTTACCTTCATTTTTGAAGGATATATTAGTTAAATATAGAATTCTGGGTTGACAGTTCTTTTTCTTCAAATAGTTTAAAGATGTTTTATTCTGTTTTGACTTCCATAGTTTATGATGAGAAGTCAGCCTTTTACCCACTGTTCCCCTGTATTTGATGTGTCATTTTCTCTTGGCTGATTTTAAGACTTTTCCCCTTGTTTGCTTTTCAGCAAGTAGTTTGGCTGCTTGGGGTCCACTGAGCTTCTTGAATCTATAAATATGTCTTTCTTCAAATTGAGGAAGTGTTTGTTTTTTAAAAATCCTTACATGAGGATATGTTTCCAGTTATCTTCAGACAGAGTGTGAGGGAGGGAGGGAAGGAGAGAGTGAGAGAGAGAAAGAGAGAAACAGAAACATCTACATGAGAGACACATCGATTGGTTGCCTCCCACAGGACCCCAACCAGGGCCTGGGGTCAAACTGCAACCGAGGTACGTGCCCTTGACCGGAATTGAACCTGAGACTCTTTGGTCTTCCGGCCGATGCTCTAACTGCTGAGCCAAACTGGCCAGGGCCAAATGGAGCAAGTTTTCATCCATTACGTGCTCAAAATTTTCTTTCCCACACTGTATTCTCATATTCATTTATCCACACCCTACCCCCTCCCCCCCGCCTTCATTTATATTTAGACTTCTTGATACTGCTCAGTATGTTTGTAGAATCCCTTTTCATTTTTTTCACTATTTTCTCTTTTTCAGATTAGATCCTATATATTAATGTAGCTTCAAGCTCACTGACTCTTTGTCATGCCATCTTGATTCCATTGTTCAACCTGTCCAGTGAATATTTTACTTTGCATGTTGTCTTTAAATTTTTAGAATTTTTATTTCATTCTTTTTGCTGTTGAAATTAGCTATTTTACTTAATATAGGTACATTTTCTTTTACCTCACAGAACTTAATTATAATAGCTATTTTAAAGCCTAATTCCAATGTCTAGATCATCTTAATGTTGACCTTCACTGATTGTGTTTTATCTTGAGCATGATTAACATTTTCCTATTTTTTCATAGATCAGGAAGGTAACTTGGATTGTTTCCTAGACTTTGTGAGTGTTATATGTGGGAAGTCTGGATTTTATTATATTCCTTTGAAGAAATTGTCACTGCTTTTATAAGCAGTTGATACATAATAGCATTTTGAGCAGTTGCTTAAATATCATTTTATTTCTCTTTTCCATTAACTGGACTCTAGATTGCCCTGTTTAAGGTCAGTGAGAGATTTAGGCATATTCTACACATAAAAATTTGGGGGCTTCCTCCTGGTTCTCTCATCTTCTTGATTCAGATCTCACTTTCCTGGTTGCTCTGAACTTTTATTTTCTGGTTCTTCAGGTATTAAAACTACAGGAGTGCCCTGGCCAGTTTGGCTCAGCGGTTAGAGCATCGGCCCACGGACCAGAGAGTCCTGGGTTTGGTTCCGCTAAGGGCACGTACCTTGGTTGCAGTTTGTCCCCGGCCATGGTTTGGGGTCGTGTGGGTGGCAACCACTCGATGATGTCTCTCTCACGTCGATGTTTCTCTCTCTTTCTCCTTCTCTCCTTCCTGCTCTATCTGAAGATAAATGCAAAAATGTCCTCAGGTGAGGATAAAAAATTTTAAAAAAAGTTTTAAAACTACAGAAGCCACTATGAGCTGACTAGCTGGTCTTCAGGCTAAAAGCCTTCCGGGTTTTGACTTCTGCTGGGAAACCAGATTCTGGTTGTTATCTCTGTAAGGGTTTGTCTTGTATAAGTTCACTTTTGGAACAGAGGATCGTTTTATCATGGATTTTAAAATACTTGGTGTGTTTCAGTTCGTTGCAGTTATTTTCATTGGCCTTAAGTAATTTCATCTTTGGCCACCAGGAGCCTCTTTAGGTTGGCCCCATAAGTCCTTTTGACATGACTAGAGTAGACTTTTATAATTTTCTTCCTATGTGATAGAACAAGGTATTCTGGGCTTATTTTACCTAGACCAAGAATCATTACTTCTAGGAATCCTGGACTATAGCCTGGGCACAGGGAAGCTCATTTCTAGTGTGGTTTGGTAGTCATGAGTCTTTCTAAAACACAAGATAAGATAGGTTAATTTAGATTTATTTTTTTGCCCTGGCCGGTTTGGCTCAGCGGTTAGAGCGTCGGCCTGCGGTCCAGAGAGACCCGGGTTCGGTTCCCGCTAGGGGCATGTACCTCGGTTGCAGTTTGTCCCCGGCCCTGGTTGGTCGTGCGGGTAGCAGCCACTCGATGTGTCCCTTTCACGTCAATGTTTTTCTCTCTCTCTCCCTCCCACTCTATCTGAACAAAAAATGAAAAAATGTCCTCAGGTGAGGATAAAAAAAAAAAATTATTTTTTATCTTTTGCTTATAGAAATGATGATGGGTAGATGTTTTATTCTACAGATACGTTTTTTTAAAAAAAATGTTTTTTATTATTGATTTTAGAGAAGGAAGAAGGGAGAAGGAGAAAAACATCCATAGGCTGCCTCCTGCATGCCCCCTACTGGGGATTGAGTCCTCAACCCGGGCATGTGCCCTGACTGGGAATTGAACTGGTGACCTCTCAGTGCATGGGGCGACACTCAACCAACTGAGCCCATCGGCTAGGGCCTACAGATACTTTTTTAATGCCACAGTTATATCTTTTATATGAGGATGATTAAGCTTAAAACTTGAATTTATCCTTCTTATTAACCTATAATACTATTTTCAGTTACTATCTTTCTGCATTTTGTAATATAATGATGATCACAGTCTGGGTAAATGAGTATAGCTGAATGGATAGTTACATAACCACAGCCTCCTAAAGGTCAGTGTTTTGGGTGAGCTTGACTTAGTGAAGGACAGTGATTTTTATCTTTTGGCAAAGGAATCCAGTATAAAGTAGGAAAAGTATTTGGAAATTGTTGCCTTACATTATAAAGATGGAAAACAGTTGTATGCTTTCTTACTATACTACATAATATAAGAAAGAAGGAACTTTTCTTATGTAATTTCTCCTTGTTTGGGCCATTCCATTTAAAGGGTATTTTTTCTAGGTAAAATGTGGTTAAATCATATGCTTTTTTTTGTGTGTGTGTGTGTGGGGGGGGGGGGCGTGTGTGTCTCCTTATAATGTTTCCCCTTTCACAGGATTTAATTGTGCTTTTAAACACTACATCTCACTAGATAAGATTGGGTCTGTGTAATTCTAATAGTAACACGTGTAGCTGCAGCCTGCCCTGTGAAACTTTTCAGTTTGGATTGGTTTACTGTACGAACTGAAGTCTTGTTGTCCAGGGTCCCTCATACTGGATCCTTTCTTCCTGAGCTTAGGATACAGTCTTCTAACTATAACTTAACCTTCTTTTTTCCTATAATCATTTTTTCTCTCAAGTATCCTGTCTATTTTTACTTTTAGTGGGAAGACAGTCATACTCTTTCACTTAGCATATAATAATGAATCTCTATAAAAATCGAAATTATAAAACAAATGAAGTATTTTGAAATTAAGAAACAAATTCACTCATATCTTATGATTCTCATCACAATCCTGTTAATATATTTTGTGTATTTTCTTCTGTACATGTGTTTAACTCAGTGAAAGTTTTTGTGAATATAGCATTCGTTCCCTAACCGTTATACACTTACACCTTTTACAGGATTTTTATAAATAGCCATATAAAATATTTTCATACGCATTATATTCATGTTTTGAAATTATGCTATATAAATGATATAAAAACGACACGGTACTTAATAAAATGCTATTTCCATCATATTTCCTTTGGCTCTCTGTGAAGTAATGGAATCAGTAATTTTCTTGAATCATATTGCTAAATTATTCTACAAAAGAATTGGATTATGGTGCCATCAACAGTATATGAGAGTAAATGTCCACTGCACTCTGAACATTAGGGATTATCTTTTCAGGAAAACTTTAATAATTCAGTGGGCAAAAATGCTTTTGCCTTTTTCAGCTTGTCACAAAGTCAGTGCAAGCCACTGACTTTGGACCGAGGATGTTGCCTCCCTAGTGATGGTGGATCTCATCATATCTGTCATTTGTATTTGGTCCAGATAGCTTTCACCAGCGTAGCCTGAGCGCCTTTATCTTCTGAGTTAAACTCTGTGAAGGCAGCAGTGGTGCAGGTCTTCCTGTGGACTGGACGTCCCAGCCTGGCCTTCCCCTTGATAATGCAATAGGGAACCCCCATGTTACGGCACAGTGCAGGCAGGAAGATGACCAGCTTGATAGGATCCACATCATGTGCAATCACTACCAGCTGGGCCGCCTTGTTCTCCACCAGGGTGATGACAGTGTTAACTCTGCTCGAAGGACAGGTGGCCTCTTGGTGGGGACATTCCCTTTGCTGGCAGCTTTTTTCTCAGCCCAGGCCAACATTTTCTACGTCTCTTCCTTTGTCTCTGGTCTGTACTTGTGTGCCAGCTTAAGCAGTTGAGTAGTGTTTGGCAGTCTAAGACCTGAGTAAACTGGTTAATGGCAGGAGGCACTTTCAGGTACTTACAGAGAATAACCCTTTGCTGCAGCAGCCAAATGTAGCGGGGCTGTTTGACAAAGTGGGTGAGGTTCCTTTTGGGCTGGATGTCCTGTCCAATGCCAAAATTCTTGGGCATTTTCTCAAATGAGATTTACCACCTTCTTGGCCTCCTGCTTCTTCACAATAGCAGGATCCGACACCACTTTCTTCCCCTTAGCTTCTTTTCCTTTTGGCATCTTGGGCGATGGGAGGAGAGAGAAATAAAGAAAAACTTTGAATTGTCTATTCTATTGTTTTTATTTTATAGAAGTTTTTAATTTTTTAGATTTGACTAATTTTTTGTTTTATTTCTTGTATTGAAATTGTATTTGTGATCAGTAAGTTTTAAGGGTCTAATTTGAATTTTTTCTTCTCCAATTGCTAAACAATTGTTCTTACACCTAATTATCCCAAAGAGTAATCAGTCACTGGCTGTAGACTTTATATTAGACTTAGTTATACTTCTACAAGCAACCTTTTCTTTCCCACAAGGTAAATCATACAACTAATAGTGAAGGAGGTGTAACTTAGAATCAAATTATTGCCTGCCAGGAAGTAATTATGCCCACACCCTTGTGAGCTTGAGAACCTCAAGCTCCAGAAATGGATGAGACCTGGTGACACCGTGACTTCGGTCTTGTGAGACCTTGAACCAAGAACCCATGTGAGCTGTGATTGGACATGTAACCTGCAGAGGTTGTGAGATAATAAATGGGTAGTATTTTAAATTAAAAAAAAAAACCAAATTATTGCCTGCCTTTAGCTAGTGTGCTTGCATTTTTGCTCCTTCCATTTATCCAACTGTGATAGATGCTAGGGCTACAGCCGTGAAATGGAGCTTATAATCTAGCAGAGGAGATAAACATAATTACATAAATAATTAATTGTGATTTCAATATATGACAAGAAGGAAAGTACATAGATAATTCATAATATGGCACCTAACATAATGTAAGGATTCAGGGAAACCTTTACTGATCAAGTCACTTTAAGCAGGACCTGAGGGATGAATAAGAAGTTATCCAATTGTGAAAGAGGTTCGGGGTGAAGAGCAGTATTTCAGGTAGAGTAAAAACAACACATTTAAAGGCTTTGAGGCAGGAATGAGCTATTTACTAAGCTGGGAGAAGAAAAATCAGTATTGTCCAGACAGTGAGATGTTGAAAAGTGAGATGGTTGTAGAGGTAAGTAAGGGGTAGATCATGTAGGGAAACCATTGAAAGGGTATAAGTGGGGAAATGATGTATTTGGACTTGCATTTTTGAAGTTCGTTCTATAGATTGGTGGGGGTCAGGTAAGAGTAAGTATTGGGAGACTGTTTAGTAGGCCACTGAAGTGGTCCTGATGAAAGTTGATGTTGGCTTGCAGTTGGTTACTGCTAGTGTAAATGGAGAAAGATAGTCAAATCTCACCAGTATTTAGGAGGAGGAATGGCCAAAATGTGGTGATTGATTAACTATGAGGTTAGCCCTGGCTGGTGTGGCTCAGTTGGTTGAGTGTTGTCCCATGCACTGAAAGGTCTCCTGTTCGATTCCTGGTCGGGGCACATGCCTAGGTTTTGCGCTCCGATCCCCAGTAGGGGGTGTTCAGGAGGCAGCCAAGCAATGTTTCTCTCTCACATGGATGTTTCTTTCTCTCCTCCTTTCCTCTCTCTCTAAAATTAATAAAAACATATTAAAAAAAAATTAGGTTAGGAATTAAAGCTGTCAAAAGATGACAGGTATGGGCAACGTGGTTAAGAATATTATTGCAAAGATAAGGAAAACTGCAAGAAGAGTAAGTGTTGTAAATTTGGGACAGAGTTTAAAGTGCTTATATATCATACAAAGTTTTACATATGGATCCAAGGACACATCTAAATAGGTAAAATTTGTGAGTCACTGGCATATCCTACAAATTTAATTGGTGATAGATGTATGGAAAATGAATGAGATTGCCTAGTGTTTAACATAAAATGAGAAGGCACCTTAAAGTCAGAGTGCTCAGGAATTCCTACATTTAAAGGTTGGATAAGGTGATCAGAAAGGTGCTGCCAAAGTTGTAAGAGGAAAATCAGGAGAGTGAAATAGTGGATGACAAGAAATAATAGCATCTCATGGCTTATGTTTTGTATACTTATTCACTATTTTGTCTGAATTTCCTGCTCTTATTTTCCTTTTTAATTTATTTATATATTATATGCTGCAAAAGCTCTTTGGGGAGCAAGAATAGGGTACACACATAATAAATACCCAAGTGTGACCTCCAGGAACATATTCTTCATAGTAAGACAATGTCATTAACTTACTCTGTTTAGCCCTGGCCAGTGTGGCTCAGTTAGTTGGGCAACATCTTGTGCACTGAAAGGTTACCAGTTCAATTTCCCAGTCAGGGCACATGCCTGGGTTTTGGGCTCAGTCCCCAGTAGGGGGCCTGCTGAGCGATGTTTTGCTCTTACATCGATGTTTCTCTCCTACCTTCCTCTCTCTCTAAAAATTGATGAAAAAATCTTTTAAAAAACTTACTCTGTTTATTATTTTTATATCTGTCCTCTTCTCAATAGTGAAAAGAAATGTTAATACTGGCTGTATGGTTATTTCTGGTTTTGAATTGGTGGGTGGTAGGGAGTGGGATCCATGATAACTTCTTTTTTTTTTTTTTTTAATATGTTTTTATTTTATTTTTTTTAGAGAGAGAGAGAAAAACATCCATGTGAGAGAGAAACAGGTTGGCTGCCTCCTGCGTGCTCCCTGTTGGGGATTGAGCCCACAACACAGGCATGTGCCCTGACTGGGAATCGAACCAGGACCTCTCAGTCCATGGGATGATGCTCAATCCACTGAGCCACACTGGCTGGGCCATAACTTCTGAGTACCATTGTGTATGAATGATAAGAGTAACCAGAACAGTTAGAGCACTTTCTTCCTTCCAGAAGGCAGGCCAGCACATGTGAGACCATGCCTTCTCACTTAAATCAAAATTCTAAATATTTGAGTTTGGCTCTTTATTTTAAGACAAACCATACCTAATTGACTAGAATAATCCTAGTTGATTCTAGATAGTAAGTAAAGAGATAGAAGCAAGTGTTAAAAACTGTGTCCCAGTCCTATGTTGAGAGAATCTTTTCGTTTTTATCAATTTAACGCTAAAAAAATCTTGGCAGGAATTTAAAAGTTAAGCAGTATTTATTTTATTATATAAAAGTTATCTGGTGCTCTGAGGAAGGTCTCATGTCAAGGAGAATTACTTTGTGAGGAATGTTCTGAAATGTTAGTCTGGTGGCAACTAGTACAAATGCTGCTCCCACCTTTTTAATAGTTTTGAAGTTACAGGAAGATGTTATACTTTTATAATCTGAAAAATCTCTTTGTTTCCTTTTTTTTTTTTTTTTTAAATAGAGATGTGAACTGTGTCCTCATAAGGATGGAGCTTTAAAAAGAACAGATAATGGGGGTAAGTGCAGAGATTTTTGAAAACAATTTTATTGAAAACTGGAGTGGGAAAGTATTTTAAGATATTTTGTAGTTCATTTTATTATATAAAATTAAATAGTATTTACCACTCAAATATTTTTTAACAGCAATGGATATAGTTTATGACTTCTTTTTTTCTTGAAACAGTTTTTTTACTTTGTGGACAGAATTAAGCATTGTTTTTTCTTAATGCAGAATGATCCACATACTTTTAATTAAAATCTTGATTTTTTTTTAATGGATACAGTTCCTTATGGAAATTATTTTTGAAAAACAAGCCACTTTCTCTCTTTTTTTTATGCTAGATTTAAAATGTTATTTTAGATTTTTTATATTACAGGATAGATGATGTTCCTATTGAATGTTAATTTTAACACCCTTGAGGGTCTTTCTGCTTGATAAAAAGAAATGCTGACTTCTGATTCTAAATTTTATTATGTTTTCCTGAGGACCCTTGTATTTTTCATTTTCATTTCTGTTTTTCATTATCTCCCTCAGAGAAATCTATATTTCTTTATAGCTTAGTACCATGACTTTATTAAACTGTGGCATACTGTGAAGATTAAGTAACTAATGAATAAATTTTAAAAAGTAGAGTTTTAACTGCTATTAACAAACACTTCCATTTTGGGCAGCCAAGTCTAAAGCATTTCCCCCCTTTTTATTGAATTTATTGGGGTGACACTGGTTAACAAAACAGGTTTCAGGTGCACAATTCTACAATACATTATCTGTGCACTGTATTGTGTGTTCTCTGTCACCATTTATCTCCCCTATACACTCCTCCTCAACCTCCCTTGCCCTGGCAGTCACCACACTATTGTCCCTGTCCATGAGTTCTTTCTCTTTTTTCCCCTTTTTTCCTCAATCCCCCCACCCACCCACCCACCCAGTGCCCCCCATAGCTCTGTTTATGAGTCTGTCTCTATTTTGCTTGTTAGTTCATTTTGTTCATTAGATTCCATATGTGAGTGAAATCATACAGTACTTGTCTTTCTCAAATGGCTTATTTCACTTAGCATAATAATTTCCAGGTCCATCCACGCTGTCGAAAAGGGTAATATTTCTTTTTTCACAGCTGAGTAGTAGTTCATTGTGTAAATGTAGCACAAATTTTAAAAAAAATTTTTTTTTTCTTTTTATTGATTTTGGGGCGGGGGAGAGACAGAAACATCAATGAGAGAGAACATCAATTAGCCGCCTCCTGCACGCGCCTCCACTGGGGATTTGACCCACAACCTGGGCATGTGCCCTGACTGGGAATCAAACCAGCGACCTCTTGGTGCATGGGTCGCCACTCAACCACTGAGCCACACTGGCCGGGCTAGCACAGCTTTTTAATCCATGCGTCTACTGTGGACACCTGGACTGCTTTCAAATCTTGACTATTATAAATAATGCTGCAGTGAACATAGGGGTGCATATATTCTTTTGCATTAGTGTTTGGGTTTCCCAGAAGTGGAATCACTGGGTCAGAAGGCAGTTCCATTTTTAATTTTTTGAAGTAACTCCATACTGCTTTCCACAGTGGTTACACCAATCTGCATTCCCACCTATAGTGCATGAGGGTTCTCTTTTCTCCGCATACTCACCTACACTTGTTTGTTGATTTATTGATGATAGCCATTCTGACAGGTATAAGGTGGTATCTCACTGTGGTTTTATATTGCACTTCTCTGATGATTAGTGACGTTGAGCATCTTTTATATGTCTTGGCCATCTGTATGTCCCCTTTGGACCATTGCCCATTTTTAAATAGGATTGTTTGTTTTTTGTTGAGTTATATAAGTTCTCTATAAATTTTGGATATTAAGCCCTTATCAGATGTATCTGCAAATATGTTCTCCCATTCAGTGGTTTGTCTTTTCACTTTGTTGATGGTTTTCTTTGCTATGCAAAACCTTTTTAGTTTGATGTAGTCTCATTTGTTTAGTTTTTCATTTGTTTCCCTTGCCCGAGGAGGTATATTAGAAAAAATATTGCTACGAAAAATGTCCGAGATTTTACTGCCTATGTTTTCTTCTAGAATTTTTAAGGTTTTGAGTAACATGTAAATCTTTAATGCATTTTGAGTTTATTCTTGTGTATGGGGTAAGAAGGTGATCTAGTTTCTTTCTTTTTTTTTTTTTTTTTTTTTTTTGCACATATCTGTTTAATATTCCTAACAGCATTTATTGAATAGACTATCTTTACCCCATTGTATTTTTTTGCTTCCTTTGTCAAATATTAATTGACTATATAGGTGTGGGTTTATTTCTGGGCCCTCTAAAGTATTTTTGGCATAGGATACACTAGTGACATTAGTCAAGAACAGGGAAAAATACAGTGTTTTGGGATATATATGTATTTAATTTAATGTTTAGACTATGTTAGTCACATTATCCAAAATTTAAAATATTAACAACCTTTTCTTCTACTCCTGTTCATCATCTGCCTAGTTCCTCAACAACTTTCCATCCACTATTATAATTGCTGTTATTACTTTTTTTACATATCCTTCTAGGTCTTTTGGCATATGCAAATACATATGAATAGACAAGTATTTTCTCCAATTAAAGAAAATGGATTTTAGAGAGAGAAGAAGGGAGAGAGAAACATTACCTCCCATATGCACCCAGAACAGGGTCAAACCAGCAACCTGGGTGTGTGCCCTGACTGTAAATTGAACCGGTGACCTTTCAGTGCAAGTGACGATGTTCAACCAGCTGAGCCACACTGGCCAGGGCTCCAGTATTTATACTGGGTGAATATTATACATACTCTGCATCCCAATTTTTTTTTTTTTTAATCCTCACCCGAGGACACTTTTTGCATTCATCTTCAGATAGAGCGAGAGGGAGGAAGAGAGAGAGAAACATTGATCGACTGGCTGCCACCCACACGACCCCGGGGCGGGGACGAACTGCAACTGAGGTACATGACCTTAGCAGGAACTGAACCTGGGTCTCTTTGGCTGCGGGCCAATGCTCTAACCACTGAGCAAAACCAGCTAGGGCCCAATGTTTTTTTACAGAATATTTTATCTCTATTATCAGTATAGAGTTTTCTTTCTTTTTCTTTTTCTTTTTCAATACATGTTATGTAATCAATTACCTGTTCATGGAGTTTCTAATCTTCTGCTTTTATGACTACAGTAATGCTTTCATATATGCCATTTTGCTTGTATGCAAATACATCTGTAGGATTATTAATTCCCAGAAGTGGAACTGTATGGTCAAAAGGATTTTACAATTAATTTTGTTAGATAATTCCAAATTATTCTCCCTAGTTGTTGTACTAAATTATGTTCCCCCAGCAACAGCGAACCTAAAAAGCTGTTTTCTACACCCTTCGTAGTCCAGTAGGTGGAAATTGGTATCTCTGAGCAGTTATTTTACATTTCTATTATTTATAAGTTAAGCTGAGCATCTTTTCATATTTTATTTTATTTATTTATTTATTTTAACTTATCTTTATTGTTTAATGTATTACAGATGTCCCTCTTTCTTTCCCCCATGACCCTCTCCTCCCCAATCCCACCCTCCTTCTGCTTTCCCCACACTATTGTCTGTGTTTATTTGTTATGCATATATGCATATATGTTCTTTTGTTTCTCTCTTCCTGCCCCACTTCTCCCCTTTCCTTTGAGGTTCATCAGTCTAACAACCAATATGTACTTCCTAATTCCTTCATCTTTTTCACCCACCCCCCTTCCCATCTGGCAACCAACAAAAAGTTCTCTATATCTATTTTGTTTGTAGATTCAATTGTTGATAGATACGTATTTATTGCCATTTTGTTCATATATATATATATATATATATTTTTTTTTTTATCCTCACCCGAGGACATTTTTGCATTTATCTTCAGACAGAGCTGGCGGGAGAGAGGGAGGAAGAGAGAGAGAGAAACATCGATGTGAGAGAGACACATCGAGTGATCGCCACCCACACGACCCCAACCAGGGCCAGGGGCAAACTGCAACCGAGGCACGTGCCCCTAGTGGGAACCGAACCCGGGACTCTCCGGTCCGTGGGCTGACACTCTAACCACTGAGCCAGACCGGCCAGGGCTTGTTCATAGTTTTTTATCTTCTTCAAGAAGACCTGTCAACATTTCATATAATACTGGTTTGGTGGTGATAAACTCCTTTAGCTTTTTTTTTTTTGTCTGGGAAATTCTTTATATGGCCATCAATTCGAAATGATAGGTTTGCAAGATAGAGTAATCATAGTTGTAGGTTGTTCCTTTTCATCACTTTAAATATTTCTTGCCACTCCTTCCTGACCTGCAAAGTTTCTTTTGCAAAATTGGCTGATAGCCTTATGGGAGTTCCATTGTAGGTAACTAACTGCTTTTCTCTTACTGCTTTTAAGATTCTCTCTTTGTCTTGAACCTTTTGCATTTTGATGATGATATGTCTTGGTGTGGACCTCTTGGGGTTCATCTTCTTTGGGACTCTCTGTGCTACCTGGACTTGTATGTTTGTTTTCTTCACCAAGTTAGGGAAGTTCTCTGTCATTATTTTTTCAAACAGGTTTTCAATTTCTTGCCCTCTCTCTTTTCCTTCTGGCACTCCCATGATGTGAATGTTGGTACGTTGAAGTTGCGCCACAGGCTCCTTACTATCCCCATTTTTTTGGATTCTTTTTCCTTTTTTGCTGTTCTGATTGGATGTTTTTTGCTTCCTTATATTCCAAATCAATGGTTTGCTTCTTGGCTTCACCTACTCTACTATTGATTCCTTATAAATTCTTCCTTTTTTTTTTAATTAAAAATTATTTTTTCTTTATTGATTTTAGAGAGGCAGGAAGGGAGGGGAAGAGAGAGATAGAAACATTGATGAGAGAGAACATCGATTGGCCACCTCCTGCATGCCCCCCACTGAGGATCGGGCCCACAACCTGGGCATGTACTCTGACCGGCAATCAAGCCGGCGATTTCTTGGTGCATGGGTTGACACTCAACCACTGAGCCATAGCTGTAAATTATTCTTTATTTTAGTTAGTGCATCCTTCGTTTCTGAGTGGTCCTTTTATATATGCTCTTGAGGCCCTCACTAAGTTCATTGAATTTCTCACTAAGTTCATTGTGCATCCTTATAAGCAGTGTTTTGAATTCTGCAGCTGTTAGATTGCTTATCTCCATTTCGTTTAGTTCTTTTCCTGGAATTTTGTTCTGTTCTTTCATTTGGGACATGTTTCTTTGTCTCCTCATTTTGGCTGCCTCCCCGTGTTTGTTCTATGTATTAGGTAAAGGTGCTATGTCTCCTGGGTTTCATAGGGTGGCCTATTTTTGCAGGTGTCCTGTAGGGTCCAGTGGCACAGCCTCCCTGGTCTCCGAGTTGGGCCCTCGAGGTGCACCCCTTGTGTGGACTTCACACCCTTCTGTTGTAATTAAGTCATGATTGCTGTTGGCACATCAGTGAGAGGGTTTTACTCAGGCTGATCAGCTGCAAGAACTGGCTGTGCCCACTATCCACCGACCTCTGACTACCTTGGATGATCAACTGTGCAGGGACCCAATACACGGAGCAAGACTTACTTCAGCAGGGCCCTGGTACCCACTGAGTCCATTCCTTGAGTGTGTCATTTGTGGAGGTGGTTGGGTGGTGGTGCTTCACAGTTTCTGAAGCTGTCCACTGGGTGTGCTGGCTCTGGGACAAGGTCAGCCACTGCCTGTGTTCTACCCGGGACTACCAGGCATAAGCTACAAAGCGGTCTGCAGATGGCTGCTTCTTGTGCCGGGCTTGGAGGTGCCCAGGCAAAGCCAAGTTGTGAACCAGGGCTGGCTGCTTCTAGTTCCAGGCCTGAGGCCACTTAATGAGAGGTGTGGGGCTCGCTGAGACCAGATGCTGTTTGTTTGAGAGAATTTAGTAAAATACAAAGCAGGATGGGACAGAGCTTTCCTGTGGTAAAGCCCTTGGGAACATCTTGGGTGGGCCTGAAAGTTGGGTGGGGCAGGGCCTCAGGGAATCACCAGGGCAGGGCAAACAGTGTGAGCAAGTTGCTGGAGTCCCAGATATAGTGGTTGTCTGTAGGCCTCGTGGGGAAGGGCTCACCAAAGGAACAAAGGCCTCTGCTAGCACATCTGTCTGGGAGAAAGCTGCACCTCTAGCTTTTGCCCCGATACCAAACAACTCAGTTCTTCGCTGTATATTTCTGGTGCCTTTCAAGCTGCCTCCCCCATGCTGGAGCGTGGAGGGTGGAAGTCTGAGTAAGTGGTGTGGGGGTCCTTTAAGAGGAACTGCCTGGGGCTCCAGCAGTCTCAGCCTCCTTTAGCTTCAGTTCCTGTTGGTTTTTACAGACAGAAATTATGGGGACTTCTCTTCCTGGCACTGGAACCCTGAGTTAGGGGGCCTGGTGTGTGCCTGGGACCCCTCACTCCTAAGGGAGGACCTTCACAGCCAAGGTAGCCCTGCTGATTTTTTAAAATTGTTTTTATTCCTCACCCAAGGATATTTTTCTACTTATTATCAGATACAGTCGAAAGGGAGGGAGAGACAGAGAGAAACATCAATGTGATAGAACCACATAGACTGGTTGCCAACCATATGACTCCACCAGGGCCGGGACGAACCACAACCGAGGTACGTGCCCTTGACTGGAATCGAACTCACGACTCATTTGTCCATGGGCCAGTGCTCTAACCACTGAGCCAAACCGGCCAGGGCCAGCCCTCCTGATTTTTGTCCCCCAACGTGGGTGTGGGGCCAGCCTGTCTGCTCCTCCGCCCCTCCTACCAATCTCGATATGGCTTCTTTAATTTCATAATTGTAGGACTTCCATTCAGCTTGATTTCAGGTGGTTTTGAATGATGGTTGTTCTGTAGTTTAGTTGTAATTTTGATGTGGTTGTGGGAGGAGGTGATACCACGTTCACCTACGCTGCCGTCTTGACTGGAAGTGGTACAGTAGTAGTTAGATGTAGTCAGAAGCTTGATCATACTCAGTTTGTGGGACAGGCAAGAATACTTCATAGATAGTGTTATATATTTCCTTCAAGAGGCATGCTTTTTTTGTGTGTGATGTTAACAGCTGTTGATCACTATTTAGACCCATTATTTTATTAAACAGATATTGAATAAATTGTGATATTCTATTATATGTGTATTAGCAGGATTACTTCTTTAAAGAGAACCTTTTCTTTATTAGGTATTTTGTTATCCTGAAGTGTAGTTTGTGAAGGAAGGACAGGATAAATACTTAATTTTTTTCTTAAAGTTGAAGTAAAATTCACATAACATAAAATTAACTACCTGAAGGTACAGATGGTCCCTGACTTACAATGGTTGAGCTTAACAAAGCTGCGAAAACTGGACCCATTCAGTAGAAATAATACTTTGAATTTTGATCTTTTCCCGGGCTAGCAATATGTGATATGATGCTCTCTAATGATGCTGGGCAGTCAGCCATGTGATCGTGAGGGTAAACAACTGATATGCTACAGCAGTGGTTCTCAACCTGTGGGTCACGACCCCTTTGGGGGTCGAACGACCCTTTCACAGGGGTCGCCTAAGACCATCGGAAAACACATATTTCTGATGGCAATTCATAACAGTAGCAAAATTACAGTTATGAAGTGGCAACAAAAATAATTTTATGGTTGGGGGTCACCACAACGTGAGGAACTGTATTAAATGGTCGCGGCATTAGGAAGGTTGAGAACCACTGTGCTACAGTGTGTTCATTATGTTAGATGATTTTGCTCAATTGTAGGCTGATGTAAGTGTTTTGAGCACATTTAAAGTAGGCTAGGCAAGCTATGATGTTTGGTAGGTTATTTAAAATTTGTGATGGGTTTATAGGGATATGACCCCATTGGAAGATAAGGAGCCGTCTAGTGGCACTTACTTTGACAATGTGTGTAACTAACTTTGTCAGTTTCCAAAATGTTTTTGTCACTCTAAAACACTCTTAAGCAGAAACTCCACATTCCATCCTTTCTCTTCCAGCCTCTATGTTTCTTCGGGTTTACCTGTTCTGGATATTTTACATAACTATAATCATACACTGTGTTACCTTCTTTCACTTAACATAATGTCTTTGACGTTGATTAATGTTGCAGCCTATATTAGTACTTCATTTCTGTTTGTCTGAATAATATTCCATTATGTGTGTATGCCACATTTTGTTTATCCTTTCATTCACTGAAGGACATTTGGATTGTTCTACCTTTCAGCTATTGTGAATGGTGCTGCTATGAACATTGGTGTACAAGTATCTGTTTTAGTCCCACTTTACAATTTTTGGGGGGATACACACACACACACGAGGAGTGGCATTGATGGGTCATATGGTGATTCTGTGTTTAACTTTTTTAGGAACCACCAAACTGTTTTCCACAGTGGCTGTATGATTTTTACATTCCTAAAGCAGTGTATGAGGGACCCCATACCTTCTCATTCTCACCAACATTTAGTATTTTCAGAATTTTTTTATTATAGCTATCCTAGTAGGTATGAAGTGGTACCTCATTGTTGTTAATCTTCACCCGAGGATGTTTTCCTTTTTTAAAAATTTATTGAGATGGTTATGTGGTTTTTGTCCTTTGTTCTATTAATGTGGTATATGACATTGATTGATTTTTTTATGTTGAGCCCCTTGTGCATTCCTGCCATAATCCCCTTTTCATGGTGAGGTATAATCCTTTTAATAGGCTGCTGTATTTGGTCTGATACTTGTAGTAGGTTGAATGATGTCTCCCCCAAAGATTTGTCCATTCAGAACTTCAGAACATGACCTATTTGGAATAAGGGCCTTTCCAGATGTAACTAAGGTAAAGATCTGAAATGAGATCATCCTGGCCCAATGACAGATGTCCTTGTAAAAGATAATAAAAGACACAGAGACAGATGAGATGGCCATGTGAAAGATCCATGTGAAGACTAAACTGGAGATTAGAGTTATGTAGCTATAAACCAAGAAAATGCCAAGGATTGTCAGAGCTACCAGAAATTAGGAGAAAAGCATGTTGATTTTTAACATCTGGCTTCTAGACCCGTGAGAGAAAAAGAATATCTGCTTTCTTTAAAAAAAAATTTTTTTTCCTTTATTGATTTTAGAGAGAAAGGAAATGAGAGCGGGAGAGAGATAGAAACATTGATGAGAGAGAACATTGATTGGCTGCCTCCTGCATGCCCCCCACGGGGGATTGGGCGCATAACCTGGGCATATGTCCTGACCTGGAATTGAACCGGTGACCTCTTGGTGCATGGGTCCACGCTCAACTACTGAGCCACACTGGCCGGACGAATATCTACATTCTTAAGCTACCAAATTTGTTGTAAGTTTTTGTGGCTGCTCTGCTGTAGGACACCAACACACTTGTATTTTGTTCCGAATTTTTACATTTATATTTATAAGGGATATTAGTCTGTAATTTGGTTTTATGTTTTGTCTGGCTTAGGAGGCTCAGTTGGTTGGAGCATCATCACATACAATGAAAGTTGGCAGGTTTGATTCTTGGTCAGGGCATGTACCCAAGTTGGTTTAATCCCTGGTCAGGGCATGTACAGGAGGCAGCTGATCGATGTTTCCCTCTCAGGTCAGTGTTTCTCTGTCTCTCTTTTTCTCTCTCACTTTCTCACCCTAAAATATATATACGTAGCCAGGACGGTGTGATTCAGTGGTTGAGCGTTGACCCATGCACCAAGAGGTCACTGATTCGATTTCCAGTCAGGGCACATGCTTGGGTTCTGGGCTCGACCTCCCAGCATGGGACATTCAGGAGGCAGCCGTCATTGATCTTTCTCTCTCTCTCTTCCTCTCCTTTTTTCTCTCTCTAAAATCAGTAACATATTTTGGAAAAAAAAATATTCCAATGGTTACAAGATTTATAGGGATGATCGCTTAGTAAATTATAAAATGTCTAATCACTGTGGTGTACACCTATAATATTATATTGTATGTCAGTGGTAATTGAAAAATAAAAAAATGACATAAATAGGATGGAGATAGAAGAAAATAAAGGGAGCAGGACAAATGGTGATGGAAGGAGACTTGACTTGGAGTGAACACACAATACAATATACAGATGATGTATTATAGAATTGTATACCTGCAACCTATATAATTTTAATAACCAATGTCACCCTAATAAATTCAATAGAAATAAAAAATATGTAATTTAATTTTCACATATTTGTGAATTTTCCTTTTTGGTTTTGATTTCTATTTTCATTCCATTGTATTGAATAAGATCTGATTTCAGGTCTTTAAATTTTTTTTTTTTTTTTTATCCTCACCCGAGGACATTTTTTCATTTTTTGTTCAGATAGAGTGGGAGGGAGAGAGAGGAAGAGAGAGAGAGAGAGAGAGAGAGAGAGAGAGAGAGAGAGAGAGAGAGAGAGAGAGAGAGAAACATCGACGTGAAAGGGACACATCGAGTGGCTGCCACCCGCACGACCAACCAGGGCCAGGGACAAACTGCAACCGAGGTACATGCCCTTAGCGGGAACCGAACCCGGGTCTCTCTGGACCACAGGCCGACGCTCTAACCATTGAGCCAGACCGGCCAGGGCAGGTCTTTAAAATTTTATTGGTACTTATTTTGTGGCCTTAACCCTATGGTCTATCTCAGAGAATGTTCATGTGTTTTTTAATTTTGTTGTTGTTAATCCTTACCTGAAAATATTATTTCCATTGATTTTTAGAGATGCTCTGAAACCAACTGAGCTACCTAGCCAGGGCCTAAACTTTTTTTTTTTTTAACTCACCTTTGTTGTTGAATGTATTACAGATGTCCCCCCCCCCCCCCTTTTCCACCAGCGATCCCCTCCTCCCCACTCCCGCCCCCTCCTGCCTTCCTTACACTATTGTCTGAGTCCATTGGTTACTCATATATGCATAAAAGTTCTTTGGTTTATCTCACCCCGCTCTCCCTTCCCCCTTCCCTTTGAGGTTCGTCAGTCTAACAAACAATTTGTACTTTTTAATTTCTTCGTATTTTTCACCCATCCCCCCAACCCCTTCCCATCTGGCAAGCAACAAAAAGTTCTCTGTATCTATGAGTTTGTTTCTGTTCTGCTTATTCATTTTATTTGTAGATTCAATTGGTGATAGATATGTATTTATTGCCATTTTATTGTTTATATTTTTGGTCGTCTCCTTCAAGAAGACCCTTCAACATTTCATATAATACTTGTTTGGTGGTGATGAACTCCTTTAGCTTTTTCTTGTCTGGGAAACTCTTGATATGTCCATTGATTCTAAATGATAGCTTTGCAGGATATCGTAATCTTGGTTGTAGGTCATTGCTTTTCATATCTTTAAATATTATCACCACTCCTTTCTGACCTGCAAAGTTTCTTTTGAGAAATCAGCTGACAGTCTTATGGGAGCTCCCTTGTAGGTAACCACCTGCTTTTCTCTTGCTGCTTTTAAGATTCTCTCTTTGTCTTTAACCTTTGGCATTTTGATGATGATGTGTCTTAGTGTGGACCTCTTTGGGTTCATCTTGTTTGGGACTCTCTGTGCTTCTTGGACTTGTATGTCTGTTTTCTTCACCAAGCTAGGGAAGTTTTCTGTCATTATTGTTTCAAATAGGTTTTCAGTTTCTTGCTCTCTCTCTTCTGCTTCTGGCACCCCCATGATGTGAATGTAGGCATGCTTGAATTTGTCTCAGAGGCTCCCTACACTATCCTCATTTTTTTGGATTCTTTTTTCTGTTCTGATTGGGTGTTTTTTGCTTCCTTATATTCCAAATCGATGATTTGCTTCTTGGCTTTACCTGCTCTACTGTTGATTCTCTGTAAATTATTCTTTATTTTAGTTAGTGCATCCTTCATTTCTGACTGGTCCTTTTTCATGTTGTTGATGTTTTCACTATGTACCTTAGAGTTCTCCTTAAGTTCCCTGAAGTTTTCACTAAGTTTCCTGAGCATCCTTATAACCAATGTTTTGAACTCTACATGTGATTGATTACTTATCTCCATTTTGTTTTGTTATTTTCCTGGAGTTATGTTCTTTTCTTTCATTTGCGACATGTTTCTTTGTCTCCTCGTTTTGGCTGCTTCCCAGTGTTTGTTTCTATATATTAGGTAGAGTTGCTATGTCTCCTAGGCTTCGTAGGGTGGCCTATTGTTGTAGGTGTCCAGTAGGATCCAGTGGCACATCTTCCCTGATCACTCCAGCTGGGTCCTCAAGGTGCACCCTTAGTGTGGACTATACACCCTTTTGTTGTAATTGAGCCTTGATTGCTTTTGGCATGTCAGTGGAAGGGATTTACTCAGGCTGATCAGCTGCAAGAACTGGCTGTGCCCATTGACCACTGGCCTCTGACTACCTTGGAGGATCAGCTGTATAGGGGCCCACCACACAGAGCAAGACTTACTTCACCAGGGCTCTGGTACCCACTGAGTCCACTCATTGAGTGTATCATTTGTGGAGGTGGTTGGGTGGTGGTGTTTCGATGTGGTCTGAAGCTGTCCATAGGGTGTGCTGGCTCTGGGGTAAGGTCATCCACTGCCTGTGTTCTACCCAGGGCCACCAGGCATGAGCTACAAAGCGGTCTGCAGATGGCTGCTTCTTGTGCTGGTTTGGAGGTGCCCAGGAAAAGCCAAGTTGTGAACCAAGGCTGGCTGCTTGTATTGCCAGGCCTGTGGCCACTTAACGAGAGGTATGGGGCTTACTGAGACCAGATGCTGCTTGTTTGAGAGATTTTAGGAAAATCTGAAGTAGGATCCAAGACAGGTCAATCCTATGGTAAAGCCATTGGAAACAGCTTGGATGGGCCTAAAAGTTGGGTGAAGCAGGGCTTCAGGGAATCACCAAGGCAGGGCAAACAGTGTGAACCAGGTTGCTGGAGTCCCAGACACGGTGGCTGTCTGCTGCCCCTGGAGAAGGGCTCATCAAAGGAACAATAGCCACTGCCAGCATGTCTGTCTAGGAGAAAGCTGCCCCTCCAACTCTTGCCCTGATGCCAAACAACTCACTTATTTTCTGTATGTGTCTGATGCCTTTCAAGCTGCCTCCCCCATGCTGGAGCTTGGAGGGTGTGAGTCCAAGTAAATTGTGTGGGTGCCCATTAAGAGGAACTGCCTGGGCCTCCAGAAGCCTTAACCTCCCTCAGTCTCAATTCTCGCTGGGTTTACAGCTAGACGTTATGGGGACTTCTCTTCCTGTCACTGGAACCCTGTGCTAGGGGGCCTGGTGTGGGACAGGCACCCCTCACTCCCCAGGGAGGACCTTCACAGCCGAGGTATCCCTCCTGATTTTTATCTGCCAATGTGGGTGTGGGACCAGCCTGTCCGCTCCTCCGCCCCTTCTACCAGTCTCAACCTGGCTTCTTCTTTAATTTAGTAGTTGTAGGACTTCCATTCAGCTAGATTTCAGGTGGTTCTGAATGATGGTTTTTCTGTAGTTTAGTTGTAATTTTGATGTGGTTGTGGGAGGAGGTGAGAACCGTGTTTTCCTATGTCGCCATCTTTACTGGAAGTCCCAAAACTTTCTTTATTGATTTGAGAGAGAGAGGAAGTGAGAGGCAGAGAGGGATAGAAACATCGATGAGAGAAACATTGACTGGCCCCCTCCTGCATGCCATCCAGTGGGGATTTGGCTCACAACCTGGGCATGTGCCCTGACCGGGAATCGAACCGGCAACCTCTTGGTGCATGGATCGATGCTCAACCACTGAACCACACCGGCTGGGCAGCTTTTACTGTTTCTAACTTGCCTCTTTATTGATCATTTACTTGGTTGCTGTAACCTTTTAAAAAATATTTTAATTAATTAATTTATTTTTGTTACAGATGTTTCTCCTTTTTCCCCCCAAGTCACCCTCCTCCCCATCCTGCCCTCACACCCCTCTAGCATTGTTGTCTATGTTCATTGGTTATGTATAAATGCATATAAGTTCTTTGGTTCATCTCATCCAGCCCCCCCGCCCCGCTACTCTGAGGTTTGTCAGTCTGAACCATACTCCTTTCTATGTCTCTGGGTCTGTTTCGTTCATCAGCTGACCTTGTTCATTATATTCCACAAATAAGTGAGATCATGTAGTATTTGTCTTTCTTTGATTGGCTTATTTCACTTAGCATAATACTCTCGAGGTCACTCCCATGTTCTCTCAAAGGATAAGAGATCTTTCTTTCTTACAGCTGCATAGTACTCCATTGTGTATATGTACTACAGCTTTTTATTCCCTCATCTATTGATGGACACTTGGGCGGTTTCCAGATGTTAGCGATTGTAAATACTGCTGCTATGAACGTAGGGGTACATACATTCTTTCTGTTTGGTGTTTCAGGCTTCTTAGGATATATTCCTAGAAGTGGGATCACTGGGTAAAATGGCAGATCAATTTTTAATTTTTTGAGGAAACACCATAGTGTTTTCCATAGTGGCTGCACCAGTGTGCATTCCCACCAGCAGTGTACTGGAGTCCCCATTTCTCCACACCCTTGCCAGCACTTGTTGTTTGATGATTTGTTGATGGCAGCCATTGTGGCAGGTGTGAGGTGACACCTCATAGTTGTTTTATTTTGCATCTCTCTGATGATTAGTGACGAGTATTTTTTCATATGTCTCTTGGCCATTTGTATGTCCTTTTTGGAGAGGTCTCTATTTAGGTCCTATGCACTTTTTTTTTTTAATCCTCATCGGAGGACATTTTTTCATTTATCTTCAGATAGAGTGGAACGGAGAAAGGGGAGAAGAGAGAGAGAAACATCGATGGGAGAGAGACACATCGAGTGGTTGCCACCTACACGAACCCAACCGGGGCCGGGGCCAAACTGCAACCGAGGCACGTGCCCTTAGTGGGAACCGAACCGGGGACTCTGGTCCACAGGCCGACGTTCTAACTGCTGAGCCAAACCAGCCAGCGCGCTATGCCCGTTTTTTAATTGGGTTCTTTGTCTTCCTTTTGTTGCATTGTATGAGCACTCTATATATTTTGGAAATTAACCTCTTATCTGATGTATCATTGGCAACTATGCTCTCCCATACAGTGGGTTCACTTTCCCCCCCTTTTTTTTTTTTAAAAAAAAATGTTTTTATTGATTTTTTTTTTTTTTTTTTTTTTTTTTACAGAGAGAGGAAGGGAGAGAGAGAAACATTGATGAGAGAGAGACACATTGATCAGTGCCTCCTGCGTGTCGCACACTGGGGATCAAGCCTGAAACCCAGGCAAATGCCCTGACCAGAAATTGAACTGGGACCTCTCAGTCCATGGAACAGTGCTCAGTCCAGTGCGCCACACTGGCCTGGCTTTCCATTTTGATGGTTGTTTCTTTTCCTGTGGTAAAGCTTTTTAGTTTGATGTAGTCCCATGTGTTCATTTTTTCCTTTGTTTCTGTTGCCTTAGGTGATTGATGTATCAGTGAAAATTCTGCTGCGTATGATGTCTGAAATTTTGTTGCCTACATTTTCTTCTAACGAGTCACATTTAAGTCTTTTATCCATTTTGAGTTTATTCTTGTGTATGGTGTAAGTTGATGGTCTAGTTTCATTTTTTTGCATGTAGCTGTCTAATTTTCCCAGTACCATTTATTAAAAAGGCTGTATTTACTCCATTGTATGCTCTTGCCACCTTTGTCAAATATTAATTGAGCATAATGTCTTGGGTCAATTTCCAGGTTCTCTGTTCTGTTCCATTGATCTATATGCCTGTTCTTATGCCAGTACCAGGCTGTTTTGATTACAGTAGCTTTGCAATATAGCCTGATATCGGTATTGTGATCCCACCAACTTTGTCCTTCTTTTTCAAGATTGCTGTAACTATTTGGGGTCTTTTTTAGTTCCATATGAACTTTTGAAGTATTTGGTCTAGTTCTGTGAAATATGTTGTTGGTATTTTGATGGGGATTGCATTGGGTAGTACGGACATTTTAATGATGTTAATTCGTCCAATCCATGAACAAGTATGTGCTTCCACTTTTTTATATCTTCCTCTATTTCTTTTTTCAATATCCTGTAGTTTCCTGAAAATAGGTCCTTTACTTCTTTGGTTAAGTTTATTCCTAGGTATCTTAATTTCTTTTGTTGCAATGGTAAATGGGATTTTTTTTTTTTTTTAGTTTCTCTTTCTGTGAATTGTGTATAAGAATGCTGTCGATTTCTTGACGTTAATTTTGTATCCTGCTAACTTGCCAAATTTGTTTATTAAATGTATCAGATTTTTGATGAGGTCTGTAGGGTTTTTTATGTATAATATCATGTCATCTGCGAATAATGACAGTTTCACTTCCTCCTTTCCAATTTGGATCCATTTTATTTTTTCTTCATGTCTCATTGCTGTGGCTGAGACTTCCAGTACTATGTTAAATAAAAGTGGCAAAAGTGGGCATCCCTGTCTTGTTCCTGTTCTTAAGGGAAATACTTTTAGTTTTTGCCCATTGAATATTATGTTGACTGTAGGTTTTTATAAATGGCCTTTATTATGTCAAAATATGATCCCTCTCTTCTCACATTACTGAGCGTTTTTATCAGAAATGGGTGCTGATTTTTGTCGAATACTTTTTCAGCATCTATTTATTGATTTGTGAATGTTGGACCAGCCTTATATCCCTGGGATTAATCCCACTTAGTCATGGTGAATAATTTTTTTAATGTATTGTTGGATCCGATTTGCTAATATTTTGTTCAGTATTTTGGCATCTATGTTCATCGTGGATATTGGCCTGCAGTTTTCTTTCTTTGTAGTGTCTTTATCTGGTTTTGGAATTAGAATTATGCTGGCCTCATAATAAGAGTTTGCAAGTCTTCCTCCTTCTTGACTTTTTTGGAATAGTTTGAGGAGGATGGGTGTTAGTTCTTCTTTGAATGTTCAGCAAAACTCCCCCGTGAAGCCGTCTGGGCCTGGGCTTTTGTTTGCTGGGAGAGTCTTGATTACATCTTCAGTTTCCTTAGTTGTTACTGATCTGTTCAATTTTTCTATCTCTTCCCAGTTCAGTTTTGGGAGACTATGTATTTCTAGAAGTTTGTCCATTTTGCTTAGATTGTCCAATTTGTTGCCATATAATTGTTCATAGTATTTGTGAACGATCCTTTGTATTTCTGTGGTGTCAGTTGTTACTTCTCTTTTATTTCTGATTTTGTGTATTTGGGTTCTCTCTCTCTGTTTCTTGGTGAGTCTAGCTAAGGGTCCATCAATCTTGTTTACCTTTTTGAAGAACCATCTCTTTGTTTCATTGATCTTTTGAATTGTTTCTTTGGTCTCTATGTCGTTTATTACTGCTCTGACCTTTACTATATCTTTCCTTCTACTTGCTCTGGGTTTTTCTTTTTGTTTGCTTTCTAGTTCTTTAAGTTGTGAGGTTAGTCAATTAGAAATTTTTCTTGTTTCTTGAGGTAAGCTTGTAGTGCTATGACCTTCCCTCTCAAAACTGCTTTCGTTGCATCCCATAGATTTTTGTATTGTTGTTGTGTGTTCATTTTCATTGGTTTCCAGGAATTTTTTAATTTCTTCCTTGATCTCCTTAGTAACCCATTCATTGTTTAATAACATGCTATATAGCCTCCATGTGTTCAAATGTCTTTGCATTTTCTTGTTGCAGTTGATTTCTAGTTTCATGCCATTGTGATCTGAGAAGATGCTTGATATGATTTCAATCTTCTTGACCTTGTAGAGCCTTAGTTTGTGTCCTAACACGTGATCTATCTTTGAGAATGTCCCATGTGCACTTGAGAAGAATGTAAATTCTGCAGTTTTGGGGTGTAATTCTCTGTAGATGTCTATTAAATCCATTTGATCTAGTGCCTCATTTAGAGTCTCTGTTCCCTTGTTAACTTTTTGTCTAGAGGATTTATCCTGTGATGTCATCCGGGTGTTGAAGTATTGCTGTCAATTTCTCCTTTGAAGTCCTCCAGAAGATTTTTAATATATTTTGGTGCTCCTGTATTGGGTGCATATATGTATTGCTACCCCAGCTTTTTTCCCCTTTCCGTTTGCTTGGAAGATTTTTTTCCATCTCTTTACTTTCAACCTATGTGAGTGTTTTGTTGTGAGGTTCGTCTCTTGTAAACAACATACATTATATATATATATATATATATCATGCTTCCTTATCCAATCAACTACTCTGTATCTTTTGATCAGAGCATTTAAACCATTTGCATTTAAGGTGATTATTGAGATGTACTTATTTATTGCCATTTTTGTTTAGTGTGGTTCTATTTTCCTTCCTATTTCTTCTACTAATTACAGGAGTTTTTTTTAACATTCCTTGCAGTGCTGATTCAGTGCTAATATATTCCTTTAGCCTTTTTTTGTCTGGGAAGCTCTTTATTTGACCTTCTATTTTGAATGATAGCCTTGCTGGATAGAGTAGTCTTGTTTTCAGATGCTTGTTTTTCATTGCCTTGATTACTTCATGCCATTCCTTTCTGACCTGTAGTGTTTCTGCTGAGAAGTCAGCTGATAGCCTTGTGGAGGTTCCTTTGTAGGTAACCTGTTGCTTATCTCTTGCTGCTTTTAGGATTCTCTCTTTGTCTTTAATTTTTGGCATTTTAATTATTATGTGTCTTGGTGTGGGCCTGTTTGGGTTCTTCTTATTTGGGGTTCTCTGTGTTTCTTGAACTTGACAAGCCTTCTTCCTTCAGCAAGTTAGGGAAGTTTTCTGTCACTGTTTCTTCAAATATATTTAACCGTTGCTCCTTCTTCTTTTGCAACTCCTGTGATGTGAATATTATTATGTTTTTAATTGTCCCACAGTTCTCTTAAGCTGTCTTCCTGTTTTTTAATTGTTATTTTTCTTTTGGTTTTCTGATTGGTTGTTTTTTTCCTACCCTGTCTTCTAATTCACTGATCTGGTCCTTTACCTTCCTCTACTCTGCTGGTTATTCCTTCCAATGTGTTCTTTGTTTCTGCTATGTCATTCTTCATTTCTTCTTGGTGGTTTTACATTTCCAATTGGTTGGTTTTCAGTGTTTCTATGTCTTTACTCATCGTGTTGAGTTCCTTATTCATGCTGTTGAGCTTCCTCAAAATCATGGCTCTGAACTCTACCTCTGATAACTTGCTTAACTGCGTTTAATTTATCTCATCTTCGGTAGAGGTCTCTTGTTCTTTCATTTGGGATTTGTTTCCTTGTTTCACCATTATGGCTATCTCAGTGGGTTTTGGAGCCTGCCAAATTTTCCCTGTGGGTGTTGGGGTTCTGCTGTTTGTGGCTCCCTCTTCTGGGTTTGGATGAGTGTGGGAGGTCCCACATTAAACACCACTGTCAAGTCTTACTTTCCTGGGTAGATTTTCAAGCCCAGGAAAGGTTCAGTTGTCCTCTAGCTTTTTGCCTGGAGTCTATTAGTCTCAGTTACTTGGAGCCTTGGGTTGCAGCTTTCAGGGAATGAAAACCTTTCTTAGGTGTTCAGGGTAAGAGGATTTCCAGAGGGTGGGGCAGATGCTTGTTGTTAATGATCCTCAATTTGCATTTCTCTGGCCCAGCTGGGTGGGGTTAAATCTCTGAGGGAGTGGCTGCTGCTTCTCCCCAGAGCTCTGGGAATGGGCTGCCAGAGCAAGGTGGCCACTGTCCTATGTGGCTATGACTCAGCAAAAACTCTGAGCACCCTCCAAATCCAGAGTGTCCCCACAGAGTTCCAGTCCAGTCCGCCCTCTTTCTGCTGGAGCCCAAGGTGAGTGGCTGTAGCTAATTTAGTGCTCTGTCCCAGCCCTCTGCGCTGTGGAGCTGGCTTGGGATTTTAACCCGGAGGGAGCTGCTCACAGCTAAAACAGCTGCTGTCTGTGGGCTCCCTGCCCGTCTGCCCTCTGGCGCCTCTTCAGACCTACCAGGCTTGATTCATTGTCCTTTTTACCTGTCCCTGGTTATATGGGTCCTCTCTAGCTGCTTTTGTGTTGCTTTTTCCCAACCATTTGTCTTTATTTTAGTTGTAATTCCAATTTGGTTCTGGGAGATGGTCTGTGTAGCTTCCATTCACTCCACCGCCATTTTGGAATCTCCTAAACTTTTTTTTTAAATCCTCACCTGAGGAGGATATGTTTTTCATTGATTCTGGAGAGAGAGAGAGAGAGAGAGAGAGAGAGAGAGAATCAATCATCAATTTGAGGTAGAAACATTGATCAGTTGCCTCCTTTATGCACCCTGATGGTGGATAAAACCTGAAATCTGGGTATGTGCCCTGACCAAAGATCATTTCATAATGTATCTTGGAGATCATTACACAGAAGTAATAAAAAGTGCTCTTTTTCTCTCATATACATCTATATAATATTTAATTGTATAAACAGGTAATAATTTATTTAACCAGTCTCTTATTGATAGGCATTTAGTTATTAGTCTTTTTGTTTTATTTATTTAGTTAATCCTCACCCGAGGATATTTTTCCTTTGATTTTTAGATAGAGTGGAGGGTAGGGAGGGAGCGAACGAGGGAGAGAGGGGTAGAGAGAGAGAGAGAGAGAGAGAGGAAGAGAGAGGAAAGAGAAACATTGATGTGAGAGAGACATATTGATTGGTTGCCTGCCGCAGAACCCTGACCAGAGCTGGGGATCGAACCTACAACCCAGGTACGTGCCCTTGACTGGGAATCAAACCCGAGACCCTTTGGTCTACAGGCCAAATGCTCTAACCGCTGAGCCAAATAGGCCAGGGCTATTACCAGTGTTTTTTTTTTTTATTGTCACCCGAGGACATTTTTGCATTTGTCTTCAGATAGAGCGGGAGGGAGAGAGGGGGGAAGAGAGAGAGAAAAACATCGATGTGAGAGAGACACATCGACTGGTTGCCACCCACATGACCCCAAGTGGGGATGTGGACAAACTGCAACTGAGGTACATGCCCGTAGCAGGAACCGAACCCAGGACTCTCTGGTCTGCGGGCCGACACTCTAACTGCTGAGCCAAACCGGCCAGGGCATTACCAGTGTTTTTAAACAATTAATAATCATGTACTGTATAATCATAGATATGTGGTTGATTAGCTATTGACCAAAATTCCTAGAAGTGGAATTGCTGGATCAGAGGGTATGTGTATCTTTAATTTCAGTGGGTTTTCACTATTAATTTTGAAATCTGTAATTTTAGGCAAATTCCCCTCTGTTAGATTGTACTCACAAGTCACAGTTGGCTTATCTAACCCTAAATATACCTATAAAGGAAAAGCATAATCATTTGCAGTGTTACAGAGGCCTCCAATCTCTGAGGCAGGTTTTGATGTCTCCAGCATTTTGGTTGTAAGTTTGCCAAGGATCTAATGTTAATGTGTCACATGGCCACAGGGAAACCACCCGATTTGGGGGACCCTCAGCTTAAAATGCCTACTAGCTATATGGCCTCTGTATTTGTGACTAGTGCTTCTATTTATTGTAGCTGTAGACCATAAATTATGTCATACAATGTACACTCCTGACAGGCAGGCTAAAGAGCATTCTTGAATGAGTTCTTAGTACATGGCAGACTCTACAGGACCCTCATCTATCTTCAGGGTTGATACTGCAAGAAGTTAAAATATCAGGTCTCTTTTCAAGAGCATTTTCTTTCCGGAGTCTAGTTCTTAATCCTTTACATCTATCAGTATTAAGAATCTTTGTGTATTTGCCATTCTGGTAGGTAAAAATGTCAATGTAGCTTTAATCTGTATTTCTCTTATTATGGGAGATGTTGAGACGTTGAGCAATTTTTCATATGCTTAAAAGTTATTTATATTTTCTTTATGTGAAGTGTTTATTCTTACCTCATTTTCCACTTGTGCATTCCACTTGGCATGTTCTTGGGTCATTGTTTAAGAGTTCTTGGTGTATTAGGGAAATAAATCCTTTGTGGTATGAATTGAAGAATTTTTTTTTATCTCAGATGGGTGTTTATGTTTTGATTTTGCTTTTTGCCATATAGAAATTAATTTAATATTTAATCATATTAATGAATGTTTAAAATATTTTCTTGATTTTGTAGCATACTTAGAAGGGCTATTTATACATCAAGATTTAAAACTTTTTATAAGGTTTCTTTTAGTAGGTGGTTTAAAAAAATATAGATCATTAATTCACTCAGAATTTATTTTAACATGGAGTATGTGATATGGAGCTGTTTATTTTTCTTCTAAATCCTTTTCTAAATTTTTCTTCTATTCTTTTGTTCCAAATACCCATTTTGAATAATCCATTTTTTGCCTATTGATTTCAGATAACACTTTAAAAAAATTTTTATCCTCACCTGAGGACATTTTTGCATTTATCTTCAGATAGAGAGGGAGGGAGAGAGGGAGGGAAGAGAGAGAGAGAAACATCAATGTGAGACAGACACATCGACTTGTTGCCACCCACACAACCCCAACCGGGACCAGGGACAAACTGCAACCCAGGTACATGCCCTTAGTGGGAACTGAACCCGGGACTCTCTGGTCCACAGGCCGACGCTCTAACTGCTGAGCCAAACTGGCCAGGGCCAGATGACACTTTTTTAGTACACTAAATTTACATGTGATTTGGCTTTATTTCTGGACTTTTAATTCTATTCAGTGATATGTTTTTGTTCATGGGCCAGTACCGCACTGTTTTAATTATTTGTTTTTTGATATCTTATAGGGATAGTCTTTTTTCATTACTATCTTCCTCTATGTTCCAGTTCTCTATCCCAACACCCCTACTTGCTGTACTCTTTTTTTAAAAAAATACGTTTTTACTGATTTTAGATAGAGAGGGAGAGAGAGATTGAAACATCAATGAGAGAAACATCAATAGGCTGCTTCCTGCACGCCCCCTACCAGGGATCAATCCTGCAACCTGGGCATGTGCCCTGACTGGGAATAGAACCAGGACTTCTTACTCCATGGGATGATGCTCAGTCCACTGAGCCACACTGGCCAGGCTTATACTCTTTTTTTATCTGTATTGATTTTAGAGAGAGAGGAAGGGAGAGGGAGAGAGATAGAAACATTGAGAGAGAATATCGATTGGCCGCCTCCTGCATGCTCCCCACTGGGGATCAGGCCCACAACCTGGGCATGTGTCCTGACCGGGAATCTAACCAGTGATCTGTTGGTGCATGGGTCGATGCTCAACCATGGAGCCACACCACCAGGCTGTCATTCTTTTATCAGTACATTCATTGTGTGCCTCCTGTATGCAGGCAGTATGATAGATACAGCAATGAACAAAATAGCAAAATTCTATGCCCTCAGGGCTTGCAAATGGTGAGGAAAGATGGCCAAAAATGAGATAGTAAGTAAAATGTATAGTATGTCATGTATTGTGAAGAAAGACAAAGAAGAGGATGCAGAGCAAAATCTGGAGTGAACTGTACACTTAAAAATGGTTAAGGTATGCCCTGGCAGGTGTAGCTCGGTGGTTAGAGTGTCGGCCTGCTTGCCAAAGGGTCACGGGTTTGATTCCCAGTCAAGGGTGCCTACCTGGGTTGCATGTTTGATCCCCAGCCCTGGTTGGGGCAAGTGCAGGAGGCAACCAATCGATGTGTCTCTCTCACATCGATGTTTCTCTTTCCCCCTTCCACTCTCTCTAAAAATCAGTGGAATAAATATCCTTGGGTGAGGATTAACAACAACAATAACAAAAAAAAATGGTTAAGGTAATGAATTTTCTGTTATGTACTTTTAAAAAAGAAATCAGACTAAAAATAAGTTTAAATGACCCTATTTTTATTTTTATTTTTGCCTTACTACATTGTCCATGAGTTAAACAGCACAACATTGACTAGAAGTGTTGACAGCAGACATTATTTTCTTTTTCAGTTACAGGTTGCATTAAACATTTGTATTAGTTTCAGGTGTACAGCACAGCAGATAGACATTCATATAGTTTACAGAAGTGTTCCATTTGATAGTTCAAGTGCTCCCTGGCACAATAGTTATTACAGAGTTATTAACTATATTTCCTATGCTTTACCTTATATCCCCATAACTATTTTATAACTACCAATTAGTACTTAATGCCATCACTTTTTAAAAATTTTTATTTTAAACCCTGTCTGCCAAGACCTTTCCCTTCTGGCCTCCATCAGTCTGTTCTCTGTATCTGTAAGTCGTTTCTATTTTGTTTGTTCATTAATTTTGTTCTTTAGATTCCACATATAAATAATATCATTTAGTATTTGTCTTTGTATGTCTGGCTTATTTCACTTAGTATAATACCCTCTAGGTCCATCCATGCTGTTGCATGTGGTAAGATTTCATTCTTTTTAACAGACTTTTTTTTTTTTTTAACTTCAAAGGGATTTTGTTGAGCATTTCACCATTAATTATGTTGTGATAGCTAGTTCTTATTTATTTTGTTTTTTTTTGGTTTGTTTGTTTGTTTTTGGGTAACTATACTTGAACAGATTGAGGAAATTTAGTTCTTATTTATTTTGTTTTTTTTCGGTTTGTTTGTTTGTTTTTGGGTAACTATACTTGAACAGATTGAGGAAATTCTACCCCTACCTTGATAAGAGTTTGTTCTTTTTTAAAAATCAGAATGGAGATTTTTGGTATCCATGGTATCCATGAGGGATTGGTTCCAAAACCCCTGGCAGATACTAAAATCTGAGGATGCTCAAGTCCCTTATATAAAATGGTGTAGTGTAGAACAATGCAGAAAGTTGGCCCATTGTATTCAAGGATGGAAAGTACTCTTTTCAATCTGTGGTTGGTTGAATCTATGGATGTGAAACCCATGGATATGGAGGGCATTATTTTATCCTTAAGTGTTTGGTGGGATTCTCTTGTAAACCTGTCTATGTCTGGAATTTTCCAAAGATTATAATTATGCATTTATTTTCTTTAGCGATTAAAGGGCTATTTAAAATTGCCATTTTTTTTTTTTTTTTTAATCCTCGCCTGAGGACATTTTTGCATTTATCTTCAGACAGAGCTGGCGGGAGAGAGGGAGGAAGAGAGAGAGAGAGAAACATCGATGTGAAAGAGAGAGAGACATCGAGTGATTGCCACCCACATGACCCCAACCAGGGCCAGGAACAAACCGCAATTGAGGCACGTGCCCTCAGCGGGAACCGAACCCGGGTCCCTCTGGTCTGCGGGCTGACGCTCTAACCGCTGAGCCATACCTGCCAGGGCTAAAATTTCTATTTTTTATTGTGGTTAGTTTTGGTAAGTTGTAATTTTTGGGAATTCATCCGTTTCATCTACATTTAAAAAAAATATCCTGGCTTGGCTGGCCCTGGCTGGTTTGGCTCAGTGGTTAGAACGTCGGCCCGCAGACCAATGAGCTGTGGGTTCGATTCTGGTCAAGGGCACATACCTTGTTTCCCCAGTGGGGGGCATGCAGGAGGCGGCCAGTCGATGTTCTCTCTCATCGATGTTTCTATCTCCCTCTCCCTTCCTCTCTCTCTAAAATCAATAAAGGGGAAAAAAAAACTGGCAAAAAGTTCTTCATTACTTCTTAATCTTTTAAGTATCTGTAGAGTTTAAAATGACCTTGATTATTTGAGCCATCTCTTTTTTCCTATGTTGGTCTACCCATTTGGCTTTGTTGCTTCTTATTAGTATTTGAAAATACTTTTATTTCCTTCTACTTCTTGGGATTATTTAGGTGTTTTGTAAAATTTTAAGATGGAAACTTAGTTAGCTTATTAATTTTCAGTCTTTCTAATATATGCTTTTAAAACTGTATTTCTAGCCCTGGCCAGTTTGGCTCAGCGGTAGAGCATCGGCCCGCAGACCAGTGAGTCCCGGGTTTGATTCCGGCCAAGGGCACGTACCTTGGTTGCGGTTCATCCCTGGCCCTGGTCGGGGTTGTGCAGGAGGCAACCAGTCACTGTGTCCCTCTCATGTCGATGTTTCTGTCTCTCTCCCTTTCTCTCCTTCTCTCTCTACCTGAAGATAAAATGGAAAAATGTCCTCGGGTGAGGATTTAAAAAAAAAAAAAATTAAAAACGAAACAAAGCTGTATTTCTAGGGAGAAATTTAGCTTATCCTACAACTTAGGTGTAATTTTCATTATAATTAAGTTAAAACTCTTATAATTTTATTCTAATTACTGCTTTGATCCATTGATAATTAAGAAGCTTATTTCTTAATTTCCGAATGCATGAGGTTTTAATCTTTTTATTATTGATTCCTAGTTTGGTTTCATTGTCATCAGAAAACTGTTTCATTTTCGTCCTATGGGATGTGTTATAAAAGTTCATTTACTGCTACGTTATGGTCGGTTTTTAAAGAAGTTCCATATGTACCTTTAAAAAATCATGTAGTTTTCTTGTAAGGTATGTAAATGTCTAATCTCTGTGTTGTACACCTGAAACAAATGTAATATTGTATGTCAACTGTAATTAGAAAATAAATTAATTTAAAAAATTTATCGTCTTAGAGTATAGTGTTTTATATATATATCCATAAGATCACATTTGATATTTAGGTTGTTAACATTTTCTTTATCCTTGCTGATTTGTTGAATACTTTTTCTATCATTTACTGATGAAAGTATATTAATATTTCTCATTGTGATTATGTAGTCTCACTTTTTGCCTTATAAATTTGTTTATTAGTTGCAGACACATTTATAATTACTGTATCTCTGCCTTACAAATTGAATTTTTTACCATTCCGGAGTACTCCTTTTTCTCTGGCATTTTTTGCCTCAAAATGTACTTGTTTTTGTTTTCAAATGGCAAATTTTCCTTTTAGTTTTAATTTTTCTGTATTGTCATGTATTCAAGTTGTCTCTTGTTAACAGAAAATAATTGCCTTTTTAGCAGGTCTAAAGTTTTCGTCTTTAAGTGAAGTAAATTTTAGTCCATTTACATTTAATGTATGTATATGGGTGTGTGCTTGTGTGTGTCTGAATTTGGATTTAAACTTTCCATTTTACTAAATGTTTTTCATTTATCTTGTTCTTTCTTTTCATTGTTGCCTTTTCGATTACTATTTTAAAAAATCTTTAATTTTTAGAGCAGTTTTAGGTTTCCAGCAATACTGAGCAGAAGGTTTGGGGATTTTTATATATCCTTTGTCTGCACGTATGCATAGCCTCCCTCATTGTCAGCAGACAGGAACATTTGTTACTATTGATGAACCTATAATGACACATCATCATCATCTAGAATTCATTATTTACATTAGAGTTTTCTCTTGGTGTTGTAGATTCTGTGTTTGGACAGATTATAATGACATTTATCAATCGTCATAATATCATACAGAGTATTTTTGCTGCCTTAAAAATCCTTTGTGTTCTGGCCTTGCTGGCGGGGCTTAATGGATTGAGTGTCGTCCCATGGACTGAGAGGTCCCGGTTTGATTCCAGGTCAGGGCACTTGCTAGGGTTGCGGGCTTTATCCCCAGTGGGGGGCGTGCAGGTAGCTGCTGATCCGATGTGTCTCTCTCACATCAATGTTTCTATTTCTCTCTAAAATATCAATAAAAACTTTTTTTTTTTTTTTATCCTCATCTGAGGACATTTTTTCATTTTTTGTTCAGACAGAGTAGGAGGGAGAGAGAGGAAGAGAGAGAGAGAAACATCGATGTGAAAGGGCCACATCGAGTGGCTGCCACCCGCACGACCAACCAGGGCCGGGGACAAACTGCAACCGAGGTACATGCCCTTAGTGGACACCGAACCCGGGTCTCTCCGGACCGCAGGCCAACGCTCTAACCGCTGAGCCAAACTGGCCAGGGCAATAAAAACGTATTTTTAAAAATCCTTTGTATTTTGTCTGTTCATCTCTCATTCCCCTATCCCTGGCAACCACTGATATTTTTACCGTTTTCATAGTTTTGCATCATCCACAATGTCATATAGTTGTAATCATATAGTATATAGTCTTTTCAGATTGACTTTTCACTTAGTAATATGCTTTTAAGTTTCCTCCATGTGTTTTTATGGCTGGACAGCTGATTTATTATTAGTGCTGATGTGTTGTGTGTCTGGGTGTACCTGTACTTATTTATCCACTCACTTATGGAAGGACATCTTGATTGCTTCCAAGTTTTGGCAATCATGAATAAAGCTGCTATTTATAAACATGATATTTGTGTGGATATAAGTTTGTAGCTCTTTTGGATATATACTAAGGAGCATGGAATTGATCATATAGTAAGTGTATGTTTAGTTTTTATAATAAACTGCTAAAGTGTCTTCCAAAGTAGCTAGTATACCATTTTCCATTTCTACCAGCAGTGAAAGAGTTCCTATTACTTCTCATCAGCATTTGGTATTGTCAGTGTTTTGGATTTTGGCCATTTTAATACGTGTGTAGAGGTTTCTTTTGGATAACTTTAAAAAAAAATGTTCTCAGTGATTTCAGAAAGAGGAAGGGAGAAGGGAGAGAAAGAAATATTGATGAGAGCGAAACATTGAATGGCTGCCTCCTACATGCCCCCTACTGGGGATTGAGCCTGAAACCCAGGCATGTGCCCTGACTGGGAATCGAACCTGTGAGCTCCTGATGTATAGGACAACACTCAAGCAACTGAGCCACAATGGCAGGGCTCTTTTGGATTACTTTTATTTTTTAATTTATTGTTATTTTTATTTATTTATTTATTTTTAATCTTTATTGTTGAGAGTATTACAGATGTCCCCTCTCTTTGTTTCCCCCATTGCCCCCCTCCACCTTGTTCCCACCCTACCCCAGGTTTTTGTCTTTAAGTGAAGTACATAGTGTGGACACCACACTATTGTCTGTGTCCATATGTTATGCATATATGCATAAAAATTATTTGGTTAATCTCTTCCCGCCCCTGCTCCCCTTCCCTCTGAGATTCGTCAGTCTGTTCTATGTTTCCATGCCTCTGGTTCTGTTTTTATTTTGTTCATTAGATTCCACATATAAGTGAGATCATGTGATACTTGTCTTTCCCTGACTGGCTTATTTCACTTAGCATAATAATCTCCAGGTTCATCCATGCTGTCGCAAAGGGTAAAGTTTCTTTTTTTCACGGCCGAGTAGTATTTCATTGTGTAAATGTAGCATAGCTTTTTAAAAAAATTTTTTTTCCTTTTTATTGATTTTACAGAGAGAGGAAAGGAGAGGGAGAGAGAGATAGAAACATCGATGAGAGAGTATTTCTGTCTTGTGTATTTCTGATATAATAGTCATTTTAGCCTTTATATTCTTATTGTGAGTGTGGTATATTGTTTTCCATTTATTTGCTTTAAATTTATTAAAGAGTCTTTATGTTGATTAAAACTGTGTCTCCCATAGACAGTCTATAATATAGTATGGATCATTAAAAACAATCTACTCCTGTCCGGCTGGTGTGGCTCAGTGGATTGAGGGTTGCCCCATGGACTGAGAGGTCCCAGTTTGATTCCTGGTCAGGGCACATGTCTGGGTTGTAGGCTCAATCCCCAGTAGGGGGCGTGCAGGAGGCAGCTGATCAATGTTTCTCACATTGATGTTTCTATCTCTCTCTCTTAAAAAATCAGTAAAAACATATTTTAAAAAAAACCTACTCCCAATCTCTTCCTTTAACTGTTGTGTATAAATTATTAACATTTAATCAGATATGATTGACATTCAGTTTACTTCATATATTTAGAGTGAACAATTTGGTAAGTTCTAACTAATGTATGTACCAGTGAAACCATCAACACAGTCAAATCCGTAAACATATACATCACTCCTAAAACTTGCCTGATACTCTTTTGTACTATATCTGTACCACTTTTTTGTCTTCCCAGCTTTGTCCCAGGTAACCGTTGGTCTTCTTTCTATTGCTGTAGAATAATTTGCATTTTTAAGAGTTTTATATAAATGGAATCTATCTATGTATGTCTAGACACATAAATATGTATATAATATATACACACACTGTTTTTGTCTGACTTATTTCCATTAGTATAAATATTTTGAGATTCATTCTTATTACATGTATCAATATTTCATTTCTATTTCTATTGTTCACTATTATTCCTTGTATGAACACAGTAGTTTATTCATTTACCTGTTGATAATACATTGTTTCTAGATTTTAGCTGTTACAAATTAAGCTACTAATAACATGTGAGTACACTGTATGACCATAGGCTTTCATTTGCCTTGGGTAAATACTTAGGCATGAAATGGCTAGTTTTTAATGATGAGTGCATGTTAATTCTTTAAGGAACTGACAAACTATTTTCGAAGTGGTTGTAACATTTCATATTCCCACTGGCAGCATATGAGAGTTCCAGTTGCTCTATACCTTCTTTAACACTTGGTATGGCCAGTCTTTACTTTTTGCCATTCTCGTAGTTGTATAGTGCTATCCTTGTGGTTTTAATTTACATTTCCTTAATGAGTAATACATTTTAGCTCCTTTTCATGAGTTTATTTGCCATTCTTCTATCTTCTTGGCTGATGTGTGTTCAAATCTTTTGCCCATTTAAAAAATTGAGTTTTTTAATTGTTAATTATTTTATATAAGAGCTTTATTCATATACAATACAATCAACTCATTTATTTTAATTTTTAAATTAAATTTATTGAGGTGACATTGGTTAATCAGATCATATAGGTTTTAGGTGTGGATTTCTATGTTACAAGATCTGTATATTGCACTGTGCCCACCACCCAAAGTCAAATCCTTTTCCATCACCATGTATTAGACAATTGACCCATTTAAAGCACACAATTCAATGGTTTTATTTTTTTTATTATTATTATTTTTTTTTAATCCTCACCCGAGGACATTTTTCCATTTTTTGTTCAGATAGAGTGGGAGGGAGAGAGAGGAAGAGAGAGAGAGAGAGAAACATCGACGTGAAAGGGACACATCGAGTGGCTGCCTCCCGCATGACCAACCAGGGCCGGGGACAAACTGCAACCAAGGTATGTGCCCTTAGCGGGAACCGAACCCGGGTCTCTCTGGACCGCAGGCCAACACTCTAACCGCTGAGCCAAACCGGCCAGGGCTCAATAGTTTTAAAAGTACTGTTATATACTGCTCAGTGATGGATGTGTTCTGAGAAATGTCATCAGGTGATTTTTGTTGTTGTGCAAACATCATAGAGTGTACTTACAGAAATGTAGATGGTGTAGCCTCTCACACATCTAAACTATTGCTCCTAGACTAGACACTTGTACAGCATGTCACTGTATAAATCAACATGAGATTAAATCATGCACAAGGAACTTGATAAGCACGAGATGTGTGAGGCTGCCGCAGGTATTAACATGTTTAATAAGCATACGTTATTTTATGTAACTGACAGCACAGTAGGTTTATTTACACCAGCATCACTACAGACACATGAATGTCTTATTATAATGGCTGTGATGTCACTAGGCAATAGCAATTTATTTAGCTCCATTATAATCTCTTTTTTTGGTGCTGTAATTAAAAAAAAACCAATATTTTTAATGATTTTTATAGAGGAAAGGAGAGAGAAAAATATCAAACATCAGTGAGAGAGAGAAACATTGATCGGCTGCCTCCTGCATACCCGCCACCAGGTATTGAGCCTGCAACCTGGGCATGTGCCCTGACTGAGAATTGAATCGGCAACCCTGGCCAGGGTGGTGCCATAATTTTTCAGTATTAGTTTCAGATCTCCCTTATAATCATGGGACCACTGTCATATATATGATCCATTGTTGACTGAAATATCTTTATGTGGCACATGACTGTATTCAAGGACTTGTGTAAGCATCATCAAATAAAAATTTAGAGTATTTTTATCATGCCAAAAAGACATAGTGTAACCATTAATTTCTTTTTGGATTATTCTTGGAAGTAGAATTCCTGGGTAACATGTTAACTACTATCCTTTTGAGAAGCTGCCAGTATGTTTTCCAGTGTGGGTGTACCATTTTACATTTCCTACTAGTAGTGCATTTAAGTTTCCTTTTTCTCTATCTCGTTGTCAACACTTTTTAGTGTTTGCCTTTTTGGTTTTAGTCTCCTGGTGGATATGAAGTAGTATTTCATTTTGTTTTTGATTTGTGTTTTTCTAATAAGTAATGAAGTTGAGCATCTTTTCATGTGTTTATTGTCCCATCTAATTATCTTCATTCTGCCAATCTGTGCCTTTTAATTGGGGTGTTTAGTTCATTTCTATTTAGTGTGATTAATGATATGGTTAGATTTGAAGATGCCATCTTTTTTTTTAATCCTCACCCGAGAATATTTTTCCACTTATCTTCAGATAGAGTAGGAGGGAGGGAGGGGTAGAGAGGGAGAGAGAGAGAGAGAGAAACATTGATGTGAAAGAGGCATATTGACTGGTTGCTCCCGCACAACCTCAGACCAGGGCCAGGGATGAACCGCAACCAAGGTACGTGCCCTTGACTGGAATTGAATGCGACTCATTGGTCCGTGTGCTGGCACTCTAACCGCTGAGCCAAACTGGCCAGGGCTAAAGCTGCCATCTTGATACTGTCTTTTATTTGCTCCATCTGTTTTTTATCTTTTTTTTCTATTTTTGACTTCCTTTTGGTTTGAGGTTTTTATGATTCCATTTTATCTTCTTTGTTGTGTTATTAGCTATATAATTTTGTTGTGCTGTGTTAGTCGTTGTCTTAGGGCTGAAAGTATACATCAGTACAGTCTACCATCAAGTGATATACTACTACACATATAGTATTAGATCTTCAAAATAATAAAGTTCCACTTCTCTTTTTTGACCTTTATGCCATTGTTGTCACACATGTATCTTTGCTATAAATCCTGCAATTAAATGTCTTATTTTTGTTTAAAGTTGTTTACTGTTTAATGTGGATTTTAAAAAATATCTTCTGTGTTTCTACTTAACTATCTGAACGTTTAGAATGAAGTTGTCTTTTTTCTGTCAATTTCACCATTTATATCAGTTCTTGGTTGGTTTTGATGGATTATTATTATTATGGGCCGTGTTTTCCTTCTTCTTTGCATTCTTTTGTAATCTTTGATTGGATTCCAGACATTGTGAATTATACCTTCATATGTATGTAAAATTTAAAAACATTTTATGATGGTTCTTTAAGACTGTATTGTTTAATTTCTGAGTATTTGCAGTTTTTCCATTTTCCTCCTTCTAATGATTTCTAGCTTCATTCCATTGGAGTTGGGCAAATATTTTGTGTAATTTAATTATTTTTAAATTTATGGAGACTTATGTTCTAACATAGAGTCTGTCTTGGAGAATGTCACATGTGCAGTTGAGAGTAATACGTATTCTGCTGCTGTTTGTTCTATTAAGTTTAGTTGGCTTATTGTGTTGTTCAGGTCCTCTATATCCTTACCTATCTTCTGTCTAGTCATTATATCCATTATTGAAAGTGGGGTATTAAAGTCTCCAAGTATTATTTTAGAACTGTGATGTGTATTTTTCCCTTCAATTCTGTAATTTTTGCTTCATATATATTTGGGGTCTGTTGTTTGGTGTGTGTGTTTAAATTTTTTACACTCTGAATTGACTTTTTTAAAAATACATTTTTATTGATTTTTAGAGAGAGGAAGGGAGAGGGAGAGAGAAAGAGAAACATTGATATGTGCGATTGGAAGGAACATCAATCAGCTGCCTCCTCCATGCCCCCTACCAGGGACTAGGCCGGCAACCTGGGCACGTGCCCCAACTGGGAATCGAACGTGCAACCCTTTGGTACATGAGACGATGTCCAAACATCTGAGCCATACCAGCCAGGGCTGAATTGACTTTTTAGTGGCCATAAAATGTCCTTCTTAGTCTCTCTTCACAATTTTTGACTTAAAGGTCTTTTTGTGTGATATTAGTGTAGCCATTCAGATCTCTTTGATTAATGTTTTTATAGAATATCTTCTCCCATTGTTTTACTTCCATACTATTTGTGTCTATGTATCCAAAGTGAGTTTCTAGTAGCCAGTATGTAATTGAATAATTTTTAATTCATTCAGCCATCTCTGTTTTTTGATTGGCAAACTTAACCCTTAGTTACTGATAAGAATTTATGCTGTTTTACTATTTTTCCCTATGTTTTATGCCCTTTTTGTTCTTCAGTTTCTCCAGTACTGCCTTAAAATGCTTTTTTGGGTATTGTGGCCATTTGTGTTTCTTCTTTTTGTGTATATCTTTTAGGTTTCCTTGCTGGTTTCCTTTGGGGTTAAAATTATCCTAAATTTTTTATTTTTTTAATCCTCACCCGAGGATATTTTTACATTTATCCTCAGACAGAGTGGGAGGGAGAGAGAGAAAGAGAAACATCGACGTGAGAGAGACACATCGACTGGTTGCCACCCGCACGACCCCAGCCGGGGCCAGGGATGAACCGCAACCAAGGTATGTGCCCTTGGCCGGAATCAAACCGGGGACTCTTTGGTCCGCCGACACTGAGCCCAACCGGCCAGGGCATTAACATCCTAAATTCATGATAACTGTTTGAATTGATACCAGTTTAGCTTCAACAGTACACATAAAACTCTACTGCATCCCCCTTTATATATTTTTTTTTATTAAAATTTGTCTTTATATATTTATATATATATACATCCCTATATATCATGTACCCATTAACACATCTATATTATTTCATGCATTTGTCATTTAAATCATATAGGAAAGATAAAGGGAAGTTGCATATCAAAATTATCACAATGCTGGCTTTAATTTTTACCTTTGCTAGAGTTCTTTACTTTTTTGTATGGCTTTTAGTTACTGTGTAGCGTTCTTTCATTTTAGTCTGAAAGTCCTTCTTTAGCGTTTCTTCTTGGCCAGATCTATTAGCAACAGACTGTCTCACCTTGTGTTTCATTGGGAATGCCTTACTTTCTCTATATTTGAGGGATAGTCTTGCTTGATAGAGAATTCTTAGGTGACAATTTTTTTTAATCCTTTCAGAAATTAAAAAATGTAATTGTACTCTCTAATGGCCTCCATTGAATTTGATGCGAAATCTGTTGCTAATCTTATTGAGGATTTCTTGTATGTAACAGGTTGCTTCTATCTTAAAGCTTCAAAGGTTTTCTTTTCCTTTGGCTTTTAGCAGTTATTATTATGTATCTCAGTTTGGACCTCTGTGTTTATCCTTGTGGTTTCTTGATCTTCTTGAATGTGTAGATTCATGTCTTTTATCATATTGGGAAGTTTTTGGCTTTTATTTTTTCAGATATTCTCTTTGCCTATTGCTTTTTCTCCTTTCTTCTGTGATTATATGTAAGTTGTGTATATGTTGATAAGCATAAATATTTAAAAATATTTTTTCTTAAAGTCTTTTTTTAGTAAGTCCATCTACTCTTTGCAGTTTTGCAGGGGTGGATTCTGTTAATTTCTCCTGTGAATAGGCTATACTTGCTTTTTGTTTGCACGCTTTAAAGCTCTTTCCTGAAAACTGGACATATTGAGTGGTAACTCTGACAAGTAGATTCTTTCCTTACAGTTTTGTCACTTGCTGAATGCTGTAGCTGTTCTGTTTTGTTAATGGCTTCTAAACACTTTTTAAAAAGTGTTTTCTTTGTCACTTATATCTCTAAAGTCTCTATTTCTTGAGTTCCTGTTCAACTGTTTTGACAAAGATTTGCTTGACTGTCAGGTGAGAAAGAGAGGGAGAGAGAATAAAAAAGAAAAAGCCAGTAAAAAGAAACAACCTCGCCCTGGCCGGTTTGGCTCAGCAGTTAGAGCACTGGCCCGCGGACCAGAGAGTCCCGGGTTCGATTTCTGCTAAGGGCACGACGTACCTCGGTTGTAGTTTGTCCCTAGCCCCGGTTGGGGTCGTGTGGGTGGCGGCCACTCGATGTGTCTCTCTCACATTGATGTTTCTCTTTCTCTCTCCTCCTTCCTCTCTCCCTCCCACTGTATCTGAAATGCAAAAGTGTCATCTGGTGAAGACAAAAAAAAAAAAGAAACAACCTCTTCTAGTCCTTGCAGATTGGCTGTGTGCCAGTAACATTTCTCTTTTTTTTCTTTTCAATTTTTATTAATTTATTTTTGATACAGATGTTTCTCCTTTTCTCTCCTAGACACCCTCCTCCCCATTCTGCCCCCACCCACCCCCCTAAATTTTTTTTTTTTTTTTTTAGAGAGAGAGAGAGAGAAACATCAGTGTGAGAGAACATCAATTGACCGCCTCCTGCATGCCCCCCACTGGGGATCAGCCCACAACCTGGGCATGTGTCCTGACTGGGAATTGAACCGGCAACCTCTTGGTGCATGGGTCGATGCTCAATCACTGAGTCAAACCACCGGGCTGAGAACATTTCTTTAATGGTTAGCCAATGTGCCTTACTTAGTCTTTGCTTCCTGCTGCACTGTAACTAGAGAAAAGCAAAAGAGGAAAGTTTAGGGTCTCCTCAGGTCTTTCTGAAAATGCATCTTACCTTGGGCATGTGCTGTTCTCTAAATTCTCTAGCAAACACAGGTAGTTTTGAATGCCCCAATTGCTCAGAGATACTTTATTCCCCATATTTTCTGGTTTTTCTCCTAGGCTTTTACACTAGATTGTATGCTTAAACTCATGTTTTGCCCCAGGCATCTCTGTTGGTTTTTTTTTTGTTTTTGTTTTTGTCTACCTTACAGTGATTTGAGGAATAACTACCCCTTTCTGCCTTGAATTCTGAGCTTGTCAAAAAAAGAACAAGCCTATTGTGTCAGTTCTTTAGTAGCTGCAGATATTTTTGAATGAACATAGTTTTTTCTGCCAATAAGGTCTGGTGTGTTCCTACTGAAATCAGGAACCAGGATTCCACACTTGGAACTCATGGTGCTGTCTTCAAGACCTCCACGGAACCCAGGGTGGGCATGGATCAAAGGAAAGTAAAAATGCTCAAAGCTTTCTAACTTTTAAGTTGCTTTTTTCTTGATTTAGCATTTGCTTGATTGCTGCAAATGTTTTACTCCATTTTCCACTGTTCTAACAAAATTGGCTCTGACAGTTCCTGCTTGATTTTTTTTTTTTTTTTTTTTAATGTTTCTGTCGTGAAACGTGCCCTTGGAGCTGCTTACCCCACCATTTTTGCTGACCTAAATTTGGATATTTTACATTCCTAAAAATCCTGAGTGTTGTTCTGAAATAGTTATGTTCCTTGGAAACAGTTTGATCCTTTAAAGTTCTGCTCTTGTGATTTATTAGGTGGTTCCAGCACAGTGTTGGGTATAGGGGTAATTATTCCCCACTACTGAGGTACAAGACCTTTCTGAGTATTCTACCTAATGGTCTTTGAGTTACGAGTTTTTCCAGTCGGGCTAGGGGAAACCGGCACTGTTCCTGGTCCTTTTGTGTCTGCTGGATACTGTTCCCACTAATCCTTTTGGATGATCTTTTTCCAAGCCTGTAATTTCCTCACTTACATGTTCTCTTCTTAATACTCAGGTAGTGCTCTACGTGTGTCTCTGTGAGTATTCTCTCTGTGAAGAGCTTTTATTTATGGTATTTTGTCCTGCCAATTTTAGCTTCCTTGATCTCACTAGATATCTTAAACTTTGGGGTTGTCCTGAGCTTGGCCTCAGTTCCTCACCCTGTGCCTTGGCCTGGATGAATTCTCAAGACATTAAGGTGGGGAAACCAAGAGTTCACATTTTTTTCTTGTCTCATTGAGATTGTTGTCCTTTATTACATGATATCCAATGTCTTAAAAACGATTGTCTCGAGTATTTTACCCATTTTTGGGGGGGGTTAGGGGGTATGCATTTTTTTTCATGCAGGAGGCTATATTTGGTCCTCTTTATTCCATCTTGGGCATAAGTGGAAGTTTCCTACTATTCCTTCTTAACCTTGATTATTTCTATTATTGTTCCTCTGTTCCCTCTTTTCTTTCTTTGTGATTATATAAATATTTTTTAGCATTGATTTTACTCAGTTTAATGATGATACAAATAATTAGTATTGCATTTAAATATAATTAATTGCATTAAATCACCCTTTTGGCTCTATTTTTCTTAAAGCATTTTTAATTTTTCAATTAGAGTTGACATACAATATTATATTAGTTATAGGTGTACACCCCAGTGATTAGACATTACATAACTTACTAAGTGAATTTATTTATTTATTTTTAAATTTTATTTTAGAGGAGGGGGAAGAGTAGGGGAGAGGGAGAGAAAAAATAGATTTGTTGTTGCAATTATTTATGTATTCATTGGTTGCTTCTTGTATGTGCTGTGACTGGGGATCGAACCCTCAATCTTGGCATATTGGGATGACTATCTAACCAGCTGAGCTATCTGGACAGGGCCCAATTTGTACTTATTAGTCCCTTTACTTTTTTCATTCATATGCCCTCCCCCCCCAATCTGGCAACCATCAAAATGGTCTCTAAAGTCTGTTTCTGTTCTATTTGTTCATTTGTTTTCTTTTTTAGATTCAATTGTTGATAGATAATGTGTTTATTGCCATTTTATTGTTCATATTTTTAATTTTTTTTCTTCTCAAAGAAGACCCTTTAACATTTCTTGTAATATTGGTTTGGTGGTGGTGAACCTCTAGCTTTTTTTTTTTTTAATCTGGGAAGCTCTTTATATGTCCTTCACTTCTAAATGATAGATTTACTGGATAAAGTAATCTTGGTTGTAGATCCTTGATTTTTATCACTTTGAATATTTCTTGACAATCCCCTCTGGCTTGCAAAGTTTCTGTTGAGAAATCAGCTCACAGTCTTATGGGAGCTCTTTTGTAGGTACCAACTGCTTTTCTCTTGCTGCTATTAAGATTGTCTATTTTTCTTTAACCTTTTGCATTTTAATTATAATGTGTCTTGGTGTAGGCCTTTTTTGGGTTCATCTTGTTTGCGATTCTCTGTACTTCTTGGACTTGTATGTCTATTTCCTTCATCAGGTTAGGGAAGTTTTCTGTCATTATTTTTCAAATATGTTTTTAATTTCTTGCTCTCTCTCTTCTCCTCCCAGCAACCCCATTATCTTGAAGTTGTCCCAGAGGCTTCTTATACTATCCTAATATTTTTTGGATTCTTTTTTCTTTTTGCTGTTCTGATTGTGCGTTTTTTGCTTTCTTATATTCCAGATCGCTGTTTTGATTCTCAGCTTCATGTACTCTACTGTTGAGTCCTGTAAATTATTTTTCATTTGAGTTAGTGTTTCCTTCATTACTGTTTTTTTTTTTTTTTTTTTTTATGGTTTCCATGTCCTTTTTTTTATGCTGTTGAATCTCTCACTTAGTTCTTTCAGCATCCTTATAACCATTGTTTTACTTTGCCTCCATTTCATTTAGTTCTTTTTCTTGTTCTTTCACTTGGGACCTGTTTCTTTGTCTCCTCAATTTGGCTGCTTTCCTGTGTTTGTTTCTATGTATTAGATAGAGCTGCTGAATCTCTTGGGCTTGGTAGAGTGGCCTAATATAGTAGGTGTCCTGTGGGATCCAGTGGCTCAGCCTTCCCATTCACTTGAGCTGGGTACTCCAGATACCCCCACCCCTTCTTTTCCTTTGTGGGCTGTGTATACCCTCCTGTTGTAGTGGAGTCTCTCAGTTGCTGTTGGCATGTCACTGTGAGGGATTTACCCCAGGGCAATCAGCAGCAAAGACTGACTATGACAGCTGTTGAGGATCAGCTGTGCAGGGGCCCACCCTATAGAGCAGGACTTACTTCAGCAGGGCTCTGATGCCCACTAAGTCCTTGAGGGCCCTTGAGTGTGTCACTTGTGTAGGTGGTTGGGTGGTGCTTCATTGTGGTCTGAAGCTGTCCACAGGGTACATTACTCTGGGGATTCCCAGGAGGTTCAGGATAAGGTCAGCCTCTGCCTTTGTTATGCCTGGGGCCACCCAGCACGAGCTACAAAGCGATCTGCAGATGGCTGCTTCTGGTGCTTGGCTTGGAGGTGCCCAGGAGAGGCCAAGCTGCAAACCAAGGCTGGCTGCTGCTAGTGCCAGGCCTGGGGCCAGTTTGCGAGAAGTGTGAGGCACACGGAGGCCAGATGCAGTGTTTGAAAGATTTTTAGGAAAGTCTAAAGCATGAGCCAAGACAGGCCATTTGTATGGAAAAGTCACTGGAAACATTGGCTGTATTTTTCTATATACAGAAATATTAATGCTAACATTATTAGTATTAATTATATATTATTAATAAGAATGCTCATTTTTATATATAGAAATATTAATATGTATGTAGTGGTTTATTCAGGATTATAATTATTATACCAGTAAATTCAGTCTGCTGTATATACCATTTCCCACAATGTAGAAACCTTGAAACCATATAGATATCTTTTACCTGTTCTTCCCAATCTTTGTAATAATTTTAATGTGTGTTAAACTTACATACACTGAAAACTTACCAGACAACATTGAAAGTTTTGATGTAAGCAGTTGTATGTATTTCAAGTGAAAGAAGGTATTATTGTTTGATCCAGTCAGTATCCAGTGAAAGTATTTATATGTTTATCATGCTTTATTATTTTCGTCATTTTGGAACTTCCTTCTTGGCCCAGTTTTTATTGTTTCTTGAGGAAAATTATTTGCTGTTCCCTTTAATGTAAATTTGTTTAAAGATATTTTTTGGGCTTGATTTACCCAATTTTTGTTTGTTTGTTTTGTTTTTTTGTTAGTCTTCACCCGAGAATATTTTTTCCATTAATTTTTTTTAGAGAGAGTGGAAGAGAGGGAGAGAGAGAGAGAATGAAAGAGACACATTGATGTGAGAGACATCAGTTGGTTGCTTCTTGCATGTACCCCGACCAGGACTGGGGATCAAACCTGCAACCCAGGTATGTTTCTTGACCAGGAATTAAACCTGTGACCCTTTGGTGCATGAGCCCACACTCTAAACACTGAGTAACACTGGCCAGGGCCAGTTGTTCTTTCTTTTTAAATTTTCACCTGAGGATATTTTTCCATTGATTTTTTTTCTTTTCTTTTTTTTCAGATAGAGTGGGAGGGAGGGAAGGAGAGATAGAGGAACATCAATGTGAAAGAGACACATTGATTGGTGGCCTCCTGCACGACCCTGATCAGGGCCAGGGATCAAAAGTGCAACTGAGGTACGTGCCCTTGGCCAGAATCGAACCTGTGGCTCTTTGGTCCTTGGGCAGATGCTCTAACCACTGAGCAAAACTGGCCAGAGCCAGTTGTTCTTTTTTTTTTATTTTATTAAATTCAGATAGAGACGGGGGAAGAGAGAAACACTGATGGGAGAGACACATCCACTGGGGCTGGGGACAAACTGCAACCGAGGTACATGCCCTTAGTGGGAACCGAACCCGGGACTCTCCGGTCCGCGGGCCGACACTCTAACCACTGAGCCAAACCGGCCAGGGATGTTGTTTTTTTTTAAATTCCTCACCCGAGGATATTTTTCTACTTATTATTAGATAGAGTAGGAGGGAGGGAGAGAGAAGGAGAGACAGAGAGAAGCATTGTGATAGAGCCACATCGACTGGTTGCCTCCTGCACGACCCTACCAGGGCCGGGGACGAACCGCAACTGAGGTATGTGTCCTTGACCGGAATCAAACCCGAGACTCATTGGTCTGTGGGCCGACGCTCTAACCACTGAGTCAAACCGGCCAGGGCAATAATGTATTTCTTATATAATTGAATAAAACTAATAAAAATGGCCTTTTATAAAAACTAGGTGTCTGGCCCTGGCTGGTTTGGCTCAGCAGTTAGAGCATCGGCCCATGGACCAGAGAGTCCCGGGTTTGGTTTCTGCTAAGGGCACGTACCACAGTTGCAGTTTGTCTCCGGCCCCAGTTGGGGTTGTGTGGGTGGCAACCACTTGATGTGTCTCTCTCACATCGATGTTTCTCTCTCTCTCCCTCCCTTTCTCCCTCCCACTGTATCTGAAGATAAGTGCAAAAATGTCCTCGGGTAAGGATTAAAAAACAACAACAAAAACTAGGAGTCTGGAAGTGTACCTAAAAAAGATAGTGGAAAATACCTGATCTTTGCTAAAGGCATGAACTATCTTATCACTCAGCAAAACATGATTGATACGCTAACCAGGTTTTAGAACCCCCATACACCAATTTGTGTGCCTCATACAGGGGCCAACTTGAGTTCCACCTGTTTCACAAAGTTTCCTCGAATCCATACCAGTCTCTGTCTGCCTTTAGAATTACAGAACCTTGGCAGTTATTAAGAGAACATTATCATTTATTGCTCAAGCAGTGTTTTAATATTTTTGCTCTGTTAAAGTGCTGTCTCAAAGAGAACATAAGGCCCTCAAGGGGAGTGACCCGACTCCCCATCCTGCCACATCCCGTAGACCCTGAACTCTCAGCTCAGTTCCCTGTATACCTTAGGTGCTTCGTAAGCAGAGGTCACACTTAACTGATTTAAATCCCAGAAGAGTGGTCAACTAAAACTTTGAACTTATACAAAAGATGCTTTATTTCCATAGATCCCTTTAGGCATTTTATCTATTCCTTTAATCAATATTAACTGGTGGCTGGGTTCAGTTATATAGAAATAAAGATTTCCAGTTAATTGCAGGCAGGCAAGAAACAGCACTCAAATACCACCTCTTGATCCTTGAGTCATTGTGAGCACCAACTGATGCCTGTGGTTAGTGAGAGCCTCTGAGTAATTTCCTTTGGAGAATGCAGAGCCTAGAGTCCCGTGAGCTCTGCATTCTCCTATCTGGTCACCTAAGGTCTTGACTATATCCAAATCCTGCTGCAAATATACAGTGCTTTTCTCTGTGTTTCCAAGGGACCAGTAAGCACTGCTCAGGGCCAAAAAATGGAACCTCTCAGTTTGAGGCTGCAGGTGTCAATCATTGGAGCGGCTTCTAAGACAACCACAGAGGCCCCATGATGGCCAGCTGTCAGGAGTTCCTGCTCAACCACAGATATGACCACTAAGGGACTCTTGTCCAGTTTCATTTTCTGAAGCTGCTGATAAGTGGGCTGGAGGGAGTCTCTCATGGGAGATTTCAGGGCAGCTTCTATTATCCCCACTAGAAGCCGCAGACTCTAGGTGGTCTTCAGCCAGTCCAGATGCAAAGGCTGCCATGACATCAGCATGACCTCTGAGGTACTGGAGGGAGGGTAACCCTGTCTGAAATATGCCTTAAGCTATTTAGGATTGAGAAGTCGAACTTTGATTGCATAGTCCAGGGCCTTGTCATATACATATGCTGCAGATCTGTTGCTGTATTAGGTGAGGTTCTGAGGGTCAACAACCAGACCTTCATTGTATAGTCTGCAATAGCTATGTGGAAATGTCCATTATGATAGGCCTGGTTACTCTGACCAACTTTCTCAACAACTTCAGCATTGCTCAGCATTGGACCATCAAGACTTCACTGGCCAATAGTCTTAGCACCAAAGAGAGGAATATGTGCTGGTGCCAGCAGCAACTCAGGCACCGCTTCTTTAGGCTGTGTGCCAGGCTTGGCCACTGGGTTGGCTCGAGCTCCAGTGGCGAGGGGCTGGGGCTGGGGCTGGGGCTGGGGCTGGGGCTGGGGCTGGGGCTGCGGCTGCGGCTGGGGCTGCGGCTGCGGCTGCGGCTGCGGCTGCGGCTGCGGCTGCGTCTGCGTGGAGCTAATGGCCCCACTAGCTAGGCGTGCGCCATGTCTGGGCCAACCCACACTCCAGATCTGCTTTTTATTTTCTTGGTTCTGCTGGTTTTTATTCATGCTGTCTTGACTCTAATGTGTTTGGTATTTCTTATTGTGCTGAAATGAACTAATACTTGAAATTATTTATAGTCAAGATGACATTGTTTTTCTTCGGAGAGGATGTATATTTACTTCTGTCTGGTGCCTGGGGGCACTTGTAATTTAGGATTACATGAGTCAGATTTCAGAGTTTGAGGCGATCAAAGCCCAGCTGCAGTCTCATGGAGGACCTGTGTATTTTTAGTTTATACTCCTGCTTGCAGCCCTTCAGTGTTGTAGCTGAAAGGAGATAAAGGTTTACTAGTCCCTTCTCCCTTGGTTGTCTGTGAACATAAAACTCTGTGCTTCCAGCCTTCTGAATTTGTCCTGGTCTGGGCACATGCCCTGGTTTTGGGCTGGATCCTGAGGGTGGGGTGTGTAGGAGGCAGTCCATGGATGTTTCTCTCTCACATCGATGCTTCTATCTCTCTCTCTCTCCCTTCTTCTCTCTCTAAAAAATCAATTTTTAAAAAAAGTAGCCAAAAGCTGTACTCACCAACCTGGACTTTCATCCTTTAGCAATTTTGAATCATTAATTCCTCACTATCACATCAGCTCTTTGATATCTTCAGACACATTTTGAAAACTAAAAGGAACATTAACATTTAATATCATTTGTTGGAGTATTTTAAGTGAAATGTTAATGCCAGTACTAGTAAAATATCAATTTAAAAATATTGACATTAATATAAAAGTAAAAAATTTAATGTTGACATTTAAGATTAAATATTAAATTTTTTGTTAGGTATTCAACTATGAAAATTCTTATTTTTACAGTGGTTCTCAGAAGTAGTGTTGATCTGGAAAAAAATTTTTTTTTAATCCTCACCAGAGGATATTTTTCCATTGATTTTTTTTTTTTTTTTTTTAAATAGAGTGGAAGAGGGGGAGAGGAGGGAGGGAGGGAGAGAGAGAGAGAGAGAGAGAGAGAGAGAGAGAGAGAGAGAGAGAGAGAGACATAGATGTGAGAGAGACACATTGATTAGTTGCCTCCTGCATGATCCTGACCAGGGCTGGGGATCAAACCTGCAACCCAGGTACATGCCCTTGACTGGGAATCGAACGCGCTGTTACTGCTGAGCCCTAGTAGCCAGGGCTGATCTGAATTATATAAGAAGTGTCAGTGCCAGAATCTAGAGAAATGATTAAGAGTACTTTATCATTAGTGGTTTGACTTTGACTATTCGGTCAATAATGAGAATTTGTTATTTTGTACATTTGCTTAAGTAGACATTTGAGGGATCTCTTTCGAAAGTTACTGATTTTATTTATCTTTGAAAAGCTTTATTGAAAACTGGTAAATGATGTTATTTTTATTTATTTATTTATTTTTAGGTTGGGCTCATGTGGTTTGTGCCCTTTATATTCCAGAGGTACAATTTGCCAATGTTTCTACAATGGAACCAATCGTTTTACAGTCTGTTCCACATGATCGTTATAATAAGGTACAGTGGATATTATTTTATTGATGTTTGAATATAATTTTTTTGGTTTTGAAGCTGGGAAGTGTAAAGGAGTTTTTTTGTATTTTATTTCATTATAGGCCTACATTAGAAAATTCAAATTATAGATCTTCATCAAATTCCAGAGAGATTTGGACAAGTATAATTACTATGGTAAACTATAATTATTAAAATACATTACTAAGGTCACAGGAGTATAAAACAAATAAACAAAACTATATTACCTTTAATACTAACCTAGGCATTTAGTATTCTGACATTTACATGACATTTTAGTCCTTATGGATTTATCCTTTAAGAATTACTGACATTTTGTGTTCTTTCAGACATCAAGGTTCTATTAAATTTGAATTAATCATTATTTAGTATAATATTGATTATGATATCATACATCCTTTTAAAAAAGTAATCCTGTTGTAGAATATTACTTGCTCCTCTTCCCTCCTCAAATTACTTTCTACTACCGCGATAGGATATTTGTTAGCTTTTCAAAAACCTAAGTTAATGTTTGCTTTTTCCCCCCTATAAATGTTTTTTATTTCATATATATTATTGTTTCATTCTCTTTTGCATGTTAGATGACTTTTCTATTACCTAATGTGCCTTTTAGTGTTACCATTTATTTAAGGTACCTGTTGATTTAGTTCATCTGGGGGAGAAACTATTACTGCAGCCAATTCTAAGGTTTTAGAAAATTTTCATTAAACATTTATAATGCAGATTATTAAAATAGAAAAATGAAAGACAAAAATTATCCTAAATCTTCTCATTCATATCCTTTTAGATTTTTTGTGTGTGCATTTTTATGTAAACAATATTGGATTATATTGATTATACTGGTTTTTTTTTTTTTTTTTGGAAAATTATTAACCTGAACATCTTTTTGTGACAATAAATTATATTTTGCCATACAGAGTGTTGTTAGTTTTGATAAACTGTAATTTAATTAAGGAACCCCTTATTGTTGAAGTGTCTCATTTGATGTTTGGCATGTACACACCAACAGGATCTCTGTAAAAGGCTATGAACATTTGGAAGTTTCAAAAAGTATATTGTGTGAAATTAAAACATACTAAGATAATACATTATGATCAAGTGGGGTTTGTTATAGTGGCTCAAGGATAGTTCAACATATATATCAATCAGTGTGACATTAACAAGATAAAGGGTAAAAATTATGCGATCATATCAGTAGATGCAGAAAAAGCATTTGAAAAGATATAACATCCATTTATGATTAAAACACTCAATAATATGGGTATAGAAGGAAAGTACCTCAACACAATAAAGACTATATATGACAGGCCCTCCGTGTTGAAAAACTGAAAAATTTTCCTCTAAGACCATGAACAAGACAAGGGTGCCCACTCTCAACACTATTATTCAACACAGTATTGGAAGACTTGGCGAGAGCAATCAGGCAAGGGAAAGGAATAAAAGGCATCTAAATTGGGAATAGAGAAGTAAAACTGTCACTTCTGCAGATGACATGATTCTTTCTATAGAAAGCCCTAAATAAGGGTTCCATTGAAAGACTATTAGAAACAATAAACAAATACACTAAAGTTGCAGGATACAAAATCAGTGTACAGAAATAGATTGTGTTCCTATATACTAACAATGAAATTTCAGAAAAAGAAAAGAAAAAAATTCCTTTTGTAGTTGCCACCAAAAGAATAAAATACCTAGAAATAAACTTAACAAAGGATATGAAGAACCTATATGTTGAAAACTATAAGACATTATTAAAAGAAATTGAAGAAGATACAAAGAAAGGGAAAGATATTCCATTTTCATGGATTGGAAGAATCAACATAGTTAAAATGGCCATATTACCCAAAGCAATATACAGATTTTAATGCAATCACCATCAAAATTCCAATGGAATTTTTAAAGAAATAAAACATGATTTGTATGGAACCGTAGAAGACCTTGTATAGCCAAAGCAACCCTGAGAAGAACAAAGCCAGAAATATCACACTCCCTGACTTCGAATTATACTACAAAGTGACAATACTGAGACACACTGACCAATGGAACAGAATGGAGAGCCCAGAAATAAACCCACATATGTGTGGGTAAAACAATTTTTATAAAGGAGCCAAAATCATACAAGGGAGAACAGAAAGTCTCTTCAATAAATGGTGCTGGGAAAATTGGAAATTCACATGCAAAATAATGAAACTAGACTGCTATGTGTCATCATTCACAAAATTTAACTCAAAATGGGTCAAAAACCTAAATACAAGACCTGAAACGATAAAATACATAGTGGAAAACATAGGTACCAAAGTTATGGACTTGGTCTTAGAGAGGATTTTATGAATTTGACCTGAAAGTCAAGGGAATCAAAAGCAAAAATAAATGAATGGGACTATATCAAATTAAAAAGCTTCTGCACAGCTAATGAAACCAACAAAACAAAAAGTCAGCCCACCGAATAGGAGAAGATATCTGCAAACAACACCTCCGATAAAGGGGTTTATGTCCAAAATACATAAAGAACTCAATACAACTCAATAATAAAAACAAGCAATCTGATTAAAAAATGGGCAGAGGACCTGAACAGAAACTTTTCCCAAGAAGACGTACACATGGCCAACAGATATATGAAAAGATGTAAATTTCACTGCCTGTTAGGGAAAAGCAAATCAAAACCACAATTAGATACCACCTCACACCTGTTTGAATGGCTATTATCAACAAGACAAGTAATAAGTGTTGGAGAGGTGGTGGAACCCTTGTACACTGCTGATAGGAACGTAAACTGGTACAGGCACTGTGGAAAACAGTATTGAGATTCCTTAAAAAGTTAAGAATAGAGTTACTTTGAAAAAAAAAAAGAACATTACAGTGTTAAAACAAAGAGGTATTCAGAGTCAATTAATAAACATGAATAACCTTTAAAAAAAAAAAAACTTTAAAATGTTTAATCCCCCTTCTGGGTATCTACCCGAAAAATTTGAGAGCATTTATTTAGAAAGATATAGGTACCCATATGTTCATTGCAGCATTATTCATGGTAGCCCAGACATGGAAACAACCAAAGTGTCTTTCACTAGATGATTGGATAAAGAAGATGTGTTTTTATAATATATATGTAAATATAATGGAATATTATTCAGCCATAAGAAAAAGTAAAATACTGTAATTTACAACAACACATGGATCTTGAGAATATCATGCCAAGGAAATAAATCAGGCAGAAAAAGATAAGCAGCATATGATTTCACTCACATGTGGGATATAAAACTGAAAGCAACAAACGATCAAACAAGACAAACAAAAACTCATAGATAACAGTGATATGGTGGCTACCAGTGGGAAAGGGATTTAGGGGGATGGTGCAAAAGGGTAAAGGGGGTCAAATATGGTGAGTGAAGGAACCTTGATTTTGAGTTGTGAGCACTCAATGCACTATACAGGTAATGTTTTATGGAATTGTACACTTGAAACCTATATAATTTTATTAACCAATGTTACCCTAATAAATTCAATAAAAATTAATTTAAAAATGTGAACATATAGAGAAATCAGTAGAAAAATGCAAGATAATCAGCCTAAATCTTCTCATTCAAATCCTTCTAGATTTTTTGTGTTCATTTTTACATATACTTATAAAAATTTTTGGATATATTGATTATACTGTTTGGTATGTTTTTTGAAATTATTAACCTGAACATTTTTTGTGTCAATAAATTATATTTTTTGCTGTTATTTTTAGTTGATAGCACGTAATGAAAAGTATTGTTAGTTTCGATAAACTTATTTAATTAAGGAACCCCTTATCATTGAAGTGCCTCATTTGAAGTTCGGCATGTGCATACCAACAGAATCTCCTTGTAAAAGGGTATTAACGTTTTGGAAACTTCAATAAGTATTTTGTGTGAGATAGTCCTCTAGAATGCAGTTTCTAATTTATACTACATTAGTAATATGTGAGATTGTTTATAACCTTATCACTTATTAATCTCCTTATGCACTATCACTGTGTTAAAACAGTGTTTGCTATTATTTTTAGTGAAAATATTAAGAGTTTGAGGTTTTTGTTTTTTGTTTTTTTTTTACTGGTGAGATTAAACATTTTAAAGTTTTTTTTTTGAAAGGTTATTCGTGTTTATTAATTGACTCTGAATACCTCTTTTTTTTTTTAACACTGTAATGTTCTTTTTTTTTCAAAGTGTTTTTATATTAGAGATGTTTACTGTGTATGCTTTTGGTCATAATTTATCATTTGATTTTAAACTTTCACTGTGTCTTCATGGTTTTTATTGTGGGTATTCTAGCAGGTTATTTTTTTCTAGTTCAGAAATTTAAATCTTTTATATAATTTAAACATATCCTCGGGTGAGGATTTTGTTTTTAGCTTATCTTTATTGTTGAATGTATTACAGATGTTCCTCCTTTTCCCCCTATTGACCCCCTCCTCCTCGCTCCCACCCCCTCCTGCCTTTCCCCACACTGTTGTCTGTGTCCATTGGTTATGCATATAGGCATATAAGTTCTTTGGTTTATTCCCCCCCACACACACACACCCACCCACTCCCCCTTCTTTGTAATCCTCACCAGAGGATATTTTTTTTCCCTATTTAACTTCAGAAAGAGTGGGAGGGAGGGCAAGAGAAGGGAGAGAGAGAAACATCGATCTGGGGACACATCGACTGGTTGTCTCCCGCACAACCCTGACCAGGGCTGGGGATGAACCGCAACTGAATTACGTGCCCTTGTCCAGAATCGAACCTGCAACTCATTGATCTGCGGGCCGACGCTCTAACCACTGAGCCAAACCGGCCAGGGCTCTTTTATATAATTTACACAACTACTCTTTATTGTTTCTGCCTTTGATGCCATGTAAAGAAAATCTTTCCGAACACTAATGTATGAATATATTTTTTGTACTTTCAAAGTTCATTAAAAAAAAATACGTATTTTTCCTTTAAAATTTGAAATAATTTCAAACTTCCATAAAGGTTGCATTAATAGTAAATAAAAAAAAAAGGGGTTTCCTCTCCTAAGCCATTTGAGAGCATTTTATCAATATGATACTGACACTCCTGAATGGTTTAGTATGTATTTCCTATGAAGAAGGACTTTCTTTTACATGACCAGAATGTGGCCATCAGAATCAAGAAAACATTTTTGCATTATTTCTATCTACTTTACAGACCTCATCATTATTTCCCAAATTTCTTCAGTTTTTCCAGTGTTGTCTTTCGTAGGCAAATGATTGCAGAATGCAGTTTGTCTCTTTAAGTCTCCTTAATTCTGAAATAGTAACTCAGTTTTTTCCTGGCTTTTATAACTTTAGAAGATTACAGGCCAAGTATTTTATTTACTTTTAACATTTTTTAAATATGTTTTTAATGATTTTTTAAGAGAGAGAGGAAGGGAAGGATAGAAACACTGATGTGAGAGATATATTGATTGGCTGCCTCCTGCATGCCCCTACTGGGGATCGAGCCTGAAACCCGGGCATGTGCCCTGACCAGGAATCAAACCGGGACTTCTCACTCCATGAGATGACACTCAATCCACTGAGCCACACCGGCTGGGCACAGGCCAGATAGTTTAAGAGAATGTCCCTCTATTTGGATATTTTTGATATTTCCTTATGATTAAATTCAGATTATGTGTTTTTGGTAGGAATATCATAGAAGTGATGGGAGCTCTTCTCATTATATCTTAGCAGGTGTTACATGATTTCAGTTTTTCCCACTACTGGTGATGTTACCTTGATCACTTGGTTAAGGTGATGCCTGTAAAGTGTCTCCATGGGGAGGTTAATCTTTTTGCCCTTTATAATGAATAATTATGCATTTTTGTGGGAAGTACTTTGTATGTAAATATCTTGTTCTTTATGCCTTTTACCCACTAATTCTAGCATCCGTTATTGTTTCTTGGCTTAATTAACTTATTTCTATGAATAATGGCAAGTGGTGCCTTTCTAATTCCATCATTTCTTTTACATTTATTCGTTGGCATTCTACTTTAAGAAAAAGGTTTCTCTTTTCTCCAATTATTTATATTTGTATTAACTAATATGGATTATATCTTATTATTTTACTTTAATGGGTCATTTTTCATTACGTATTTTTATTTTGATGCTCATATTATCTGTGATTCGGTTGATGGGGCCCCTTCAAGCTGGCTTCTGTGTTACCATTCTGTGAGCAGTTTTTTACTTCTGACACAATAGTATGTTTCAGGCTTATCTTGTATCATTCCTGCCCTAGCCCTAGAATCACCATTTCTCCTTTTAGCTGAGAATGATATTTAGAAACCAACGTGGGAACTAGGTATGCTCACTGTTATTGGGATATTGCTACTCCCCTGCCCTCTTAATGAGGATAGCTGGGAAATAGATGTATGTATATAGGTACAGAGATATACACAATTCACATCTGCATTTTTTTCTATACTTATGTCTATATATTGAAGATTGTGAGGTCACAATGATTCTTCTGATTCAATATATGGAGTTATATACATGTATACATATCTATTTTTATGTCTATCGCTCTCTATAGAGAGAGAACCATAAACTTTTAGTAACTTCTCCAAATCTAACTACACAGGCTTTATCCTAATTTTTTTATTTTCATATTTATGACTCTCATGCACAACAGTGAGAAACTTGACTCCCATTACCCTCAATATATTTACTTATTTGATCAGTTTTTTTAAATTAAATCTTTGATTGCTGCCATTCCTTAATGCAGAGCCCATTTTAACCTCATTCAGACTCCACACCTCACCTTGGGTTGAAGTTCTTCCCTGCATAGCTGCCTCTTCCACCACCACTCCCTCCCACTCTTCTCCTTGGTGGTTCTCCTCACCTTGCTCAGGTTCTGACACTTGACTCCACCCCTATCCCCAACCCTCTTCTGGGAGTCAACCCTTGTGGGGCTCTGATAGTTGTGAGGGGCTGTCCCCTCCTCCCCAGCATGGATGCTGCCATGGCCCTACCTCATGACTTTAAGGCTAAAATATTCAAGGAATACGGAGAGAGGATAGAGGGAAGAATGGATTATTTCTACTTCAATCTTTTATCCATTTACAGTAGAGTTAATTTTATAATATAGTTAGAGTATGATGAGTATTGAACTTTTTCCTTCCCACATGGTCAGACAACATTTTAAACATTATTATTGAATAATCTATGTTTTTCACAGTGATTTGAAATATTGTTGTATCATTATTGAGTTCTTGGGTATTCTTGTCATTGTTCCTGTTCCATTGGTGTATTGGTCTATTATCCTAGTAGCACACTATTTTAAATTATTATTTCTTTATGTACATCTTAGTACATGGTAGAACAGATATCGTCATGTATTTATCCAGATGAACACTAGGACAGCAAAATACAATTTTTATTTTACTGGCATTACAACAAAATATTATTTGGGGAAAGAATTTATCTTTATACAATATTGAATCTTCTGTTTCAGAAACATGGTATATCTCTCCATTTACCAACTTTGTTTTTTCTTTCCTTTTTGTAGTTTTCCTTATATGTGATTGCTATATTTTTCTTATATTTCTTATGGTTGTTGATTTATTTCATATAGTTAACCTTAAAATTTTAATATTCTGGCCCTGGCTGGTTTAACTCAGTGGTTAGAGCGTCGGCCTGCGGTCCAGAGAGACTTGGGTTCGGTTCCCACTGGGGGCACGTACCTTGGTTGCAGTTTGTCCCCGGCCCTGGTTGGGTTGTGCAGGAGGTAGCCACTTGATGTGTCCCTTTCACATCGATGTTTTTTTTTTTCTCTCTCTCCCTCCCACTCTTATCTGAACAAAAAGTGGAAAAATATCCTTGGGTGAGGATTAAAAAAAAAATTTAATATTCTGTTCATGAATATTTAGGTTAATAGGGGGCATGTAAATTCTGAAATGATAGGAATAATTGGAAATTGGATTGTGAGTATTGGAAGACATCAGTCCTCAGTGGATGATAGTAAAGAATAATTTGGAGAGCATTTGTTAAGGTAATGGGAACTTACTATGGACCTACTTTGTATTAAGCATTGCACTAGACACTAGGAATTCAAAGATGCATAAAATACAGTTTCTTTCTCAGTGTAACACCCAATTAGAAAGATAGTCAAGTAAATATGTAATTACAGTATATGAAAAGAATAATAATGTATATTATAAATAATAAATCCGAATGAAGTGTTATGGAACATAATGAAAGTGGGGATTATTTTTGCCTAAAGAATTTAATAAGGCATAAAAAGAGATTATAAAGTCCTTGCAGAATAACTAGGAATTTGAACTGTGGGAAAAAGGATCAAGTAATAATTCCAGATAGAGAAAGTAAAATAAAATAGGGTAGTAGGTGCAAAGGGCAGGTGGTAGGCAGTTCAGAGAATAATAAATAATTTTGTATTGCTGGAAAATTGTGGGATTTAGAAAAAAATAAAAGGAAATTTTGTAAATGCTAGAAAAGGAAATTTTCTAGAATATCTGTAAAACATGAATTGCAGAGAATTCACTGTATTGATCTGTTGTTAAATTTTCTACAAGACATTAGTGACCAGTTTTTGTACCATTTGCCATCAGATTTGTGTTTTTATTTTTTGACCTCTTATATTTTCTTGTATCAATTTCTCATTTTATTGATACATACTTTTTTTTTTTTTAAATCCTCACCCGAGGATATTTTTCCATTTATCTTCAGGTAGAGTGGGAGGGAGGGAGAGAGAGAGAGAGAAACATTGACGTGAGAGGGATACATCGACTGGTTGCCTCCCACACGACCCTGACGAGGGCCAGGGCCAGGGCCAGGGCCAAACCGCAGCTGAGGTATATACCCTTGACCGGAATCAAACCTGCAACTCTTTGTTCTGCAGGCTGATGCTCTAACCACTAAACCGGCCAGGGCGATATATACATTTTGTTAGTAAACATAATGTGGCATATGTTATCCTTTAATAATTTTTAAGAAATGTGAAGATTGGGGCAACAGAGATTTGTGAACTTTTTTTGAGGTGGAAGCTTGTGTTCTTCAGAGTCAAGGAAGCATTTATTTTAGAAAGCTACAACTTCCATAGAGAGTAGTTGTCAGATGATGTATAATATATTTTATATCCTTTTGAATAGTCTTTATTTATAAGATAGCCATGAAGGAGTAGTGTTTATAAGTATAGGAAGGATCATAATAGACCAAACAAAGAAACAAATAAAAAACACCATAAAACATGGTGTCATTGTATTGCAAAAGCTTAAAGATAGAGGAAAAAACATAAACATTGCCAGTCCAATTTCCTTTCAGTTTTTTTTCTAAAGGAATAGTGGTGGATAGCTATATTTAGTGTTTGGAAGAAAATATTTGAAAGGACTAAATCTTCTCTCTGCTTTTTTAGGACTCCTGTTAGTGCCATTTAAAAAACTAGGTTTCAGATTGTGGAGCTAAACATTTTACACATCCACCCATTCATCTAGCCATCATTTATGGCGTGTCCTATTCTATGTACCAGGCACTGTTGGAAGACTGAGGAATACATAGTTCAATATGGTAGGATAGACATGCATAAATCAATGGTTGTTAAACAGTGTAGTATGTGCAAGGATTCTAGAATAGAGACTGTTCGCTTAAACTAGTCTAGCATGGCTGAAGAAATAGAGAGGGAGGTATTTTAGAAAAGGTTGTAGCTTCTCTGAATTTTAAAACATGAGTCCTTCAGGTGCTGGCTGTGAGGGGTGGAGACAGGAGGGAGCACATGAGTGGCTATTAATTTTACAGACTGAAGGAGCAAAAGCTTTGAAGTGGGAAATAGCAGGGAAAGTTAAGAGGGGGAGGGGAGAGGGTATGATGGTGAAGGGGAAGGGCGGTATTGCTAGGATTTTGAATGTGATGTGTGGAATGCTGAGACAGGTTGTCAGGACCAGATTTTCAAGGGCCTCATATATCATGTTCAGGAGCTTGAACTTTATCTCTATTGAAAGCTCTTTATACTTGGGAGGAATGTGCTAAGGTTTACCTGCTATTCTAATGGATAGTGAAAGGAGGATTGGGAGAGGGGGGATAGAAAGAAATAAAGAGTAGTTGCATAGAAACTGTTTAGGCTTTCACAGTGTTCCATAGAGGTATTAATGACAATCTGAAGTAGGAGAGAGTGGTAGGAATGAAGAAGGGACATAGATATTTAGGTAATGTGTAAGAGGTTTGATTTACCAAGCTTGATGATCAGTTTAGTAACAGATAAATTAGGGAGGAAGAAAAATCAGAATGGATTTTCAATTTCAAGATTAGTACTAGGCACATCATCCCCACCTGAGATAGAGTATATATAGAGAGGAGTCAAGCTAACTGCCTCATTTCTAAGAAGACACTAAGGTTGAAATTCTTGGCATATGTTGGTGGGATTTATTACTTTGTAAAACAAGTCTTATGTCTACAAGTTGTTTGCTAGCATATATTAACAGTAATGATAATAAGACCTCAAGGTATAATTAACATTTCTGCAAAAAATATTAAATATTTGCTTTTGTATATATCTAATGTATGTTTTTCCTTGCTACTTTATCCTAGTTTTTCAAATGAACACTTAAATTCATTTTTTCTTTTGAGGACAATGGAATCATTTGGAAAAGCCAAACAATCTTGCAACTGTATCTACTAAAAAATTATTTTGCCTTTTCTGGTACCTCAGCTCATTCTCAATTTGAATTTCCTTCTTTGGCTTCTCTCTGTTGTTTTTGTCTCTTTTCTTCCCTCTGATTCATACATGAATTTATTGGGATGAAATTGGTTAATAAAATTATATAGGTTTCAGATGTACAGTTCTATGATACATCATCTGTATATTGTATTGTCTGTTCACCACTCCAATTCAAGTCTCCTCTGACACCATTTATCCCCAATTTATCCTCTTCTACCTGCCCCCACCCCCCTTTCCCTCTGGTAATCCCCATACTGTTGTCTGTGTTTTCCTTAATCCTTTCACTTTTTTCACCCAGTCCCCCAACCCTCTCCCCTCTGACAGCTGTCAGTCTGTTTTCTATCTATGAGTCTGGTCCTATGTTTGTTAGTTTATTTTGTTCATTAGATTCCACATATGAGTGAAATCATATGGTACTTGTCTTTCTCTTACTGGCTTATTTCATTCAGCATTAACGTTCTCCAGGTCCATCCATGCTGTTGCAAAGGGCAAGATTTCCTTCTTTTTTACGTCCGAGCAGTATTCCACTGTGAAATATACCACAGCTTTTTTTTTTTTTTTTTTTAAATCCTCACCAGAGGATATGTTAGAGGGAGAAAGGGAGGGAGAGAGAGAGAAACACCAATTGGTTGCCTCCCATATGCACCCCAACCAGGTATCGAACCAGTGTCCTTTTGATGTTTGGGATGATGCTCCAAGTAACTGAGCCACCCCGGCAGGGCTGTACTGCAGCTTTTTAAAAAAATATGTTTTTACTGATTTTAGAGAGAGAGAGAGAGAGGGAGAAGGGAAGGAGAGATAGAAACATCGGTGAGGTAGAAACATCTCTCAGCTGCCTCCTTCATACCCCCTTCTGGGGCACTGGGCATGTGTCCTGACCAGGAATCGAACTAATGACCTCTTAATGCCTGAGAAGACACTCAACCACCTGAGCCACAGCAGCTGGGCTATAGCACGGTTTTTCTACCTGCTCATCCACTGGTGCACACTTGGGCTGCTTCCAAATCTTGGCTATTGTAAATAATGCTGCAATGAACATGGGGGCAGGGTGCATATATACTTTCGAATTAGTGTTTCGGTTTCTTCAGATATATTCCCAGAAGTGGAATCTTTGGGTTGTAGAGCAGTTCCATTTTTAATATTTTGAGGTAACTCCTTACCGTTGTCTACAGTGGCTGTACCAGTCTGCATTCCCACATTAATATTTTAAAAGGTAAAAAATTTTATAAATCTCTGTTTGTAATCGCAAAGAGTATAGGATGATTAGAGGTTCCAGGTAGAAGGAAAAACCGATATGTAATAAGAGAATAAGGGCCCTGGCCGGTTTGGCTCAGCAGTTAGAGCGTCAGCCCGAGGACCAAAGAGTTGCGGGTTCAATTCCCAGTCAAGGCCTTCTATCTCTGTTGCTGGCCCCAGTTGGAGTCGTGCGGGAGGCAACCAATCGATGTGTCTCTCTCCCTCCCTCCTTCCCTCCCTCCCTCCCTCCGTCCCTCCCTCCCACTCTACCTTAAAAAAAAAAAAAAAATCGCCCTCGCCGGTTTGGCTCAGCGGTTAGAGCGTTGGCCTGCGGTCCAGAGAGACCTGGGTTCGGTTCCCGCTAAGGGCATGTACTTCGGTTGCAGTTTGTCCCCGGCCCTGGTTGGTCGTACGGGTGGCAGCCACTCGATGTGTCCCTTTCACGTCGATGTTTCTCTCTCTCTCTCTCTCTTCCTCTCTCTCCCTCCCACTCTATCTGAACAAAAAATGAAAAATGTCCTCGGGTGAGGATTGAAAAAAAAAAAAATCGATGGAAAAATATCCTCAGGTGAGGATTAAAAAAAAAGAGAGAGAGAGAGAGAATAAGGATATATTCTGGGTGTGAAATTGGAATAATGAGGTTTCCCCCCAACAGTAATATTTAGCAGTGCTTAGGTAATAGAAAACCATGGAATAGTGTTAAGTGGAAGCAGAACGCTTAGCAACAAGTTGTAATATTGATCAGGTTTACTACTGCTGGTAAGGATTTTTCTCAAATTGTAGTATACACAGCTTGCCAACCACCACCACCACCAATCACATTATAGGTCCAGTTTTTTTTTTTCCTTTGAAAGTTCAGAGCATTGACTTGCTCTGAAACTGTGACCGCCCAGGTTCCCAGATAATACACCATGTGACCCCCTTTTTAAGGGATAAGTCAAGTGCCTTTTGTATCTACCACCTCTTCCTACAATGATGAGGAAATAAATTAATCTTATCTGCACAAAAGTCTGAGTTGAAGTAGGCTACTGGATTGGTGTGCTATGTGACTTTAGGGGTATATGTATCTTTTTTTTTTTTTTGCATTTATCTTCAGCTAGAGTGGGAGGGAGAGGGGGAGGAAGAGAGAGAGAGAAACATCCATATGAGAGACACATTGACTGGTTGCCACCCACAAGACCCCAACCGGGGCCGGGAGCAAACTGCAACTGAGCTACATGCCCTTAGCGGGAACCAACCTGGGTCTCTCTGGTCCGCGTGCCGATGCTCTAACCGCCGAGCCAAACTGGCCAGGGCATCTTTATAAGAGTATAAAAATAACTGATGTTTTCTTTACAAATTCGTTTTATTTTTTTATTAAAGTATTGAATACTTTGTCACCTTATCTCTGTTGAGTTTTCTTCGCATGAAAATTTGATCGGAATTTTTTAACTTTGATTTCTTTTGTGCCTAACATAAAGAACATTTTTGTGGTTTATTTTTTTATTGTTCAGATGTTTTCTAATTTGCTTACTTCTGCTTTTTAAAGTTTTATTTTTGTCTTTATTAGTATATAACATTGTTTCTTTTGTTTATTTTTAACTATTTTGTAAATTTTATCCTTTGTTTAAAATAATATAATGACTCCCCCCACACATACATACACATTGGTCTTCCAACTCCAAAACATTACCAACTCATAGCCAATTTTTCATACAGCTTCTGTATTAGTTTCCTAGGGCTGCTGTAACAAAGTACTTCAAACCGAGTGGCTTAAAACAACAGAAATTTATTCTCTCAAAGTTATGAAAACTAGATGTCTGAAATCAAGATATTGACAGGGTTGGTTTCTTCTGAAAACTCTGAAGGAGAATCTGTTCCATGCCTGTCTCCTAGGTTCTGGTGATAGCTGCCAGTCCTGTCCTGATCATTCCTTGGCTTGACGATGTATCACCTTAATCTCTGCCTTCATCCACATGGTGTTCTTCCTTTGTCTCTGTGTTCTTACGTGGCCATCTTCCTATAAGGACATTAGTCATATTGATTAGGGGCCCACCCTACCCCACTATGGCCTAGTGTTAACTAATTATACCTGCAATGATCTGATTTCCAAATAAGATCACATTCTGAGGTACTAGGGGGTTATGAGGGCTTTACATAACTGTTTGAGGGGGACATAGTCCGACCCATAGTAGTCCGCCATCTGCCTCTGCTCCCTCTCCCTTCATGTTCTTAGAATGTGCAAAATTATTTCATTTTATCTCAACATCTCTCAATGTCTTAATCCATTCTAGCATCTGCTCTTAAGTTCCAAGTCTTATCTAAATATAATAAACTCAGATGTTCCAAATATTATCTTCTGAATCCTATAAATCAGACATGGGTGTAGTCCATCCTGAGACAAAATTCTTTTTGATCTGTGAACCTGTGAAATATAAAAGAGTTATCTGCTTCCAAGATAAATGGTGGGACAAGTATAGTATAGAAAATTTTATTCCAAAAGGGATAAATTATAAGGAAAAGAGGAGTTACTAGTCTAAAGCAGGTTTGTAACTTCGCAGAAAAGATTCCATTAGGTTCTAAGACCTGAGAATAATCCTGTGTGGCTTGATGGTCTGTCTTCTGAACCCATTGGGGTGGCCCTGCCCCTTAGTCCTCTTCTAATGATACCTTATGTATAGATTGAGGGCTGTAGTATTGGGTTTTTGGTTTTATGATGTCTGTGTTCTGTCCTAACCTTTCAGTTGTACTGTTCACTGTGCTGGAGAAGGTAGTTTCTCTGTGCTCTAACCATTACCACACTCTTGCCCCTCCCTTGGTGTTAGATTGCTGTTGTTTGTTATTTGACATTTTGGGCTTGGGATTTCTCTGTTGTTTTGGTTCAGCCTCAGTTTTGATAGACTCTGAATATCTAGGCCTGAGGGATTCACTGTTCCTTCCCCTTCTTCTATGACGCGCTTTGCTTTGTGTCTGTGAAAGGACTTGTGAGAGAGAGCTTCCTACCCCTTTCCCAGCCTAGAAGACCTCTAAAACTATTGTATTGTTAGCAGATCCAAGAGTTGAGAATTTTACTTGCTCCTTGCCTAGGGGTAAAAGATATTTTTCCCTTTGTCCTTCTAACCATGGTGGGTCTTTGTTCATGCCCTGGGCTTGATAGGGTTTGCTGCCAATCCCCCAGATTCTTAAGACTTTTGAAAGGAGTGTTTGGGCAAGAGGTGGGATTTCATATGTTTCTCTCTGTGGTGTCTGATTCCTTCCTTCCCTGCACCACCAAGGGAGATTCTTTCCGGTTGTTTTGTCTTCTTGCTTTCAGTCTTCCCCTTGAGCTCCTTATAAAAGTTTACAGAATAGAGTCTGTGAGTGAGTGCATACTAGCAACCACAATCAGCCTTTAGAAATTTGTTAAAAATTTAGCTGATTTCTTTTTCTTTGCATGTTGCCCTCCCTTATTCTATCACTGGTGGATAGATAGTCTGAGCATCTTGTGGTTCTTAAGTCGGTTGTGGAGGAGAGTGCATCTCTCCTTGGAGTTCAGGCTACTTGGTTGCCTTGCAGCTGCAGATTTTTTATAGTTTCAAGAAGAGTTGTGATTTTCAACTTTAATGGCTTTTTCTTGTTAAGTTTGGCATAATGCGCTTTAACATAAACTTTCTACTTCTTAGTAGGGTTGGAATTTGGCCCCTGTATTCTTTTGATATAAAGTTTCTTCTATTTAAAAAATTAGGTCCAAGTATGACTTTTTTCCCTTAAAAAGTGAAAACTTTTAGGCTATGAATTTGCCTCTGAGTTTTGCTTTATTCACATATTTGACATTTTATATGGATGTGAGTTTGTTGTTTGGGAGCATTTTCACAATCCTTAGGTAGTTTACACTTTTCTTTTTGATTTAATAGCTATTTAACGAGAATTTTAAAATTATCAAATCACTTCTTTTCTATCTTGATTCATGTGTCTTGGGACTCTTATTAGATGTATTATATAGGCTTATAATTGTTATAGCTTCCTGATGGATTGACCTTTTTATTATTAGAAAATATCCCTCTTTATCTTTCTGTTTCAAAGTTGTTGTTTTTTTGGTCTCATATAATGATAGCCATTCCAGCTGTCTTCTGCTTTCCTTTTGCATGGTAAATTTTTTTTTCATCATTTTACTTTGAACTTATTTGTAACTTCAAATCTAAAGTATGCCTCCTGTGGACAGCATATGGAACTTGTTTTTCAAATCCATTCTATCAGTCTCTGCCTTTTGATTGGAATACATTTACCTTTAATGAAATTATTAACATGGTTGGATTTATGGCTGCCATTTTACTTTTTCTTTGTCTTGTGACTTTTGTTTTCTTTTATACTACATTCTTTAATCTTAAGTGGATATTTTCTAGCGTACTATTTTTATTCCTTTCATGATTTTTAAATTACATTTTCTTGGGTAATTTTCTTAGTGGTTGCTCTAGGGCTTACAATATTTATCTTAGGAGAATATACTTAACTCCAGTAAGATGTAGAAAATTCATTCTTCTGTAGCCATTCCTTTTACCCTTTTGTGCTATTATTATTTAGATAGTATATCTGTATATACTACAAATCCAACAGTACATTGTTAAAATTATTGCTTTATATAATCTTATGTCTTTTAAAGGAGATTTATTTATAGAGTGCATGCATGTGTATGTGTGCAGAGAGAGAGAGAAACATCAATGTGAAAGGGACATGTTGATTGGTTGCTTCCCACACACACCCTGACCAGGGTCAGGGATTGAATTTACAACCCAGGTCTGTGCCCTTGGCCAGTAATCAAACCCATGACCCTTGGGTGCGTGGGCTGACGCTCTAACCACCAAGCCATACTGGCCAGGGCTTATGCAGTTGCTATTTATTTATTTAGGTTAATTCTCACCAAGTATATTTTTCCATTTATTTCTTTCCCTTTTTTAAAGATAGAGTGGGGGTGGGGGTGGGGGTTTTGGTGGGTGAAGACAAAGAAAGAAACATCAATGTGAGATGTGAGAGAGAGAGACATCAGTTGGTTGCCTCCTGAACTGACCCTGACCTGGGCTGGGAATTAAACCTGCAACCCAGGTATGTACCCTTGACTGGTAATGAAACCCCTGACCCTCTGGTTCTTAGGCAACATTGTAACTGCTAAACCAAACCGGCCAGGGCCAATAAAGAGAAGAATAAGAAAGAAACATCTAATTAAACCATCTTTTATCAGGTCTTTTATTACTTCCTACATATTTACCTATTTCAGAGTTCTCTGTGTGTTCTATTTTTTAAAATTGAGTTCAATAGGGTGACTTTGTTTAACAAAACCATACAGATTTCAAGTGTACAACTCAGTAAAACATCATTTGCCAACTGCATCGTGCTCCTATTGCCCAAAGTCTCTTTGGGTCCCCATTTATCCTCTTTTTGCCCTCTTCCACCTCCCCTGATCCTCTTTCCTTCTGGCATCACTGTATTATTGTCTATGTCTATGTGTTATTTATTTATTTATTTATTTATTTATTTATTTATTTATTTATTTATTTTTGCTTAATTCCTTCACCTTTTGTTCCCCCAGTCCCCAACCCCCTTCCTCTCTGACAGCTGTCCATATGTTCTATGTATCTATACTTTGTTTCTGTTTGATTTGGTAAATTGTTTTGTTCATTAGATTCCACATATAAATGAGATCATATGGTATTTGTCTTTTTCTGACTGGCTTATTTCACTTAGCATAATATTTCTTCATTCGTGTGTTCTTTTTAATTGGTCTGTTTCATTTATTTTTTAAAATTTCAGCTTTTCTATAATTGACTGAAGCTCTTTGGTTTTTTTATGTGTGTGATTTCAGTTACTGTTTAGTGTCACTTGGTTTTAGCCTAAATAATTTTCTTTAACATTTCTTCTTAGGTTTGGAGAACAAAGTATCTTAGTTTATGTTTTTCTGAGAATGTCTTTATTTTTGCAATATAGCTTTGTTGCATATAGGATTCTTGGTTGATAGTTTTGTTCTTTCAGCATTTTGAATATGTTTTTCCATTGCCTTCTGTCCTCCATTATTTCTAATGAGACCTCGGGTGTTAATTTTGTTGTGGTTTCCTTGTATGTGATGAGTCATTTTCAAAGAGAAAATCTTGAAAACAAGTTTTTGGCCTCTATCATTTTGAGTGTGAGTTTCTATGTGTTTATCCTGTTTGTAATTTGTTAAGCTTTTGGATTGTTGTTTTTCATAAATTTTGGGAAGTTTTTAGTCATTATTTCTTCAGTTACAGTTTCTATCCCTTTTTTTCAGTCCTTATTTTGTCATCATACATATGTTGGTGCACTTAATGGTGTCCCACATTTCTCTGAAATGGTTCCTTAGGTAGTATACTCTTAAAAATCTGTTCTTTAGATTGTATAATCTCTGTTGATCCTATTTTTAAGTTTGCTGTTTTATTCCTACTGCCAATTCAAATCTGTTGAGCCACTCTATTGACTTTTAAACTCCAGAATTTCCATTTGGTTGAAGTCTTCTAAGTCTCACATCTGCCCACCCTGCACCCAAAAGGAGTTTCAAATGACTGCTTTTTTTTTTCTTGTGCGTGGATCACACTTTCCTATTTCTTTGTATATCTTATACTTTTTTTCTTGAAAACTGGACATTTTAGATAATACAGAGTGGGACATAAAGTAGGTTTACAGCCTTGGCGCTGTAGCTAAGTGGTTAGAGCGTCGGCCCATGCACTCAAGGGCTGCAGGTTCGATTCCCAGGCAAAGGCACTTACCTGCGTTGGAGGTTCGATCCCTGGCCCTGGTTGGGGTGAGGGCAGGAGGCAACCAATCGTTGTGTCTCTCTCACATTGATGTTTCTCTCTCTCTTCCCCACTCCCTTCTACTCTCTAAAAATCAGTGGGGAAAAAGAAAAAAATAATAAGTTTGCTGTTCATAGGGAGAATAAGACAATAATTAATAAATAATAATACCAGAGCCCTGGCCAGTGTAGCTCAGTGGTTGGAGCATCGGTCCATGCACTGAAGGGGGTTGAAAGTTTGATTCCTGGTCAAGGGCACATGCCTGGGTTGTGGATTTGTTCTCCGGCCCCCGTCTGGGCGCGTGCTGGAGGCAACCAATCAGGCAACCAATTGATGGGTGTGTCTCTTTCTCGCACCTATGTTTCTCTCTTTCTCTCCCCTTCTCTCCCTCCCTTCAACTCTCTAAATAAAGCAATGGAAAAAATATTCGTTTTTCTTTCTTTTTTTTTTTTAAGTGTGTGTGTGTGTGAAATATTCCAGTTCTGAACTCTAATAAGAGTTGTTTATGATTTTTTTTTTATCCTCACCCAAGGACATTTATTTTGCATTTATCTTCAGATAGAGTGGGAGGGAGAGAGAGAGGAAGAGAGAGAGAGAGAAACATCAATCTGCGAGAGACACATTGAGTGGCTGCCACCCGTATGACCCCAACTGGGGCTGGGGACAAACTGCAGCCGAGGTATGTGCCCTTAGCGGCAACCGAACCCTGGACTTTCTGGTCTGCAGGCCGACGCTCTAACCACTAAGCCAAAACGGTCAGGGCGGAAAAAATATTCTTGGATGAGGATTAACAACAACAACAAAAGTAATAATATAATACAAGAATAAACACTGTTTCTTGTACTCACAACTGTAAACCTACTTTTCCCCCACCCTGTATATTATAGCCAGTTGGGAAAATAATTCATCCTTCCTCTTGTGAGTCCTATTGTTTTTTGTTTGCTCAGTTATTTGTTTTAACAACTTGGCTAGACTAATTCTCTCATGTCTGTTTTCCCAGCAATGTATAGTCTCAGATGGCCTTGCTCAAATGTCTGTCTGTCTTTTTTTTTTAAATTGCTTTTAGAGAAAAGGAGAGAAAGAGAGAGAAACATTGATGTGAGAGAAACATTAATCGGTTGCCTCCCATACATGCCCCTAGTGGGGATCGAACCTATAATCTGGGTATGTGCCCTGACCAGGAATCAAAACTGCCACCCTTGCCCAGCCAGTGTGGCTCAGTGGTTGAGTGTCAATCCATGCACTAAGAGGTCGCCGGTTCGATTCCCAGTCAGGGCATATGCCCAGGTTGTGGGCCTGATCCCCAGTGTGGGGCATGCAGGAGGTGGTCGGCCAGTCGATGTTCTCATAGATGTTTCTTTCTATCTCTCCCTCTCCTTTCCTCTCTCTAAAATCAATAAAGAAAACAAACAAAAACTACCACCCTTTGGTGTATGGGACGACACTCCAACCAACTGAACCACCAGCAAGGGCTTTTAAAATTTTTATTAAGCCTTCTTCTTATGTTGCTTTTGGGTCTACATAAACCACTTATTTGTCAAAGATTGTGCTTAAGCCCCCTTAGCTAGTTAGATTTTAATCCTTTGCCATTTCGTGTGTGTGTGTGTGTGTGTGTGTGTGTGTGTGTGACACTTAGATTTTTTTCCAAGAAGATCACACAAGGTTCTATCTTTAGTCCTTTCTGAGAGCATGCAGCCTTGAGCATGCACACAGTCTTTTTAGACCATCAGGTATGAATGTGATTTTATTTTCAAGTCTGGATTCTTAGGAGCTGCCCTAGAGTAATTTATTGTTCAGCCAGTTTTTGATCATAGGTTGTACTAAAGCCCCCCTAAAGCCCCTTGAGCCTTATTGATTGATGGCTTTGTGTGTGGCTTTAGGGAATGTTTTCAAGTTTGCCCCAAATCCCACTTCGATTTCTCCTGATTGGATGCAACCTACTTCATGTACATAGCCTTTTGGACTCCCAGAGAGGAGTGTGATCCTACAAGGGCCCTTATTTGATGTCTTTCTCTGGTTCTCTCTCTTAATCTTCTGGCTGACTTGCTGTTTTCCTTGTTTCTACTAGTATGTTGGAATTGCAAGTTCTGTCTTAATTGTTCACCACGGGGAAGTGTTTTTGACAGTGCCCTTAGGCATGAACTTCTCCAAGCCCCGGATCCAAATAAAGTCAGTCCTCTCAGGCAGAGCTGTTGAGCTGTTTGTTCTTAAGGCCCACAGGGCAGAACCTCTGTACTACTGCTCTGGAGCTGGGATTGGGACAACTCCCTGCTTCTCCAGAAGAGTCAACCTGTCCTCTGACAGGGTGCTAGGAGGGAAGAGGGTAGTAACTGTTGAATACCTGTCCCTCCTAGCCTGTCCATTCTATACCAAGCTGGGAAAGGGATGATAGGACCTCAGGATTCCTGGCCTCTTGTTAAGTGGGAATTTATGAGTGGAACCTACCAGGGATGACTAGGGTGAGAGTGACTGGAGAGCTGACCCTCCTAGGGTAAAATTATAGCCTTAGACTAGGAGCTGGGGTGAGAGGAAGCCCTTATCTTCTTGATCACACTCAACAGAAGGGAACTTCCCTAGCGCTGTGTGTGGAGGTGGGGTGGTAGTATGGGAACAGATCATGGCTCAAATGTCACAGACACTGTTCTTATGGAACTTTAGTAGATTTTCTTGAATAAAATTTTCTCTATTTGTTGCATGTCTTTAGGACAAATTTTAGATATCAGACTGTTGTTTTTCACCTGTGAAATGATCAGTTCACTGGAACTCTTCAGTCTGCCATTCCAGTAGTCTGGATGGTCTACCTCCTCTTTTTTTTTTTAAATAAAGACCCATTGAAATTTTCAGTTTTATTGAATGGTCAAATGATGGTGTTTTTTTTCACTGTCAGCTCTTTGGAAATTACTGAGGTATTCTTTGAGGCCTATTCATGTATTTTCCCAGAATTTCACTATATAAAATGTTACTTATTTAGTTAGCTCTGTCCTTTTTTAATCTTCTTGATCATTTGTAGGCTAAAAAAAATGTATGTTACATTCTTCCATTGTGATTATTTGATTTTTTTTTCTTGTAATTTGAACAGTTAGAGAAATTCTTATTCAGTATGTCTTGGTTGGTTTTGTTGTAACTTGGGACTTTGTATAGGTATTAAATAATTTTTGTAGTTCAATTCAGTCTGAATCCTTGTTTTTCAACAGTGCATTTGATATTCATTTGCCTAACTAGATATTAGGCTATTTTGGTAAATATTATTGAATGGTGTTATTTGGTATCACAATGCATAGTAGGGGAAATCTCTCTAGCTCTAAAAATTCGTGTGATCCTATTGAAGTTGGCTAGGTGTTATACCTTATTGCTGTTCAGAAATTGATCTCATTTTAGAAATATATCCCCTGAGTATATGTAGTTAGACATTAATTTTTGTATACTCAACTTCTAGTCAGCTGGTAATTTTATTCATTATAAAGATACTCGTAGATTGCCATTTATATAATCCAATCTTTCATGAAAAGTGGTACTGTCTATCAGCAATTTTCATTTGGGAAAAGGAAACAGGTAGATGTCAGTCCAAGTTGCTGGGATTGTTCATTGGCTGATATCTCTTGGGGGTATCTCTGACCTTCTTAGCTAAAGATTCTTATGGACAGATGGAATAGTCCAAACCTTGCTCACTCACATAGGACTTTCTTTCATATCTTAGCTCCCAACTACCTGTATCAAACTCCCTTAGATATGCTTACTTCCAGAAGAAAGAAAAAGGACAAAACCTCTTTTTACAGCCTTGTAACTGGAATCAGTTGAATATTGGTGAGGAGGTTTTAAGACCAAGGTGTAGTAGGCTATGTTTTGGTCTCTGATCTCAGTACCTGTGAAGATTTGTTTCTTGCAGGGTTTTTGAGTCTAAGGAAGACAGTGCCTTTGTGAAATCCTAGATCTATTTATATGTTCTTGTTTATGTTTTCATATTTGTATTGTTTGTAAAAATTAGGTTACTGTCAGAAAAAATGAATTTATGTTTTGAAGTAAAGTAGGTTAGATAGTAAACTATGATCTTGACTTCTGAAGATAAGTGTAAAATTCAGATTCCTGTGAAGCACTTGTGTGGTTTTGTTTCATTTTTGTTTTCGTTTCTCTATCCTAAGACTTGCTACATTTGTGATGAACAAGGAAGAGAAAGCAAAGCAGCCACTGGTGCTTGCATGACATGTAATAAACACGGATGTAGACAGGCTTTCCATGTGACGTGGTAAGTATGTTTCTATCATTGTACAGAAATGAGGAATACCTTGTAAATGAAAGATTTAGTTAGGTATCCAAATATTATTTACAATAAATTTTATTGGGAATTTAAAGTAATTCTAATAATTGAATGTGAATTTCACCAGAGAGAATTTTCAGTAGGTAGACCCTGGTTTGAAAGTCTTTATTCAATTTCATTTTGTTTAAAATATTAGTGTTGGTTACCTACCCTTTGATTTGTTACTAGGATTAAAAGAACTGATATGGGTAAACTTAGTGCAGTGCCAGAAAGGATTTAATGAATGATAGTAGCATTTCTTTGCTATCTGTGTTTTAAGGTGGAAAAAAAGCAGTCACTACTTAGAATTTTTTTTTCTTTATTGATTTTTACAGAGAGAGGAAGGGAAAGGGGGAGAGAGAGAAACATCGATGAGAGAGAACATAGATTGGCTACTCCTGCATGCCCCCACTGGGGATCGGGCCCACAACCTGGGCATGTGCCCTGACTGGGAATCGAACTGGTGACCTTTTGGTGCATGGGTCAACCACTGAGCCGCACCAGCCGGGCTATCACCACTTAGTATTATAGTGACTACTTCTTAAAAAGTTACTTAGATGGTTTTTCAGCATATAATTTCAAGAGCAAAAATTATACTAAAAAATCCAACATATATTAGACAGTAGTTCAAAATAAAAGTCTGTAAATAATCTACTTACCAATTTTAAGAATCAATCTATATTTAATAGTCAATATAGGCACATACTTTATTTCCTGAACTCTTAATATGTGGATTTATGAAATCTATTTTAGATTACCGTTGGGAAATGGAAAATATTTTTGGTTTTTATAAATTCTTTTAATACTAAACTTAATTTTCCAGTGATGAAAGTTCATTTTTTGGGTGTGATATATATTACTACTGTGATTTTGGAATGTTAAAAGTGGAGGGTTAAATTGAGAAGATGATGATTATAAACTTTAGCACTTTGCATTTTACAAATATATAAATAGGTTTTCAGTTCCATTTCTTCCATTGTATTTGATGAAAAACACAACTTATGTTTTTCTTTTTTTTTAAATCCTCACCTGAGGACATTTTTGCATTTGTCTTCAGATAGAGCGGGAGGGAGAGAGGGAGAGAGAAACATCGATGTGAGAGAGACACATCGACTAGCTGCCCCCGCACGACCCCAACTGGGCCTGGGACAAACCACAACTGAGGTACGCGCCCTTAGTGGGAACTGAACCTGGGCCTCTCTGGTCGGAGGGCTGACACTCTAACCACTGAGCAAAACAGGCCAGGGCACAACTTATGTTTTTCTTGCCTACTGTACTGTGCTATGACTTGAAGCATTTTCCTTCTAACAGTATGTAATCTGCATCCATGGGCAAATACTATCACGTGTCATTTCAACCTCTCAAAGGCCTGGCCTTTTCATTTATACCTCTGGTACAGATTGAAAAAGTAAATTGAAGTGTTAATTATTTGAGGAGTAGGGGTGTCTTAAAGAATTCATTGTCTGTTTTGTGATGTAAAACATGCATAAATCTTCAAGAGTTGGGTAAAAAGTTTATATTATACCATAGATAGAACTTTAAAAAATATCAACTACAGCCCTGGCTGGTTTAGCTCAGCAGTTGGAGCATTGGCCTGAAGACTGAAGGGTCTCAGGTTCGATTCCAGTCAATGGCACGTACCTGGGTTGCAGGTTCCATCCCTGACCCTGGTCAGGCTTGTGAGGGAGGCAACCGATTGATGTCTCTCTCTCACATCAATGTTTCTTTCTCACTCTTGCTCTCCCTCGCTCCCTTCCAGTCTATGGAAAAAAAATCAATGGAAAAATATCTTTGGGTGAGGATTAACCAAAAAAAAACCACAATAAAAATAACCACTATAGGTTGGGGTGAAAGTGTACTTGGTCACAGCCAGAATAAAACTTTTTATCTTCCCTTTTACTCTTAGAAGATCTAAGGTTTTCTTACAAATCTTACATGCTCAGAGTGAATTTTTATATATATGTATTGGTTTGAAATGTTATTGATATAGTTGGCTTTTATTTTCAGTGCTCAGTTTGCTGGACTACTTTGTGAAGAAGAAGGGAATGGTGCAGATAACGTCCAATACTGTGGCTACTGTAAATACCATTTTAGTAAGCTGGTAAGAATTTAATATTAAAATACCAAGTGGTTAGTATTGACAATAGAGTTGACTCTTTTTTAAAAAGGCATAATAGCTTTTTGTTTTCCTTTGATTTTTGCTTTCCTTTGATTTTTGCTTGAGATTAGGTTTGCTTAGCATGTTCTTCACTGGGGATGAAAAGATCTAGTAATTGTAAAAGACTTTGCTTTTCTTCAGTTAATTTATAAAGGTGACTATTCTAAAATTATAATTTAAAATATATATTAAGAGTAGTAAATGTTGGTATACATTTAGTAGAAAAAGCAAATGTTTAAAGAACTCTAACTCAATACTATTTTTAGTTAATTTGATTTTTAACATTTATTTATATACAGTTTATGATTGCTTCTCTAGCACTTGTTTCTCATCTTTTTGCTTTATTACTATTGCTATTTATTTTTATATATACATTTATTTATTAGGAGATAGTAAAACTAAAATAAGGCTGTTTTGTAATTTCTTAGTTAAAGATCTTGAGAAAATGTATTTAAATACAACTTGGGGGAATATTTTAGATTTGGTCAGTCTTTACTGTTACACAACAGCATGGATGACTGAGTTAGTAATATTTGATCAACTGTTAAGATTTTGTGTTCATGTCCTTTGAGGGATTGACATTTTATTAATGTCCCAAGTGTCAATTTCTCAGTTGTCATTGATAACAATCAGATATGTATACTGAAGTTAAAGACTTCTTTGTTCTCCTTTAGTGTCTTTTAAAAAAATTAAAATCTTTTATTATTACCTTTCCCTTGTGGATGAGGCCCTCCCTCCCTCCCCTTCTTCCTTATAAATAATATCATTAGGGGCCCCTTTCTATTGAAATGAACAGCTCATAACTCCAATATTCTGATTCATGCATATGAAATACTTAAAAGTGTGTGTGTGTGTGTGTGTGTGTGTATTTTTTGGATATTGAAGACTGATGTATTTTAATGACTGACAAAGAATATTGACGTGTGAAAGAAATTTTGAGATAATAAAATTTTGGAAATTTTGCTTCTTGAATGTTAAAAGCATGTTGGAATTTTCATTTTCTAAATGAGATGATATAGATAAAACAGAAATAATGAAAATGGATTTTGAAGTTTGTATAAATAAAATTTTCTCATTGCTAGTTATTGACATGCTGTTTCATTTGTTAGTAGGGGAATAAAAAATCTTTTCATAATTTAATAAGATTGCATACTCTCTACATTTGCATGGAATTTGAGCACCTTTTATAGTCATTTTAATATAATTTAAACTAATTATTTATGGTACCACCAGGTTTTAAACACCTCAAATAACTCTCACCATAGTTTGTTATGAAATTGTGTAAATACTTTAAACAGAAATGTGTAATACTTCTAGTAATGCTTTGAAAAATGCATGGGTCCATTAATGACATTTTCTTTAATTTTTTTTCTCAACTGCAGAAACAAGTTCTTAGAAACTATATGCCTTAATAGTGTTTGAGCTTAAAAGGCTTTTTGCTTTTCCTACTGGCATAAAGTAACTCTTCAAATATTTCTTATCTTCTAGTCTTGGCATCTTTCTTCAATATGGCATTCTCTGTTTTAGTTGAAACTTTTCTTTTTTAAAGGAGAAATTGAAAATTATAGTTGATTTCTTTAATGAGGTTGTTTTGTGTTAAGTGACAAGCTACTGCTTGTTTGAAAATACAGTCTTCACACATTTTAATAAATTATAAAAATATGGCATTAATGTTAATTTAGGGTTAGATTTTTCTTTATAATGCAATAGATAATATATAGATGGTGTCTAAACTGGATTATATAGTTTACAATAGTGAGACATTTTATTTTCAGTAGACATTTTGAAATATTTCACACTTGAATTGATTTCAGACTAACAAAAAGATTATTTAAAAATTTTTATATACATATACATATATGTATATATATTTTCTTTTTTAGAAAAAGAGCAAACGGGGATCTAATAGGTCATATGATCAAAGTTTAAGTGATTCTTCCTCTCACTCTCAGGATAAGCATCATGAGAAAGAGAAAAAAGTAAGTGGATTTGTTGTTGCTAAATATGTAGCACATCGACTTAATAGATTTTTGCCTTTTTTAGATAAAATTAAGTTCTTGATAGCTGAATGTAGACATTGAAATACTGAAATTTTTTTTATTAATAAAGAGTATTAAGACAAAGAGTAGGTCTAAAATAATGCCATATTTGTGAATATGATTGTACCCATTCAACTGAAAATTTGATATACAACTTGATTGAAAACATGAAAGAGATTTCTTGAATGTGTTACTGTGATCATCTTGTGAAATCTTTAGGTGACTTCAGCAATAATAGTTTGTTGCTACATATTATTGACCGATTATTTTACATGTAAGTAAAAATCTAATCAGCTTTTTTCTTTATAATAGAATAATTCGGAAGTTCTATAAATTCTTGACTTTTTTTCTCTTCCACTGGTACTAATGGTTTATTATTTTTTTTAATGGCCAAATGTCATACCATTTGTTTGAAACTGTTTTGTTTTTTAATTAAAACATTAAAGGCTTGCCTACTAATCTGTCTTCTTCTGACTTACCTATTTTCTGCTTACATTTTCACTTATTTTAAAGGCTTATGAATAGCTTTTAGTAAACTAGTAGGTAGTATAGAATCATTCATAGGACATATTGCCAATGTGGGAAAATGATTACTGTAAATTTTTTTTTAATCAAGTGAGGACACAAAGGACATCTTAAATTAGAAAAGAATATTGCTCTTAAACAGTTGGTATGACCTAGTTTGGAACATATTTCTAAATCACGTAACATTTTCATGTTTGTAAACAATTTAGATTGGGAAGATTGAAAAGCTAATGTTATTTTATTTATTTATTTTCTTTATTGATTTTTAGAGAGAGAGGAAGGGAGAGAGAGATAGAAACATCAATGAGAGAGAACATCGATTTGGCTGCCTCCTGCATGCCCACACTGGGGATCAGGCCCACAACCTGGGCATGTGTCCTGACTGGGAGTTGAACCAGCGGCCTCTTGGTGCTCAACCATTGAGCCACACTGGCCGAACCCCTCCTTAACTCTTACAACATCGAATAGGGTTGCCTCAAAAATATGCTTATAATGTTAAAAATGTTGCATTGAAAAGTAGCACTTATATTCCATGCAGATTTTAGTTTTTTAAAATACTGTATAGATTATGATATAAATTTTGGTGATATTGTTCATAAGATATATTAGACAGACTCTCCTGAATTCTTTTATCTGTCTTCATTCTGGCACATTTATTTATTTATTTATTTATTTATTTATTTATTTATTTATTTATCCTCACCCGAGGATATGAGAGAGAAACATTGGTCAGTTGCCTCCTGTGTGTGCCCTGACTGGAAATCGAACCCACAACCTAGGTATGTACCCTGACCAGGGATCAAACCTGTCTATTTGGTGTATGGGACAACACTCCAACCAATGAGACTCAGCTGGACCTGGAGCATATTTTAAAATATTTATTAAATTTTAAGTAAGCAATGATAAGGAATATTTAATACTAAATATGCTATCCAAATAACTATTTTAAAATGAAATCAATAATTTATGTTAACCTTTTATATAACTATAAGAAAATAATAAATATGTAGCCTTTGCTTTTCAGAGACTTTCTGTGTGACCCAAGATATATTAATATTGGTTAGATAATAACTGAAATGTCAGCAAGGACAGAAGAAAAGTTAGTAGTGACATATGACATTGGTAAGGGACAATTTCTATAAAAATTTAAAAATTGACATATATTTAAAGGAACCATAGTACATGTTTGAAATGAATTAAAGCTATGTGCAGGGAGAGTTTAGTTCAAGAATTAATGTTCATTGTGAAATAGAATTTCCTTTTAAGCTTAGTGTTCTTATGTTTAAGAGCACTGCCGTAGAGTGAGATGTGGGCAAGGGTTAGGAAATGGAGAGGCACATCATATATTGTAATGTGGTTTTATTGGGAGGCTCCCAGTTCAGAAAGGATTTTTTTCCTAAAGGCTAAATTGTAGGTCATTATTTAGAAATCAGTGGTTATTTTTTGCATTGTGGAAATCTTACACCAGTTACTTTGATCCTTAGACTCATCCTGTTCCCATTCATCAGTGCTAACTAATCCATAATGTATCAAAAATATGGTACTATACTTATAATACTTTATGGCCAACTCACCATTAATTACAGTGTATTATGGAAATGCACTCAGTTCCAAGTAGGTATGCCAGAAACATGTCTGTCTCCTGTGGCAGAATAGTAAGAAGGTAGGAAAATTCCTGAGCAAGTGAAATGGGGAAATTGAGACCAGAAGATTAAATGAGGCCAAACAGTTTGGGCAGCTTGCAGCCATCTTGTGAATCACAAGACCTTATTTTACCCAAACAAGGACACTTAAGAGTAAATGGTTAATACCTTTCCTCCCTAACCAGAGAATACATAGCTTAAATCACCTTGGCCTGGGAAAATAGAGAACAAAGAATCCATTAATGCCATTTGTGCCAGCTAAACCCAAGGACAAATATCACTTGGGGGAATGTTAGGTAGGAAATACGACTTCTAAGGCAGAAGGAGGGGAAGGGAGAAGGAAGGGAGAGTTTTAAAGAAGTCAGCAGTGTTGGGATTTGCCAAGATAAAATTGCCAGATGTTCTTACAAATTCTCGGAAAAGCCATAACAAAGTTAAAGGGAGACCTTGAAATCTAGTCTTTTGTCCAGTATATCTGGCAGAGGAATCTTTAAACCTGTAGACAGAACAGTATAAAGCCCCTAACCCTCCACCAGGCGGGGGTGCTCAGACTATCTGGGTTGCCCACTTATGCTATATGCCAAATGTATTCTTAATAAATTTACTTGCCTTGCTTCCTTAATAAATTTGCTTGTTTTGCTTCAACACTGCTGTCACTCATCTGAAATCTTTCTTATGAAATTGACAAGAGCTGAGGAGGGGACAGGCCCACCTTACCCCCTCCAACTCAGGGGACTGTCTGATAACATCCCCTACTGTAGCTAGAAGGATTTATTTTACCCCCATCCTCAACCCTACCCTCTTTACTTGCCCTTAGTTCCACTTTGTCATTAATAGCTGGCAACAGATGAAGGAGCTTTTGCCAGTATAAACACTGTTAATGTATGGTGGTTTGTGGGGGATAGGCTTTTTGGTTAGAAGCTCAGGGATTGACTGGATTCCCTTTTGTTTAGGACTACTTATCTCTTGGAAGAGAACTGAGCTACTGCTGTAGCCCTCAGAGAGATAAAACTCTCAATCACAGAGTTGTCATTACTTCTCCGTTTTTTAAAAAAATATGTTTTTATTGATTTTTTAGGGAGAACGGAAGGGAGAGAGAGATAGAAACATCCATGTGAGAGAGAAACATCGATTGGCTGCCTCCTGCATGCCCCGTACTGGGGATTGAGCCTGAAACCCAGGCATGTGCCCTGACCGGGAATTGAACCGGGACCTCTCATTTCATGGAGTGACTCTCAGTCCAGTGAGCCACACCAGCGGGGCATTTCTCTTCTTAAAAACTTAGCATTGAGAATTACCTGTCATCCCCTTGCCTTTTTTTGTTTTTTTGGGTACTTCACTTTTGAAAATCATTTAACTCAAGTTAAAGCTGTAAGCCTCTACATGTGCAGAGAGTTAAGAGAGGGCAGGGCTTTTCAGTAACAACAATTTAGAAAGTCGGGGTGTGTGTGTGTGTGTGTGTGTGTGTGTGTGTCTGTGTGTGTGTGTGTCTGAAGAGTGACATGAGATGAGATTATTTAGTTAAGAAGGGCCAGTTCATGAGGAGTTTTATAAGTAATGCTGGTTTTATCCTTCATCCTGGGGCATTGGGCAGCCGGCCAGAAGGATTACTTTTTTTTGGTTTAACTTCTGATTTTGCACTAACTTTAGACTTTGAGAAAAGTTATAAAATACTATACATTATTTTTTTATACCATTCACACATTTTATCATGTTAGCCTTATCATATCCTTTCTACCCCACTTACTCTTTATCCTCTCCTACCCCCCATTCCCATCTTTTTCTGGACCTTTAAGAGAGTGAATTACAAATATCATGACCTTGCCTGACTGATGTGGCTCAGTGGATTGAGCGTCGTCCCATGGACTGAGAGATCCACGTTCAATTCCTGGTTAGGGCACATGCTCAGGTTGTGGGCTTGATCCCCAGTAGAGGGCGTGCAGGAGGCTCTCCCTCCCACTCTCTCTAAAAAAAAATAAATAACACATTTAACAAAAATATATGATTAATAATTTAAAAATTTTAAATTTATAATACATGGAAATGTACGTGATGAAAACAGCAGTGGCTTAAACATAACAAATTAGGTCAAGTTAAAAAATCGAGGCATCATTTAACTGCATAAATTCCTTCAATATGATGTCTCACAATCATATTTGAAGGAGAAAGAACAGGCAAGGGATGAACAGTTTGGCATGAACAAGAGTTTTGTCAAAGCCTCACAGATATGCATTATGACAGCGTTCTCCCTGGGATAAATTCATATACCTGTGATGGTGGCACAATTGAATCATTTTCAGATATTTGGTAAAAATTGCCTCACTGCCTCTGAGAGACACTGTGATACTCCATACAGAACAAAAAGACAACTACAATCGCTTATCAGTCAGACTCTACTGATAACTTCCTACCTAGGACTTGCTGATCACTCCAGCTTGGTAGCTCAAATGAACACTTCTGTAAGTAGCAGGATGGCATTGTGATACATTAACCAGAGTGTTCTCCTTCAAAAATTTTCTGTTACCCAGTAAACCCCCTCCATGGGTAAGTCAACCAGAAATTGTCTATCATCTAAAGGTGAGTTATCAGCAGAATAAGAGGATATTTCAGACCCTAGAAAAAACAAGTTTCAGAAGCAAAATGTACAAACTAGAAGAATACAAAATGTGTGAGAGCCAGGGTTTGTCTTCCTAGCCTAGGTAGAGTGCTGGAGGAAGCAAAAGGTGAGACACTGAAGTAAAAGCAAGGGGGTCAGATTTCGCAGGGTACCCAAGGAGGAGCTGTGTGCTCTGCCCAGAAACTCCAGGCTGAGTGCCTAATAGACTGAAATATGCTCCCCGTGTAAGACTGGATTTCAAAGAGACAATCTCTCTGTCCACTGTCTAATTTACAGTATTGCTGACTAATGATCTTATAAGATCTACTGCACTGACATGTTGTACTTTCCTGAAGTGTGACAAATACAGACTAAAGAAATGTCTGTGAGGTCTGATGAGGCAAATAGGCCTGCAGACAGGTAGTTTTTTGGGGCCACTAATGCAACGGAAGAGGAGCCAATGTTTTCCCATCTCCTAAGACGGTCTCCCAAATACGGGAGATGGGGATAAAACCTGGAAAGGTCGTGGAGTCAGGACTCTAAAGGAATTGATGGAATCAAACACAGAAGAAGAGACCAAGGGGGAAAGTAGCTCTTTGAAACAGCCCTCCTCATTCATCCCTCTCAAAGCCCAAAGGACCAAAAAGGTCACAGGAGTCAGATAATAGAGTGTGTGGTAGATCATGTTAAAGACTTTACCTTGGTGTCTCTGCATCAGGTGAAACAACACTGGGGGGCAGAAGGATAGTTATGCATGCCTGCAGAACAGAGTGATGGCATTAGAGAGGGGAAGATTTTCTTTGATAACACACAGGTACTTTTAGAGACTGGGAGTTAAAAAAAATTTTTTTTTTCCCTTTATTGATTCCAGAGAGAGAGGGAGATAGAAACATCAATGAGAGAGAATATCAATTGGCTGACTCCTGCATGCCCCCCACTGGGGATCGGGCCCACAACCTGGGCATGTGTCCTGACCAGGAATCAAACCGACGACCTCTTGGTGCATGGGTCAACGCTCAACCACTGAGCCATACCGGCTGGACAGAGACCAGCAAGTCTTGGTTCCTTTTTGTCAACTGTTCTAATTTATTTTATCTCTATATTCCTGCTTTTTACTATAAATAGCAAAAATTCAGACTGCACCTTCTTATTACCTAGACAATCTCCTTGGTTAAATCATGCAATTCATTAAATACACTTCCTATTTTCTGTGTTACCATAAGCAACAATGTTGCTAAACTTTCAGTTACTATATATCCCCCACCCCACTTTATTTTAAGCTTTTGATAGCAGCCTCTTGAAAGGCCACAAGGATTCTAGTAACAGTGTCTTCAGTGCTTATTAGGCTTTCATTCACAATCTGAAAGTCCTTCCAACTTCTGCCCACTGCCTAATTCCAAGCAACTCCCATATTTTTAGGGTTTTTGTTGTTGTTGTTATGATAGCATACCAATAACTGGGTATTTCTAGTTCAGGTTTCTCATCTGATTGCAGTCAAGATATTGGTTGGACTACAGTTATTTGAAGGGTTGACTAAAAATTGAGGATATGCTCTCAAGATGGCTTATTCACATGGCTGGCAAGTTGAAGCTGGCTGAGCAAGAACCTCAGTTTCTTTCTACATGGACCTTTCCGTAGGGCTACTTGAGTGCCCTTGTAACATGGCACCTACCTTTTCCTAGAGAGAGAGAGAGGAGAGAGAGAGAGAGAGAGAGAGAGAGAGAGAGAGAGAGAGAGAGAGAGAGAGAGAAAGCGAGCTGTAAGAGAGAGCAAGGTGAAAGTTGCAGTATTTTTTGTGACCTAGCCTTAGATGTCACATATTGTTTTTTCCTCTATTTTAACGCATTTTTTCTAAACTATTTATTGGTGTTAAATATATATAAAAGTATCATTTGGCATTTTAAACAGTTTTAAGACACACCACCAATTTTGCAATATTCTGTTGGTTACGTAGTACCGTCTGTTGAATGTGCCGTCTGTTGAATGTGGATGGATACTACCTAGAGGCAAAGATCATTGGGAACTATCTTGGAGGCTGGCTACCACACCCTGAGAACTGGGCAAATCTATTGTTTCTTACCAAATTTTCAACCACAAGTCTTAGCATTCATTGAAGATTATACCTGAAATAGTGTTTGCCACAAGGTGATTTTCTAATTCTATCATTCTACTTTCATTAGTTGGCATTCTACTGTAAATTAGTTCTTCCCTCCCTTTCTTTATCAATAATGGAGTAGAGGGAGTCTACAGAGGAAATCAAGAGTTGGCAATAGATATAGGAGGAACTTAGGAGAGATTGTTATTTTGGAATCTAGGGAAAGGGAATATTTCAGGAAAGCTAGTCAGTGTTCAGCAGTGTTAGATACATATGAAATATCAAGTAGTATACGGATAAATATATATTCTTTGGATTTGTTAACCTGAAATTAAAAAGTGGAGAGGCAAGAAGCATTTTGGGGAGAATCAAAGAATTGAAATTTGTAGGGCACAGATTCAAGCTGACTCCCAAATAGTATTCTAGTTACAGGGTCAAGGCAAGGGGTTTTTATGAGAAAAGGAAAGGAATAATTACATATATAGAAGAAAGAAATTCTTATTGGTGCTGGTAAGCTGAGTTACTCTTTAGATATACATGATTGGTTACTGATTCTTTCTTTAGATTAGAGAGTCTTTATTCATTAGTCCTTGTGATCAGGACTTTTCTTCTGGCTTTACAAATAATTGTAAGACAGTGTTTGTTTGGCCTAGTCCAAATATCTGGCCCAGTTCAAATAGTCTGTAAGATGCACGAGGCAGTTAACTCTTCCTGAATGGCAGCTCCAACTTCATTTTGAAATGGCTTCACTTACGTCAACTTTCACAGATTTAATGATAAAGTTGTTGTTGAGAGGGAGTTTCTAGTGTAAAGATGAGAGAAGCTAATTGAGGTTGCCAACATCACTACTCTTGTAGTTTGGGGCTAAAATAAGTGTTACTTGAACACAAGCACTGCAATACCTTGATAGTCAATCTGATAGCCTAGATGCCTACCAAGTGACTAACAAGTGGGAGCATATACAGTGTGGAGATGCCAGACAAAGGGATGATTCACATCCTGGACAGAGCAGGATGGCACAAGATGTCATCTTGCTACTCAGAACTGCTACTTAGTACAATATAAACCATATGAATTTTTATTTTTGGAATTTTTCATTTCATATTTTTGGACTGCAGTTAACCTCGGGTAACTGAAATCATAGAAAATAAAATCAAAGATAAAGGGCCAGGTAAGTACTGTAGTAAGAAAAGCCTAGAACTGGGCGCACAATAACTCAGGTTAGCAGGATGGAACCTGTTTTTTTCTAGCGGGTCCAAGATAGCTCACAAAAGTCTCCTAAGCTCTGTATATGTGGGAAATCTGTGCATTTCCCAGATTTGTAGGGTAGAAAGAAAAAACTTGACTGGGGCTGGCTCTTCTGACTGCCCCCCCCCCAATCCCTGCCATTGCCCTTTGTTGTCTTGAGCCCCTCAGCCCCTCTGCTTTCCACCCCAAGGGCCAGCATTGCCAAATCCTTTGTCGTAATAACTGTTTTAAAAGCAAGTGATTTCTTTTTTCACTTTAAAAATGGGCAATAGCAGAAACAAATCAATCTCAAACTTCTACTTGTAGCATTTTAACTAACAGAGGGAATGGATGAAGAAAAAGTATGTAGTGCAGAGACAGAATATATTAATAAACTATTTAGAGCAGCTCTCCAACCATGTGTACTTCTCTGTTTAAGCTTGTTTTACTTCTCTTATGCAAGTGATAATGACATGGGCTCCAAGGTTCTCTCTATAGTAGTCTTCCCCCCTACCTAAAAATGTACTGTCTCAAACACTTTTAAGTGTAGATTTCTGTGGGAATAAGTGCATTCATATTGTTGTGTATCTATCACCACCACCATCTATCTGAAGAACTCTTCATCTTGCAAAACCAAAACTCTGGCCCTTAAACACTAATTCTCCATTTTCCCTGCCCACCCCCTGGCAACCACCATTCTACTTTCTGTTTGTAGGAATTTGACTACTCTAGTTCTTCATACATGGAATCATACAGTATTTGTTTTGTGACTGGCATATTTCACTTAGCATACTGTCCTGAGATTCATCCATGTTGTGGCATACGTGAGAGTTTTCTTGCTTTTTAAGGTTGAATAATCTTTTGCATGTATATACCACATTTTGCTTATTTATCTGTTGATGGATACTTGGGTTGTTTCCACTGGTGTACAAATATCTCTGCAAAACCTGCTTTCAGTTATTTTCGGTATATACCCTAAAGTGGAATTGCTAGATCACATGGTGATTCTGTGTTTAATTTTTTTGAAGAACTGTTACTTTGTTTTCCTTAGCAGCCGTACCACTTTACATTCCTACCAATGGTTCAGATTTCTCCACATGCTTGCTAACTTTTTTTTGCTCTGTAGTGGTTTTGTACCTTCATTACGATAGGTTACTTGGTGTTTGGCTCTTTTGTTTATCTACTTGGGACTGATTATTGTCAGATAAACTTTGTGTATTGATTATTGTTTGATAGTTAACATTAGAGGAAGAGCGAGAATATATAAAATGTAAAATTTTATTGATTTAGTATGAAATTCTAGACTACACCATCAAATAATACTTTCTGAATTGATAGAAATATTCTATAACTGTGTTGTTTAATACAGTAGCCACTGGGCACATCTACCTATTGAGCACTTGAAATGTATCACACTACTGAATATTTAATTTTAATTAAGTTAAATTTAAATAGCCACATGTGGCAAGGATATGCCATATTGAACAACATGGCTGTAGTAAATAACAAGAGCTTTTTTGCTTGTATTTAAGGTTTTCTGGATAAACATCAGGGTTACTTGTGTTTGAATTATAAGGATTTTTATTTAATTTCTTATTTTATTTAACCATTTACTTCATCATGAAGTGCATTACTCTCAAATATGGGCACTAATAAGTTTTAGGTCAGTAAGGAATTCATACTAAGTCATTCAGGCAGCAGGTAGACTTGATAAAGTTTGTGTGATAAATAATTGTGCATTTATTAATCTTAATTGATGAATTATTTAGCAGAATTACTTAGAGAGAAGATAGTTACCCAGTATGATTCTGTGTAGTAAAATCTTTCACTCAATTGATGTTTTTATGAAATTCTTGTATAGGCCTATTTTATTTTTAACCTTAATTGTTACATATAACCCCAGCTGATTTTTTTTTTAAAGTGTACAGTCGTAGTCGTTTCCGAAATTGAGTGTTATTAGCTTAGGTTAGTCTGAAGGGATAAAATAAATATACAGGTAAGCCAGAGTGAGATAGGGTCAGTCAGAGGAAAATAAAGTGCTTGTGGAAATTTAGCAGAAGCTTCCTGTGAGATAGTAGGAAATGCTAAATGAAAGACGTAGTATTTAAGAAAAGTCTTGAATGTTGTCAGTGGTTTTTATTTTTTTAGTCATTTTCTAATTTTTCAATTAAAGTTGACAATACAGTATTGTATCGGTTTCAGGTGTACACGCCAGTGATTACACATTATGAAACTTATTAAGTGATCATCTCGAAAATCCTCATACCCCTCTGACACCATACATAGTTATTGGAATATTATTCACTATATTCCCAATGCTGTACTTTACACCCCCATAACTAAACTATAACTACTAATTTGTACTTCTAAATCCCGTCACCTTTTCCACCCATCCCCACAACCCTCCTCCCATCTGGCTACCGACAAAATGTTCTCTGTATCTATGAGTCTATTTCTATTCTACCTGTTTATTTTGATTTTTGGATTCGGTTATTGATAGATATGTATTTGTTACCATTTTATTGTTCATATTTTTTATCTTTTTTTTTTTCTTCTTAAAGAAGACCCTTTTACATTTCATGTAATACTGGTTTGGTGGTGATGAACTCTTTTAGCTTTTTCTTGTCTGGGAAGTTCTTTATGTGACCTTCAATTCTAAGATAGCTTTGCTGGGTAGTGTAATCTTGGTTGTAGGTTTTTGCTTTTCTAATTTTGAATATTTCTTGCCACTCCCTTCTGGCCTGCAAAGTTTCTGTTGAGAAATCAGCTGACAGTCTTAGGGGTGGTCCCTTGTAGGTAACTGCTTTTCTCTTGCTGCTTTTAAGATTCTTTCTTTGTTTTTAACCTTTGGTATTTTAATTATGATGTGTCCTGGTGTGGGCCTCTTTTGATTCATCTTGTTTGGGAATCTCTGGGCTTCCTAGACTTGTATGTCTATTTCTTTCACCAGGTTAGGGAAGTTTTCTGTCATTATTTTTCCAAATGGGTTTTCAATTTCATGCTCCTTTCTTCTCCTTCTGGCACCCCCATGATGCAAATGTAGCTACCCTTGAAGTTGTCCCACAGTCTCCTTACACTATATTTTTGGATTTGTTTTTCTTATTATTTAAATTCTTTTTTATTAATTTATTATTTGTTACAGATATTTCTACTTTTTCCCTGCAGACACTCTCCTCCCTATCTAACCTTCATTTGTTACACATACATGCATATAAGTTCTTTGGTTTACCTCATCCCTCCCCCCGCCCCCCGCCCCCCTCCTCTGAGGTTTGTCAGTCTGAAGTATATTCCTTTCTATGACTCTGGGTTTGTTTTGTTCATCATTGTTTTTTGTTCATTATAATCCACAAATAAGTGAGATCATGTAATACTTGTCTTTCTCTGATTGGCTTATTTCCAATAGCATAATACTCTCCAGGTCCCTCCATATCATCTAAAAGGATGAGACCTTTCTTTCATACAACTGCATAGTGTTCCATTGTGTATATGTACCACAGCTTTTTATCCGCTCATCTATTGATGGACACTTGAGCTGCTTTCAGATTTTAGCAATTGTAAATAGTGCAGCTATGAACACGGGTGCATATTCTTTCTGATTGGTGTTTCAGACTTCTTAGGGTATATTCCTGGAAGTGGGATCACTGGGTCAAATGGCAGTTCAATTTTTAATTTTTTGAGGAAACACCATAGTGTTTTCCATAGTGGCTGCACCAGTGTGCATTCCCACCAGCAGTGTACTAGAGTCCCCTTTTCTCCACACCCTCGCCAGCACTTGTTGTTTGATAATTTGTTGATGGCAGCCATTCTGGCAGGTGTGAGGTGACACCTCATAGTTGTTTTAATTTGCATCTCTCTGATGATTAGTGACATTGAACATTTTTTCATATGTCTCTTAGCCATTTGTATGTCCTTTTTGGAGAGGTGTCTATTTAGGTCCTCTGCTCATTTTTTAATTGGGTTCTTTGTCTTCTTTTTGTTGAGTTGTATGAGCACTCTATATATTTTGGAAATTAACCCCTTATCTGATGTATCGTTGGCATTTATGCTCACCCATATAGTGGGTTCCCTTTACATCTTGATGGTTGTTTCTTTTGCTGTGCAGAAGCTTTTGAGTTTGATGTAGTCCCATGTGTTCATTTTTTCCTTTGTTTCTGTTGCCTTAGGTGCTGTATCAGTGAAAATTCTGCTGCATGTGATGTCTGAAATTTTGTTGCCTACATTTTCTTCTAGGATCGTTATGGATTCACGAGTCACATTTAAGTCTTTTATCCATTTTGAGTTTATTCTTGTGTATGGTGTAAGTTGGTGGTCTAGTTTCATTTTTTTGCATGTAGCTGTCCAATTTTCCCAACACCATTTATTAAAGAGGCTGTCTTTACTCCATTGTATGCTCTTGCCACCTTTGTCAAATATTAATTGAGCATGCGTCTTAGGTCTATTTCCGGGTTCTCTGTTCTGTTCCATTGATCGATATGCCTGTTCTTGTGCCAGTACCAGGCTGTTTTGATTACAGTGGCTTTGTAGTATAACCTGATATATCTGGTATTGTGATTCTTCCTACTTTGTTCTTTTTCAAGATTGCTGTGGCTATTCAGGGTCTTTTTTGGTTCCATATGAACTTTTGAAGTATTCTCGTTCTGTGAAATATGTCATTGGTATTTTGATGGGGATTGCATTGAATCTATAGATTGCTTTGAGTTGTATGGACATTTTAATTATTTTAATTTTTCCAATCCATGAACAAGGTATATACTTCCACTTTATTATATCTTCCTCTATTTCTTTTTTCAATGTCCTGTAGTTTTCTGCAAATAGGTCCTTTACTTCTTTGGTTAAGTTTATTCCTAGATATCTTAATTATTTTGCCACAGTGGTAATTGGGATTGTTTTTTAGTTTATCTTTCTGTGAGTTCATTTTTGATGTACAAGAATGCTGTTGATTTCTTGATGTTAATTTTGTATCCTGCTATTTTGCCAAATTTGTTTATTAAATCTAGTAGATATTTGATGAAGTCTTCAGGGTTTTCTGTGTACAGTATCATGTCATCTGCAAATAATGACAGTTTCACTTCCTCCTTTTCAATTTGGATCACTTTTATTTTTTTCTTCATGTCTAATTGCTGTGGCTAAGACTTCGAGTACTATGTAAATAAGCGTGGTGAAATTGGGCATCCTTGTCTTGTTTCTGTTCTTAAGGGAAATGCTTTTAGTTTTTGTCCATTGAGTATGATGTTGGCTGCAGGTTTTTTATATATGGCCTTTATTATGTCGAGATATGATCCCTCTATTCCCACATTGCTGAGCGTTTTTATCAGAAATGGTGCTGGATTTTTTTGAATGCTTTTTCAGCATCTATTGATATGATCATATGGTTTTTATCTTTCATTTTGTTTATGTGGCGTATCACATTTACTGCTTTGCGAATATTGTGCTAGCCTTGCATCCCTGGGATGACTCCCTCTTGGTCATGGTGAATAATTTTTTTGATGTATTGCTGGATCTGATTTGCTAATATTTTGTTCAGGATTGTGGCATCTGTGTTCATCAGGGATATTGATTGGCCTGTAGTTTTCTTTCTTTGTAGTGTCTTTATCTGGTTTTGGAATTAGAATTATGCTGGCCTCATTAAACGAGTTTGGAAGTCTTCCTTCTTCTTGACTTTTTTGGAATAGTTTGAGAATGGGTGTTAGTTCTTCTTTGAATGTTCGGTAAAACACCCCCGTGAAGCTGTCCGGGCCCAGGCTTTTGTTAGCTGGGAGAGTCTTGATTATATCTTCAATTTCCTTAGTTGTTATTGGTCTGTTCAAGTTTTCTCTCTCTTCCTGGTTCAGTTTTGGGAGACTGTGTTTCTAGAAATTTGTCCATTTTGCCTAGATTGTCCAATTTGTTGACGTATAATTGTTTATAGTATTTGCTAATGATCCTATGTATTTCTGTGGTGTCAGTTGTTACTTCTTTTCGTTTCTGATTTTGTTTATTTGGGTCCTCTTTGTTTCTTAGTGAGTCTGTCTAAGGGTCCATCAATCTTGTTTATCTTTTTAAAGAACTAGCTCTTTGTTTTATTGATCTTTTGAATTGTTTTTTTTGTCTCTATGTCATTTATTTATTCTCTGATCTTTACTATTTCTTTCCTTCTACTTGCTCTGGGTTTTTCTTTTTGTTTGCTTTCTAGTTCTTTAAGTTGGGAGGTTAGATAGTCATTTAGAAATTTCTTTTGTTAGGCCTGTAGTGCTATGAACGTCCCTCTTAGAACTGCTTTCACTGCATCCCATAAATTTTGTGTTGTTATGTGTTTATTTTCATTGGTTTCCAGGAAGTTTTTAATTTCTTTCTTGATCTCCTTGGTAACCCATTCATTGTTTAATAACATGCTATTTAGCCTCCATGTGTTTAAATGTTTTTGCTGTAATTGTTTTCTAGTTTCATGCCATTGTGATCTAAGAAGATGCTTGATATGATTTCAATCCTCTTAAACTTGTAGAGACTTAGTTTGTGTCCTACCTTGTGGTCTACCTTTGAGAATGTCCCATGTGCACTTGAGAAGAATGTGAAGTCTGCAGTTGGGGTGTTATTCTCTGTAGATATTTATTAAATCCATTTGATCTAGTGCATCATTTGGAGCCTCTGCATCCTTGTTAATATTTGTTTAGAGGATCTATCCAGTGATGTCAGTGTGGTGTTGAAGTCCCCTGGTATGATTGTATTGCTATTGATTTCTCCTTTGAAGTCCTCCAGAGGTCTTTAAATATATTTTGGTGTTCCTATGTTTGGGTGCATATATGTTTACTAAGGTTATTATATCTTCCTGTTGGATATATCCTTTCAATATTATGTAGTGACCTTCTTTGTCTCTGGTCATGGCCTTCATTTTGAAGTCTATTTTATCGGATATGAGTATTGCTACCCCAGCTCTTTTTTCCTTTCCGTTTGCTTGGAAGATTTTTTTCCATCCCTTCACTTTCAACCTATGTGAGTCTTTTGTTGTGAGGTGGGTCGCTTATAAACAACATATATATGAGTCATGCTTTCTTATCCAATCAGCTACTCTGTGTCCTTTTTTTTTTTTTTTTTTATCCTCACCCTAGGACATATTTCCATTTTTTGTTCAGATAGAGTGGGAGGGAGAGAGAGGAAGAGAGAGAGAGAGAGAAACATCGACGCGAAAGGGACACATTGAGTGGCTGCCTCCTGCATGACCAACCAGGGCCGGGGACAAAATGCAACCGAGGCACATGCCCTTAGCAGGAACCTAACCCGGGTGTCTCTGGACCGCAGGCCAACGCTCTAGCCGCTGAGCCAAACCGGCCAGGACTACTCTGTGTCTTTTGATCAGAGTGTTCAATCCATCTACATTTAAGGTTATTATTGGTATGTATTTATTTATTGTCATTTTTGTTTAGTGCTGTTATATTTTTCTTCCTATTTTTTCTACTAATTATAGCAGTCCTTTTAACATACCTTGCAGTACTGGTTTGGCGCTAATATATTCCCTTAGCCTTTTTTTTTTTGGTCTGCGAAGCTCTTTATTTCACCTTCTATTTTGAATAATAGCCTTGCTGGATAGAGTAGTCTTCGATTCATATCCTTGTTTTTCATTACCTTGATTACTTCATGCCATTCCCTTCTGGCCTGTAGTGTTTCTGTTGAGAAGTCAGCTGATAGCCTTATGGGGGTTCCTTTGTAGGTAACCTGTTGCTTATCTCTTGCTGCCTTTAGGATTCTCTCTTTGTCTTTAATATTTGGCTTTTTAATTATTATGTATCTTGGTGTGGGCCTGTTTGAGTTCTCCTTTTGTGGGGCTCTCTATGCTTCTTCTACTTGTCTGCCTTTTTCCTTCACCAAATTGGGGAAGTTTTCTGTCACTATTCTTCAAATACATTCTCTAACCCTTGCTCCTTTTCTTCTTCTTCTAGAACTCGTTTGATGCGCATTTTGTTACATTTCATATTGTCCCACAGTTCTCTTAGGCTGTCTTCCTGTTTTTTAATTGTTTTTTTTAGTTCTGGCATTGGACGATCTTTTCTACCCTGTCTTTTTTTTGTTTTTGTTTTTGTTTTGTTTATCCTTACCCGAGGACGTTTTTGCACTTATCTTCAGATAGAGCGGGAAGGGGGGGCAAGAGAGAGAGAGAAACATCGACATGAGAGAGACACATCGACTGGTTGCCACCCACATGACCCCAACTGGGGCTGGGGAGAAACTGCAACTGAGGCATGTGCCCTTAGCGGGAACCGAACCTGGGCCTCCCAGGTACGCAGGCCAACGCTCTAAGCGCTGAGCAAAACCGGCCAGGGCTCTACCCTGTCTTTTAATCCACTGATCCAGTCCTCGGCTTCCTCTACTCTGCTGGTTATTCCTTCCAATGTGTTCTTTATTTTTACTGTGTCATTCTTCTTTTCCAATTGATTGTGTTTAGTGCTTCTGTGTCTTTTCTCATGCTGTTGAGCTTTCTCGTGATTATTACTCTGAACTCTCCCTCTGATATCTTGCTCATTTCCCTTTCATTTATTTCATCTTCTGTTGAATTATCTTGTTCTTTCATTTGGGATTTGTTTTTTTGTTTCACCATTTTGGCTGTCTCAGTGAGTTTTGAAGTCTGCCAAATTTTCCCTGTGGGTGTTGGTGTTCTTCTGGTTGTGGCTCCCTTTACTGGGTTTGGATGAGCGTGGGAGGACCCACGTTAAACACCACTGTCAAGTCTTTCCTGGGTAGATTTGCAAGCCCAGGAAAGGTTCAGTTATCCTCTAGCTTTTTGCCTGGAGGCTATTAGTCTTAGTTACTTGATGAACCTTAGGTTGTAGCCTTCAACTGAATGAAAAAATCCCTTAGGTGTTCAGGATAAGAGGATTTCCAGAGCATGGGGCAGATGCTTGCTGGCTGTTAATGAACCTCAATTTGCATTTCTCTAGCCTGGCCAGGTGGTGGTAAATTCCTGAGGGAGGGGCTGTTGCTTCTCCGCAGGGCCCTGGGAAGGGGCTCTTTGAGTAACATGGCTACTGTCCTGTGAAGGAGTGATTCAGCACAAAACTTCCACTGCTGTCCCAGCTTTCCCAGCTCTCCCAGCTCTCCCTGTTCCCGAGTCTCTCCACACAGTTCCTGTCCAGATTGCCCTTTCTCAGCTGGAGCCCAGGGTGAGTGGCTGTAGCTAATTTAGTGCTTTGTGCTGGCCCTCTGCGCTGTGGAGCCGGCTTGGGATTTTAACCCTGAGGGAGCTGCTCACAGCTAAAGCAACTGCTCTGTGTGTGCTCCCAGCCTGCCCTCTTGTGCCTACGTAGTTCTTAACAGGCTCAAGGTAGTGTCCTCTTTTTGACTGGTATTATATGGGTCCTCTCCAGCTGCTTTTCTGTTGGTTTTTCCTAACGATTTGTCTTTATTTTAGTTGTAATTCCAGTTTGGTCCTGGGAGGTGGTCTGTGTAACTTCCATTCACTCTTCTGCCATTTTGGAATCCAGGAAGTCTCATTTTTCTATTTGCTGTTCTGATTCGGTGTTTTTTGTTACCTCAAATTCCAAGTTTTCTTTTGGTTCCTGGTGTCCTTTACTCTACTGTTGATTCCCTGTGAATTCGTCTTCATTTCAGGTAGTGTATCCTTTATTTCTGACCAGTCCTTTTTTATATTGCTGATGTTCTTACTAAGTTCCTTGACGTTCTTACTAAGTTCCTTGAGCAACCTTATAGCCATTGTTTTGAATTGTGTATATGATAGTTTGCTTGCTTCCATTTCTTTTAGTTCTTTTCTGGAGATTTTTCCTATTCTTTCATGTGTGACATGTTTCTTTGTGTCTGCGTTTTGGCTGCTTCCCTGTGTTTGTTTCTATGTATTAGATAAAGCTACTATGTCTTCCAGACGTGGTAGAATGGCCTTATATAGTAGGTTTTCTGTAGAGCCCAGTGGCTCAGCCTCCCTAGTCACCTCAGCTGGGCACTTCAGGTGCATTTCTGTGTGGACTGTGTGCACTGTCCTATTTTAGTTGAGCCTTGATTGTTGTTGGTGTCACTGGGAGAGATTCACCTCCAGGCCAATAAGCTATGGCCTGGAGGACCAGCTATGACTACAGCCAAAGAGCTGCTGTGTAGGAGCCAACCCTATGGAGCAGGACTTGCTTCAGTGGGGCTTTGGTACTCATCGAGTTTGCCCCTTGAGTGTGTTGCTTGTGGAGGTGGTAGGGTTGTAATCTGGCATGGTCTGAAGCTGACCACAGGGTGCATGGGTTCTGGACCTCCTGGGAGGTACAAAGTCAGCCACTGCCTGTGTCCTTCCTGGGGCCACCCAGCACTAGCTACAGAGCAATCTGCAGATGACTGCTACTTGTGTTGGGCTTGTAAGTGCCCAGGAGAGACCAAGCTGTGAACCAAGGCAGGCAGCCACTAGTGCCTGTCCTGGGGCCACTTACTGAGAGGTATGGGGCATGCTGAGGCCAGCTGCTGCTTGTTTAAGAGATTTTAGGAAAGTCTGAAGCATGAGCCAAGGACAGGCCATTCATATGGAAAAGCCACTGGAAACAACTTGAATGAGCCTGCAAATTGGGTGGAGTGAAGAGTGTGAGCCAAGTTGATGGAGACTCAGATATGGTGCTTGACTGTGGACTCTGTGGCAGGGAGGGCTCAGCAAAGGAACAATGGCCTCTGCCAGCACTATTTTCTGGGATAAATCTGGCCCCCCCCCCCCCCAGCTCTTGCCCTGATGCTGAAGAAGTTAGTTCTGGTTCTTTTCAAGCTGCTGTCCCAAACACTGGAACTCCAAGGGAGTGAGTCCAAGTAAATCTGTGCAAAGGCCCTTTAAGAGGAACTGCCTGGGACTCCAGCAGGCTCCGTGTCACTCAGCCACATCCCTGCTGATTTTAAAGCCTGAAGATACCAGACTTCTCTTCCAGGCACTGGAACCCTGGGCTGAAGGGTCTGGTGTGGGGCTGGGAACCCTACTCCTCAGGCAGGATCTTCACAGCCCAGGTGTCCCTCCTGATTTTTATCCGCCACACATGGGTGTGGGACCAGCCCATTCTGTGCCTCCGCCTCTCCTACCAGTCTCGATATGGCTTCTTCTTTAATAGTTGTAGGACTTCCATTCAACTACATCTCAGGCATTTCTGAATGATGGTTGTTTTGTAGTTTAGTTGTAATTTTGATGTGGTTGTGAGAGGAGGTGAGTACCACATTTACCTATGCTGCCATCTTGACCCCCACAAAGTACTTTTTTTCTATCAGTGGTTTTTCTTAAGTAGTTATGAGGGGACAGTTTTCTCAATGACAAGAACACTTTTCAGAATACAAGGAGATTAGAAAGTTCAGAGTATTTTAAACATAAAGAAGGTTCAGTTTGTTGAAAGGGTAATGGGGTAAGGGAATAGGAATGATAAGCATGAATACAGGTTGAGCCCATTTATGGCAATTCCAATAAGAGGAGTTTGTATTTAATAATGGTATGAGGAAGATTATTCACCCATTGTTGTATATGAGGTGACAGAATTTGGGAACCCCTGTGATGACTGATAGTTTTGTTTATAGCATTTATCTTAATTTTATATATTTTCACTATGAAGAGAGTGGAATTTCTTCATAAATCTTATTTGCCTTTATAAGTTTTATTAACCTTTGTATTATCAGTGCTTATGTGCCAAATGAATAATACTTTTACTTAATGAGGGATTGAAATAAGGAGACCAGTTCGTAGAATGATGATGATGACTACGATGATAGCAAAGCAACAATAACTAACGCGTGTAGTATTTACTGCATGTTAGATACTGTGCCAGGCACTTTACATGTAATAATTCATATAATTCCCAACCACAAACTTTTGATATAGGTACTAATATTCTTTTTATTTATTTATTTTTTTAAAGCAAATGTATAATTTACTTTTGGATAAAATAATTAAAACTAAGGTTTTTCCCATAAAGGGGAGAAATAACAATAGGAGATCATACCATAGTTACATGTTAATTCCCACATTCTGTACAATGTGGATGTGCTTAACATGTATTCATTGACAATATGAACTTTTGAGATTTAAAAATCACAAACTCTTGTCAATGTTGTAAATTCATAAATGTTGAAATAAATACCTAGAAATAAGTAAATTTTAAAAACTGAAGCCTTTTGACAGTGTTTATAGATTAACCCAAATGTTAAGTAGAAATAGTACAGCAAATAAACTGACCTTACTAGTGTTTTCCACTTAATTTTTTCATAATATGGCTGTCTGGTGTTGCATTCGTAAAAATACTTCCTACAACCATGTGGGTACCCCAGAGATTTTGATGAATCACTTTACAGCAGCCAAGATCATCAATAGAAAATCCTAAATGTTGATAGCATTCATCTCTTTCAAAAAGAGTGTTGTTTGTATATGGTCCAAAAAATGCCAAACCAGATGATGGGTCAGTAAAGTCAGCCCAATAGCCTTTGGCTCGAAGAGTGGAGCATATTTCCTTAGCACCACTAATGAACTTTTCTAAGAACATTTCTCTTTCATTTTCTACCTCTTCAATCCAAAGAGTCATATCATTCTTAGTTTTCTGTGTTACAGTCAAAATCATTATTTTGTTGGTAGCCATTTCTGGAAACAGTGATTGAAAATCTCTTCTCAGCAATTCTGGACATATTTGGATGGCAAACTCTACTTTGGCACTTTCAAAGTACGTTTCTGCACTGTTCATTTCTTGTTCAACAGGTGCATCATTACCCTGAAACTCATTCAGATATTGTGCCATCACAAACTCTGTCTTTCACTTGATAAAGGTTCTGCTAGAACGTCAGGTAAAGTTTTATGAACCTGGCTTTTCTTCTATGACATGGTCCCATTGAGATGACAATCAAAACCTATGTTCCTGGGAAGCTGGAATCTCTGTTCCTGAGGCCCAAATGGTCCCATTATTTCATCTGGCCATACTGTTCGAGAACATATATCGGGAGGTGCAGTGGCCACTTGAGACTCATCAGAACCTGAAGATCTGCAGTTGAAAAAGATTTGGGAATGAAACCCTTTTAACTAAAGAGTAAAATCCTGGGAGATAGGAAACCAGTCTGGCTCTGTTACAGAGTGCCAGTCACCACCGCCGCCTCCAGCTGTCCCAGACCCTGACTCTCCCCACCGTGAAGATGGCAGCAGCTACCACAGTGGGAGGGGCTCCAGTGCTGGCAATGACTAGGCTGAAGCTATTTTTCTTTTTTACAGATATGGAAACTGTGGCATAGAAGTTTTAACAGCTTGCACAAATAATATAGTTAGTAAAATAGAGGTGAATGTGAACCCAGGTAGTTTGGCTCCCAAGTTTATGCTCTTGACCACTCTTTAAGCATGTTAGCCTGAATCAAATTAAAAGTAATGAAGTCTTGCCCAGCCAGGGTGGCTCAGCGGTTGAGCGTCAACCCGTGCACCAAGAGGTCGCCAGTTTGATTCCCGGTCAGGGCACATGCCCAGGTTGTGGGCCTGATCACCAGTGGGGGGCATGCAGGAGGAGGCCAATCGATGTTCTCTCTCATCAATGTTTCTAGCTCTCCCTTTCTCTCTCTCTCTCTCCCTCTCTCTCTCCCTCTCAATAAAAAAAAAAAAAAAAAAAAAGTAAAAAAAAAAATGGAAGGATATGGGGAATGATACTCAGGATGCTGAAGGAATAAAATCTATATGGCCTAGGATCTGATTGGGAATGGTAGGGCAAGGGAAAAGGTGTATTGTAGGTGATGGATGGTTATAAGCTGTCTTAACTGGGAACATGGTACCATAAGTACAAGTAGGAACTTGAGGAAAAGCTGTTTTGTGAGTATTGTAAAAAGGAGGAACTGCCCTGGTTGGTTTGGCTCAGCGGTTAGAGTATCGGCCCTCAGACCAAAGAGTCACTGGTTGGGGTTGTGCGGGAGGAAACCAATCGATGTGTTTCTCTCATCTATGTGCGCCCCCCCACCCCCCACCCCCACCCCCAGTCTATCAGAAGATAAATGGAAAAATATCCTCAGGTGAGGATTTAAAAAGAAAAGGAATTGATTTTAGTCACATTAAAATTTAAGGTACTGTAAAGACAGAAATGTGACTCTAGTTTGAGATGGGTGATGCTAGATGTGTATTTGATCCAAATAAATGAAATTATTCATATTTTAAAAGCTTGTAAAGTGAGGAGATTGTTTTGATAGTAAAGAAGATATCAGAAGCCTGGCCACTTGGCTCAGTGGATTGAGTGTCGGCCCATGGACTGAGAGGTTCCTGTTCGATTCCTAGTCAGGACATATGCCCAGGTTGCAGGCTCAATCCCTAGTAGGGGACAAGCAGGAGACAGCTGATTGATGTCTCTCTCTCTCACATCGATGTTTCTATCTCTCCCTTCCTCTCTCTCTAAAAAATCAATAAAAACATTTTTTAAAATATTTTTTAAAAAAAGGTATCAGAAGAGTTGTCAGATAGACTTAAGTGATGAGGCTTTGCTTGGACTGAGGTATTTGCATATTAGACATCATGTTTGAATCATATTTTACCTCTTGCCTCCAAACAAGCTTTGGCTTTGTTGTTGTTTTTTAAAACATTACTCTGTTTGCTCTAATTATTCTGTCAAGTAGTGATCCTCTTTAGTCTTCATTTTTCTTTTTTTTACTTCCATCTCAGTTCAAATCCAGCACTTAATTTTGGTTTTATGATGAAGCTAAACTTGCTTTGTCTTGTGTGAGCCACACTGTATCTTGTATTTGGATATCTTTTACATGATTTTCTTATTTCTTCATTTTATTTTTATATTACTAGTTGTCATCATTATATGTCTTAGTGCTAGGCTCTATTGTGTCTCAAAGCTTATCTCTATCTTTTGTACTTTACTGTTCTTCCCATGATGTTTAATATGGTTCTTGAATACAGTGAAACCATTTGAAATGCTTTTGGGGGGAGGGTACAAAGCCAGAGTTTTAAGTGTGGGGATGATGGAGTAAAGGTAGTATTTTCGACAAATTTGGGGTAATTAAGAACTGATTTGGGCCCTGGCCAGTTTTGCTCAGCGGTTATTAGAGCGTCTGCCTGTAGACCAATGAGCTGCGGGTTCGATTCCGGTCAAGGGCATGTACCTCTGTTGTGGTTTGTCCCTGGCCCTGGTTGGGGTCGTGGGGGAGGCAACCAGATGATGTCTCTCTCTCACATTGATCTCCCCCCCCCCCCCCCACACACACACACACTCTATCTGAAGATAAATAGAAAAATATCCTCGGGTGAGAATTAACAAAAAAAGAACTGATTTTGGAGAAATTTTAATTTTCATTGCATTGAACACAATGTAGTAGTTACATGTACATTTATAGGCATATAGGAATATGAAAGTGGTGTATGAGATGTTAATGTACTAAAAGGACTTTGCTGAAATCATGAAAAGGGATATCTGATGGACTTTTATCCCTGAAGGAAGAAAAAGCTTTAATATTAAGTATTGAAAATGGATATACTTGTCAGTCAGGCAGAGAGAAGTTACAGTGAGCATTAATAATCAATTATTATTAATTCGCTGATACAAAGAATGTCAAAGTGAATCACATAGAGCCTCTAATTACCTAAAAAGTTCAACAAGATGCTCCGCCTCCTTTTTAATGTTGGGGGTCTGAAGAGAGGGATTGGACATTGTAAATCCACTCACATAGTTCTAAGAAACTTTACTTGAGCAGGTCCCTGAATTTTATTGGGATTTTTCAGCCAGTTCTGCTTAGAGAGGTGTGGTAACATCAATGTAAGAGCTGTTGAGACTCACGCTACTGACTTTACCAACCAGTAGTGGTAGCTTTGGATATCAGATACACCTGTACTAAATCCTGACATGTCTATTGGTGAAAATGGCAAGGGCATTTAGGTTTTCCTGGGGAAGCACTATAAACTTGTATTGGAGGCTTTGCAACATGCATATGAACTGAACTTGATCCCTGAGTATGAGTGGTATGGGAAAGAAGTCATTAGCAATGTCCAAGACAACCAGCTAAGTACCATCACTCTGAGTAATGGATTTAGTCTGTAAAGCAGTGGCTGTAACATCAATAACTAAACTCACTTTACAGTAATTCAGTATATGCCTCCAGCTTCCGTTCGCCTTTTGTCACTGACCTAGCAGGGCTTTTGTGTTGAGATACTACATTTCTTATTACCCCTGGTATTCTAAGTTCTTAATCAAGATTGTGGTTTTCCTTTGTCCTCCTGTAATTCTATTTTGTTTCTGTTGGACCACCAAGGAAAGGCAAGTGATTTGGGGAGCAATTTGTATGTTCCATTAGCATCTCCCGATTGGGAGAATACCTGTCACCACTTACAGGATGGGTAATGATAAGTATACAACACAAGGGTTTGCAAACCTTTTCTATAAAGAATCAGATAAGTATTGTAGTCTTTGCAGATCTCATACAGTCTCTGTCACATATACTTCCTTTTTTTAAAAAAGAACTCATTAAAAGATGTAAAAATCATTGCTAGCTTGGGTGCTATATTTTGCAACTCCTGATATATCAATTGCTGCTATACCATGAGATGTATAAATAGTAACAAAAGTACAGCTGGTTGCTGAATGGCCCAGCCTACAAAGTCATGTTAGCTTACCTACCCTACTGTTGATCTCTGCTCTGCATCCTGGTGCCTTTTTCTTCCATTGGTCCAAGTTAGGAGAGTGATCTGGGTGTCTTTATGTGATAGAGTCTTAAAAATTTGTGTGTCTCCTCTTTCCAAATTCCCCATCATACTTGGATGGGTGCATATAGCCATTGATTGATTCCTCCCTGGGGACAGGGAAGCCTCATTGCTATGTCCATTCATTTTTCTTCTTTTTTTAATCCTCACCCGAGGACATTTTTGCATTTATCTTCAGATAGAGCAGGAGGGAGAGAGGGAGGAAGAGAGAGAGAGAAACATCAATGTGAGAGAGACACATCGACTGGTTGCCACCCACACGACCCCAACCGGGGCCGGAGACAAACTGCAACCAAGGTATGTGCTCTTAGTGGGAACCGAACCTGGGACTCTCTGGTCCGCGGGCCGACACTCTAACCGCTGAGCCAAACCGGCCAGGGCTCATTTTTCTTCTTAAAGCAACTGATGCCTTAAAGGATGAGGAGGTTGAGAAAGAGTGAGAGATCATGGGGATACAGAGTGGCTCCACACCATTAAATATGCCTTTGTATTTACTTTCAATTTGAAAGGGAATCCTTGGGAAGCCCTGGGAATCCTTGACTCAGCAGCACCCAGTTTGCACACTGTGGTTGACCGAATCTTGGCTCACACAGCAGGGATCTGCTTTGGATACCTCTCTTTAATGTGGGGCATCTGCTACCCCCTTACTAAGATAATGTCTTAAGTTTTCACCTAGTTTCAGTAAGGTGCTAGTTCCATAAGACCTGGGAGAATTTTTCAAGGTGGCAGTGCTAATTGTAAGAATTTACCTAGATTTCTCATTTGCCAGTGGGTCACCTTTATCACACTGTAAATGCTCTGTTAGTATTGTAAACCCAATCTGGGCATTAAAAGCCTAAATCCTAGTCAAGGTCTCAACTATAATTTCCCATGGGAATTGATCTATCTTTGGGAAATCACCCTAATAGGACCAAAGCTGCCTTATAAGAACCAGGACCCACTGTAAAAAAAAACTTACTGTCATCTCCAAGTGAATTTAAAGTTGGCAGGGTAGACTGTAGGAGGTGTTGAGCTATAAGACAGCTGAGCTGTTGTCATTCTTCCTTCATGTGCTGTGCCCACCTCCTCATCTCCCAAGTGAACCAGAGTTCTTATGATTTGCCTGATTTATGTTCATAGTGGTTGCTTGCCAGTTTCCCTCTTTCATGTTCAGTATAGATGAGTATCTCTCTAACCTTTCTGAAAAGAGTTGTAACCTGTTAACTAAGGATGAAACCTAGTACTCGTTATTGTTTCAGTGGGGTGGAACTGAAGCCAACTGCCATATTAGCAGGGGAGGTTTACCAACCACAAGAACATAATTTGGACAACTCTCTGAATGTACAGTAAGTCCTTACTCAATGTTGTCAGTAGGTTTTTTTTTTTTTTTTTTTTTTTTTTTTTTAAAGGAGGTTGGATTTTATTTAATTTTTATTTATTTATTTATTTATTTTTTATCCTCACCCGAGGACACTTTTCCATTTTTTGTTCAGAGTGGAAGGGAGAGAGAGAGAGAGAGAGAGAGAGAAACATCGACGTGAAAGGGACACATCGAGTGGCTGCCTCCCGCACTACCAACCAGGGCCGGGGACAAAGTGCAACCGAGGTACATGCCCTTAGCGGGAACCGAACCCGGGTCTCTCTGGACCGCAGGCCGACGCTCTAACCGCTGAGCCAAACCAGCCAGGGCCGTCAGTAGGTTTTGTGACTTGAAGCAAAACGATGTATAATGAAACCAGTTTTACCATAGGCTAATTGATACAGACAAGAGTGAAGTTCTTATGGCATCTCATCAATGCTATAAATGAAACCTGTTGAACTAAACCACTTTATTCAAGGACTTGCTATATTTGCCAGTACTTAACCTGCTACCACCTCCTCAATTCCTCCTCATTGTCAGGCAATAAAATGGAGGACCATTTACTACTGCCTGATTAACCATAAGATATTGCTCACTATGTTTGTTACCCATTCCCATAGACGTCCCTCAGATCCCATTAATTGGCCTGTGAGATCTTTATGTTTCCTTTTGCAGAAAGCTGTGCCACTAACAGCATCATATTCTCATCACTAAACTATGAAAGAGTTTTATGATTTTACCCTACATATATGGTAACTAGTTAGTAGACAGGAAAATTCTGTGTTTCCTCAAGACCCAGTTTCCATAGGGTAATGAAGGCCAGATGATATCTACTCAGAGAGTCTGTTACATTGCCAGTAGAACCCTTAGCTTAGGGCACTTAAATCTTTTGTAATGGATAATAAGTGTGGCTACCCTCTGCTCTTAAAACAGATACTCTGATAGTCCAGAACAATGGGCAAGTCATTGCCTCACTCGAAAGACATGCAGAAATAGTAGAAACATACAGAATTGTCTCCCAACACAATTCTCAAATTATGTTTGGTTTAATACAATGTTTATTTTTTTATTCACAATTAAGTCCAAAACAGGTATTCTTTTTTCGGTTGTTGTTTTGAGTACTGCTTTTGATCATTTCTATGTTATCAGGAAAAAAATGTAACCCCCCCATTTCTGCACTTTATTCATAATTGTCATTTTATTGTTTTGCTTTGCTCTGGTAAATCCTTTGCCTGTTATATGGCAAGATACAAATATAGGATATGTTTTCTCCTAAAAAAATTATTTTTTCAACTATAGTTCACATACAATATTATATTAGTTTCAGGTATACAACACAGTGATGAGACATTTATATAACTTTTTCTCTGTATCTGAGTCTGTTTCTATTGTGTTTGTTAGTTTCAATTTGTACCTCTTAATCACTTTACTTTTTCCATCTCCCATCCCCTCCTCCCATCTGGCAGAGCATTTTTTAAAATGCAAGTTAATTAAAACAAAATAAACAAACAAAAAAAAAACCACTCCAGAATCCAACATCTAGAAATAGCCATTACTACTAAGTAAACATTCCAGATGTTTTTTCTATGCAGAGATAAAAAGTATAGTTCAATAGATAAAAATTGTCTTGTTAAAATGATGTAATGCTATAAAATTTTTAAAATATTATGGTCAGATATACTTGGCTATATGAAGAAAGAGAAAGTGAAGTAAAATAGATAACATTGTTGAGCTTCAAATAAAATTTCCTTACCACAAGAAATATTTCCTTTAATGTACCTTTAAAGTGAATAATAGTGATGACTAAATAAACAAAAAACATTGAGAGATAAGACTGTCTTTCCAGTTCAGATGTTTGTAGCTGTTAACAGAATATTGCTAAAGCAATAGGCAATTTATACTCTTTCGAATAAGAAGTTCAGAGGCTAGATTTTTCTAATATTGATTAATTTAACAATAGCCAGTTCAACAATGGTAGGGCTTTGTTTTATTTCGTGGCTCTCTTGGCTTTTCTTTTTATTTATTTTTTTTAAACTTATGTTTATTGTTGAATGTATTATAGATATCCCTTCTTTTTCCCCTATTTACCCCCTCCTCCCTGCTCCTGCCCCCCACCTGCCTTCCCCACACCATTGTCTGTGTCCATTTGTTATGCATATATGCATAACAGTTCTTTGGTTTATCTTTTCCCACCCCCCCCTTCCCTTTGAGATTCATCAGTCTAACAAGCAATTTGTACTTCTTAATCCCTTCACCTTTTCTACCCATTCCCGAACCCCCCTCCCATCAGGCAACCAACACAAAGTTCTCTGTATCTATGAGTCTGTTTCTTTTCTGCTTATTCATTTTGTTTGTAGATTCAATTGGTGATAGATATGTATTTATTGCCATTTTATTGTTCATATTTTTTATCTTTTCCTAAAAGAAGACCCTTCAATATTTCATATAATACTAGTTTGGTGGTGATGAAGTCCTTTAGCTTTTTCTTGTCTGGGAAACTCTTTATATGTCCACCAGTTCTAAATGACAGCTTTTCAGGATAGAGTAATCTTGGTTGTAGGTCCTTGCTTTTCATCACTTTGAATATCTCTTGCCACTCCTTTCTGGCCTGCAACGTTTCTTTTGAGAAATCAGCTGACAGTCTTATGAGCGCTCCCTTGTAGGTAACTAACTGCTTTTCTCTTACTGCTTTTAAGATTCTCTCTTTGTCCTTTTGCATTTTGGTGATGATGTGTCTTGGTGTGGGCCTCTTTGGGTTCATCTTGTTTGGGTTTCATCTCTGTGCTTCCTGGACTTGTATGTCTGTTTCCTTCACCAAGTTAGGGAAGTTTTGTCATTATTTTTTCAAATAGGTTTTCAATTTCTTGCTCTCTCTCTTCTCCTTCTGGCACCCCCATGATGCAAATGTTCGCATGCTTGAAGTTGTCCCAGAGGCTCCTTACACTATCCTCGTTTTTTTTTTGTTTGTTTGTTTTTTTATTCTTTGTTCTTTTTGCTGTTCTGATTGGGTGTTTTTTGCTTCCTTATATTTCAAATCGATGGTTTGCTTCTTGACTTTACCTACTCTACTATTGATTCCTGTAAATTATTCTTTATCTCAGTTAGTGCATCCTTCATTTCTGACTGGTCTTTTTTGATGTTCTCACTAAGTTTCTTGGAGGTCTCCTTAAGTTCCTTGAAGGTCCCACTAAGTTCCTTGAAGTTCTCACTAAGTTCCTTGAGCATCCTTATAACCAGTGTTTTGAACTCTGCATCTGATTGATTGCTTATCTCCATTTTGTTTAGTTCTTTTCCTGGAGTTTTGTTCTTTTCTTTCATTTGGGACATGTTTCTTTGTCTCCTCATTTTGGCTGCTCCCCAGTGTTTGTTTCTATGTATTAGGTAGAGTTGCTATGTCCTAGGGTGGCCTATTGTTGTAGGTGTCCTGCAGGATCCAGTGGCACAGCCTCCCTGATCACCCCAGCTTGAGGTGTACCCCTAGTGTGGACTGTACACCCTTTTGTTGTAATTGAGTCTTGATTGCAGTTGGCACGTCAATGGGAGGGACCCGCTTAGGCTGATCAACTGCAAGGACTGGCTGTGCCCACTGACCACTGGCCCCCGACTACCCCAGAGGATCAGCTGTGTAGGGGTCCAACACACAGAGCAAGACTTACTTCATCAGGGCTCTGGTACCCACTGAGTCCGCTCATTGAGTGTGTCATTTGTGGAGGTGGTTGGGTGGTGATGTTTAAATGTGGTCTGAAGCTGTCCACAGGGTGTGCTGGCTCTGGGGCAAAGTCATCCACTGCCTGTGTTTTACCCAGGGCCACCGGACATAAGCTACAAAGTGATCTGCAGATGGCTGCTTCTTGTGCTGGGCTTGGAGGTGCCCAGGCAAAGCCAAGTTGTGAACCAAAGCTGGCTGCTTCTAGTGCTGGGCCTGGCGCCACTTAACGAGAGGTATGGGGCTCACTGAGACCAGATTCTGCTTTTTTGAGAGAATTTAGGAAAATCTTAAGCAGGAGCCAAGACAGGCCAATCCTATGGTAAAGCCACTGGAAAAACCTTGGGTGGGCCTGAAAGTTGGGTGGGGCAGGGCCTCAGGGAATCAACAGAGCAGGGCAAACAGTGTGAACCAGGTTGCTAGAGTCCCAGATTTGGCGCCAGACTGCCGGTCCTGTGGGGAAAGGGCTTACCAAAGGAACAACAGCCTCCACCAGCACATTTGTCTGAGAGAAAGCAGCCCTACAGCTCTCTCCCTGATGCCAAACAACTCAGTTCTTCCCCGTATATCTCTGGTGTCTCCCCAGCGCTGGAGCCTGGAGGGAGTGAGTCTGAGCATGTTCCCGTCCAGCAGCCTCAGCCTCAATTCCTGCTGGTTTTTACAACCAGAGTCATGGGGACTTCTCGTCCTGGCTCTGGAACCCTGAGCTGGGGGCCTGGTGTGGGACGGGGACCCCCCACTCTTCAGGGAGGACCTTCCCAGCCGACGTAGCCCCCTGATTTTTATCCACCACATGTGCATGTGGAACTGACCCGTCAGCGCCTCCGCCCCTCCTACCAGTGTCATTGTGGCTTCTTTGATTTTGTAGTTGTAGTACTTCCATTCAGCTTGATTTCAGGCAGTTCTGAATGATGGTTGTTATGTAGTTTAGTTGTACTTTTAATGTATTAATAGTTGTGGGAGGAGGCGAGTTCTGCATTTACCTATGCCACCATCTTGCCCGGGAAGTCCGTCTCTTGGCTTTTCTTGGCATGGTTGCCAGGTCACTGTAGTCATTCCAAGGGCTATAGCCTAACACTTAGCCATCTAAAGGCAGATGGGGAGTTGTTCTTTAAGAGAGAAAACAGAAAATTTTCATTTCTATTTTATTATCCTAACCTAAATCTCTCCCTGACCTAAAGTAGTCAATGGTTAAAGAGAATAGATTTATCTTAATTGACTTAGATACACTCATGTTCACCTCTGGGCTGGAGTATGGGCCACTTTTATGAGGATATGAAAGGGTAATTAGCTAAAGAAAACCAGGGACTTTGTCTACAAGGGTGAGATTTGTATGTAATTACTGTTTGGTGGCAAACTATTATGTTTTGTTTTAACTACATGATTCAAAATCTATACTGAGCTCCTGCTATGGAAGACTAATAGTATCCCCTTTCTCCTCTGATTCCCTGCTATCCAATTTGTTTTAAAAATGCATTTATTTTATATTGTTCAGGTTTGTGACATTATCTTGTATAAACATAATCCGCAGAATTAATTAGGTATTTGTTCTGTATTTAATTTAAATTTGTTAGATGGTCACTGTCACTACCAGTCCTTTTACCACATCTTCTCTCATAAGGTTTTTTGTTTTATTGTTTTGGTTAATCCTCACAGGAGGATATTTTCTTCGTTGATCTTTGGCGGGACGGAGGGAGGGAAAGAGGGGAAGAGAGAGAGAGAGAGAGAGAGAGAGAGAGAGAGAGAGTGAGCGAACGAGCGAGAGAGAGAGAGAGAGAGAGAGAGAGCGAGAGAAAGAGAAACAATGTGAGAATGAGACATTGATTTGTTGCCTCCTGCACCTGCCTCAACCGGGGCTGGGGATCGAACCTGCAACCCAAGTATGTGCTGTTGTCCGGGAATGGAATCTGTAACCCTTTGGTGCGGCAGCCTATGCTCTAACCACTGGGCCACACCAGCCAGGGCTCTAGTAAGTTCTTTATATCATCTCTGAAATAAACCTGTGTGGGGGAGGAAGGAACTTTCCTCTGCCCTCAAGTTTGTTTCGGCTAGCCTAATAATTAAATAGGTATGAGACATTAGCAAGAGAAAATAATGAAGTTTAATACATATGGATGTATGAAAACCACTTATACATGTGAGAGTATAGACCCCACATGAATGAGAGGTTCAGAAATAGAAAGGGAAAATGGGTATATCAGACATTCTGAGCCAGGGATAAGGTAAGGTGCCTTAGCATCTTCAGAGGGTCTTTGTAGGATGATACTTAGAAGAGCAGATGTTTAATAAGTAAAAGTTTACCTTGCCCTTTAGATAGATCAAAAGAGGTTTTCTCTGATATGCTTCTGTTAGGGACAAGGCTTCTAATTCAAGTTCTTCTAGGGTAGTTAAGAGAGGGGCAGAAGTTTCTCTTGAACCAGAGACTAAAGTTGTGTTTAGCTCAAATCAGTCCATATACCAGACATATCTTGGGGTAACTTATTCTGAATCCCCACACCTGCCTTTTCCCTTTCTGATTTTTTACTTTAGAAAAAAATAGAAGTCCGGCTGGTATGGCTCAGTGGTTGAGTGTCAACCCATGCACCAAGAGGTCGCCGGTTCAATTCCCGGTCAAGTCACATGCCCAGGTTGTGGGCCTGATCCCTAGTGCGGGAGGCATGCAGGAGGCAGCCAGTCATGTTCTGTCTCATCGATGTTTCTATCTCTCTCTCCCTCACTTCCTCTCTCTCTCAAATCAATAAAGGGAAAAAAATTTTTTTAAAGAAAAAAATAGAAACGTCTTTCCTTTTTTTTTTTTTTAAATCATCACCGGAGGATACCCGAGGTTATTTTTCCATTTATTTACAGATAGAGTGGGATGGAGGGGTAGAGAGAGAGAGAGACACCGATGTGAGAGAGACACATTGATTGGTTGCCTCCCGCAGGACTCTGACCAGGTCCAGGGTGAACCACAACCAAGGTATGTGCCTTTGACCAGAATCGAACCCACAGCTCTTTGGTCTGCGGGCCGATACTCCAACTGCTGAGCCCTCTGCTGAGGGCTCTTCTGTTTTTTAAAGTTAGATAAAGACTTTCAAAATATTTTCCCCTGCCCATCCGGTTTGGCTCAGTGGTTGAGCGTCAACCCATGCACCAAGAGGTCACCAGTTTGATTCCCAGTCAGGGCACATGCCTAGGTTATGGGCCAGATCCCCAGTAGGGGGCATGCAGGAGGCGGCCAGTTGATGTTCTCTCTCATTGATGTTTCTATCTCTCTCTCCCTTTCCCTTCCTCTCTCTCTAAGACCAATAAATAAAATAAAATAAATTAATTAAATAAAATATTTTCTCTTAGCCTTTCAGATTATTTAAAATTTTATTTTTTTAATCCTCACCCGAGGATATTTTTTTTATTTATCTTCAGATAGAGTGGGAGGGAGAGAAAGAGAAAGAGAAACATCGACGGGAGAGGGACACGTCGACTGGTTGCCTCCTGCACACTCTGACCAGGGTCAGGGATGAACCGCAACCGAGGTACGTGGCCTTGGCGGGAATCAAACCTGCAACTCATTGGTCCGCGGCCAGATGCTCTACTGCTGAGCCAAACCGGCCAGGGCAGGTTATTTTAATTTTTATTTAACTCTTTAAAATAATCCTTTTGGATTTTATTTTGTATAAAATACTTTTCCCCAAATTATTATCCAGTTTTTCTAGTACCATTATTAATTTCAGTCTTTCCCTGCTTGTTTGGAATCCTTTCTCATCATATACTATTTATATATAATTGAACCTTTTCCTGGAATTTCTTTTTGTTCTGTTGATCTATTAAAATCAATGTATGTCTTCAGTGACTGTCATTAGACTGTTTCGATTAATATTTTATAGGCTAATAATATGAATATAATTTATTTGCAGTTTGTTTCCCTGAACATTTGCAGTCCTCATCTCAGGATACATTTCTTGATAATATCACACAGGACCATAGTTTGGTATTATTCCATGATGAGCTACATATATTGACGTTCTCACACGTGTATATGTGCACACTTTGCCTTTTATTCTCATGTGCTTTTCAAGTTTTTAGAATTTGTTTACCTTGTCATTATTTAGGGTCATTCACTATTAAATTATCCCAGCTCTTACTTTCGTTCAGAATAAAACCCAGTATGAGAAGTAGAACATGAAGAAAGAAAGAAAAGCTTCCTTTATTATCTTTATGGGAGAAAAATATTGATGTAGAACTTACAGACCAGGATCATTTGAACCTCATATTTATAAATTAGATTATATAATTATACTTATTTGGTGTATACAAAAAATAAAAGGAACAAAACATAATGTGTGTTACTTTTAATTTGTATTTTATTTAACTCCCATGACCCAGTTGTGAATTCTAGTCTTGTTTTGCTTATGTACTGTTGCTTGATAAACCACCCCACAATTTTTAGTGGCTTGAGGCAGGGCTTAGCAGGAACAGTTAATTTTTCCCCCACATGGTATCAGCTGGGTTTATTCATTAGTCTACATTCAGCAGGTGGCTGATTAGGTGGTTCAGAATCATCTTATTCACAGGCCTGGGCCTAGATGGTACTGACTGTAGGCTGGGGTGCCTCAGAATGTAGGGCCTCATTCTCCACTTGGCCTATCAGGAGAGTGCGAACTGATTCTTTGCATGGTGGCTGGGGGATCCATGGGTGCAAATGTGGAAGCTGTGCAAGACTGCTTAAAACTCTAGGCTCCTGAATTTGGCACAGCATCACTTCTGCTACATCCTCTTGGCTAAAGCAAGTCCCAAGGCTAACCCAGGTTCGTGGGAGTGGAGAAGAGGACATCTTATGATGGGAGGGAGGAACAGTGACATTCTAGTATACGGTAATGGAAGCATGATTCCTTGGTGGTCTTTATTATGATTTGTCACAATTAAAAATAACTTCAGAGTAAGAAAGGTGTTAAAAAGTAATAAAGCCTGGCCAGTGTGGCTCAGTGTATTGAGCGTCGTACCATGCCCAGGCTGTGGGCTCGATCCCCTATAGGGGGGCGTGCAGGGGGCAGCTGATCAATATTTCTCTCTCATCGATGTTTTTCTCTTTCCCTTCCTCTCTCTAAAATATCAATAAAAAACATTAAAAAATAAATAAATACTACTTGTGGTGTCTTAGATACTCTGTTGCGAAAGTATTAACATTACAGTCAAGAAATGTTTTATGTAATTATATCAGGAATCAATGACAAAAAGTGGCAGTACTTGGGTATTATGGTAAAATATCTATCTTTAATTTTTATGCTTTTTGTTTTGTTGGTGTGTAATCTCTTTTAGGGCAGAGGGCCAGTGATTAATCTTTCATGTCTTGAACAGATTATTAAGTGCTCTGAATGGTTAATTATAAGTACTATGAGAACTTAAATTGAATCAACTCTTTAAATAGTAGTAAACTTCACCCCCAATTCTGATTCTTACCTATTGATTCAAACTATTGAGAACAATTTGGTTAAAAATTTCTGGCATTGAATAAGGTTGGGCTCCTGCCCTAGCTGATGTGCTCAGTTTGTTGCAGTGTCATCCTGTGCACTGGAAGGTTGCAGGTTTGATTCCCTGTCAGGGCACATGTATCTCTTTCACATCAGTGTTTCTCTTTCTCTCCCTTCCTCCCTCTCTAAAATAAAAAAAATAAAGTTGGGCTCCTAATATGTAATTAATTTCTTATTTATTTGAATTTCTTCTTAAATTCAGTTAATCAGTGTCAGGACTTCAAAGTAAAGCAGCACACCATAACTTCAAAGTATTTTTGTTAGTGATAACTAAATCATTCATTTTCTGAATAAGCCTAGGAGGATTTCTTGTTCTGGTTTCTAGTTTGTGGGCCATAGAATTTAATGCATGTTGATGGCGAATCTGACACTATTCTGATGTGAAAATGCATGTCAAAATGCTCTGTAAATTTTAAAGTTCTATTTATAAAATGTACACAAAAGTGTTTTGTGTTTTTAATGAGAAAAAACATAGTTTGCCAGATATAAATGTAGTAAATAATTATAGGCTTCAGTTGTTTCTATATTATGTTGTTCAAGGAAAAGAAAGCTAAAGTCACTTCAAATAACTTATACTAGTACTATTATATATTTCAGTATATAGTAATGCTGTAATGTAAATATATTACTAGTATTGTTTATATATGAAGTAATATGATTATGATTAGAAGTGATTTTACAGTTACTTTTGACAAGTATTTGTTAACATTTCAAATTACTAAACAATTATTTTTTAAAATCTCATTTTTATATTGGGTGCGTGTGTGTATGTTACTATTTAAATTGGATTTTACTTCTATTCATTTTTAGAAATATAAAGAGAAGGACAAACACAAGCAAAAACACAAGAAGCAACCAGAACCATCACCTGCATTGGTTCCTTCCTTGACTGTTACTACAGAAAAAGTAAGTTTTAAATGCCATTTTTTGTTTTATAGAATAACCAATTATGTGCTGACTTTTACCTTTAAGAAGTTATTTTCATTCCCTGTGTCCTGGTTCCCTACCTCTCTAACCCTACATCAAGCATTTTGGCATTTCCGTTTCTTAGTGCTTAATTTACCTTCTGTTTATACCATACTTATTTCTGAAGAATGTTAAATAAAAATAACCAGTGGGAAAACATCACTGAGGTTAGAATTTGAGCTGTGGAGTGGGCTTCGTTCACTTGTGATTTTGAATTCTGGCTTCTCCATTTAACTGACTGAGCTCTAAGGACAGGTTAATTAAGCCTCTTTGTTACTCAGTTTCATCATTTGTAAAGCAAGGGAAATAACTATTGGAATTAAATGATATATTTAAAGCAATTAGAACAATGTCTGGTTCATTGTAAGGGCTACATTGTACCATGTTAAGTGTTATTAAGATTATTATCACATGGTTAGTTTGAAAACAAATGAATACAGGGACAGGTGGATAGGACAGAGTAAGCAAGGATTGGGGGTGGTGCAGAGTACAGTAGGAGATGAGTCCAGGTGAGGGGCTAAACATGTAGGACTGTGTAAGGTCAGTGGAAGGACTTTCTTTTTTTAAAAAAAACCATTTATTTATTTATTTATTTTTAAATCCTCACCCAAGGGCATTTTTTTGCCTTTATCTTCAGATAGACTGGGATGGAGAGAGGGAGAAAGAGAGAGGGAGAAACATCGATGTGAGAGAGACACATCGAGTGGTTGCCACCCACATGACCCCAACCGGGGCCGAGGACAAACTACAACCAAGGTAGGTGCCCTTAGTGGGAACCGAACCGGGACTCTCCGGTCCGTGGGCGACGCTCCAACCCTTGAGCCAAACTGGTCAGGGCAGGACTTTGCTTTTTTAGGTTGAGTGAAAAGTGAGCCATTGGAGGATCTGAACTTAGATATAATACTGTCTGACTTAGGTTTTTTTAAAATATGTTTTTATTGATTTTTTTATAGAGAGAGGAAGGGAGAGAGAGATAGGAACATCAATGTGAGAGAGAAACATCGATTGTGTGCCTTCTGCACACCCCTTACCTGGGCATGTGTCCTGTCCGGGAATCCATGGGACAATGCTCAATCCACTGAGCCACAGTGGCCGGGATGACATTGGTTTTATAAGGACCTCTGGCTGCTTCATTATAGATAGACTATAAAGAGTCAAGAATGACAGCAGCAAGACCATTAGGAGGTTATTGAAACAATCCAGAGATGGGGGTAACATGGAGGATGGTTGAGGTGAGTAGACTCTGAATGAATACATTTAAATGGTTTTTACTTTGTTGTTAGGCTTAGCTAAGTCAAGATAAAGATTTTAAAAACATTTTATTCTAGCATTGGCAGGTTTGGCTCAGTGGTTAGACTGTTGACTTGAAGACCAAAGGGTTACAGGTTTGATTTCTGGTCAAGGGCCCATACCTGGGTTGCAGGTTCAAACCCTGATCCTGGTTGGGGTCACGTGAGAGGCAACAAATCCATGTGTGTCTCTGTCTCTTTCTCTCCCTCCCTCCCTTCTACTCTATCTAAAAATCAATGGAAGAATATCCTCAGATGAGGATTAACAACAACAACAAAAAACTATTTCCTTCTAGATTCTTAGATTATTTTAATTTTTAAGTAACTCTAAAATAATCTATCTAGATTTTGTTTTATTTTGTATAAGGTACTTTTCCCCAAATTAGTAATCAGTTTTTCTAGTACTATTATTAAATAATTTCAGTTTTTCCCTGCTGGTTTGGAATCCTTCCGTATCATATACTAAATATTTATATATAATTGAGTCTTTTTCTAGAATTTCCTCTTGTTCTATTAATCTATTAAAATCAGCCTCTGTTTTTAGGTGAATGTCATTAGATTGCTTTGCTTCATATTTTACAGGCCAATAATATGAATATAATCTGTTCATAGTCTATTCCCCTGAACATTTGCAGTCCTCATCCTAGGATACATTTCTTGATGTATATTACACAGGCCCAGATTTCTGTATTATTCCATGATGAGTTACATATATTTACATTCTCACCCATGTATATGTTCATATTTTGCCTCTTACTCTCATGTGTTTTTCAAGTTTCAGAATCTGATCACCTCTTATCAACTGATTTTAAAAAGGGGTAATATCCTAATCAGATTAACCCTGTAGATTTAAGATAAATAATCTGTTGAGGCCTTGAGTGGTTTGAAAGGGATAGTTGGGTAGATGGTAGAAGACTTGAGCCATGCATAGATTCCTTTTAGGAGAACAGTGTCTTTTTTTTGTTTTTGTTTTTTCTTGTTAATCCTCACCTGAGGATATTTTTCCATTGATTTTTAGATAGAAGGGAGTTAGGGAAAGAAGGAGAAAGAAACATTGATGTCAGAGACACATTGATTGGTTGTCTGCTGCACGACTCCAACTGGGGCCAGGGATTGAACCTGCAACCCAGGTATGTGCCTTTGACTGGGAATCGAACCCGTGATCCTTCGATCCAAGGGCTGACACTAACCACTGAGCAAAACCATCCAGGGCAGGAGAACACTGTCATTTTATTGTTGGTTCATCACACACTCTTACCTTCTGTTGTGGAAACTGGAATAGATTAGGGAATGTAAGTCTGAGTGTTACTCTGAGTTGCAGAGCCTCTTTTATTTTTTTATGAACAAAATTTTAATTTTTTAATTTTTTTTCAACTTATCTTTTTTGTTGAATGTATTACAGGTGTTCCTCATTTTCCCCCTATTTCCCCACTCCTGTCCCCCTCCTGCCTTTCCCCACACTGTTGTCTGTGTCCATTGGTTATGCATATATACATACAAGTTCTTTGGTTTATTTCTTGCCATCCCCCCAACCCCCCTTCCTTTGAGGTTTGTCAGTGTAACAACCAATTTGTACTTCTTAATCCCTTCACATTTTTCACCCATTCCCCCAACCCCCTTTCATCTGGCAACCAACAAAATGTTCTCTATCTATGAGAACGTTTCTGTTCTGCTTGTTAATTTTGTTTGTAGATTCAATTGTCGATAGATGTGTATTTATTGCCATTTTATTTGTTCATATTTTTTTATCTTTTTCTTCAAGAAGAACCTTCAATATTTCATATAATAATGGTTTGGTGGTGATGAACTCCTTTAGCTTTTTCTTGTCTGGGAAACTCTTTATATGGCCATCGATTCTAAATAACAGCTTTGCAGGATAGAGTAATCTTGGTTGTAGGTTCTTGCTTTTCATCACGCTGAATATTTCTTGCCACTCCCTTCTGGCCTGCAAAGTTTCTTTTGAGAAATCAGCTGACAGTCTTATGGGAACTCCCTTGTAGGTAACTAACTGCTTTTCTCTTGCTGCTTTTAAGATTCTCTCTTTGTCTTGAACCTTTTGCATTTTGATGATGATGTGTCTTGGTGTGGGCCTTTTGGGGTTCATCTTGTTTGGGACTCTCTGTGCTTCCTGGACTTGATTGTCTGTTTCCTTCACCAAGTTAGGGAAATTTTGTGCCATTATTGTTTCAAATAGGTTTTCGACTTCTTGTTCTCTCTCTTCTCCTTCTGGCACCCCCAAGATACAAATGTTGGCACACTTGAAGTTGTCCCAGAGGCTCCTTACACTATCCTCATTTTTTTGGATTCTTTGTTCTTTTTGCTGTTCTGATTGGTTGTTTTTTGCTTCCTTATATTCCAAATCGATGGTTTGTTTCTTGGCTTTACCTATTCTACTATTAAATCTGTGTAAACTATTCTTTATTTCAGTTAGTGCCTCCTTCATTTCTGACTGTGCATCCTTCATTTCTGACTGGTCCTTTTTTATGCGTTTGAGGCCCTCACTAAGTTCACTGAGGTTCTCACTAAGTTCATTGAACATCCTTATAAGCAGTGTTTTGAACTCCGCATCTGTTAGGTTGCTTATCTCCATTTCACTTAGTTCTTTTCCTGGAGTTTTGTTCTGTTCCTTCATTTGGGACCTGTTTCTTTGTCTCCTCATTTTGGCTGCCTCCCTGTGTTTGTTTCTATGTATACTTAATGAGAGGTTTGGGGCAAGCTGAGACTAGATGCTGCTTGTTTGAAAGATTTTAAGAAAACCTGAAGCAGGATCCAAGACAGGCCAATCCTATGGTAAACCAACTGGCAACAGCTTGGATGGGCCTGAAAGTTGGGTGGGGCAGGGCCCCAGGGAAGGGCTCACCAAAGGAACAAAGGCCTCTGACAGCAGTCTGTCCAGGAGAAAGCTGCCTCTCCAGCCCTTGCTCCAATGCCAAACAACTCAGTTCTTCCCCTACATGTCTCTGGTGCCTTTCAAGATGCCTCCCCCAGGCTGGAGCCTTGGAGGGTGGGAGTCCGAGTAAGTCCGTGTTCGGACCCTTTAAAAGGAGCTGCCTGGGGCTCCAGCTGCCTCAGCCTCCCTCTGTCTCAGTTCCCGCTGGTTTTTCCAGCCAGAAGTTATGGGGACTTCTCTTCCTGGCACTGGAACTCTGAGCTGGGTGCCTGGTGTGGAGGTGTACCCCTCACTCCACAGGGAGGACCTTCCCAGCTGAGGTATCCTCCTGAGTTTTATCCACCACACGTGGGTATAGGACCAGCCCGTCACACCTCTCCCCCTCCTACCAGTGTTGATGTGGCTGCTTCATTAATTCGTAGTTGTAGGACTTCTATTCAGCTTGATTTCAGGTGGTTTTGAATGATGGTTGTTCTGTATTCGAGTTGTAACTTTGATGTGGTTGTGGGAGGACCTGATACCGCATTTACCTACGCCTCCATCTTTACTGGAAGTCTGCAGAGCCTTTTTTAGACCCCATGGTTCACACTAGTAGAGTACATTTAAATTGCAAATCACAGGGAACTTTAATTCATTAACTTTTAAATACCTGTACTACATAGCCAGTTTTGAGTGCACATTTTGGAACCTTGTTTGTGCCATTTTTCATACGTTAACACAAAATTTGCCCTGACCAGGTGGCTCAGTTGGTTGGAGCGTCATCCCATACACCAAGAGGTTCAATTACTGGTCAGGGCATATAGTTGTTTTTAATATTTTATTACAATCCTTTGTATTTCTTTGGTGTCCGTTCTGATTTCCCCTCTTTGAATTCTGATTTCATTTATTTGGGTCCTCTCTCTCTTTTTCTTGATGAGTCTGGTTAATGGTGTGTCAATCTTGTTTATCTTTTCAAAAAACCAGATCTTGGTTTCACTGATCTTTTCTGTTGTTATTTTAGATGTTATTTCATTTATTTCTACTCTGATCTTTATTATTTCCTTCCTTCTAATCACTTTGGGCTTTGTTTGTTGTTCTTTTTCCAGTTCCTTTAAGTGTTAAGTTAGGTTGTTAATTTGGGCTTTTTCTTGTTTCTTGAGATAAGCCTATAATGCTATTAATTTCCCTCTTAGTACTGCTTTCCCTATGCCCCACAAATTTTGGAGGTTGTTGTGTTCTCATTTTCATTTGTTTCAAGGTATCTTTTGATTTGTTCCTTGATCTCATTGTTAACTCATTCATTATTTAATAACATGTCATTTAGCTTCTGTGTTTTTCAGTTTTTGTCTTGTGATTGATATCTAGTTTCAAAGCATTATGGTCAGACAGTATCGTTGATATGATTTCAGACTTCAGATATATATTGAGACTTGTTTTGTGTCCTAACATGTGGTCCATCTTAGAAAACATTCCATGCACACTTGAAAAGAATGTATGTTCTGCTTCCTTGGATAGGAATGCTCTGAAGATACTAGTTAAATCCATTTTATTTAGTGTGTCATTGAAGGCCGCTATCTCCCTATTGATTTTCTGCCTGGAAGATCTATCCATTGATGTCAGTGGACTTTTAACATCCCCTACTATGACTGTATTACTGTCATTCTCTCCCTCTATGCCCATCAAGATTTGCTTTACATATTTAGGTTCTCCTACATCGGGTGCATAAATGTTTACAAGGGTTATATCCTTTTGTTGGATTGATCCCTTTGCTACTATTTACTGTCCTTCATCATCTTTTACTATAGCAGTGATTTTAAATTCTATGTTGTCAGATATAAGTTTTGCTACCCCAGCTTTTTTTTTCTTCTTTCCATTTGCATGAAATTCTATTTGCATCCCTTTACTTCTAGTTTGTGTGTCTCTTTTGTTCTGAGGTGGGCCTTTCTCTTTCTCTTTTAATCTTTATTGTTGAATCTATTACACATTTTTTCCTTATTTCCCCCACTGACACCCTCATCCAAGCTTTCATCCCTCCCTGTCTTCATCACACTGTTGTCTGTGACCATGGGTTATGCATATAAGTTTTTGGTTTATCTCTTCCTGCCCCTCCTCCCCTTCCATCTGAAGTTTGTCAGTCTGTTCCCCCACTTCCTTTTTGTTGTTGATGTTAATCCTCACCCTAGGATATTTTTCTATTGATTTTTGGAGAGAGTGGAAGGGACAGAGGGAGAGAAAGAGAGAGAAACAGAAACATCGATGTGAGAGACATCTGTTGGTTGCCTCCCACGTGACCCCAGTTGGGGTCAGGGAATGAACCTACAACCCATGTATGTGCCCTTGACTGGAATTAAATCCGTGACCATTCGATCCCCAGGCCAACACTCTAACCACTGAGCCAAACCGGCCAGGGTTCTGGATCTATTTTGTTCATCAACTTATTTTTCATTATATTCCACAAATAAGTGAGATCATGTGATACTTCTCTTTCTCTAATTGGCTTATTTCGCTTAGCGTATGCTCTCTCCAGATCCCTCATGCCATCTCAAAGGGTAAGAGGTCTTTCTTTTTACAGCTGCATAGTATTGCGTAATGTAAATATTTCACCTTTTTTTTAACCACTCACCTACTGCTGGATACTTGGGTTATTTCCAGATCTTAGCTGTTGTAATAAACAGTGCTGCTATGAACATAGGGGTGCATATATTCTTTCTGATTGGGTTTCAGGCTTCTTAGGGTATATTCCTAGAAGTGAGATCACTGGGTCAAATGGCAGTTCCATTTTTAATTTTTTGAGGAAACACCATGTTGTTTTCCATAGTGGCTGTACCAGTTTGCAATCCCACCAGCAGTGCACTAGAGTATCCTTTTCTTCACATCATTGCCAGCACTTGTTTTTTGAGGATTTATTGATGGTAGCCATTCTGGCAGGTGTGAGGTGATACCTCATAGTCATTTTAATTTGCATCTCTCTGATGATCGGTGACCTTGAGCATTTTTTTCATGTCCCTTGGCCATTGTATATCCTCTTTGGAGAAGTGTCTATTCACTTTCTCTGTCCATTTTTTAAATTATGTTGTTTGTCTTCCTTTTGTTGAGCAGTATGACTACTTTATATATTTTGGAAATTAACTCCTTATCTGATGTATCATTGGCAAATATGTTCTTTCATACATTGGGTTCCTTTTTATTTTGATGCTGGTTTCTTTTGCTGTGCAGTAGCTTTATAGATTGGTATAGTCCCATTTATTAATTTTTTTCTTTGTTTCTCTTGCCCCAGGCAATGTATCAGTGAAAATTCTGCTACATGTGATGCCTACAATTTTGCTGCTTACACTTTCTTCTAGGATTTTTATGGTTTCACAACTTACATTTAAGTCTTTTATTCATTTTGAGTTTATTCTTGTGAATCACCGGTGTCAGTTGGTGGTCTAGTTTCTTTTTTAGCATGTACCTGTCCCTTTTACCACCATTTATTTATTTATTTATTTTTTTATCCTCACCCGAGGACATTTTTTCATTTTTTGTTCAGATAGAGTGGGAGGGAGAGAGAGGAAGAGAGAGAGAGAGAAACATTGACGTGAAAGTGACACATCAAGTGGCTGCCACCCGCACGACCAACCAGGGCCGGGGACAAACTGCAACCGAAGTACATGCCCTTAGCGGGAACCGAACCTGGGTCTCTCTGGACCGCAGGCCGACGCTCTAACCGCTGAGCCAAACCAGCCAGGGCTTACCACCATTTATTGAAGAGATTATCTTCACTCCATTGTATGCTCCTACCCCCTTTGTCAAATATTAATTGAGCATAATGGCTTGGTTAGTTTTCTGAGTTCTCTGTTCTGTTCCAGTGATCTGTATGCCTATTCTTGTGCCAGTACCAGGCTGTTTTAATTGCAATGCCTTTGTAGTATAACCTGATATCTGGTATTGTGATCCTTCCAACTTTGTTCTTCTTTTGCAAGATTGCTGTGACTATTCAGGGTCTTTTTAGGTTTTATATAAACTTTTGGCGTTTTTGTTCTCGCTCTGTGAAATATTCCATTGGTATTTTAATAAGGATTGCATTGAATAATATAGATTGCTTTCGGTAGTATGCACATTTTAATGATGTTGATTTTTCCAATCCATGAATATGGCATATGCTTCCATTTTTTAATATCTTCCTCTATTTCTTTTTCCAATGTCTAGCTTTTCGATAACAGCTTTTACTTCCTTGATTAGGTTTACTCCTAGGTATCTTAGTATTTTTGTTGTATTGGTAAATGGGTTTGGTTTTGTTTTTTTTTTTTTTTTTTGAGTTTCTCATTCTGAGAGTTCATTATTGGTGTATAAAAATGCCATCAATTTCTGGATGTTAATTTTGCATCCTGCTTTTTTGCCTAATTCATTTATTAAATCCTGTAGTTTTTTAGGTGGAGTCTTTAGCGTTTTGTATATACAGTATCATGTCACCTGTGAATAATGACAGTTTTACTTCCTCCTTTCCAATTTGGATGCCTTTTATTGTTTCTTCTTGTCTGATCACTGTGACTAAGACTTCCAGTACTATGTTGAATAAGAATGGTGAAAGCAGACATCATTGTCTTGTTCCTGTTCTTAGTGGAAATGCTTTTGGTTTTTGCCCATTGAGTGTGATGTTGGCTGTAGGTTTGTTATATGGCCTGTATTGTGTTGAGGTATGATCCCTCTATTCCCATTTTGCTGAGGTTTTTCATCAAAAAATGGGAGCTGGATTTTGTCAAATGCTTTTTCATCATCTATTGATATGATCCAATGATTTTTAGATTTCATTTTGTTTATATGGTGTGTTACATTTATTGATTTGTGAGTATTGTACCAGCCTTGCATCCCTGGGATAAATCTCACCTGGTCGTGGTGTATAATTTTTAAATATATTTCTGGATCTGATTTGCTAATATTTTGTTGAGGATTTTTTTTTTTTTAATCCTCACCCAAGGACATTTTTCCATTTTTGTTCAGATAGAATGGGAGGGAGAGAGAGGAAGAGAGAGAGAGAAACATCGACATCAAAGGGACACATCGAGTGGCTGCCTCCCGCACAACCCCAAGTGGGGTTGGGCACAAACTGCAACCGAGGTACGTGCCCTTAGCGGGAACCGAACCCGGGTCTCTCTGGACCGTGGGCCGACGCTGTAACCGCTGAGCCAAACCAGCCAGGGCTTGTTGAGGATTTTAGCATCTATGTTCTTTAGGGATATTGGCCTGTAATTTTCTTTCTTTGTAGTGTCTTTATTTGATTTTGCAATTAGGGTAGTGCTGGCCTCATAAAGAGAGCTTGTAAGTCTTTGCTCTTGAATATTTTGGAATAGTTTGAGGAGAATGTTTGGTAAAACCCCCCTGTGAAGCTGTCCAGACCAGGGTTTTTGTTTGCTGGGAGTTTATTGATTACTGCTTCAATTTCCTTAGTAATTTTTAGTTTGTTCAGGTTTTCTGACTCTTCTCTGTTAAGTTTTAGAAGCTTTTATGATTCTAGAAATTTGTCCATTTCGCCTAAGTTGTCCAATTTGTTGGTGTATAATTGTTCATAGTATTTTCTTACAATCCTTTGTATTTCCTCAGTGTCAGTTGTTACTTCACTGCTTTTATTTCTGATTTTATTTATTTGGGTCCTCTTTGTTTCTTGCTGAATATGGGTAAAGGTTCATCAATCTTGTTTCTCTTTTCAAAGGACCAGCTCTTGGTTTCAGTGATCTTTAGAATTGTTATTTTAGTCTCTATGTCATTTATTTCTGCTCTGATCTTTATTATTTCCTTTCATCTACTAACTATGGATTTTTATTTCTTTCTTTTCCTCTTTCTAAATCTTTAAGTTGTAGGCTTAGATAGTTTATTATAAATTGTTCTTGTTTTTGAGGTAGGCCTGTAATGCTATGAGTTTCCCTGTCAGAATTGCTTTCACTGTGTCCCATAGATTTTGTGTTGTTGTGTGTTCATTTTCAATTGTATTCATGAAGTTTTTTATTTATTCCTTCATCTCCTTGGTAATATATGTATGTATGTATATATTTATTTATTTATATTTAAATCTTCGCCAAGGATATTTTTCTATTTATCTTCAGATAGAGTGAAAGGAAGGGAGAGAGAGAGAAACATTGATGTGAGAGGGACACATCGACTGGTTGCTTCCTGCTCAACCCTGACCAGGGCCGGGGATGAGCCACAACCGAAGTACATGCCCTTGACCTGAATCAAACTGGTGATTCATTGGTCCGTGGGCCGATGCTGTAACCACTGAGCCAAACTGGCCATGGCCCATGTATTGTTTAGCCTCCATGTGTTTGAATTATTTTGAGTGTTTTTATTGTAATTGATATCTAGTTTTATGCCATTGTGATCCCAAAAGATGTGTGATATGTCAATTTTCTTGAACTTATAAAGACTTAATTTGTGTCTTAACATGTGGCCTGTCTGAGAATGCCCTGTGTGAATGTGAGAAGAATGTATATTCTGCGGCTTTGGGGTGAAATGTTCTATATATCAATTGACTTTATATATATCAATTAAATTAATCTGTTCCAGTGTGTCATTAAGGGTCTTTGTTTCTTTTTTTTTTTTTTTTAACTTTATTGTTGAATGTATTACAGATGTTCCTCATTTTTCCGCCATTGACCCCCTCCTCCCCATTCCCGCCCCCCCTCCTGCCTTTCCCCACACTGTTGTCTGTGTACATTGGTTATGCATATATATATATAAATTCTTTGATTTATTTCTTCCCACCCCCCAACCCCCCTTCCTTTGAGGTTTGTCAGTCTAACAACCAATTTGTACTTCTTAATCCCTTCACCTTTTCACCCATCCCCCCAGCCCCCACCCATCTGGTAACCAATAAAGTTCTCTGTAACTATGAGAATATTTCTGTTCTGCTTGTTCATTTTGTTTGTAGATTCAGTTGTCGATAGATATGTATTCATTGCCTTTTTGTTTGTTCATATTTTTTTTATCTTTTTCTTCAAGAAGAACCTTCAACATTTCATATAATAATGGTTTGGTGGTGATGAACTCCTTTAGCTTTTCCTTATCTGGGAAACTCTTTAAATGACCATCAATTCTAAATGACAGCTTTGCAGGATAGAGTAATCCTGGTTGTAGGTTCTAGCTTTTCATCACGCTGAATATTTCTTGCCACTCCCTTCTGGCCTGCAAAGTTTCTTTTGAGAAATCAGCTGACAGTCTTACGGGAACGCCCTTGTAGGTAACTAACTGCTTTTCTCTTGCTGCTTTTAAGATTCTCTCTTTGTCTTGAACCTTTTGCATTTTGATGATGATGTGTCTTGGTGTGGGCCTCTTGGGGTTCATCTTGTTTGGGACTCTCTGTGCTTCCTGGACTTGTATGTCTGTTTCCTTCACCAAGTTAGGGAAGTTTTGTGCCATTATTGTTTCAAATAGGTTTTCGATTTCTTGTTCTCTCTCTTCTCCTTCTGGCACCCCCAAGATACAAATGTTGGCACACTTGAAGTTGTCCCAGAGGCTCCTTACACTATCCTCATTTTTTTGGATTCTTTTTTCTTTTTGCTGTTCTGATTGGTTGTTTTTTGCTTCCTTATCTTCCAAATCGATGGTTTGTTTCTTGGCTTTACCTACTCTACTATTGCATCTGTGTAAACTATTCTTTATTTCAGTTATTGCCTCCTTCATTTCTGACTGTGCATCCTTCATTTCTGACTGGTCCTTTTTTATGCGTTTGAGGCCCTCACTAAGTCCACTGAGGTTCTCACTAAGTTAATTGAGCATCCTTTTAAGCAGTGTTTTGAACTCCGCATCTGTTAGGTTGCTTAACTCCATTTCACTTAGTTCTTTTCCTGGAGTTTTGTTCTGTTCTTTCATTTGGGACCTGTTTCTTTGTCTCCTCATTTTGGCTGCTTCCCTGTCTTTGTTTCTATGTATTACTTAGCAAGAGGTGTGGGGCTAGCTGAGACCAGATGCTGCTTGTTTGAAAGAATTTAGGAAAAGCTGAAGCAGGATCCAAGACAGGCCAATCCTATGGTGAAGCAACTGGCAACAGCTTGGGTGGGCCTGAAAGTTGGGTGGGGTTGGGCCTCAGGGAATCACCGGGGCTGGGCAAACAGTGTGAGCCAGGCTGCTGAAGTCCCAGATATGGCAGTGTCTGCCAGCTTAGGGAATGGCTTACCAAAGGAACAGAAGCCTCTGATAGCACATCTGTCCAGGAGAAAGCTGCATCTCCAGCCCTCGCTCCAATGCCAAACAGCTCAGTTCTTCCCCATATGACTCTGGTGCCTTTCAAGGTGCCTCCCCCAGGCTGGAGCCTGGAGGGTGTGAGTCCGAGTAAGTTCGTGTTCGTGCCCTTTAAGAGGAGCTGCTGGGGGCTCCAGCCGCCTCAGCCTCCCTCCATCTCAGTTCCCGCTGGTTTTTCCAGACAGAAGTTATGGGGACTTCTCTTCCTGGCACTGGAACCCTGAGCTGGGCACCTGGTGTGGGTCGGAGACCCCTCACTCCTCAGGGAGGACCTTCCCAGCTGAGGTATCCTCCTGAGTTTTATCTGCCACACGTGGGTGTGGGACCAGCTTGTCATGCCTCCGCCCCTCCTACCAGTCTCAATGCGACTTCTTTAATTTCGTAGTTGTAGGACTTCCATTCAGCTTGATTTCAGGCGGTTTTGAATGATGGTTGTTCTGTAGTTTAGTTGTAACTTTGATGTGGTTGTGGGAGGACGTGATACCTTGTTCACCTACACCGCCATCTTGACCAGAAGTCCAAGTGTCTTTGTTTCTTTTATCTAGAAGATCTGTTTACTGAAGTCAGTGGGGTGTTAAAGTCCCCTACTATGATTGCATTGTTTTCAATCCTCTTCCTTGAAGTCCTCCAGCAGCTTTTTCATATATTTCAGTTTTCTTATATTGGATGCATGTATGTTTTTCAGGATTATAATCTCTTTTTGGATTGATCCTTCTAGTATTACATAGTGCCCTTCTTTGTGTCTTGTTATGGTCTTCAGTTTGAAGTCTATTTCATAAGACAGGAGTATTGCTGCCTCAGCCTTTTGTTTTCTGTTTGCATGGAAAATTTTTTCCCATCCCTTCACTTTCATCCTGTGTGAGTCTTTTGTTCTGAGTTGGGTCTCTACAGCATGTATATAGGTCATCATTTCTTATCCAGTCAGCTACCCTGTCTTTTGATTGGAGCATTTTTAAGCCATTTACATTTAAAGTTATTATGGATTGGTGCTTTTTTTTTTTTCCTTCTTTTTAAAGCATGGTCTGTAACATTTCTTGTAGTACTTGTTTGGTGGTAATAAACTCCTTTAGCTTTTTCTTGTCTGGGAAGCTCATTATTTCTCCTTCAATTTTTTTTTTTTTTTCCTCACCCGAGGACATTTTTTCATTTTTTGTTCAGACAGAGTAGGAGGGAGAGAGAGAGAGAGAAACATCGACGTGAAAGGGCCACATCGAGTGGCTGCCACCCGCACGACCCACCAGTGGCCGGGGACAAACTGCAACCGAGGTACGTGCCCTTAGTGGGAACTGAACCCGGGTCTCTCCGGACCGCAGGCCGACGCTCTAACCGCTGAGCCAAACCGGCCAGGGCTTCTCCTTCAATTTTAAGTGATAGCCTTGATGGGTGAAATAGCCTTGGGTGTAGGTTTTTACTTTTTATCACTTTGAATATTTCTTCCAAATCCCTTCTGGGCTGAAATGTTTTTGTTGAGAAATCAGCTGAAAGTCTTAGGGGAGTTTCCTTGTAGTTAACTAACTGCCTTTCTCTTGTGGCATTTAAGATTGTCTCTTTATCTTAAAACTTTGCCATTTTAATTATGATATGTCTTGGTGTAGGCCTCTTTGGGTCCATTTTATTTGGAACTCTCTGATTCCTGGATTTGTGTGTCTTTTTTTTTTCCCCCACCAAGTTAGGGAAGTTTTCAGTCATTATTTCTTCATATAGGTTCTCAACTCCTTGCTCTTCCTCTTCTCCTTCTGGTACCCCTATGATGTGGATGTTGTTACATTTCATGTTCTTCTAAATATCCCTTAAACTATCCTCGTTTTTTATAGTTTATTTTTCTGTTTGCTTCTTTTTGTTTGTTTGTGTGTGTGTGTGTGTGTGTGTGTGTGTGTGTGTGTACATTCTCTTCCAAATTGGTAATTTGATCCTCCACTTCATCCTCCCTACTGTTTATTCTTGCCAGTGAATTCCTTATTTCAGATATAGTATTCTTCATTTCTGACTCATCCTTTTTTATGTTTTTGTTGTTGTTGTTTTTGTGCTGTTAAGCATCCTTATAATCACTACTTTGAACTCTATATCTGATAAACTGCTTGACTCCATTTAATTTAGCTGTACTGACCTGCCGGTGTGGCTCTGGTTGAGCGTTGACCCATGCACTAAGAAGTCGCTAGTTTGATTCCCGGTCAAGGCACATGCCCAGGTTGTGGGCCTGATCCCCATTGTGGGGCATGCAGGATGCGGCCAATAGATGTTCTTTCTCATCAGTGTTTCTCTCTCTCTCCCTCTCCCTTCCTCTCTCTCTAATAACATTAAATAAAAAAATTTTTTTTTAAACATTTAGTTCTACTTCTGGAGAATCCTGTTTTTCTTTGATTTGGGACCTGTTTGTCTCCTCATTTTGGCTGCCTCTTTGTGGTTGTTTCTATGTATTAGATAGATCTGCTATGACTCCCAGTCTTGGTAGGGTGGCCTTATGTAATAGGTGTTCTGAGGGACCCACTGGCACAGTCTCCCTGCTCACCTGAGGTGGGTGCTCTAGGAATACCCTTTGTGTGCATTATGTGTGCCTTCTTGTTATAACTGAGTCTTGACTGGTCTTGGCCCATTCTTGTGTGTGATTGACCCTCAGGGTGGCTGACTGTGAGGCACAACTACCAACACAGCATGCAGACTGCTTTTCAGTTGCTGATTGCACAAAACGGAATTTGCCTCAGCAGAGTTTGGTTCCTGCCAAGATTTCCTGTGGATATGCTGCTTGTGAAGCTTATTGGATTCTGCTGTGCTGTTCTGTGAAGCTGGCCACTGGGTGTATTGTTTCTGGGCCTTTTAAGAGGGACTCCGATGCAGGCATACGTTAGACACTGCCTGTGACTGGCCCTGGGCATCCTGTTTGGAGTTGTCAGAAATCCACAGCTTGTGGCTCTTTCTGCTGAGCCTGGGTGCATTCAAAAAGGACAAGCTGCTCACCAAGGCCAGCCATTGGGTCCGGGGGCCATTCAACTAAAGTCTTAAAGCACCCAGAAATCGGCCTCCATCTGCAGGCTCCTGTTAGAATTAATCACTGAAGGAGCCTCCAGCTGTCCTCCTCAGTAGGGCTTAAGCTTTACTGGGTGGGATGCAGCTGGGACTATTATTTTCCCCTAGGCTGATGCTGCATGGAGTAGAATGCTCTGCCCAAGAAAAATGGCTTCTGCAGTATGGGGTAATGACTCAGCACAGGGATCCTGGTGGCTTACCTCTCAGCTTTCTTCCCAGAGAGCCATCAACCCCAGTGTCTCCTCACATGGCTCTGGTCTGCTTTGCCCTCCCTCTGCCAGAGTTCAGGCTGAGTGACTGCAAATGAAATTTTGTGCATTGGCCCTTTAAGAGGGTTTTTTCATCATTTGCTGTCTCTCCCTGGCAAATAGAAACCCTGCTGCTTTTCACAGACTGATGTTATGTGGGCACCTTTCCCAGTTCTAGTGCTCTAGGCTGGTGAGCCCAGCTTGGGGTTTAGATCCCACACTTCTCTTGGGGAGCCCATACCCCCCACACTTCACTTCTGCAGCTGAGATATCCCCCCAGACCTTCAGTTGCCACCCATGGGAGCCGGCCAGCCCTCCTGTGCCCTCTGCACTTCCTACCAGACACTGTGTGGCTTCTTTTGTAAGTTTTTGGTTATAAGGCTTCTCTATAGCTAGTCTTCAGTTGGTTATTCAGGATGAATTTTATATAATTTAGTTGTAATTTCAGGTGGGTCCTAGGAGGAGGTGAGTGTACCTTCCAATCTAAACCACTGCCATCTTGGATCTAATTTTTGTAACTTTGTATGTTGATCTGGTACCCTGTACCTTTTCTGAGCATTTTTTATTATTTCTAGTAGCTTATTTATTCTACAGGTTTTTCTTCATAGACAATCATGCCAACTATGAATAAGACAGTTTTACTTCATCCTTTTCAATCTGGGAGGCTTTTATCTCCTATTATACCTGCTGGAACCCTCAACGCAATGTTGATAGAAGTGGTGAGAGTAAGCATCTTTTCTTTGTTCTTGATCTTTTTGGAAATGTATTTAATCTTTTTTTTCTTTTTTTTTTAATCCTCATCTGAGGATTTTTTTTATTTATCTTCAGGTAGAGAGAAAGGGAGAGAGAGAAACATGGACATGAGAGGGACGCGTCGACTGGCTGCCTTCCACACGACCCTGACCAGGGCCAGGGACAAACCGCAACCAAGGTATGTGCCTTTGGCTGGAATCGAACCTGGGACTCATTGGTCTGTGGGCCGATGCTCTACTGCTGAGCCAATTGGCCAGAGCTGTATTTAATCTTTTAACATTACATGTGATGTTGAGGAAGTTTCCTTCTATTAGTCATGGATACTAAATTTTGTCAGATAATTTACCTACATATTTTAAATAGATAAGTTGATATATATATTTTTCTTTTTTAGTGTCTTTTTTCTTTTTTTGGTATGTGCCCGTAGCAGGAACCGAACCCGGGACACTCTGGTCCCCAGGCCGATGCTCCAACCGCTGAGCCAAACTAGCCAGGGCTCTTTTTTAGCTTCTTAATATGAAGTTTATCGGTTGATTTTTCCAATTCTTTTTTTTTTTTTATCCTTACCTGAGGATATATTTTTTTTTTTTTTGCATTTATCTTCAGATAAAGCAGGAGGGGGAAGGGAGGAGAAGAAAGAGAGAGAAACATTGATGTGAGAGAGACACATCGAGTGGCTGTCACCCACAGGAGCCCAACTGGGGCTGGGGACAAACTGCAACTGAGGTACGTGCCCTTAGCGGGAACCAAACCCGGGATTCTCTGGTCCGCGGGCCGACGCTGCAACCGCTGAGCCAAACTGGCCAGGGCAGATTTTTCCAATTCTTAAGTCAAGCTTGCATTTTTAGGATAACTCCTACTTGGTCTTCATGTATTACTGGTTTTATATGTTGTTAAATTCAACTTTTTTATATTTTACAGGAAGTTTTGCATCTGTGTAAACTAGGAATATTGGCCTGTAGTTAGTTTTCTTAGAATGTCTTTGGTTTTGGTGTCAAAAGTAATGCTGGCTTCATAGAATGAGTTGGAAGTATTCACTCTCATTCACTTGTCTGGAAGTTTGCCTAGATTTTGGTATTACTAAATGTTTGATAGAATTCACTTCTAAAGTCATCTGGGCCTTGAGTTTTCTTTATGGGAAGGTTTTTAACTATAATTCCATTTCTTTAATAGGTAGAGGGCTATTCAGGTTATCTATTTCTTGAGTCCACTTTTCTCTTTTTTCCTAATCATGCTGTCTAGAGGTTTATGAATTTTATATCAATCTTCTTAAATTATGAGCTTTTCATTTTATTGATTTTTCTCTATTGTTTTTATGTGTTATATTTTAGTGATTTCTGTTATTTTATTTTTTTTCTTTCTACTGCTTACTTTAGGTTTCCTTTACTTTTCTGTTTCTAGTTTCTTAAGGTGTAGAAGATTACGAAATTTACTTGAGACCTTTATTTTTTCTAATATAGGCAGTTTAAAAAACTAATAAAGTTTATTTTTTATAGCAGTTTTAGATTCATAGCTAAATAGAGTGGATCGTACAGAGATGTCTTCTATAACCCATCTTCACACACAGACACTTTTCCCCAGTATTAATATCCCACACCATAGTGGTACATTTGTTACAATCTATGAACCTACACTGATACATCATTATTGCCCATAGTTTACTTTACGGTTCACTTTTGGTATTGTATATTCTATTCTATGGGTTTTGACAAATATATAATGACATGTATCCACCATTGTAGTATTCTGCAGAATAGTTTCACTACCCTAAAATTTCTGTGTTCTGCCTATTCATTCCTTGTTTGTCCCAAACCCTGAGAATCACTAATTTTTTACTGTCTCCATAGTTTTGCCTTTTCCAGAATGTCATACAGTTGAAATCATGCTGTATGTAGTTTTAGTTTCACAGCAAAATTGAAAGGAAGGTCCTGAGATTTCCCATATACCCCCTATTCCAAAACATAGTTCCCCTATTTTCAACATCCCTCACCACAGTGGTAAATTTGTTACAGTCAATTAAACTACTTTGATATGGCATTATTACCCAAGGTCCATCACTCACATTATCATGCATTCTTGGTGTTTGTATCTTCCATGGGTTTGGACAAACGTATAATAACTTGCATCTGCCATCATAATATAATTTAGAATAGTTTCAATGCTCTAAAAATCCTCTGTTTTCCAGCTATTTATCCTTGCCCCCTTCTAGCCCCAGACAACCACCAATCCTTTTACTGTCTCCTTAGTTTTACCTTGTCCCGAATGTCATATAGTTGGAATCCTATAGTATGTAGCTTTTTTAGACTAGCTTTTTTCACTTAGTAATATACATTTAAGATTCCTCCAAGTTTTTTCAAGGCTTGATAGCTGATTTTTTTTTTTTTCTGGGACTGAATTATATTCCATTTCTGGATGTACCACAGTTCATTTTTCCATTCACCTATAGAAGTATTAATACATCTTTGTTTATTTCCAAGTTTTGGTAATTATGAATAAAGCTGCTATAATAAATGTCCATGTACAAGTTTTTATGTGGACATAATTTTTCAACTCCTTTGGATAAAGACTAAGGAATATGATTGCTGGATTACATGGTATGTTTGCTTTTGTAAGAAATTGCTAAACTGTCTTCCAAGATGGCTGAATCATTTTGCATTCCCACCACCAGTAGATGCAAGTTCTATTTTTTCCACTTCTTCACCAGGATTAGATGTTATCTGTGTTCTGGATATTGGCCGTCCTTATAGGTGTGTAATGGTGTCTATCTTGTTTAAATGTACATTTCTCTACTGATAGAATGTGGAACATTTTTTAATGCTTATTTGCCATCTGAGGTGTCTGTTAAGGTTTTTGGCCTAACCTCCTATTTAAAAATATTCTGCATCAAAGGATGAAGCATTAAAAATATGATAGATTTTACTATATTTATTCCTGTTGATGTAAGGAAGGTCCAAACCTGTAGAGAATTTTCATAAAAGTTTATTTGAGCCATACTGACAACATTACCCAGGAACAAGATCTCAAATGCTCTGAGCCCTTTTTAAAATCTGGTTCTTTTCTTACTATTGAATTTTAAGAGTTTTTAATATATTTTCAGTATTTGTCTTTTACAAAAATTTTCTCCCAGTCTGACCTTTTTTGCCCCATGGAATTTTGTTTGTTTTGTGGTCTTATTTGTTTGTTTGTTTGGTTTTTGACAGTATCTTTCTCAGAGCAGACGTTTTTAATTTTAATGAAGTCCAACTTATTCTTTTATGGATTATGCCTTTGGTGTTGTATCTAAAAAGTAATTGCCAAACCCAAGTTTCTCTCTTTTTTCTCCTTTGTTCTCATTTAGGAGTTTTATAATTTTGTGTTTTACATTTAGGTCTGTGATCCATTTTGACTTAATTTTTGTGAAGGGTGTAAGTCTTAACTGTTCTAGGTTCATATTTTTGCATGTGGACATCCAGTTCTAGCACCATTTGTTGAAAAGCATATTTCTATTGTACTGCTTTTGCACCTTTGTCAAAGATCAGTTGGCTATATTTCTGTGGGTCTATTTCTGGGTTCTCTAATCTGTTTCATAAATCTTTTTTTCTGTTCTCTTGCCAGTACTACACAGTCTTAATTATTGTAGATTTAGGAAGTTTTAAATCAAGTCATGTCAGTACTTCAACTTATTCTTGTCCTTCAATATTATGTTGGCTATTCTGGGACTTTTGTCTCTTCATGTATACTTTAGAATCAGTTTGTCAATATCCACAAAATAATTTGCTGGAATTTTGATTGACGTTGTACTGAATCTGCAGATCAAGTTGGGAGGAACCGACATCTTGATGATACTGTCTTCCTATCTATGAAGTTGGAATATCTCTCATTTTTTAGTTCTTCTTTGATTTTGTTTATAAAAGTTTTATTGTTTTCCTCAGACCTTATTAATATATTGTTAGATTTAAATCTAAGTAATTTTGCAGGATGCTATTGTAAATGGTATTGTATTTCTAATTTCAAATTTTTGCAACCTTGCTATAATCGCTTATTTGTTCCTGGAGTGTTACTATTAGTACTTTCTGGGTTTTCTGCATAGATAATCATGTCATCTGTGAAAAAAGTTTAATTTCTTCCTAGCCAAACAATATACATTTTATCTTCTTGTTTTTTATATAAGGTAGGACTTACAATATGATGTTGAAAAGGAGAGGTGAGCTCTGGCCGGTTTGGCTCAGCGGTTAGAGTGTTGGCCCTCGGACCAGAGAGACCCAGTTTCGGTTCCTGCTAAGGGGACACGGCACGTGCCTCGGTTGCAGTTTGTCCTTGGCCCCGGTTGGGGTCGTGTGGGCGGCAACCAGTCGATGTGTCTCTCTCACATTGATGTTTCTCTCTCTCTCTTCCTCCCTCTCTTCCTCCTGCTCTATCAGAAGATAAATGCAAAAAAAATTTCCTTGGGTGAGGATAAAAAAGAAAGAAAAGGAGTGGTGAGTGGCCTGGCCGGTTTGGCTCAGCAGTTAGATTGTTGGCCTGCAGACCGAAGGGTCAAGGGTTCGACCTTTCTGGTCAAGGGCATGTACCTGGGTTGCAGGTTCGATCCCCGGCCCTGGTCAGGGTCTTATGGGAGGCAACCATTCGATATGCCTCTCTCATATTGATGTTCCTCCCCCATCTCCACTCTATCTAAAAAAAGGGGAAAGATGGAAAAATATCCTCAGGTGGGGATTAACCACAAAGAGAGAGAGAGAGAGAGAGAGAGAGAGAGAGAGAGAGAGAGAGAGAGAGAAAAGGAGTGGTGAGAGAGAGGAAACATCCTTGCATTGTCTTGTTTTTTTTTATATTAGTGGGAAGGCATCTAGTTTTTCACCATTATGTATGATGTTAGCTGTGAGTTTTTTTGTATATACAGTACCTGCGGATTCAACCAACTGGATCAAAAATATGTGGGGAAAAAAAGTAATGCTGATGTGTACAATGTAGTTAGGCGTATGATGATTGAGTCTCTACTGAACATGGTCGTAGCTTTATTCTTTTTATTATTCTTTAAACAATACAAAATAATAACAGTTATTTATATAGCATTTACATTGTGTTAGGTATTGTAAATAATCTAGAGATGATTTAAAATATTCAGGAGGATGTGCATAGATTATATGCAAATACTGTGGAATTTTATATGAGAAATTTGAGCCTCCATGGATTTTGGTATCCTTGGGGGTCCTGGACCAATCTCTGGATACTGGATGACTGAGTTCTTTATCAAGTTGAGGAAGTTCCCCTTCTATTTCTACTTTACTGAGAGTTTTTATTGTGAATGGGTGTTAGACTTTGTCAAATGCTTTTTCTGCATTAATATGATGTATGATTTTTTCTTCTTTACCTTGTTTATGTGTGGTGGATTACATTGATTTTCGAATGTTGACTCAACCTTTCGTTCCTGGGATAAATCTCACTTGATTGTGGTATATAATTGTTTTTTTTATTGTTGGATTGAGTGTGCTTATATCCTGTAGAGGATTTTTGCATCTATTTCATGATGGATATTGTTCTGTAGTGGTTTTTTTTCCTTCTTGTGATATCTTTGTTTTGGTATTAGAGTAATGCTGACCCCATAGAATGAGTTAGAATGTTTTCCTTCTGCTTATATCCTCTGAAAGAGATTGTAGAGAATTCGTATGATTTCCTTTTTTTCTTCTTTTTTTTGTTAATCCTCATCTGAGGCTATTTTTCCATTGATTTTTAGATAGAGTGAAGGGGGGGGGGGGAGAGAGAAACATCGATGTGAGAGAGACACATCAATTGACTGCCTCCTGCAACGACCCTGACTGGGGCCAGAGATCGAACCTGTGACCCTTGGGTCCACAGAATGATGCTCTCTGTTGAGCCAAACTGGCCAGGGCAGTACAATTACTTTTTAAATACTATGTACAATTCATCAGTGAACACATCTGAGTTTGGTGCTATTGTTTTTGGGGAGGGGTTATTATTGATTCAATTTTGTCAATAGATACAGGCCTATTCAAATTGTCTGTTTCTCCCTTTGTGAGTTTTGTTGCTTTTGTCTTTGAAGGAATTGGTCCATTTCATGTAGATTTTCAAATTTGTGGGTGTAGAGTTGTTCATAATATTTCTTGATTATCCGTTTAATGTCTTTGGGATCTGTAGTTATGTCCCCTCTTTCATTTCTGATATCAGTAATTTGTTTCCTCTTTTTTATTATTAGTTGTCTTGGCTAAAGGTGTATTAATCTTATTTATCTTTTCAAAGATCCACTTTTCGGTTGTGTTGATTTTTTTCTATTGATTTCCAGTTTTCATTTTTATTGATTTTTTTTTTTTTTTTAGGGAGAGATAGAAACATCAATGTGAGAGACATTGGTCAGCTGCCTCCTGCACACCCCCTACTGGGGATCAAACCTGTAACCTGGGTATGTGCCCTGACCAAAAATTGAACTGGGACCTCTCAATCCACTGAGCCATACTGGCTGGGCTAATTTTTATTATTCCTTTACTTCTGATTATTTATTTTTAGCTTCTAGTTTCCTAAAGAGGAAGGCTAGATTATTGATTTAAGATTTTCTACTTTTCTAATACATGCATTCAATGCTACAGATTTTCCTCTAAGCACCACTTCTGCTGCATCCCACAGATTTTGATGTCATATTTTTATTGTCATTTAGTTAATAATATTTTATTTTATTTTTATTTATTATTATTATTTTTTATTAATTTATTTTTGTTACAGATGTTTCTCCTTTTTTCCCCATTGACACCCTCCTCTCCATCCACCCCACCCCGTCCCCAGCTTTGTTGTCCATATCCATCAGTTACGCATACTTGCATATAAGTTCTGTGGTTTATCTCTTCCTTCCCCCCCAACCCCCTCTTCTGAGGGTTGTCAGTCTGTACCCTACTTCCACATCTCTGGGTCTACCCTGTTCCTCAGACTGTTATGTTCATTGTATTCCACAAATAAGTGAGATCATGTGATATTTGTCTTTCTCTGATTGGCTTATTTCACTTTCATAATACTCTCCAGGTCCCTCCATGTCATCTCAAAGGATAAGAGATCTTTCTTTCTTACAACTGCATAGTACTCCATTGTGTATATGTACCACAGCTTTTTTATCCATTCGTCTACTGATGGACACTTGAGCTGTTTCCAGATCTTAGCTATTGTAAATAGTGCTGCTATGAACATGGGGGTACATATATTGTTTCTGATTGGTGTTTCAGGCTTCTGAGGGTATATTCCTAGAAGTGGGATCACTGGGTCAAATGGCAATTCAATTTTTAATTTTTTGAGGTAACACCATACTGTTTTCTACAGTGGCTGCACCAGTCTGCATTCCCACCAGCAGTGTACTAAAGTCCCCTTTTCTCCACACCCTCGCCAGCACTTGTTGTTTGATGATTTGTTGATGGCGGCCATTCTGACAGGTGTGAGCTGATACCTCATTTTTGTTTTAATTTGCATCTCTCTGATGATTAGTGATGTTGAGCATTTCTTCATATGTCTCAGCCCTTTGTATGTCCTGTTTGGAGAAGTGTCTATTTAGTTCCTCTGCCCATTATTTAATTGGGTTCTTTGTCTTCCTTTTGTTGAGTTGTGTGAACACTCTATATATTTTGCAGATTAACCCCTTATCTGCTGTATCATTGGCAATTATGCTCTCCCATACAGTGGGTTTCCTTTCCAATTTGATGGTTGTTTCTTTTGCTGTGCAGAAGCTTTTTAGTTTGATGTAGTTCGATGTGTTCATTTTTTCCTTTGTTTCTGTTGCCTCAGGTGATGTATCAGTGAAGGTTCTGCTGCGTATGATGTCCAAAATTCTGTTGCCTACATTTTCTTCTAGGATTGTTACGGATTCATGAGTCACATTTAATTCTTTTATCCATTTTGAGTTTATTCTTGTGTATGGTGTAAGTTGGTGGTCTAGTTTCATTTTTTTGCATGTAGCTGTCCAATTTTCCCAACACCATTTATTAAAGAGGCTGTCTTTACTCCATTGTATGCTCTTACCACCTTTGTCAAATATTAATTGAGCATAATGTCTTGGGGCAATTTCTAGATTCTCTGTTCTGTTCCACTGGTCTATATGCCTGTTCTTGTGCCAGTACCAGGCTGTTTTGATTACAGTAGCTTTGTAGTATAAGCTGATATCCGGTATTGTGATCCCACCTACTTTGTCCTTCTTTTTCAAGATTGCTGTGGCTATTCGGGGTCTTTTTTGGTTCCATATGAACTTTTGGAGTATTTGTTCTAGTTCTGTAAAATATGTCACTGGTATTTTGATGGGGATTGCATTGAATCTATAGATCACTTGAGTAGTATGGACATTTTAATGATGTTAATTCTTCCAATCCATGAACAAGGTATGTGCTACCACTTTTTTATATCTTCCTCTATTTCTTTTTTCAATGTCCTGTAGTTTTCTGCAAATAGGTCCTTTACTTCTTTGGTTAAGTTTATTCGTAGGTATCTTAATTTTTTTGCCGCAATGGTAAATGGGGTTCTTTTTTTAGTTTCTCTTTCTGTGAGTTCATCACTGGTGTATAAGAATGCCGTCGATTTCTTGATGTTAATTTTGTATCCTGCTACTTTGCCAAATTCATTTATTAAGTCTAGTAGATTTTTTATGGAGTTTTTTATGGGGTTTCTATGTATAATATCATGTCATCTGTGAATAATGACAGTTTCACTTCCTCCTTCCAATTTGGGTCCCTTTTATTTTTTCTTCATGTCTGATTGTGTGGCTAAGACTTCTAGTACTATGTTAAATAAGAGTGGCGAAAGTGGGCATCACTGTCTTGTTCCTGTTCTTAAGGGAAATGTTTTTAGTTTTTGGCTATTGAGTATGATGTTGGCTGTAGGTCTTTCATATGTGGCCTTTATTATGTCGAGATATGATCCCTCTATTCCCACATTGCTGAGCGTTTTAATCAGAAATAGTGCTGGATTTTGTCAAATGCTTTTTCAGCGTCTATTGATATGATCATGTGGTTTTTATCTTTCATTTTGTTTATGTGGTGTATCACATTTATTGATTTGCGAATATTGAACCAGCCTTGCATCCCTGGGATGAATCCCACTTGGTCATGGTGAATAATTTTTTTGATGTATTGCTGTATCTGATTTGCTAGTATTTTGTTCCGGATTTTGGCATCTATGTTCATCAGGGATATTGGCCTGTAGTTTTCTTTCTTTGTAGTGTCTTTTTCTGGTTTTGGAATTAGAATTATGCTGGCCTCATTAAACGAGTTTGGAAGTCTTCCTTCTTCTTGAATTTTTAGAAATAGTTTGAGGAGAATGGGTGTTAGTTCTTCTTTGAATGTTCCGTAAAACTCCCCCGTGAAGCCGTCCGGGCCTGGGCTTTTGTTTGCTGGGAGAGTCTTGATTACATCTTCAGTTTCCTTAGTTGTTATTGGTCTGTTGAAGTTTTTTATCTCTTCCCGGTCCAGTTTTGGGAGACTATGTGTTTCTAGAAATTTGTCCATTTCGCTTATATTGTCAAATTTGTTGCCATATAAATGTTTATAGTATTTGTGAATGATCCTTTGTATTTCTGTGGTGTCGGTTGTTACTTCTCCTCTTTCATTTCTGATTTTGTGTATTTGGGTTCTCTCTCTTTGTTTCTTGGTGAGTCTAGCTAGGGGTCTATCAATCTTGTTTATCTTTTCAAAAAACCAGCTCTTTGTTTCATTGATCCTTTGAATTGTTTTTCTGGTCTCTATGTCATTTATTTCTGCTCTGATCTTTGCTATTTCCTTCCTTCTACTTGCTCTGGGGTTTTCTTTTTGTTTGCTTTCTAGTTCTTTAAGTTGTGAGGTTAGATAGTCTGTTAGAAATTTTTCTTGTTTCTTGAGGTAGGCCTGTAGTGCTATGAACTTCCCTCTCAGAACTGCTTTCACTGTATCCCATAGATTTTGTGTTGTTGTGTGTTCATTTTCATTGGTTTCCAGGAAGTTTTTAATTACTTCCTTGATCTCCTAGGTATCCCGTTCATTGTTTAATAACATGCTATTTAGCCTCCATGTGTTCAAATGTCTTTGCATGTTTTTGTTACAATTGATTTTTAGTTTCATGCCATTGTGATCTGAGAAGATGCTTGATATGATTTCAATCTTCTTGAACTTGTAGAGACTTCGTTTGTGTCCTAACATGTGGTCTATCTTTGAGAATGTCCCATGTGCACTTGAGAAGAACGTGAATTTTGTAGTTTTGGAGTATAATTCTCTGTAGATATCTATTAAATCCATTTGGTCTAGTGCTTCATTTAGAGTCTCTGTTTCCTTGTTAATTTTTTGTCCAGAGGATCTATCCAGTGATGTCAGCAGGGTGTTGAAGTCCCTGGCTATGATTGTATATCTGTCGATTTCTCCTTTGAAGTTTTCCAGAAGATTTGTAATATATTTTGGTGCTCTTATATTGGGTGCATATATGTTTACCAAGGTTATATCTTCCTGTTGGATAGATCCTTTCAATATTATGTAGTGACCTTCTTTGTCTCTAGTTATGGCCTTCATTTTGAAATCTATTTTATCAGATATGAGTATTGCTACTCCAGCTCTTTTTTCCTTTCCGTTTGCTTGGAAGATTTTTTTCCATCCCTTCACTTTCAACCTATGTCAGTCTTTTGTTGTGATGTGAGTCTCTTGTAAACAACCTATATATGAGTCATGCTTTCTTATCCAATCAGCTACTCTGTGTCTTGATCGGAGCATTCAATCCATTTATATTTAAGGTGATTATTGATATGTACTTATTTATTGCCATTTTTGTTTAGTGTGGTTCTGTTTTCCTTCCTATTTCTTCTACTAATTACAGCAGTACTTTTAACATTTCTTGCAGTGCTGGTTTGGTGCTAATGTATTCCCTTAGCCTTTTTTTGTCTGGGAAGCTCTTTATTTGACCTTCTATTTTGAATGATAGCCTTGCTGCGTAGAGCAGTCTTGGATTCAGATCCTTGTTTTTCATTGCCTTGATTACTTCATGCCATTCCCTTCTGGCCTGTAGTGTTTGTGTTGAGAAGTCATCTGATAGCTTTATGGGGGTTCCTTTGTAGGTAACCTGTTGCTTATCTCTTGCTGCCTTTAGTATTCTCTCTTTGTCTTTAATTTTTGGCATTTTAATTACTGTGTGTCTTGTTGTGGGCTTGTTTGGGTTCTTCTTACTTTGGGCTCTCTGAGCTTCTTGAACTTGAAAGCCTTCTTCTTTCACCAAATTAGGGAAGTTTTCTGTCACTATTTTTTCAAATATATTTTCTAACCCTTGCTCATTGTCTTCTTCTTTGAGGACTCCTATGATGCGAATATTATTACCTTTCATATTGTCCCACAGTTCTCTTAAGCTGTCTTCCTGTTTTTTAATTGTTTTTTCCTTTTGTTTTTCTGATTGGTTGATTTTTTTTCTACCTTGTCTTTTAATTCACCTGTCCAGTCGTCAGCTTCCTCTACTCTGCTGTTTAGTCTTTCCAATGTTTTTTTGTTTTTTTTTTTATCCTCATCCGAGGACATTTTTACATTTATCTTCAGATAGAGCAGGAGGGGAAGATGGGGGAAGAGAGAGAGAGAAACATCGATGTGAGAGAGACACATCGAGTGTTCGCCACCCACACGACCCCACCCGGGGCCGGGGACAACCTGCAACTGTGGTACGTGCCCTCAGCGGGAACGGAACCCGAGACTCTCCGGTCCGCGGGTGAGGCTCTAACCTCTGAGACAAACCAGCCAGGGCTCCAGTGTGTTCTTTATTTCTGCTATGTCATTCTTTATTTCTTCTTGGTGCTTCTTGATTTTCATTTGGTTGATTTTCAATATTTCTATGTCTTTACTCATGGTGTTGATGTCCTCATTCATGCTTTTGTTCTTTCTCAAGATCATGGCTCTGAATTCTAGCTCTGTTAACTTGCTTAACTGCATTTCATTTATCTCATTTTCAGTAGAGGTCACCATTTTGGCTATCTCAGTGCGTTTTGGAGCCTGCCAAATTTTCCTTGTGGATGTTGGTGTTCTGTTGTTTGTGGCTCCTTCTACTGGGTTTGGAGTGTGTGAGAACCCATGTTAAACACCACTGTCAAGTTTTTCTTTCCTGAGTAGATTTTGAAGCCCAGGAAGGTTCAGTTATCCTCTAGCTTTTTGCCTAGTGGTTATTAGTCGGGGTTACTTGAAGAGCCTTGGGTTCTCAGTTGAATGAAAACCTCCCTCAGGTGTTTAGCATAAGAGAATTTCACAAGGATGGGGCAGATGCTGGTAGTTAATTAGCCTCAATTTGCGTTTTAATGCCTCACCTGGGTGTGGCTGAATTTCCGAAGGAGGGGCTGCCGCCTCTCCCCAGAGCCCTGGGAAGGAGTAAGATGGCCACCGTCCTGTGTGGCAGCAACTCAGCAAAAGCTCTGAGCACCCTCCAAATCCCGAGTGTCCCCACACAGTCCAGTCCAGTCCGCCCTCCCCCTGCCAGAGCCCAAGGTGAGTGGCTGTGGCTATTTTAGCGCTATTTTAGCGCTCCACAGCCCTTTGCGCTGTGGAGTGGGCTTGGGAATTCAACCCGAGGGCGCTGCTCATAGCTAAGACCCCTGCTGTCCGTGGGCTCCCAGCCCCCCTCTGGCGCCTTCTAAATTCTACCAAGATCAATTCCGTGTCCCTGGTTATGTGGTCCTCGCAAGCTGCTTTTCTGTTGCTTTTTCCTGACGATTTGTCTTTATTTTAGTTGTAATTCCAGTTTGGTCCTGGGAGATGGTCTGTGTAGCTTCCATTCGCTCCGTCGCCATTTTGGAATCCTAGTTAATAATATTTTTAAGTTTCTTTTGAGCTTTCTTCTTTGTCCCATGTGTAATGTAAATGTGTGTTACTTACTCTCTAGCCTTTAAGGGATTTTTTAGCTGTCTTTCTGTTAATTGATTTCTAGTTTAACTCTATTGTGGTCTGAGAGTAGATGTTACATATTTCTATTCTTTAAAAATTTTTTAGGTGTGTTTTATGGCCCAAAATATGGTCTGTCTTTGTCAGTTTTCCATGTATGCCTGAGAACAATGTATATTCTGCTGTTCAGTTCAAGTATGTACTTACTGATTTCTGCCTGCTGGATTTGTCCATTTTTTTGATAGAGGAGTATTAATATCCAGCTATACGAGCGGATTCATTTATTTTTCTTTGCAGTTCTATCAGTTTTTGTCTCGTGTATTTTGATGCTCTATTGTTAGGCACATACACATTATGAGTTGTTGTATCTTCTGGCGGTATTGACAGCCTTTATAATTACATAATTATATAATGTTACTTTTTATTCCTGATAATCTTTCCTTTCTCTGAAATCTGTTCTGTCGGAAATTAATATAACTATTCTTACTTTGTTTCCATTAGTGCTAGCATGGTATATCTTTCTCCATCCACTGATTATTAATCATTATGTATCTTTATGTTAAAAGTGGGTTTCTCGTAGATAATAAACAATCTATAGTTGAGTTTTGTTTTTTGATCTGCTCTCTTAATTTCTTTCTTTCTTTTGTTGTATTTAGACCAGTTATGTATAAGGTGATTGTTGATACAGTTGGATTAATATCTTCTAGTTTGAATTTAGTTAATTGATATGCCTGGGTGTAGTTTTTTTGGCATTTATCTTTCCTAGTATGCTCAGAGCTTCCTTGATCTGTGTGGTGTGTTTTCTGACATTAATTTGGGGGAAATTCCTAGTTATTATTGCTTCAAATATTGCCTGGCTGCCCCCTGCCCTCCCTTCATTCCCCCTCCCTACCCTCATCCTTCTTTCTTTCCTTTTGGTATTCCCATTATACCTTTGTTATACCTTTTGTATTTGTCCCATGGTTCTTGGATATAGTGTGCTTCTCAGTCTTCTTTCTCTTTGCTTTTAATATTTAGAAGTTTTTATTTTTATATCCTCAAGCTCTGAGATACTTTCTAGAGAAGGAATTATGGTCTGGGCCCTGGCCAGATAGCTCAGTTGCTTAGAGCATTGTGCCGTTACGCCAAGGCTGTGGGTTTGATCCCAGGGTCAGGGCACATGCTAAAATCAGGCAATGAATGCATAAATAAGTGGAACAGCAAAACGACGTTTCTCTCTCTTTCTCTTTTCCTGTTTCTCTCTCTGTCTCTCCCCTCCTTCCTCTCTTAAATCAATAAATAAAACATTTAAGAAAATGAATTATGCTATGGTAACCCCAGCAGCTATGCCCAGTCTACTAATGAGCACATCAAAGCAATTTTTTATTCCTGTTACAGTGTTTTTGATCTCAAGCATTCCTTTTTTATTCTTTCTTAGAATTTCTTTCTCTCTGCTTACATTACCCATCTGTTCTTGCATGCTGGCTGCTTTTTACATTAAAATCCTTAACCTGTTAATCATAGTTTTAAAAATTCCTGCTCTGATAACACTAGCAATCCTGCCATAGAACCTGCCTCTGGTTCTGATGTTTGTTCATTCTTTTCAAACTGTATTATCCTTTAGTATGCCTCATAATTTTTTGTTGAAAGACGATATGCTGTCCTGGATAAAAGAAACTGTGGTAAATAGGCCTTTAGTAATGTAGTGGTAAGGCATGGAGAGAGGGGAAGCATTCTGTAGTTCTGTGATTAGTTTTCAGTCTTTTGATTAGCCTGTGCCCCTGGACTGAATTTCACAAGTGATTCTCGCTATCCCCCCACCCTTAGGTGGGATAGGATGCTCTTGTGTGTGTGTGTCATGGGATGGGGAGGGGGTATATCCCTTCCCCAGGGACTTTAGGCTGTGATATAACCCCAGCAGGTTATGCTCTCATATTTACTGTGAAGACCTTTTAGAGCTCCTGGAGGTAAAACTCAAAAAAGTTTGAGGTCTCCCTTATGACTCAGTCTCTTGGAGTTTTTCTCTCTCAGACTTGTCCACACTGAGCCTTCAGCAATTTGTTGATTATACTTGAGGTTTTCCTACCCTGATACTAGTTCCCTACTCTGATACTGGTTCCCATGGAGATTTCTGCTGGGGTATATTGTGATTCTCTGTATCTATCTGCCTGCCTCTCCAGTCTTTGGCCAATGGTTTGCCCTCTGATCTTCAGTGGATCTTAGAAGAGCTGTTGATTTGAGTTTCTTCAGCCTTTTACCTGATAGGATTGAATGAAGACTTCTAAGTTCCTTACATGCTGAACCAGAATCCAGAAGTGCTAATATAGGCATTTAATGCTGTAAATTTTGTTCCAAGCACCACTTACGAAATTTGATATGTTAAATTTTTATTTATTCGAACAATACCTTGTGATTTCCTTTTGATTTCTTCTTCGACCAGTAGGTTACTTAGAAGTGTGTTATTTACTTTTCAAATATTTGGTGATTTTTCACATATTTTCTTGTAGTGTCTAATTTAATATCTTTGTATTATATAATTCCTTTTAAAACTTCTGAGATTAAAAACAATGACACAAACGGATTATCTTGTTTAATGTCCTCTGTGCTTTTCAAAAGAACGTGTTCATTTTCCTCTTGTGTGAAGTTTTTCTATGTCATTTAGGTCAAGTTGATTGCTATTTTTTAAGTTCTCTATATCCTTAATGATTTTGTTTTGTCTACTTGTTCAGTCAGTTACTGAGAAGAGGTTATGTAATTATGGGTTTTGCTATTTCACCATTTTCTGTATCTCTCAGTTTTTACTTCATTTATTTCAAAAATCTCTTATTAGGTGCAGTAACATACAGGATTTGTATATCCTTGTGATGAATAGACCTCTTTATCTGGGTAATATTTCTTGTCTGAAATTTACGTTGTCTGATTAATATTTTAAATTCAGCTTTATGTAGATTTATTACTAGATTTATATTTATTTCCCATGTTTTTACTTTTTATATTTTTGTCTTTTATATAAAATGGGTTTCTTGTAGGCAGCATATAGTCTTGAGTTTCTTTTTTTAATGTTATAATTACTGTCGTACAATAGGGTGTTTAGGTAATTTACACATAATGTGATTATTGATATAATTGTATTTAAATTTGTCATTTGCTAATTCTTTAAAAATTTTTAAATTGAATTTATTGGGTTTACATTGGTTAATAAAATTATATAGGTTTAAGGTGTACAATTCTAAAATATATCACCTATATAATGTATTGTGTGTTCACCACCCCAAGTCATATGCTAATTCTTTTTTATTTGCCCATTTCTCATCTACTTTTTTCTTTTATTTATTGAATATTTTTATGGTTTTATTTAGGCTGATTAGTAATCATTCCTTGTATTATTTTATTGGGTTGCTTTAGGCTTTATAGTATACATCTTTAATACGTCATTCTGCCTTCACGTGATATTATACCATTTTCAGGTATTGTATAAGAACCATGTAGCTATATACTTCCATTCCTACCCTTTTGGCTTTTGTGCTATTTTTGTCATATTTTAATTTTTTGCCAATTTTATGTCTCAAAATTAGTATTTTTGTGTTAAATCATCAATTAACTTATAAAGATATTCAAATAATTTAAAAGTCTTTATATTTACTCCTGTAAATACTGTTTCCAGTGCTCTTGATTACTTTGTGTAGATCCACGTTTCCTTCGTTGTTTTCCTTCAGCCTAGAATACAGTCTTGAGCATTTATTCTAATGTGCTTTTTTTTTTTTAATCTGAGAAGCGATTATTTTGCTTTTGTTTTTGCAAGTTATATGAGCTCACTATAGAATTCTAGGTTAATGTTTTTTGGGTTTTTTTTAGTACTTTAAAGATTTTTCTCTTCTGTTTTCTAGCATACATTGTTTGCATGAGAAATCTATTTTCATCCTTATCTTTGTTTCTTAGCATATAAGGCATCTTTTAAAAAATTTTAACCCCCTGACTGTGTCTCTTTATTGTTGGTTTTTAGTGATAACCAGTTTGATTATGATGTGAATTCATGGAGTCTTCTTCATGTTTCTTGGGTTAATGACCTGTGGGTCACAACCCCTTTGAGGGTCGAATGACCCTTTCACAGGGGTCGCCTAAGACATAACAGTAGCAAAATTACAGTTATGAAGTAGCAATGAAAATAATTTTATGGTTGGAGGTCACCACAACATGAGGAACTGTATTAAAGGGTCACGACATTAGGAAGGTTGATAACCACTGGGTTAGTTGATCTGTAGGTTTATGGTTTTCACTAAATTTTGTAATTTTTCTGCTGTTCCCCTCCCCCTACTTCTTTTTGTATTCCAGTAACAAGCAAATGAGGCTGTTCAACAGCTTATTGGACCCTCCCCTTCTACCCTACTCCCCACCTTCTGAAAGTCTTTTTCTGCTTCTTGTTTGATAGTTTATATGCTGTGTTCTTAGAATTGGGTTAGTGAAAAATGTGGCTTTTATGAGACACTTGAATAGCACACAGTTTTAAAAAGCCAGCATTATTATGTTTCATCATGGTTGTTTCTCTTCCCTCTGTCTCCTCCCAAATGTTGATACAGAGCCTTGTAGAGTACTATAAGGACTTAAAAAACAAACAAACAAAAACTCAACTGTTATTTCTTTGGTTACCTATTATAAAGTCATTGTTGAATTTTTAGTCTAATTTAAAATTTTTGTTTAAAGTAGGAAATACTTTTTTGTTTCTAATTAATAGTATATTGATAGTGTATCTTATCTGAAGACTAATAACTGTAGTTAGTCACGAAACAAAAAGCATACATATTCTAAATGTCTATTTTAAAGAATTCATTAAGTTACCTGTATGTCACAATGTAGATGAAAATATTTTTAGAGACTCTCAGTATGGCCACATATCCACTTTTATTTCTAGTGGAAAGAAAAAAGGCCATATTTTATTCAGTTGAATAACAGTTGAAATAGTTTGCATTTTTATGGGTCAATTTACATGAAAAATGTGTAATTTTAAGCACTATAGTTTATCTCAGAGCAGTGAGATACCCATATTATGAGTTGTTTAGGTTGTGAAACTGAGGAAACAACAGATTTGTGATGTTAGGCATATTGATTGTGTCTCTTTTAGCCTTTCCCCACTACTGTCTTCTTTTCCTTCTTTCTACACCTTCTTGATTTTGAGTTGATTATATGTTTATAATGGAGTTCCACAGTGCCATATTATTTAAACAACATATTATGGAACAAATACTCTTAACTTACAAATATGGAGTTAAGGTCTGTCTTTCTTTGAGTAAAACTTATATAGCCTTTTTTTTTCCTTTTAATTAAGTATAACTTTTTAACTGTTAGACTCTTTGAGCTAAAATTTCTTTTTAAAAAATGTTTTTATTGATTTTTTTTTTTTCCAGAGAGAGAGGAAAGGAGAGAGAGATAGAAATATCTATGTGAGAGAGATACATCGATCTGCTACCTCCTCCATGTCCCCTACTGGGGATGGAGCCCCAAACCTGGGCATGTGCCCTGACCGGGAATTGAATGGGGGGGCCTCTCAGTCCATGGGACAATGCTCAATCCTCTGAGCCAAACCGGGATAGCCCTGGCAGGGTGTCTCAGTTGGTTGGAGCATCATCCCATACACCAAAAGATTGCAGGTTTGATTCCCAGTCAGGGCACATAACCTAGGTTGCCTGTTCCATCCCCAGTCAGTTGGGCGCTTACGGGAGGCAACCCATCAATGCTTCTCTCTCACATTGATGTTTCTCTCTCTCCTCTCTCTTTCACTCTCTTCCTCTTTCTCACTCTCTCCTTCCTTTCCTTTCTCTCTTAAAAATTCAATAAAAACATATCCTTGGGTGAGGATTTTTTAAAAAAAATCTGTGATATCTTTTGAAACTTGAAAGTTTTTTTTTAATAAAATGATATGTTATAAGGCATATAATAAGTACTACCTAATCACTATATTGTACACGTGAAACTAATATAATATTGTATATTAACTGTAATTGAAAAACATTTTTAAATGTTAGTTTTATTTAATAGGACTTTTGTCACTGAAATTTGTTTAATTTTTATTCATTGCTTTCTTTGTAATACCTTTTCTTCCAAATGTCATGTTTTCCTTAGATTTATGGGTATATTTATACTCCAGGGGTAAACAAGGATGTTCTGTTAAATGAATGGGAGAATTTACCAACTTTGATTTAGATTACTATGTGGAAGCAAATAATATATTCTATTTTTGGTACCCCACCCAATTTTCTCTCCTTTCCTTATTTGATGCATGGAGAACGTATTGAACATGAATGAAGAAATACTGTGTTTTCTTTAGATGACTTTTAAACTTCTCTAGGGGTCATATATGAGTGGGATGAAGAACCTCAGGATCAATTCAAGTTATTGGTGAAAATTATTTGAGAAGTGAAGTGGGTGGTGTTAATATTTTATGAAATAATCCATGAAGTTTAACCATTGTTAAATGAGAGTGTGTTTTTTCCTGCAGTTTACATCAAACCCTTTGTTAGAATACTAATTATAGTTTGTTTTTATGAGATAATGTCTTGTATGTGATGGTGAAAATCTGTTACTAGCAGTGAGATGATGGAGGGTGGTGGAAGCACCAGGAAACAATAGCAGAAAAGTAGTAGTGAAGAATATTTGATTTTCAAAACATTTGAAGTATTCTCTTATTTTTCTTTCTGAACATTGATTTTGCTAAAAATGCCAACTATTTTGAAACCATATTTTACTGTCACTTTCTGATTTTTCAAATTTACGTGGTGGTAAATGTGAGAAATTTCCATTTTGTGTATTTTTAGAGTTTTTCATTTATACTGCATCAGAGATTTCACATATATGTATTAGATGAATATTTAATTTATTCAACAGACATTTAGGGCTGTTTATATTCTAGGTACTTATTGAACTTAGCAATAGCAACAAAAATTCCAGACCCTATGGACCATACACACCTTTCATTTTGAAGCATGTTAGTTAGTTAATATACATCTGGTATAACACATTTTCTCATTTTCATAGTCATTTAATTTGCTGTTATTTGCACATAACTTGTATTAGAATGATTATTAAAAACTGGAAACTAATTGTTTAAACAAATCTTTATTTTGTTTTCCCTAACATATCTAGATCAAGGGGGTGATTGAGAATCAATTTTAGGGTAAAATAATACCTTTAAATTTTAAAAATCTTAACTGCACAATATAACTGTTTTCTCACCTTAGTACTTGGAAGAAATAATTTCTGTTAGATAATCTTTCTTTTTGAAAAGCAGCCTTCACCTGAATTTTAAAATTCTTTCTCTAACCTGTGCTAACAATCCTTATAATCTCATGGATATATTCCTCTAATCAGTTTGTAATATTTCACTTCTAGTTGTTGCCTTCCTGTGCTGAGCAATAAAGCTGATTTTAATTTCAGGTGTAGGAAGTAGTATGTTCTTGTTGAAAATGCTGTTGCTTGAGAAACAAATACCTTCAGTATTATTTACAGTTTCAAAGCATAAATGTGACTGATACGTATTTTTACTAATTGCTTCAGTTTGATGCTCAAACAGCCATAGTATAAGTTATCTACATTTTTAAAACTAGTATTTGTAACAGACTCTAAAGTAGTTGTTTTTACATAATTTGCTTAGGTGGACTGACATTTTTTATAATGGAAACTTGCATATGTTTATCTTACAAGTCCAATAATTATTTGTTATTAATGTTCCATCATTTTGTATCTGTAGCAAAATTATAATCAGTTTTTTTCCTTTTATTTCCTTTCTTAATGAAAATGTTAAGACTTATACAAGCACTAGCAGCAACTCTATATCTGGATCATTGAAGCGCTTGGAAGATACTGCAGCACGATTTACAAATGCAAATTTCCAGGAAGTTTCTGCGCATACAACTAGTGGAAAAGATGTTTCAGAGGCTAGAGGGTCAGAGGGCAAAGGGAAGAAATCTTCAACTCACAGCTCAGGTCAAAGGGGAAGAAAGCCTGGTGGAAGAAATCCAGGAACGACTGTGTCAGCAGCTAGTCCTTTCCAGCAAGGTATTAATTATAATGTTTTAGTTAAAATATTTATTCTTATGATCAATAGTAGTTAAGTTTTATAAAATATATATATTTTTATAACTAATGGATCATTGGAAATTATTTTATGATTAATTGCTATAGTAAAATTACTTCCAAGACTAGTGTTCTTTGTTAAAATGTTTTTGAGGACTTTTGCTTTTTTTTTAATGTTATATGACATGTCCTTCCAAAGTTGAACTGTAATTTTAATGTTTAAATAGATATGGAATAAAGTTTAAGTTTGGGGAGAAAAAAACAACAAGAAAAACTGGAGTTTTCCTTTTTGCTCTATAAAACAGTTCTTTTTTATAAATTGTTTTTATTTACCTTTCATAATTATACACTAGAATAGTTAAGGTATATTTTTAGTAAGTAACAAGTGCTGGATAATTTTTTGGGGATCTAAATAGTTCTCAGGAAATAGTAGTTGTTGATTATTAATGCATTTATTATAAAGCTTGATGTTTAAAGTAGAATTTTGCTCAGCCTACATATCTTTTGGTAAGGTTGCTATATTTACAGCATGTCCAGTTGATAAATAATGTGTTGTTTAACTGAAATTTAAAATTAATTGTGTTTTACATGGCAACCCTCTTTTATGGAAAACAGAGTAACTTAGCTAAACTTTAGAATACATTAGCCCTATGTTCTAGGTTTTAACTTTGTGTAATTTTTTAAATGAACATAATTTTTTTGAGAACTGTGTTAAAAGTACTTATAAATATATTAGTAAAGTATACAGTAAATGCCCCCCCCTTTATTTGCCCCCTAGGAGTAATTGAGGGGGAAAAATAGTCCTTTTCTTTACTCCATTTAAACTTTTGCTAATAATAAAAATTGTATCTAAAATGTACCAGGATATAATTTGAATATGTAGAGAAATTGCTTAGTCTCCTGACCTTATTAAACACTGTTCATATATTTTAAGCCAATAGTTATTTTGGGTTTCAAGATCTTCAAGTAATATATAAATATATGTGTGTGTGTGTGTGTATGTGTGTATGTGTGTGTGTACACACATGTATGTATATATATATAGCCTTACAATACAAAAGTAGACAAATAGAAAAGAAATAAAATGCCAAAATTGTTGTTTTAATAAGTTTTTCTTTTTATGCCATTGTGGAAAAGAAATACTAAAACCTTAATTTTTAATGTAACTTCATTCACATTTTTAATGTGATATTAGCAGAATTCAGTCATCTCTTCTCTACAATTAAGACCTTATTTTCCACTGTTAAAATTGTATTTTTGAGTTTTTAATGTCTTTGAAGTACTAATTCATTTAGAAAAGGAATCTCTCATTTTCTTAAATTCCACAGCATTGAGTCTTTTCCTGCCTCTGTTAAGACATGGTAGCGAATATGTTATTATTTTTTTTTTTTTCATATCTGAGGTAATAGTCTATAAAAGTTTTAAAAGTTGAAATATAAAGATAGGGTATTTAAAATAATTGGTTTTATTTTTTCATTGCAGGTAATATGTACATTTTAGAAAATACACATTTAAAGTATTGGGTTATACTAAATATTTTAAAGTATTTGCTACACTGTAGTGAGCTTTAAACACCAGCTGTAAAAACAAAAATGTGTAGAAAAAAAGACAGATGACAGATCAGAATGGATAATAAAGAACTTCTTTATAGTTGCTAATTAAGTGGCAAACTGCAGTTATCCTTAAATGATTGATGTAATGTAAATAGCTTCTTAATATGTATGGTTTTATATATAGACATAACCTGAAAATGCTTAACATGGGAACACATATTTTTATAAATGCATAAAACAGATACCGTGTTGAAAGAGTTAAATTTTAAACTATTAATGTTCTTTATAAATAAGCCATTTCAGAAGATTTTAAAATAAAAATATAAAAACCTTGATACTTTAGTTAAAAAGAAATTCTTGTGTGTGAGAAAAATATATCTTTGTAAATATTTAGGTGGATTTATGTATGATTACTTATGAATGTTCTCTACAATAAAATTTAACACTTAGCTTGAAATTTCCTTTCCACTCCAATAAAACACTTTATTTTGAGCTTTTGTTTCTAAATCCATTAGTTAAAATATGATATAGTTTAGTTTTATGAAACATATGTGGTCACAACTAAGTCTGCTTATTTTATTTGGCAAGCATGAAGAGAGGGTTTGGTGAAATGGGATGATGAACCAAACTGTTGTTTCATCCCAATCGTATTATTTTTCTACCAGGTTAATAAGAACCTGAGGTTCTTATAGCTCATAATGAAGTGTGGGGCTACTAAAGTTCTTTACCTAAGGAGTATAGAAAGAATAAGCAGTTGTGAAAGAGATTCATGAGATGAGCCTCTCCTATGACTTTACTTTCAGAAAAACAATAGCAGAATGTTAGTGGCTGGTTTCTTTTCTTTATGCTGCTCCATGAGAAGTGGACTGAGAATGTAAGGTATATAGATTAGATTCTGTGTGATTATTATTATTGATTAAATCTGTGTTTTGGTGGGGTAGCTTTAACTGAATTACAACATTCATCAACATTATCTAGAAGTAAAAACTCAGAACTTACAACCTAAGGAATATCTTTTGGTTCTTATTGTATGTTGGGAACATTTATAATCATATATATCTTCAGTAATTGAAAAAGAAGGAAGTTCCCCTAGCCATTCAGAGTCCAACTGTAGTCTTGTCAAAGTCTCCTTGAGACTTTGCTATTCTTCAGTCCTTCCTCAAGTATACACATATTTGGGGGAGAATTGAGGAATGCAGCCATGGTATAAAGTAGGTTAAATAAAGCACATCTTAATCTTGGTAATTGTGTAAGTAACGATTTGTGATTCAATTTAATAACTATAAAATGACACGTATTTTTTTAAAGATAATTTTATGGGTAAACTTATTTTCAGTAATAACCCTTTTTAAAATCTACCTTTGTTACATAAGTTGATGTGTCCTAGGTTTTATAGTAATTTTTTTTCACCCTCTTTTTTTGATAATTGTGTCATTTCTACTGCTTTGTGGGAACTTTTGCATCCAATTTTTTTCTTTTCCTATTCCCTCCCCCCACCCCCTTTCTTTTTCTTTTCTTTCTTTTTTTCTTTTTTTTTTTTTTACTACAGGTAGTTTTTCAGGAACTCCAGGCAGTGTAAAATCATCTTCGGGAAGTTCAGTACAGTCTCCCCAGGATTTCTTGAGCTTTACAGACTCAGATCTACGTAATGACAGTTATATTCACTCCCAACAGTCATCATCAACCAAAGATGTACATAAAGGAGAGTCTGGAAGCCAGGAAGGGGGGGTAAATAGTTTTAGTTCCATAATTGGTCTCCCTTCGACCTCAGCTGTTATTTCACAGCCTAAAAACTTTGAAAACTCACCTGGAGATTTGGGTAATTCCAGCCTTCCTACAGCAGGATATAAGCGGGCTCAAACATCTGGCATAGAAGAAGAAACTGTAAAGGAAAAGAAAAGAAAAGGAAATAAGCAAAGTAAGCATGGGCCTGGTAGACCCAAAGGAAACAAAAATCAAGAGAATGTTTCTCATCTCTCAGTTTCTTCTGCTTCACCAACATCATCTGTAGCATCAGCTGCAGGAAGTATAACAAGCTCTAGTCTTCAGAAATCTCCTACATTGCTCAGGAATGGAAGTTTACAAAGTCTTAGTGTTGGCTCATCTCCAGTTGGTTCAGGTAGGGATTTGCCCATTGTTTTTCTCCCTTCCACCACCGCCACTCTTCCATTACTTCAAAAAGTAAATTAACTTTAAACTATTGTTATGATAATATTTGAGTTGCTAAGTAACATTTAATTATCTTAATGAAAAAATGTGTTATGATCTTAGAAAGACAATTTGGTGTTTGGAAAAGATGTTTGGTACTAATCTGATACTACCTAACTAAATATAGGCTAAATAGTTTATTGGTCATTTTTTATGAAACACCTAGAATTCATTTCCCATTTTTGTTTCTCCTTCTTTAAAAAATTTATCTTTGTTGTTGAAAGTATTACCAATGTGCCCCCTGTTCTCCCCTATTGACTCCCTCCTCCCCACTTTTCCCCTTCCCCCACCTTCACCACACTATTGTCTGTATTCACTGGTTATTTTTAAAACCAGCTCAGCTGGTGTGGCTGAGTTGGTTGAGCGTTGTCTCATGCACCAAAAGGTGGATAGTTCAATTCTTGGTCAGGGCATGGTCAGGGCACATGCGGGGCTCAATCCCCAGTGTGGGGCATGCAGGAGGCAGCCAATTGATGTTTCTTTCTCACATCTCTCTTCTTCTCCCTCTCAAATCAATAAAAACATACATTTGAGGTGTGACAGTTTTTGCACTCTATTTTTGATTGGTATTTGCTTTTGAGCTTTCTTTCTCTAAATTTCAGCCTTCATTTTCTCAATAATTCCCCACACAAATTCTACTTTAATTTCTCCCTCTAGAATATTTTTCAATCAGTGATAACTGATTTACATTTATGGATTTTAACAATCACAGTTCAGGAAATATATGAAATGATTTATATTCTTTTTGTTTTCCAGTATGTTTAACAGTTTTTACTGTTATCTTATTTATATATGAGTGAATTTATATATTTAGTTATTCACACCATCGGGATGCTTCTTTAACAAGTGTATTTATATTATGAATATTATTTTCAATTTTTTAAAAACTTTAAGATGCATCTTTTTAGACAGAAACTTAACAGTTTAGATATTAGTTAAATGTCCACATTTATATTTTAAATTGCATCTTGAATTTAAGGTAAATGATTTTAAATGTGTTGATTGTAAACCTTGTTCTTTTGGTTGTAGAAATGAGGAAATTTGGGCTAAAATAAACTATTATGGATTTTATCAGTCCTATTAGTTGGTGGAGAGTATGGCATGGAAAAATAATAAATAAAATTTAATGACAAATGTCCATGCATATTTTATAAATATAGAATATTGGAATTTTATAGTTGTGCAGATAATTTCAGTAAGTAAGCTTAAGAGATATCAGTCTGAGGGAGAAAAGAGCACGTTTAAAGGTCAGATGTGAAAAATAGTAGCTATAACTACCATTTTTCTTCTTTTTTTTTTTTTCAATCCTCATCCAAGGATGTTTTTCCATTGCTTTCTAGACAGAGTGGAAGGGTGAGAGGGAGAGAGAGAAACATTGATGTGAGAAAGACACACTGATTGATTGCCTCCCACATGACCCCTTCCGGGGATCAAACCTGCAACCGACGTATGTGCGTGCCCACTTTGATGGGAAATAGAACCCACGACCCCTCAGTCCGCAGGCCGAAGCTCCAGCTACTGAGCCAAACTGGCCAGGGCACTACCATTTTTTTGTGTGTGCCAGGGTCTGTCAAGTGATTTATAATTATTATCTTATATAATCCTCACAACAGTTTTATGAAGTAAAAACTATTAATGCCTGTTTTACAGCTGATAAAAGTGAGGCTTAAACAGGTAAAATAAGTTGCCTAAGGTCACACACCAGGGATTTCTTTCTGTTTCTCATAGCTAAAGCTAGTTTCAGTGCCTATGGTAGACTTGTTTGACAAGTTTATGAGGGGTGGGTATGTGTGTGTGTGTTTTGTTTTTTTAGAAATGAGTGAAGAGTATGGAAGGATGGTTTCATGAAGCATTAGGGATGGTTCTGGAGCAGGATTTCTCAATCTTAGCACTATTGCCATTTTGATCAGGATATTTTTTGTTGTGCAGTGCTGTCCTGTGCATTGTAGGATGTTTATCAGGATCCCTAGGCCCTATCCTCCAGATGCCTGTAGCATCCAAGACTCCTGCCCCCCCAATCAAAAACTGTTTCCCTTCAGGGGGTAGGGAGCAAATATCTCCCTTGGCTGAGAACCACTGTTTTAGAGGGAGAAAATATATATAAATTGCATTGAGAAATAAGTTCATGAAAATATTTATTTATTTTTTTATTTTTATTTTTTTTTTTATCCTCACCTGAGGACATTTTTTTCATTTTTTGTTCAGATAGAGTGGAAGGGAGAGAGAGAGAGAAACATCGACGTGAAAGGGACACATCGAGTGGCTGTCACCCGCACGACCAACCAGGGCCGGGGACAAACTGCAACCGAAGTACATGCCCTTAGCGGGAACCGAACCCGGGTCTGTCTGGACCGCAGGCCAACGCTCTAACCGCTGAGCCAAACCGGCCAGGGCCATGAAAATATTTAAATATATTGCACACTTGAATATACATTTTATTTATGTAATATGAAGCATGTTGACATTTGAGACCAGCTTATCTTAGCAATTAGCTTTAGCCTGTAGTCAGGAAAAGTAAGTCTAGATAAATTTTCTCAGAAAAAAATGAGTTATTATTCATTTTTTAATAAGAGGCACAGTAATGATATGAGTAACTTAGAAAATTAAGCCTAAGTTTGCTTTTGTGAAAAGGTGATCCTCACTTATTTTCTATACATAGAAGCCTAGTTGGATAATTGGTGAAATTCAGAAATTGTATGTAGATGCCATTTGAAACACATTATTTTCAAATTAATGTAATTAAAACAATTGATTTATATCCCTGAAAAGATATTCCTCCCTGGTACAGATTTAGGGAGATTTTAGGCATGGGAAATAGTGTTCTTTACATAATTATTAATTTCAGAGGGCAGTGTTTGTGGTACATCTGTGAGAGAAAAAGATGAATTTGTATTCCTTTTATCTCACCATTAAGGAAACAAATTTAGGTAGAAATGCCCATAAATATTATTTCCTGAAAATAAATGATTTAAATTTAGACTTCCTGGTTTATTTTCTTAAATTTGTTCTTAAAAAACTTAAACTTATGCTTAAGTTGTTTCTTAAATTTGTATGCCTTGTTAAAGTCAAAGCTATACTAAATGGAATAAGATTCGTTACTTAAAGCTATTTAAGATATAATATATTCTTTAATTTTATACATTTTAATAAAAGTTTTAGGATTAGATCAGAGCACTCTATTATTGATAAACTTAGTACTCAAAAGTCTGTTCTTACCTAGAAGAAGCTGGCTAAATGACATGAATATTTAGAAATTATGCCTTCTTGGCATAAATTAGGCATTCCTAACTGCTGTCGAAACTTAGTATATGTTACACACTGTCTTAAACACTGGACAAGCATCAAGTATTATTTACTCATATAGAAGAAGAAATTGAAGACAGAATTCTCACAGCTCTAAGTCATGGAGCTGTGCATTTTCCTTGATTTCAGACAATTTAAAATTCAAGAGATGTTTTCTGATGAGAGTCTAAAACCACACTAGTATACGTCAGTCATACTTTAAGGAACAGGATCAATGAGAGAGTTTGAGCCAGTAATTTAACTTGCAACAGTAATATCTCCTACCAGCATGAAAATATTAATATTGTCTTTGGACTAATTTTAGATTAAGAAATCATTCCGTAATTGTAAAAGCAGGAAACTGTCTCCCTATATAAATAAGTGGGAAGGAGAAAATATATATTGTGTACCATGTTATCAAGAATTGTTTTTCACCTTGGCCAGTTTGGCTCAGGAGTTAGAGTGTTGGCCCATGGACTGAAGGGTCTCGGGTTCAACTCCCAGTCAAGGGCACAAACCTGGGTTTCAGGTTCTATCCCTGGCCCTAGTCATGGTCGTGCGGGAGGCAGCCAATCAATGTCTGCCCCTCCATCTCTCCCTTCCACTCCACTATCTAAAAATCAGTTGTAAAATATCCTAAGGTGAGGATTCACAACAAAAACAAGAATTGTTTTTTATAGTGACCTTTAAAAAAGATTCATTTTCTGTAATAACAGGTTCATAATTTAGTAATGATGAAAGTGACCTTTGTAAGCACCTGTTGGCTATGATGTTAGACTATCACATGCACTATAATCCTAGCTCCATGAGGTTAGGTGCTATGTTTGTCATGTTCACCACTGTCTGCTCACTGCCAGCACAGCGCTTTGAACTTAATAAACATTAAAATATCTCTTTAAAAAAAAAATGAATGAATACTAATAGTAATCACTGAGAACATATCATGTGGTTAGTAGTATTTTATGTTATTTTGTACTTGCCTTCCAAGTGTTTATAACCAGGTTGCAAGTGAAATTAATTATTTGTAAAGCTTTTCATGTAGTAAGTATTACAGGCCAGTTTAGGATATATAATTAAGTTGCAGAAGATAGAATTTGGATTGTACTTTGGAGTAGACAGAAAAAGAAGGTCAGCAATATTATCAGAAAAGAAAGTATAGGTATATTTAAAAGATAAACCTAATAGAAACAAGAAGCTTGTATTTGTTTGATGGAGATAATATTAATTAAATAGGGCAGACTGAATGGGTTTATAGAGAGTTTAATGCCAGGCTGAAGAAATCAGACTTAATAGGCTAGTAGTCTTTTTCTAGAATAAATATCCAGGACTTAATTCTGGCAACTTACTATTAAAAGAATTTCATGAATGGAAAAAAATACTGCTTCTGTCAGCTTATAATAATAGTAATATCTTATATTTGAGAGCACCTAACAGTTTCTAAAGAACTCTTTATTACCTCATTTGATCCTTGGAACAACCTTGTGAAATAGGCAGGACAGCTACTACTACTGATGTTGTTGTTGTTATTTCTCCTGTTTTACCACAACTAGGATATAAAGTAGAAGTATAAATTAGGTGTTTATGATGTCATTCTCTTAAGACTTGTTGAAATTATAATAGAGTATATGTAGCAAGATATTCTAGGAGTTCCAGATCCAATCAGAATAGCAACCCAGAAAACACCTGTAAACTCCTTGTCTGATGTGGGGTTTGGATTGTAAAATTTGTATTCTAATAAAGTAAAGTACATCCTGATAAATGACATACCATTACCGTGATTTATGCAAAATGGAAAATTAGTGTGTTTAAGTAATGACTAAAGGTTGTAAGTTTTGGTTTATAGATTATCTTAAGCTTTTTTGTTTGTTTTGTTTTTTGATCCTCACCTGAGGACACTTTTTGCATTCATAGAGCGAGAGGGAGGAAAAGAGAGAGAAACATCTATGTGAGAGAGACACATCGATTGGCTGCCACTCACACGACCCCAACCGGGGCCGGGGACAAACTGCAACTGAGGTACGTGCCCTTAGCGGAAACTGAACCCAGGTCTCTCCGGACCGCGGGCTGATGCTCTAACCGCTGAGCCAAACCGGCCAGGGCTATCATAAGCTTTTGATTGAATTCTTTCCTATAGATATTTTTTTGAGTTCTTACCAAGTAGGCATCCAGTCTTTTGAGACATTGAAAATTAGTACAGCATTTGAAAGAGTTTACATGCTGTGTTTGTCCTTTTCCTTTTTCCTATTTATCTCAACCACATTGTGAGAGTTTATGATGTACTAAAGTGAGTCAGGGTAATGTTAGTTAATAACATTATATAAATTTCAGGTGTACAACTTTATAATGCAACATCTGTATATTCCATTGTGTACTGACCCCCAAAGAAAGTTAACATTTTTTTCTTCACAAAAACCAACATCTTGTTATTTTCTCTGAGAAAAATGTGGTATTCATTAAAATGATAAGGAGTTGATGGTTTAACATTAACTTTTTTTCTTTTGGCATACTGTCCTTTGAAGTATATAGTTCCCTGTTTTTAAAATTTTTAGTTGTCCTAGCTTTAATATAATGCCGTACCTTCCTAAGTTAAGATACTTGAAGTCTATTTCAGTGATAGAATTCTCTAGTGGTGATAAATGTTACAGAAGGAGATTCTGGAAAGGCACTCTTGGTTATGATCCTATCTACTTAGTGTTAAAATCTTAAAGATTTCATGGAGAAGACTTATTAATAGAAACATCACCTCAAGAGCAGTTTGTTCTGACAATATCAAGGTTATGAAAGTTTAGCTTGAGCCCATGTAACTATGAAAGGGTTCTTGTTAAATATGTCCCTATTTATGTCTTATCTACCTATGTTATAAAATGAAACTGAGAAGTCTTTCCCTGGTTAAAATATTTTAATTAGGAACAGGTTGACTCTGTAAACAAATAAGGGATACACAAAAGAAGCATTAATCCAATAAACTCACAAGAGTAGAGTTACTAATACAGTATTGTAGGCCAAAGAGTATATACAATTATTGAACATGATTCAAACCTATCTTAATTTTGATTATACTGGGTCATAAATGAAAATCATACATAAAACTGGGTGCTGCTAAAGCAGGAATATACCTTGGCATTTGCTTTCTTAGAAAATTCCGATTCTGTTTTGGTCTTTGATGAGTTGAAAATTTGGACCTATACCATAGCTGTCTATAAAAGTACTAGATCAAAGGCCAGAGTAGCCATATTCCCCCCCCCCCCCCAATTGAGAAAGTTCTTTGGCTATTCTGAATGTTCTTTGATTATTTTTCAGCACCATTCCAAACAGCTATCATTTCTCTATAATGTGCCGTGTTAGTCTCTTCTGTGGCTCTCATTCCCTTCTTAAATCTCACTTTTATTGATTGGATGTGTTAATGAAGCATTAAAGTGTCAAATTCTCCTACTGTGTCTCATTTTTGAGTGTCCCCTGGAAAGGAGTTACATTAAACTGGGCTAAATGTTTGATTTTTTTTTTTTAGCTGCATGGAATGTAAAGGTCTTTTAACATTACAATCATTGCCAGTGAGCGCTGGCTTGCTCTATCTTGCTTTGTCTTATTTCAAGTTATTCAGAGTGTGCCCAAGATTAGGCTCAACTTCTGAGGTAAATATGTGGGTAGTAGACATGTGAGTGATGGTTGCTTGAAAGGCTCTATTGTACACATGGTTCCTAGAGGTCATGCTTTTGGTTTAGTAATATCCAGAAAGTTCCCAGATATCCCTCCTTAAAAAGAATTTGGCCAAGTGTTAGCCACAATGGAATACCAGTTGTTTCCAGGATTAGCAGGGCTGTGAGTCACAACCTTAGTCCTGGTTTTATCAACTGTTTTTGCCTTTCCAGTGTCATACAGAAATTTATTTCCCATTTTCTGAGCAGCTTTGGTTTTAAGTGTTTTATTGCCTCATGTCACCCTCTGCTTGTTCTTATTTGGGTGGAGTAAAGGAATAAGAGTAATGGTTTACTCATTCATTAGCATCATAAAAAATGAAAGGTTACAAGAAAGTGTAGTTTAATGAGTTTTATACTGTTCTAGAAATCATAATGGATTTCTGGTCATATGTAAACTAAATAATTTTCATACTTAAAATGTAATTTCTAATTCACCACAGCATTCAAATGTTTTTGATAAATAGTTCACATCTAATAAATTATATAAAACACATTAGTTTATCACGTTGCCTAACTATGCCTTCTTTTAGTAGTTAATCCATTTATTCTTAGACATTTATTATGTAGATTCATTTGTAAGCCTTTATGTCTTTTCCTCATTCTTTGCACACACATATTCCCACGCTATCCCATTATAATTTGTGAGAATTTCATCATGTTTGGTCCTCCTACCTCTCATGTCCCAATTACTGGCTTATAATTTCTGTTCCCACACTTCTGTTTGCCCTTCTCAGCTAGACTTTTAGGTGAATGTTTTCCTGTTTTCTGGCCTGTTTCTTTTTCTACTCTTGAGTTGCTGGCAACTTCTTTGCTGATTTCCTTTCTCCCTCCCTCCCAACAGAAATTTCCATGCAGTATCGGCATGATGGAGCTTGTCCAACAACTAGTAAGTTGTCGATCTGGGTTGGTAAACCCAGGCTTTTTGACTCCTACTCTAGTGCTTTTTCTAGTGTATTATGCCACCTCTTAAACTCTAAATTTTAATTTTCCAAAATGCAATTTGTTTTTAATTGAATATATTTCTTTCTCATATAAAGATATCTTAATTGCTGCTTTGTTCTGTGTTCAGTATCCATTACAGTCAAATTGTGAACAAATTTTAATTATTGTTTGGCTTTTTAATATGGTGTTTCCATTGCATAATTGTGACTTTTGTCACTAATTAAGTAATATTTTGGTTTCCATCGATCTTGACGTTACTATAATTTTAAAATATTTGTATATTGGCATTATTAGATAGCTTTCTTGCTTAGACTCATACATTTGTTGAGACTATTATACTAAATTCCAGGATATGAGTATATTTGATTGAGTTATATGTTAAAATGAGTTTTTTCTTTATAACAGATATTGTTGAGTGTGACCAAAGGTGGATTTACTTATATAGAATTGCATCTAGGTACTCACTTTTTATAAGAAAGACATTACATAGACCATGAAGTGTCTTTTTAAAAGCGATTTTGCAAAACAAAATAAATAAAAGTGATTTTGCATATGTATTTATTACTAAGGAAATTTGTCATCATTATAATATATCTGACATTTAAATTTAGTAGGTAATATATTGACAAATACAACATTTAGAACGTTATACTATGTAAAAAATGAGCTTGCAGTTTTAATGATTCAGGCAATGATACCTGATAGACTTACTGAGATTTTATCATACTGATTCAGCCTGTGCCTATGTATTTCTTTTGTGTGTTTGAGAATGATCTTAACCTGAAGTCCTTTTTTCCTTACTTAAAAGCTTTCTCAGAGTTGCTGAATGCAATACACAATGGTAAGTTTTATTAGAATCTTCTCTGATGGTTCATTTATCACAAAGGTTACCTCTTATGGAGAATTCCGATTAAAAGCTTGCATGTTCTATTGATGAGATGAAATCCAGCTCTGCAGTGAGTCAGTTGTTCAACACCTTAGTAAAAACATTTTGTAGACTGCCTGTAGGAGGATAATAGGTCAATACAGTTCATCAGTTTGGCTTTTATTGTCTCTTTGTGCGGCAAAATGTTGTAGTGTCGTTCTAACTTTATGAAAGTTTTATCTTCCCTATTTTTGCAAATAGTTTCTGTAGGTCTTTTGAGTTTTCTCTTGCCATCGCAGGTAGTAATTGGTACCTGCATCAGGAATTTACTGCTCCTTTCACAACTTGAAATGAAAATTGTATTTTTAGGATTTTAAATTAATTTATAGAATACTTTTTATAATTTAATCCTGTATTCTACATAATGAATAAAAGGAAGATAGCCTTTTAAATTATGTCTAATTTGGGACCAGGTTTTCTTATAGGGGAGTTGCTTCTTTTATAGTTCTAGATTCTGAAACAGGATATAAAGCACATGCTGTCATTTTTCGCTTGCATTGTAATTATAATGAAGGTCATTTTTGTAAAAATATTTGAGTTTAGTTTTTAGCAACCAACCTTCCGTTAATTCTTTGATGTTCAAAAAAACTTTTTTTGAATCTAGTGTCATCTTTATTGATTTTCTTTTTCAGGTTTTAACTGACATAACTCTTATTTGTTCAAGATTATTTATATGATTCCAAGCATTTTTCCAACACGTTTTCATTAACTTTATGAAGTCTTGCATATTTTGCTAATGTAGTTTAATTTGCAGTCAGTTTGCATTGTGTTTGCATTATATGTCAGGTGTTTACAAATCTTTAGCCAGTAAGAGAATAATGACATGATGAGCAGGCATAGAGACTGACTTGATTTGAAGGGGGAAGGGGGGGAGTTGTAACATGAGTTTATAAATGATCATTTTACCAATACATACATTTATTTATAACTCTTGTTTCCCTATGTAACCTGGAACGGAAGAGTCTTAGATAATGAATACTCCAGATAAAAAGGAACTCTTAAACATTAAGTATTTAGAGGAAAAGGGAGTGGGAGCATTCTTGAGAATAAACTAAACATGTTACCCATTCTTTGGTAGGAAAGTATAAAAAATGAAGAGGTTTAACTTTTTTATTTCAGTTTTCATAGGTAAATTTAGACTTGCTCTTTAATTTTGGAATGTTAGAATTTGGAGGCAAACTGGAAGTTTTTTTGTTTGTTTTTGTTTTTTTGTTTTTGTTTTTTTATCCTTACCCGAGGACATCCTTACATTTATCTTCAGATAGAGTGGGACGGAGGAAGAGAGAGAGGGAAACATTGATGTGAGATAGATACATCGACTGGTTGCCACCCATACGACCCCGGGGACGAACCGCAACCGAGGTACATGCCCTTAGCGGGAACCAAACTTGGGACTCCCCTTGTCTGGGTCCGATGCTCTAACCACTGAGCAAAACTGGCCAGGGTGCAAACTGGAATTTGAAAAGAGTATACAGTACTTGGGGTAAAAAGAAAGTAGATATCACATGGGGAGCGATTGTGAATGAACTGCCACATGAATCTTTTGCCTTTATTGACTAACAAAGTACTGGGATGCACTAATTTAATGGGACATTTATCATGTTTCTCTGTATGGATGAATAAAATTAATGTCATGGGATTAATATAATGAACATAGGTTTTTAAAATCTTTTTCAGTTGTACAGGATTGTGTTAGAGAACTCTCTTAATAGTGCAGTCAGATATTTGTGTAGTCTTAGTCACATAATATAGAGAACTGAAATAAGTAATGGACTTATATTTTTCTTATATATTTTATAATTGGAAATTTGTACATTTTGACCCCATTTACCCATTTTGCCCTCCCCCCAGTCTCCCCAAGGCAACCATCAATCTGTTCTCTATATCCATGAACTTATTTTTTTTAACGATCCCACATATAAGTGAGAGCATACAGTATTTATTTTTTTCTTTCTGACTGATCTTACTTAGTATTAAGCCCTCAAGGTTCATCCATGTTATCATAAATGGCAAGATTTATTAGCTCTTTTTTATGGCCGAATAATATTTTAGTGTGTGTGCGCACACACGTGTGTGTATTTTCTTTATCCATTTATCCATCGAAGGACATTTAGGTTTTCTCCATGTCTTGGCTATTACAAATAATGCTGCGGATATACAATCATCCCTCAGTATCCACAGGGGATTGGTTCCAGGACACCCTGGAAGACACCAAAATCTGTGGATGTTCAAGTCCCTTATATAAAATGGCGTAGTATTTGTATATGACCTATAGACATCCTCTCATTTACATTAAATAATCTCTGGATTACTTATAGTACCTAATACAATGTAAATAGTTGTATTGATTAGGGAATAATAAGAAAAAAGTCTGTATGTGTTTAGCAACAACATAACACCCCCCCACCCCCAATATTTTCAATCTGTCAGTCGAATCTACAGGTGTGGAACCCATGTATGTGGGGAGGGTCAACTGTATCTTTTTGAATTAGTGTTTTTTGTTGTTGTTTTTGGAAAAATATTCAGAAATTGAATTTCTAGATCATATGGTAGTTCTATTTCAATATTTTGAGGAACCACTAAATTGGTTTACATAGTGATTGTACCAATTTACATTTCCACCAACAGTGCACAAGAGTTCCATTTCTCCAGATTCTTGTCAACACGTTATTCCTTCTCTTTTTCTTAATAGTCATTCTAACAGATGTGGGATGATTTTCTCATTGTGGTTTTGGTAGTATTTATTTACTTGATCAGTATTGATGTTGAGCATTTTTTCATATACTTGTTGGCCATCTGAATGTTTTCTTTGAAATATGGCTATTCAGATCCTCTCATTTTTTAATTGGATGTTTTGGGGGGGTTTTTGGTTTGCTTATTTTTGCTCTTTATATGTTTTGGATATTAGCCCCTTGTCCTGATTAGATATATGATTTACAATTATTTTCTCCCATTCAGTATGTTGCCTTTTTATTTTGTTGATGGTTTCCTTTGCTGTGCAGAAGCTTTTTAGTTTGGTTTAGTCCCGGTTGTTTATTTTTGCTTTTTGTGTCAGATCTAAAAAAAATCATCACCATGACCAATGTCAAGGAGTTTACTGCCTATGTTTTGTTCTAGCAGTTTTATGGTTTCAGAGTTTACATTCAAGTCTTGAATACATTCTGAGTTCATTTTTGTGCATGGTGTAAGATAGTGGTCCAGTTTCATTCATTGTATGTGGCTGTCTGGTTTTCTTAGCACCATTATGGAAGAGACTGCTCTTCCTCCATTGTATATTTTCTTGGCTCCTTTGTCGTAAATTAATTGACCATATATGTGTGGGTTTATTTCTGGGCTGTCTGTTCTCCTCTAACTGATCTATATGTCTGTTTTTATGCCAATGTTACACTGTTTTGATTGCTATAGTTATGTAATACAGTTTTGGGGTTTGTTTTATTTTTCAAGATATAAGTGAAAGTTTATTTAGAAAGTTAATTAGTAGAAGTGAGCCAGCTGGGCTTCATAGGCTCAGGAAACAAGTTACAGAGGCAGAAGAAGGCCCCTTGGAGCTTAGAAGAGAGAAAGGCAAGGTAATCTGCCCTGGTGGGAAGGAGAGGGGAAAGGGAGAGAGAGAGCCTGTAATACAGTTTGAAATCAGGGAGTGTGGTGCCTCAGCTTTGTTCTCTTTTCTCAAGATTACTTTGGCCATTTCGGGTCTTTTATGGTTCCATACAAATTTTAGGACTGTTTATTCTATTTCTGTGAAAAATGCCTTCAGACTTTTGATAGGGATTGATTGCATTGAATCTGTAGATTGCTTTGGAGCGTGGACTATCTTTTCATTTATTTGTGTCTCTCTCTGTTTCATTAATGTCTAATAGTTTTCACTGTACAGGTCTTTCACTTCTTTGGTTTAATTTATTTCTAGGCATTTTATTATTTTTGATGCATTTGCAAATGGGATTGTTTTCTTAATTTCTCTTCTGACAATTCATTATTAGTGTATAGAAATGCACAGATTTTTGTATATTGATTTTATATCCTGCAACTTTATTGAATTTGTTTATTAGTTCTAACAGTTTTTTGGTGAAATAGTTAGGGTTTTCTATATATAGAGATAGTTTTACTTCTTTCCAATTTAGATGCCTTTTATTTCTTTTTCTTACATAATTGCTCTGGACTTACTTTATTTATTTTTTATCCTCACCCAAGGACATTTTTGCATGTATCTTCAGATAGAGCGGGAGGGAGAGAGGAGGGAAGAGAGAGAGAAACATCGATGTGAGAGAGACACATCAACTGGTTGCCACCCACACAACCCCAACCGGGGCCAGGGACAAACTGCAACCAAGGTACATGCCCTTAGCGAGAACCAAATCCAGGACTCTCTGGTGCGCGGGCTGACGCTCTAACTGCTAAGCCAAACTGGCCAGGGCCTGGACTTATTTTATATATATATTTGTTAATCCTCACCTGAGGATATTTTTTCCTTTGATTTTTTAGAGAGAATGGAAGAGAGGGAGGGAAGGAGAGAGAGAAAGAGAGAAACATTGATGTGAGAGACACATTGATTGATTGCCTCCTGCACGTGGGATCAAACCTGTAACCCACATATGTGCCCTTGACTGGGAATCGAACCCATGACCCTTTGGTGGGCAGGTTGATGCTCAAAGCACTGAACCACACCAGTCAGGGCTGGACTTATATTTTTAATTGCAAAGACAAAGGTAGGAATGCTATTTAGTGAAGTGATATTTAGCCTATGGAAGATTGAGGGAGAGTTGCTTGGACTTAGTTGGAAAAATCCATATGTTTGTGTTTTCTTCTTTTTTTCCCCCTTCAAATGTTAGCTTAAAAAAAAAAAAGTGTGACAAAGTACACATAACATAAAATTTATTATTTTAACTATTTTTTTTTTTTAGTGTACAGCTCAGTAATGTTAAGTATATTCACATGGTTGTGCAACCAATCTTAACAACTTTTTCATCTTATGAAAGTAAAACTCATTAAACAACAGCTTCCCCTGGCAACTACCATTCTACTTTCTGTTTGTATGAACTTGACTTCTGTCTACTTCATGTGAGTAGCATCATACAATATTTGTCTTTCTGTGACTGGCTTATTTCACTTTGCATAATGTCCCCAAGGTTTATCTATGTTATAGCATGTGTCAGAATTTTCTTCCCTTATTTTATTTTTTAAATATTTTTACTGATTTTAAGGAAGGGAGAAGGAGACAGAGAGAGAGAGAGAGAGAGAGAGAGAGAGACATCAGTGCGAGAGAGAAACATCAATCGGCTGCCTCCTGCACATCCTTTACCAGGGTTTGAGCCCACAACCTGGGCATGTGCCCTGACCGGTTATCGAACTGGCAACCTTTCAGTGCACAGGACGACATTCAATCAACTGAGCCACACTGGCCAGGGCTTTTTTTCCTTTTTCTGAATAAATAATAGTTCATTGTGTTGATATGCTATCATTTTGCTTATATATTTATCTGTTGAGGAATACTTGGGTTGCTTCCACCTTTTGGCTTTTGTGAATAAGCTGCTTAAAATATGAATGTGCAAATATCTGTTGGAGTCTCCATTTTACCTAGAAGTACAGTTGCTGGATCATATGGTAGTTCTGTTTTTATTACTTTTTTTTAATCCTCACCCTAGGACATTTTTCCATTTTTTGTTCAGATAGAGTGGGAGGGAGAGAGAGAGAGAGAGAGAGAGAGAGAGAGAGAGAGCGAGAGAGAGAGAGAGAGAGAGAGAGAAACATCGACGTGAAAGGGACACATCGAGTGGCTGCTTCCCACACTACCAACCAGGGCCGGGACAAATCGCAACCCAGGTACGTGCCCCTAGCGGGAACCGAACCCAGGTCTCTCTGGACCGCAGGCCGACGCTCTAACTGCTGAGCCAAACCGGCCAGGGCAGTTTTGTTATTAATTTTTGAGAAAATACAATACAGTTTACCATAGTGGCTACACTGTTTTACATTCCCAAAACAACAGAGCACAATGCTTCTAATTTTTCCACATCCTTGCCAGTACTTACTATATTTTGATAGTAACCAGTTTAATGAGGGTGAGGTGTCAAATGTTAGCTTTTAAATTTTTTAAAATTACATTGGGCATCAAGCAATAAAAAGCTTGACACTTACCAGTGGAGGTGGAAGGGAAAATAAGAATTTACATTTCATCTTATTCTCCTTTATTTGTTTTCTATGGTTGCTGTAACAACTTATCACAAACTCTTAATTCAAATTTATTATCTTACAGTCCTATAGGTTAGAAGTCTGACATGGACCTCATTGAAATCAAGGTTTTTGGACATTGCTCCTTTTGTAAGGTTCTAGGTGTGAATCTGTTTCCTTGCTATTTCCTGCTTCTAGAGGCTGCTGGCTTTCCTTGTCTTGTAGCCCCATCCTCTGTCTTCAAAGCCAGCAATGTTGGGTGGAGTTTCTCTCATGCTTTCAGTCTGTCTGGCACTCAGATTCAGAGTTTATGAGGATTCTGATGATTAGATTAGGCCCACCCAGGCAATCCTAGATAACCTCACCATGACAGGGTATTTAATTTAAACACTTTCCTGTAGTCCCCTTTGCCATTTAAGGTAGCATTCACAAATTCTGGGCATTACGGCGTGGACGTGTTTAGTAGGTGTACGTGTGGGGAAGCATTATTCTGCCTGCCATATTTGCTCACAATTATTCTAACTGCTTTAACTTCAAGAAGATATTACTTAAATCATTCAGGGTTAGGTTTTTATTAACAAACATATTTAATAAATAATATTGGCTTTAGCACCTGTTTGATTAATTCTTCTTTAAATTACTAGTGACCAGTTCTTGTTACCAATTCCAAGAGACAGTCAGGTGTTTATCTTACTTGATTTTGTGGCAGTGAAAGTGTTGACCACTCTGTTTTGAAGCTGTTTGTATTCCACTACAGCATTGTCCTTTCTTTTTTTAAATTATGAAATATTTCAAAAGTACGGAGAGTAATACTGACACCATGAATTCATTAAAGATTTAATACCTGTTAATATTTTGCCATATATTTATTGATTCTTTTCTGATTTTTATATGAACTATTTGGTACATTAAAAGCAATATGTAGAAGTTACATAGCACACACTAAAAAAATGAACAATCAGGAACTTATCACCAGTTTAAGAAATAGAATATTATCAACACTGTTGAATCTAGCACATGTTTTTCAGCATTGCAATTCCCAGAGGAACTATCCTGAATTTTATATTTATTATTCTTTTGCTTTAATTAGTTGTTTTCATGTATGTATGTATAAAATAACACCCCCTTATTCCATTTTTATATTTCTCTCTTCCTTTTCTTGAATAAATGGTTCTCGCTCTACTTCTTTTTCTTTTTTTAAATTTATTATTATTTTTTTTTTTTTCTTTATTGATTTTAGAGAGAGGAAGGGAGAGGGAGAGATAGAAACATCGATGAGAGAGAACATCGATTGGCTGCCTCCTGCATGCCCCCCACTGGCAATCAGGTCCACAACCTGGGCATGTGCCCTGACCGGGAATCGAACCAGCGACCTCTTGGTGCATGGGTCAATACTCAACCACTGAGCCACACCGGCTGGGCTCTACTTCTTTTTCTTTTTTTGCTGCTGTTGTCAGTCAATCCTCACCTGAGGTTATTTATTTATTTATTTTAATAGAGTGGAAGGGAGGTGGGGGCGGGGGGCGGGAAGAAACATCAGTGTGAGAGAGACACATTGATTGCCTCCTGCACGACCCTGACCAGAGCCAGGAATCAAACCTGCAACCCAGGCACATGCCCTTGACTGGGAATCGAATCCGAGAGACCCTTAGGTCCGAGGGCCAACGCTCTAACCACTGAACCAAACCGGCCAGAGCCTGTCTCCACTTCTTTAGTATCTCATTACCTTATTTTCACCCCCAATTTTTTAATGAGATAAAATTCATATAACATAAAAATGATCATTTCAACCATTTAAAAGTGTATAATTTAGAGGTTTATGTAGTCTATTCACAATGTTGTGCAACTGTCATCATTGTTTAATTCCAGATCATTTTCTTTTTTTTTTTTAACTAGGACATTTATTAATTTATTTTTGTTACAGATGTTTCTCCTTTTTTCCCCACTGACACCCTCCTCCCCATCCCTCTACCCCTTCCCCAGCTTTGTTGTCCATGTCCATCAGTTATGCATACATGCGTGTAAGTTCTGTGGTTTATCTCTTCCCTCCCCCCCCCACCCCCTCTTCTGAGGGTTGTCAGTCTGTACCCTACTTTCACATCTCTGGGTCTACCCTGTTCCCCAGACTGTTATATTTATTATATTCCACACATGAGTGAGATCATGTGATATTTGTCTTTCTCTGTTTGGATTGTTTCGCTTAGGATAATACTCTCGAGGTCCCTCCATGTGGTCTCAAAGGATAAAAGATCTTTCTTTCTTACAGCTGCATAGTACTCCATTGTGTATATGTACCACAGCTTTTTTTTCATCAACCCCAAAAGAAATCACACATCCCAATCCCTCGTCCCCATCCCCCACAATCCCCTGGCAACCACTAATCCAGCGATTTTCAACCCTTTTCATCTCATGCCACACATAAACTAATTACTAAAATTCTGAAACACACCAAAAAATAGGTATAATTTTGATTCATTCACACTGGACGGCTACTGTTGTGTTGACTGTTATCATTTTTTTTTATATGACAGTCTAAAGAAAAAGAGGTCAGTGTCCTGACTGAATAGTCAGGTTAATTGCATGTTTTAAAAATTCTTATGGCACACCGGTTGAAAATTGCTGCACTAATCTACTTTCTGTCTCTTGAGATTTACCTGTTTAAACATTTCCCATACAGGGAATCATACAGTAAGTGGCCTTTTGTGTCTGGTTTCCTTTGCTTAGCATAATGTTTTCCATATTTCAGCATAAGGTTTTTCCATGTTGTAGCATGTATAGGGCTTTATTGTTTATTTGTTTTTTAATGACAGTAATATATATTGTATGGATATGCCACATTTTGTTTGTCCATTCATCAGTTGATGGACACTTAGATTGTTTTCACTTCTTGACTAGTATGAATGATGCTGCTGTGAACATTCGTGGACCAGTTTTTGTGTGAACATATGTTTTTGTTTTGGGTATATACTTAGGAGTAGAATTGCTGGGTCATATGGTAACTACATTTAACTTTTTTGAGAAACTGCTAAACTGTTTTCCACAGAGGCTACACTATTTTTTACATTGCCATTAGCAGTGTATGAGGGTCGGAGGGTTCCAACTTCTGCACATCCTCGCCAAGATTTACTTTTTACAGTCATATCCATACACTTAGGTGTGAAGAAGTATCTACTCATTGTGGTTTTAATTTGCATTTCCCTAATGATTAATGACATTAGCATCTTTTTATGTTTTGGCCATTTGTATATATCTTCTTTGGAGAAATGTATCTTCTTGTGTTAATTTTTGTAATTTGTATGTTTCTAAGAATTTGATCATTTCATCTGCTTTTTCAATATCTTGGCATACACTTATTCATAGTATTCTTTTTATAATCCTTTTAATTTTGTTAAGGTAGGTAGTAAGATCCCCTTTTCATTCCTGATTTTACTAATTTGAATCTTATTGTCATTAGTCTAGGTGAAGATTTGTTCATTTTGTTCGTCTTTTAAGTCAATTTTTTACTTCATTTATTTTCTCTTTAGTTTTTCTGTTCCTTACTACATTTCTGCTGTTTACTGTTTCCTTCCTTCTGCTTGTTTTGGGTTTAGTTTATTTATTTTTTTCTTGTTTCTTAAGGTAGAAGATTAGATTATTCTTTAAAAGATTTTATTGATTTTTAGAGAGAGGAAAGGGGGGGGAGACATTGATCAGCTGCCTTCTGCACATGCATCCCAACCAAGGATTGAACCCTGGGATGATGCTCCAACGAACTGAACCACACTGACCAGGGCTGGAAGGTTAGATTATTTATTTTAGATTTTTTTGTTTAAAAGTAGGCCTTTGCAGCCATAAATTTCTTTCTGCAAGTGTACCAGTATTCTTTATGGTTTCTTTCAGTACTCCTTGTTTTATCCCCAGTATCTTCTCATCTACTTTTTTATTTCTTATCGTATGCATATTCTCTTGGAAAATGTTTTATCCATGCCTACAGATTCAGCTATCGTCCATACACATAAGATTTCGAAATCTATGCCTCCAGCGTAGAATTTTCTCTTGAGTTCCAGACTTATTTCCAACAACCTAATAAACCTCAGTTCGTACTAATGTTTCACTCTAAACCTGCTTCTTCTCTTGTGTTATTTCCTAATGGTACTTAGCCACCTAAACCAGAGTTATGCTAGGGAGTTCAACTAAACTCTCCCCCTCTCATTATCTTGGCATTTTAATTATTATGTGTCTTGGTTTGGGCCTCTTTGGGTTCTTCTTATTGGGGCTCTCTGTGTTTCTTGGACTTGTATGCCATTTTCCTTCTTTTTGGTTCTCTGATTGGGTGATCTTTTTTCTATCCTGACTTTTAATTCACTGATCCAATCCTTGGCTTCCTCTACTCTGCTGGTTATTCCTTCCAGTGTGTTCTTTATTTATGCTGTGTCATTCTTCATTTCCAATTGCTTGATTTTCAATGTTTCTATATCTTTACTCATGCCGTTGAGCTTCCTCATAATTATTACTCTGAACTCTACCTCTCGTATCTTGCATAATTCCATTTCATTTATCTCTTCTCCTATAGAATTCTCCTGTTCTTTCATTTGGGATTTGTTTCTTTGTTTCACCATTTTGGCTGTCTCAGTGGGTTTTGGAGCCTGCCAAATTTTCCCTGTGGGTGTTAGTGTTCCACAGGTTGTGCCTCCCTCTACTGGGTTTGGATGAGCATGGGAGGACCCATGTTAAACACCACTGTCAAGTCTTAGTTTCCTGGGTAGATTTGCAAGCCCAGGAAAGGTTCGGTTATCCTCTAGCTTTTTGCCTGTTGGCTATTAGTCTCAGTTACTTGATAAGCCTCAATTTGCAGCCCTCAGCTGAATGAAAAATCCTTCAGGTGTAAGAGGATTTCCAGCAGGTGGGGCACTTCCTTGCTGTCAGACTGGAGATGTTAATGAGCCTCAGTTTGCATTTCTCTGGCCTGGTGGTGTTGAATTCCTGAGGGAGGGGCTGTGGCTTCTCTCCGGGGCTCTGGGAAGGGGCTCTTTGAGTAAGATGACTACTGTCCTATGAGGGAGTGATTCAGCACAAAACTGCTGGTGTCCTCCCCTCCAGCTCTCTCCTGAGCCAGGAGCCTCGGACTGTCTCCACACAGTTCCAGTCCAGTCCACCCTCCCTCTGTTGGAGCCCAAGGTGAGTGGCTGTAGCTGATTTGGTGCTTTTTAAAATCCTCGCTTTCTCAGCGGGAACTGCTCACAGCTAAAACAGCCCTCAGCTGCTGTCTGTGGGCTCCCTGCCCATCCTGTCATGCCTCCAAAGTTCCTACCAGGTTTGATTTGCCATCCTCTTTCTGTCCCTGGTTATACAGGTTCTCTCCAGCTGCTTTTCAGTTGATTTTTCCTGATGATTTGTCTTTATTTTAGTTGTAATTCCAGTTTGGTCCTGGGAGATGGTCTGTGCAGCTTCCATTCACTCCACCACCATTTTTCCTCCTCTAGAGTTTTTTTGTTTTTTTGTTTTGTTTTGTTTTTTAGTAATATCTCACTTACCTGGCTCTACAGCCTCATCTCTTTCTCTTTCCAACTGTATGCTGCATCAGTATAATTTACCTATAGTTGCCTGAGATCCTCTTCACTGCAAAATCTATCATTTAGATTTGGTTGTGTCTGCTGGTGTGGCCTTCCTCCTTTCTTTATCTAGTGAAAGTAGAATTTAAAACTAAGCATACTATATTCTGTTGTATATACGTGCCACAGCTTTTTATCCATTCATCTGTTGATGGGCACTTGGGTTGCTTCCATATCTTGGCTATTGTAAATGATGCTGCCCTGTATTCTTTCAAAATTGTGTTTCTGGTTTCTTTGGATATATTTCCAGAAGTGGAATCGCTAGTCATAAGGTAGTTCTATTTTTAATTTTTTGAGGAAACTCCGTACTGTTTCGACAATGGTTATACCAATCTGCATTTCTACAGGAGTATATGAGGGTTCCCTTATCTGCACATCCTCACCAACACTTGTTGGTTGTTGATTAATTGGTGATAGCCTTTCTGATAGGTATGAGGTGATGTCTCATTGTGGTTTAAATTCTGCATTTCTGACAGTGACATTGAGCATCTTTTCATGACTATTGACCATCTGTATGTCTTCTTTGGAGAAGTATCTATTCAGGCCCTTTGCCTATTTTTTAATTGGATTGTTTGTTTTTTTGGTGTTGGGTTGTATGCGTTCTTTATATATTTTGAATATTAACCCCTTATTGGATGTATCATTGGCGACTATCTTATATTATTCAGTAGGTTGTCTTTTTGTTTTGTTGGTGGTTTCTTTTGCTCTGCAAAAACTTTTTAGTTTTATGTAGTCTCATTAGTTTATGTTTTTATTTTGTTTCCCTTGCCCAAGGAGATATATCAGAAAAAATATTGCTAAGAGAAATGTAAAGTATATGATTATCTAACCACTATGCTGTGTACCTGAAGCTAATACAAAACAATAGTGAATATAAACTGTAATTAAAAAATAGAAAAGAACAAGCAAAATAAACTAAAAAATTTTTAAAATATAAAATTAAGCATAATTTTATCTCCTGCAAATTTTTTTTCTAACACCTTTTCCTTTTTCCCATTTACTTTCAGACAGAGGGGGAGGGGGAGGGGAAGAATGAGAGAGGGAGAGAGAGAGAAACATCGATGTGAGAGAGACACATCAATCTGCTGCCTCCCACACAACCCCGACCATGGCTGGGGACCAAACCACAACCAAGGTACGTGCCCTTGACTGGAATGGAATCGAACCCGTGACTCTTTGGTTTGCGAGTCAACGCTCTAACCACTGAGCAAAACTGGCCAGGGCTTTCTGACACCTTTTGATGGAATTATTACTTAAAGAAAATACTTCTGAAAAATAATATTTCTGGGTTCTTGTACATCTGTTATGTCCTTCATCTACCTCTATTGCTCTTCCAAACAATTGTTTTTGTATCTGTGATCTATATCTTAGTCCTACTTGTCTCACATTTGTGAAATTTTGAAAAAAAATCTCTTCCATTACACAGTCGATATTCGGAAGAATTAAAGACTGGGTTATTTTCATTATGTACTCTCTAGCATCTGAGGCATCTCAAAATATTTTATTATATAGAACTTTACAAAATTAAAATTCTTTAGTTCATTGAGACGTTTTGAAATACTTGTATAAGGACCAAGGAAATATTGTATATTAATAGTCATAGGTGTTGAGTTTTAAGCATACATCTTGATTTGCTGTTTCTTAGAAGGACCTGGGACTTAAAATGTTGGTTGTTCTTTTGGGTATAAGTTAAATAAACTTTTGAAGTTGTTATTTTCTGTAAGGAAATAAGAATACTATCAATGCAAAGAGAATTACTTTTAGGGTAACATCTCACCAATCTAGAAAACAAATTAGGCCCTGTTGGATGCATTTTATGTGACCAGAGAAATTTAAGAGTTGAAGAAATAATATTAAAATTGTTGTTCCAACAATGGAAAAAGAAAACAGAACAGGTAAGCAAAGATAATGTAGAAATCTTTTGGTCAATATTGGAAAATTTTAAGGTAATTTGGAAAGCAAAGTAGTCATTTAAATATTTTAAAGAACAGTGTATGGAGTGTAAACTTTAAACAGATGCCCATGAAGTGAAAATGCCTTGCATTTCATAACATTTGGTTTTATAAGGGTGCCTTGGAACTAGCCAGCTTGACTAAGAGAATATAGATTTAATGATATTATTAAACAGTGGGTAGCTTTTCTATTAGTAAGTATATTTTTAAATGCTTGATAATAATGAGAAGTAATATGTATACTGGAATTATAGTTCAGTATCATAGTCCAGTTTAAACTAGCATATCATCAACCTGGTTTTCATCATATTATTTCAGGTGTGATTTTACTGTAGTGCTTTCTAGGTTTTTAAATTTTCTATTTACAAGTATTCCTCACTAGGCTGTAAACTCATTTAAGGTAGTGGTTGGGTTTACTCATTTTTATTTCATCGGTATTTAGGTTATCATGGAATAGATTCTCCATAATGTTGAGTGAATAAATTGTTGTCAGTTGCTACATACTTCTTGAGTGGATTTTAAAATTTATTTTTTTATCCTCACCCGAGGACATTTTTGCATTTATCTTCAGATAGAGCGGGAGGGAGAGAGGGGGGAAGAGAGAGAGAGAGAGAAACATCGATGTGAGAGAGACACATCGAGTGGTTGCCACCCACACGACTCCAACAGGGGCCGGGGACAAACTGCAACTGAGGTACGTGCTGTTAGCGGGAACCGAACCTGGGACTCTTTGGTCTTCGGGCTGACGCTCTAACCGCTGAGCCAAACTGGCCAGGGCTTGAGTGGATTTTATATATTCTTTTGTTGTTGTTGTTGTTAATCCTCATCTGAGGATATTTTTTCCATTCATTTTTAGGGAAAGTGAAAGTGAGGGAGGAGGGAGACCTAGATGTGAGAGAGACAGACATTGATTAGTTGCCTCCCACACTCACCCTGACTGGCGCCTGGGATCCAATTTGCAACCCAGGTACATGCCCTTGATTGGGAATCAAACCCTCTACCCGCCAACCTCTAACCACTGAACCACACCAGCCAAGGCAGATTTCATATATTCTTAGTAACATGTTCATTTCCTTCAGGATTCAAACTTTGCATTATGCAGTCTTGTTTCTGTCAGAGTAGTAACTTGGTTCTTTGCTGCAGTAATGGAATTGCTTAATTTGTTTGTCTTGGCAACTCTCACTTATAATTTTGAAATAGTAGATTAAAGTAGTTAAAAAGCTTAGATCTATTTTCACAGCAGTATATTGCTAATTGATTTCTGTGCTCCATTCACTTGCTTTTAAATTCCCTTTAATTATGGTGCTTATAGTTTGTCACGACCACGCTCATTAAACAAATCTCATTTGATAGAAGAGGCAAAGTAATGCCAACAAATTATTCATAGATATCTGCTATAGGATTGAGAATAAGTATGAATGCTAATTGATTTTAAGATGAACATTCTCCCTTAAGAATGGTATCCTACTCAGGTTTGTTGGAATAGTATGTAAGAAACTAGATCTTTGTTATTCACATGTCCCCTTTTTTATTTCAGGGAAGCATTAAGAAAGTAGGGATCTGCCCTGGCCGGTTTGGCTCAGCGGTTAGAGCGTCGGCCTGCGGTCCAGAGAGACCTGGGTTCGGTTCCCGCTAAGGGCATGTACTTCGGTTGCAGTTTGTCCCCGGCCTTGGTTGGTCGTGCGGGTGGCAGCCACTCGATGTGTCCCTTTCACGTCGATGTTTCTCTCTCTCTCTCTCTCTTCCTCCCTCCCGCTCTATCTGAACAAAAAATGAAAAAATGTCCTCGGCTGAGGATAAAAAAAAAAAAAGAAAGTAGGGATCTAAGAACAGAGATTATTAGTCATTCTCAGGTATAACAGTTCCATAATTAAGTTAATCTTTTGAGATTCACTATGTATAATGAGATATTACTGAGGTGGAGTTGTTTGTTACTGTGAACAGTGATTGAGAACCATTGATATAGATTGTTCTAGATCTAATTTTTTAAAAAATCACAGCAGACTTTTCTTCTTCTTACCTGATTAGTTGGTGTGTTCTCTGTTTGTATACAATAAATTGCTACATCCCAGGATACAACAAATGCTACTGTTTCTTCCAATGTTTGTACCTGTGTAGGAAGGACTAATGGTATACAACCTTAGCACATACATGTTATATGGATAAGACAATGAGAGCTTTTCTATTTCAAAGCATCCAAGCTATTTTGTCTCTTGAATCAGTGTAAGTTTCTGGAAGATAGGCTTCAAAGACACTTAAGTGATAAACACAGAAGGATATTAACATTTGGATGTTGAGTCAGCCACTGGGGAGAAAAAGTAATTTTCAGTATTCATGTTAACCACTACAAAATAAAATGAATTGCTAAGCTTCTTAGTGAAATTGCAAGACAGACAGAACCTGAAAAGTTCCTGTTGAGTGAAGGAATTAGTGTAAATGAACTAAGTACTTAAAATTTCCATAGTTTTGGCCTTGGCCAGTTTGGTTCAGTGGTTAGAGCGTTGGCCCGCAGACCAATGAGTCACGGTTCAGTTCCGGCCAAGGCCACGTATCTCAATTGCAGTTTGTCCCTGGCCCTGGTTGGGGTCATGCAGGAGGCAACCAGTCGATGTGAGGTCTCTCTCATGTTGATGTTTCTTTCTCTCTCCCTTTCCCTCCTTCTCTCCCCCTATTCTATCTGAAGATAGATAGAAAAATATCTTTGGGTAAGGATTTAAAAAAAAAGAAGAAAAGAAAACAGGTTGGACTTCATCAAACTTAAAAACTTTAAAAAAAATTTTTTTCCGTGGTTTTTTTTTTTTAACCATAACCCTACTGATATTTTTCCTCCCATATGACTTTAATTCCTCAACTGGTCTATAATGGTAGTTTTTAGGGACTGGTTATTAAAAATTCAAAATTAAAATGGGTCTTTTCTTTAGACAGAGATAACAATTCTATGCTAACAAAGCAAGAACTTAAATTCATAGGTACGTACCAAACTGAAGCATGATTCTAAAGGTAATGGTAATTAATCCTAATGTACTCTGGAAACCTTCCCTGTATAAAACAATGTTAGAGATCTGTAGTCACAAAAATGATAACTGAAAGGAATTCATAATCTTGAATGGTTGGTGGGATGAACTATGTTATCATGTATCATACCTGTTGTACTTGATTGGATTTGTCATATTGCTTAAGATATGGTAGGGTAGGCTTTAGGATTCCTAAAACTGCTTACCTGTCAGGACCTAGATGCCTAGGTTTTTATTTTTATAAATTTGTGACTCTTTCTTGCTGAGACCATATCCTATGATTTATAATAATTCTTTAATTCTATGATGTATCTCTCAAATACTTCTAGATCAGTTGAGAGAGTGAGCATGTGTATTCTGAATCCACGAGTCTTAACCAATTAATGTATGCATCTACTACTCCACCTTTCCCTCCTCTAAACACCCTAGTATCACATATTAATAAGATTCATCTTGCATGATATGAGTGTCTGCAATATGGAACTTCTCAAGAGTGTCTTAGCTTTTTTCATTTGACAAGCATATATTAAGTTATTTCTGTATCCAAGATCCTGCTTAGTTGCTTTGGGGAAACATGGATCCTGCCTTCAGGGAACATGAAAGTTAAAAGAAGAGCAAATTTGTATGTAAATAAAAATTTCAAGATACATTCAAGTTCTAACTTCTCTAATGATCTTCGATACAGTAAGAGTCTAAGGTCAGGGAAAATTACTTTCAACTGAGAGAATGAGATGTCCAGAAAATGTAATATTTTACCTGATGCTTAAAGAACGTGTAGAAGTTAGCTATTTGGAGATAGGGATCAGGGCTAGATGCCCAGTCCCAGGAATACAGATAGCACCAGCAGTGGCACATAAATGAGATTACACAGGCTGTGTGAAGTGATGGTGATAATGACATTTGATATGAAATATATGGGAAATAGCAGCCTTAGCTATTAGGCCGTGGAGTTGAAAGTTGTTGGTGTTCAAGTTGGGAAAAAAGAGAAAACCCATGTTTATCTGGCTGTATAGCATATAAGATTGAAAGGAGCTAATGTTTGAGCAGAGAAACCAATTAGATTTTTTGTATAATCTAGCCCAGCAATTTTCAGTCTTTTTCATCTCATGGCACACATGAACTAATTACTAAAATTCTGTGGCACACCAAAAAATACATTTTTTGCCGATCTGACAAAAATATAGGTATAATTTTGATTCATTCACACCAGGTGGCTCTTATTGTGTTGGCTGTTGTCATTTTTTTATTTGACAGTCGTTAAGGGAAAAGACATTAGTGTCTTTAATTAAATAGTCAGGTATTGCATGTTTTCAAAGTTCTTGTGGCGCCCAACTAGTGTGGCTCAGTGGTTGAGCGTCAACCCATGCACCAAGAGGTCACCGATTTGATTCCCGGTCAGGACACATGCCCAGATTGTGGGCCCGATCCCCAGTGAGGGGCATGCAGGAGGCAGCCAGTTGATAGTCTCTCTCGTTGATGTTTCTGCCTCTCTCTCCCTCTCCCTTCCTCTCTCTGTAAAATTAATAAAGAAAAAAATAAATAAAAGTTCTTGTGGCTCACGGGTTGAAAATCGCTCATCTAGTCAAATATAGAGGGCCCGAATAAAGATAATGAAGTCAGACAGGTGTGTATGTTATTCCAGAAGAACTGGTAGTAATTGTCAGTGAATTGAATGACAGTAGCTTAGAGAGGATGGTATTCATTTACCAACAAGATATTTAAGTAGAGATGTTTACCATGCAAATGAATAGATGAGATTAGAATTTGGACATGAAGGAAAATTGAAAGTAGTCCATATATAGTGGTAAATAACTAAAACTCTTGAGATTAATCATGGCTGAAAAATATTGATAGAGAAAACAAAGAGGTTGAGTCAGGTTTATTTTAATATAGAAAAGTCTTAATACATGGAAAGGAAGGCTCTAGAAAGATAATGGGTTAAAGATGCAGGAGAAGAATATTTGATGGACCAAAAATCTGGATAGATAGGAAACAATCAAGTGCACAAGTAGAAAGAGTCAGTTTGAAGGAAGATGGAATATCTGTGAAAACATTCAGTGTAAAAACCCCAAAACTTTAATTTAAAAAAATCTGCTCTGGCCAGTGTGGCTCAGTTGGTTGGGCGTCCATCCTTGCACCAGGAGGTTGCCAGTTCGATTCCCAGTCAGGGCACATTGCCTGGGTTACGTGCTCGATCTCCGGTGGGGGGCTTGCATGAGGCAGCCATTTGATGATTTGCTCTCACACTAATGTTTCTCTATCTCTACCTCTCACTTCCTCTGTCACTAAAAATCAATTTTAAAAAATGTTTTTAAAAAATTTTCAAGGCCCGGCCAATGTGGCTCAGTGGTTGAGCATCGACCCATGCACCAAGAGGTCACCGACTCAATTACCGTTTAGGGCACATGCCCAGGTTGTGGGCCCGATCCCCAGTGGGGGGCATGCAGGAGGTGACCAGTCGATGTTCTCTCTCATTGATTTTTCTTTTTTTTTATTTTTTCTTCATTGATTTTAGAGAGGGAGAGATAGAAACATCAATTAATTAATTAGATAAATTAATTAAATTTTTAAAAATCTGATTTCTGTATTATGTTTTAATCCATCTTTCTTCCTTATGGCTTTGGGTTGGTATAGATCCTTATCATCTCTTTCACAGGTTATTATATTAACCTTCTTTTGGTTTTGTCCAGTATACTTAGAGTTGATCAGGTGGGCTTACTCAAGCCAGTATTTCAGCAATGATGATAGAGAGGTATGTCATTTAGCCATTTATGATAAAAACATAACTCTATAATAACAAATGTTGCTTGCCTTATTCTTCCTTAAAGTAACCTTGGGAAAACAAATTATAATTGGGAAATTGCTTGCTTAGTGAATCTGACATCAGAGTGAGGACAGTTAAATCATGTTTCAAGATTATCACCTTCCAGATAAGATTCTTTCACTTCTTTATAATGCAGTTGTTTTGCAGCTTCCTTTCACATTAATTTCTAGTCTTGTGTTCATAGAAATTATGTCCCAATCACCTTGATTATGGAATTATAGACCATGTATTATGGTGAGCTGTTTCTATAGATGACTAATGTTAATTTCATACTCAGAGGGACATTTTATTTCAGGATCTCTGGATGGAATAGTATATAATAGCTATGTATTTGGAATTACGCCTCTCAGACTTTTCTCCATCACGCTTATAATATTAGGAGCAAGCAATATTTTCATTCAAAAGGTGTATTAGGAAGCTTATATGGAAAGTTGTTTCTAGGTATGTCAAGATTTAGGAGACCAAAAATCTTTAATCCATGTTGGCAATAATAGGAAATCTGATTTTCTACCCGGATCACTTCTCATGGAACTATAGAGAGAAAACACATTAGTGTGATAAACATATAAAAGACATGAGGGAAGATAATAATTTGAAAAAATATATTAAAAAGAAACAACTAGAAACTTTGGATATGGAAAATTATAATAGTTAAGTAAAGAACCTAACAAACAAATGGAATAAAGAGCACAACAGATATAGCCAAGGAACAAAATAATTTAATGGATAGGTCAGATTAAGGAAATCCCTAGGAAGGAGGAGAGGACCAAGACCATATATATGTACACACACAATAAAAACTATGTAATATGGAGGATAGAAGTACAGTAGAACCTAGGTAATAGGAGCCCCAGAAAGAAAGAGAGAAAGAAATGGATAGGGGGAAATAATCTGAAGAAATAATGGAGGTAAACTACCTTTATTTTTCTTTTTATTGATTTTTAGAGAGAGAAGAAGGGAGAGGGGGAGAGAGATAGAAACATCCATGAGAGAGAACATCAATTAGCCACCTCTTGCATGCCCCCTACTGGGGATCAGCCCCACAACCTGAGCATGTGCCCTGACCGGGAATCCAACTGGTGATCTCTTGGTGTATGGGTCGACGCTCAGCCACTGAGCCACACTGGCCTGGCTGGAGGTAAACTACCTTTAAAAAGATGAGAGATCTTTTCTCTTAACCTTTGAGATGACATGGAGGGACCTGGACTGGCCTGGCTGGAGGTAAACTACCTTTAAAAAGATGAGAGATCTTTTCTCTTAACCTTTGAGATGACATGGAGGGACCTGAAGAGTATTGTGCTAAGCGAAATAAGCCAACGAGTGAAAGACAAATATCACATCATCTCATTTATTTGTGGAATATAATGAACAGAATAAGCTGATGAACAAAAGGCACCCAGAGACAAAGAAGTAGGGATCAGACTGACAAACACAGGGGTGGGGGGGGGGATAAACAAAAGAACTAATATGCATATATGCATAACCAGTGGACATAGACAACAATACTGTGAAGAGGGGAAGGATTGGGGAGGAGGGTGTCAATGGAGGAAAAATGAGAAACATCTGTAACAAAAATAAATTAATTAAAAGTTCCAAAAAAAAAAAAAAAGATGAGAGATCTTAGATTGAAACAAGTGCCCAAGAAAAAAGAGGGAAGGAAAAGTCCTCTTCTGGACAAATTATGGGGAAATTTTATTTGTTTGGTTTGGTTTGGTTTGGTTTGGTATGTGCCCTCTTGGGAACCGAACCCAGGACTCTCTAGTCCGCAGGCCGATGCTCCAACCGCTGAGCCAAACCGGCCAGGGCAGGAAATTTTAAAATAACCAAAAACAAGGAAAAAATTCTAAAGCTTGGACTATTAAAATGAAATGCTTTTTGGGAAGAGATCTAAAAGGACTAAATAGAAGTGACTTCTGTCCTAAGGAACATATGAAAAGCCTAGACTTGTAGAGGTATTTATCATAGCAAAAAATTAGAAATACTAGAAATGTAAAAATTAATACTCATATTTCTTGTAGCATCTCCTGGATTTGATTATCAAGTGATATTCAGGAAGCTTACCATGCAACTTGGAAATATATCTGCGACATATTTTCTTATACACCAAACCCAGAACAACAAATTGTATATGTATTATGCATAAAATAATATATATATGACAAAGGATGGTCAAGTTATTACTGTATGATTCTTGTTTTCATAGGGCGCAGATTATAGTTGGAAGAGTCAGAAATATAAGTGAATAATTCCAGAATAAAATGTTAGATAAAATTGTCATAGTGGTTGTGGTAAAATTACAGGTTTCAGAGTAGGTTTTTTTGTTTGTTTGTTTTGCCTTCATTTTCTAAAATTTAATGTGGTCATTTTATGTTTTTATTAAATTATAGAAAACCTTTAATGATGAATGATGAATTGTTTTAATAGCTGCCATATCTAATAAGATTATGTTCTTGATTTTAATTGGCAATTTATTTTCCTACTAAACCTTCCTTTTAATTTCCTTAAACTAAAGAAACAAACAAAAAAATCGCCATGTGATGCACTGCATGGTGTTTCTCATCTAGACTTATGCTTGGTGTTAATCTAGATGTGTCTCACTTCTCAGTTGAAGTACTCTCCCTCATTAACCTGAGCACTTATATTTTTATACTTTATGTGAGCTGTTTCTAGATACAAAACAAAAAACCCATGAACACCATGTACAAATTCATATAATTATCAATTCATAATACCAGTCTTGACTGGCATTTAAATTGCTTGACAATGTTCCTGCACATCTCTAGGACACCCTCTTTACTTTTTTAGAATGATTATTTTGGTTTTGTTTTTTTTAACTCTTCCTTCCCCTTCCCCATCCTCAATATATTAGATGTCTTTGTCTCTTATTCCCAGAAAAAACTTCATCTTCTTGTTTCCCAGTTCTGCAAACCTACTTGATTTGTATCCATCCTCTTTTCCTTCTCATCCTTTTCTGTCCCCCTCAGAGACCTTGTCGTTTTAGTTTCCTCATTCGCTTTTTCACAATCGTTTATCTTTGTCTAAACATGCTCCAGTGTCTCTCCTTTTGAAAAAAAAAAAAAAAATCGGAGGGAAAAAGAAAAAACCTTTTAAAATCCCACATTCCTATTTGTTTGCCTACCCCTCAAGCTGTTCTGCTCCACCCACCCAAGATCCTCTTTTTGTTTGGGGCAGTATGTCTGTTTGATTTTATTCTTGGAACTTCTTGTGCTTCCTCTTGAGAGAATTTGTGTCTTTAATCAATTCTGGACACAATTGCAGCCATTATGTTTTAAAATATGCTTCTTCCTATTCTTTCTATTCTTTAGAAATTTTTGTTAGACATATTTGGACTTCCATTCTGTCCTTCATGTTCCTTAATCACTCAATTTTTACTTCTTTATCTTTCTGTGCTAAACTGGCCAGGGTCCTCCTGATTTTTATCCGCCACACGTGGGTGTGGGACCATCCGGTCCATGCCTCCACCCCTCCAACCAGTCTCGATGTGGCTTCTTTAATTTCGTAGTTGGAGGACTTCCATTCAGCTCGATTTCAGGTGGTTGTTCTGTAGTTTAGTTGTAATTTTGATGTGGTTGTGGGAGGAGGCGAGTACCGCATTTACCTACGCCACCATCTTGACCGAAAGTCTCTACATTCCTCTTTTTTATACAGAGTGTTGTTTTTTCCTCGTGTATTTGATTCCTCCTCTTATAAGATATTTAAAATATTTATCTCATAACCTTTATTTGCTGTTTCTATTTTTTAAGGTTCTTGGAAGATGGTCAGTCTTAATGTTTATGTCTGCTTACTTGTGATCAAAGGGATTGTTTCCTTCCATGTTTTCTAATATTGGGTTGTTTTTGTTTGTGTGTTTTTTTAATCCTCACTTGAGGATACGTTTTCTGTTGATTTTCAGATAGAGTCAGAGGGAGGGGGGCAGAGAGAGAGAGAGAGAAACATCGATGTGAGAGAGACACATCGACTGGTTGTCTCCCACGCGACCAGGGCTGGGGCTTGAACTGCAACTGAAGTATGTGCCCTTGATCAGAATTCAACCTGCGACTCTTTGGTCCGAAGGCCAACGCTCTAACCACTGAGCCAAACTGGCCAGGGCTTTAATATTGGTTTTTGAACTCATTTTTTAACCAGGATTGAGGCTATATCCCTTCAGAGAGGTTTTGTGTTTGCTTCTGCTGTGTACTCAAGTGACAGTACTACCTGACCCCTTCTTAATTTAATGTTTGGAATTTACCAGACCAGGCACATTATGTAAATTCAAGCCCAAAACCTATTGGAAGACAAGGCTATGGCCATAAATTCTCAGGGCAGACTTTTCATTTCCTATTCAGAACTCAGGTCAAATTGGACAAGCATCCTTATTTTCTCTGTATACTGTGATATTTAGATTTTGTGGGGTTTTGGCGGAGGTGGTGGTAGTGGTGGTGTACCTATCCCCTAAAAGGGTATAAATGGGTTCTCATCTGTTTCTTTGTGTGTTTTTTTTTTAATTGATCTTTACTGTTGAAAATATTACAGATGTTCCCCTCCTTTTTTCCCCATTGACCTCCTCCACCCCTCTCCAGTCCTCCCCAGGCCTTCACTGCACTGTTGTCTGTGTCCATGGGTTATGCATATATGCATATAAGTTCTTTGGTTAATTTCTTCCTACCCACCCCCACTCCTCCAACCCCCCACCCCCCTCCCTCTGAGATTCACCAATCTGTACCATGCTCCCATGTCTCTGGATCTATTTTTTTCCATCAGTTTATTTTGTTCGTTAGGTTCCACATATAAGTGAGATTATGTGATACTTGTCTTTCTCTGACTGGCTTATTTTGCTTAGCATAATCAGTTTCTTTTTTTCTTTTCTTTTTTTTTTTTTTGATAGAGTGGGAGGGAGAGAGGGAGGAAGAGAGAGAGAGAAACATCTACGTAAGAGAGACACATCAAGTGGTTGCCACCCACACGACCCCATCCGGGGCCGGGGACAAACTGCAACCGAGGTACATGCCCTTAGCGGGAACTGAACCCAGGACTCTCTGGTCCGCAGGCCGACGCTCTGACCACTCAGCCAAACTGGCCAGGGCTCAGTTTCAACTTTCCATCCTTTTGAGATATAAACTGTCACCTCTTTTGCTTTATGGGCATTAAAGCCAAAGTTCCTAGGTTACTGACACAGGCTGGCTCCTCTAGGACCACCTGTTAAAGCTTTTTCCTCTTCTTTTTCATTTTATTTTATTTGAAACATGTATTTTATTGTTAATTTATTTCATTTTTTATTGTTGACACTATTACAGATGGTTCCCCATTTTAACCCCTAAGGTTTTCCCTTAACTTTCTGTGGATTTAGCTATTCTTAGATCTTTTTAATTAGGAAGGGTCTTAGGCTATTAAGTCTGCCTCATTGCCTGAAACAGAAATTCTCTCATTGATTTTCAAACCACTTTATACTGGCTTTTAGAACTAATACTTCACTCAGGTCAGGAATAGTTTTTACATTGCCAGGTCCAGTTGGTATTATTCAGTTTTCATCTTAGATGACCTCTTAGCGTATTTGTTTTTATTGAGGACTTCCTCTTACTATAACCAGCATTCCTTCCCCTCACTTTCTCAACATTATATTTTATTTTACCCTCTCTGAGTAATGAATGTGTTAGTCATATAGAAACATATTCCACAGTCTAGAAAGAGAATGCCCAGATACAGAATGTCCTAAGTGTTTATTCATTAGTCACAAAAGGGAAGGGACATTAAGGCAACATTAACAATGGAAGCTTTCTATTATTGTATATACTATCCTGTTTATTTCTTTTAACATTAATAGATATTGTTTCTCCTTTAATAATATGGCTGCTATTTATCAAATGCTTAGTATATGGTTGATAGCATACTAATAATATTGATATATGCTTTACATATATTAGCTAACCCTTTTACCAGCCCTGTGAAATCATTGGTACCATCCTCATTTTATAGATGAGGTGTATGAGGTTCACAGAAGTTGTTATTTGCATGAGGGAACAGGATTTAGACTTTTAACTACTTCACACATGTTAACCCCCAGAAAATAATACTCAGTCTCTTGGGATGTGGGTTAGAGATAACTTATCATGCTTAATCATTTGCTTGGTTAAATAAATATTCCTCATGACTACCCCATTCATTTACTCTTCTTTGTTGAATAAACAACTTGATGTGGTACCGATTTGGCCTCCCAGGCAGTTTGGAACTGGGAAGCAGAAACTCTGGTTGGTGAACACTAATATTTCTGTCACTGGAGAGTTATACTTCTGTCTTATATATTGATTTTATGTAACTGCAGTGAGCATACTAAAAAAAGCTTAGGTCTAAACAATGTTTTCTTGGCTTTGCCCACACTATATTATTCATTCTAAGATACCATCTGTCTCAGTGTTTCCAGATCCAGTGGGCATTTTCAGTCTGTTTCTTAGTCTTCAGCTTTATGTGATATAGCTGATGGGTGCCCCCTCTTTCTTCAGACTCTCTTTTCTTGACTTCAGTAACACTACATTCATGGTTTTCTTTTTACCCTACTAATATCAATTTTCTCTACACATTTCTCTACAAATTTCTCTTTCCTAACTATCCTTGAAATGTTGAAAGTCTTCAAGAAGACAGTCCTAAACCGACTTTTTTCTCTTTTAAAAAAATAATAAAAAATCCATTCTTCCTGTTCCACTTTTCACCATCTCAGTAAATGACACTTCTGATCACCAGCCAGAAACCTGGCATTCATGTATTATACTGTTCTTTATCAACCAACTATAGCTTATCATCAAGTTCGAGTGATTCCAACTTCTAGATTCCCTCTCTCCTTGTTCAATACCAGTACTACCATAGTCCAGAGGTAAATAATCTTTGTGGAATAATCTCCTTAATGATCTTTCTGTTTCCACTCTTCCCTCTTTCAGTGCATTTGTTACATAGCAGTTAGAGGGATAATCTTTTAAAAACTAAGTCATGTTCTTTGCTATAGCTATCTTCCTATTAATCTTAACATAAATTGTAAACACCTTTACATGGCTTACCAGGGTCATGTGAGATCTGCTTCTTCCTTCTCTCCAGCCTTGTCTTCTACCATTCTCTCCACTGTACTTTAGCCACATTATTTGTTTTTGCTTTTTCCTTATCTTTTTAAAAATTTTATTTCATTTTATTTTTAAAATTTGTCTTTGTTGAAAGTATTACAGATGTCCCTCCTTTTTTCCCCCATTGACCCCTCCTCCCACCCCTCTCTGCCCCCCTGCCTTCACTGCACTGTTGTCTGTGTCCATTGGTTATGCATATATGCATATTAAGTTCTTTGGTTTATCTCCACCCCCTCCAAACCCTCCCAGGTCCTTATCTTTTGAACAAGCTTTTCTGCTTAACTCTTTGTGCTGTTAACACCTACCAACCTAACTTTTAGGTTATCACTTTAGTGTCATTTATTTAGACAGGTCTTTTCTGCTTCCTAATTTTTCACTCTCATGGTATGTCACAGTTTATAGTCACCTGTTTGTTTTAATGTTTGCCTCCCTATTAAGTTGTAAATTCCTACAGAGCAGAGATTTTGTTTGTCTTGTTACCTATTTTATTCCCTGCTCCTAGCACAGTGCCTGTCTCCTAATAGATATGCAATAAATATTTGTTTGATAGATGAATGAATGAATGAATGATTGAATGAATTAGTAAGTCACTGCTACCCTCTATCGTTCTGCATCTTTGTTTCTAGTGTCTATCCTGAACAGGTGATTTTCAGGGTATTTTCCTAGAGCTGTGCATTGCAGGGCTCAGTTCTATTTAATTTGATGAATGTCACCTTGATTTGGATTGGAATAGCATATCACTGTAAAAAGATGGAAATAGAGTGAAGTTAAATAGAAAGCAGGTACAGAAAAATCTAAGGAGGATTATTTGCCTTGTGAAAAAAGATCTAGAGGTCTTAGTAAATTGCTCATGCTGTATCAATTATAGCTGAGGTATGAAGGAATTGGGGTGTCAGTGGTTCTCATTCTTTAAAGAAGATTTAGAATATTATGCTTTCCTGCCTTGATAGAAAAGGAAAATATTTATTTGTTCTATTTTCTAGCAGTAACCTGAGTACCAGACACGGTTTCAAAGTGTGATCATTACACATTTAGCTGTACACTTTCCCATTTAAGTCATGTTAAAAACAGATTAAGTTTAGAGATCAAAGGTCCTAAATTACCACAGTTTTGCTTCTCGGTATTATACTTTTATGATATATTATTGCATGTGGTAATGATATTTGCATTTTTCAAAGTGCAGTAGGGACATTAGAGGACCTGACAATTATAAGACTGTACTTTCCTGACTTAAAGATAAATTTTTAATTAGAGTATTAACTCTAAAATACCTATTGCTGCCATTTATGGAAACTTATTGTGTATTCGGAATTGCTACAGCCTTTACAAGGCTATTCGCAAATAAAAGCCTTTAAGGTAGCTATTATTTTGGTTTTATAGAAAAGAACAATTTCAGTGGTGCTGCCTCCAGCTAACGTTTTTCTTTTAGTTACAGAAGTTGGAGATTCCATGTATGGTATGATTTTCACCATTAAAAACCAAAACAAAACACCTAGATAATCAGCATTCTACCTTTCAAGGTACTTTTAAAAAGCAGAGTTAAGTACATCTCACTGGAACTTTTCCACCTCAGTCTCTTACTCTGAATTTAAATTGTCCGTCATGGCATATGTCCTTCTCATTGTATTTAGCATTTCTCTCCTGTATCAGTAGCTTATGAATACTTATTAGCTCTGTTCTTTGTGATCTCCAGTGCCTTTTTCATAAATACTTGGTGAATGAACTATGGGGTAAACAACTTAAATTTTTTTTTTCTCACAGCCTGTCCTTTGGAATATAAGGTTTATAGATATTTGCTTCATTTACATGCTATCTCTTTTCTGTTTTTCACAGTCAAACTTCTTATAAGAATTGTCTTGCCAAGATTTATTGTCACATTTAGTGACTCCTTTTTCTAGCCTTACCTTAAATGACCTGTAGGATCATTTGACCTGTCCTTTGAAATTCTCCAAGTGGTTTTCAAGATTCTCTCTCTTTTTTAAATTTTGTTTTTTGTGGTGTATCTTTTTTGGTCTACATTTTATTTATTTATTTATTTATTTATTTATTTATTTATTTATTTATTTATTTATTTATTTTCTACTCTTTAAATGGTAATATTCTCTAGCTTTCTGTCTTTGGTCCTTTTCTCTTGATCATGCTGAGAACTTTCCTTGGGTGATCTCATTTTTCCAGCCCTTGGCTTTGACCTGCTTCCATATCAGGAGTTGTAGATCAAATACTTATTGGGGCCAGATAGGTAACATAAATGAATGAAGAAGAGGTGAAGAATAAGGAATGACAGGACTTTAGTAGATTAAAGAAGGTATGTCTATTCAAAGCTTCAGCAGATTGTTGCTATTTCAGAATATAGTATCCAGTGTTGATAGAGCTTCAGTTTTTCAGGAGAAATTAGAAATCTTGAGTTTTAATGCGAGATTTCCATGTTTCTAAATATGAACCAGTTAAAATTGTCAAACATGATGCATACCAACAGAAAGCTTTATTGAGTTTTCATCTTTACTTACTGTAACTTTACTATGCTTCTAACTCCTAGATTTGTATCTCCAGACCTGATTTTTCTGCCAAGTTTTAGGCTCATCTTATCCTATTCTAGACTATATAAAAGTTCTGTGTTCGCAGACATCTCAAAAACCAGGATGATCAACCTGAACCTTAAACTTGCATTAGGAAGTGGTTTCAGTTATAGAATCAGACAGCTTTGAGTTTGAATCTTGATTCCACCACCTGCTAGGTCATTAAGCAAGTTATTTGATATTTCTTTATATATATATATATAGTTTAATGTATTTTATTTATTTATTCATTTTATAATTGAATATATTTTGATAGCAAACTTACAGGAACAGCACAGAAGACAGACAACATTAACAACATATACTTGTATGTAGGACAACTCAGTTAGAAAGTATAGTGAATGGATGGAATCTACTGTATGATTAAAAATGCTATAAACACCAGCCCTGGCTGGGTGGCTCTGTTGGTTGGAGTATCATCCTGTACACCAAAAGGTTGTGGGTTTGATTCCCTGTCAGGACACATACCTAGGTTGGAGGTTCGATTCCCGGTTGGGGCCCATACGGGAGGCAACCAATTGATGTTTCTCTCTCACATCAATGTTTCTCTCTCTAAAAATTAATAAAAACATATCCTTGGGTGAGGATTTTTTTAAAAAGCTGCATGCCCGGCCGTTGTGGCTCAGTGGTTGAGCATCGACCCATGCACCAAGAGGACACCGGTTCGATTCCAGGTCAGGGCACATGCCCAGGTTGTGGGCCCAATTCCCTTGGGGGGCATGCAGGAGGAGGCCAGTGGATGTTCTCTCTCATCGATGTTTCTCTCTCCCTTTCCCTTCCTCTCTTTAAAAATTAATAAAGAAAAACAATTTTTTTAAAGCTACAAACACTGTTTAGTTGCCATCAATAAGAAATATACTTGTTTTTTTTTAAATGTTTTTATTGACTTTTTTTTTAGAGAGAGGAAGGGTGAGATAGAAACATTGATGTGAGAGAGAGAGACATCCATCAGCTGCCTTCTGCATGCCCCCTACTGGGGACCGAGCCTGCAACCTGGGCATGTGCCCTACCCAGGAATCGAACCAGAACCTCTCAGTCCATGGGATGATGCTCAATCCACTGAGCTACACTGGCCAGGCAGAAATGTACTTGTTTTTTTTGTGTTTTTTTTTAATCCAAATGCTGGCATTGTCCTGAAAAATTTAACACGTTTATTTATAATTGTTATCAAGTTGAACTGCTGAAATTTGTTCACTGAAACATTTTGACTTACATTAGCTTTATGTGCCCTCATTTATATTTTAAAAATTCATACACAAATGAAAATGGAAAAACTGCCGGTACCTGATTTCTGTCCCGTTTTCCAGTTTCGTAGCCAGGTGCTTCCTCGAGCTTTACCACTGGTCGCTTTGTGGACAGTCTGTTTTGTATGAGCTGTGGTATAGAAAAAAACCTCTTTACTTTTACCCCCTTCTCCTTCAGCTGGAGCTCAGTGAGCATGAAGTTACACTGCAACTGTGAACACCACAGTTATTTCCATATTTGCTCATATGTATAATGGAAGTGATATTTACCTCATTGGGCTATTATGCTAGTGACCTACACATGGTAACCAAATGTTGGATGTTTTCAATTGCTACTTCTGCTTCAATGACTGGTATCACCTCTCTCAAACCCACTTTATTGGTGCTTAAGAATCATTCCTGAGTCTTCCCTTTTTTTAATTCTTCAGGTCTAATGAGTTACCAGTTCTGTGAACTTAGCCTTTGTAATGTTACCTTAGTTTAATCCCTATTTTTTTGCTCATTTATATTATTGTAGCAGTCCTTAATAGTTTTCTCAGTCTTTATTTAAATATCCTCCCCAATCTATTCTCTGCCTGGGCCAGTGATTGATGTTTTGCTTCAACACCAATCTGATCACACCAAGCTTCTGTTAACAATCCTTCAGTAGTTTCCTATTGTCTCTAAATTTTTTAATTTTTAACATTTTAACTTTTAATGTTCTTCTTGATCTGTTTTCCTGCTTATTTTTTGGTCTCATTTCTTGCTTAACCTATACAGATAGTCGTTATAAGTTCTTAGAATTTACCCTGCTCTCAGTTGCATGTTTCTTCATCCAACTACCCTTTGCTCTGTTCTGTAGCTCTTTTGGAAATTAGCTTTAAAAGCACCCATCTCTTCCAGTGAGTTTCTTTGACCCCACCCCACCCTCTCTGACCCAGGTCCAGGTTAGATTCCCCTTTATATGCACGCATAGCCCCCTGAGGATGTTTCTATCACTCTTCACAGTCTTTTGTAATTGTCTCTTTTTTCCACTAAGCTTCTTAAAGGCAGAGACCACATATCTTGAATGTCTTTGTATCTCCAGAGCTTAGAATAATATCTGGCAGTGAGCTCTCAGATGTTTGTGTAATGGATGCATTTGTTGAATGAATAAATTATGGGTGGTTTTTTTTTTTTTTTCTGGAGAAATTGTAAGTATCTAGGAACCTCAATTATAGTTGTAAGGACTTTATAATGTCCCATTTCTTTTATTCCCCTTGTTTGAAGATTATAGGTGCTTTTATTTATTATGAATCAATAATATTTATGTACTTTAGAACAAAGTAAATTGTACTGTTGATATAATAACTACTGTTGCCTTCAAGGGCTATAGTTTCTCAAAAAGATTTTTTTTTTTTACTGTAGCCCACTTCTGTTCATTTTTTCCCTGCTTTCCTCTTATTACAGTGTTGAGTTCTCAGCATCTTATTTCTTCTCCCAAGAGCCTTAGTTTATAACAGGATTCCTCAACTTCCACACTATTGACACTATGGACCAGATAATTTCTTAGTTGGAAGGAGTTGTCCTAGGCATTCTAAGATGTTTAGCAGCATCTATTGCCTCTACCTACTAGATATCAGTAGCACTCCCTAGTTTTGAAAGCCAAAAATGTTTCCAAGCATGTCACATGTCTTCTATGAAGCAAATCACCCCTAGTTGAGAACCCCACTGATTTATAGATAATCCCATCTCTTATCTTTATCTGCAGAGATCCTCTCTTTCTCTGTGGGCTCTTTGTTATCAGCATATGACCATGATCTCCCATCTTTTATTTTCTTTTAATTCATTTTGAGAGAGAGAGAGAGAGAGAGATATTGATTTGTTGTTCCTATTTATTTATGCTTTCATTGGTTGATTCTTTGTATGTGCCCTGACAGGTTCGAACCCGCAACCTTGGCATATTAGGACGATGTTCTAATCAACTGAGCTATCCAGCCAGGGTCATGATCTCCCATCTTAAAAAACAAACACAAAACAAACCACCTTTTTTTCAGTAACTTCTTGTTTTCTCTTTAACTTTTATTCATTTTTCCTCTCCTTCCCCTTCCCATCCACTTTTTAAAGAATGAATTGCTGCCCAACTGGTGTGGATCAGTGGTTGAGCGTCAACCTATACACCATACACCAAGAGGTCGCTGGTTCGATTCCCAATCAGGGCACATGCCCAGGTTGTGGGCCCAATCCCCAGTGAGGGGCATGCAGGAGGCGGCCAATCAATGTTCTCTCTCATCGATGTTTCTATCCCTCTCTCCCTCTCATCTTCCTCTCTTTCTAAAAATCAATAAAGAAAAAAAATTTTTTTTAAAGAATGAATTGCTTCCATTCTCTCATTTCTCGCTTTCTTTCTAGCTTTTACCATGGTGCCACTGTGTTCTTTTTTTCCTTGAAGAGACTGTTACTACCATCCAGTAGTCCACGTCATGATTATCCCTTAATCCTCTGTTCCCCCTTCACCTCTACACCCACCTGTACGCTCCATTTAGTCCATCATACAGTCCTGTCTCTTCTACCTCCTGAATATCCCTAGAATCCACCTATATATATTCTTTATTCTCACAGCTGTGTCCCACGATGTCATCAGCCTCTTTATTGGTCTCTGAATCTCAAGTCTAGTCCTATTCCATTTTATTTTCTACATTGTATCATGGGTGACCTTTTTAAAATAAAGTCTCTTCACATTTCAACTCCTATCAATCATGAGTTCTGAGGCTTTAGTATCTGCATTTTGAAAGGCTTACCAGGTGCTTTTTATGCAACTCTAGTTGCTTTGTTCTTCTAGTTAAGAAACATTTCATTGCTCTTAGGAATTCCTGTTTATTAGCAAAGCCATCTTTTTTTTTTTTTTGGATATGTAAAAAGACTTAGTTCTAGTGTTTCATGAAAAAGCAGTATTTGTTTACTTAGTTACTGGTACCTACCTTTTTTTTCCCCCCATTGGGGGAGGGATCAGGAGGAAATGTGGATAATTTTAACATTGATTAATGTTATATGTCTGTGACAAATTTCACTGCTAAGTTATAAAATATTTCTTTTCTTTCAGGTATTTATAACAGCAATGATGTAGCAGTATCATTTCCAAATGTAGTATCTGGCTCAGGATCTAGTACTCCTGTCTCCAGTTCTCATTTACCTCAGCAGTCTTCTGGGCATTTGCAACAAGTGGGAGCTCTGTCCCCATCAGTGGCATCATCTGCAACCCCTGCTGTTGCTACAACTCAGGTATATTATAAAGTAACATGAAGATGGATTATCAGTTTTGAAAGTGAGTTTACTTGGAAGAGAGAGAAATGAGATAAGGGCTTCCTATAGGAATTTATAAAGTATTTCAATTTGTATTGACATGTTGGAAATCATAGACATTTTTATATGATACTCGTGAGAGAAGACAAAGGACTATGTTGGCACCAACTGCTTATTTTCAATTTCTGAGTTTCTGAATTTTTTCCAGCAATGTAAAATAGTAATTGGGGGGGGGGGCAGGGAGAAGCTTTTATTCTTTCTTTTAAAACGTTGGACTTTTTAAAGAACTATGAACCAGTTTTGGACTTGTGGTTTTAAAAATTCTGTTTATAATTTCAAAACCCACACAAATAATGTATGAATATCTACTGTCTTACGTTTTTATTTTTTTATTTTATTTTTTGTCCAGATAGAGTGGGAGGGAGAGAGAGGAAGAGAGAGAGAGAAACATTGACGTGAAAGGGACACATCGAGTGGCTGCCACCCGCACGACCAACCAGGGCCGGGGACAAACTGCAACCGAGGTACGTGCCCTTAGCGGGAACCGAACCCAGGTCTCTCTGTACCGCAGGCTGACGCTCTAACCGCTGAGCCAAACCGGCCAGGGCCTGTCTTACGTTTTTAAAAACCAGTGTAGGAGAATGTAGAATAAAGAGTGAATGATCAACCCTGGCCGGTTTGGCTCAGCGGTTAGAGCATCAGCCTGTGGTCCAGAGAGACCCGGGTTCGGTTCCCGCTAAGGGCATGTACTTCGGTTGCAGTTTGTCCCCGGCCCTGGTTGGTCGTGTGGGTGGCAGCCACTCGATGTGTTCACGTCGATGTCTCTCTCTCTCTCTCTCTTCCTCTCTCTCCCTCCCACTCTATCTGAACAAAAAATGAAAAAATGTCCTCGGGTGAGGATAAAAAAAAAAAGAGTGAATGATCCCTTGCCCAGCCAATGTGGCTCAGTGGTTGAGCATCGACCCATGCACCAAGAGGTTGCCAGTTCGATTCCTCGTCAGGGCACATGCCCAGGTTGTGGGCCCAATTCCCAGTGGGGGGCATGCAGGAGGCAGCCAGTCGATGTTCTCTCTCATAGATGTTTCTATCTCTCTCCCTCTCCCTTCCTCTCTCTCTAAAATCAATAAAGAAAAAAAATTTTTTTAAAAAGGAGTGAATGACCCCTTTAAGTACTATATGGTTTTCCTCCTAGTGGCAGAGAAGGAATGTTCATAAATATTGTAAATAATGGTGACTATGTTGTTGGTTTTTATTTATCTTTTTCCTCCACTTTCCATCTGTAATTTGATAGGTGACCTAGTCTACAGGAATGCTTTAAAAACAAGATTCAAATCAGGAAAATCATGATCTTGAATTACATAAAAAGAAGAGTAAATGGTCAGAGCTGTTTACATGTACACACACATACACCCTTCTCCAGCCTACCCCCACATTTCCCTAAAGTGTATATATATTTTTATTTATATTTATATTTTATTTATTTGGAATTCTTTATTATTTTACTTTTATTCAAAGCTCTAGTAGTGTGTTAACATTCTGAGAAAATTATAACAGTGATAAATGTCAAATTACACATGACTAGTTAAGTAGTTCTTTGTAACTTTCTGTAAACTTATGCTTTATGTATGTATTCATAATTTCCATTATATAGACCTTTAGAATTTATACACTTTTCCAGTATTTTCTGTAAGCTGTACATCAAAGCATAGCATTGTTATTTTTAAAATATGTAATGGTGCAATATAAACAGTCATCATTATAATTAGGTTACATATTAGAATAAACAACAGAAGTTCAGCACAGAAAATCAGTGACATGATTAGTGGTATCATCTTTGAAAATTAAAGTTAACTGTTTGGTAAACCTCTCAATCTGAATAAGGGGAGTTGGACTGGTTTAGGAGTGTTATTTAGCTTATTTCACTAGCCTTAGTGAAAGTAGCCATAATAATAGGGGTTTAGGGTTAGAGAGGGTGAAAAGATAAATAGTTTTATCGTTTTTATTTTATTTCTTTTAATTTTAATTAAGTGTAACCATATACTGTTGATAGCTTTATATTCTTGGATAAAGTCTCACATGAACATTTTCACTGCATTTTTATTTTCTTTCTTTATCTGTTTTAATTACCTCTGCTTAATTCCAGGCTGATTTAAGCAAAAATCTCATTTCTTCTTATCCATGATGTTTGTGGTTTTAGGGGTTGGCAGTAGGGAGGTCGAAGGGGGAAGTAGTGGTAAAGAGAAATTTATAGCTAGAGGGAAAATTCCACTTAACATGTGACTCAACCAAAGAACAAAGAAATCATAGTTGCAAGTAATCCAGGATTCAGTCCAATTAGAATCTTTACGGTTTATCCTCTTTCCATGTTTCAGTAAGGTGAGTCTCTTATAAATGTGATCAGCCAGTTAGACTCAAATGCTACATGCTGAGACAACTGCATCTATGTTTCTGTCTAGCAGTGAAGGCTTTCTGCCTTCAAGCTGGAGCTTATTTAGCCTGGCTTATCTGGTGCTGCTGTAGCAACCATCAGTCTCCAGGCAACTGAGGCAAGTTGACCTCTCAGTTGAACTGAGAGCAGAACTACTTCAATTTAGCTGTCTGAGACAATAGTATTGGTGTTGAATGTGCTAAATGTGAATTTTTCTAGGCAGTGTGCAAGAGAATTGATACAAAAATGTTTAGAATAAATTGAATGTTTAAATAGGACTCTTAAAAATTGTGATGCACTTGGTAATTGAATCTTCTTCTCAAAATGACAAAAGTTTATTTCTGATTTAACTTTCATATAGGTCCTGTTTGTTTTCAAATCATGCAAGTCATTGTATTTACATAATCACATCCTAGCCTTTTATATAGGGTTTTTTAAATAGATAATTAATTTAAAATTAAGAGCTGTGCTATAAGGTAAATTTAAATAATCAATATTAAAATGTAATTATAGAAGTCTTGTTATGGTTATTAAGAAAATCATGACATATAAATCAGAGAATAGAAATGTTAAATTTGAATAATATTTTGCCTCCTCTCCTTTCTCCAAAAAAACTTAATGTAAGTTCTGATTTTTAGTGACTGGTTTAGTGTCAGCAGGAAAAATGTAGAGGTCATTCTTAATCTTTCTGGCCTTGATTTTAGATAGGCCTCTTGTTTGGATTATTTGTTGTCTTAAGAATTGTTCCCAGCAAAGTAGTCAGGGAGGTAAGATCAGGAAGCTAACAGAAATTAAAACTTGGAATAGATTTATGCCTTTAATGGGAACAAAAGGAGATATTTTTGTGTATTAAGGGTGGCAGGGTGGGGGTTCTGATGCTTAGCGCCCTGATTTAAAAAAAACTTTTAAAAAATGTTGGATAATTCAGCTTTATTTTCTTCAGTGTTAAATCATCATGTTTATTCGATATGCTTGTTTTTAGAATAATTATTTTTTCACAGATATCAACAATATAGTTATAGTTCCTTTACATTATTGGAAGATAGAACTACTGTCTATATGATTTTCTTAATGGTGTGCTCTGCCCTTGTTGTATCGTGAGTATATATAGTTATACATTAGTTTCTGTAGGTCTGCCATTAATTTATTTATTTATTATTATTATTTTTTTTGTTAATCCTTACCAGAGGATATGTTTTCTGATTGATTTTTAGAGAGAGTGGAAGGAGTGGAAGGGAGGGAGGAAGAGCAGGGAGAGAGAGAGAGAGAGAGAGAGAGAGAGAGAGAGAGAGAGGGAGACATCAGTGTGAGAGAGACACATGCAATCGCCCCAACCAGGGCTGGAGATCAGTCTTGCAACCCAGGTACATGCCCTTGACTGAGAATTGAACCCGAGACCTTCTGGTGCACAGGCTGACTCTAACCACTGAGCCATGCCAGCCAGGGTAGCCATTAATTTTCCATTTTGTCTTTCAAATTCCCCTGTGTTTCCTAGTTCTATATTCATTCTGTTCTGTCTTTGGGAGAATTCAGGTGCTTTTGTTTGAAGAATGATTCCTTTAATAGAAGAATTTAAGGCTGAATGTAATGAAAAAAAATGTATTCTAATATATTCTGCATTCTAGGTTTTGCTTTTGGATACAGTCTTCATGTAGATAATCATGGTTCATTGTTTACTCTGTGTTGCTGTTATGAAAAGGATACCGATTTTAAAATAATTTAAATTAACTTCCAAGGTTTATGTGATTTAGTAAATGAAAATATTTTAAAGGTAAATTATAGCGACTAATGTTTTGTAGATTTCTGTAAGACTTCTATGTCAATCAACTTTGAATATTTTGTTTTCCAATAGTTAACTTTGGGGTGTGTGTGTGTGTGTGTATGTATGTATTGGGGAGTTGTCTTAGATGTAGTCCTTGATTTTCTTTCAAAATGATGTGTCTGATACGACACTTTCATTCTGTTTGAGAAAATGGTTCATTTTCCCAGGCCATTTCACCTGACTTGGTTGGTCAGAATGAAAGTTTAAATAAATAACTTTATAATGATTTGTAATTTTAAGGAAGCTAACATTCTAACAAAATAAGTTCTTACAATGCTCTGTAATGTCACTTGGATGATGAAAAAGTTCAAGTAACTGCACTAGGTCATATGTCCTGTAAGTGGTGAAACTTAAGTTTAGAAGCAAGGCAATCTGACTCCTGAGCCTGCTCTTTAGTTTACTAATCTGTAACAGAGAAATGAATTTCCCAATTATGTGCTTCTATGTCAAGAGGTATCTCTTTGAAAAACATTGTTAGGAATTTTACTGTTTCAATTTGTGTGACATAGTGCAAAAGCAGAAATTTGAGTCAGAAAACCTGGGTTCCAGAAGCTTTGATATTCACTAGTGTAACTGTGGACAGGTCTTTTAAATTTGCGGGCATCATTTTTTTTTTTCATACATAAAATGAAAACTTTAAATACCTGTTCTATCTGCTATACATGTATGTTACGAAGTTCAAATGAAAATAAGTACTTTGCAGACCGTAATGTACTTTGGAATTAATGGTTATCACACCATTAATGGTGTTATAATTGTTATAGGACATAATTAATTTCAGCTGTTAACTCAAACAGCCTGATTACCAGTGAGAAATACTGTGTAGAAGCACCTCTTTTGCTAAAAATAGTATTACATTTTTCTTTTAAACTCAAAATTCTGTGTTAACACAGATATATGAATTTTACCCATTTTAAATTCAGCTGTTGACTAAGGTCTTTTCCAGTTCTTGAATTATTTCAGTAGCCACTGTAGTAGTAGGGATTTAATTTTTTCCCAAAAGACAGGTGATATATTGATTAGATATTAACCAGTTAGGAAACCTTAGAATTGGTTGGCTAGTCTATGTAGTCCTGTTATCCAATCATGGAAGTTCAGTAATGGTTTAACTAAGATTTAATCCCTCCCACTACTTTATTAGAAACTCAATTGTAGGGCATTTCAGCCTTAGCCTAAACAATGGTTTTGAATACGTTAAGCTCCTAACAATTAGGGAGCAGTTTGGGGCACTGAATAATGTGGAATGATGCAATTGAACCTGACAGCTTTAACAGTCAGCCTACTCATGGGACCTGGAAGTTGTTCACACTTGGTTTCATCTCTCATCACACGCTGAGTATTAAAGCTTTAGTGGTGGTAGCTGACAGAAATGGGGTCTGTTACCAGAATACATTTCATAGTGCAAAGTTTGAATTGAGTTAGAGGATATATGAAGTTTCCCAGTGTTCCCCAATTTTTCCTGGGAGCTTTTCTAGTCAAACAAATTGTGTTTGCAAATCGAAAAAATGTATGTTTTAATTGTCATTAAAATATTTGGATCCTTACATTATGTTTGTAGTATTGCTGTGTTGTTATACAGGGGTGAGCAAAAGTACATTAATTAAATAATACAATAATAAATAATAGAAGAATAAACTCAGTTTCAAATACTCACAACTGTAAACCTACTTTTGCCCACCGCTGTATATAAATTAAGGTAACATTACATAATGAGACATTTATACCTTCTAATTTTTCTTAGGTAAATATGTTTTAATCTTTGAAGTATAGCCATGTTAATTAGAATATAATTGGTAGATTATATTCTCTGACAAAGTTAATGGCAAAGATGGAAACCATAATAACTTATGAAAATAACTTTTTGAATAACAAACTAAAATTTGAGTGCTTACCATGTGCTAAGCATTCTTTTAAGCCCTTTACATATATTCACTCAGCTAATTCTCACAATATTCTTATGAGATAGGTATTCTTATCTCCATTTTTACAGATTGAAGACAGAGTTAAGTGAGACAGCTTGGTTTAAGACAGATATAGTTATAATAAATAAGTTTTTCTTCTGATAGTATATATGAAATAGGAATTTTTTAAAAGTAATATTCAGTTTAATGAGTCTGACAAAATTTGGGGAGAATATATTTTTAAAGCATGTGTCAGGGTTGCAAAGCTTGAAGGAAAAGCTACTGTGTTTTAGAGCTTGTTTGAATTGTTTGATTTTTAACGTTTATTGACAGGTTAATTGTGCATTTAAAAAATGCTTGCTATAACCTCTTCCTGTATGATTGAAGTTTGAAGTTTCATATCTACCTCTAGATGATGTATTGCTATACTTTCTAAAGGTGAAATTTTTACTGTAGGTACTATTGTTTCCATCCTAAATTTTCTTTTGTTATTTTATATTTTTCTGCCTTTACCAACATGGGGGGGAAAATAAATCTACCAAAACAATACCCACTTTTAAGTCTGATATTCACATAATTGAGTAGACTTAGCCTGATTTTTCCCCTCCACAACTAAATCCTTTAGGATGAGCTGAGTGCCTAGGAATTTGGTAGTTACTTTGTATGAGCTCTTTTAAAACTTCTCTGTGGTCATAAGCAGACATTTCATATAAGAGGTAAACTATTAACAGGGACATTTCAAGCTGAAACATCTTGTTAATATTTTAATATGGTAGGTATGTCAGTCTACTTAGGAAACACTAAATTTCTTTTATTTGTTTTGAGTTTGAATACTGCCTTGGTAAACTCACATGTCTTTCTATATCTTTAACATAGTAAGTTAGAACTTTGCTAAGGGTATTTTTTGACTCGGGCACCTAAACATATTTTGTTTCAAAATAACTTAGTTTTACCTCAATAATTGTTCAGTTTGTTTTTACTCTGCTTGCCTTTGGTCCATCTTGTAAAATAATTATACTTCTCTTAATGAGGCTTTTACAAAAGTGTTATTAAAATAAGTGTAATATAACATCTTGAGTGGAAGTGGTTCCTTTAAACTATTAATCTTGGGGAGGAAACAAAAAACTTAAGATAACATATATTGGAATTTAAAGCAAAAGTTTATTATGGTAATATGAATTTATAATTTTATAAAATATTTTTATTTTTGATCTAATTTAACACCTGTTTTCACATTTTGAGATGCCGTGATTTCAGTGGGACACTATAAAGCCAAGTACCTAGTTTGTTTTCGGTCATATTCTTTTTGTTTAACTTCTTTTTTTTTTTTTTTTTTGGTACATGCCCCTAGCGGGAACCGAACCTGGGACTCTCTGGTCCACAGGCCAATGCTCCAACCGCTAAGCCAAACCGGCCAAGGCTGTTTTAACTTCTTATTTAGAAATAATTTTAGATGTATAGAAAAGTTGCAGACAAGTACAGAGTAGAGTTCACATATATCATGGGTTTCCTTCACTCAGTGTTAACAACTCATATTCTTATCGTGCCAGTACCCTAGGAGGATAGCTGTCCACACAGCCATTTTCCTTACTTGGGCAAGATAAAATTGAAATGTCATAAGGTAATTACTTCCCTCTAAAAAGAATTGCCAGTTTTTTTTTTAACCACATTTTGTTAATCCATTTATGAATCGATAGTTGATTTGTTTCCACCTTTTGGCTATTAGGAATAATGTTTCTATGAACATTCATCTATGAATTTTTGTAGGAACATGTTTTCGCATGTGTATTTTTTTTATTTGTAGTTCCTTTCTACATTTAAATTAAAAATTAGAAAAGTTGGTAACACTGAACCATCATTTCTATGTGTCAACAATGGTCTGTACCTGAGTAATGTTTAACCTTCCTTGGTGTGACTTACACTCTCCTGTTTACTATAGTCCTCTCTTGTGTCCCTTAAATTTGGCCTTAGTCCTCAGTTGCTTGACCTAGTACTTACATTTTGTTGTTTCCATAGTATAGGTAAAGTGGAAAAAAATTATTACATTCATGTCTCTATCAAATATTTAAAAAAAACAAAACAAAAATAGACCAAGAAAACTGGAAGTGGGACTATTTTTTTTTTTTTTTTTTTTGCAGAAGTGAAGAATATTCCTACGGTTAGAGAATTTCCAGTCTTTATATCAGGTCTTCTGAAGTAGACTTATGGTACATTAGTAATTTGTTTTCAATGTACTATTTAAAGCCCATGTCCAAAGTGTACTGTGGAGAAGTGTGTGTGTATTGTTTCCTTTATTCTTTGTTCCAGATTTCTTTTATATAAAAGCTTTCAGTGTTCTTTATGCTTCATAATCACTCTTTCTTTAGGTTCACATGGATGTCCTTACATCCCCCTGAATCTTAGTGTTTTCACTTATTCATGACAACAAAGGTTTTTGAAAATCTACACATTGCCAGACATTACATGTGTACTCTTCTCAGTAAGGTGTCTTTCTTTTCCCCACTCTCTCACTTACCCTCCTTCATTGATACTAAGTTGTGGGATCTTTTCACTAAAATATTGGGGATTTCTTGGCCCAACCCATGGTGCCAAGTTATTGAGGGTTCCCAGCATTAACTATTCTAAACATCATTTCAGAAGTGTTGATTAAGCAGTGTCAGACATTTGTGGAGTTGTTGGTGACTCATGTTACCTGCTTAACATGATGTTAATTAATTGAGTTTTAATGTAGAGTGGTTTAGATGTTTTAATATATCATAAAACTCTACCTGGTAAAATTAATAACTTTTTTTCTTAATCTTCACCCAAGGACATTTTTCCATTTATTTTCAGACAGAGTGGGAGGGAGGGAGAGAGAGAAACATCAATGTGAGAGAGACACATTGATTGGTTGCCTCCAGCACGACCAGGGCCAGGGACTGAACTGCAACCGAGGTACATGCCCTTGACCAGAATCAAACGCGAGGCTCTTTGGTCCAAGGGCCAACACTCTAACAGCTGAGCCAAACCGTCTAGAGCTAATAACTTATTTTTAATATCTTTTGAAAGTTTCTCAGATAAATACAATATTTTTTTTTAAAAAAAACCATCATAATTTTTACTCATTCAGAGAATTTGGGAAATTGGTTATTTAGGATAATAAAGATTGCGTTCCCATTTTAGTTTATTTTATTAATTTACTTTTGCCTACCACCTTTATAAAATACATACTTTCCTGCTTTGAAATTATGCTAAAGATGTTTTATCCTTTTCCTGATAATAGTCATTATGCAAATCAGTTATTACGCTGTTGTACTACTTTGCATTTTGATCTTTTAATATAGTGAGCCTAGTGTGTGATATGCAGACTAAGATAATTTGGAGACTACATCAAGAAATTTGAAGCTAATAAAGGTAAATATAATGCCCTTGGCAGAAGGAACCCTTCCTGAAAAAGGGTGTATTTTTGATTAGAGTAGCATCTTTTGATTCTTATGAAGAGACTAAGGCAGCTTATAAAACTGATAATCGGAACTAAAAAGGTAGTCCAACTTGTATAATATTAGTTCTGATTCAGCCAAAAGGTGACTGCATGAAAAAGGAGAATCAAAACTCTGAAGATGCAGATGCTAAGGCATCTAGATGTCCATGTTCTTTGAGCACCACCCTACCAGCACTCTGTAATATGTTTATTCTTGCTCATATTTTTTCTCTCCTCTCTTGCTGTCAGCTGTTACTTCTTGCTGCCAACAAACTGTCTCAAGATATTACTTTTTCTTCCTCTTTCTAATTAATTTTCCACTTCTAATCTGTTATATGCTCAGTTGATCTTTTTAGAATTATGTCTAAAGTAAGAGTAAATTGGCTCTGTGAAGGGCATTTTTAAGTATAAGGTACCCAAGACTTTTAACACATGTCGCTGGTAACATCTGGTCTTTCTGTTTGTCTTTTCGGGGGACTTTTTTTTTTCTAAGTTATTTTATAAGTAGCCAAGATTCCCAAGTATTAGACTTCTGGAGAGGTAAAAAAATCCTACCATATTTTTGTTTATGAATTGTGTATTTTATGTATATAACACTAAATACATAGCAAGTGTCTAGTATGATCTTCAGGTTAAAATTATGACTTACCTTTTACTAAGGCTAATTGATGGTTAACAGGACTTCACCGTACAAACTTATTGGCTTTGTATACATATCTTTAATCAGAGAAGAAATGAAACCCAGAAATTGACCAATTGATCTTAGACATTAAAGTAAAAACTGTTAAATATACCCTTTGAAACAATGGAAAGCAGGGGCAGGATTCTACATCAAGGAGACTCTTTCTGTGAATTTAAAGTTCGATTTTCGTGCTTAATAAGTTGTCTAGAGGCCAAATACAGTGTCAGGGTTTGAGTCTTTCCAGAAACACTGTTTATTCTCTGTAATATTTTGCTTATTATAATTACTATGTTGTCTTGGTCTCTTGTGTGCAGTTATACGTGTAAAATGTCCCACATCTTTTGTTCTGTTGTTACTCAGCTTCTTTTATATTTGGTGTGCTTCAGTTCTTTGACATTATTTTCCAGAATTTTGTTCTGAAATAACTATACAATGATTTTATTTTATAAAAACTTAAATTTGATTTCAGTCATGAAAAAGAGTAAGAAGTGTCCTTTATAATGTGTGGTTCTGTGAAATCTGAAGAGTATTTCAGGCTAGTAATAGCCTTCTGTGAGTATGACAGTATTTTGTGTACAAGCGATTGGCTTCCAAAAATGCCACATTTTAAGGTTATAATATTCTTGGAAAGTGGGAGAAACTGTTCACATCAAAGAAGGCATTTTTATTACATTGGATTACACTAGACTTTGGCCAGCCTCCTTAGCTTCATCTGTTTAAGGGTTCATTTTCGCTTGTTTGGCACAAGTCCCAGTAGAGGCCTTCAGAATTGTGGTTAGCAACATGAATGAATCACAAACTTTGGACCAGCTCTTCAGTTAGTAGAGCTGGCTTCCTGCCAAAAAGACAGTGCCTTATATGGGGTCAGGGCAAAACTGAATCGTTGAGCCTTGCATTGTATAGAAAACATACTTGTGATGCCTGTTTGCTTTCTTTTAAAATAAAAACAAAACAAAACAGAAAAAGCAGCAGGCTTCCAAGTCTATCAAAATAGAAAGTAACAAAATAGTGTGCAGGTTTTACTAATGACAGAGTTAAGCAGTGGAAATGTAGCTCTGTATAGTTAAAATACTAAAAGTAGAAGTTGGACATTTTGACCTCTTAGCATCCTGTGATGTAAGAAACTAAAGCATGTTAGACATCTGTTGTCTACCTGCCCTTATTTTGTAGTGGTTTAATAAGATTAAATAGTCATATGTTCACATGGTTACTGTGCCACTGGGTTTTGGTATTGAATAGATACTTTGAAATTAAAATAGTAATAGTTAACTTTGAATGTCCTGATCTTTTTTTGGGGGGGGGGGGAGTTATGTAGCTTTTCAGAAATTGAAATGCTAATGGTAAGACAAGTGAGAATGAAATTTGCTCTCCACATAGTCATGACTTTTTGCTTGTATTTGTAGGTTGGAGAAAAGAGTTATTAGGTCTATCAGGAGGAAAAGTATTAAGATATTTTCAAATATAATTCATTTATCTTTGTAATTCTTTTTATTTAGGCAAATACCCTATCTGGATCTTCTCTCAGTCAGGCACCGTCTCATATGTATGGCAATAGATTAAATCCAAATTCTTCAATGGCAGCTCTTATAGCTCAATCTGAAAACACTCAAACAGGTAAGTTTTCAAGAATTTTTAAACTCTAAAATTCTATTCCCTTTACCCAATATAATTTTCCCTTCAGTGGCTTATTTTATTTGAAAAGTCTAAAGGTGTGCTTAATATAGAATTATGCCTTTTTTTTTTTTTTAACTAGAAAAATCACAGTTGGAAGTAAATAGTATGCTGTGCTGCAAAATAGTTATGTGCTTTTTTTTTACTGTCTGAAATGTAAATGTTTAAGCAGAGCCATCAGCAGGCAGGAATGCAACAATGTCTCCTGTGACTTCTGTGATTGATGTGTTCAGTTCTCAGTTCTATGCAATGAAAGTAACATAACACTGGGCTTTTCGGTGAATAGCCTAAACCTTTATTTGCATAATTCATGAAATTGCATTACACAAACTTGGTTAACAAAAATCCTGTTAGAGAATTTCTACAGTGTTTAGTAGTCCTGTGAATTTTTACCAGTTGACATTTTGTAGCATTTGCCTCTTGTACTGTTTTAATGAGCTGTTGGATTTGCTTTGTTTCATTCCATCCTTAAGGATTTGTTGACATGTTCAAGTAGTCATGCCTGTTTGGGGGAAGGGAATGGGTTTAGCAGTTCACCAAGAATGGATCAGTCATGTCTTTACCCTTTAAGGGTCATAGGTTACCTGACTCAGAATAAGGGGAGGACAACCTTGAAAGAGGCCAGATCGGGTGATTTTATAAGCAACTAACTATAGGAAATACAAGTTACTTTTCAAGCAGAGACATTCTATTACCTCAGGACTATTTTGAAGAAAATAATTTTTTTCCTTTTAAATACAGAATTCTGTGTTCCTACTTACTTTTGTCAATTTTTGTATCGTTGTATGTAACTTCATTCTTGGTGTGAGGATTGGTGTTTGTGTGTGTGTGTGTGTGTGTGTGTGTAATTTTTAGTCTTGGTATGTGCCTCTATGCAATACATTATGTACTTTATGTCCTTTCTTGGGTTGCAAAGTGTTAAAATACAAAGCGAAAGGATTTGCTGTGATAAGCATACAGATTAGCTGTCCACCGCTGTGATTCATTACTTTAACCGTAGAAATTAAAAGTGGCTGAGGGGAGGGTACTGCAAATGCAAACCACGCTTCTGTGCTGTAAAATTGAAAGGAATGAAAGAACAGAACATAATCCATGGCCTTCTACACCCACAGAAACGTGTAGGGACAACGCCTTACATGCCACAGTTCAGCAATTCTAAACTAACAATATACTAGATCTTCTACTTTCATAGTAACTACAAAGATAGTGGTAAAGGTTTTATGTATGTTTTAGGAAAAATCAGGGCAAGAGCTTAAAAACTCTTATCTAGTGAGTCAACTTTATCAGCTATGAAATATTTACACTGCAGATCAGGATCTTGGAGACAATAGCCGCAGCCTTGTTGGCAGAGGAAGCTCACCGCGAGGAAGTCTCTCACCACGGTAAGCATTATTTACACTGCAAAGTACAGGCAAAAGAAACATTTTGAGATTGGAAACTTCTTTATCTCATATCAGCAGAGTATACATTTGTGAGGCTATAAAAGCATTCTGAAGATAAGACGCATGTCTGGACAATCAAGAAAAATGATTCTGAATTAATTTGAATATTAATTTAAACAGATTTCTAAGCTTTTATAAAAGTTATAACTCTTTTAGATTTCCAATCAATTTGAACTCTCTTGTTTTTATTATTTATATATTTAGGTACTGGTACTATTAATGTATTAATTTGAGTAATTCTTTTTGCACATAAAATAGTATTAAAATCTCTTATAGCTATAGACTCAAGGCTTTCAACTTTGGCTTCCAGTTTTAGTTAGGTTATGGGCAGTCACTTAAACCTTTAGTCTCTAGTTCCTAATTTAGTAAATGAAGTTCTTGTTGCTCATCTCTAAAACCCCTCTAGTTCTTAAAATTATTTGAATCAAAGTATTGCAAATGTGTTACATTATACTTTGAAGTTGTCTTAGATATTATATGCAAGAATTCAGGTACCATTTATTAATATATAATATATGTGAGATTATTCCTGTTAGCAGGATACTCTTAACCAGAGTTGTACTGAAGGTTTGAATTTCTCTGAGCACAATTTCAGTGTCCCAAACCTTCTATTCTGAATGGGGAGAAGAATAGTAGGAAATATTGTGTCAGTTTGTAAAAGACAATGGAACTTCAGGTTCTGGCTTTTTTTCTTTTTTTTTTTTTTTTTACTGATTTTATTCCACTTTCAGCTTCTATACCTTCTACTACTTTCTCTCTGTTCTTGAATTTTGTAAACTCTACCTAAAGTATGGTATTAAACTAGGTGAGAATGGAGAGCAGAGGAGGAAAAGACCCATTCTAGGGTTTTTTTTCAACTATGGGAAACTAAAAATTTTCAACTCAGGGAATTAAAAAATTCTATTAAAAATTAACATTTTTATGTGATAGTTGCCATGAGTATCAATATTGCTGTGTTGCTGATATAGTCAGGGAAGTTCTGTTAAGAAACATTTGTCATTAAAGAGATTAATACAGTAACCTCTGATTTTGCTATTTCCTGGGTGGTATGTCTAGCAGTGCCTTTTTTCCTATATAATTATTGGGTGAACTAAAAGTAGTAGTATTTTTCCTAACTGAACTCTGTAGAAAATTAAATATTCTTTCTGTTGAAACTTGGAATATGAAGTACACAATGATAATGTCTGATTAATCTCTAATTTTATGCTGTGGTTACTTCTGTATTGTTTCATTCTTTGTTTCAAAGAAGAAAGTTAATGGATTTTTGCTCATATGATTAGTAGAGGAAGCATTTCTGTGTTCCCCCTTTAAACTTAAAATACCATGCAAGCTACCCAGAAATCATTTAAGATCCTTCAGTGCTATTTTGCTTGGTATCATTATTTTTCATTAGCTAAATGGGATTTAACACAATAAATGGTACAAAATTATTTTTAGTATATATTTTCAACTCAAAATTTTTATTTTTTTTTCTATTTTTTTCTTTATTGTTTGAGAGAAAGAGGGAGAGGGAGAGAGAGATAGAAACATCAATGAGAGAGAACATCGATTGGCCTCCTCCTGCATGCCCCACCACTAGGGATTTGGCCCACAACCTGGGCATGTACCCTGACGGGGAATCGAACCAGTGACCTCTTGATGCATGGGTTGATGCTCAACCACTGAACCACACCGGCCAGGCTATATTTCCAACTTACTATTACCCTTTAAAGGTCATCCTGAAAAGTCTGGCCAATGTGGCTCAGTGGTTGAGCATCGACCCATACACCAAGAGGTCGCCAGTTCAATTCCTGGTCAGGGTACATGCCACAGGTTATGGACCAAATCCCCAGTTGGGGGCATGCAGGAGGTGGCCAATAGATGTTCTCTCTCATCGATGTTTCTATCTCTCTCTTCCTCTCCCTCTCCCTTCCTCTCTCAAATCAATAAAGAAGAAAAAAAAATTTTTTTCAAAGATCAGACTGAAATGTAATATCCTAAATTATCCTGGCATAATAAACTATTTGGAATGCGATGGCCAAATGTATGTAGCACATGATGTTTTCATATGGAATAAAAAGCCTCATTTGTTTGACTTCTCATTTAAAGAGATTTTTCTGGAGAAGCATTTTAAGGCAGTGGCAAAACAATAGTGGGTTGTTAAAAGACCTGAGTTGTAGCTCCAGCTCTTTTGTTTACCAGCAATATATGTATCTTTGGACAGATCACTCAAGCCCCATTTGTTTCCTCAGTTGGAAATAGAGCCAGTAAGCCAGGTTTTGACTTCTCACTAGGTTGTTGAGAAGATCGAGATGGTTATGTAAAACATTTTGGAAACTCTAAAACCCTTTACTGATGTGTTATGTTAATATGGAAGCTGGGAACCAGAAATGGCCACATATACTAATTTGAAACAAAAAGTGGATGATTGAGAACATTGCATGTTCTTTTTTTTTAGACAGGAAGGGAGAGAGAGATAGAAACATCGATGTGATCAATGTGAGAGAGAAACATCGATAGGCTGCCTCCTGCACGCCCCCTACTGGGGATCGAGCCCACAACCTAGGCATGTGCCCTGACTGGGAATCAAACCCAGACCTCTCAGACCATGAGACTATGCTCAGTCCACTGAGCCACACCGGCCAGGAGCATATTAATCTTAATATAAGTAATACTTGGTTTAGAGGTATTAAGTTATCATTTGAAGTACAGATATGACATTTTACAAAAATTTGTATAAAAGACACAAAAATTGCTTTGGCCTTGATAATGTTCTAAATATTTTTTAATTTAGAACAAAAGGCTCCTTCAAAATTATTAAAAATTTATTTTTACTAATATTTGATTGAGATTTTGTTGGTTGTAAATTAAAATACATTCTATATTAAAGTAGATTTTACATTATTACAATTGCCCAGTGTTAGTCTGATATTTTACATATTAAAGCAGAACGGTAGAACTCTTTTCTCTTCCATCTAGTTATATTAAAGTCTTTCTCATCCTGTCTTTCCCTTTTTCTTATAAATCTATATCAAGTTCTTATAAATCTATCTCAAGTTCTTTTATAGTCTGTTTCAGAGATTATTGGTGGTGTGTTTATATTTTCTAGTGGTTTTTAATTATTGAGTATGGCCAGCTTACTCCCTTGATTTTGCAATTTGAGGAGGAAGGATGATAATTACTAAATTTTACAATAGATTATGGTTTTATTGTTCTCGCGTAGGCAGCTTGGTGTTAGAAAACTTGTACAGGAAAGGGGTCAGCATAAGGTGAGAAACGTGAATGTGCTTTCCTTCAAAGGGTTCTTCTGTTTAACCTGAGAATTAATGTTTTCAACAGATCCCCTGTAAGCAGCTTACAGATTCGCTATGATCCACCAGGCAACAGCAGTTTGGAAAATCTGCCTCCAGTAGCAGCCAGCATAGAACAGCTTTTGGAGAGGCAGTGGAGTGAAGGGCAGCAATTTTTATTAGAACAGGGTACTCCTAGTGACAGTAAGTATTTTTTTTCTTGTCTTTAAAGAAAGATGAATAGATGGATGGGTGGTTGAATTGACAGAGAGGCAGATAGATGCAGAAGTCACACTTCATCAATAATAGCAATGAAATTATGATATATGGTTTATATTAAATGGTAAGAAATGTAATATAATGGCTTAGTAGAACAAATTCTACAGTTTCACTGCTTGAACTTGAATCCTGTTTTTACCTTTTATTAGCAGTATGATCATGGGTAAGTTTCTTAAATGTCAGTGTGCTTTTTAGTCTGCCATTTGTAGAATGGGAATAATAATGTACCTATATCAGGGTGCTGTTTTGAGGATTAAATGACATACAAAATTGTAAAGAACATTGCTTGACTCATAGGAAGTACTTATCTATTCACTGGTTATTGTTACTGTTTATAATTATTATAATGTTGATACATTGTTTCTCATTGTACTTTGTTTTTACCAATTTTTTAAAAATATTTTTTTCTTTATTGGTTTTAGAGAGAGAGGAAGGGAGAGGGAGAGATAGATAGAAACATCAATGAGAGAGAACCTTAATTGGCTGCCTCCTGCACTCCCCCCCACTGGGGATCAAGCCCATATATTATTATTCTTTCTTATTCTTATCAAATTTTATATATGTGTGTGTAATTTTTATATACTACATATTGTTTACTCTTTAAATTATATATGTAATATATACATATTTAGTATCTTTACAATTTTAAGTATTGGCAAGTGGATCATGGGTGGAAAATGCCAAAAAGCAAAGTTACAGTACTTTGGTGGTTAGCTGGGAAAGTGGCCTACTGTTAAGGATATATTTTGGGGGGGAAAAATAAATTAGTTTTTTTTTTTTTTTTTTAATCATTTTGGGATATAAACTTCTGCTGCTTTATTTTATTAAAATAACATTTTGCTTATTGTTATAGACAAGTGCCATAAATTGGTATTTTTATGAATGGTGCCCTGACCAAAAAATGCTATTGTTAGGAAATTCATGCTTGGATAATCCTTTAAATGTTAGCTGGAGGACAGGTTTTGCTTAGTCTTATTGCATCTTATTTGGGTGCACTAAAGAGTTTCTTTGTGGGATCTTGAAGAGGAGAGATAAAAGTTAAATCCTTGGGAAATGACCATATGTGCCTGTACCAGTAGAGTTGTATCTTTTGAAGGCCCTGAGGGCATGTTAAACAAATACAACTTTTTAAGACATAGAACTTTTAAAGTGTCTATCACTGTGGCATAACAGTAGCACTCTGTGTTGTCAGTCTAGAGGTCCGAGTTGTGTTTGAGGTGATGAGGCAGGACAGAAACTGAGCCTATTTTCAGATGATGAGCCTTCTCTGGGAGTGAGGGTTGTGGTGCACACACACTGCCCCCTGCTGGGGAATGTGTGCATTAGCATGCTGAGCAGCTGGGCTTTGGAGGTTCCTTACCTGTCTGGTGGCATATTTAGCTTAACCAAATCGCAAACAAAAACATGTGGTCTTTATTGTGTTGAAGGATATTGCTGTGATTCTTTCCCACTTTAAATATGCTATTAATGTAAAACATGGCAGGCATTTTGAATCTTTAATTTGGCTTTTATTTTGATGAAAATAAAATGAGATTTGTTTGTTTTTGAGAATGGAAATTACCTGCACCAGGTGGGTGCTTTTTTGGTTATGCTTATATATGTACAAATATATTATGGTATATTTATATCTACATATAAATTTAGGAATCAAACCTAACCATTTAGAAATGCTTTACAGAATTTCTACTTTTTGATTTCAATGTATTTCTAAAGTTATTGACACTTACGTCCTAAAGTTCTTAACCCTGTGTATGAACTTGTCTTTGTTGAAAACATTCAAATGCTTGTTAGTTTTAGGAATGCTGAAATCATTACACCAACTTCAAGTTGAAAATCGAAGATTAGAGGAACAAATTAAAAATTTAACTGCCAAAAAAGAACGCCTTCAGTTATTGAATGCACAGCTCTCAGTGCCTTTTCCAGCAATAACAACGAATCCTAGTCCATCTCATCAAATTCATGCATTTTCAGCACAGAATGGTAAGAAAATATTTATTGTGTATCTGTGAAAAGTAGGCTAGACTTTCAATACCTTTTAAATAAGTGAATAATAACTTATATGAAGATGTAGAAAAGGAATGATAGGTTATTTCAAAGAGCATAAAGAATCCTGTTAAGTGATGAATTTGAATTTGTTGTAACTTTAGCACATAATTTAATGATAAATTTTATTTAAATGTGTAATGATCCCTTTATTGATTTAAAGCCATGGTATTCAATAGAGATATAGATTTTTTAATTTAAATTGGTCTTAGGAAGAGCAAGACCTAGTTTTTAAGTGTTTTTAATGTGGGCTTCAGGATAAGCTTTTCGTTAAGCCTTTAATCTTATACAGAATGTAATTTAACAGGGTAAATAGGTTTCTTTTTGTCTTTTATTATTCTAGCTCCTACTACTGATTCCTTGAACAGCAGTAAGAGCCCTCATCTAGGAAACAGCTTTTTACCTGATAATTCTCTTCCTGTATTAAATCAGGTAATTTTGGCATGGTTTCATTTGTGTATTTTACTTACGAACAATAGTATATCACATTAAATGGTTTAAAATTAAACAGTTTTGATGTGTTTCTAACAATTTAAATTTCTATTTTTTCTTCTATTAGGACTTAACCTCCAGTGGACAAAGCACCAGCAGCTCATCAGCTCTTTCTACTCCACCTCCTGCTGGGCAGAGTCCAGCTCAGCAGGGCTCAGGCGTTAGTGGAGTTCAGCAGGTCAATGGTGTGACGGTGGGGGCGCTGGCTAGTGGAATGCAGACTGTAACATCCACCATTCCTGCAGTGCCTGGAGTGGGTGGGATAATTGGAGCTTTGCCAAGTAACCAACTGGCAATTAATGGCATTGTAGGAGCTTTAAATGGGGTTATTCAGACCCCTGTCACAATATCCCAGAACCCTGCCCCCCTCACCCACACAACTGTACCACCTAATGCAACTCATCCAATGCCAGCTACACTGACTAACAGGTGAGAAACTTACTTAAATATATTTTAGGTTTTTCAGTGCAACATGATACCATGCTGTCTGTGTTTTAGATTGAGATTTTTAATGTGCTCCATGTAGATGTACTCAAAGAAATTAAAATCCACCAAACTTTTAAACTAAGTATATTATACTGAGAGTCATTTATTTTTGAAACTTAATTCAGATTAAAACAAAATTAAACCACTTTAGTAACAAAACATTAAATATATTCTGTGCTGAAAATTTCAGTCTTGATCTATGATGTACATTTTAAATACTAATTTTTCTTATCCCATGTATGTTGCCTTCATGTATCATAAGTTCTGAAGAAAAGTAATATTGTAATGAAGATTACATATGAATATTGGTTTCTTAAAATTGAGCTATGTAATTTTGTTAGTTTTATAATAAAAAAATTTTGATATAGAATGAAGGTTTAAATATTTTTAATATCTAGGGAGTAAGACTCACTGTTTCATTGTACTGGAATTTCATTTGAATTTTTCTTCAAAATGAGACTAACATCATGTTATTGAACATACTTCTGAGGAATAAATAATTTAAAATGGATTTTCAGTGGGTACTAGTAAACTTTTTTCTGGCTCTGTCTTTATTGGTGCTTAATTTTACTGACCATTGGGACCATTTAAAAAGGTTAGGTCAAATCACTCAGTAGTATATTTGGATTATTTCTTGTTTTAAATATGTGTTACTTAGTGTGGGTTAAATTATTCTTGAATAATTAAGAATTATTACATGTGCATGTTATAAACACATGAAAATTTCTATTCCATATAACAACCTAGTGCCTGCTTGGTTTACAATAAAAAAGGAAAACAAAACATTTCTCGACAATGTGAATTCTTGTTTATCTGTATACGTGCTTCCACGCATGTGCACACACACACACATACATACAGAAATAAGAAATTTGTACATCATTGTTTTCAAAAAGTGTTATGATTAAAAACTTGACTTAACTTATTAAACATCAAATCAAAGAGTGGTCTTTCATTTTACATTTTAAAAAACATTAAAGCTGTAGAGTACAAAGTAAGAATTTTAATCTTTTTTCAGTGCCTCAGGACTAGGATTACTTTCTGACCAGCAAAGACAAATATTTCTTCATCAACAACAATTTCAGCAGTTGTTAAATTCTCAACAGCTCACACCAGTAAGTGCTTCCTTTTGATAATATTTGATTTTTATCAGGAGAACGTGATCTTAGTTATAATAGATATTTAATGTACCTTCTTGATTACCCACTTTGTGAAATAACATGGTATGCATAATGCAAAAATAGTTTGTCTTGTCATTTGGCATAGTTTGTGATACCTGTAGTGACATGATATTAATTCATTTACAAATATTGCAACATGTACTATGGTACTCTTGTAGACTCTGGTGATAGACTTTGTATTTTTGTGGAGCTGCATTGTGATAGGGGAGATGGACGATAAAAAATATATGCTTTTTGGTAGTGATAAATATTGGGAAGAAAAATAAAGTAGAATAAATGGTATAGAGAACAGTGACATGAGGAACATTTTTGATAGGATGGTCCAGCTTCTTTGAGTAGGTGACTTTTGAGCACAGATCTGAATAAAAGTTGAAGATGCCTGACTTTCTGACATGGGAATAGCAGAGAAAGCACATTCCAGGTAGAGGGAACAGCAGTTGTAAAAAACCTCACCTGGACAAGTGTTTATATTTTTGAGACTGCAGAATGAGAGAGGGGTTAATGCAGAGGAGACAGATCAGACAGGTGAGCTTGGTCCAGAAAATCATAGACTGTCTTGTTTGGCTGTCTGTGGCAAGAAATTTAGATTTATCGTAAGTGTCATGGAATGATGCCATTGGTGATTTTTTTAAAAAAATATTTTTTCTTTATTGATTTTAGAGAGAGAAGAAAGGAGAGAGAGAGAGAGAGAGAGAGAGAGAGAAACATCAATGAGAGAGAACATTGATTGGCCGCCTCCTGCATGCCCTCCACTGGGGATCGGGCCCACAACCTGGGCACATGCCCTGACTGGGAATTGAACTGGCAACCTCTTGGTGCATGGGTTGACACTCAACCAGTGAGCCACACCGGCTGGGCTCATTGGTGGTTTTTTAAAAATCTTTCTATTATGGGAATTTTCAGATGTATCAACCGAAATATAATATACTAATCACCTAGCTTTAATAATTATCCCAATTTTTTAAAAGTTATGTTTCATATATTATCATTTTTTCTTTCATGATTATTTTAAAGAATTAATTGGAAGGCTTTGAACAGAATAGTGACATGATAATCACATTTTTAAAAGATGAAATGGAGGCCCAGCTGGTGTGGCTCGGTGGACTGAGCGTCGTCCCATGGACTGAGAGGTCCTGGTTCAATTCCCGGTGAGGGCACATGCCTGAGTTGTGGGTTTGATCCCCAGTAGGGGATGTGCAGGAGGCAGCCGATCGACGTTTCTTTATCTCACCTCAATGTTTCTATCTCTCTCTCTCCTTTCCTCTCTCTAAAAAATCAATGAAAACATGAAGGAAAAAAAGATGAGATACAGAATAATCTGTATGTGTTGGGAGGGGAGATGGTGGCAACAGTAGGAAACAGGAGCAGTCTAGGTAGGTATTGGTGTCTTAAAATAGCGTGATAAATGTGGCAGAAACTGTCTGGAATTGTATGTTTCGAAGATAGAACCAACAAGACTTGTTTGTTGGATGTTCAAGAAAAAGAAGAGTCCTAGACAGTTGGATGTTAACTTTTACTAAGATTTAAATGACTAGAAGGAGCAGGTTTTGGAGAGAAAACGAGTCTGTTGTGGACATTCTGAGTTTGAGATGTCTGTTTAGATGGTCAGGTGAGTTGTGTACTAGGCAGTTAACTTGAGTCTGTCGTCCAAGGAAAGATGTAGTTGGATGTATAAATTTGGGGTCATTGCTGCATATGTCATGTTTAGATTCACAAGATTTGATAAGACCTGAAGACTGAGCGCTGGACATTCTGGAAGAGGAAAATAATCTAGTAAAGGAAGTGGCCATTGGGTTAAGAGGAGAACTGAGAAAGTGGTGTCCTGGGGCCCTCGGAAGAAAATGTTTCAAGAGAGGGAGGGCTCTGCTATGTAAAATGGTTCTGGAAGGACAAGTAAGAATTGACCATTGGATTTGGCTGTCTAGAGGTTTTTCACAAATGCGGTTTTGGTGAGAAGTAAAACCTCAATGGGTGATTCAAAAGGAAATGGGAGGAAAGGAAGTGAAGGTGGTATAGGAGACCACTAAAGATGTTTTACTGTACAAAGCAGAAAAATGGGCACCTAACAAGAAAGACATGGTCTAAGAGGGTAGTTAGTATTCATTTTTAATATGACAGCATATATGTATGTTGATGGGTTAATTTCTGGTGCAGGAGAGAGGAAGATTAGTCCCAGGAGTGTAGTAGCATTCTATTCTAAAAAGAAGGCAGGTAGAGCAGCTGTCAGTGAATTTTATGATAGGAGGTTGAGGAAATCCACTTTTAATGTTTTTTGTTTCTGTTTTTTATCTTCACCCAAGGATATTTTTTCCATTGATTTTTTTAGAGAGTGAAAGGGAGGGAGAGAAAGATAGAAACATCGATGTGAGAGAGATGCATTGATTGGTTGCCTCACGCACGCCCCCTGGTCAGGGCCAGGGATGGAACCTGCAACCCAGGTACGTGCCCTTGACCAGGAATTGAACATGCTACCCTTCAGTGCTCAGGCCAACGCTCTAACCACTGAACCACACCAGCTAGGGCCACTTTTAATGTTTTTTTTGTGTGTGTCTGTTCATAAACATGCATAATTTTTCATGGTTACAATCATATGTATGTGAGTATTTGGGAAAGGCCTGGCAATAAGTGGTTTCTTTAAATGATGTTTTTATCTTATTTTTTAAGAAGAAAAAAAAAATTACACATGGATTTTTTTTTAAAGGCAAGTGGTTCAAAGAGGGAACAAATGTAAAATGTTTTGCCTCGAGCTTCCAGTTCCTAGTCCTTCTCCCTAGAGGCAAGCACTATTGCCGTTTTTCTTGTTTATTATATATTTCTCTTACACAAATAATACCATTCTATACATACTCTTGCTCCTTCATTTATTATTAACTTGATCTATTTGAGAAGTTGTCCCAACTTTGGAAAATGTTCCAGTTGGTACATAGAGTTCCTCCTTAATAAATGTTGTTGTTTTTTTTTAACTTATCTTTATTGTTGAATGTATTACAGATGTTCCTCATTTTTCCCCCATTGCCCCCCTCCTCCCCATTACTGCCCCCCTCCTGCCTTTCCCCACACTGTTGTCTGTGTCCATTGGTTATACATATATACATATAAGTTCTTTGGTTTATTTCTTCCCACCCCCCAACCCCTCTTCCCTTTAAGGATTGTCAGTCTAACAAGCAATTTGTACTTCTTAATCCCTTCACCTTTTTCACCCATTCCCCCAGCCCCCACCCATCTGGTAACCAACAAAAGTTCTCTGTATCTATGAGAATGTTTCTGTTCTGCTTGTTCATTTTGTTTGTAGATTCAATTGTTGATAGATATGTATTTATTGCCATTTTGTTTGTCCATATTTTTTTATCTTTTTCTTCAAGAAGACCCTTCAACATTTCATATAATAATGGTTTGGTGGTGATGAACTCCTTTAGCTTTTCCTTGTCTGGGAAACTCTTTATATGGCCATCGATTCTAAATGACAGCTTTGCAGGATAGAGTAATCTTGGTTGTAGGTTCTTGCTTTTCACCACTCTGAATATTTCTTGCCACTCCCTTCTGGCCTGCAAAGTTTCTTTTGAGAAATCAGCTGACAGTCTTATGGGAACGCCCTTGTAGGTAACTAACTGCTTTTCTCTTGCTGCTTTTAAGATTCTCTCTTTGTCTTGAACCTTTTGCATTTTGATGATGATGTGTCTTGGTGTGGGCCTTTTGGGGTTCATCTTGTTTGGGACTCTCTGTGCTTCCTGGACTTGTATGTCTGTTTCCTTCACCAAGTTAGGGAAGTTTTCTGCCATTATTGTTTCAAATAGGTTTTCGATTTCTTGTTCTCTCTCTTCTCCTTCTGTCACCCCCAAGATGCAAATGTTGGCACGCTTGAAGTTGTCCCAGAGGCTCCTTACACTATCCTCATTTTTTTGGATTCTTTTTTCTTTTTGCTGTTCTGATTGGGCGTTTTTTGCTTCCTTATATTCCAAATCGATGGTTTGCTTCTTGGCTTTACCTACTCTACTATTGCATCTGTGTAAACTATTCTTTATTTCAGTTAGTGCATCCTTCATTTCTGACTGGTCCTTTTTTATGCTCTTGAGGCCCTCTCTAAGTTCACTGAGGTTCTCACTGAGTCCATTGAGCATCCTTATAAGCAGTATTTTGAACTTCGCATCTGTTAGGTTGCTTAACTCCATTTCACTTAGTTCTTTTCCTGGAGTTTTGTTCTGTTCTTTCATTTGGGACCTGTTTCTTTGTCTCCTCATTTTGGCTGCCTCCCTGTGTTTGTTTCTGTGTATTACTTAGCGAGAGGTGTGGGGCTAGCTGAGACCAGATGCTGCTTGTTTGAAAGAATTTAGGAAAAGCTGAAGCAGGATCCAAGACAGGCCAATCCTATGGTGAAGCAACTGGCAACAGCTTGGGTGGGCCTGAAAGCTGGGTGGGGCGGGGCCTCAGGGAATCACCAGGGCGGGGCAAACAGTGGGAGCCAGGTTGCTGGAGTCCCAGATATGGCGGCATCTGCCGGCCCAGGGAAGGGCTCACCAAAGGATCAAAGGCCTCTGATAGCACATCTATCCAGGAGAAAGCTGCCTCTCCAGCCCTCGCTCCAATGCCAAACAGCTCAGTTCTTCCCCATATGATTCTGGCGCCTTTCAAGCTGCCTCCCCCACGCTGGAGCCTGGAGGGTGCGAGTCCAAGTAAGTCCGTGCGCGGGCCCTTTAAGAGGAGCTGCCGGGGGCTCCAGCCGCCTCAGCCTCCCTCCATCTCAGTTCCCGCTGGTTTTTCCAGCCAGAAGTTATGGGGACTTCTCTTCCTGGCACTGGAACCCTGAGCTGGGCGCCTGGTGTGGGACGGGGACCCCTCAGTCCTCAGGGAGGACCTTCCCAGCCGAGGTGTCCTCCTAATTTTTATCCGCCACACGTGGGTGTGGGACCAGCCTGTCGCGCCTCTGCCCCTCTGCCCCTCCTACCAGGCTCGATGTGGCTGCTTCTTTAATTTCGTAGTTGTAGGACTTCCGTTCAGCTTGATTTCAGGTGGTTTTGAATGATGGTTGTTCTGTAGTTTAGTTGTAACTTTGATGTGGTTGTGGGAGGATGCGATACCGCGTTTACCTACGCCGCCATCTTGACCGGAAGTCCCACTTTTAATGTTTTTAATTTTTAAAATTAAAATTTTAAAGTAAAATTATAAGTAATCACTGAGGGAGAATGGAATATTGGTGGTTAAGAAGATGTGGCATAGCCTGGCTGATGTGGCTCAGTGGATTGAAAGATCCTGGTTCAGTTCCTGGCCAGGGCACATGCACGGGTTGCAGACTCCATCCCTGGTAGGGGGGTGTGCAGGAGGCAGCTAGGCCAGTCGATGTTTCTCTCCCACATTGATGTTTCAATCTCTCCTTCCCTTCCTCTCTTTCTAAAAAAATCAATAAAAACATATTTTTTAAAAAAGAATATCTGGCCCTGGCCGGTTTGGCTCAGCAGTTAGAGCATCAACCCGTGGACCATAGAGTCCCGAGTTTGGTTCCCGCTGGGGGCACGTGCCTCGGTTGTGGTTTGTCCCCGGCCCTGGTTGGGGTCATGTGGGTGGCAACCACTCGATGTGTCTCTTTCACGTCGATGTTTCTCTCTCTCTCTCTCTTCCTTCCTCTCTCCCTCAAGATAAATGCAAAAAATGTTCTCAGGTGAAGATAAAAAAAAAAAAAAAAAAAAGAATATCTGGAATAGCCCTGGCCTTCCACTCTCTCTTAAATTCAATGGAAAAATATCTTTGGGTGAAGATTTGGGAAAAAAAAAAAAAAGAAGATGTGGAATAGATACCGTGGGGAAATGGGGAACGAATGAACTAAAACATGTGGAAGTGTGTGGCTCACATGCAAGGACGACACTGGCTGGCCCTCTGTAATCATGTATTTCAAGTGAGACCATCTTGGTGTGACTTTTCTCCAGCCCCATTTCCCTAGCACACTTCACTGAGTTAGACTACCTGGAGAAGGTACTATTTAACTAACTCAGACCTTCAGCCTTTATTTATAATTTCTTTCTAAAATATATCTACCTACTTTCTTGATGTAGTCAAAAATATACTGAAAATATTTGCTTTGATTCTAAGGCATCATTTTCACTATCACTGTATTTACAGTGGCATAAAGATAGATGGTATGTAAATTCTTAAATACTTACACTAAAATGTGATCTTGTTTTCTTATCCAATGCCTCCTCCTCTTAATATGAAGTACTAAAATTCAGTTTATTTGGGGTTCTTCCTATTAATCAAGATTTTACTCTAATAATAGCACATATAGTTATCTCATTTCCAGAACATGGTTGATTAAGGAATTTTTAGCACAAATTGTTGCTCAGAAACCATAAGGGCTGAAGCAGTTTAAACTCTACTTTTTCCTTGGTCAACCAAGATTTCGAGGTAAAGTTTGTTCATTTATACTCATTGAACTTTATATAGGCAAGAATTTTATTATAAGGCATGCTTTCTTCTCCCATTTTAAGAAAAACTCTTGCTTGACCCTGTTCCCCACCACCTGCTACCCTGTTTCTCTGCTCGCTGTCTCCTCCCAGATGGCCTTTATATTGCCAAGTCCCGTGGTCAGTTCTGGTTCATCTCACTTGACCTGGCTGGCGACAGCATTTAACAGAGTTGATCACTCCCTCCTTGAAACACTTTCTTACCTTACTTTTTAGTATACTACTATCTTGTTTTTTTTTTCCTAACTGGTCATTCCTTTATAGCCTCCTTTCCTAGGTCCTCTTCTCCTATGCCTCTTAGAGTGTTCCTAGAATTCAGTGATCTCCTCCAGTCTCATAGTTTTAAATACCTTTTGTGTGTAGATACTTCTCCAGCTCAGGCCTCTCCCTGGAATTTCAGACTCCTCTATCCAACTGCTTGCTTGATAATCTCCACTTGGATATCTTACTAGACATTTGCAGCATAACATGTCCAAAACTGAAAAGGTATTCTTCCACCACACCTGCTCCACACAGTTTTCCTTCCTCAGCTGATGGCAAGTCCATTCTTCCAGGTGCTCAAGCAAAAACTTTACAGTCATCCTTCACTCCTCTTTCTCTGATGCCTCACATCAAATCCATCAAGAAATCCTAAATCAGGTTGTGTCACTCATCTGCTCAAAACCTTCCACTGGTTTCCCATTTTACTTTGAGTAAAAGACAGAGAAGTGTTCACGGCCTACTACTGTGAGGCCCATATTCTTCTCTTGCCTCCTTGCTCCCTCCACTCCAGCACCCCTGGTCTTCTTACTATCTCCTTTGATCATACTACTGGATGTGCTTTGATGTAGCCCCTTAGCACTGGCTGTTCCGTCTGCCTAGAACCCCCTCTCCATATCCACATAGAGAATTCCCTGATCGATCTATTTCACATGACCCCAACCCTGTCATATTCTCTCTCTCACACACTTCTCTTTCCCCTAACCTTTAGCAGTAATCATATTCTAACATTTTTGTTTGCTTTTCCCTCTTCCCCCAGGGTGGACTACATAAGGACAGTGATTCCCACCCCCCTGCCCCAATATGTCTTAAGCACAAAATACATGTCTCAAAACATTTCCTGGCACATAATAAGCACTCAGGAAATGAATACATGCTTGGTGTAAAGAATAGTCCCATAACTACATGAAGAAAGCTCTTTCTGTTGACATGAATGAGAACTCGAAACTTATTTTAAGTTCCCAGAATTACAGGAAGGATTTGACCGACATAGTGCATTCTAAAGTCAAATACAGATAACTTGTGAGTTCTCTAAGTTGCTGTTCTTGAACATTGTGGATAACCTAATTTTAGAATAGAGGTCTCCTATATTTGTTGGCCCTTTTTGAAAAGAAGCCATTTGCTGATCTTATTGACATTTTATATTAGACAGTTATCTAGTGTAGCATATTTTCCAGATGAGATACTAGTTTTCTTTCTTAGTATTATAAATGTGACATATTTAAATGTTAAAGAAGAAAATAGAAAAGGCAGCTTTACTGATGGCTGAATTGTGTGATAGGGAACTCATCTTCTCTCACATGTTTTTACCTAAGGAGCAACATCAAGCCCTTCTGTATCAGTTAATGCAACAACATCACCACCAGCAGCACCACCAACCTGAACTACAGCAGCTACAGATCTCTGGACCAACACAAATACCGATAAACAACCTACTTGCAGGTAGTCAGGCACCACCACTTCACCCAGCTACCACCAACCCATTTCTCACCATCCATGGCGATAATGCAAGTCAGAAAGGAACAGTAAGTATCTTTGTTGTATCATATCTAGAGAAATAATAAAAAGAATTGTATTGATTAATCAGAATAGTTTTATTGATTAATTAGAGATGATTCTCTCCAGTGTCTCCCTTTTTTAAAAATATATTATTCCGCCCTGGCCGGTTTGGCTCAGCGGTTAGAGCGTTGGCCTGCGGTCCAGAGAGACCCGGGTTCGGTTCCCGCTAAGGGCATGTACCTTGGTTGCAGTTTGTCCCCGGCCCGGGGCCGTGTGGGTGGCAACCACTCGATGTTTCTCTCTCTCTCTCTCTTCCCACCTCTCTCCCCCCTGCTCTATCTGAAGATAAATGCAAAAATGTCCTTGGGTGAGGATAAAAAAAATATATATATATTATTCCCCTGGTAATTTCTTCTTAAAACCAGGTGTTTCAGCAGCTGGATATTCTAAACACAAAAGACCTAAACCAATTTCTATATCCCCTAAGTATATCAGTTTGAATTTGCATGTAAGGTTTGAAGACCGTCTTATAATTCAGCAATTTTCAAAATGAAAATTTTGAACATTTTATTTGTAGTGGTATGGGACAGCCCACTCAAAAGCCAATACTTGGTGCTTTGTGAGAATCTTTAAATTGTTTAATTATAGAACTAGGTTAGATATTTTAGGAATATTTTTATTTTGCTCTGAAGTACTTCCTAAAACTGATTTATATTTAAAATAAAATTAATATATAAATTTTAGGGTAATACAACTATTCTACAAGGTTACATTTAAAAAGAAAGTAAATTATAATCACATTTATAATGGAATTTAAATTTTTATTAATTTTATGTTAGTGATAGCAACTTACCTTATCAATGTACAAGTTAAAATAAATTAAAAATGGATGCAGGAACAGTGTACTGTACATATAGTAGTACACATTTTATGGCTGTTTCTGTCAGTTCTCCCCCTTGATTGGATCTACTTTACTGGAATGTAAATGTTCTCCTTAACACCCAGTTCAGTGCAGAACCCTGTTAAAGGAAGATTATTGGGGTATAGAATGGAGGCTGGATATCAGGAAAAGGAAGAAGGGAAAGAATGAGATGGGAGTCACAGTGTTTGCTATTTTCCATAACTTTGAAAGCTTGCTATTTACTGTGCTTTTAGTATTTAGAAAATATAGTTTGTATTTAGTAACCAGAATTGGTTTAAATGTAGCTTATTGGTTTTCATTAACTTTTCAATGCTTTTTGTTTGCCCCATTGTTTCTGACTTCCTGATTGTGAATACATACATACTGTCCTTATCACAAACTTAGTTACCTCTCCAGTGTTTGGCTGACATAGGAAATTTAAATGATTCCGTATTAATTTAGAGATTTTTTGTGTTGTTTTTTCCTCTTAAGTTTTTTCTTGTGTTAAAAAGTGAATTAATTTCGCCCAACTGGTGTCGCTCAGTGGCTGAGCATCAACCCATGCACCAAGAGGTCACTAGTTTGATTCCTGATCAGGGCACATGCCCAGGTTGTGGGCCAGATCCCCGGTGGGGGGCATGCAGGAGGCGGCCAGTCAGTGTTCTCTCTCATCGATGTTTCTATCTCTCCCTCTCTTTCTCCCTTCCTCTTTCTCTAAAAATCAATAAAGGAAAAATATTTTTTTTAAAGAGTGAATTAATTTCAAGCTAGCTTTTCCTACAATAATGAATTAATGGAAAACCACAATAATATAAAATAAACAGTATTAATTACCTAATGGAGAAAAGCGAGGCTGGAAAATAATATTTATGAGTACCTGCTATATGCCAGACATCTTTATTAGACACAATAGTGTGCGAGATTTCAATCTTTAAAATAATAATAGGCTGTAACCCCATTTTTTATACCTTAGTGAAAGTATACTCAAAGAGGTTAAAGATCAAAGGATAAACAGCATGTGTCAAGTCAGAACCCATGATTTTGTTAGTCCATAAAAACTTCATTTTCCATAATACCATGTTTCTACTTCTGTGGGAAAGTCTATTTCAGGGGATCATTTCTGCATTCATTCCTTGGGAGTTCTATCCCGCAGATGGGCGCTTCTGTCTTTGTTTACCACTGAATTTTTAAAAAATTTTTTTATTGATTTTTTTTTTTTTTTTTTAGAGGGAGAGAGAGAGAGAAACATGGGTTGGCTGCCTCCTGCACGCCCCCTACTGGGGATCGAGCCCAAAACCCGGGTATGTGCCCTGACCAGGAATCAAACTGGGACCTCTCAGTCCATGGGACGACACTCAGTCCACTGAGCCACACCAGCCAAGCTGTTTACCACTTAATTTTATGTTTATAAAATGACTGATAATGTTTACCAGTAAATTTATATCTTTATATTATGCTGAAAAATAGCCATGTTGACTTGTAGGAAAAAAGGAATAGCCATATATACCACATTTTACCTCACTTATAATTCCAGCTTAGAGGATGTTACCTCGAATGTGGGCCAAAAATTGATTTAGCTAATGCATCTGATTTTGTTTGTTTTAACTGCAGAGACTTAGTGATAAAACTGGGCCTGTCGCGCAAGAGAAAAGTTGACAGTTGAGAAACGTCTAGAAATCGCCTACCCTGCTGTTCCAGCACTTCATTTGGCTGCTGTCGCAGTCCTCTTACTACCCCTATGAAGAAACGCAGCAAGAAACTAACCGCACAACGAAGGATTAAATGCCACAAGGACATTCTTTTAAGGCTTTGATTGATTTTCTTGTTGCTTTATTGCACTGAAATGGAATTCCCATATCCCCCACCCCTCACTCAGATTTTTTGAACTTTGAAAGAAAATTTAATGACTAACTTTTGTCAGTGAAATAATTTACATGCAATGAGTTTATCAACCTATGAGAATTTTAATATAGTTGGTGCACAACTAATTTTGTTACAAATTGGAGAGATGAATAGCAAAACTGAAGACTTATTCCATTTATAAACTATTAGATTTCCTTGTACAAGTTGGAATATGAAAATATATTTTGTTTAGGTTACAGTATGCTTGCTCTGTGAGTCAGAACTTAAATTTCAAGGAACTGTCCAATTTCTTCTGGAGTTTTATTCGTTATTGCAAATAAATGGATCATCAACTGGGACTTGGCAATCTTTGTTATAAAAATTTCCTTTCTAATGGCCAATTTTGGTAATCAAGTTAGGATGGTAATGTCTGCTTCTGCTAAAGATAATTTTTTTTTGCTAAATGCTTTTTCTTTACTGTTAAAACGTACTCATATTTCAAAGAAACTTTGAGTTAAGTGAGTTCTAAGGCTGCTGGGGGAACCAGATCAATTCAAAGTGAAAGACTTCTTTCAGAAAGAGGGGCCACTCTGGAAGCTGGTGATAGGGTTTGGCCTGAATCAAGTGCCTGTTAGTACCTCCATGGTGTTGAAATGGCTCTAGACAGCTGAGCTTGCACTATGCTATAGTCAGTCCTTGTAGTAGTAGGAACAGTCAGTGTTGCACCAGCAGCCTTCCCCATGGTTCTGCCTTTATTAAAAACTTTCTATGCCACCGTAGATAGCTCAGGCAAAACTATTACCTGGGTATTTATCCACTAATGAGTCACAAGAAAAATGAGTGGATTTGGTAAGAATTTTTGTTTTTTAATTTAAATAACTTCCCATTTCTGACAATGATTTCAAACAAACAAAACAAGACAAGCAACCCACCACTACAGTTCCTGAAACAGGTGAAATCTGTATTACAGCCCTTCTACTTTGGGTAGCCACACTTCTGGTGTGACAGCATGGCAGTGTATAAATTAAACAATTGGGGACATAATCATTGAACTGTTCTTAAATGTGTGAATTATTAGTGGAAAAGACCCAGCTGTAATTAGACCTCCACTGTGTACTTAGCTGGAAGAACATGTTAATTCTGCAATATGTCTCTTGGTTAAACATTGCACAGTTCTTACCTCATTTCTGTAAATAAGGTTTTGTGAATCTGTTTTGTATTGTGAAAAATTCATAAGATAACATTGCTATTTTGATTTGTAATATTTCTAATTGGTAGATTTAATTGAAAAGTAAAATTAATTTATTTTTATATGTTCAGGGGAATTTTAAAGAAAGTCAAATCTTTTGTAGATAATTTAAAAAATCGGTGTGGTTTATTTTACTTATTTAACCCACTGGTTGTTATTCTGTAACAATTTGTACAAATGGTAAATTTTGAATGTGTTGTTATTTTACCTAGATGTAAAATTCCACATGTATTAAAGAAAATGTACAAAGTTTTTGTTAATAAAATTTAATAATGTTTATAACTCTGCCATTTTTTCTAGTTTTATTGAGATATAATTGAATATAGCACTATATAAGTTTAAGGTGTACAGCATAATGATTTGACTTACATATATTTTGAGATGATTATGTTATCATTTCATATAGATACAAAAAAAATTTTTTTTCCTGTGATGAGAATTCTTAGGACTTATTCTCTTAATAACTTTAAAATATGCCATAGAGCAGTGTTAATTATAGTCATCATGTTGTACATTATATCCCTTATACTTATTTATCTTATAACTAAAGATTTGTACCATTTGACCAGTTTCCCCCTCCCACTCCTGCCCTTCCCTGCCCCTGGTACTTACAAATCTGTTCTCTTTTTCATTTTTCTTGTTAGGTTTCTTGCTTTTTTTTTTTTCTTTTAATGTAGATTCCACAAATGAGATCATCCAGTATTTATTTGTCTTTTTGTCACTCAGTATAATGCCCTCAAGGCCCATTGTGTTGTTATGGGGTATCTTTCTTGTTTATGGCTGCATAATATTCCATTGTATAGATATACCACAGTTTTTTTTTTAACATCTTTATTGTTGAATGTATTACAGATGTTCCTCATTTTTTCCCCATTGACCCCCTCCTCCCCATTCCCGCCCCCCTCCTGCCTTTTTCCACACTGTTGTCTGTGTCCATTGGTTATGCATATATACATATAAGATCTTTGGTTTATTTGTTTCCACCCCCCATCCCCCTTCCCTTTGAGGTTTGTCAGTCTAACAACCAATTTGTACTTCTTAATCCCTTCACCTTTTTCACCCATTCCCCCAGCCCCCACCCATCTGGTAACCAACAAAAGTTCTCTGTATCTTTGAGAATGTTTCTGTTCTGCTTGTTCATTTTGTTTGTAGATTCAACTGTTGATAGATATGTACTTATTGCCATTTTGTTTGTTCATATTTCTTTATCTTTTTCTTCAAGAAGACCCTTCAACATTTCATATAATACTGGTTTGGTGGTGATGAACTCCTTTAGCTTTTCCTTGTCTGGGAAACTCTTTGTATGGCCATCGATTCTAATTGACAGCTTTGCAGGATAGAGTAATCTTGGTTGTAGGTTCTTGCTTTTCATCACTCTGAATGTTTCTTGCCACTCCCTTCTGGCCTGCAAAGTTTCTTTTGAGAAATCAGCTGACAGTCTTATGGGAACTCCCTTGTAGGTAACTAACTGCTTTTCTCTTGCTGCTTTTAAGATTCTCTCTTTGTCTTGAACCTTTTGCATTTTGATGATGATGTGTCTTGGTGTTGGCCTTTTGGGGTTCATCTTGTTTGGGACTCTCTGTGCTTCCTTGTATGTCTGTTTCCTTCACCAAGTTAGGGAAGTTTTCTGCCATTATTGTTTCAAATAGGTTTTCGATTTCTTGTTCTCTCTCTTCTCCTTCTGTCACCCCCAAGATGCGAATGTTGGCACGCTTGAAGTTGTCCCAGAGGCTCCTTACACTATCCTCATTTTTTTGGATTCTTTTTTCTTTTTGCTGTTCTGATTGGGCGTTTTTTGCTTCCTTATATTCCAAATCCATGGTTTGCTTCTTGGCTTTACCTACTCTACTATTGATTCTGTGTAAATTATTCTTTATTTCAGTTAGTGCCTCCTTCATTTCTAACTGTGCATCCAGCATTTCTGACTGGTCCTTTTTTATGCTCTTGAGGCCCTCACTAAGTTCACTGAGGTTCTCACTAAGTCCACTGAGGTTCTCACTAAGTCCATTGAGCATCCTTATAAGCAGTGTTTTGAACTCAGCATCTGTTAGGTTGCTTAACTCCATTTCACTTAGTTCTTTTCCTGGAGTTTTGTTCTGTTCTTTCATTTGGGACCTGTTTCTTTGTCTCCTCATTTTGGCTGCCTCCCTGTGTTTGTTTCTATGTATTACTTAGCAAGAGGTATAGGGCTAGCTGAGACCTGATGCTGCTTGTTTGAAAGAATTTAGGAAAAGCTGAAGCAGGATCCAAGACAGGCCAATCCTATGGTGAAGCAACTGGCAACAGCTTGGGTGGGCCTGAAAGCTGGGTGGGGCGGGGCCTCAGGGAATCACCAGGGCGGGGCAAACAGTGGGAGCCAGGTTGCTGGAGTCCCAGATATGGCGGCATCTGCCGGCCCAGGGAAGGGCTCACCAAAGGAACAAAGGCCTCTGATAGCACGTCTGTCCAGGAGAAAGCTGCCTCTCCAGCCCTCGCTCCAATGCCAAACAGCTCAGTTCTTCCCCATATGACTCTGGCGCCTTTCAAGCTGCCTCCCCCACACTGGAGCCTGGAGGGAGCGAGTCCGAGTAAGTCCGTGCGTGGGCCCTTTAAGAGGAGCTGCCGGGGGCTCCAGCAGCCTCAGCCTCAGTTCCCGCTGGTTTTTCCAGCCAGAAGTTATGGGGATTCTCTTCCTGGCACTGGAACCCTGAGCTGGGCGCCTGGTGTGGGACGGGGACCCCTCAGTCCTCAGGGAGGACCTTCCCAGCCTAGTTGTCCTCCTCTAATTTTTATCCGCCACACGTGGGTGTGGGACCAGCCCGTCGCGCCTCTGCCCCTCCTACCAGTCTCGATGCGGCGGCTTCTTTAATTTCGTAGTTGTAGGACTTCCATTCAGCTCGATTTCAGGCGGTTCTGAATGATGGGTGTTCTGTAGTTTAGTTGTAACTTTGATGTGGTTGTGGGAGGACGTGATACCGCGTTTACCTACGCCGCCATCTTGACCGGAAGTCACCACAATTTCTTTATTCATCCATGGATGGACACAGGTTGTTTCCATATTGGCTACTGTAAATAATGCTGCATTGCAATAAGCATGGGGGAGGGGAGTGCATATATCTTTTCCAGTTAGTGTTTTTGTTTTCTTCAAATAAATACCCAGAAGTAGAATTGCTGGATCATAGGTGGTTCTATTATTAATTTGTTGAAGAACCTCCATATTGTTTTCCATAGTGGCTGCACCAATTTACATTCCCAACAACAGTGCACAAGGGTTCCCTTTTCTTCATATCCTTGCCAACATTTGTTATTTTTTATCTTTTTGATAATAGCCATTCTGAGAGGTGTGGTGATATCTCATTGCGGTTTTTATTGCATTTCTCTGATGATTAATGATGTTGAGCATCTTTTCATATACTGTACAGTTAGCTATCTATATGTCTTCTTTGGAAAATGTTTATTCAGGTCTGTCGATTTTTAAATCTAAATGTTTTTTTGCTCTTGAGTTATGAGGTTTTTGTATGTTTTGGATATTAACCCTTTATCAGATATATCATTTGCAATTAATTTCTCCCATTTGGTAGGTTGCCCTTTCATTTTGTCAATGGTTTCCTTTGCTTTGCAGAAGCTTTTCAATTTGAGATAGTCACATTTGTTTATTTTTGCTTTTGTTGCTTTTGCCTTTGGTGTCAGAGTAAAAAATCCTCACAAAGACCTGTGTCAGGGATCTTACCGTGTTTTCTTCTAGGAGTTTTATGATTTCATGTGTTGTGTTCAAGTCTTCTATTCATTTGGAGTTAATGTTTGTATGTGGTGTTAAGATGGTGGTCTAGTTTCATTCTTTTGCATATAGCTGTCCAACCATTTATTAAAGAGACTATTCTTAACCAATTGTAACTTTTTGCCTCCTTTGTCATAAATTAATTAGCCATGTATGCATGGGTTTATTTCTGGGCTCCCTATTCTGCTCCATTGATCTGTATGTCTTTTTTTATGCCAGTACCATACTGTTTCAATTACTATAGCTTTGTAATACAGTTTGAAATCAGGAAGTTTGATGCCTCCAGCTTTGTTCTTCTTTCTCAAGATTGGTTTAGCTATTTGGGGTCTTTTCTGGTTCCATACAAATTTGGGGATTGTTATATTTCTATGCAAAATGCCACTGGAATTTTAATAGGGATTGCATTAAATCTGTAGATTGCTTTGGGTAGGTATGGACATTTTAACAATATTAATTCTTCTAACCCGTGAGCGTGAAATTTCATTTATTTGTGCCCTTTTTCAATTTATTAATGTTTTGTAGTTTTCAATATGCAGGTCTTTCACCTCCTTGATTAAATTTATTCCTAGGTAGCCTGGCCAGTGTGGCTCAGTGGATTGAGCATCGTCCCATGGACTGAGAGGTCCTGGTTCCATTCCCAGGCAAGGCACGTGCCTGGGTTGTGGGCTCGATCCCCAGTAGGGAGCATGCAGGAGGCAGCCGATCCATGTTTCTCTTTCACATCGATGTTTCTATCTCTCTTTCCCTTCCTTTCTCTCTAAAAAATGGGGAAAAAATCAAACAAAACAAAGAATAAATTCAATAAAGTTGCAGAATACAAAATTAATATGTAAAAATCTGCTTCTCTACACTAATAGTAAACTATCAAAAAAAATTAAGATAATCCAATTTATAAATGTGTCAAAAAATAAAATACCTAGGAATAAATTTAAAATATGTTTTTATTGATTTTTCAGAGAGATAAGGAGAGAGAAACATCTTAGGCCATGGGACAATGCTCAATCTACTGAGCCATACCAACTGGGCTATTCTTACAGTTTTTTGACGGAGTGTTTAGAATTTTGTATACATGTATATCATGTCGTCTGCAAATAGTGACTGTTGTGCTGCTTTCTTTCCCATTTTTTATGTTTTTTGTTTTCCTTGCCTAATTGCTCCTGCTAGGATTTCCAATACTACATTGAATAAAAGTGGTGAAAGAGTACATCCTTGTGTTCTTCTTGATCTGAGGGGAAAAGCTTTTAACTTTCCATAGTTGAATATGATGCTAGTTGTGGGCTTCTCATATTATGCTGCCTTTCTTATGTTGAAGTATGTTCCCCCTATATCCATCTGTGCAGTTTTTAATCCTGAGTGGATGCTGAATTTTGTCAAATGCTTTTTCAGTATCTAAGGAGATGATCATAAAATTTTAACCTTCATTTTGTTAATGTGGAGTATCACATTGATTAATTCGCGGATGTTTAATCATCTCTGCATCCCTAAAATAAATCCCATTTTATCATATTGCATGATCCTTTTAATGTGTCCGTGAATACAGTTTGTAAATATTTTGTCGGGAATTTTTGTATCTATTTTCATCAGGAATATTGGGATGTAATTTTTTCTTGTAGAGTCTCCTGTGTGTGGCTTTGATATCAGGTTAATGCTGCCCTTGTAAAATGAGTTTGGAAGGGTTCCCTCCTCTTTTATTTGTTGAAGAGTTTGAGGATGGGTATTCTTTGACTGTTTGGTTAGAGTTCACCTGTCAAGCAGTCTAGGCCTGGACATTTGTTTCTTCGGAGGTTTTTGATTACTGATTCAATCTCCTTGCTAGTAAAAGGTCTGTTTCAATTGTCTATTTCATGATTCAGTTTTGGTAGGTTGTATGTTTCCAAGAATGTATCCATTTCTTCTAGGTTGTCCAATTTGTTGGCATATAATTGTTCATAGTAGTCTTTTATAATCCCCTGTATTTCTGTAATATCAGTTGTAACATCTTCTATTTCTGCTTTTATTTGAGTCCTTTCTTTTGTGTGAGTCTAGCTAAAGATTTATCAGTTTTGGTTTTTGTGCCTGTCCGCGCTGCCCACCGTGCTCCGGGCACTCCACACTGCTGCACTCAGAGCGGTGATTAACCGAAGGGCCGCGGGTGCCTGGCCGCGGGCGAGGCTTGAGGGTGGGGGGTGACCCTGGAGGCGCCTCGGCTTCCTGTTCTCTCTCCGTGTAGAGCTCTGGATGCACGTGAGCGCGGAGCAGGCTGCCGGGGGCACCTTGAGGACTCTCCGCAGGTTGAAGTTAATGAGTTTGCTCAGCCTCAGCGACCTGGACCACAGAAAGCCGGTCGCCGCCTCCGCCTCGGTGGATGAACAGCACGCAGCAGCGCCGGGCCTGTGCCAACGCCACCTGGAACAGCATCCACAACCGGGTGGTCGCCATCTTCCAGCGCAAGGGGCTCCCCGACCAGGAGCTTTTCATCCTCAACGAAGGCGTCAGGCAGCTGCTGAAGACAGAGCTGGGGTCCTTCTCTACAGAGTACCTGCAGAACCACTTGCTGACGGAAGGCATGGTGATCCCGAGGGACAAGATACGCTTGCATGAAGGACAGAAGCTGCTGAACTTGCTGGCAGAGACATGGGACTTCTTCAGAGACGTGCCGCCCACACTGCAGGCCATCTTCGACCCGGTGCAGGGCAAGGAGCCATCGGTGCGCCAGCAGGCCCTGCCACACTCTGCAACACCTTCCCCCTCGGCATGAAGCTGGAGGATGCACTGGCTGCACCCCGCCCATGTGCCTCTCGCCATGGTGCAGATGCTGCTGGTGCTCCAGGGCGTGCACTTGTCCCGCGGAGTGACGTCTGGAGACGCTGATCCAGAAGGTGGTGTCGCCCTGCCTGGGCACCTATAGTTTCTACTCCAGCAAGGGCTCTTTCACACACTCCTGTCTCCTGGAGAAGCACTTCCTGCACCGCTTCTTCTCGGGGGACGTCCTGGCCAAGAACCCGGTGGTGCTCTGTAAGAGCTACAACACGCTGCCGCTGAACCCCGCGGTGTAGCATGCGGTGGGAGGCACAGCGGTCCGGAGACACTGGCATCCGCAGACCCTCAGTCTCAGATGATTTCTGCCCCGACCCCTAGGACACGCCCAGCCAGGGCCCCACAGGGGACTTCATACCCTTCTGGGGTCCCCAGTTGGTGCCCTGCCCCAGCAGACTGTACCCTTCCACGCAGTCTCCTGAGTGGGACGCAGCCTGCAGCTCCCCGCCCTCCTCCAGCCCCTAGAAGCTGGTGGACCGGATCCTGGAATCCGTGGACCGGATCCTGGAAGGCATCTTCCTTGACTTTGGCTGGCGCAGTGGGTCTGGCGCCTGGAAGGTTGAGGGGTCCAGGGGTTGGCAGAGCATCGCGTGAGGGCCTTGTGTTTTTACTGAGCCCAAGTGTGTGCCTGCACGTGCGTGGGTGTGTGCGCGCGCGCCTGTACGTGTGTGCGCACAAGTTTTTTACTCTGTCCCCTCCATCTCCAGTCCGCCCCAGCCACTTTGGCATCACCCTCTTTGTTGGAAAAACCATCCCTGCCCTGCCGCCAGCACCACTCTTTCCTGGGGTGTCTGCACCAGCGGCTTCACCTGTCTGTGGCAGGTCACCAGGTCATGGGTCAACCTCATGTGCATGGAACTGGCATCACTGCTCACTCCACCCCTCAGCATGCCACATCCACACCCATCCCCTTGGAGACTGTGAATCTGGAGGCTCGGTCAGGCCCTTAGAATGACCCTCAGACCCATCTGCCACCTCCCCATTCACCACAGCATGGCCTGTGAGTGACTCTGTCCCAGACCCTTGGAGCCAGCGGCCCTCACTCAGCCAGATGGCCATGGGCAGGAAGAGGGGGCAATAAAACTTGTCAACCCTGAAACAAAACAAAAAAGATTTGTCAATTTTGCTTATCTTTTCAAAGAACCAACTCTTAGTTGTATTGATCTTTTCTATATTCTTTTTTAAAAATATGTCTTTATTGATGATTTTTTTTTAGAGAGAAAGGAAGGGAGAGAGAGAGACAGAAACATTGATGATGATTGGCTGCCTCCTGCATGCCCCCCACTGGGGATGGAGCCGAAACCTGGGCATGTGCCCTGACCAGGAATCAAACCGGGACCTCTCAGTACAAAGGACACACTCAATCCACCGAGCCACACTGGCCGGGCTTATATTCTTTTTAGTTTCGATTTCACTTATTTCTGCTCTTATCTTTGTTATCTCTTTCTTCTACTAAGTTGGGGCTTCATTTGTTCTTTTATAGTTTCTTGATGTATAATGTTAAGTTGTTTTTTTGAGACTTTTTTTGTTTCTTGGGGTAGACATCTATTACTATGAACTTTCCTCTTAGAACTTCTTTTGCTTCATCTTATAAATTTGGTATGTTACATTCCCATTTTCCCTGGTCTCAAGGTGTTTTTTCTCTTTTGATTTCTTCTCTGCCCTGTTGTTTAATCTTTACATATTTGTGATTTTTCCAGTTTTCTTTGTGTAATTTCTAGTTTCATACCATTGTGGTTGGAAAATATCTTTGATATGATTTCAGTCCTCTTAAATTTATTAAGACTTGTTTTGTGGTCTAACATGATATCATCTATGTTGGAAATTGTTGCATGTTCACTTGAGAAGAATGTGTATCTGTTGCTAATGGAATGCTCTGTAACTATCTGGTAGTCCATCTGGTCGAACATGTTGTTTAAAGCCAATGTTACCTTATTGATTTTCTGTCTGCATGATTTATCCATTGATGTAAGTGGGGAATTCAAGTTCCCTACTGTTATTGCATAGCTGTCCATTTCTCTCTGTAGGTTTGATAATCTTTGCTTTATATATTTAGGTACTTTTGTGTTGGATGCATAAATATTTTTTAAATGAAAATTTATTATTTATTTATATTTTAGAGAGAGAGGAAAGGAGAGAGAGAAACATCAGTTTGTCGTTTCACTTGTTTATGCATTCGCTGGTTGATTCTGCACGTGCCAACTGGGCATCGAACCTGCAATCCCTGCGTATCAGGATGACACTCCAACCAACTGAGCTACCTGGCCAGGGCTGGATGCATATGTATTTAAAAATATTATATCCTCTTGTTGGATTGACCCCTTTATCATTATGTAACACCCTTCTTTGCCTCTTTACAGTTTTGTTTTAAAGTCTATTTTGTCTGATATAAGTATAGCTACCCCAGCTAATTTTGGTTTCCATTTGCATAGAATATATTTTTCCATTTCTTCACTTTTAGTCTACGTGTGTCTTTACATCTAACGAGTGTTTCTTGTAGGCAGTGTATAGATGGGTCTTGTTTTTTTCCTATCTATTTAGTCACTGTATGTGTCTTGATGTCCTTTGGCATTAGTGTCATTTGACTTCTTTGTTATGATCATTTGTGTAATTTTTATAGGTTTTGGCCTTGTGGTTAATAAAGTAGCTTAAAATTATAACATCCTATTTTATTTTTATTAAAAAAATTTTTTTTCTGCCCTGGCCGGTTTGGCTCAGTGGTTAGAGCGTCGGCCTGCGGTCCAGAGAGACCCGGGTTCGGTTCCCTCTAGGGGCACGTACCTCGGTTGCAATGTGTTTCCTGCCCTGGTTGGTCATGCGGGAGGCAGCCACTCGATGTGTCCCTTTCACCTCGAAGTTTCTCTCTCTCTCTCTTCCTCTCTCTCCCTCCCACTCTATCTGAACAAAAATGGAAAAGTGTCCTCGGGTGAGGATAAAAAAAAAAATTTTTTTTTCTTTATTGATTTTTGAGAAAGAGGAAGGGAGAGAGAGAGAGAGAAACATCGATGAGAGAGAACATGATTGGCTGCCTCCTGCATGCCCCCCACTGGGGATCTGGCCCACAACCTAGGCATGTACCCTGACTGGGAATTGAACTGGTGACTTCTTGGTACATGGGTCGACACTCAACCACTGAGCCACACTGGCTGGGCATAACATCCTATTTTAAATTGATAATAAGTTCAATAGCATTCCTAAACTTTACTCTTTTACTTCTCCTCCCCTTACATTTTAGGTTGATATTAGAGTTTACATATTTTTATATTGTGTACACAATAACATTGTTATAGTTATGGCAATTTTTAGTATGTTTGTTTTTTAATTTTTTAAACTAGAGTTGTAAGTGAATTAGGCACCACCATTACCATATTACAGAATCTATCTTTGACCATATATTTACCATTACCAGTGAGTTTTCCATTACCTTATGTTTTTTATGTTAATTAGCACCCCCTTACTTCCACTCAAAGAACACCCTTTAGGATTTCTAATGGTCATGAATTCCCTCTCAGCTTTTGTTTGTTCAGGAAAATCTTTATTTCTCCTTCATTTCTGAAAGACAGCTTTACTGGGTGTAGTATCCTTGGTTGACTGTTATTTTCTTTCAATATTTTGAATCTGCTGATAGTCTTATAGGGGTTCCCTGATATGTAACTTTTTTCTCTTGCTGTTTTCAAGATTCTTTGTCTTTGACTTTGGCAATTTAATGATAATGTGTCTCAGTGTAGCCTTATTAGGGTTGAACTAATTTGGGGTCCTTTGACCTCAAATGTCCATTTCTCTCCTTAGGTTTGGGAAGTTTTCAGCCATTATTGCTTTAAATATACTTTCTGTCCCTTTCTCTTCTGGAATTTCCATATTGCAGCTATTGTTTCTCATGGGCTTTCTTTAATCTTTTCATTCTTTTTTCTTCTTAATTTTTATTTATTGATTTGAGAGAGAGAGAGAGAGAGAGAAAGAGAGAGGGAAACATTGATTTGTTGTCCCACTTATTTATACATTCATTGGTTGATGATTCCTATGTGCGCCCTGACTGCGGAGCAAACCAGCAACCGTGGCACATGGGAGACGCCCCAGCAACTGGCCTGCCCAGCCGGGCCACTCTGTTTCCTTCTTTTTTCTTCTCTGACTAGATAATTTTAAATGTCCTGTGTTCTACATCATTTTTTCTTCACGGTCAAGTCAGTTTTTGAAGTTCCCTATTGAGGTTTTTTGTTGTTGTTGTTGTTAATCCTCACTCAAGGATATTTTTTTCCATTGATTTTTTTTTAGAGAGAGGAAGGGATAGAGGGCGGTTGGGGGAGAGAGAGAAAGATAAACATCAGTGTGAGAGAGAGACATCGATTGGTTGCCTCCTGCACAAGCCCTGACCAGGGCCAGGGATTGAACCTGCAACCCAGGTACCCTTGACCAGGAATCAAAACCCTCACCCTTTGATATGAAGAATGACACTCCAACCACTGAGCCACACTGGCCAGGGTCCCTACTGAGTTATTCAGTACAGTCATTGTATTTTTCAGCTCTAGGATTGTTTTTAATGGTTTCTGTTTCTTTGTTGAACTTCTCATTTGGTTCTTTCATTGTTTTCCTAATTTTGTTTAGTTGTCTGTGTTCTTGTAGTTCACTAAGCTTCCTTAAGAGGATTATTCTGAATTCTTTGACAGTCCACAGACCTCTGTTTCATTAGGGTCAGTTACTGGAGCTTTATTTGTTTCCTTTTCATCGTGGTGCCACGATTACCTGTGTTTTTTGTTTTTTGTTTTGTTTTATGAGCCTTGATTCCTTACATTGGTATCTGTGCATCTGAGTAAACAATTTTCTTTTCCAGATTTTACACGTTTGCTTTGGTAGAGTTTTTCAGCAGACATACCAGTTTGGGTTTTTGGATGTGTCTGCTGGTAACATCCTTGGGCAGGTGGGTCCTGCTATCAGGGTCCTGAGCCCTGAGGTCGGGGTGGGGGAGGGAGGACGCTGCTGTCAGAATAGTCAAGACTGCTGGTTTGGTCCCCAGCCCAAGTGAGGCTATAGGATGGCCAGGTGCCTGGGTTCTCTAGTCAGGCCTACTGGACAGTTGGTAGTAGGTACTATACTAAGTAGTGGGTGGGTCTCTGAATTAGTTTCCATGCCCTGGAGGGGGCAGCAGAACAAGCCCCAGGGCCTGGGTGGCTCATTGTTTAGGGACCTAAATCATGCAGGATAAGTACTGAGTTCTTTGGTCAGATGGGGCTGCCAGTTTTGCTCTGCAGGTTGGGAAACCACAGAATGCACTCTCTGTTCAAGTGCCACTGTAAGCAGGGATGTTACAGAGCGGCCAGCTTCTGGTGTGTTCTGGTTAGGTTCAGGTGGCTGAAGGCCGCATTCAGCAAGGGGCTACAAGTTAGGTTCCCTGCCTCATCGGGACTCTCACTGACTTTGCTCTGAAGATGATCAGCTCTGCCTCCCGGACTCTGCTCTAGTGTTGCTGGGCTCTGCAGCTCCTAGGTGTCCCTGGTCAGGTTTTGTGGTTGGGAGGGGTAAGGAGCTTCACTGAGCAGTGGGTGGGACTATGAATGAGCTCCCCTAGTTGGGTGGAACAGGAGGGCCAAGTCCAAGCAGCCTCCCAGGTGCTCCCGGTCAGGCTTTCTGGTGGGGAGGGGTCAGGAGCTACGTCAGCTGTGGACAGAGCTGTGAGCTGGCTGCACCGCCGAGTGGGCCCACCACGCTCCAGAGCGGCAGGCCTGCGCCCCCCGAGCTCCCTGGGACCCTGCCACCGTCTTGGCCTTGCAGAGGAGGGAAGCTGCTGGCTGGGACTGCTCCTTGGACACTGAGGTGGGAACTCCGTCTGCCAAGTCCTGACTGGTGGTTGTTGCAGCCCCTATATCTTTTCTCCGTCACAATCAGATTCCCAGTGGGGGAGCCCCGCACTGGAGTACTGTACAGGTTCCAGGCATCCACCCACAGTGCCGGGGGCGGGGCTGGACGTCAGCTGGGCTGTCTGCAGGGTGGGGGAGACCCTCAGAGCCGAGCTGTGCGGCCAGGGGAGCGGCGGAGCCGGCTGTGTAGCAGCTTCTCTTTCCCTTGTCCTGTTTGCCTGGCTCTCTGAGGTGCAGGGGCGCTCAGCCTCACTCCATGTTCTAGGGTTTTCTCAGTGGTGTCTTATCCATGGAGAGTTGTTCATTGTTGTTCTTGTGCGGGGGAGTGAAGTCAGGAGTGACCTCTGTCACCAAGTTGGTGAGGTCACTGTCTGTGCCAGTCCTGCTCAGAGAGGATGGAGACGGCTGGTGCCTCCTGTGTCTGCTCTCCCAGCGTCTCGGGTGTGCTCTAGGGCAGCAGTAACATCTCACTCAGGAGATCTCCAAACTTTGCTTGGGAGTAGACTTGGTACACTGTGCAAAGCTCTGTGCACAGCAAACCGACCTTGTGTTTCAACCTTAGATAATCATTAGAGGAGAGAATGCACTCTGAAAATTGCTGTAATGCAAAGAAGAGAAAAATAATCACAGTAGAGATAAAAGGAAAATTAATTCTAGATGAAATAATTAATTATAGCACATAATATTTATGCTTGATAAAGATTAACTTTCTCTTGTTTACATAGTTAGCTTTAACTAGAAGCATTGAAATGAAAGAAAAATCCAGGTCTACAGTGGTGCTGGCTCTCGGTATGCATCAGAATCACCTGTGGTGCTTAGCCAACGCCCGGGCTTTATCCCAGACCTCACTGAATCAGAATGTACTAATCCGTGTAATTCTCCTAGTAATTAAGAATTGAATAAAGAGGCCCTGGCTGGGTAGTTCCGTTGGTTAGAGCATCATCCCAGGTTCGATCTCCGGTCAGGGCACATACAAGAATCAACCAATGAATGCATAAATAAGTGGAGCAACAAATCAACATTTCTCTCTCTCTCTCTCTCCTTCCTCCCCTCAAACCGAAAGGAAATGATAGTGCTAAGGAAGGTAGCGAGGCAGGAAGCATGTAAATTCAGAGAAAAGGCAGATGGGCAAAGGGGGAGGCAGGTGATGTCAGGAGGACAGGTGCATATTTTGTAGGTCTGGGTCCATAAACAGCAGCCCGGATGACCTATTCCAAGGTACTGCCTCCTCGTGGCACAGCCTTACTGGGACTTCTCAGACCCCGGCGGTAGCCTCAGGTGGCTTCGGGTCAGGTTTCAGGTTTTGTTCACAGTGCCTGACACTTCTGGGTCCTTCCATGTTCGACCAACTGTGGGTCTTCGGTTAGCATGTAAGGACAGTGCACCATCAGCCCTGTTGGCTGCCCCCTGCGGCCGCTCTTCTGTACTTTGGGGGACAGGTTGTCAGCGAAGCCCCCCGCGGACCCCAGGCCTGTGAGGAGCCAGGTGTTCTGCTAAACACATCCTGTGTCTCGTCTCGTCTCGTCTCTTTCAGTCTTCATACAACCCTGCCCGGGATGACTTGTTTTCCCCATTTTACAGATTAGGAAGTTGAGGCTTGGAGAGGCTAAGCGGTCATATAGCCGCCAAAATATGAATTGGTACAAATACAAACAATACCTGAGGTGAATAAGGTAGGAAGCACTTACTGATAATTCCAGAAATGCTGATCCTCCCCTAATCCACAGTGGTTCCCCCTCAAGTGAGCACGGCAGATGGGCCGGCCCTCAGAGTTGGGGCTCAGCCCCTCTGTCCAGCTTTAGCTGCCATCCCACCTCCCCGTCCGCAGGGCTGAGCTGGGTGAGGCTCGGGCCCTGAGCCAGGGCGCTGTCATCCTGCCCTGGCCCTGCAGCAGCCGCACTGTAACCAAGAGCTGAAGGTCAGAGCAGTCTGGAAAAGAAACGCAGGAGAGTTCGGCAGGACTGGGAATTGCACTGGTTAGAAGGATTCAGCTGAGGTTACGTGGAGGATTGGAGGAGAGAGGCAAGTCCGGGTCCTTCCAGGGCAGTGACTACAGAGTAGGACGGGCCAGAAAAAGCAGGGGGTGTTTCCATTAATTGGAGGCTTTTAGGGGGAAGGAACTAGCAGCCTCTGCCACGGGCTCTGGGCTGGGGACGGCATGCACGGTCGGTTTCTCAGCTCCAGGAGGGACTCTAGACCGAGTTTCCTGCTGAGGGGACCGAGAAGCTGATTTCCAAGGCTGTGCTTAGTTCTGGGATATTCAGGAAGCACCAGTTCCAAATAGTGGATGATGGCGAGGGTGTGGGGAACCAGAAAGTTGACCCTTGTTGGGCAAATTCGGGGGGTAGGTGAAGACACGGGTGGGAGAAGGTGGTGAGGGAGGAGAGGTGGCAGACAAGCCTTTGAGGACACTGAGATTTGAGAAGCATGTGGGAGAGGAAGCTCTGGACAGGGACCTGAAGAGAAGGCAGCACAGCTCCCTGGTTATTCCACAAAGAGCTCCCTTCGTTCCACAAAGAACCAGAGGCTGTGGAAAGCTGAAAGGTGACACCGCCCTTGGTCATCAGGACTGAAGATCAAACTGCAGATGCCTTCTCATCAGGGCTCTAGAAAGGTGTCTGGGGACATGAGAAGGAGCGGTGTCTGAGGCATGAGCAGTGGGGTCAGATGACAGGGAGGACGTGTCCCTGTTACCCAGTGACGTTGTATGAGGCCAGTAATAACGGGAGTGACCTTGGGATTGTGGCCGTCAACTCTCAGCACCGTGAGGTGCTAGTGCCCGGTGAAGTTAAAACTGAAGCGAGACATTCCCTGTTTTGCTGATCAAGTTAATTCGGTTTCTCTTAAGCTCTGATTGACGCATCTGGTGTTTTTCACTTGGCTCCTGTAACAAGCAGACGGATTAATTAGGAGACCGCGTTTTTGGCACTGCGGTGCCTGCCGCAGCAATCTTTCTGGTTCTCCTGGTCTCCTCCCAAAGCAAGTAGAGACAGGTGTTTTCTGCAGCTGAACTATTCATATACATAGGATTCTTTGAACAAAATAAGGTGCACATTTTCTTTGCAAACACTTGGCCTCAAGCAGTGGCTCTCCTCCTGGGCTGCACACTAGAATCGTCTGAAGATTCACATCCTGGGCAGGCTTTCTCTACCCAGGACTGAGAGATGGGGCCTTGGAGTGGGGCTCAGATGTGGGTGCTGTTGGAGCTCCTGGGAGAGCCCAGTGTGCAGCCAGGACTGAGAAAGGGATGGGCCCACAGCCCACCCGGCCGCACTCACCTCGTGCTGTTCTGTCCCTTCCTGGCCCCTCTGCCCTCTTGGGAATCCCCTCTGCCTCCCTGAGCTCATGGCTGAAGTCTGCCGGCTCAGGGAGCCTCTGGGAGAGAAATTCCTGGGGGCCCTTGCGGCTGCTCCAAGAACCAGCCTGGCTGCAGGAGAGCGGCTTCTCCCAGTTGTGAGTCAGGTGGCCTGTCCATCCCAACGCGAAATTGGACATTGTAATCGCAGACGTACATGCCGAGTCCTGGGTTGTACTGTGGGCCCGAGTCCGGCTCTGCTGGCCTGACCTTTGCCGCAGCAGGGCCGTGAGCCCAGGAAGCCCTGGACGCAGCAACCCCAGCTCCCACTGCTCAGGCTCTGTACTTTCTTCTGATTTATGACCACCACTTCACCCTCCCCCAGGATGGCCTCTTTCCTCCATCAAGGCAGCTCTGTTTTCCATTTGGTAATCAATGTCCAATCCAAGATTGGGAAAGAGATACCACAGGCTCGGGACACATACCTGGCAGCGTCCGCTCAGGGCCCCCACCCCCCCACAACACAGGCCTTGCTCCTGGGGAGTGTCGGGTGTCCAGGCCCCCCTCGCACAGCTCTCCGGGAAGGAAAGCAGATTTTTTTGCCGCCAGGGTTTGGGAGCAGGGCAGGCGGAGGATTTGGAGCTGACCAGTGTCAGGATTAAAGAGAGTTTGGATTCATTGTCCCAGTTTTAGCCTGGCCCTGACTTCTGTTTCACCCCAGGCCAGACCCTTCCTCTGCTATTATGGTAAGACAGCCCAGACAAACATTTCCACATGGAATTGTTTCCGTTTTAACGTAACAGATCTTATTTTAGCCGAAGAGATTTCCAACAGGGTTTCTTAAGCCTCTGGAAAGGGAGGCAGCTGGGTCGAGTGTCCAGAGACATCTCCACTGCTGTTCACATCCTCCTTTGTGAAACATCGGAACCAACATAATTCGGGATAAACAGTTTGGTATTTTATGTTAAATTTACAAAATATTTCTTTGAGTAGTGGCAGAAGAAAAACATGACAGAGACTGTTTATTTCCCTTTATAACTTAGGACACACAAAGTAAAATTTAAAATAACTCCCTCATTGCCACTCAGCTCTTGGTCAAGTTTCATTTTGTAAAAACTAGGATTTCCTTTTAAACTTGTACTAACCGAAGATGGGCTTGAATTAAACTCCTGTAATAATGCAGGAGTTACTGGTCCAGGGAGCGGGCGGCTCCTGGCTGGGGCTGTTTATGACAGGAAGTGGAGGTGAGAGGCAAGCAGTCGCCTTTCCTGCAGGATAACGGGTGTGGATTTCCATTCCTGAAGCGTTTCTGAAGGGGGAGGACACGGCGGAGGGCAGAGGGCGCGAGCTTCCCGCCAGGAGGAAGGGGGTCTGTCCCTGCTCCCCGCAGACCTTCCAGTGGGAACAGCTCCCCAGCTTTCCTGTGGACGCTGCTCGTTAGACACCAGTATTTCCCCCGGGACTCCGATTGCTCAAGGGGTGTCCCTTTTTCTGTCCTACCCGAGGCCGTTCTTTTTCCCTCCAGACCCAAAGGGAAGAACTGCCGCCGCCGTTTCCCAGCGTGCTGGTTTAGTTCCCCGGCGACTGCAGTGGGAGGCCGACGGCCCAGCGGTTTCCTCGGACAGGCTGGGGCCTCTGCGGAGACAGCGGGTGGCTTTCAGGTGGAGCAGCGCAGGGGCGCGGGGGCGCGGGGGGCGGGGGGGGGGGCTTACGGCTACAGGTGGGGAGGGAGACCCGCTCCCCGCACCTGGCCCCGCACCTGGCCGCCCGCCGCCCTCCCGCACCTCTGCGACGCGGGGGCAGAGAGGGGGCTCGCAGGTGACTTGCTTCACCTGGGCCCGCCTGACCTCGGAACCTGCCCACATCTGCAAATCCCTCTGACCTGAGACAGCGCCCCTCATTTCCCAGCCCATCGTTTGGAAAGCTGGCTTTGTTTTAGGACCTTGGTGGGGGGAGGGGGGATGAGGACTTTAAAATATAGGTGAACTATCAGTCTGCTTTTACCAAATGACAAACCCTGCCTAGTCCAGGTGGCTGCGGTCACTTAGGTCCCACCCGGAGCCTCGCCTCGCCCTCCAGACACGGTCTTCGGTCTCGAGGGGACTGAGAGCACACGGCTGGTCTTGGGTTCGGGTGTGGAAGGGCTGTGAACACAGGTGGCAGGAAGACCCAGTTGCAGGAGACATTGATCAGAAAGGGGCCCTGTCTCTGTGCCTCAGTTTCCCTTGGGTGGAGTAGCTGCCTCCAGAGGGCTGAGGGTAAGGACCAGCACAACCCCTCCTTGGGGCTTTCTAAACTAAAAGCAAACAGAAAGAATGCTGGATCTCAGCTGTTTGTCCTCTTGAGGAATTTCCGAGATGACCAGACCACAAGCTGTCGAAACCGAGTGAGACTAGGGCTGTCCTGGGCACCTTGGGACATATGCTCACCCCATGTATACAGGACCTCACAATTTATTTTTTAATCCTCACCTGAGGATATTTTCCCATTTATCTTCAGATAGAGTGGGAGTGAGGGAGAGAGGAAGAGAGAGAGAGAGAGAAACATCATTGTGATAGGACACATCGACTGGTTGCCTCCTGCACGACCCAACCAGGGCCAAGGACAGAACTGCAACCGAGGTACCGGCCCTTGATTGGAATCGAACCTGCGACTCTTGGTCCAAAGGCCAACACTCCGACCACTGAGCCAAACTGGCCAGGACCTCACAATTTAAACCGCACCATTTAAATATCAGGAAAGAACGTAACTGCAAAAGCAAACACCTGCTCCAAATAGCCTGTAGATGTCAGCCGGGAGGAAACAGTTGGCATGTCAAAGGGACTAGTCCTCTCCTTTCACAGGGGCAGGTGGACCGGGTCTGGGGTGAGACTGGCACAAGGAAAAGACCTGTGGCGGGGGATCCAAAACCCAACACATTTACAGTGTAAAGCTTCCTATGACTTCATTCTAAAATTGAGACGGGAATTTGAAAACACACGAGTGGAGAAGTGCGCCCACTGGCTGCAGCGTTTCCTCAGGTGGACCCCCCCCTGTGGGCGGGCGTGTGCGGGCATGTGGACCGGCCGGGAGACTGGGGCGCACTGCCCTGTGGTTCCCGGGGCAAATCTCACAGAACCGCAGTGTCTGCTGGAAATCTAAGCGATGTGGTCACAGATGACCCCCACCCGCTCCTCTGGAAACCAAGCATTGAGACAGGCAGCTGGGAAAGAAGGCAGCGCCCCAAACAGCCCAACACCCCAGCTCCCTGGGGGTGGGCGACAGCACCTGGTGGGAGGAGAGGTCCTGTGCAACCAGTCAGGGGTGCCGTGAGGACAGAGGAGAATGTATGACCGGTGCTTTAAAGACCTGGTTGATTGTAAGATTATGCCCCAGGGGAGAAAGTAAATCTAAGTTCCTGCAGGACAAAAGACCAGGTCCTCCAGGAAGCGCTCCCTTGCCCCGCTCAAGGAGATGCCGTAGCCAGGCAGTGCTGTCCAGATCCCGGGACGTGGCCTCTTTCCTCTCTCTGCCCGCCACCTGCACCCAGCTCCCTCACCCACCCCAAGCCTTCCAGACACTGCGCACGTCTTGGTCCTCTTCTTGCTCAGAGGACCCAGGATTCCGTCGCGGGGCTCTTGACTCCAAGACTGCCCTTTCCTCAGGCCAAGGAGGAGGGACGAGGCCGGCCAGCCTGGGAAGTGAAAGCTTTTCCCAAGGCAGCTCAGAGCTGTCTGCAGCTGATGGACAGGAAATGAGCCTTCAGTCCAGGGCCCGGGTTCAAGAGCAGCAGAGCCAGGGCCTGGTCCTTTGTCAGAGGCCAAGTCCGAGGTTCCATGGGCTGCACCAGAGGAAGCACCAAAGCAGAGGCTGTTAACTTTTTTGGGTGAGAGATGCTTGGGGCACCTAGAGAGAGATGTGTTCCCTCTCCCAGAACCACACACCCAAAACAGAGGTTCTGCACACCCTTGGCAGGGTTCCCAGACCCCTGGAGTCTGTGCACTGACCTCGGGCGCCCAGGTGGGGCATGCCAGCGGGCAGGGGGCGGTGGGATACTACTGTTAGTCCCTACTTTTCAGTGGAAGAACTGGGGCAAAGAGGGAAAACACAGTGCCTGACGTCCCACGGATCAGCCTTGGAGGTGCTAACATATAAGGTCAAGGTGGGGCGTCCAAGGGACAGGTTTGGGGAGCACTTCTCTGGAGGAGCACAGGGAGCCCTGGGAGCCTGCCTTGGTCCCCACGTGACCTGGGTGGTGCACCCCTTTTGGAAGCCCTCTTGCTTTCTTGGCCACGACCTTGCTCACACCCAACCCCACGGGTCTCCTGTGCGCACTCGACTCCCTGGTCCTACTTCAACAACACTTGGCAGCTCCGAGTCCCCAGAGAGGGGAGCCATGCAGAAAGGGCCCCTTCTGATTTCTTTTAAAGGAGCTAGCAGGCGGGGGCAGTCTTTAGGAGGAAACCAAGCCTGAGCCTCATTTTCTTAAGGGGTCTAGAAAAGTGGAGGTTGGTGAGCACACCAGAGGACTCCATTCTAAACTGTACTCACAAAGCATCTTTGGACCCTCGTGGGGCCCTCCCCGCACTGTGAGCCCAAAATCTTGTGATGGGATTGGGGGTGTGTGTGACAGAAACGTAAGTAAAAAGGGTGAATTAATAGACAGAGGCTCAGAAGGTCACCAGGGCCTGGCGCAGCCAGAACCACCTGTCTCTCTCGTCGCCCCTGGTTTTCTCCGACTCCCCTGAGTGGGGAGGGGCTGCAGCGGTGCAGTGAGCCTGAGCCCTGAGGCCCCACCGGCTCCGGTCAAAGTTCCGGGGGCTGAAGCTGTTGGCTCTGGCGCCCCCCCTGTGGCAGGCTCAGCCTGTGTGCTGTGAGAAAGAGGGCACAAGCAGAGCTGGGACAAGGGCTAGGACCCCATGCCCGCTCCTCCTGCCCCTCCTACCAGCCTGGCCCCCAACCTGGGTGCAGTGCCGACCTGTGGGCCAGGCGGGCTCATCTTCCCGACGGGTGACGCTGAATGGAGCTGCTGCCCAGTGACTCTGTTCACGGAAACCAAAGGGCCAGGAGCCAGTCGTCCGTCACCGACGGTAACACAGCTGCTCTCCCCAAGGTGCCAAGTTCCTCACGTCCCGGACAGAGTCAGTGTCGTGGGAAAGGGTTTGGGGCTTATCTGGTGCATGTCCTCTGTCGGTGAAAGGTCACAGGGCCAGCAGTGGAGTGAGGACACTGCAGCTGGGGAGTTCTTTGGTCAAAGAAACATTAAGTTTTCATTCTTACACACTAGCCTACTCCAGCGATTTTCAACCTATGTGCCACAGGAATTTTTGAAACATGCAATACCCAACTGACCTCTTTTCCCTTAGATTGTCAAGTAAAAAAAATGACAACAGCCAACACAACAGCCACCCAGTGTGAATGAATCAAAATTATACCTATTTTTTTTGTCCGATTGGCAAATAATGTAATATATATATTTTGGTGTGCTGTGGGATGTTAGTAATTCGTTGATGGGTGCCATGAGATGAAAACGGTTGAAAATTGCTGGTTTACTCATATGTTCCTTCAAAATCATGTATTTGTCTGATTGCTGGAAAGCACTATTGTTTGTCCCCCATGAAAGTAAACTGTAGTAATGAGAATAAGCTATAAAATACCCCAATCATATTTCTCCTTTAATAGTCTTTGTTTAAACATTAGAGCACAACATTAATTTTTTATTTTATTTTTAAAAATTTTTTTGCTAAGGCACATGATGTATAGAAATACTGAGGTACAAAATGCAAATTTCTGCATAAGAGTTTTAAAATAATCATTTTGGAAAATGAAGGTGAACATCATCTTCCAGAATATTCAACTTTTAGCTTGTTTTTTCTTTTGGACCAGTTCAACCAGCAACTTGTACCTAGCGATACAGTCTTCCTGTAGGAAGAGAAAGAGAGAGGTGAAAACAGTTACTTCCACAAATCACTGACCTTCGGGGTGACATGCCTGTGGGGCCTGCTTGCTGGCTGTGCCCAGTGACGATGACACGGTCTCGTGTCCACTGACTTTGCACAGGACCTGCCTAGAACGTCCCAGGTGAGTCCAGCTGTCACAGGAAGACAAGGCTAGACAGGTGCAAGGGGGCAGCCAGCTGGACGTCCAGCCCAAGGGGGGGCGCAGTGCTCGGGTGAGGGGCCAGTGGCGCTGTCTGGGAAGCCCACCATCATTATTATGAGTAGGGCTTTTAATTGCTAACTATAATGATCATTTTTACCGTTTCACTATTTCATCACAACATGTCATCCATGACATTTTTCTCTTTGGGTGTGCCTCTCTGGAAGGGCTGCTGGGACTTCCTGTGGCCACATGGGCCCAGCCCCCCAGGACGCTGACAGAGAGGGTGGCCCTTCCTCTGCCCGTGGATCCTCTAGCCTGGCAGGTGTGACCCCGGGGAGGGGCCTCCTCACTCTCATGTTTATCACAAGGTACTTTCCAGAATTCGTTTCTGGTTCTGTTAAAGTAATACTCTCCCCAGTGGCACGCACTGTGGGCCTTCACTAACCTAAGGTCCATTGCAAACTGACTTCTGCTCCATAGCAGATGATTTTATCAGCTGCCTTGGACAGAGAATGGACACTCTTTCTTTTCCTAGGATTTTAGCTTCTTGGTATAATCAGAGTATCTCATTATACGTGCCTTATCTGCAACCCCAAAGATGCCTCGCCTAGGGTCTTTAAACCATCGGTCTTTCCTTAACAGCCCTGCTGCCCAGGGTCTGCCTAGCACGTGACGGGAACGCTGCCAGGCCCAGCACCTCGCCTGGAGGAAGTGTGGGCCTGAGCTCCGAGCAGCAGGCCTGCCAGTGCCCCAGCTCTCACGTGCCTCAGGCAAAGGCGCCTCCTCCAGGCCCAGAATCCCCAGTGGCTTTCAGGCCACTTACAGGGAGTCACCCCTCAGCAGGGAGCCCCCAGGCAACCTTTGCTGGACCTGGTTCTCATGCCACGGCTTAGAGAGAACTTTGCAGGACAGCAAGGCGCTGCTCAGTCTGGTTGAAACAGGAAGGTTTCCAAACCCCAAGGCAATGAGTTTCTGAGTGTTCTACCCAAGGAATCCAGTTCCAGCTCTTCCTTCTGAACCAAAGTCAATTCATCACACATGCAAATGCCTGTGTCCTGACAGATGCTAGAGGAATTCAGGGAAGAGAATTACTTCTGGCAAACCAGTTGGAGAGGCAGGGGGACTCTGTGTTTCTCAAATAGATCAACTGCTAATGGTTTTATTTTTCTCCCCGGGAATTCTTGACTTCCTCATTTTAAAGCAGGTGATAGATAACTAGACCTGTACACACAGGGACATTCATGGCCACAAGCTAGATTGTCCAACATCGAATTTCAATTAAAAAAATAAGAATGTAAATGAACATCAATGTGCCCAGAGGCTACTGAGTGATGGGCACAGAAGGCAGAAGAGATTGGCTCCTTTGATTTCTCCGGCTCCTGGTGCCTCAGACAAAGAGCACAGCTACTGGGAGAGAAGCCCCGGAGGCTGTGTGTCAAGAAAGGGCCGAGCTGGGAGGACCCCACTGAGAAGGCAAAGGCCAGGGGTGGGGCTCGCTTTCCACGGGGACACCCATCTTCCCACCAGTGTGCGTTTTGTTTGAGAACTATCTGCAGATGTATTCAAGCAGATATTAAGAGCTGTAAATGGGGAGGAAAGTCTATTATAAACAGTCAAGGCTGCAGAGGGTAAGCTGAACCCTAACTGTCACTCTCACGTTGACCCCACATACAGATATGCCTCCAGGGTCCCGCTGCAGGCTGGTGGGCATGCCACCCCGTCTGCCACACGTCCTCTTGGCGACAGGCTGGCCTCCGAGCTGGAGGGCTTGTGATGTTGAGAAACCTCAGAGGGAGCTTCCGCCTCCTGGAGACCAGGACGCTGCTGAGCCACCCGGGGCTGCTCGCAGTACTGCCACCAGGGCAGAGCGAGTGCTCCAGGAGCTGGCAGGGTGGCCGGGTAAAATCTGTGTTCCATGCATGGAATTTTCTGAGGAAAACTACCGGGTCTGTGTAATGATCCAACTTATAAGTCCTTAAATGAGGACTGCTGACCTTATTCATGCACACTAATGGGTCAAGCGCACAGACCCCACCTGCTTTCCGGGGCGTGCCAGAGGGTGACAGAGACAGAGCTCCGAGGACAGTGGGACAGAGGGTGACGGAGACAGAGCTCCGTGGACAGAGTGGACAGAGGGTAACGGAGACAGAGCTCCGTGGACAGTGGGACAGAGGGTGACGAAGACGGAGCTCCGTGGACAGAGTGGACAGAGGGTGATGGAGACAGAGCTCCGTGGACAGTGGGACAGAGGGTGTGCGCACGATGCAAGACCCAGAGGGCGGAACTGGTTGCAGCCCCTCCGGTGGGGTCTGACACCAGAGCGGAGGCCCCTCTCCCCGCCTCACCCACCTTACTCTTGGACGGCACACATTTGGCTATTTTGTCCCAGCGGTCAGAGGATCCTTTTGGGTATTGCTGTAATGCTAATTCCAGAAGTTTCTGTTGGTTCTGAGTCCATGGCTCCTCTGCAGTGCGACTTTTCTCTTTCTTCTGGCTCTCCTCATCGCTGGATGCAGTGTGTTCCGAGATGTCGAAGTCCTTCTGCCTCTTCCCACGGACCTTCTCCTCGGGCTCCACCCTCGGTGCTGCCTCGGGCAGCCTGGTGGGCCGGCGTCTCCTGGGCTGGCTTTCCGGGACCACGGCCCCCTGCTCCTCCTCCTCCTCCTGCTCATCGCTGTCCTCCCCCGCCCCCAGGGCCTGCTCGGCGTCTTCCCGCTGGGTGATGATGTCGTCGGGCAAGGCCAGGGTGGTCTTGCCGGGCCTGGAATTCTGAGCTGTTGATTTCAGTTCAGAGAGTCGAACCATTCCTGTGGGAAAGGGCACATCACAGATAAAGGGCAGGGTCGCGTCAGCAGACAGAGTGACAGCAGCTGCCTCTCACACAGCAGACGATGTCCTAGGCATTTCGCATATATTATTTCACACAATTTTCACTTTATTCTAGAAGGACAGGTATCAGTATCCTAATTTTACCGACGAGGAAAATCAGTCTCAGAAAGCAGGAGAGGTGGGGTAGGATCTGAACCCAGCTCTGCCTGATTCCAAGTCTTGGCCTTCCCACTGCTCTGAGGAAGAGTGGGTATATACAGAGCCCACTGTGACCAAAGAATGCAAAGACCTTTGAGAAGGAATAGCCCGCTACTTCTGAGGTTAGGAAGGTGGTTCTTCAGAATCCAGAGCTGTCATGAATTCCACTAGCATGACTGAACTGAGCGTGTCCGTTGCCACGCGCACCCTCTGCAGGTGGCCACCAGCACCTGTGAGATCTGCTCTCTGCTCAGAGCCGCTTCTGGTGCCACTGTGTGGTCGATGCCCGTGCATTTCACTGCTCGACAGAAAACGGGAAACCAACTCGGACTCCCAGCCACAGGTATCATCTCAGAGATACCCTTAAATAGTCAACCATCCTTTAAAAAAAATTTTTTTTCTTTATTGATTTTGGAGAGAGAGAAAGGAAGAGGGAGAGAGAGGTAGAAACATCTATAAGAGAGAACATCGATCGGCCGCCTCCTGCATGCCCCCCACTGAGGATCGGGCCCACAACCTGGGCATGTGCCCTGATTGGGAATCGAACTGGCAACCTCTTGGTGCATGGGTCGATCCTCAACCACTGAGCCACACCGGCCCGGCAGTCAACCACCCTTAAATAGAACTACATGCCCAGTTCCCTTCATACTTTCCACCCCCTCCGCCAGTGCTCTGGTAAGATCTTTGTGCGTCCACTTTGCTACACCACACTGCCTTTTCAGAACACATTTTTGGAGAATGTCTTGGAGGTCAGCTTCTTTCACATAACAGCTCACTGCCTGTCTCTGCTCCCATGCCCAGACAGATCATTTTATTGGTAAAAAAGGAATCTGGAAATGCCCTCTTTCCTAAAGCTTGCAGAACCCCAAGTTGAATCCTTCCCGGGGATGACTTCTGGAGATCTCCAGGTTTGCTCACCTGCATTATTCTCCCTGGGACCTGTATTTAGGTTAAGTTGGAAGGTTTAGGAGGCATTTTCTTACTTCCTGGTTCCAGGCAAATGGTATGGAGATGCTAACAAAAATCCAGTTAGTCTTGGAGGAAACAGATTTAGAGAAACATAGATTCTTGTGAAAGCTGCTTGTCTATCCTGAAGGACAGTGTGTGGGGGCGGGGGTGGGGTAGTGCAGGGACACTGCGCACAGTCCATTTGTGAGATGCATGGATTGGCCTTCCTGTGTCCCCGGTTCCCCAGTACTACAGAAGAACAAGTATTATTATTATTATTTTTATAGTTCTTTAAACTCATTACATACATCTTAGCACCACTGTATGTTTAGGGCGGGATTGGCTTGTTGCTGCCTGTAATCTGACGCCATTTAGAGGTTTGACCAATAGAGTTCATTGGTCAAAGCTAATATACCATAGTATTTAAAGAAGTTATTATAAAAAGGGATTTATTTTAAAGAAACTGCTTTAGATTAATGGGGTGCACTGGATGCTAACTCACCTGGGGAGCAGGTAACTGAATCCTTCAGTTGTTTGGCTTTGGTTGTCACCTGTTTCAAAATATAAAAGCAAAGAAAAACTTACTTTCCACATACGTACGATATAGATCAAGTGACATATTTCACATAAAGTCTTGGTTCTACCTCTTATTAGCTGGGTAATCTTGAGTAACTTCCAGTCCTTTCTCTGTGTCACACATTACCTTCTGTAATACATAGGTATGATTCCAATACCATTGGCCTATTAGGGATGCTTTAAGTTCGAAATAAGCTCTTAGCAAGATACCTGACAGATATTAAAGGCTCAGTAAATATTACCTATTAATATTGACATGGATAATTTGTTTTCATACAAAGAGCAGAATTAGAGAAAAGATTTAAAGTGGCTTAGAAACATGCTTCAGTTTTATTCCATACCTTCCCCTCTCTTTCCAGATGACCTTGCTTCCTATTTTATGGAAAGAAATTGAAGTTATCCAACATGAGCTTCTCTGCCTTCCAAACTTCCCAACTCAAAATTTGATTGTGTCAACATATAGCCTTCCCTTCTTTTATTCCAATTCAAAGAGAGAAATGATCTTCCTTCCTCTTAAATCCTCGCAGAACTATGCTCCATCAATTAGTTTCCTTTGCTTTCATCTGGAACTTCTCCCTGTCCATCAGATGTGTCCCATGGACCTTGTAACTCAGGCCGAGTGGCCTCTGCTCTAAAAGGCTACCTTCCCTTCAGCTGTTTTCTGTTCCACTTGGCTTTCGTGATCATATCTCCTAGTTTTCCGTCTTTCTCTGAATGTTCCTTTACTGGCCCCTCCTACGTGCTCCTGCCTCTTGTTCCCGAATATAATATTCCTCAACATTCTGTCCTGCTATCTACATGTTCTTTCCATTTTCTCCTCTGTTATCTCATACCATCTCTTCAATAATACCTTAGACAAGAAATGATTAGCCCGTGTCTCTGGTTGGACCTCTACCTCGGCTGGCTGACAGAAATTGACGATGTAACACAACAGATCATCAGATCTGAAAAGGATTTCATTTTTATAACAATAAGCTCACTATGTCCCAGGCACTGTTCTAAATAAGATGCGTGTGTGCACACACATTCCTCACAGCAGTGGATTAGGTAGGCATATCATTATTATCCCCATTTTATATCTCTGAGGCCCAGAGAGAATAAACAACATGTCCAAGATTAAAACGCTAGTTAATAGCTGAACCCAGGCAAGTTAGGCTCCAAAATCTTTGCTCTCAACCACTATAAATACTGCCTTTCAAATCCGGATCTCTTACAGATGAAGCAATAGGCCAAGTGCACTTTCTACTACATGGCTCCCCTTTAACTGCCACTAAGCTTTTTTATTTATTTTTATTTTTTTATCCTCACCCGAGGACACTTTTGCATTTATCTTCAGATAGAGCGGGAGGGAGAGAGGGAGGAAGAGAGAGAGAGAGGCATCGATGTGAGAGAGACACATCGAGTGGCTGCCACCCACACGACCCCAACCAGGCCTGGGGACAAACTGCAACCAAGGCACGTGCCCCTAGCGGGAACCGAACCTGGGACTCTCTGGTCCGCGGGCTGACACTCTAACCGCTGGGCCAGGGCAAACTGCCACTAATCTTATTCGGAGGTCTTCTAGCTCCACAAACTAAGCAAATCCCAGACTACACTCATCAACTTCTCGGCTTCTCCTTCCTTTCTTAATAGCACTATTACCCCAGTCATTTAGGCTCCAAACCAGAGTCAATTTTTGGACTCTTCTCTTCTTCCCCAACCAGCTGCCATGTTCTTCACATCAGCTCCAGACCTCCACCACCTGTCAGTCCTTCATGCTCACCGGACTGGACGAGTCAGTCTCAGCCTTCCAACTGGTCTCCAATGTACTCATTTACAGTTCTTATAGAATAGACTAGTGACCCCAAGGCAGAATTCTGATCAAATACCTTTGATGGGTCATCACTGACTATATAATAAGGTGTTCAATTTTGAACCAGACGTGCAAGGAAATCCACAATCGGACTCTATTCTCTTTCCTGTATGTGTCCTTCCTTTCAGCAGAACTAAACAATCAATGCTCACTAGTCAAGAAATCTCCTACCCTGTTCTTTTGGCCATTGTTAATATAGTTTGAAATAATTTTCCTTTCTTCAGCAAACCTCTCCTGAAATATCTATCTGTCCAGAGCCAAACCATCCTTCAAGGTACTTTCAAATGTCTTCTAAAGGACTTTCCTGATGTCTACTACCAGGACTACTAACCCTGGTGACAATTAATTCCTCTCCTCTCTTAATTTCTGATGTATTTAAAAATTTTATTGTCTTACATTATCATATAATGAAATTTTCTCAACACAGTTCTATGAATTTTAACACATTTATAGATTCACGTAACCATGACCACATACAGGATATGGAAAAAATATTCCCCTGTATTTTTTAAAAAACAAATTCTTTGAAGATTACCCTACAGTAGTATATAAACATCTTCCTTGTCCCTTTTTTTTAACAGCTTGAGATATAATTCACATACCATACAATTCACCTACTTAAAGTATACAATTCAATAGTTTTTAGTGTATTTGGATATGTGTACCCATCACCATAGCCAATTTTAGAACATTTTCATCATGTTGATGCTTTAGCTATCATCGCTCATCCTCCTCACTCCCAACTAATCAACCACTAATCTACCTCTTTCTCTCTAGAGTTCCCTGTGCTGGGCTTTCATATGAGTGGAATCATATAATAATATGTGGACTTCTGTGGTTGGCTTCTTTCACTTAAGGTAATGTTTTCCAGGTTCATTCAAGTTGTAGTATGTATCAGTACTTCATTCTTTTTTATTGCCAAATAATATTCCATTATATGCATATACCACAATTTGTTTATCCATCAGTTGACAAACATTTGCGTTATTTCCATCTTTGGCTATTATGAATAATGCTGCTATAAGCATCTGTGTACAAGTTTTGTGTGTGTGTGTTGGCATATGTTCTCCTTTATCTTGGGTATATACCCAGGAGTAAATTTGCTAAATCATATGGTAACCGTACGTTTAACTTTTTGAGGAACTACCATATTGTTTTTCAGTGTGGATGCATCATTTTACATGCACACCAGCAATGCATGAGGCTTCTGTTTTCTCCACATTTTTGCTAACACTTATTTTAAATGTTTTTATTGATTTTTTGGAGAGAGAGGAAGGGAGAGAGAGACAGAAACATCAATGTGCGAGAGATACATTGATTGGCTGCCTCCTGCACACCCCCTACTGGGGATCAAGCCAGCAATCCGGGCATGTGCCCTGACTGGGAATCAAACCGGGATCTCTCAGTCCATGGGACAATGCTCAGTCCGCTGAGCCACACCGGCTGGGCGTGCTAACACTTTTAATTGTCCAACTTTCTGACTCTAGGCAGCCTAGTGGGTATGAAGTGGTACCTGGTAGTTTTGATTTCCATTTCCCTAATTGAGCATTTTTTCATGTATTTACTGGCCATTTGTATATCTTCTTTGGGGAAATGTCTATTCAGATCTTTTGTCCATTTTTTATTTGGGTGATTTCTCTCTTTATTAGTGAGTGTAAAAGTCTTTTGCATACTCTGGATATAAGTCCTTTATCAGATAAATGATTTGCAAATATTTTCTCCCATTCTGTGGATTGTCTTTTTTTTTTTTTTAGATCTCATTTTCATGAATTGGATAGCATCCCATCTACCAACTAGAAGGGCACACTCTATTTATTTATTTATTTTACCTTTTTAGTGGTGTCTTGTGAAGCAAAAAAGTTGTTAATTTTGACGAGGTCCAATTGACCAAAAAACATTTTTTTGGTTGCTTGTACTTTTGGTGTCATATCTAAGAATCCTTTGCCAAATCCAAGGTCATGAGGATATACCCTTTTGTTTTATAATTATCAGAGTTTTATAATTTTAACTCTTACATTTAGGGGAATATTACCATTTGGCATTGTTAAGTTTTCTGATCCAGGCAATATTTTCCCATTTATTTTGATCTTCAATTTCTTTCAACAATGTTTAGTAGTTTTCAGATTTAAGGTTTGTATTTCTTTTGTTAAATTTATTCCTAAGTATTTTATTCTTGATGCTATTGTAAATTAAATTACTTTAATTTCATTTTCAGGTTATTCATTGCAAGTATATAAAAATAAAATTGATCTTTGCATATTAATACATATCCTGCAACCTTGCTGAAGTCTTTTATTAGTTCCAATAGTTTTTTTAGTGAATTCCTTATGCTTGGTATATATAAAACATGTCATCTGCAAATAGCAACAGTTTTACTTCTTTCTTTCTGATCTTATTTCTTTTTGCCTAATTGCACTGGCTAGAACCTTGATACAAAGCTGAGGAGAAGTGGTAGGAGTACACATCCTTGCCTCGTTCACCTCAGTAGGATAACGCCCTGTATCTGGCTAGTAAGCATGATGTGGACTGGAGGTTTTTAGTAGATGCTTTTTACCAGATTGAAGCACTTGCCTTTTATTGAAGCACTTGTTGAGTGTAATACAAGGGTGTTGAATTTTGTCAAATGCTTCTCTTATCTTGTGATATTTGTTTTTTATTCCATTGATATGATGTATCTACATTAATTGATTTTTCAGATGCTGAATCAACCTTATATTCTTGGTATCAATCCCATTTGATCAGGATGTATAATTATATATAATTAAGTTGCTGGGTTTGATTTGTTGGTATTTTGTTGGGGATTTTTGCATCCATATTAATAAGAAATGTTAGTTTGCAATTTTCTTGTCATGTCTTTGTCTGATTTGGAATCAGGGTAATACTGTCCTCACATAATGAATTAGGAGGTATTCACCCTCTTCTGTTTTTGAGTTTGTGAAGCACTGATATTAATTCACTAAATGTTTGTTGGAATTCAGTGGTGAAGCCATTTGGGCCTGGGCTTTTCTCTGTGGGAAGGTTTTAAATTACTAATTAAATCACTTCTCTTCTTATAGGTCTATTCCAATTGTCTATTTCTTCTTGATTCAGTTTCAGTAGATTGTGTCTTTCTAGGAATTTATCTATTTCATCTATATTTATTAGAAAAATAGGTATCTTTTATTTCATTAATTTTTGCTCTACTTTTCATTACTTTCTTCTGCTTGCTGTAAGTGTAGTTTGTTATTCTATTAGTGTCTTAAGGTGGAAGATGTTGATTTGAGATCTTTCTTCCTTCTTAAAAAAGGCATTTACACAGACAGCTTTCCCTGGATGAACTGCACTAGTTGCATTTCTTAAATTTTGGTATGTTATGTCTTCATTTTCATTCATCTTTAAGAATTTTGTGATTCCCCTGTGATTTCATCTTTGACTCACTGGTTATTCAGGAGTCTGCTGTATAATTTCCACGTTTGTTGATTTCCCCCCAAAATTTCCCTGCTACTGCTTTCTAATTTTATTCTATTGGAATCAGAGAACATACTTTGTATTATTTCTATCCTTCTAAACTTACTGAAGTTTCTTTGATGACGTAGCATATGGTATCCTGGAGTATGTTTCATGTGTACTTGAGAAGAAGATGTACTGTGTTGTTGGATGAAGCGATCTAGAAATGTCTGTTAGGTCTGGTTGGTTATTGTATCATTCAAGTATTCCCCGTTCACCTTTGGTCTAGTTGTTCTATCCGTTGTTGTGGGGGTATTGAAATTTCTAACTATTATGGCTGAATTGGCTATTTCGCTCTACATTTCTGTCAACTTTTGCTTAATATATTTTGGTGGTTTTATTAGGTACATGTGTTCATAATTGTTATACGGTAGTCCCCCTTATCTGTGGTTTCACTTTCCATCGTTTCAGTTACCTATGGTCAACCATGACTTGAAAATATTATTCATTTATTTATTGGTTAATTTTCACCTGAGGATATTTTTCTATTAATTTTTCAATAGATTGGAAGGGAAGGATGGAGGCAGAGAGAGAGAAACATTGATGTGAGAGACACACATTGATTGGTTGCTTCCTTCATGACCCTGACCAGGGGCCGGGGACAACCTGCAACCCAGGTACGTGCCCTTGACCAGGAATCGAACCTGCGACCCTTCAGTGTGCGGGCCGACGCTCTAACCACTGAGCCAAACTGGCCAGGCCATGATTTGAAAATATTAAAGATTCCAGAAATAAACAATTTGTAAGTTTAAAACTGCATGCTGTTCTGAATTGTGTGATTGAATCCTGTGTCATCCCACCCGGATCACGAATCATTCCTTTGTCTATCTTCTCCACAATGTAGACCCTACTCGCCTGTTAGTAGTGGTCTAGGTTAGCAGATCGACTGTCATGATATTGCAGTACTTGTGTTCCAGTCACTCTTATTTTACTTATTAATAGTCCAAAAGTGTAAGAGTGGTGATACTGGCAATTCAGATATGTAAAGAAGCCATAAAGTGCTTCCTTTAAGTGACAAAGTAAAAGTTCTTGAGTTAATACATCATCACAAGAAGGATGAGTATAGTACAGTAAGATATTTTGAGAGCACATTCATATAACTTTTATTATGTAATACTATGTTATCGTTATTATATTCTATTATTGTTGTTAATCTCTTACTGTGTCTAATTTATAAATTAAATTTTATCATAGGTATGTATGTATGATACATAGGTATATGTATCATATAGGTATATATAGGGTTCTATAGGTATATAGAAACATAGGTATATATAGGGTTCTATAGTATCTGTGCTTTTGATCATTCACAAGGGGTCTTGGAATGTATTACCTGCAGATTGGGGGGGGGGGGACAACTATCTTCCTGGATTGGCCTTTATATCATTACAAAATACTTTATAATATTTTTTTCATTTTACTCTTGATGTTTAGTCAGTTTTTTGTTTTAATGTCTATTTTGCCTGATATTAGCACAGCCACTCCAGCTTTCTTGTGGTCACTATTTGTATGCTATATTTTTTACCAACCTTTACTTTCGTTTATTTCTATCTTTGAATCTAAAATGTATCTCCTGCAGACTGCATATAATTGGATCATGATTTTATTGTCAATCTGTCTTTTGATTGGATTATTTAATCCATTCATGTTATTGTGGATATAATTGGATTTGTGTCTGTCACTTTACTTTTTTAAAAAAAATTTTTTTTGTTTCTCTATGCCTCCAATACTGCTTCCTTTGCATAAGTAAATATTTCCTAATGTAGCATTTAAATTTTTTAAATGATTTTTTTAATATACTTGTAAAAATTATATTTTTCAATTACAGTTTACATTCAATATTATTTTGTATTAGTTTCATTTGGTGTACTTTTTTGTGCTTATTTTAGAGGTTGTTCTAGGTTTTACCACATATATCTTAACTTATGAGAATCAGCTGCAGATTTATAGTAGTTTAATTTTAATGATATACAGAAACATTCCATCTATATAGTTCTATTCCCTTCCCCCATATTGTATGATTATTATACATATATCTACTTATGTTATAAACCCAACAATATACTTCTATAATTATTACATTACCATTTGTAGTAGTTTACTTAGCCTGATATTGCTTTGCTCCCACCCACCATCCTGTGTGTTATCATTAACAAATATATTATCTTCCTATATATTGCAGGCTCAAGAATACATTATATATCTTATTATTTTATACATTTACTTTTTAAGTCAGTTAAAAGAAGAAGAAAAAAATGCATTTATACTGTCTTTTATAATTACCTAATTACTTTTACTGGTGCCCTTCATTTATCATGTGGATTCAAATTATCATCTGGGGTCATTTGCTTTCAGACTGCAGAACTTTAGTTTTCGTTTACCTTTAAGTTTTTTTTTCTTTATTAATTTTTAGAGAGAGAGAAAGGGAGAGGGAGAGGGAGAGAGAGATAGAAACATTGATGAGAGAGAACATCGACTGGCCGTCTCCTGCATGCCCTCCAGAACCTGGGCATGTGCCCTGACTGGGAATCAAACTGGCGACCTCTTGGTGCATGGGTCGACACCCACCCACTGAGCCACACCAGCCAGGCTTGTTTACCTTTAAACGTTTTTATTTTGCATTCATTTTTGAAAAATAGCTTTGAACCCTGATTTCTGGAGTCCATGGTTTCTGCTGAGAAGTCAGCTGTTAATCTTATTGGGGGGTGGCTTATAAGCGACAAGTCATTTTTCTCTTGCTACTTTCAAGAGTTTCTCCTTGTTTTTTACTTTCAGCATTTTAAAATTATTATTATGATGTATCTTTTGTGGATATCTTTAAGTTTATCCTACTCTGAATTCACTGAGCTTTCTGGATGTGTAAATTAGTGTTTTTCAAAAAATTTGGGAAGTTTTCATCCATGGTTTCTTTGGATATTTATTCTCCTCTAGTTCTAGTACTCCCATTAGGTATATGTTGGGGTGCTTACGGGTGTTTTATATTTCTTTAAGGCTCTGTTCATTTTTCCTCATTTGTTTTTCCTCTCGGTTCTTCAGCTTATATAATCTCTATTGACCTATCTTTAAGTGTGCTAATTCTTTCCTCTGCCAGTTCAAATCCACTGTGGAGCATTTCTAGTACATTTTAAATTTCAGTTATTGTACTTTACACCCCAGACTTTTTATCTGGTTCTTTTTAATAATTCTTTTTGTTAATATTCTCTATATGATGCAACACTGTCATCATACCTTCCGTTATTTCTTTAATCGTGTTTTCCTTTCATTCTGTGAATATATATATATATATATATACACACATATATACATATTTGCGAACAAAAGATCAAAATGCTTCCATCCCCTCCTCTTCCTTACTCCCATACAAGCCTGTGAACATATTTTTAATGGCTGCTTTGAAGTCTTTTTCTATTAAATTTGATATCTGGTCACTCTCATAGGGAGTTTCTGTTTCCTTTTTTTTTTTTCCAAGTGTTTTTTCTGGTTTCTTTCCAAGGCTCTTTATTTTTGTTGAAAACTGAACATTTAGATAATATACTGCAGCAATTGTGGTTACTGGTCTCTCTTCTAGCCCACTGCCCCCAAATTGGGCTTGTTATTATTATTTACATGTTTACTTGTATGGTGGATGGCTGGATTATTTTAGTGAAGCCTATTCCCCTTTGTTTGCCACGCTGTTAAGTTTCTGATGTTGCTTCTCAGGGAAGAGAAGGTATGAGTATATCCAGTTATCTTGGAATGACAGTATTTGTAGGGCTCTCTTCCTTTCTTTACCTGACCACACTGAGCTGTTAAACATCACTAGTTATAAGAGGAATACAAATCAAAACCACAATGAGATACCACCTCTCCCTTGTTAGAATGGCTATGATCAATAAGACAAGAACTAACAAGTACTGGTGAGGATGTAGAGAAAAGGAAACCCTCGCACACTGCTGGTGGGAATGTAAACTGGTACAGCCACTATGGAAAATAGTATGGAGGTTCCTCAAAAAATTAAAAATAGAGCAGCCTACCACATGAACCAGCAATCCCTCTTCTGGTTATCTGCCTGCAATATCTGAAGATACATATTTGTAAAGATATATGCACGCTCATGTTCATTACAGCATTATTCACAATAGTCAAGACATGGAAACAACCTAAGGATCCCTCTATGGATGATTGGATAAAGATGATGTGGTACATATATAAATGGAATACTATGCAGCCACTAAAAATGATTAAATATTGCCATTTGGGAAAACATGAGTGGATCTTGAGTATTATGTTAGCTGAAACTAAGTCAGATGGAAAAGGACAACAACAATATGATTTCACTTACATGTGGAGTATAAAACAAAAAAAGTAACAAATATAATTTTAGACACTGACAATGGTATGGTGATTACCAGAAGGGGAGGGCCTGGGGGAAGGATGAAGAGGGTAAAGGGGGTCAAATATATGGTCAAAGAAGGAGACTAGACTTTGGGTGGTGAGCATACAATGGAGTATACAGGTAGTATATTATAAAGTTGTATACCTGAAACTTATATAATGGTATTAACCAGTTATCCCAATAAATTTAATTAAAAATTACACTAATTGCTAGCTGATGCACTCTTTTTATAGTTTTTTTTTTGGAGGGGTGTGAATGGAGGTAGAAGAGGGAATAGAGGGGATAAATGGTGATGGAAAAGATAAAATAAATGAAAATAAAGTTTTTTTTTCATTTACTGAGAGAAGAGAGACAGAAATATTGATCTGTTGTTCCACTTATTTATGCATTCAGTGGTTTCTTCTTGTATGTGCCCTAACCAGAGATGGTTCTTGGTGTATCTGGATGTCGCTCTAACCAGCTGAGCTACCCGGCCAGGGCTGAAGCGCTACTGTTAACAAAATATCCTGGGCCATAAATTGCTCCACAAACTAATCCAATCAAATTGTGGTTCAACAGTTTCTGAGTCAGTGTTTGATATTTGTTCTGACCCTAAAAGGGCTCCTCCAGGGAACTTACTATCCATTAGTTAGTTTGAGAACACCCGGTTAGTGAGTACTTGTACTGCTAGAACATTCTGAATAGTATCTATCATAGTCTGGCCTGTCTGCTACATACAACGTGTATCTGCTATAACGCGAGTCCTTCAGATCCTTAATGTCAAACAATGAAACTTACTGGGATGCCACTGTACTCATCTTTGAGCCATATTTTTCTTCCACTTAAAAGGCAACTTTACACTTATTAGAAAGAAGCAAAGCCTAACTGGTCAACTGTCCACTCCTATGTGGTCCAATAATTACTTTACTATTCTAGCCTGATTGCCAAGTCCACATCTCCTGGTGCTATAATGTGGTGGTATAACAGTGATAACTGTAAGTGATCCTTTTTTCTTGAGAATTTCTCTTCTTTTTGCTAGTTTTTGTATATGGCAACAATGGCAAAATATTTCTGTCTTGAGGGCAAATTTGGCATCTTTAGCAAATCATTTATGATTCTGATAAGATTAAGAAGTTTCCAAATAAGTGATGGTCCATATAAAGCTCAGTGGCCAGAGTGTCTCTGAGTATAACAGTATGCTGCATCAGGAAAGGAAAATCGGCTTTTAGTGAGCATGGTCATGTCTCTCCTACACATCTAAGTGACTTAGATGACAAGGGTGCCAATTTACTCTTGAAATGTTTAGTGTTATTTTTCTCACATGTTCCACAATGAATTTTCAGCTACACGTTGCTCTTATATCATGTGCAATTGCAGAAGATATGGTCTTTGATTTAATGTAACTTCATGACAAGCTATATTTAGGGCTTTTCCCCTAGTTTTCTCTTGGCAGAAAGCATGTATTCCTACATAGGTCTCACATAGTTGAGGCTTTTTTCTTCTTCAGTATATGACCAGATAATATTATGGGCTAGTTCTTTGCCTCCTGCCTCTCCTTCGGCTGGCAGGTGCCATGGCAATGGAGAGAGTGATCAACCTGGGTTCTGGAAGCCCAAGAGCTAAAGCTTGGAGAAGCTACCTCAGTCAAAGGATGCTGAGTATGGAACACCTCGCCCTCCCGGACTATGAGTATCTGGCTCAGCAACATGGCCTCACATACATGGCAGGTACAGTGTGCAGCTGCTAGAAAATAAGGAAGATATTAGCCAATATGGCATTGCCAGGTTCTTCATGGAATATTTTAACAGTGAATGTATGTCAGGGAACTTACATTCTCTTTCAGGAATCCAGATTCATTCAAGCCACCCCTCGCAACAGTGCATGATTCTTAGGGGCATCCTGTAGAGGCTTCCAAACTGGGGGCAAAATGGTGCTCTCAGAATGCTGGCTGCCAAATGCCAAATGGGTACCTCCAAGGCACGAGTCTGGAATATTTTCGGGAGAAATCTACGTAGCCCCAGAAAAAGTCCCCACAAATGTGTGACATTTAGGAGTTCTACAGTGAAATGACTAGATCTTGACCTATTCATTCTATAATGAAACTCAATGTCAACAAGCTCCCTCCATTCAGATAGCCAGCTTTTCCGTAATCTCACTCTAAATATGAATGGACATATTCAAGGATCACTAGACATTTGGGGGAAGTCTCTAAAATGATAACCAGGAGCCAAGACAAAACAAACAGGATAGAAGGGGGTAAACTCAGAGGAAGTAGTGACAATACAAGGCACAGAAGAAAACTTGAAGAAAGCTATCATATCATATCATATTATATCATATCATATATCATTATATCCTCAGGGAAAAAGAGAAGATTTTGGATCAATAAAATAAGACTAGGTTGCTATAAAAATAAAACCAAGCCCTGGCTGGTTTGGCTCAGCGGTTAGAGCGTCGGCCTGCGGTCCAGAGAGACCCGGGATCGGTTCCCGCTAAGGGCATGTACTTTGGTTGCAGTTTGTCCCCGGCCCTGGTTGGTTGTGTGGGTGGTGGCCATTCGATGTGTCCCTTTCACGTCGATGTTTCTCTCTCTCTCTTCCTCCCACTCTATCTGAACAAAAAATGAAAAAATGTCCTCGGGTGAGGATAAAAAAACAAACAAACAAACAAACAAACAAAAAAAACCAAGAAAGAGTTCTTGGATATTAAAAGTATAATAGCAAAAAAAATAAAATAAAAAAAAAATTCAATAGTCCTGCCAGTGTGGCTCAGTGATTGAGCATCAGCCCATGCACCAAGAGGTCACTGGTTCGATTCCCGGTCAGGACACATGCCCAGGTTGTGGGCCCAATCCCCAGTGGAGAGCGTGCAGGAAGTGGCTGATCGATGTTTCTCTCTCTCTCTCCCTCTCCCTTCCTCTCTCTCTAAAATCAATAAAGAAAAAAAAATAAAAAAAATAAAAAAGAAATGAGAATGAGCCCTGGCCAGTGTGGCTCAGCTGGATGGGCATCGTCCTATACACCAAGAGGCTGCTGGTTTAATCCCCATGTAGGGCACATGCCCAGGCTGTGCGCTTGATCCCCGGCAGGGAGTGTGCGGCAGTTGATCAATGTCTCTCTCTCTCTCTTCCTCTCTCTAAAAATCAAATCTTAGAAAAAAATGAGAATGAATGTAAGAAGATGAAATTATGGGATATAGAAACAAGGGATCCAACACAGGAGAACATAAAGAGAATTCTTAGGATGATAATGAAGGATAGTCTCAGGACAGCCATCTGTGCAGGAGAGCTGGAAAGCAACCAGTTCAGCCTGAAGCAGCAGGACAGTATGCTCTGGGAGGAATGTCTGCAAAAAAATTTAAAAAATAGAACTGATCAAACTGTTGTGTGAAATTATGTTTAGTTGGAGAATTAGAGATGAATACTTCAGTTGAAGCAGTGATTAATTAATACTAGAAACTCCAAGCAAGCCAAGAAGGAGGTAATTATTCCAAGAAAAACAATAGGTTATGTAAGAAAGAAAATATCATAGTAACATTCCTTGTGGCTTGGCTGTGAATAATATTTACATAGTCACAAAAATGTAAGTGCTAAATATTTTAAGCTAAAATTGGTACTATATCTGTATTGGAAAGATGGGGGATGGGAAGTGTGTGTAGGTGCTGAAAAATATCGTTTGTTATCTTCAACTAAGAATCCAAAGATAACATTTAAAATAAAAATAAAAAAACAGCAGCATAAGCATATTATAAAATAATGCACAGAAAAAAAAATACGGGCTACCAGCTGGGGTGGGTTTTGGACAACACTGGATCCACACGTATATTAACACTCACGGGGTGTAGAATTGTGGGGAAATTTGTTTCATGTTCTGATTCAAAGCAGAAAACACTTCATAATCCTCCTTCTTAACACAATTATGCCTAATCTTGTCTTTAAAATTCATACGGAACCTATGATTTCATCTGGGAATATGGGTTAGGGTTGAATGAGTGAAAACAAACCTAAAATGGGTTTTGTTTCTTCTAGTGAAAATAATAAAAGTAACAAAATATTAAATTAGATAAGTGAAAAGTATATTCCGCAGGGTAGAGTTAGGAGCAGGGGACAGTTACATGGCGGCACATTTCCTCTCAACGCACAGAGAAGTTCCCAGTTTCGTGAGCTATGTAAAGTGTATGCCCATGTACCTGGCACCCTCAGAAAACCCAGAAAATAAATGTTGCTTACTAGTAATGACCTCAAGTCATATTTTTCAAATTCTGACTGACGATATAAGTGTTGCTCTTATAAAAATTATGTGACTATGAAGTTCATTGTCTTCATTTATTTGTATTTAATTCTGGCCAACTTTCTGTTTGACTTTAATACTCATATAACTGAGAACTAGAGTAACTTTCAAAAACAGGGCACAGGGTACTCTGTTACCTAAACATTAATAAACCACCTGAAAAGTGTTTCCAACTGGTAGACAACATTGTTGTTCATTTTTATTATTTCTTCAATGTCTTTAAAAAATTTATCTGGATTCTCTGTCTAGAGAGAAAAAATACAAGAAATAATAATAGTGTTAATCTTAACCTATTATTAAACGAATCTAACTTAAAAAAGAGGGACTTCCGACTTCCGGTCAAGATGGCGGCGTAGGTAACTGCGGTATCGCGTCCTCCCACAACCACATCAAAGTTACAACTAAACTACAGAACAACCATCATTCAAAACCGCCTGAAATCAAGCTGAATGGAAGTCCTACAACTACGAAATTAAAGAAGAAGCCGCATCGAGACTGGTAGGAGGGGCGGAGGCGCGAGGGGCTGGTCCCACACCCATGTGTGGCGATAAAAATTAGGAGGATACCTCGTCCGGGAAGGTCCTCCCTGAGGACTGAGGGGTCCCCGTCCCACACCAGGCGCCCAGCTCAGGGTTCCAGTGCCAGGAAGAGAAGTCCCCATCACTTCTGGCTGGAAAAACCAGCGGGAACTGAGGCTGAGGCTGCTGGAGCCCTGGCAGCTCCTCTTAAAGGGCCCGCGCACGGACTTACTCGGACTCGCTCCCTCCAGGCTCCAGCATGGGGGAGGCAGCTTGAAAGGCGCCAGAGTCATATGGGGAAGAACTGAGCTGTTTGGCATTGGAGTGAGGGCTGGAGAGGCAGCTTTCTCCTGGACAGACGTGCTATCAGAGGCTTTTGTTCCTTTGGTGAGCCCTTCCCTGGGCCGGCAGACGCCGCCATATCTGGGACTCCAGCAACCTGGCTCACACCATTTGCCCCGCCCTGGTGATGCCCTGAGGCCCCGCCCCACCCAGCTTTCAGGCCCACCCAAGCTGTTGCCAGTTGCTTTACCATAGGATTGGCCTGTCTTGGAGCCTGCTTCAGCTTTTCCTAAATTCTTTCAAACAAGCAGCATCTGGTCTCAGCTAGCCCTATACCTCTCGCTAAGTAATACATAGAAACAAACACAGGGAGGCAGCCAAAATGAGGAGACAAAGAAACAGGTCCCAAATGAAAGAACAGAACAAAACTCCAGGAAAAGAACTAAGTGAAATAGAGTTAAGCAGCCTAACAGACACTGAGTTCAAAATACTGCTTATAAGGATGCTCAATGGACTTAGTGAGAACCTCAGTGAACTTAGAGAGGGCCTCAAGAGCATAAAAAAGGACCAGTCAGAAATGAAGGAGGCACTAACTGAAATAAAGAATAATTTACACAGATTCAATAGTAGAGTAGGTAAAGCCAAGAAGCAAACCATCGATTTGGAATATAAGGAAGCAAAAAACACCCAATCAGAACAGCAAAAAGAAAAAAGAATCCAAAAAAATGAGGATAGTGTAAGGAGCCTCTGGGACAACTTCAAGCATGCCAATATTCGCATCTTGGGGGTGCCAGAAGGAGAAGAGAGAGAACAAGAAATCGAAAACCTATTTGAAACAATAATGGCAGAAAACTTCCCTAACTTGGTGAAGGAAACAGACATACAAGTCCAGGAAGCACAGAGAGTCCCCAAAAAAATGAACCCCAAGAGGCCCACACCAAGACACATCATCATCAAAATGCAAAAGGTTCAAGACAAAGAGAGAATCTTAAAAGCAGCAAGAGAAAAGAAGTTAGTTACCTACAAGGGAGTTCCCATCAGACTGTCAGCTGATTTCTCAAAAGAAACTTTGCAGGCCAGAAAGGAGTGGCAAGAGATATTCAAAATGATGAAAAGCAATGATCTACAACCAAGAGTACTCTATCCTGCAAAGCTGTCATTTAGAATCGATGGCCATATAAAGAGTTTCCCAGACAAGGAAAAGCTAAAGGAGTTCATCACCACCAAACCATTACTGTATGAAATGCTGAAGGGTCTTCTTGAAGAAAAAGATAAAAAAATATGAACAAACAAAATGGCAATAAATTCATATCTATCAACAGTTGAATCTACAAACAAAATGAACAAGCAGAACAGAAACATTCTCATAGATACAGAGAACTTTTGTTGGTTACCAGATGGGTGGGGGCTGGGGGGAGGAGTGAAAAAGGTGAAGGGATTAAGAAGTACAAATTGGTTGTTAGACTGACAAACCTCAAAGGGAAGGGGGGTTGGGGGGTAGGAAGAAATAAACCAAAGAACTTATATGTATATATGCATAACTAATGGACACAGACAACAGTGTGGGGAAAAGCAGGAGGGGGGCAGGAATGGGGAGGAGGGGGGCAATGGGGGAAAAATGAGGAACATCTGTAATACATTCAACAATAAAGATAAGTTAAAAAAAAAAAAAAAAAAGAGGGACTTCCATTAACTTTCTGATTACCTCTTATCAGTGATTTAGATGGCCACTTACCAGGAGAAAATACTTTTGCCAGCAGTGTAGTTCTGCAGATATTGTTAGTCCAGTAGGGAGATATTTTAACAATGTAACAGTATATTCACCTGTCTTCCCTCTTTATTTTTTAAATTTTTTTTTTGCAAATCCTCACCTAAGGATATTTTTTCCATTGATTATTTTACAGAGAGTGGAAGGGAGGGAGGGAGGGAGAGATAGAAACATCGATGTGAGAAAGACATACCCCGCCCACACCCCAACCTTGGCCAGGGATCAAACCTGCCACTCAGCTATGTGCCCTTGACCGGGAATGGAACCCGAGACCTTTTGGTGCATGGGTCAATGCTCTATCCATTGAGCCACATTGACCAGGTTAACCCATCTTTCTTTTTTAAAAATGGTTTACCAAAATTTTTAGCACAAGGAAGCAATTTTAAATTACATTAACAATTATTGGCATCTGTTCAAGGGTCACCAACTGACTTGCTGCATCTCTAAGCTATACATAAAAAGGAGTAAAGGAAGTCCTAACTATGAAGTATGATGCTATTACCAGCCCATAGATTATAATTTGACTTAAACCAGTTCCTTCATGAATAAAATCATCCAGACTACTCAAAGTACATGACTGTAACTTAGTAAATTAGATCTAGCCTTTAAAGTAGACACGCTCTTTTTGGGGTAAGCTACAGGGTTCTGATGAATGAGTACAAAATACAAACTCAGTATCTCAGTAATACATGGCACTAAATAGGGTCCAGAAAAGACATATAAGAATGTCAAATGAGAGATATATAGTAAAGAGCTTTCATGTAATCTGCAAGTAGACTTCCCTTGAATGAGTCACTAAAGATGAACAAATGTTCAGTAAGAGTTGAATCAGACCGTGACCGTTTCTGTGCTTCAAATATCCACAGGGCATATGGGTGAGAAGCCGCTACAGAGCTACTCAGGAGTATGGCCGCATTAACTGGCCAGTGTCCTGGGACATTAAATACCTTGCTTTCAAATTTATCCCCTTTGGCCAGCACCTCAGGAAACCAAGGTATTTCCCTTTGAAGATGTTATTTGATCAATGTATGCAAACAAAGAAGAGTGCTGCCCCATATGCAGGGTTCAAAATCAAGTTTTTGCTAAGTCAAGAGGGCAATGGGGCTTTAAAGAGTCAGAGGATGGGTTCCAGTCTCAGCCTGCCATTAACCAGTTTTGCAGCCTTGAATAAATCCTTAATCTCTTTCTAGAACTCAAATCTGCAATAAAAATGATTATTACAGTGATTTACAACTGTGTAATGATTCAAATAAACAAAGTATTTGTATCAGGCTATCACATACCATCCCTCACCCACCCTGGAAACGGTGTCCCCGACGAAGGGAAGCTCGGAGCAACCGGGGCACCGCAAGGGCACAGAGCCCATGGAGGGTACAGTTAGGACACCAAACCAGGCTTCTGGTAAAGTCTCTTCTCTTTCTACTTTTCTTCTTTGTCCATAAAAGGTTACATTAATGGTTTCTTTTTAGTTCAAATATTCTGTGATTGACTACATGTGACATTACTAATGAAATATCTTTCATTCCATATCAATGAACTTGATCAGGTACTGACTCAGTGTATTACTGTACTGAGAACAGTGATACATACAAAGATCTAGTCCTGTCTACCTCGAGGAGCTTCCGATCTGGCTATTTCCTTGCAAACTTGTTCAAGAGACTTCAAATTAATTAGGACTATGCTTGTAAGAAAGACAATCATTGTTTATTGATTTGCAAAAAGTCTGTCACTTCTAAATCAATAATGGCTAAAGCAAGGAAAGAACCATCCAAAACAGGCTCTGTACTGACAGTTTGGGAGTTTGGCCTCACCTCTCAAGGACAATTCTGTACTATTCTACCCGAGTTATTACCAATCACCCACTGGGGGAATTCAGTCAAGATCTAAACCTTTTGTACTTCAGTTTCTCCAATGTGTGCCAGATAGATCCCGGTGATACCTGTCACCCTAATGATCTGCAAGGGTTCAAAGAATCCAGCAGGCTAGGTGGACACCTTGTTCCTCTCTCTCCACTATTCTGTTTGCTTCTCCTCAAGCTGTGTCCTCTGAGGAAGAAGACAACTGAACCAGACAAAAGAAGGACAAAGGCCTTTGAGAGGGAAATTTAGGCAGGCAAAAATATTAATAGGTAGCTATGGACTTCCTCTGAGAAACAAAGCTATCTTTGTTGAAGAGACAGTCTGGCAAGTGTTTCAAATGCCCTCCTGGACCTAGGTGCCAGCTGCCATCTAGACCTCAGAGGAAGGAGCACACTACAGTGCAAATGGAAGAATTTGGAGCATAGGTTGAAGGTTAATCTGGAAGAGAGAAAGTGAGGGAAAATGGGAGACAGAGGAGGAGGAACAAAGCCAGAAAGGGGATAAGGATGAAGGAGAAAAGCAACTGGAGATGGCATGACCGAGAGAGCACTGTGTAACAGTAAAGGCTGGCGTAGACTTTTAAGTGCTTGTTAGAGGGTGTTCCTCTTTCCCCTACAAAAATACTAGGAGTGTTGTTCATAGTGTGTGCTTCAGGCTCTATTCAATCTATATCCACCCCTGCTCATTAATTCTCTTATATGAGTGGATTCTTTCTGAGAAACTCAGTGTAGTACTGTGCGAAGGGGCACACTAGGATGCAGGCATTTGAGGGAAGAAGAGTGAGTATAAGCCCTGGAACTAACAGAGATCCTGGGAAGATGTTCAGACTTTCACAGGAAGTAGAGTCATTTGGTGGTCTTGGACAATTACTCCTAGGTCTCTGCGAGGGAAGGAGGGGTCCTTCTGAAATCTGGGTTATAACAATATGACAAGGATAAGGGGAAACAAGTTCTAGAATATAATGTAAGTGGTTCACTATGTAATTTCAGGCACATCATCTAACATCTGTATGCCTCTACATTTCCCACCTATAAGTCTCCTGAAAATTCATTCCAGATCTAATGATGAGTTCTGTACCCACAGAACTATTAAACTATTATCATTTAACAAGGTCACAGGATACAAGACTAATACAAAAATCTATTATATTTCTATATATTAGCAGTACATAATCTGAAAGTGTAATTAAGAAAATAGTTCCTTCACAATAGCCTCAAAAAAATTAAGATACTAAGAAGTTTAAGAAAAGAAGTTGCGCCCGGCCGGTGTGGCTCAGTGGTTGAGCTTCGACCCATGTACCAAGAGGTCGCTGGTTCGATTCCTGGTCAGGACACATGCCCAGGTTGTGGGCCAGATCCCCAATGGGGGGCATGCAGGAAGTGGCCAATCAATGTTCTCTCTTATCGATATGTTTCTATCTCTCTCCCTCTCCCTTCCTCTCTCTCTAAAATCAATAAAGGAAAAAAAAAGAAGTAAAAGAAGTTCCAGACTTATATACTGAAAACAACAGATAGGAATTAAAGAAGCTAACTAAATGGAGAGACATTCCATGTTCATGAATTCAGACACTCAAAATTGTTAAGATGGCAATCCCACCCCCCAAATTGATCTATATATTTAATGAAATCCCCATTAAAAAGGTCTTTTGTATAAATTGATAAACTGATCCTAAAATTTATATAGAAACACAAAGGATCCAGAGAGCCAAATTATTTTGTAAAAGAACAAAGTTGAAAGGATTTGTACTGTCCAATTTCAAAATTTACCATAAGGGTATATAGTATGGACAGTGTGGTGTTTTCAGGATAGGCATATAGATCAATAGAATAGAATTGAAAGTACATAAATAAACCTCTACATTATGGCCAATTGATTTTTATAAAAAGTACCAAGACAATTCAATGGTAGAAAGAATAGCCTATTAACAGATGGTTTTAAGACAACTGGATATCCATATACAAAAAATAAAAAATGAACTTGGCCTTAAGAAAAAAAATCAAGTGTTGGTGAGGATATAGAGAAACTGGAACCCTCATGTATTATTGGTAAGAATGTAATATGGTACAGCCACTTTGAGAAACAATTTGGGCTCTTTTCGAGCTGGAACTATGGAGGATGCAGAAGAGAAGAAGAAAGTTCCCACTGTGCCAGAAATCCTTAAGAAAGCAAAGGAATTTTGCGCAGCTGAAGATTAAGTGTCTGAGAAAGAAGTTTGCCCAAAAGAAGCTTCAAAAGGTGAGGAAGCTTATCCATGAAAAAGCTAAGCACTGCCACAAGGAACACGGGCAGATGTACAGAACTGAGATTTGAATGGCTAGGATGGCAAGAAAAGCTGGCACCTTCTATGTACCTGCAGAACCCACACTGGCATTTGTCATCAGGATCAGAGGTATCAGAGGTGTGAGCCCAAAGGTCCGAAAGGTGCTGCAGCTTCTTTGCCTTCACCAGCTCTTCAATGGCACCTTTGTTAAGCTCACCAAGGCTTCAATGAACATGCTGAGGATTGTGGAACCTTGTAATGCATGGGGGGTACCAAACCTGAAGTCAGTAAATGAACTGATCTATAAGCATACATTGCTCAATGTGTTGGTGAATATGGCATCATCTGTGTGGAGGATCTGATTCATGAAATCTGTACTGTTGGAAAATGCTTCAAAGAAGCAAACAACTTCAGGTGGCCCTTCAAATGATCTTCTCCACAAGGAGGAAAAGAAAAAGACCACCAATTTTGTAGAAGGATAAACTAAGGTATCTATCCTGGTTATTTCTGTAATCTGGTCAGTTAATAAACAGTGACTGCTTTTAACACTGAAAAAGAAAGTGAAAGAAAAACAATTTGGCAGTTTCTTAAGTTGAACATAAACTTACTATATAACCTAGCAGTTCCACTTTTAGGAATCTAACCAAGAGAAATAAAAACACACATCCATACAAAGGCTTGCATGTTAATATTCATTGCAGCATTACTCCCAGTAGCCAAAAAGTGAAAATAATCCAAACGACCAACTACTATAGTAGTTGGATAAAGAAAGTTTGGTATTATCCATACAACTGAACGATAAAAGAAATGGACTATTGATTTGATACGTGCTGCAACACGGATGAACTTAAACAACTTTTGCTCAGTGGAAGAAGCAGATGCAAATAATTAATGTGACGTAATTCCATTTATATGTGATTTCCAGAGAAGGCAAATTTATACATACATGAAACAGATCTGTGGTTGCCTAAGTTAGGAGAAGGAAGTGGGGAATGACTGCAAATTGGGATGAGGAAATTTTTGGGTGATGAAAATGTCTAAAACTGAATTGTGGTGATTGCACACTACAAATTTACTTTAAAAACTCATTTAATTGTACCCTAACAATGGGAAATTTTATGCTACGTAAATTATATATTAGTGTTTTCGGTAAAAAGAGGTAACACAAGATCATTCTTAACAAAATTTAAAGTGTACCATACAATATTTTTAACTATAAGCACAAAATTGTATAGCAGATTTCTAGAACTTACTCATCTTGCATAACTGAAATTTTACACTCTTTGAACAGCAACTCTTCATCCTCACCTCCAACCCCCCAGCCTCTAGCAACCACCATCCTACTTGTTGCTACTATGAGTTAACTATTGTAGATACCTCATGTAAGTGGAATCATGTGGTATTTTGTCCTCTGTAACTGGCTTATTTAACTTATGTTCTTAAGGTTCATCCATGGTGTCATATATTGCATAATTTCCTCCTTTTTATGGCTGAATGATATTCCAGTGTGTGTGTGTGTATCATATTTCCTTTCTCCACTCGTCTGTCAATGTACATGTGGGGCGCATCCACACCTTGACTACTGTGAATGGTGCTGTAATAAACATGAGAATGCAGATATCTCTTAGAGAGCCGGATTTCACTTCTTTTGGCTATATACCCAGAAGTGGGTTTGCTGGGTTATATAGTAATCCTACTTTTAATTTCTTGAGGAACATTCATACTGTTTTCCATAATGATCAAATTATCTTACATTCCTACGAACACCGTGCAAGGGTTCCAATTTCTCCACACCTTGCCAGCACTTGTCATTTTTTTTTTTTTTTTAATGGCTATCGTGACAAGTGTGAGATGGTATCTCATTGTGGTTTTGACTTGCATTTCCCTGATGACTAGTGATTTGAGCATCTTTTCGTATACCTGTTGGCTATTTTAAATCTTTTTTTGGGGGGTGGGGGTTGAGTTGTAGGAGGTCCTTATATATTTTGGAGATGAATTCTTGGTCAGATATACGGTTTGCAAATATTTTCTCCCATTCCTTACAGCTACCTTTTCACCCTGTTGACTGTTTCCTTTGCTGTGGCAGAAGCTTTTCAGCTTGTATGTTCCCTCTTGTTTGTTTGTATTTGTTGCTTATGCTTCTGGTGTCATATCAATGAAATAATTGCCCCAGATCAGTGTTATGAAGCTTTCCCCCAGTTTCCTTTTAGTTTTACAATCAGGTCTTATGAAATTTTGAGTTGACTTTCTATATGGTGCAAGGGTCCAATTTCATTCTTTCACATGAGGATATTTAGTTTTCCCAGCACCACTTGTGTTCTTTTGGCGCTCTTGTTGAAGATCAGTTGACTATATATGTGTGGATTTATTTCTGGGCTCTGTATTCTGTTCCATTGTCTATTTGTCTTCTTTATGTCAGTGTCATATTGTTTTTTGTTTTTTTTTTGGTATGTGTCCTTAGCGGGAACCGAACCCGGGACTCTCTGGTCTGCAGGCCGACGCTCCAACTGCTAAGCCAAACCGGCCAGGGCTTATTGATTGGATTATTATAGCTTTGTAATATATTGTGAAATCAGGAAATGTGATGCCTCCAGTCTTTTATTTCTTAAAATTGGTTTGACTATTTTGCCTCTTTTATGGTTCCATATAAAGTTTATAATTGTTTTTTTCTATTTCTGTAAATCAATGAAGCTTTTATAATAAATATTAAAAGAATGAGGTAGGACTAACTATATATACTGATATGGAAAGATAATAAAAGTAAAATGTGATGCCCAGCTGGTGTAGCTCAGTAGACTGAGCATCGTCCCATGGACTGAGAGGTCCCAGTTCGATTCCCGGTCAGGGCATATGCCTGGGTGATAGCTTTTTTTTTTTTTTTTTTTTATCCTTACCCGAGGACATTTTTTATTTTTTTCATTTTTTGTTCAGATAGAGTGGGAGGGAGAGAAAGGAAGAGAGAGAGAGAGAAACATCGACGTGAAAGGGACACATCGACTGGCTGCCACCCGCACGACCAACCAGGGCCGGGGACAAACTGCAACCGAAGTACATGCCCTTAGCGGGAACCAAACCCGGGTTTCTCTGGACCGCAGGCCGACGCTCTAACCGCTGAGCCAAACCAGCCAGGGCCTGGGTGATAGCTTTGATCCCCAGTAGGGGGCGTGCAGGAGGCAGCTGATCAATGTTTCTCTCACATTGATGTTTCTATCTCTTTCTCCCTTCCTCTCTCTCTAAAAAAATCAATAAAAACATCTTAAAAAAATAAAAGTAAAATGTTTTGTTTCTTTAAATTTTAAAATGTAGTTTTAAAAATCAAGGTAATATATGTACATGGCTAAAGAAAAAAAAAAAAGGCAGTACACACAACAAGGGCTTATGATGAAAAGCAATGTACCCTACACGCAGAGGCACTCATTTCTGTTCACAGCTCTTCTGATGGTCACAAGTACTAGATAAAAAACATGCTTTTGGGCCCAGCTGGTGTGGCTGAGTGGATTTAGCATTGTCTCATGGACTGAGAAGTCCTGGTTCAAGTCCCCATCAGGGCACATGCCTGGGTTGAGGGCTCGATCCCCAACAGGGGTCGTGCAGGAGGCAGGCGATCGATGTTTCTTTCTCACATCGATGTTTCTATTTCTCTCTTCCTTCCCCTCTAAAAAAAATCATCAATAAAGACATATTTAAAAACAAACATGCTTTTGGTATATTATATCCTGAATCCAACCTCTTTTTCTCACTTCTACCAATAACCCCTGGTCCAAGCTACCATCATCTTTTGCACAGACAACTAAAAGAGCCTCTTACTTGGCCTTTCTGCTTGCATACTTTGCCTGCCAAAGTGCTTTCTCAGAATGACTCTCTTGATCTTGCGCTCCTTTGCTCAAAATCTTCCAGTGCTTTCCCATCTCACTCAGAATCAAGTCCAACATCTTTACCTTGGCCAGTGAGGTCCTACAGTCTGGTCCTCTACTGCCTTCGGTCTCATCTGTAACCCCCTCCTTCGCACTCCTTGTCAGTCATACTGACCTCTTTGCTGGGCTGTGCACGTCCCAGCATGTTCTTACCTCAAAGCCTTAGTAAGTGGTGGTTCCTCTACCTTTCAAAGTTGCTCCATTTTTTAAAAAATATTTTTTTTCCCTTATTGATTTTAGAGAGAAAGGAAGTGAGAGGGAGAGAGAGATAGAAACATTGATGAGAGAGAACATCAATTGGCCACCTCCTGTATGCCCCCCACTGGGGATTTGGCCCACAACCTGGGCATGTGCCCTGACCGGAAATTGAACTGGGGACCTCCTGGTGCATGGGTTGATGCTCAACCACTGAGCCACACCGGCTGGGCCCCACTTATATATTTTTGAAACAACTGCCATAGCATATAAATTCCCCCCAATAGGCAACTCCTTTATCTCCTTGTTATAGTGATAGAAAATAAAATTGAGAATTTTATCATTTTCCCTCCTCCTTTCCCCTTTCATATGGGGGCACTTATCTAACTACACACCTCTTACCTCTCACTGTGGTACTAAGCTAATTATAAAAGTCTGTTTAAATCTATGCACCTGTCTTTTGTTTTGCTGCCTACCTGGGCCTTTTCCAAGCAGGTAGAAAATCTCCAATCAGTCTGTTATCACAACCAGAACGTAAGAGATTAGTGACCACAGAGAGAAGCAGAATCAGTTTACATCCTTTCAGGCTAGAGAATGATACCACCTCATGAGCAAGAAATCTGAGGCTCCCTGACCTTAATCTAGAAAACCTGCAGTTAATAATCACATTAAAGTTGGCTTTACATGCCAGACAGCTTTTGTTTCCTCTTGTTTTTACAACTCGAGTGTCCTTTGTGGTTATCAAAGTTTGCTGAAAGGCATATAAAACATTTAAACATTTTAATCTATAATAAATAGGTCTTACAGTTTAGCTATATCTGAGTTAAAATATACTTTGCACTAATTTTTTTAAAAGCTAGTAACATTGCTTGTATTTATCTGGAGTAAAATTTAGCATTTTAACTCATTATGACAATACACCGAAAACTCCTTTTCTTAATTGAGGAATTAAATGCGTTTTTCATTGTAATCTGTCAACCTAAATCAAGACTATAAAGATCCCACTAGGGCCACACTCTCCCCCCTCCCCCCAAAAGGTCAACTGTTTCGCAAAGGAAAGAGAACTAACCCTGAAGCTACAAATTCAGCAAGGAAAACGGGTCAAAACACAGATGTGCAGAGCCAGGGAGAGTTGGTACAGGTGATCAGGTCAGTATGCAGAGGTTCTGAGGACAGCAAACTGAACTTGCCTTCTTTTTCATAATCAAATACTTAATAAAAACAAATCTAATTAACACCATAAGCCAAAAAGTGATTTTGTAATGTGTAGTTAACTTTTACTTAACATTCTAGTAAAAGAACCTGTATTAGCCAAACCCATTTCAGCTGCTTCAATGTAATTTACTGCATGTTCACTAAAAAGTTATCTGAGCCTTCAGACACCTGTTCTTTTTTAGAGAGAGTAATTTACAGTTGTGTGTGTGTGTAGTTAGTGGAATGAAATGTGTGGGCCAGCTATGGAGATGATGCTCACAGAATGAAAATACTGTGTGAGTCTATATACATATATACTGACATAGAAGAAAAGTTACAATGGCATTTTTTGGTGCCAAAAAGTTCAGGTATAGATCATTCCTTTAAAAACATTTCTGGAAGATGGCGGCGTAGGTAAACGCGGTATCGCGTCCTTCCACAACCACATCAAAGTTACAACTAAACTACAGAACAACCATCATTCAAAACCGCCTGAAATCAAGCTGAGTGGAAGTCCTACAACTACGAAATTAAAGAAGAAGCCACATCGAGACTGGTAGGAGGGGCGGAGGCGCGACGGGCTGGTCCCACACCCACGTGTGGCGGATAAAAATTGGGAGGATACCTCGGCTGGGAAGGTCCTCCCAGAGGGCTGAGTGGTCCCCGTCCCACACCAGGTGCCCAGCTCAGGGTCCCAGTGCCAGGAAGAGAATCCCCATAACTTCTGGCTGGAAAAACCAGCAGGAACTGAGGCTGAGGCGGCTGGAGCCCCCGGCAGCTCCTCTTAAAGGGCCCGCGCACGGACTCACTCGGACTCCCACCCTCCAGGCTCCAGCGTGGGGGAGGGAGCCAGAAAGGCACCAGAATCATATGGGGAAGAACTGAGCTGTTTGGCATTGGAGCAAGGGCTGGAGAGGCAGCTTTCTCCTGGACAGACGTGCTATCAGAGGCTTTTGTTCCTTTGGTGAGCCCTTCCTGAGCCGGCAGACGCCGCCATATCTGGGACTCCAGCTACCTGGCTCACACTGTTGGCCCCGCCCTGGTGATTCCCTGAGGCCCCGCCCCACCCAACTTCCAGGCCCACCCAAGCTGTTGCCAGTTGCTTCACCATAGGATTGGCCTGTCTTGGAGCCTGCTTCAGCTTTTCCTAAAATCATTCAAACAAGCAGCATCTAGTCTCAGCTAGCCCTATACCTCTCGCTAAGTAATACATAGAAACAAACACAGGGAGGCAGCTAAAATGAGGAGACAAAGAAACAGGTCCCAAATGAAAGAACAGAACAAAACTCCAGGAAAAGAACTAAGCGAAATGGAGTTAAGCAACCTAACAGATGCTGAGTTCAAAATACTGCTTATAAGGATGCTCAATGGACTTAGTGAGAACCTCAGTGAACTTAGAGAGGGCCTCAAGAGCATAAAAAAGGACCAGTCAGAAATGAAGGAGGCACTAACTGAAATAAAGAATAGTTTACACAAATTCAATAGTAGAGTAGGTAAATCCAAGAAGCAAACCATCGATTTGGAATATAAGGAAGCAAAAAACACCCAATCAGAACAGCAAAAAGAAAAAAGAATCCAAAGAAATGAGGATAGTGTAAGGAGCCTCTGGGACAACTTCAAGCGTGCCAACATTCGCATCTTGGGGGTGCCAGAAGGAGAAGAGAGAGAACAAGAAATCGAAAACCTATTTGAAACAATAATGGCAGAAAACTTCCCTAACTTGGTGAAGGAAACAGACATACAAATCCAGGAAGCACAGAGAGTCCCAAACAAGATGAACCCCAAGAGGCCCACACCAAGACACATCATCATCAAAATGCAAAAGGTTCAAGACAAAGAGAGAATCTTAAAAGCAGCAAGAGAAAAGCAGTTTGTTACCTACAAGGGAGTTCCCATAAGACTGTCAGCAGATTTCTCAAAAGCAACTTTGCAGGCCAGAAGGGAGTGGCAAGAAATATTCACAGTGATGAAAAGCAAGAACCTACAACCAAGATTACTCTATCCTGCAAAGCTGTCATTTAGAATCGATGGCCATATAAAGAGTTTCCCAGACAAGGAAAAGCTAAAGGAGTTCATCACCACCAAACCATTATTATATGAAATGTTGAAGGGTCTTCTTGAAGAAAAAGATAAAAAAATATGAACAAACAAAATGGCAATAAATACATATCTATCAACAATTGAATCTACAAACAAAATGAACAAGAAGAACAGGAACATTCTCATAGATACAGAGAACTTTTGTTGGGTACCAGATGAGTAGGGGCTGGGGGGAGGGGAGAAAAAGGTGAAGGGATTAAGAAGTATAAATTGGTTCTTAGACTGACAAACATCAAAGGGAAGGGGGGGTGGGAGGTGGGAGGAAATAAACCAAAGAACTTATATGTATATATGCATAACTAATGGACACAGACAACAGTGTGGGGAAAGGCAGGAGGGGGGCGGAAATGGGGAGGAAGGGGGCAATGGGGGAAAAAAAAAAGAAAAAAAAAAAAAGAAAAAAAATAAAAACATTTCTGCATTTAAAAAAAAAAAAAAAAAGTTCAGGTATATTAAATATTGATCTACTAATTACTGATTTCTAAGGTACAGTTGGTATTATGAAAATAAAATACTTGGAGGAAGAAAAATCTCAAAAAGTCATGTTTGCTACTTCCACGATAAGAGAAGAAATATCTATTACAGACATGGGATTAGTCTCCCATTGGTTGTGGCAAAGAGAAATTCTGTGGCAGTTTTCTAGAAGAAAAAGTTTGAAACACATGGAATGAATTTGCAAAAGTGTGAAAAGGTGTCTTTGCCTACACAGAGACTGCTGCACTAAGACAACTCTTGTAAATTATGTTCAGATTTTTCTAGATCTATGATACTAATTAGCTGTCTCAAGGCTCTATTGGTCATACGTATATCCTTCACATTTAAACTTCTATCTCTCTCCTCTTAAAAATTTAACCAGATTATAATGGCAACAAATTAATTTAAAATATTGCTCTATTCGATATCCTATCTGCCTTTGGCATCAACTGTAAGGTCTCAGAGAAATATTATTTAAAAAGTTAAAAGCAGTGCTGTCTTCCAAAGAGACACCAAGTTAGTGAACTATTATTTCTCAGTAGGCAATTAACTAAAAATGTGAGCCCTATTAAGCCAACGTTGGTTTTATAACTTTTAAAAAATTATTTTAATACTTTTTGTTAATCATTATATTAACAGTACGTAGTCGTATAATTAGGTGGTCATAGTACTTAAAATGTATCCTTATGGTTCTTTTCCAGTCACTTAAATAACTGGTTTCCTCATGAAACACAACAACAACAAAAAGTTGATACAAGAGCCATTTTCGCACACGATCAGACTTTAACTCTGAAGCCAAAATAATACAAAGTATCTTATAAAAATTCAAGTAGTATTTTAAGTGGCATTAAAAACATTCCTATATATAATTTAAAATTCTCAAACTCCTATTAAAAAAATTGACAGTAATATGTTCTATAAGTTTGTTTCTAAATAAAAAAGTCATAGCTTACTATAAAAAGATAACAGCATTTTATGTAACAAGCTTTTTTGTTTGGTAGCTGTGCTTATTAATCATTTTTCTGGGTTTTTAAATTGTTCATTATCAAAAAAGGCCCAAAATATACTAACGAAATTGAGGAGGACATTTGAATCTTTGCTCCCGGTAACCCCTTAAATATTTTAGATCTATAGGATTTAAAGTAAATACTTTAAGTAAATACAGTAAAGAATGTATTTAGTAAAGAATATTTACTATCATTTGTGAAAATATAGATTATGTTGATGAAAGTAAAAATTTCTCTCAATTTGAGTAGTACTTATCAGGTGCTGTGGTAGGCACTTTAATAAGATTCTCGGCCTTAAATTTCCAAATAAAAGCACCCAAAGTGTTACATCTAAAACTTCCCAGGTAAACACTTTGGTTTTTATTTATTTATTTATTTATTTATATATTTATTTATTTATTATCCTCACCAGAGGCCATTTTTGCATTTATCTTCAGATAAAGCCAGAGGGAGGAAGAGAGAGAGAAACATCGATGTGAGAGAGACACATTGACTGGTTGCCACCCACACGACCCCAACTGGGGCTGGGGACAAACTGTAACCGAGGTACGTGTCCTTAGCAGGAACTGAACCCGGGTCTCTCTGCTCTGTGGGCCGACGCTCTAAGTGCTGAGCCAAACCGGTTAGGGCAACACTTTGGTTTTTAAATGTCAGGTATGGCCAGTCATATTACGTGCACACACACATATTCCCCCCTAAACGTTTACATACTTTTAATAATTATAAAGCCAGTGTTTATATTAAAATACACTTGCAAAATGTAATAGAATCTACAGACACCCTGTGTGTGTGTGTGTGTGTGTGTGTGCGTGTGTGCGTGTGTGTATATTTATTTATTTTTGGGGGGAGGGGTGTTAACTTGTCAAAATAGATGGTAGGCATCATCCTTGAAATACACACAAATATTATAGGAATATTGTTCATTTAATTAATGCAAACCACCTGTCTAAATACCTTTAGCAAGCAATTTGTATAATTCAATGTTAAAAAGATCCAGCTGAAATATAACTTCATTTTCTTTTTTTGTGAAATATAACTTCTCTAATTCTGATCATTCTGAGAACTTACTTATTTTTTTCCCCACAGTTGAGGGGGTCACTCTAAATACAAAACTAGCTTAAGTCTCTAAACACCAGAATTCCTCAAACAGCTGTTAATTGTGGACCATGAGACTGGCTCAAATCTGTTTCTTGCTTATTTAGTTAATGGTTCACTTCCAGGTCCTAAAAGGATTGTAGCCTTTCTCCAAAGATAATGTCGGAGGCATTTATGTCTGCCTTCTACATAGTTGGCCTGTTCTGTTTTTTCACTCTCCATACAATGCAAATCTGAGTGAACTCACATCTGTCACCGATCGACCCAATTCGTGGGCAATCTTTTCCCATCGACCTGGGGTCCCTCCTGGGAACTTAACCATACTTCTTGTCAGCTGGCTGAGGTCCTCTTCTGTCCATTCAAGTGCCTGCAAAACATTAAAGAAAAAAAAAAAAGACAATTGAAAGAATGTTTGCTAATACATTTAATAAACCTGTGAAACCAACTATCAGCAATATGCTTTCTGCAAAAACAATATTACAATGTATCTAATAGTTCAGATAGAGGTTTGAATTGCATATTTAACATTAGAATGCAAAGCTCCAGCAGCTTTTTAAATTTTCCTATGTATACCAAATAAAAAAGCAGAAATATTGTGAAGCCAGACTTTTGAAGACATTTAGAAAAAAAAAGACAAGTCAGTTTTGCATGAGAGAAACCATCCACAAAGCCTATGAAATGCACTGTGTGTCACTGCTGCTTAAAAATGCCTCATATATGGTTACTATAAAAGGTCTTAAAAGTTTTAAGAAAAATTATAAGGTTGTTTTGGCGTTCTTTAAAGTATAACCATAAACGAAAACATCAACAAGTAAATGTAGAGATCAAGAATCATAACTGAGACAAAGATCTATTTTTTGTTCATTCTAAGTAACAATATTCTAAAAATCATGAATAAGTTTAACTTAATCATGATAAGTTTAATTTATAAAATAGCATTATATAAAATTTGGGAACAGAAATAAAATTAGAAACTCATGTGACCAAGACTTAAACCATCAAGTCCATGCAAAGCAACATTTCATTTTTGAGAAGGGGTAAATAGCTCCTAAAGTTGATCAAATTATTAATTGAATAATAAAATACCTGAAATATTACAGAATCTTTTTTTTTTTTTTTTTTTTTTTTTTTTTGTGAAAACAAACACTCTAAGACCAAACACATTCCCAGTATTTTATTCAGCATTACTACTTGGTCAAACCCAAAGCTGAGCAAAGCAAAAGAAACTATTACGAATAACAAACAAACATGTTACAATTATTTTACATTACATTTTAGCATTAAACTATTCCCTACCAGAGGCAGTAGCCACTTTGGTATTAAACAATACTCTAGGAGTCAGCAGAGAGATGGAAGAAGCCTACCTTATTTTTCTTTAATTAAAAAGAAAGAAAAAAAGAAAGAAGGAAACCTTTGAGACAAATACCTTTTCTAATCACCATTTCCGATAATGAACAGGCATACATCAGGCCGTTTGCATTACAGAACCATCAGCACAGAACAACAGTCAGAGGTGAGTGACCCCAGGGACTATCTCCACAGCTACAGCAAAGCTTCTCCCTGACACTAATCCTCCCTGTCATTCTCCCACTGTGCTCTAACCACACTGACATCCGCCTGCCTCACTGCAAGCTTAACGGGGCCCTTCCTGACTTTTTACTGTCTCCCCCAATCAATGGTTCAAGCGTGCTCTTTTCACCAAGTCCAAATGGCAGCTTCACTCATAATCAAAGTGCACTGCCCCTGTTAAAGGGCTTTCCCAAAGGCTCTCCCATTTGCATTCATTTGCAAAGCAAACTACTTTTATTCACTTTGTTCTGCTATCAAGAATGTTCCCTGAAGCAGATAAATTGGCATAAATACAACCTGCCACTTAAGAGTCAGTAAATAATAGCCAATAGTAGGGAGGATTTTATCAATCATTCTATTTTGTATCCACTAAAAGCTGAAAGCCTGGAACATATTCATCAGTACAACCCTTACGATCCATGCATAAATTCACATAAAAAGGTAGCCTACATTGGGTATGGTAGAAATTTCTTTGATATTTAATGAATATCAGAAATCTAATTCTCCATATCAGGTAATTAAAAATTTACACTGAAGGTTTTTCTCTTCTTTTTCTTTTTGCTGGTTTTTACTTTGTTTAGGGGAAAAGTATTATTTAGATATTATTCAGAGGGACATAACTGGATTTTCAAGGAAAGCATATTTTTTATTGCTAAAATGTTGAAACTTTAACTGTACAAGTTGGTTTCAGAAATGCTAGAGTTAAGAAGAATTTACATATAAGCTTATTGTACGAAGTCATAGCAAAAAGAGCATCAAGCTGACACTGCACAGGGCTATCGTATTCAAACTATGTGGTATATCAATGCAGTTTCACACTAAATCAGATCATCTGATTTCTGCTAATTAATAATTCTATTAATTATAACATTTTTGGAGCAAACAAAATTGTCTAAAATGTCAATAACATATAGGCATCGTTTCACATAGTAAACTAATTCATTAAAATTATTTCTATTTTTAAGAGGATGGTTTTCAAAATATGCTGCATATATAAGCAATGGGCTTTAAAAATCAGTCTGATTTTAATTCCCTGTTAGTAAAACGAGTCGAAAAGTACAATGCCACTTTTCCTGGGAAGGAAAAATTTTAAATAAAATATTTGGACTGATATCCTGAAAAATTATTGACTGCTAGGACAATCTTTCTTTTTAGTTTCATAGTTATTTCATGGCCATAATTTTTATTATTAATATTAACAGAAACGACACCAATAATAATTAGGAACATAATCTGAAATCTTTGAGAGAATCCTTTTAGGAAGTCATTATTCTCTCTCCTACAGCTAGCTGTAGGGTACTTTGGTGAATGTGCAATTCCTCAGCAATAGTTAGTTGTGTCTTTGGAAGCAACAGAGCCTACAGTGATCCAGCCACTACGGCAGCTACGAGGGTGGCCACGGTGTGAATGTGTTCTCCAGGTTCTAATCTGGAGCCAACTGTAGCTGTGAGAGTCAGATGAATGCATAAGCATACTGCTTTGCCACGTGAAACCATGTGTGTCCATTATCACCGAGACACTGGGCCACAATTTCATCTCTATAGTAAAGTAGTGGAAGATACCACATGGTGTGGGGACAGCTGCTGTGACTCCACCAGCATTCCAATTTTGCATCAGAAAAGCCCCACCCTGGGAATAAATCTCCATACTGAATACAAAATAAAAAGTACGTTTGAAATTATTCAATATTTTTACATAATGACCCAAAAGTAAGAGCTGATATGAAATTTTAAATTGTAGTCCCAAATAATGTCCCTTTAGGATAGATTTTTGTCAGAAAACCAGCTATGTCAAAGATTTGGTGCCCTTGAAAATTCTTACTATTCTTGGGGGCCAGGAGTTGGAGGCTATGGCAAAAAGCACATTACATTTTAAAGTAATCTATACACACTTTTTCCCCTCACAGCTTTAGGCTATAAAATGTTAATTAAAAAAAGGATCATGCAATTTATTTGGCACTAAAAATTTATGGCCAAACTAAAATAAAAATTTTAAATGTAATTATTTATTTTCATACTTGAATGACAAAGGTCCATTTCTATCTAATAAGTAGATATTGAAACTCTCTAATGAACAATATTTCTATTGAAATGACCAGTTAATAATCATTATTTATATAATTAAAGAAGCTACAATTTTAGACCCAGTAATTTTTAACAGATTCAGCCCAACTCATAACTTCTGTGGATGAAAAGGGGCCACATACTAAACCTGACAAGCTCAGGGGAGGCCTAATGGTGGACTTACAGACTCAAGACCTAAAGTAAGCACATAGGATGGTCTGAACTTAAAAACTTCTAACTAAAAGCAGTCCATGGTGAGTAGTCATGTCCCAGCCTGTATTTTCCTGTAACAAAGGTCAGTCTTTACCTTAACTGAGCCCGTCTGTTGTCTTTTTGTGCATCTATGATAACATACCTGATAACAGTAACTTTGGAATATCAAAAGTAATTTCCTTTTTTTCTGGACCCCTCAAAGCACAACCACCAAGTCAGAGCAGAACCCACAAATGCCCTCGTTATTTTCATGTGAACAAGTTGACTGTTAATTATTCTATACCCACACATGTGAAAGAAGTACGTGTCAATTCTATTAGTTTTACACCTTTTATCCAATCTCAGAGATACCCCCCTCCACCCCCAGCTTTGCTTTCAATGTATAAAATAAGGTGTAAAACTGCCATTCTCTGGAGCGTTTTCTCAATCTATTGAGATTTTTGTTTCCTGGCAATGGTCGTCAGTTTGGCTCAAATAAACTCATAAAAATTCTTACAGGTTTGGATGTTTCTTATGCTGACAATTCTCAGAAATGTTACCTAAGAAATAATATTCTTACATAGCATCACCCAGTTAAAATATCAGATGTATATCTAATAATGTAGTTGATATTGTTCAATAATGGAATAATCTGCTATTCTCTAATTCTATGTTCTATACTGACTCGGTGTTTTAGAGTGTGCATTTGGCTTTCAGCTATAAATTTTCCTTTCCAATTTCACTATATATGTTGATAAATGGTACATAAAAAAGAAGCAAACAACAGAATTAAAAACAAATCACTTTAAAAGTCCTTTCACTCTTAGGAGGAGAAACTCTTATATGAAGAAAGCTTGCAACTCATCCCAAAGTATTGTTCTAATGTTGTAATCTTTTAGCAGCAATCACTATTTCATGCTGTGTCCACAATTTCTCTTCAACTATGGTTTAGCTGCTTTCCCAAAAAAGAGGTCCCAGCTGGACCAGAGATTGTAAAGTGTGTTCTTTGGGCTAGCACTGTTACTGTTGTAACTAGCCAGTTATTAATATTAATAATGGGAAGAAAGCAAAGGGGAGGCCAGACATAAGCATGGTCATCTGGGCAGCTTCACCAGGAAGCTGCAACTTCAATCCCCAGAGAACCCTTGATAAGTGAACAAAAAAGTGTTTAATTTATTCCTTTAAAAAAATATATTATGCCATCAAGTGTTATGGTGTTTTGGCACACGTAAAAGATAATACAGAAAGGTTAGTCCAGGCATAGGAAATAGCAAATTCAAAGACCCTGAGGTGGGAGCATGTCTAGGATGTTTAGGGAGCAGCAGATGACCAGTGCGGCTGGAGCACAACAGGCAAAGAGGGCAGCGGGAGGGGACGAGGCCAGAGAGGGAAGGAGGTAAAACCAGAGGGCTTACAGGCCACTGTAAGGCTCATTTACTGTGCATGACACACAAAGCTATAGGAGGGATTTTATTTTTCATTAAAACTGACATACAATATATTAGTTTCAAGTGTGTAAAATAATGATTTGATGTTTGTATATATTGTGAAACAGTCACCACAGTAAGTCTAGTTAACATCTGCCACCATACGTAGTTACAGAATATTTTTTCTTGTGAAGAGACCTTTTAAGAGTTACTCTATAAGTAACTTTCAAATATGAAATATAGCATTACTAACTACTTTCACCATGCTGTACATTACATTTCTATGACTTATTTTATAACTGGAAATTTGTACCTTTTTTTGTTGTTAATCCTCACCTGAGGATATTTTTTCAATTGATTTTTAGATAGATAGATAGAGAGAGACATCGATGCCCTTGACCGGAAATCGAACCCTTGACCCTTCGGTCCTTGGGTCAATGCTCTAACAGCTGAGCCAAACCAGCCAGGGCTGGAAGTTTGTACCTTTTGATTCCATCCATCCATTTGACCCACACCCCAGCCCTGCACACCACTCCTGCAACCTCTAGCAAGCACCAATCTGTGCTCTGTACCTATGAGCTTGTTTTTTTAAAAGATTCCACAGATAAATGTGAACACATGGTATCTGTCTTTCTCTGACTTATTTCACGTAGCATAATGCCCTCAAGGTCCATGAATGTGTTGTTACAAGTGGCAGAATTTCTTTTTTTATGCCTGAATAATATAATAATATTCCTCTGTGTGTGTGTATGCACCATTTTCTTAAAAATATTTTTTCAATTAGTTGACACAACATTACATTAGTTTCAGGTGCCAACATAGTGATTTAGACATAACTGACAGAGTCTAATATTCATCTGACACCAGTTATTACAATATTATTGACTATATTCCCTATGCTGTACTTTATATCCCCCTGACTATTTTGTAACTATCAATTTGTACTTCTTAATCCCTTCACCTTTTCACCCAACCCCCCAACCCCCACCCCTCTGGCAACCATCAGTCTGATCTCTATAAGTCTGTTTCTATTTTGTTTGTTCATTGATTTTCTCTTCAGATTCCACATATAAGTGAAATCATACTTATTCCACTGAGCATAATAACCTCTAAGTCAATCGTGCTGTTGCAAAAGGTAAGATTTCATTCTTTTTTATGGCTGAGTAATATTCCATTGCATATATGTACCACTTCTTTATCCACTTGTCTATTGATAGGCACTTACGTTGCTTCCACATAATGACTATTGTAAATAACACTGCAGTGAACACAGGGGTGCATATATTCTTTTGAATTAGTGTTTTGGGTTTCTTTGGATACATACCCAGAAGTGGAATTGCTGGGTCATAAGGCAATTCCATTTAAAAATTTTTAGGACTCTCCATACTGTTTTCCATAGTGGTTGCACCAATTTCAAATCCCACCAAGAGTACACGAGGGTTCCCTATCCTCCAACACTTGTATATTGATTTATAGATAATAGCCATCCTGACAGGTGTAAGGTGATATTTCACTGTAGTTTTAATTTGTATTTCCCCGATGATTAGTGATGTTGAGCTTATTTTTAATAAAACTTCCTGCCCATTAAAAAAGTTCCTTTCCTTAGAACACTGTCATATAACAAATTAAGGTTGGAGAAAGTGATGTGGAGGGGGCATCTAACTAGTCCTTGCACAGTCTTTGATCCAGTCCTCCTGGCCCACCCCACACCTTTAACTCCTGAGTTTTTCTGGGCTCTGAGACATGAGTCGGCTCCTTCCTAATGAAAGGACAGAGTGGAGAAAGCTAAGACCTAAGGAGCTACTAAATATCCATTGCTTCCCATCTTCTAAAATTTCATTAACATTCCCTGTCTGCTAATATAATTATGTCTCTTCCATTCTCTGTGTTCTAGGGTTTATGGCTATTTTATCCATTTGCTCTCACCTTGTGGGGATTTGGAAAAGAGTAATAATGATAAATAATTGTGATGAAGGTGATATGTTTACCAAGAATATTATTTTATGTGGAAAAATCTGTTGTCTTACTTAAAACTGATATACATATTATATTATTCAAATTCTAACCTAAATAATATTATATGTACTCGAATCACCTATTCATGATACTTATACTAAAGAGCTGACCCTATTTTATGATGTTGGATTATTGATATCTTTGAAGTCTCACGTCTCTCTTTCCCTCTTGCTCTACATCTGGACAAGCTGTTAAGAAAACCTGGGGGATTGAACCTTGCAAGCCCCTCACTGTGTGAGAACTCTGACCCCAGCCCCGCCCCAAGCCAGTCTCCTTTTCCTGCTCTCTCAAGAAGTTTTTGGGCCAACATATGGAGCCTGCCTTGTTTACCCCAGAAAGCCTTATTATATAATCAAACCACTTTTATATTCTATTGGTGTGTGTGACATCATCAGTCTTGATATACGAACCACATTTTGAGTGCGGGGGCGGCCCGCCCCGTCGCTGCGAGGCAGCCACAACTAGCACCGGCAGTAGGATCTCCAGAGGAGGACCGCCACTTGGGCGCCTGCGCTCCTGCTGCGGTATGCTGCGTAGCTCTGCTGCTTTGTGCTGCATTTGCTGAGTTCCACCAAGCCTGGTATAGATTCCAACCGAGGCTGAAAGTTTCAATAATTGGTGTTTATAGGGAGAGGAGTATGAGATTGGGGCCTTCTTTAAGTGGCCTTGGATCATGTGTCTCAGCCCAGATCCATTTATGCGTCTTACACTGAACCCTGTGACTAGATTACAGCAGAACCCAAGACTAATGCTAGACTCAGGTAAACACTCATCCTGTGAAAAGCTGAACGGCTGTGTCTCAACCGGGGGTTGGCCCCTGTTCTGTAAAGGCTCAAGGGAAAAGACTTACAACTTGTACAGTGTACAGGCCCACTGGTGGTCACTTGTGTGGAAGATCAGCAGTCATTATCTGAAGGGCTGAATTACTGACATTCACACTCCTAAAGGTGATGGCTAACTAGGACTGTACAAAACATTTTCCAGCTTTTGCTGCTTATGTCTGTTGCAAAAATATCTCGATCCTCAGAGTTATAGGGAAAAACATCCATGACATCCCATCCCTGTAGCACAGCCAAGGTGTTAATTGAACCATTGTCATGGGGAAGGACCCTAATCCTGGTATTGATTTGAGGCTCTCTGGAGAAAGAAATTTATAAATATAAGCAGTGTAGAGAAGATCTCCCCTGAAATACATCCAGTAACCATCACCACTAAAAAAGATAAAAAGAAACCTAGATACAGAGGGAGCATATTGGTGTGATAGGGCTGCCATCACACAATACCACAGGCTGAGTGACTTAAACAACAGAAACGGATTTCCTCACATTTCTGGAGTCTAGAAGTTCAAGATGAAGGTGCTGTCAGGGTTGGTTTCTGGTGAGCCCTCTTCCTGAATTACAGATGGCCTGCCTCTTACTGTGTCCTCGAGTATGTGGGAGAAGCGAGAGGCCTTAATCCATTTATCTCTGATCCCCTCTCTAGGTCCCTTGCCTCTCTTCTTCTCATGAGGACACCAGTCCCATCAGAGTAGGGCCCCACCCTTATGACTTCATTGAACCTTAATTACCTCCTTAAAGGCCCCATCTCCAAATATTGTCACATTGGAGAGTAAGGCTTCAATGTGCGAAGTGGGGACACAATTCAGTCCACAACAACTGAAACAGAAGTCCACAATTAAGCCCAATTAGTAATCCCAAATTTACTAAAAGAATTTAACCACAAAAAGATAAAAAGGGCACAGATTGGCTTTTGTGCCTCTGTAACATTGGTTTTAAATTAATTTAACATCTGCTGAAATATACCAATTGGTACACCTTCGTGGCATTAATTCTGGGGTTCAAATCACAGTTACACTTGGGGATCCCATAACATTTAAACAAGGTACCACTTATGATCTTAGGGTAGTCACTGAATACGATACCTAGGACAACAGGTATGCCTCACCTGCATCACAGGAGCTACTGTTCTGCCTGAATTCTTCATGGTCACAGCACCACTGCCCTAAAACATCCCACAGTAGTCATGGACTCTGTGACTCAATGAGTAATAAGTTAAAATGAAGTGTTTGGCACTTATAAATTATCTTGGTAAAATGGAACCTCAGAGACCTTCTCCTCTCTCATTAAAGTCGTTAATATGACCCAATGTAAATTAAAACAGAGTCTTTAATGATTGAAACCCATTATATAAGACATATTTAGAGACGGGGTGATTATCCCCACCCCGCCCAATTTGGCCCACTCTTAAACTTGGGAAGAATGAATGGTGTCTCATAGTAGATTACCTCAACCTTCACACCATGGGCCTCATTAAGGTCTCCCTAGCCAATATTATTACAATTACTGACTCCACCCAATCAGCAACTGGTGAACATTTTGCTATTACAGATTTGGTGAATATCTTTTGTTCAGTACCTATTTCAACAGCCTCTTGACTGCAATCTGCCCTCCCTTCCAAAGAGACATGATAAACTTTTACCCAGCTACCATGGGGTACCTCAACAGCCTGCCATCACATACAATCTTTGAGGGTAAGATTATCTTTTTAATATGATTTTTTAATTGAAAATGTTTAATTATTGATGAGAGAAAGAGAGAGAGAGAGAGAGAGAGAGAGAGAGAGAGAGAGAGAGAGAGAGAAAACACTGATTTGTTGTTCCACTTATTTATGCTTTCATTGTTTGTTTCCTGTACGTGCCCTGACTGGGGACCAAACCTGAAACCTTGGTGTATAGGGATGATGCTCTAACCAACTGAGCTACTAGGCCAGGGTGAGGACAAGATCTTAACTACATCCTGCTTTCTTCAGGAAGGTATATCACACTGATGATACCTTCCTCTGAGGAGATTCATCTGACACTTGTTCAGGCTACACAAATACAAAGGAGCTCACAAAAAGAGGATGCGTCACTGCTGCAACACAGTATAAGGCCCTACCTACCACCTTGGTTGAAGTCTTGAAAATTATTTGGTAAACTGAAGGCTGTTCCACCAGTGACTGTCAAGAAACAGCTACTGAGTCTCTCAGCACCTGCAACTTCTTTTAGGCTATTTTGGGTTCTAGAGGAAACATATTTTTCATTTACAAATTGTACTTAAGTTCATATTTTCTTTTCTTTATTGATTTTAGAGCGAGAGGAAGGGAGAGGGAGAGAGAGATAGAAACATCTATGAGAACATCGATTGGCCGCCTCCTGCACGCTCCCCACTGGGAATCTGGCCCACAACCTGGGCGTGTGCCCTGACTGGGAATCGAATCAGCGACCTCCAGGTGCATGGGTTGACACTCAACCACTGAGCCACACAGGCTGGGCTTAAGTTCATATTTGATGCTGTTACTTGCAAACGGCTTGTCCTAGAATGGGCCCCTTTCTAACAAAAGGCTCTAGAATCCATCCAAATTTTTAAAAAGCAACAAAAAAACCGTGTCTGTTAATGCCCCCCTGAGACTTCTTCACTGTAGTGGTGTGGCAACCTTTTCTCAGTGTCAGAACACCAGTTGTGTCTAAGTAATAATTTTAAAATAGTAAAATCACAAATATGTATTTGCTCTTTGCTAAAATTAAACTTTTGGTCTTTTAAGGACTCTGTTCTAAAAATGAAAGGGAAAGCCACACACTGTGAGCAAATATTCACAACACATATCAGAAAAAAGATTTGTATCACAATTTGTTTATCCATTCTTCTATTGATGGATATTTGGGTAGCTGCCAGCTCTTGGTTCTTATGTACTATAAATATAGCTGCTATAGACAATTGTTTATAACTGTCTTAGTGATCCTATGTTTTAATTTCTCTTGGATACATATCTACTGGTGGTATTGCTAGGCCACAGGGAAAGTATTCATTTTACTTTATAAGAAACTACATAAGTATTTTTCCAAATAAGCTACAGTGTTTCACATTCTAACCAGCAATATCTGAGTTGTCTCATTGTTTCAGATCCTCACCCACACTTACTTTAATTAAAAACAAAACAAAACAACTATGGGTTTCAGCCTGGCCGGTGTGACTCAATGGTTGAGTGTTTACCCACGCACCAAGAGGTTGCCAGTTCGATTCCTGGTCAGGGCACATGCCCAGGTTGTGGACCCAATCCCCAGTGAGGGGCATGCAGGAGGAGGCCAATCGATGTTCTCTCTCATTGATGTTTCTATCTCTCTCTCCCTCTCCCTTTCTCTCTCTCTAAAATCAATAAAGAAAAAAAAAGTTGTTTAAAAGAAAAAAGGGCTTTAATGACAATTCTGGTGGAAATGAAATGTATCTTATTGTGGTAATAATCTGCACTTCCTAGATAACAAATGATCTTAAGTATCTTTACATGAGTTTATTGGCCAACTGAAGATCTACTTTTGTGAAGTCTGTGTCCATGCCTTTTGCTCATAGAGTAATTAATTTATATTTTTTACTCTTAAATCCTCACACAGGGATATGTTTTACTGAGTTTAGAGAGAGGGGAAGAGAGAGAGAGGGAAACAGATGTGAGAGAGAAACACTGATCAGTTGCCTTCCTTACACACCCCCATTGCAACCTAGGTAGGTATGTGCCCTGACCAGGAATCAAACCGGCAACCTTTTGGTGTACGGGACAATGCTCCAACAGAGCCCCACCAGCTAGGGCTTATCTTTTTATCATTCAGTTGTAATAGCTCCTTATATTGTGTGAACACATGATCTCGGCCAGATATATTTTATGAATATTTTCTTTCTGTCCATAACTTACATTTTCATTTAAAATTCTTTACAAAATTTAAAAAAAATTATTGATTTTCAGAGAGAGAGAGAGGAAGGGGGGAGGGAGGGAGGAAGGGTGGAAGGGAGAGAAACAGAAACATTGATTTGTTGTTCCACTTATTTACACATTCACTGGTTGTTTGTTGTATGTACCCTGACTGGGGATTGAACCAGAAACCTTGGCACGTTGGCACAATGATATAACCAATTTACATTCCCAGAAGTGGAACTGCTGGGTCATAAGGCAGTTCTATTTTTAATTTTTTGAGGTAACCCCATACTGCCTTCCACAGTGGCAGCACCAATCTTCATTCTCACCAACAGTGCACGAGGGTTCCCCTTTGTCCACATCCTTGCCAACACTTGTTTGTTGATTCATTGATGATAGCCATCCTGACAGGTGTGAGGTGATATCTCATTGTGGTTTCAATTTTCATTTCTTTGATGATTAGTGACATTGAGCATTTTTTCATGTATCTATTGGCCATATGTATGTCTTCTTTGGAAAAATGTCTATTCAGGTCCTTTACCCATTTTTTAATTGGGTTGTTTTTTGTTTTTTTTCCTGGTGTTGAGTTGTGTAAGTTCTTTATAAATTTTGGATATTAACCACATATCAGGTGTATCATTGGAAAATATGTTCTCCCATTCAGTGAGTTGTCTTTTCATTTTGTTGATGATTTCCTATGCTGTGCAAAAACGTTTTAGTTTGAGGTAGCCCCATTTGTTTATTTTTTCTTTTGTATCCCTTGCCTGAGTAGACAGATCAGAAAAAAATATTGCTAGGAGAAATGTCCAATATTATACTGCCTATGTTTTCTTCTAGGATTTTATGGTTTTGAGTTCATACACATAAATGTTTCATTCATTTTAAGTTTATTCTTGTGTATGGTATAAGAATGTGGTCTAATTTCATTTTTTGCACATTATCTGTCCAATTTCCCCAACACCATTTATTGAATAGACTATCTTTACCACATTGTATGTTCTTGCCTCCTTTGTAGAATATTAATTAATCATATAAGTGTGGGTTTATTTCTGGGCTCTCTATTCTGTTCCATTTATTTATATGTCTGTTTTTATACCAGTCCCATTCTGTTTTGATTACTATGGCCTTGATATCAGCTAGCATGATTCCTCCGACTTTGTTCTTCATCAAGATTGCTGTGGCTATTTGGGTTTTTCTGTGGTTCTATATAAATTTTTTGGAATATTTGTTCTAGTTCTGTGACCTATACCCCTGGTATCTTGATAGAAATTGCACTGAATATATAGATTGCTTTGGGTAGTATGGACATCTTAATGGTGTTAATTCTTACTATCCATGAGCACAGTACTGGCACCTTCTTCAGTTTCTTTCTTTAGTGTCTTACAAATTCCCCGTACAGGTCTTTTACCTCTGTGGTTAAATTTATCCCTAGGTATTTTATTTTTGATGCAATTCTAATTGGGATTTTTTAAAAGTTCATTATCAGTGTCTAAAAATGCACCCGATTTCTGGATATTTATTTTGTATCCTGCCACTTTACTGAATTCACTAATCAGTTCTAGTAGTTTTTTGGTGGAATCTTTAGGGTTCTCTATATATAGTATCATGTCATCCGCAAATGAGTTTTAATTCTTCATTTCCAATGTGGATGCATTTCTTCTTCTTGCCTGAGTGATGTGGCTAGGACTTCCAGTATTATGTTGAATAAGAGTAGTGAATGTGGACATCCCTGTCTTGTTCCTGTTCTTAATGGAAACACTTTTAGTTTTTGACCATTAAGTATGATGTTGGCTATGGGTTTGACATACATGGCCTATATTATGTTGAGGTATGTTCCCTCTATTCTCACTTTGATGAGAGTTCTTTTTTTCTTTTAATCATAAGTGGGCACTGGATTTTACCAATTGCTTTTTCTGCATATATTGATACGATCATGTGGTTCTTACCCTCCATTTTGTTTATGTGGTGTATTACATTTACTGATTTGCAGATATTGTACCAACCTGTATCCATGGAATAAAGCCCATTGGTCATAGTGTAAAATGTTTTAAATTTATTGCTGAATCTGATTTGCTAATATTTTGTTGAGGATTTAGCTATGTTCATCAGGGATATTGTCCTATAACCTTCTTTCTTTGTAGTATCTTTATCTGGTTTTGGAATTAGGATAATGCTGGCCTCTTAAAATAAGCTTCTCAAAAATTTTGGACTAGTTTGAGAAGGATGGGTGTTAGTTCTATTTTGAGTGTTTGGTAAAATTCAACTGTGAAGCCATCTGGTCCATGGCTATTGTTTGTTAGGAGTTTTTGATTACTGCTTCAATTTCATTAGTTGTAATTGGTCTATTCAGATTTTCTGATTCTTCCTCATTCTGTTTTAGAAGATGGTATGTTTCTAGGAATTTATCCATTTCATCCAGATTGTCCAATTTGTTGGCATATAGTTGTTTGCAGTATTTTCTTACAATTTCTCAAATTTCTGTGGAGTCAGTTGTTATTTCTCTTTCATTTCTGATTTTATTTATTTGGGTCCTCTCTCTTTTTCTTTTTTTTTTAAAATCCTCACCCGAAGATATTTTTCCTTTATCCTCAGAGAGAGAGAGAGAGAGAGAAACATTGATGTGAGAGAGACACCGATTGGTTGCCTCCCGTACGACCCTGACCAGGGACCGAACCACAACTGAGGTATGTGCCCTTGACTGGAATCGAACCCATGACTCTTTGGTCTGTGGGTCGACGCTCTAACTGCTGAGCCAAACTGGCCAGGGCCTCTCTCTTTTTCTTTATTGGTCTGGTCAGAGGTTTTTCAATCTTGTTTACCTTATCATAGCTCTTGGTTTCACTGATCTTTTTCATTTATTTTATTGATTTGAGAGCGATCAATTTGTTGTTCCACTTAATTATGCATTCCTTACTTGATTCTTGTAATGTGCCCTGACAGGGTATCGAACCCACAACCCTGATGTGTCAGGATGATGCTCTAACCAACTAAGCTACCCAGCCAGGGCCTTCTGCCCATTATTAAATGTATTTCCCCCCCACACCATCCCCCCATTGAGTTATATGTCTTTTTATATTTTGGATATTATCCCCTTAACAGATATATGGTTTGCAATTAATTTTCCATTTTTCTTCATGTAATTGGTTTTTCTTTTCTTTTTTAAAATATATTTTTATTGATTTTAGAGAGAGAGCGAAACATTGATGAGAAAGAAACATGGATTGGCTGCCTCCTGCATGCCCCCTACTGGGGATCAAGCCCACAACCACGGCATGTGCCCTGACCAGGAACCGAACCAGCAACCTCTTGGGGCATGGGACGACACTCAACCACTGAGCCACGTTGGCCGGGCTGGTTTTTATTTTTATATCATTGTGGGAGGAAAAGGTGGTTGATATAATTTCAATCTCCTTAAATGTATTAAGACTTGTGTTGTGACCTTTATGATATTAACATCTTAATAACCGTTGTGTCACAAGCCTCCAAGATGGTCCCCAGTGACTCCCACTTTCCTAGTTTCAACAGCCGTGTGCAGTCCCCTCCCACAGTGGCTAGAGCTGACCTGTGTAATCAACAGGATATTGTGGAAATAACAGTGTATGACATGCAAGAAGAGGTTATAAAAGATATTACAACTTCTGCCTTGTTCTCTCTTGGATCACTTTTCTCTGGAGGAAGCCCACTGTCAAGTTGTGAGGGCATTCAAGGATCCCAATAGATGAGCAGTGATAGGAAGAGATAGTGTCTTCCTCAAGTTAAGGGTCAAACATGCTTACTGTCTAAAAGTGGAGATAATACCTCCCTCTAGAGGAAAGGGTGGTCATGTTTACTAGCCTGTTATAAAATATTTGATTTTGCTAAGCTCAGGATTCCTCCTTCTGTAACATAACTCACTGATTATACAGGTTAGCTGGCCCTCTTTGTATTGTTATGTGGGAATTGGGCCTAGGGAACCAAAATAAAAACGCTGATACTCTAGCTACTGCAATTGGTGGAGTAATAAAATGTCTTTTGTCTCTGATCTTGGAGTCATATATCTTCTAACAGCATCCATAAAATGTGGCAGGCTAACTTATTTGCTTGCAAATAAAATCTCCAACTCTTCATAGTTTTTAACGGCTTTGGTGACAAGAATGGGATTCTGACAGAGATATGACTTTCTGAAAGAGGGGCAGGAATATGCCACTAAACATGCTTTGATCTCAAGTCAGATGAAGTGCTAGAATTCCACAAATGATATTATAGATATATAACATGCTTTGAATAAGAGAGTACACTAATGTCTCAAAACAAGAGATCTGGTGTCACGGGACGGAAGAGATACATTTGAGTACATGAAGTGAGGTTGTAAGTTAAGGACATATATATTAAGGACAGAATATAATAATATTTAATAAAAGCCCTGGGTGCCCTGGCTGGTTTGGCTCAGCAGTTAGAGCGTCGGCCTGCGAACCAGAGAGTCCCAGGTTCGGTTCCTGCTAAGGCCACGTGCCTCGGTTGCAGTTTGTCCCCGGCCCCGGTTGGGGTCGTGTGGGTGACAACCAGTCGATGTGTCTCTCTCACATTGATGTTTCTCTCTCTCTCTTCCTCCCTCTCTCCCTCCCACTCTATCTGAAGATAAATGTAAAAATGTCCTCGGGTGAGGATAATAAATAAATAAATAATAAATAAATAAATAAAAGCCCAGAGTAGTCCTATGGAGGGTGGTGGGGGTGAGGGAAATGTTATCTTTCTGCCTGCATCCTACTAGCTGGGGCCACACGCTGTTCCCCCTCCAGCTCCCACTTCCTAACCCAGTTCCCAGGACTGACAAAAACCTGCCCTCATTTATAGTTTTTATTAAATATACATAACCATGAAATTTACTATATTAACTATTTTAAGTGTACAATTTAGTGGCATTAAGTACACTGTTACTGTTGTGCAACCATCACTATTATCCTTCATGGGAACATTTTCATCATCCCAAATGGGAACCTTTTACCCATTAAACACTAACTCCTCATTCCCTCTTCCCCCATTTTCTGGAAACTACCAATCTGTGTTGTGTCTTTATGAATTCTGAATATTCCATATAAATATAATTATACAATACGTAACCTTTAATTTCTTTCACTTAGCATGTGTTTTAATGTTTGTCCATATTGGAACATTGAGAGAAAAAAATCACAACAAATGTCTTGTCATGACTGATGCTGTTTAAAATTATAATCGTACTTTAATTTTATAGAAACATTGAAAAGGTGTCCCATCTTTAACAATTTGGCTTGATATATGTTTGTTAAGATACTCCATGATACAATATATATGCCCATTGTCAGTGACAGCTTAACACTTGTATTTGTAACGTAAAAAACTGACAATGAATCACTGGGCTGTCACTGGGAAAACTCAGGTCTTATGCTGGCTCCGTCACTAATTGTCCAGTGAACCTGAAGAAGCTTTTTCAAGTTCTGTAGCGTTCAGTTTCTTCTATCATAAAAGGAGAGTGTTGGAATAAATCATTTCTGTGATCCCTTATAATTCTAAAATCTTATTTAATATTATGGTATAAAGGTAAACCAAGAGAATAACTACTAAATATGTTGCTTTTCATGCCTGAAGAAGGCTAATTAGATTCCAGTGTACATATATGATACTAGTTACTAAACTAAGATTTCAGAATCATGTGTTGAATAATATGACCTTTGGCAAATACTGGATGCATGGTTGAACAGAATGGAAAAAATACTGTGGATTTCTAATTTGCCCTATACCACTTACCTGATTTTAAAAAAATCCCTTCAATTTCTTTTGGTTTCAGTTATTTTTCCTCAAATAGGATAACAGAGTAAATTTTCTGCCTGAAGACAGAATAGTCCTTTTTATGGCTAAAATTCCATTGTATGTATACACGACATTTGGTCTGTTTCTACTTTTTGACTATTATGAATGGTACTGCTATCAACATAAATGTACATGTATTTGTTTGAGTACTGGTCTTCAATTCTTTCAAGTGCATACCTACAAATGGTAAGTCTATGTTGAACTTTTTGAGTACCTGCTAACCTATTTTTCACAATGGCTGAACCATTTTACACTCACCAGTAATGGACAATGATTCCATTTTTTCCATATCCTCACCAAGATTTGTTCCCACCCCCTTTGTTTGGTTGTTTTCGTTATAGGTATCCTAGTGTGTGTACAAGGGTATCTTACTGTGGTTTTGATTTGCATTTCCCTCATGATTAATGATATTGGGCATCTTTTCATGTGTTATTGGCCATTAGTATATCATTGGAGAAATGCGTAGTCAAGTGCTTTGCCCATCTTTGAATTGAGTGTTTTATTATTGTTGAGTTATAGGAGTTCTTCATATATTCTGGATATTAATCTCTTATTAGATAAATGATCTTCAAACATGTTCTCCCACTGTTGCACTTTCAATCTCTTGATAGTGTCCTTTGGTATACAAACATTTTAAATTTTGATGAAGTCCATTTTACCTAATGTTTTCTTTTGTTGCTGTCATAACCAAGAAATCTGGCCAAATTCGATGTCATGAATCTTTTCCCCTTGTGTTTTCCTCTAAGCATTTTATAGTTTTAGCCCTTTCATTGATGTCTTTGATCCATTTTGAATTAATTTTTGTATATGGCGTAAAGCAAGGATCCTATTTCATTCTTTTGCATGTGGATATCCCAACACTTTTCCCCAACACCGTTTGTGGAAAAGACTGCCCTTTCCCCATCGAATGGGCCTGATTCCATTGTTTAAAAATCATTTGACCATATATGTAAGGAATATTTCTGGGCTCTCTATTCTAGTCCATTGATCTATATGTCTGTCTTTATACCATACCACATTATTTTAATTAATGTAGTTAGTTTTGAGGTCAAGAAATGTGAATCCTCCAATTTCAATTCTGAAAAAGAAAAATATTGAAAAAATATTGTTTTGGTTGTTTGGGGTCCCTTGAGGTTCCACTTTGATGGGGACTGGACTGAATTTATAGATCACTTAGGGTAGTACTCACATCTAACAATATTAAATCTTCCAATACATGAGTATGAGATGCCTTTCCATTTACTTATATTTTCTTTAATTTATTTCAGTAATGTTTTATTGTTCTCAGTGTACCTCATTCATTTTTTTATAATAAAGCTCAAAGCCACTTTGTCTAGTTAGTACCTCTTGCTTACTGGAGGCCACAGTCTCTTCCCTACCTCCATGTCTGCCTTGGGGCTACATAAACTTTATCATGCTATATACTTCTTTACCATTGAGATGTACACATATTGATACATATAGTACTAGTTCATTCATTTTAACTGCTATGTGGTTCCTAGGGCTGCCATAAGATATTACCACAAATTGGGTATTTTGTTGTTGCTATTGAGTTGTAGGAGCTCTTCATATATTCTGGATAGTAATCTCTTATAAGACATGATGTGCACATATATTCTCCCACCGCTCCATTTTTACTCTTTTTTTTAATCCTCACCGAGCATATGTTTTTGCCGATTTTTAGAGAGGGAGAGAGAGAGAGAAACAGAAACATTGATTGGTTACCTCCTGAACATGCTTTGACTGGGGATCAAACCTGTAACCTAGGTATGCGACCTGATCAGGAATCTAACCTGCAGCTTTTTGGTGTATGGCACGATGCTCCAACCAAATGGCCAGGGCTATTTTCACTCTCTTCATAGTGTCCTTTGTACACAAATGTTTTTAATTTCGATGAAGTCCATTTTATATGTTTTCTTTTGTTGCTGTGCCTTTGGTATCATAACCAAGAAATCTTGCCAAATTCAATGTCATGAATCTTTCTCCCTATATTTTCTTCTTAGTATTTTATAGTTTTAGTTCTTTATGTCTTTGATCCATTTTAAGTTAATTTTTGTATATAGGCACTCTTCTACCTACTATACATTGTATGACTATAAAATATCATCTACCCATTTATTCCCCTTATTGATGGACATTTAGACTGGTTCCAATTTTTCACTATTAGAATGCTCTAATGAACATTTTTTTTTTTTAAATCACCCGAGGACATTTTTGCATTTATCTTCAGATAGAGCAGGAGGGAGAGAAGGGAGAAGAGAGAGAGAGAGAGAAACGTCGATGTCAGAGAGACACATACACTGGTTGCCACCCACACGACCCCAACCGGGGCCGGGGACAAACTGCAACTAAGGTACGTGCCCCCAGCGGGAACCAAACCCGGGACTCTCTGGTCTGCAGGCCAACGCTCTAACCGCTGAGCCAAACCGGCCAGGGCTCTAATGAACATGTTTTAAAATACTTTTTACCTGTATGTGTTTCTCTAGTGTATATATGTAGAAGTGGAATTCCTGATAAGATATGGGTATCTTAAACTTGACAATTGTAAAATTGTTTTCCAAAGTAATTGTATTAATTCACTTTCCCATCAACAGCAATGAGTAGTTCCTGTTTGTCCTCCACATACTTGCCAATATGTAAATTTTAACTTTGTCAGATGTATTAGTTTATTATTACTACAAAACAAACAACTGCAAATATCAGTGTGTGTGTGTAATATATATATGGGACACTAAGAGATGGCTGATCTATAATGGGTTTGGCTGGGGTAGCTCAGCTGAACTGCCTATATTCCATGTTTCTTGGTAGGTATTATAATCATACTCATTTAACAGACCAGAAAGTTAGGTCCAAAAAAATAAGTTAACTTTCCTAAAGTCTCAGAGAAATAAGTAACTATTTACGAATTGGATCTCCAGATAATGTTGAATGGAAGGAAATGTTAGGATTATTTTCATGTTCATGATTTTTAAAGGAATGCTTCAAGTATTTTACTAGTAAGTATACAGAGGTTTGGCATTGCAGCAGTTGGGTATAAGAGATGTTGAATTCTATTGAATACTTACTTGATTATGATGTACTTAAAAAAATCTAAGATGAAGAAATTTAAACATACAAATAGAAACAGAACTAATACAATAAATCCTTATGTACTCATCACTAAGCTTCAATAATTAATGCACGATCAATCTTGTGCCATGGATTTAGCATCCACTTCCCCTCTCCTGTATTTTAATGCATATCTAAGATTTTAGAAAACAACTTTTGATAATTCAGTCTGTAACTTTTTTTAGAAGATTTTTATATCTATGTTCATATGCATCATTGACCTCTAATTTCCATTTTCAGAATACATATTTAATTTTAAAATTAAGATTTGCATTAGCCTCATAAAAGAACTTTGAGAGTATTTCCTCTCTACATATATTAGAATAATCTATAGAAGACAGAGGTGATCTGATCCTTGAAGGTGTGGTAGTTGTGTATATATATTTTTTGCCATCTATAAATTTGGGTTATATTGTTAGATGCATAAATATTAGGGTCAGGATTCTTATTTTTTCTATCCTTTTCAATCTTACAGTAACATTGTGCTTTAAATATCTCTCTTATGAATAACATGTGGCTACATTTTGTATTAGTTTTTCATTTTGCAAGATCTATTTTCATTTATTGTAATTACTGAAATATTTGTATTTATTCTTTACCCTAATCTATGGTTTTTATTTACCATGTGTTTTATTCTTTCTCTTTTCCTACATTCTATTGATCAAGTTTTCTTACTCTCTTTTCCACCATCAATTGGTTTGAAAGTTGTACATCCTAGTTTTATTAATGGATATCCCTATATTTTAAAAATAGATCACTAACAAAGTCTAAAGTTAATCAGTATCTCTATCCTCCTCCCATTTAATGCAAGGATCCTAAAATGTTTCTGATTTCCATCTCCCATCATCTCAGTATTGCTGTCATGTATTTTATGTATATATATTTATTGCCATTTTATTGTTCATGTTTTTTATTTTCTGCTTCTTTAAGAAGACCCTTCAACTTTTTATATAATAGTGGTTTGGTGGTGATGAACTCCTTTAGCCTCCTGTCTGGGAAGCACTTTATATGTCCATTGATTCTAAATGATAGCTTTGCAGGATAGAGTAATCTTGGTTGTAGGTCCTTGCTTTTCATTACTTTGAATATTTCTTGCCACTCCCTTCTGGCCTGCAAAGTTTCTTTTGAGAAATTGGTTGACAGCCTTTTTTTTTTTTTTAATCCTCACCCGAAGACATTTTTCCATTTTTTGTTCAGAGTGGGAGGGAGAGAGAGGAAGAGAGAGAGAGAGAGAAACATCGACGTGAAAGGGACACATTGAGTGGCTGCCTCCCGCACGACCAACCAGGGCCGGGCACAAACTGCAACCAAGGTACATGCCCTTAGCGGGAACTGAACCCGGGTCTCTCTGGACCACAGGCCAACGCTCTAACTGCTGAGCCAAACCGGACAGGGCTGGTTGACAGTCTTATGGGAGCTCCCTTGTAGGTAACAAACTGCTTTTCTCTTGCTGCTTTTAAGATTCTCTCTTTGTCTTTAACCTTTTGCAATTTAATTACGATGTATCTTGGTGTTGGCCTCTTTGGATTCATCTTGTTTGGGTCTCTCTCTGCTTCCTGGACTTATATATCTGTTTCCTTCACCAAGTTAGGGAAGTTTTCTGTCATTATTTTTTTCAAATACGTTTTCAATTTCTTGCTCTCTCTCATCTCTTTCTGGCACCACATGATGCAAATGTTGCTACACTTGAAGTTGTCCAGAAGGCTCCTTACACTATTCTCATTTTTTGGATTTTTTTGTTCTTTTTGCTGTTCTGATTGGGTGTTTTTTGCTTCCTTACTTTTACTTATTTTGTCCCAGCTAAACTACATTACTTACTGTTCCTGGTAATATGCTCTAAATAGTCTTGTCTCAAGCGTGCTTTATATCATGCAAGTTTCTCTTTCTGGAATGTTTTTTCCCTACCCCATTTCCAAATACTTCATAAAGCCTTTGTTGTGTTTCCTAGGTAGAAGTAATCTTGCCATCTGTTGAACTGCAAAAGTACTTTAAACCTTTCACAAAGCTCTTACAGTATACTTCAAAATGCTTATTTAGGTCTCTGTCTTACCTTTCAACTAGATGATATAGTGGTAGTAGCTAAGAGCATGGATTTTGAAGCTAGTGAAGTAGGTTTGAATCATGACTATGTCATTTATTAGCTAGCTAATTTGGAAAAAGTTATTTTACCTCTCTGTACTTCAGTTTTCTTCTGTGTAAAATGAGGAAAATAATAGTGAATAACACAAGGGACTGCTGTGAGGATTAAATGGGTTATATACAAAGTGCAGAGAACAATACCAGACACATAATAGCCACTTAATAAATGTCAGCAAATATCAAGGACAAAATTGGTTATTTCTTATTTATGATTGTATCACCCACTCACACTATTTTCCATACAGCAGGCAGTTGGTACATTTTTTCAATTGAAAAATTTTTACCCAAGTATAAGATTAAATGGTACAGAAATAGTGCCATAAAAATTCAGATAAGGGAAAGAGCTTGAAAATACTTTAGGAAAGAGTGACTCCCAATGAAATAGTATTTTAAACTAAATGGTATTCTAACTAATCTGGACTTCCAGTCAAGATGGTAGAGTAGGTAAATGCTGTACTTGCCTCCTCCCGCCACATCAAAATTACAACTAAATTACAGAATAACCATCATTGAGAATCACCTGAGGACTAGCTGAACAGAAGTCCTATAACTTAGGATACAAAAAAGAAGCCATGGTAGGTAAGTGCAGTATCACCTCCTTCCACAACCACATCAAAATTACAACTAAACTATAGAACAACCATCCTTCAGAACCGCCTGAAATCCAGCTGAATGGAAGTCCTACAACTAAGAAATTAAAGAAGCAGCCACATCAAGACTGATAGGACGGGTGGAGGCGGACAGGCTGGTCCCCTCCCCACATCCCACACCCCACGTGTGACGGATCCCCGTCCCACACCAGACCGCCCCAGGTTCCAGTGCCAGGAAGAGAAGTCCCCTAACTTCTGGCTGTAAAAACCAGCAGGAACTGAGGGTGAGGGAGGCTGAGGTTGAGGCTGCTGGAGCCCCAGGCAGTTCCTCTTAAAGGGACCACACATGGACTTACTCAGACTTGCTCCCTCTGAGCTCTGAGAGGAGGCAGCTTGAAAGGCACCAGAGACATACAAGGAAGAACTGAGTGGTTTGGCATGGGGGGTGGGGGAAGGACTGGAGAGGCAGCTTTCGCCTGGACAGATGTGCTAGCGGAGGCCATTGTTCCTTCGGTGAGACCTTCCCCCACAGGGCAGGCAGACTGCCGCCATACCTGGGACTCCAGTAACCTGACTCACACTGTTTGCCCCACCCTGGTGATTCCCTGAGGCCCTGCCCCACCCAACTTTCAGGCCCACCCAAGCTGTTTCCAGTGGTTTTACCACAGGATTGGCCTGTTTTAGCTCCTGCTTCAGATTTTCCTAAATTTTCTCAAACATGCAGCATCTGGCCACAGCAAGTCCCATACTTCTCGCTAAGTGGCCCCAGGCCTGGCACTAGAAGCAGCCAGCCTTGGTTTACAGCTTGGCTTCGCCTGGGCACCTCCAAGCCCAAAACAAGAAGCAGCCACCAGCAGATCGCTTTGTAGCTTATGGCTGGTGGCCCCGGGTAGAACACAGGCAGTGGCTGACCTTGCCCCAGAGCCAGCACACCCAGTGAACAGCTTCAGACCATGTCAAAGCACCACCACCCAACCACCTCCACAAATGACACACTCAAGGAATGGATTTAGAGGGTACCAGAGCACTGCTTAAGTAAGTCTTGCTCTGTGTGGTGGGCCCCTGCACAGCTGATCATCCAAGGTAGTCAGAGGTTGGTGGTTAGTGGTCACAGCCAGTCCTTGCAGCTGATCAGCATGAGTAAAACCCTCCTGTTTACATGCCAACAGCAATCAAGACTCAATTACGGCAGAAGGGTGTAAAGTCCACATGAGGGGTGCAACTCAAGGGCCCAGCTGGGTGATCAAGGAGACTAGGTCACCCTAGGAAGCCCAGGAGACATAGCACCTCTACCTAATACATAGAAACAAACACAGGGAGGCAGCCAAAATGAGGAGACAAAGAAACATGTCCCAAATGAAAGAACAAAATGAAACTCCAGGAAAAGCACTAAATGAAATGGAGATAAGCAATCTAACAGATGCAGACTTCAAAACACTGCTTATAAGGATGCTCAGTGAACTTAGTGAAGGCTTCAAGAGCATAATAAAGGACCAGTCAGAAATGAAGAATGCACTAACTGAAATAAAGATTAATTTACAGGGAATCAATAGTACAGTAGGTAAAGCCGAGAAGCAAACCATCGATTTGGAATGTAAGGAAGCAAAAAACACCCAATCAGAACAGCAAAAAGAACAAAGAATAATAAAAAATGAAGATGGTATAAGGAGCCTGTAGGACAACTTCAAGCGTACCAACATTCGTATCATAGGGGTGCCAGAAGGAGAAGAGAGAGGGCAAGAAACTGAAAACCTATTTGAAAAATAATGACAGAGAAATTCCCTAACTTGGTGAAGGAAACAGACATACAAGTCCAGGAAGCACAGAGAGTCCCAAACAAGATGAACCCAAAGAGGTCCACACAAAGACACATCATCATCAAAATGCAAAAGGTTAAAGACAAAGAGAGAATCTTAAACGCAGCAAGAGAAAAGCAGTTTGTTACCTACAATGGAGCTCCCATTAGGCTGTCAGGCAATTTCTCAAAAGAAACTTTGCAGGCCAGGAGGGAGTGGCAAGAAATATTTAAAGTGATGAAAAGCAATGACCTGCAACCAAGATTACTCTACCCTGCAAAGCTATCATTTAGAATTGATGGCCATATAAAGTTTCCCAGACAAGAAAAAGCTAAAGGAGTTCATCACCACCAAACCAGTATTATATGAAATGTTGACAGGTCTTCTTGAAGAAGATAAAAAATATGAACAATAAAATGGCAATAAATACATATCTATCAACAATTGAATCTACAAACAAAATGAGCAAGCAGAAGAGAAACAGATTCATAGATACAGAGAACTTTTTGTTGGTTGCCAGATGGGAGGGGAGTTGGGTGAAAAAGATGAAGGGATTAGAAAGTACAAATTGGTTGTTAGACTGAGGAACCTCAAAGGGAAGGAGGGGGTTGGGGCGGGAAGAGAGAAACCAAAGAACTTATATGCGTATATGAATAACCAGTGAATATAGACAATAGTGTGGGAAAAGCAGGAGGGGGGTAGGATTGGAGAGGAGAGGGTCAAGGGGGGAAAAAAGAGGGACATCTTTAATATGTTCAACAGTAAAGATAAGTTAAAAACAACAACAACAACAAAACAAAGAAGCCATGATGAACCTGGTTGGAGGGGTGGAGAGTAGAATGGTCAGGCCCCACACCCATGGGTGTGGCAGTCAAGAACTGGGAGGGATATTTTGGCTACCTAGGGGTAAGGAGTCCAACTTACAGACCTTTTTATCTCTAAGAAGCATCCTTCTAAGATGTTCTGTGGGAGTCCCCTCAGTACGACTCCTTATGATTGGGGTGGTTAGAAGCCTTATTAAAATTGTATGGACAGCCTGATCTCTCTTATTCCATGTTACATTCCTTCCAACCTAAATTTCTGCTAAGTTTTTTTTGGAGGGAACCCTTTATAACTGATTGGATGGCCCAGTATCATTTTGGTCTACTGCTTTTTAAATTAAATTTATAATTTTAAAAATAGTTTTTTAATACCACAAACAGTGTGGGTCTCCTGATATTTGTCAGTGGTATATAGTTCACTGGTTTTGAGCCATGTCTATTATTTAATGACACTGTATCAGAAGAATTTCAGCCCTATTCACCTTTCCTGGGCAGTACAGCCTAGGTTCAAAACAACTTTTCTTGGCGGCCTTTCATTCTACATTTTCTCCCTTTACTCTCACCCAGCCTTCTGTTGGTAAGGAAAATTTTAATATCGACTCCATCAGCTCATATTTTCATTTCCTCTGCTGGAATAGGAGAAAGCCTAATATATTCCCAAGCTTAACAAGCTGAGCTTTCTTCAATTATGTGCTTTTTTAACTCCACACCACTGTAGTTCGGTCCTAACTTTCTAAGCGCCGGAGGAAGATGCTTACCATCCAGGAGAAGGTGAAAGTCTTGGATATGATCAAAGATGGCAAGAGAATCATGGAGGTTGCCCGCCATTACGACTTGAATGAGTCTAACATTCGCTCCATCTGCAAAGATGAAAAGAACATCCATGCAATGGCCACTGTCTCTTTCAACAAGGAAGCAAAGCGCGTTGTGACAAGTCGTAATAAGTTCATAGTGAAAATGGAGTCTGCCCTAGCCGTTTGGATCAGTGACAGCCGCAAGAAAAACATTCCATTGGATTCGCTGGTCATCCGGGAGAAGGCGAGGCAGCTCTATCAGCGCTTTATGGCGGACGAACCTGAACCAGGACCCTCTTCTGCAACGTTCATGGATTTCACGGCAAGCAAGGGTTGGTTCAAGAAGTTCCAGAAGAGGTATCATCTGAAGAGTGTCTGACCAGCCTGCAGCAGAGGACTATGTGAACAACACGTTCCAGAAGATCCTTGAGGAGGGCGAGTACCATCCAGAACAGGTGTTCAATATGGACGAAACAGGACTGTTCTGGAAAAGAATGCCTTCCCGGACATTCATTTTCAAGGTCTGTGGCTTCAAGGCATATAAGGATTGTGACTATCGTTATGTGTGGAAATGCTGAGGGATTTTTGCTCACACCTGCCCTTATCTACAAGGCCAAGAACCCTAGGGCCCTGAAGAATAAAAACAAGAACCTGCTGCCAGTGCATTGGATGCACAACGACAAGGGCTGGATCACGTAGCAGCTGTCATTGGACTGGTTCCACGAGTGCTTCATCCCCCAAGTCAAGCTGTATCTTGTGGAGAAGGGACTCGAGTTTAATGTCCTTCTCCTCATGGACAATGCTGGAGGTCATGTGCAAGACCTATCCTACGACAGTGTGTGGATCGAGTCCCTTCCTCCCAACACCACTTCACTGATCCAGCCCATGGATCAAAGCATTATTCGTGCGTTCAAGGCCCTCTACACGCACAACACCCTGCAGACCTTGAGGAGAACTTCTTGCTGAAGGAGTACTGGTGGCAGTATACCATCGCGACCTGTCTGAAGAACATCCAGGCTGTGTTGAAGGACATAAAGACGGAGACTGTGAAGGCCAGCTGGAAGATGTTGTGGCCTGAAATTGTCCACAACTACCGAGGATTCACCCCAGAGGATATAAGCAACTCGGCAGTGGATAAGGCAGTTAGGTTAGCCCAGATGCTGGGAGGAGAAGGTTTCGCGGATATGACCTGCGATGACGTGGATGGGCTGCTGGAGACACATTCAGATCCCTTAACTGACGAGTCTCTGGTGGAGACGACTAAGTCTGCGAGTGAGGAGGAGGAAGAGCAGCCAGAGGTTCCTGGGGGTCAGGAGGAGGAAGTTGGCCTTACACTTGAGTGTCTCTCCCAAGCCGTGAGAACTATTAGGTAGTACAGGACATGATTGGCAAATGGGACCTACAAATGATGTGTGCATTGTGGTTCTGGAATGCACTTGATGGAACGATAGAACCCTACAAAAGCCTCCTCACGCATATGAAAAGACAGCGCCAGCAACTGCCTATCACGATGTTCTTCAGCGGCACATCCAGACACCCACTGCCTACTCCTAGTACTCCTTCAGCGGAAGAAGACGACGCACCTGCTGAGGATACTGCACCACCTGAAGACTCTCCTACTGAGGTCGTGCCTTTAGAGGAGCAGTAACCTTGCTCTTCTTTGCTGTGCAGTACATCTCTTCATCTTCATTGCTTCATCATTGAATAAGTTGCACTATTTTCATAGGTTAGTGGTTGTGTGTAAGAACTGTGTGTGTGTGTAATTAAATGTACAATAATAATAATATGATATTTGTAACATCTGTCTTATTTTCTCTAATATATTGGGTAATTCGAGTGTAATGGTGACTAAAGGGTGTTATTTCATGTCTAGAGGGCTCTAATAATGTTAACAAATGTATATAGAAGGTCATAAACAGGTTTTCTATGCTCTGTGAAAATATTCAATTTATAAATAAAGAATCCTACTTCATGGAAATTCATTTATCGCGGTAGTCTGGAACTGATTAACCGCGATAAACGAGGGCCGACTGCACATGTCATCTTATTACATCCATCTAATTTCTCTATGGGAGTCCCACAACATGGGCAGCTCTTTGAGTTCTTTTCTAGCTACTCCTTACTTTCTAATTCTTCCAGTGCCTTCTGAATTACCCTCTTACCATACTTCTGTTCCAAAAATCTTTTACTGGCCTCAAATGCTTGCAGGTACTCTTTTTGTAAGTCTAATAATTTCTCTGCAGTGAGCTTACATGGAGAGATGCCATGGTAGGTCAATCTGCAAAGGTGCAGAAGTCAAAATCGCAGCTGGAGCAGATGCTCATGGTACAGCCAGGTTCCTACATCACAGGCATCTGGCAGCATGGGCTGGGGCAGTATACCATATCTGCCATCAGGTCCCAGGTAGATTGGAGAAGCCAATCATAAGGGGCAAATAACTCTGCTTCTACTAGCTCTCTGACCTGACCAGGAGTGGCCACCGAAGGGCACTTGGGTTCTGGGCAGTTGAGGCACTGAACTTGGCCATCTTTGATCTGGATTTCAAAGTAGTCCTTCAGACAGGCTTTGCAGTACACATGCCGGCACTCCAAGTAGTACATGCATTCACTATCCAGCTTCTCACAGAAACAGATATTGCCAGGAACAATGTACTATTGAAGCATTTTATCTGCTGAATTGATCAAAGTTCAAGATTTCCTGGATCAGGCTTGACAATGATTCCACATCCTGCACGGCTTTCTCATCCACAACTTCCTTTTGGTCTACATTAGATCCAGCAGCTCCTCCAAAATCTAGCTCTGTGTTGGCAGAGGCTTAAGCCGTCCTTCTCTGCACTTTTTCTGAGAACCAATCTTGAGCTCAAAAGGAGAGACAATATTCAGGTACTCTAGGGTCTGTTCCTTAGGAAACTGCATCCAGGCAAACAGGACCACATTGCCACAGTGTTCTTCCCACAAGTTGTCTAAGTGCTTGCAGAGAACAGACAGCTGAGTTGGTGACAGCCATTTGTCACTAATGTGAATGAAGGTGGAGAGGATGGATAAATAATCTGGTGGTAGTTCAAAGCTCAGCACAAGTGGAGGCAGAAAGCAAAAGGTGTATTCAAAGCCACTATTCTGGAGACACTCTTTGAATTGCTGCTCACAAATATCTTGAAATTCTGTGGCAAGTCCAAATAGATCCTGGTTTCTCTGCTTGGACATACTCTGCTTTTCTAAATTTATCTCAATAATAAATACTTGCCAGGGCCAGCAGTTCATCCTCCTGAGCTTCTCTGTCTTCTGATGACATTTAATTTTCTGAGGAGCTTCCGGTGGCTCCACCGTGCAGGGCCTGAAGGTTCTGCCCTCTTCCCCAACCCTGAAGCCCCTCAGAGGCTCTCGCCCAACTGGTCTGGAAATGGCCGGCTCAACCTGTGCAACCTGTAATTGAGTCTTGACTGCTGTTTGCACCTCAATGGGAGAGATTTCCTCAGGCTGATCAGCTGCAAGGACTGGATGTGCCCACTGACCACTGACCTCTGACCACCTGGGAGGATCAGCTGTGCGGGGGCTCACCACACAGAGCAAGGCTTCCTTCAGCAGTGCTCTGGTACCCACTGAGTCCATTCCTTGAGTGTGTCGCTTGTGAAGGAGGTTGGGTCATGGTGCTTCGATGTTGTCTGAAGCTGTCCATTGGGTGTGTTGGCTCTGGGGCCACTGGGGAGGTGCATGCCAAGGTTAGACACTGCCTGTGTTCTACCCAGGGCCATGAGGCATAAACTACAAAGGGACCTGCAGAGGGCTGCTTCTTGTGTTGGGCTTGGAGGTGCCCAGGTGAGGCCAAGCTGCGAACCAAGGCCGGCTGCTGCTAGTGCCTGGCCTGGGGCCACTTAGTGAGAGGTATAGGGCTTGCTGAGGCCAGATGCTGCCTATTGAAGAGATTTTAGGAAAATCTGAAGCATGAGCCAAGACAGGCCATTCCTATGGCAAAGCCACTGGAAACAGCTGAAAGTTGGGTCTGAAAGTTGGGTGGGGCAGGGCCTCAGGGAATCACCAAGGTGGGACAAACAGAGTGAGCCAGGTTGCTGGAGTCCCAGATATGGCAGCCATCCGCTGGTCCATACACAAAGAAACAATGGCCTCTGCCAGCATGTCTGTCAGGGAGAAAGCAGCCCCTGTAGCTCTGGCCCAGATGTCATACAACACAGTTCTTTCCCATATGTCTCTGGTGCTTTTCAAGCTGCCTCCCCTTTGCTGGAGCCCAGAAGGAGCAAATCCAAGTTAAGTCCATGTGTGGGTCCTTGAAGAGGAGCTGCCTGGGAGTCCAGCAGCCTCAGCCTCCCTCGGCCTCAATTCCTGCTGGTTTTTACAGCCAGAAGTTATGGGGATTCTCTTTCTGGCACTGGAACCCTGAGCTGGGGGGCCTGGTGTGGGACGGAGACCCCTCACTCCTCAGGGGGAACTTCACAGCTGAGGTGTCCCTCCTGATTTTTATCTGCCACACGTGGGTGTGGGACCAGCCCATTCTGGGCCTCTGCCCCTCCTACCAGTCTAGATGTGGCCTCTTTAATTTTGTAGTTGTAGTACTTTCATTCAGCTTGATTTCAGGTGGTTCTGAATGACGGTTGTTTTGTGTTTAGTTGTAATTTTGATGTGGTTGTGGGAGGAGGCGAATACTGCATTTTATGCTGCCATCTTCCCAATGGCATTTTTTAAAGAAGTAGAACAAAAAAAAAATCATCAAATTTGTATAGAATCATGACATCTCCAAATACCCAGAGAAATTCTGAGAAAACAGAACAAAGCCGAGGTATCACACTCCCTGACTTCAAATCATACCACAAAGATACAACCATCAAAACAGTATGAAACTGGCAGAAAAAGAGACACACATACCAATGGATCAGAACTGAGAACCCAGAAATAAAGCCACATGTTTATGGTAAACTAATTTTCAATGAAGGAGCCAAAAACATACAATGGAGAAAGAAAAGCCTCTTCAGTAAGTGGTGCTGAGAAAATTGGAAAGCCACATGCAAATGAATAAAACTAGACTGCTACCTGACACAATACACAAAAATGAACTCAGATGTATTGAAGACTGGAATATAAGACCTGAAACAATAAAATACATAGAAGAAAACATAGATACTAAACTTATAAACCTTGATCTCAAAGGAGTTTTTTGAACTTGAGCCCAAAGGCATAGGAAGTGAAGGCACGAATAAATGAATGGGACTTTATCAAACTAAAGAACTTCTGCATAGCAAAAGAAACCATCAATAAAACAAAAAGACAACCAACTGAATGGGAGAAGATATTTTCAAATGATACCTCTAATAAGGGGCTAATATCCAAAATATATAAAGGACGCATTCAACCCAGCAATACCCCCACTCCAAACATTTCAACTAAAAACTGGCAGGGGAACTGAACACACTTTCCCCAAGAAAGCATGCAGATGGCTAACCGATATATGGAAAGTTAACTTCACTAGCTATAAGCAAAATGTAAATCAAAAGCACACCTGTTAGAATGACTATTATCAGTAAGACAGGAAATAAGTGTTGGTCCTGGCCAGTTTGGCTCAGCGGTTAGAGCATCGGCCCGTGGACCAGAGAGTTCCGGGTTCGGTTCCTGCTAAGAGCATGTACCTCAGTTGCGGTTTGTTCCCGGCCCCACCGGGTTGTATGGGTGGCAACCACTTGATGTGTCTCTCTGACATCGATGTTTCTCTCTCTCCCTCCCTTTCTCCCTCCCACTCTATCTGAAGATAAATGCAAAAAAAAAAAAAGAAAAAAAAAAAAAAAGAAATAAGTGTTGGAGAGGATGTGGAGCAAAAGGAACTCTTTACGCTATTAGTAGGAATGTAAATTGGTACAGCCACTATGGAAAACAGTATAGAGGTTCCTCGACAATTAAGAATAGAACTACCATATGACCTAGCATTAGCTCTTCTTGGTATCTAGCTAAAAAAATTGAAAATATTTATTCATAAAGATATATGTAACCCTATGTTCACTGCAGCATTATTCATAGTGGCCAAGACATGTAAACAACCTAAGTGTCCTTCAACAGATAAAGAAGATGTGGTCCATGTATACAATGGAATACTACTCAGCCATAAAAAATGATAAAATATTGCCATTTGAGACAACCTGGATGGATTCTGAGAATATGCTAAGTGAAATAAGTTAGATGGAAATGAAAAGACCAATATGATTTCACTCATATGTGGTATATAAAACAGAAAACAACATATAAACAAAGAAAACAATCCAACTCATAGACACAGCAATGGCATGGTGGTTACCAGAGGGGAAGGTGGGTGAGGGGGAGGATGAAGAGGGTAAAGGTGGTAAAATAAATGGTTACGAAAGGAGACTAGACTTTAGGTGGTAAGCACACAATGTAATATAGAAAGAATGTATTATAGAATTGTACACCCAAAACATATGCTATTATTAACCAATGTTACCCCAATAAATTTAATTTTTAAAAAGTATATAATTCTAGGTTCTGGAAAAATACTTTAGTATGGCAAATGGACATCAAAGATTTAAAATTTCCTTAATATGGCTGACTAGGTATCTGGATAATCCTTGTGGCTGGAAACTAACAATTATATATGTATATATAAAATCTTTGAAGATCTCACAAAATACTAAGAATTTTTATAATCTAAAACCTAAGCAAAGGCAGAAACCTAGCCACACAGAGCCTGGAACTTCAGGAAACAGATATTAACTCCCAAGTTCATATAAGGTGGGACATCTAATAGAATCTCCTCTCCCTCCCCCCAAACCTGCGATTTCTGTTAAGGACTAGATCCTCAGTTTAAGGCACTGAGAAGAACATCTACCACATATCTCCTATCCACAGGGGCCGAAGAGAATGGTGTTCTCTAGGTGCTGAGCACCTCATGGGGATAGACTTTGTAACCATGAGCTGGCTCTCACTGGGATTTATAGCCCAAATTTATATTACTTGGGTAATCTAAAAAAGCTCCAAGCCCTGACTTCTGTTTCAAGTAGTACTATGCTAGTACTGTCAAAGTCACCAGGTGTCTGGAAGGAAGTGCATTCATCAAGGGCCTGAAACAGTTGAATAATTTTCTAAAGAAAGATCAGCTCCCATAATAACAGTAATAAAATAAAATAAAAAATCACTAGGCACACGAGTGAGAACTCACAGAAAAAACAAATAGGAGAAAGAGACCCACAAAAAATTAAATATTAGAATTGTAATACAAAGATTATAAAACTATTTTTAGTATGTTTAAAGAAGTAAAAGGCCAATGTGAAAATACAGGAATTTATACCTATAAATATTTACCAAAAAGATTTGAAAAAGTACCAAGTAAACTTCTAGTACCTAAAATTTTTTGAATTAAAATATAAAACTCTGGATAGGTCAAATAGCCGATCAGATACAGTTGTAAATAGAATTAGTAATAGAGACAATAGGAAATAAAAGCAATGTATAATGAGGCCCAAGGAGACAAAGGCCACACCAGCCAGGGTAAAGGTATAAAAAATATGAGAGAGGTTATAAGATTGGGATATAGAGTGAGAAAGTCTAACACATATGTAATCAGTGCCTTGGGATAAGGCAGAAATAGGACATAGTAACTGTATAAAGAGATGATAACTGAGGTTTTCCTACAACTGAAAAAGGCATCAATTCCCTCCCTATTCAACAGGCCCAACAAATCTCAAGAAGGGTGACTAAAGACATTCACACCTAGACATGTAATCGTGAAAATGGAAAACACTAAAGACAAAGTTCTTTTAAAAATCTAGAGAAAGTAAAAGAAGACATTTTCAAAGGAGCAACAATTAGACCAACAGTTGACAGTAAGAGTGGAAGTTAGAAGACACTAAAATGATATCATCAACATACTAGAAGAAGATAATTGTGAACTCAGAGTTACCTAGCAAAACTATGTTTGAGGAAACAAACAAAAACTAAGAGTTTTCCCACAGATAGTCTCTGACTAAAGCAAAGTCTACAGGATGAACTTCAGGATAAAATAAAATGATTCCCAAAAGAAAATATGAGAAATAAGAACACAAAAAAAGCACAAATAAAAATTATATATATATAATAATGATGTCCTAAAGTGTTAAAAAAGACAATTAAAATACATAATTAGTCTAATAATCAAGACAAAGGAATAAAGTGTTATAGTATTTCAAGTTCTTCATATTTTTCAGAAAAAGAGTTAAGCTAATAGTAAATATTGCAATCTCTATAGTAACCACTAAAAGAACAGAAACAGAGTATATAACTTGAAAACTATTAGAAGGGAAAACTGGAATTAGAAAAAAGTCATAAAGCAAGAAAGAAAGTAGAGAAAAAGAAGCAAGTTAAACTGGAGATGCCTATTAGATACAAACATGGAAATAATTAAGCAGTTGAATAAATAGGTTTGAAGTTCAGGGAATAAGTCCCATGGAGAGATATAAATTTGGGAGTCATCAGTATAAAGGTGGGATTTAAAGCCATGAGATTAGATGAGATCACTATGGAAGTGAGTGCAGAAAGAAGTCTAAAGATAAAGCTCTGGGGCATTCCAACACTTATAAGTAAGGAGATAAGGAAGAACGATGAATATTGATTTTAAAAGATACAATGGAGCTATGAACTTGGTTATAATAAAAGTACTTAAAAATTAAGTATGAAATATTTATCAAAATTGATCAAGTATAAGGTCACAAACAGAAAATCTTGATATATTCTAAGGCACAGAAATATTCTAAGATCATCTATGCCACATCCTGACTATATAGCAGTGATTTTCAACCTTTTTCATCTCATGGCACACACAAACTAATTACTAAAATTCTGTGGTCCACCAAAAAATATATTGTTTGCCTATCTGATCCCCAAAAAGGTGTAATTCACAGCAGATGGCTATTGCTGTGTTGGCTATTGTTATTTTTTAAATTTGACAATCTAAGGGAAAAGAGGTCAGTGCCCCTGACTAAATAGTCAGGTATTATATGTTTTAAAAAGCCTTGTAGCACACTGTTTGAAAATTGCTGCTAATATAGCAATGAAAAAGGTATTCTCAACAAAAGAGCCAAAAACAACAGAATGAACCCTTTTGGAATTCTATAAAACTCTCCAAAATAACTCAGAGAAAATAAAAATGCAGAATTAGACTATTTGGAGAAAAAGATAAAGAGAACACTACAAAAATTATAGGTATAGCCAAAATAGTACTGAGAGGGAAAATTATGGTCTCAAATGGGTAATTAGAATAATGAGATAAAAATTCAACTGAACCCCTGGCCAGTTTGGCTCCGCAGTTAGAGCATCGGTCCATGACCAAAGAGTGGCAGGTTCAATTCCAGTCAAGAGCACAATACCTTGGTTGTGGTTCAGTCCCTGGCCCTGGTAGGGGTCATGAGGGAGGCAGCCAAACGATGTGCCTCTCTTGCATTGATGTTTCTCTCTCTCTCTCTTTCTCTCTCACTCTCTCCCTCCCTCCTACTCTGTCTGAAAATAAATGGAAAAGTATCCTCGGGTGAGGATTAAAAAAAAAATTCAACTGAAAAAAGCTGGAGATTTTTAAAAAAAGGAATAAATAAGGACAAAGGTAGAAATTAACAAAAAATTAAAAACAACAAATAATGGCTTGTTAAATGAAGTCTTGAGATGATTTTTTGCCAAGAATGACAAAATGGGCAAACCCAGACTTATAATAAATTACCATTAAGAATGATAAGGAGATGTAATTACAAATTAAGAGGATGTTAAATATTATAAAATAAGAAGCAATGTCAACATTTAAGAATAATAAATTACAAGCGTTCTCCATTATTTCCTAACTTGTAACAGAAGAATGAATAATAGCAGTTCTATAAATACTTCTCAAACCTTCATCAGCTGTTTCAAAATACCCAAACATAGGTGGAAATAAAGAAAAAAATCTTAATTCTTAAACAAAAGATTTGTTTAATGATGGTTTATGTCAGAGTTTTGTCACTGTAAAGCTGAATCTCTTTGTCTACCATTTAGAAGTCTCCTAATCTCTGGGTAGAGGTTAGGATTAAATACTTATTACATGCCAAGTATCAAAGTGTTTTACATATATTAATTGATTTAATCCTCATAACAACCCTGTAATTATCCCCATTTTATAATAACAAAATGATGAAACTATTATGCCCCTTTTTATTTAAAAGAAATTTTTCCATATTAAAGATTATAGACAGTTGGATGATGGTTTTGTAACTGTGTCTTGAGCTTCAGCTTATCTAGCAGAGTTGATAACAAAGAAAGTGCTTTTTAAAAGTATCAAGGAAAAACAAACAGGAAGTTCCTTTGATAAAGAGATATACTTTACTGGCATAACATAATTACCAGAAATAAATATGTACTATATTTTTAGGCCCCCTTTTCTTTTCTAGCTGTTTGGTTAACTCCTCATCCTTACTTAATGTTCAGCTCAAGTGTCATTTCTCTTAACTATCCCTTAGCAAATGTGTATTGTTTTGCTTTCCTATTGTGCTGTACATATTGTCACTTCTAGATTGTGGACTTCCAGGGTACAACTAGCAAGGTAGTCATAAAAATATCAGAGTTAGAATTCAGTAATTGTTTACTAAATTTAAAAAACCCCACATCTTGTAAATAAAGATTATGGATCTTCTTTCCACCCATTCACCTAAAATTTCCTGTGACTCAACCCTTATCCCTTCCTTCCTTCTTTTGTTCTCTTCCAAAACTAATGCCTCTTGTCCCATGGTTTTGACCCTATCTTCTATTGTTTCCTTTAAGGTCTTGGTTCTTCAATCATTCCCTTTTAGTAGTTTCAATCTGTACTTCTTCCTTTGTTTTTTCTTCTTGGCATTACAAACTATGTTAATTCCATTCAAGGGAGAACGTGAACCAAAATGGTAGCATAGACAGGTCCTTCTAGATATTGAAACACTGAAAAACCAAGAAGCTGTCTGAACCAACTCTTTCAGAATTTTAGAAAAGAAAGGCTTATAGAAAGCAAGCAAATACTGAATTTAAAAAAAGGCACCTTAAACATGGTAGAATAGCTTTGTAGCATCTTTACTGGTTCTTACCCCACTTCTTGTCTAGCTTGGTGGTAATCTTTAAGATAGCCGACCGTGTTCTCAGCGTGGGACCCTGGTTCCTGGCTCCAGAGGGAGCAGAGCAGACTTAATTTGCAAACAATTGTGCTTATCTATTCTACCCTGTCTGCGGCTACCTATAAAGCGGAGGCAAGGTACTTGTCTTTGTCACAAGACACAAATAGACTGAAAGTGAAAGGATAGAAAAATATATTTCATGTAAATAGCCAGCAAAAGAGAGCTGAATGACTATACTAACATTGGACAAAATAAACTTTAAGTCAAAATCTGTTTGAATAGACAAATAAGGACAGTATATATTTATAAAAGAATCAATTCATCAGGGAGATATAACAGAGCCCAAAATACATGAAACAAACATTAAGTAAATTGAAGGAAGAAACAGACAGGTCTATGATAATAGTTGGAAACTTCAATAGAGATAGACCACATAAATATAACATCAATAAGGAAACAGAGGACATGAACAATACTGTAAAACAACTAACCTAACAGATATCTATTGAACTCCACCTAACAACAACACATACACATTCTTTTCCAGTGCCCATGGAACATTCTCCAAGATAAACTATATGTTAGGCCATAAAACAATTGTCAGTAAATTTTAAAATACTGAAGTCATGCAAAGTGTCTTATCCAATTACAAGGAATGAAACTAGAAATCAGTAACGGAAGGAAAACTAGCAAATTCACAAGAATGTAAAAATTAAACACAGTTTTAAACAACCAATGGATCAAAACAAAAGAAAACACTCACAATGAGGTAATTAGGAAATAGAGATGACTGAAAATGAAAACAAAATATATCAAAACTGCTGGGATGCAGTTAATGCTGTGCTCAGAATGAAATTTATAGCAGTAAATGCCTAATTTAATAAAGAAGAAATATTTGAAATCAATTTAAACTTTATACCAGAAGAAACTAGAAAAAGATGAAACTAAACCAAAGAGTAGCAAAAGAAATCAATAAAAATGAAATAGAAAACAGAAAAACAATGAAAATTAATGAAACAAAATTTGCCTCTTCAAAAGATCAAGAAAATTCCCAGAAGTAGGATTGTTGGCTCAAAAGGCAGTTCCATTTTTAATTTTTTGAGGAAACTTCTTACTGTTTTCCACAGTAGATGGACAAGTCTGCATTCCCACCAACAGTGCACTAGGCTAAGGTTCCCTTTTCTCTACATCCTTGCCAGCATTTGTTTGTTGATTTACTGATGGTAGCCATTCTGGCAGGTATATCCTAACAATCCTGAAACACCAATTCAAAAGAATACATGCACCCCTATGTTCACAGCAGCATTATTTACAATAGCCAAAAATCTGGAAATAGCCCTAATGCCCATCAGTAGATGAGTGGATAAAAAAGCTGTGGTACATTTACACAATGAAATACTACACAGCTGTAAAAAAGAAGGGACTGACTTTTTGGGACAGCATGAATGGACCTGAAGATTATTATGCTAAGTGAAATAATCCAGTCAGAAAAAGACAAATACCATATGATCTCATTTAAATGTGGAATCTAATGAACAAAATAAGCTGATGAACAAAACAGAAACAGAGACATGGATACATAGAACAGACTGACAGCTGTCAGAAGGGAGATGAAGGGAGGACTGGATGAAAGAAGGTGAAGGGATTAGCCAAAGAATATATATACATAGCCCACAGACATAGGCAACAGTGTGGTGTTGGCCAGAGGGAAGGGGTGGTGAGAGCTGAGCAGAGGTGGGAAAAGAGGGGGAAATGGGGACATCTGTACGAGTATAAACAATAAAAATAAAGTTAAAAAAATAAACAAAATGGCAAAAATTTTAGCTAGGCTGACACACACACATAAAAAAGAGAAAAGATGCAAATAACTACAATAAAAAATGAAAGTGCGGATGTTACCCAACTTTTCAGAAATAAAAACAATTTTTTAGAGATTACTAAGAACAACTGTATGCAAACAAATTAGGTAAGTTAGATGAAATGGATAAAGTCCTGGAAATAAGTTTCCAAAATGGACCATAAAAACAAAATTTGAACAGATATAAAGAAACTGAATCAGTTAAAAATAACAAAAACAAAAACTCCTGACTACAAAAGTTCATAACAAGATGACTTCATTGGTGAATTCTAACATTTAAAGAATTATCACCAGTCCTTCTTAAACTCTTCCAAAAAATTGAAGAGGGAACATTTCCTAATGTTACCATAGACAGTCAGTGGGAACACTGTGGAATCTTCCCCATTGGCCAAGATGGTGCAGGTGGGAGGTTCTTACACTGAATGTGCTGAAAGCTAGAAAGATGAATAGATAGGACCTTAGTGAGCCAAAAGCTAGAAAGATGAATGGATAGAAAAATATGTCCTCCCCTCCCTATCCCTATAAGAACCGACTGTCGGGCTTGAGCAGGAAAGGGGAGGGTCTTTGAGATTGGAATCCTCCATTCTCCCAGGTCGCAGCACCTGAATAAACCTTTTTCCTTTTGTACTGCCACCTGTCTCACGAATTTGGCTTTCCTGTGGCAGGCAGCCAAAGCTGAGTTTTTCAGTTACACTAACAGATTCTATGAGGCCCATATTACCTTGATTCTAAAGTCAGACAAAGACACCATAGAAAACAACAACCAATATACATTTTGAATACTGATGGTGAAATCTTCAATGAAATACTAGCATACTAATTCCAAAAGTGCATTAAAACAATTATGCACCATGATGAAGTGGGGTTTATGCCAAGAATGCAAGGGTTGTTCTACATAAGAAAAGAACTCAATGTAATACACCACACTAATAAAATTAAGGGGGAAAGAAACCACATGATCATCTCAATTGATGCAGAAAAAGCATTCCACAAATTCAACCATCTTTCATGTTAAAACCATTTAAACATAGAAGGAATATAATAAAGGTCATATATGAAAAATACCACAGCTAGCATCACACTCTATGGTAAAAGTCCAAAAGCTTTCCTCCTGATATCAAAAAGAAGATAAGGACGCCCACTTTAGCCACTTCTATTCAACCTAGTAGTGGAAGTTCTAGGCTGTGCAATTAGATAAGAAAAAACAAAAAACAAACAACAAAAAACCCATCCAAATAACAAAGGAAAAAGTAAAATTCTCTCTGTTTGCAGGTGACATAACCTTACAAGAAAAACCATAAAGATCCCTCAAAAGGCTGTTAGAACTAATAAATGAATTCAGCAATGTTGAAGTATAGAAAATGGATGCACACACTCAGTTGCATTTGTATACACTAATAATTAACAATATGAAAAGGAAAGTATGAAAATAATTCTTTCTACACTAACATGAAAAAGAATAAAATTCTTAAGAATTAACAATCAAAAACGTGAAAGATTTGTACAATGAAAACTACAAAACTTTATTGGAAGAAATTAGAGAAGATGTAAATAAATGGAAAGACATCCTATGTTTGTGGAAAAGAATACTTAATATTTTCCCTGGCTGGTGTTGCTCAGTGGTTAGAGCATCGGCTAGCACACTGAAGGGTCACAAATTCGATTCCTGGTCAAGGGCACATACCTGGGTTACAGGTTCAATCCCTGGCCCCTGGTTGGGGTATGTGAAGGAAGCAACCAATCGATATGTGTCTCTCACATCGTCAATGTTTCTCTCTCTCTCTCTCTCCCCCACTTCCACTCTCTCTAAAAACCAATGGAAAAATATCCTTGGGTGAAGATTAAAAAAAAAAAAAAGACTTAATATTCTTATATGTGAATAATGTGAATATTACCCAAAGCTATCTACAGATTTAATGAAATCTTCATCAAAATCCTGATGACATTTTATGCAAACAGAAAAAGCCATGTTAAAATTCATATGAAAATTCATGGGAACCCAAATAACAAAAACAATCTTGAAAAAGAAGAAGCTGTAGGAGTCACCCTTCTTGATTTCAAAATTTACTACAAAGCTAAACTAATCAAAACAGTGTGGTACTGGCATAAAGATATATATAAAATACACACACACACACACACACACACCTTGACTTGGACAATGGATTCATAGGTATGGTACCAAAAGCCACAAATGCAAAAATAGAAAAATTAGATTTCATCAAAATTAAAAAATGTGCATTAAAGAACATTTTTAAGAAAGTGGAAAAAAACCCCTAGAGAATGAGAGAAAATACTTGTGAATCATTTATGTGGTAAGGGTCTAGCATCCAAAATATATAGTGAAATTAATAACAAAATGACAAATAACCCAATTCAAAAGGGCATTTCTCCAAAGAAGATACCCAAGTGGCCAAAAATATATGAAAAGATGCATATTATTAATTATGGGGGAAATGCAAATCAAAACCACAATGAGATACCATTGCATACCTTAGGATGGCTACAACAACAATGGAAAATAACAAGTGTTGGTGAGGATATGTGAAAATGGTTCAGTTGTGTGGAAAACAGATGGGGGGGGGTTGTCAAAAAACTAAACATAGAATTATCATATGTCCTTGTGATCCACTTAGGTAAATACTCAAAGGAACTTAAAACAGGTTCTCAACAAATGCATGTACATAGATGTTCATTACAGCACCATTCACAGTATCCCAGAAGAATCAGACCAAATGTCTAGCAATTGAAGAATGGATAAACAAATTTTTGTATATACATAGAATGGAACATTATTCAGCCATAAAAAGGATTGCTACATGCTAAAATGTGGCATAAATATAATGTTTCAATGTGGGTAAACATTAAAACATGCTAAGTGAAAGAAGCCAGAAACAAGAGGTCACATATTGTGTAACCACATTGAAAAGAAATATCCAGCCCTGGCCAGTTTGCCTCAGTGGTTAGAGTGTCTGCCTAGAGATGGAAGGGTCGTGAGTTCAATTCCCAGTCAAGGGCACATACCTGGGTTACAGGTTTGATACCCAGCCCCCATCAGGGTCGTGTGGGAGGCAAGCCATCGATGTGTTTCTTTCATATTGATGTTTCTCTCTCTCTCTCTCTCTCTACCCCCCTCCCTCCCTCCCTTCTACTCTATCTAAGAATCAATGGAAAAATATCCTCAGGTGAAGATTAATGACAACAAAAGAAATATAGGTTAAATCCACAAAGACAGAATGAAGACTGGTGGTTGCTGGGGCTGGTAGGAACAGGGATGAGGAATGGGGAGCAACTGCTTAAAAGGTACAGAATTTCACCCTGGCTGGTTTGGCTCAGTGGTTATAGCATCGGCCTGTGGACCAAAGAGTTGTGGGTTCGATTCTGGTCAAGGGCATGTACCTCAGTTGTGGTTTGGTCCTCGGCCCTGCTCGGGGTTGTGCGGGAGGAAACCAATTGATGTGTCTCTCTCACATCATTGTTTCTCTCTCCCTCTCTCCCTCCTGCTCTATCTGAAGATAAATGGAAAAATATCCTCGGGTGAGGATTGATTGATTGATTTATCCTCACCCGAGGAGAGTTTTGCATTTATCTTCAGATAGAGAGGGAGGAAGAGAGAGAGAAACATCAATGTGAGAGAGACACAGCAATTGGTTGCCTCCCGCATGACCCTGACCAGGGCCGGGGACCGAACTGCAACCGAGGAATGTGCCCTTGACTAGAATTGAACCTGTGACTCTTTGGTCTGTGGGCCGACACTCTAACCGTTGAGCCAAACCGACCAGGGCAATGTTCACTTTAAAAAAAAAAAATGTTTTTATTGATTTTTTAGAGAGAGATAGATAGAAACATTGATGTGAGAAAGAAACATCTATCAGCTGCCTCCTGCACGCCCCCTACTGGGGATTGAGCCCGCAACCCAGGCATGTGCCCTGACCGGGAGTTGAACTGGGACCTCTCAGTCCATAGAATGATGCTCAATCCACTGAGCCACACTGGCCAGGCTGAACTATTCACTTTAAAGGTTAATTTTACGTTATATGAATTTCACCTCAATTTTTAAAAATTGCTTTTAAAACAATTGGGATAACAGTAGAAGAGCTAAAATTAAAAAAAGACATATAATACCAGTGTCAGTAGAGATATGGAACAACAGGAACTTTCAAACTGGTGACAGATGTGTAAATTGATTATAATTACTTGGGAAAACTGGCAACATCTATTAGAACTGAACCATGTGCATATGCTAGCAGCATGATTCCTAGTATGTGCTCAATAAATATTTACTGATTGAACTAATGAAATACCCACTATTTTTTTAGACACTATGCTAAGATATTGGGATGTAAAATTGAAAAGACATGGTTCTCTCTTCTAATAAATAGACATATAAATAATTATAATACAATATATTTATATTGTAGGGGGTGGATAGTGTATTGGTTTTAGAGTCAGATAGACCATTTGGGTCCTGGCTCCACAATTTACTATTAATAATTAACTATAACTAAGGCAAGTATCATTTCTAAAATTTCTTTCTTTTCTACTCTCACTCCACAGTTTGAATCAGTGTATTGCTGCTAGAGTCATCTTTATAAAACAGAGACCACCAACACTCCACTCCTTTCAGCTCAAAATCCAAAGATTCCTCATGACATGTAATATAAAAATCTAAATTTCTCAGCCTGACATTAAAACACTTCTACATTTTGTTACCTACCTGTCTTTCATGTTATACTACCATCATGTTCTAGACACAAGGCCTACCATCTTACCTTGAACCTGCTATTGAAATGTCTTACTTTGTGTCTTTGCTCAACATGTCTTTCAAGAATCCTCTCTTATACTTTGAGTATGTTTGGGTCATGAGAAAGTAATTTTTCATGGTATATTTATAAAAGGTCTTCTACATGTAATTTAACTTAACATATAGCTTAAGCATGGGAAAGAATAAACTGATCACATTTACGAGAGTAGTCTGATCTATATGACAAAGTAATAAATTGGCAATCAGGAACACACTTTGGCCTCATGGGCTTTTTACTTAGGTAGAGGAAGTTATTATTTTCTCAATAATAACTGTATTGTTGTACCAGAACATCTCTTCTTAAAACACTGACAGAAAACTACTTTTCTGGTCCAGCAACTTGAATCTAATCCATTATCAAAATAAGTTAGCCCTGTCCCTGTGATTCCTAGTTGAGAATATGGTGAGATACTCCTAGAAACTTTAAAATTATGGAAATAAGATTGTCCTTTGAAAAATAAACACATAAAGGATAAGAGCATGTAATGTGTATTGAGTGATAGAATGAAGTAAATTACTGGGATCAGCTTAATTCAACAACTGAGTTCAATCCAATTAACATTTACCCTATAAATAGACACTACAGTGGATATAGAGATAAAAGGTATGTGAACTCAACCATCAGGTGGTTCATAACAGAATAGAGGAGCGATATGTATAAGTGACCTGGTGATTATAATATAAGAATTATATGTGTCAGTTTTTTCCAAAAATAGTTTTTTATATTATTAATAAGATTGAATGCAAGGGAAGTAATATAAAACACAAAAATCCTATACTACAGAATACAGAACAAACTCTTACATTATAAAAGGAAGATTAGCAACAAATGTAGCTTTTAAAAAATTCTCTCCATAGGCATACCTAGTTATATTTTAAATATTATCAAAATTTTACTTTGGGAAAGCATTTAGTACACTGCGATTCACCTTTTTTATGATGACCTTCCTCTTACAAACAAAAAATCTAATTTGTTTAAGTATCTGTTTTATATAATATCATAATCCTACTAAGACAGAAATGGTTCATTCAGAGATACAGGAAAAAGAAACAGGAAATAGTATTCAGCTAATCAGTAATATGATGTCTGACTAGAACAGGTAGCATATTAGTTGTCAGGAAGTTTAAAGCATTCTCAGATTTCAAAGCAACACTGATGTGATAAGAGTCAAGGCAAAGAGAGCAGGTGGCGTGGTAGCAGTCTTAATTACATAATGCCCAGGCTTAACAAAAGACCCACTTTAAAGACTTAATTATTAATATTATCTTGGCATTCTTTGGATTAATTGTAAACATTTTCCATGGTAGAACGTTTCTATAAAGAAAATAAATTTAAAACTAAAAAGTTAAACATCCATCACAAGAGAAATGATGGCCAAGTTTATCAAGCCATCTATGAAATAGTTTTGAAAGACATTATGAAACTAAAGTTCGTTAGAGAGTATTAGTCAATAAAATAAAACTTGCTGATTAACACCCACCTTAACCATAAATCCATTAAGAAAAATTCTTTCAGAAAATTATCTAATTAAGATTAAACTAATATTTATTGAAGGGCTATGATGTGTCTACCAGTTTGTATTTATTTCATTTAATTCTCATGGTATTCTTTGTCTATTCATATACATCCTTGAGTATATACAAACATATAAATCTCATGTACATATTTTAGTCCACACAAAGGTAGAGCTTATTTTATTCTTTCTCTTAGTTTGTAAAACTCTGAGTCCAGACTGTGATTATTTTTTCTTTTCCCACTCAGAAAAAACTCCTGTAACAATATAGGTTATTAAGAATTTAATACAGCAGGATATGAAAACCTGCTATATTGTTTACTTTTTACAGCTCAAAAGAAATGTGTCCTAATTCAGGAGAATCCAGTGCTTATTGAAGCTAGTAGGATCCATTTGTGCAGGAAGAGAAAGGGTGTGTGTGTGTGGGGGAATCTAAGTGTAAAGGGAAGAGTTGAAGTAAAAAAAGCAAAATAGTTTTGGGGGTGGGGTGAGAGTCCTTTACATTGGGAGAGGCAGACAGGTTTGTGGACGTTTTGGTGCTGGGTGCAGCACAACCGGAGGCAAAGGGCTTTGGAAAGAAGTGATTCCACATTTGTTCTTGGGGCCAAGATTGAGAGTGGCAGCAAGAGGAAGGGCAGCTGCCAGTGTGTCCCTTGCTATGTCAGACCACAGACACCACACTGGCCTGAGCAGGAGGACAAGCAAGTGAGACTCGCTTCAAAAGGAATTAGAGGGTGACTGGGGATAGGAAGATGGCAGCATAGGAAGACCTTTTTTGCACCTCACCTCAGGGCCAGACAGGAAATAAAACTAAATTTGAGAACAATCACGTGGAATTACCAACTGAAGTCCAGCTGAGGAGGAGACTTACAAGAAGGGCAGAAACCACCCGGAGGCTGGTAGGAGGGGCTAGGTCGTGAGGGGGCTGGCCCAGCTTCCAGGCAGGCGCAGGCGAGAGTGAGGAGGGATCTCTCAGCTGCAGAGCGTTTTTCCCTGAGGATCCAGGCCCAGACCCCAGGCGGGGCTCCCCAGGCGGGGCTCCCCAGGCGGCAGCACAGGAGCTGAGAAAAGGGGCCCACATAACATTCAGCTGTGAAAGGTGGTGGGGCCTCTGGCCACTGCCAGGGAGACTGAAGCAAGTCAGAGATAAAGCCACAGTTTTGTTTTGTTTTTTTAAACCCAGAGCACAGGATTTTCATTTGCAGCTACTCACCCAAGGCTTTGGTGGAGGGAGGGTGGTGCAGACTGGGGTTGCCCGAGGAGAGGCTGGGGTGGGAAGCACTGGGGGGAGACCTGCAATCGTCTATCCCCCACACAGAAGAGGCCACTTTTCCTGAGATGCGCAGGCAGGCCCCTCTCTACTTAAAGCAGCGCAGGAAAAAGCAATTATCCCGCCCTAGGGCATACGGATCGTCCCACCTCCAGCAAGACCACATGCCACACCTCACCTTTCAGCCCCTGCAGAGGAGACGGAAGCAGAGGCCAAGCCAATGGTTTGAACAGGCTCAGGGAGCATCAGTGACTGACTTGGGGGTGGGGACATCCATCCCATTGTCCTGGGAACCTGTCTAGTGCTCCCCCTCATAGGAGAGCTGACAGAAACTCCTGGTTTCCAGCTGATCCCACTGAATTACATACAAGGATCTCTGCTCAGCCAAGGATAGGGAAATAGTCTGGGACACTCTCAGAGGTGTAGCTCTAGAACGGGGAAACACGCCAAACACATTCCCTGAAATCTGAATGTAACCTCCCCCTCATAGGAGACTCAAAGATCTTATACTCCCATTTCCACGTAAGCCCTTTCAGAAACAGCCTTTGCAGTGATTAAGATCCACAGCTGGATGGCAGGTGAGGTGGGAGGAAGTGGAGCCCAGAGAACCTGGGGAAGTTTGCTGAGCAATCCCTGGGCCCCCAACTATTAGCAAACCAGCCTTAAGTGCAGCTTGGCCCCTCCTGTGGCCAAGTCCTGTAAAGATCCACAAACTGTGGATCCCTTGAAGCTCACTTAGAACAGGATGTTGACAGCCAAAGGAGGATAGTTTCTGACAGTGGCTAGCACCAAAGTACCTCCTGGGAGGCCCAGAAACAGCAGACCAGTCAGCCTCAGTCAACAGAAGAAAAGGATCCAAAGGGAGCCTGCAGAAGCACTAAACTTTGCTGAGATGACCACCACTTCACCATTTTTTTTCATTATCTTCTTTATTGCTTTGTAAGCATTTTTCTTTTTTTCTTTCATAACTCTAATTTTTCTGTCCTTTATTCATACTCTATTTCTTTCTTTCTCCTGCTTAATATTCTTTTTTCCTTTGCTTATTGTCTCTCTTCTTTGACTCTTTTTCCCTTTTCATGTTTTTTCTTCCTCTTTTATACTATTTTCCTTCCATTATTCTTTTTGTTGCTTTAAAAACTTATCTTTGAATGTATTACAGATGTCCCCCCTTTTTTCCACCATTGAGCCCCTCCTCCCCACTCCTGCCTTCCTCACACTATTGTCTGTGTCCACTGGTTATGCCTATATGCATATAAGATCTTTGGTTTATCTCTTCCTGCCCCCCTCCCCCACTTCTCTTTGAGGTTCGTCAGACTAACAACCAATTTGTACTTCTTAATCCCTTTGTCTTTTTCATCCATTCCCCCAACCCCCTCCCAACAAAAAGTTCTCTGTATCTATGAGTCTGTTTCTGTTCTGCTTGTTCATTTGGTTTGTAGATTCAATTGCTGATAGATATGTATTTATTGCCACTTTATTGTTCATATTTTTGATGGTCTTTTTCAAGAAGACCCTTCAACATTTCACATAATACTAGTTTGGTGGTGATGAACTCTAGCTTTTTCTTGTCTGAGAAACTATATGTCCACCAATTCTAAATGATAGCTTTCCAGGATAGAATAATCTTGGTTGTTGCCCCAGCTGGATTGGCTCAGTGGTTAGAGCATTGGCCTGTGGACCAAAAAGCTGCAGGTTTGATTCTAGTCAAGGGCATGTACCTCAGGTGCAGGTTTGACCCCCGGCCCTCATGCAGGAGGCAACCAGTCGATATATCTCTCTCACATCGATGTTTTTTTCTCTCTCTCCCCCTCCCACCCTCCCACTCTATCTGAAAATCAATGGAAAGATACCCTTGGGTGAGGATTAAAAAATAAATAAATAAATAAAATAAGATGAAGCTCCATTTTGAACATATAAGTGGAGATGTTAAAAAAAAAAAAAAAAAAGAGTAATCTTGGTTGTAGGTCCTTGCTTTTCATCACTTTGAATATTTCTTGCAATTCCCTGCTGGCCTGAAAAGCTTCTTTTGAGAAATTGTCTGACAATCTAATAGGAGCGCCCTTATAGTTAACTAACGGCTTTTCTCTTGCTGCTTTTAAGATTCTCTCTGTGTCTTTTACATTTTGCATTTTGATTATGATGTTCCTTGGTATGGGCCTCTTTGGGTTCATCTTGTTTGGGACTCTCTGTGCTTCCTGGACTTGTAGATCTGTTTCCTTCACCAAGTTAGGGAAGTTTTCTGTCATTATTTCTTCAAATATGTTTTCAATTTCTTGCTCTCTCTTTTCTCCTTCTGGCACCCGTATGATGCGAATGCTGATACACTTGAAGTTATCCCAGAGTCTCCGTACACTATCCTCATGTTCTTGAATTCTTTGTTTTTTTTTGCTGTTCTGATTGGGTGTTTTTTTGCTTCCTTATATTCCAAATCGATGGTTTGCTTCTTGGCTTCACCTACTCTATTATTGATTCCCTGTAAATCATTCTTTATTTCAGTTAGTGCGTCTTTCATTTCTGACTGTGCATCCTGCATTTCTGACTGGTCTCTTTTTATGCTTTTGAAGTCCTCACTAAGTTTCCTGAGCATCCTTATAACCAGTATTGTAAACTTTGCATCTGTTGGATGTCTTATCTTCATTTTGTTTAGTTCTTTTCCTGGAGTTTTGTTCTGTTCTTTCATTTGGGACACGTTTCTTTGTCTCCTCATTTTGGCTGTTTCCCTGTGTTTGTTTCTACATATTAGGTAGAGCTTCTATGTCTCCTAGGCTTCCTAGGGTGGCCTAATGTTGTAGGTGTGCTGTAGTTCCAGTGGAACAGCCTCCCTGATCACCTCAGCTGGGCCCTCGAGGCACCCCTAGTGTGGACTATACTCCCTTCTGTTGCAATTGAGTCTTGGTTGCTGTTGGCACATCTCAATGGGAGAGATTTACTTAGGCTGATAAGCTGTAAGGACTGGCTGTGCCCACCACACAGAGCAAGACTTACTTCAGTAGTGTTCTGGTACCCACTTAGTCTACTCCTTCAGAGTGTCACTTGTGGAGGTGGTTGGGTGGTAAAGCTTCAACATGGTCTAAAGGTGTCCACTTGCCCTGGCCGGTTTGGCTCAGCAGTTGGAGCGTCGGCCTGCAGTCCAGAGAGACCCGGGTTCGGTTCCCGCTAAGGGCATGTACTTCGGCTGCGGTTTGTCCCCGGCCCTGGTTGGTCGTGCGGGTGGCGGCCACTCGATGTGTCCTTTCACGTCGATGTTGCTCTCTCTCTCTCCCTCTCTCTCCCTCCCACTCTATCTGAACAAAATGAAAAGATGTCCTCGGGTGAGGATAAAAATAAATAAATAAATAAAGGTGTCCACTCAGTGAGCTGGCTCTGGAGCAAGGTCAGTTGTTGCCTGTGTTCTACCTGGGGACACCAGGTATAAACTACTAAGTGATCTGCAGATGGCTGCTTCTTGTACTGGGCATGGAGGTGCCCAGGAAAAGCCAAGCTGTGAACCAAGCCTGGCTGCCTCTAGTGCCAGGCCTGGGGCCACTTGGTGAGATGTATGGGGCTCACTGAGGCAAGATGCTGCTTGTTTGAGAGAATTTAGGAAAATCTGAAACAGAAGACAAGACAAGCCAATCCTATAGTAAAGCCACTGGAAACAGCTTGGGTGGGCCTACTGGAATATAAGGAAGCAAAAAACACCCAATCAGAACAACAAGAAAAGAGAATCCAAATGAGGATAGTGTACAGAGCCTTTGGGGCAACTTCAAGCATACCAACGTTTGCATCATGAGGGTGATGGAAGGAGAAGAGAGAGAACAAGAAATTGAAAATCTATTTGAAAAAATAATGACAGAAAACTTTCCTAACTTGGTGAAGGAAACAGACATACAAGTCCAGGAAGCACAGAGAGTCCCAAACAAGATGAACCCAAAGAGGTCCACACCAAGACACATCATCATCAAAATGCAAAAGGTTAAAGAGAAAGAGAATCTTAAAAGCAGCAAGAGAAAAGCAGTTAGTTATCCACAACGAAACTCCCATAAGACTGTCAGCTGATTTCTCAACAGAAACTTTGCAGGCCAGGAGGGAGTAGCAAGAAATATTTAAAGTGATGAAAAGCAAGAAACTACAACCAAGATTATCCTGCAAAGCTATCATTTAGAATCAATGGCCATATAAAGAGTTTCCCAGAAAAGAAAAAGCTAAAGGAGTTCATCACCACCAAACCAGTATTATATGAAATGTTGACGGGTCTTCTTGAAGAAGAAGATAAAAAAAAAAAAATGAATAAAATGGCAATAAATACATATCTATGAACAATTGAATATACAAACAAAATGAACAAGCAGAAGAGAAACAGACTCATAGATACAGAGAACTTTTTGTTGGTTGCCAGATAGGAGGGGAGTTGGGTGAAAAAGATGAAGGGATTAGGAAGTACAAATTGGTTGTTAGACTGCTGAACCTCAATGGGAAGGGGGGAGGTGGGGCGGGAAGAGAGAAACCAAAGAACTTCTATGCATATATGCATAACCAATGGACACGGACAATAGTGTGGGGAAAGCAGGAGGGGGTTGGGATTGGAGAGGAGAGGGTCAAGGGGGGAAAAAAGAGGGACATCTGCAATACATTCAACAATAAAGATAAGTTAAATAAATAAATAAATAAATAAATAAATAAATAAATAAATAAATAAATAAATTTGACAAAATAGCAGGATATAAAATTAACACCCAGAAATTGATGGCATTTTTATACACCAATAATGAACTCTCAGAAAGATAAATTTAAAAAATCCCATTTACCATTGCAACAAAAAAAAATAAGATACCTGAGAAGAAACTTAACCAAAGAACAAACTTAACCAAGGACGTAAAAGACTTGTACTCAGCAAACTATAGACATTGAAAAAAGAAAACAGAAGAAGACATAAACAAGTGGAAGCATATATTGTATTCATGGATTGGAAGAATTAACATTGTTAAAATGTCCATACTACCCAGAGCAATCTACAGATTCAATGCAATCTCTATGAAAATACCAATGGCATATTTCACAGATCTAGAACAAATATTCCAAAAATGTATATGGAACCCAAAAAGACCCTAAATAGCCATAGCTAACTTGAGAAAGAAGAGCAAAGTTGTAGGGATCACAGTACCAGATATCAAACTATACTGACAAAGCCCTTGTAATCAAAACAGCTTGGTACTGGCACAAGAACAGGCATATGGTAACCAATGGAACAGAACAGAGACCTCAGAAGTCAACCTGTGCCAATATGATCAATTAATATTTGACAAAGGAAGTAAGAGCATTCAGTGGAGTAAACATAGTTTCAATAAATGGTGCTGGGAAATTCGACAGGTACATGCAAAAAAACGCAACTAGTCTACCAACGTACACCATACACAAGAATAAACTCAAAATGGATAAAAGATTTAAATGTCACAAAACCATAAAAATCCTAGAAGAAAACATAGGCAATAAAATCTCAGACATTTCACATAGCAGTATTTTCAATGATACATCACTTAGGGCAAAGGAAACAAAGGAAAGAATAGACAAATGGGACTACACCAAACTTAAAAGCTTCTGCACAGCAAAATAAACCATCAACAAAATGAAAAGGGAACCCACTGTATGGGAGAACATATTCACCAATGATACATCTGATAAGGGGTTAATTTCCAAAATATACAAGGAATTCATACAACTCAACACCAGGAAGACAAACAATCCAATTAAAAATGGGCAAAGGACCTGAATAGACACTTCTCCAAATAGGACATAACAGACTGCCAATAGACATATGAAAAAATGCTCAAAATCACTAATCATCATATAGATGCAAATTAAAACAACAATGAGGTATTATGTCACATCTGCCAGAATGACTACAATCAATAAATCAACAAAGGAGTGCTGGCGAGGATGTGGAGAAACGGGAAGACTAATATACTGCTGGTGGGAATGCAGACTGGTGTAGCCACTGTGGAAAACAATATGGAGGTTCCTCAAAAAATTTAAAACCACCTGCAGTTTGACCCAGTGATCCCACTTCTAGGAATATATTCTTAGAATCCTGAAACACCAATCAGAAAGAATATCTGCACCCCTATTTTCATAGCAGCGTTATCTACAATAGTTAAGATATGGAAACAGCTCAAGTGCCCATCAGTAGATGAGTGGATAAAAAAGCTGTGGTATATTTACACAATGAACACTATGTGGCTGTAAAAAAGAAGGTGCTCTTACCTTTTGAGACAGCATGGATGGATTTGAAGACTATTAGGCTAAGCAAAATAAGCCAGTTAGAGAAAAGACACATATCTCATGATCACACTCACATGTGGAATCTAATGAACAAAATAAACTGACGAACAAAATAGGTCCAGAGGTATGGATGCATGGATTAGAATAACAGATCTCAGTGGGGGAGGAGTATGGGGAGGGGACAGAAAGAGATTAACCAAAGAATGTATATGTATAACCCATGGACACAGACAATAGTATAGGAAAGGCCTGGGGTGGGGTGGGGGTGGAGGGGGACAAACAGGGAGAAAATGGAATACATTTGTAATACTATCAACAATCAAAGAAAAAATAAAAAATAAAACTGTCAAAAAAAGAAATTAGAGTGCATTCTCAGACAATCAGCAAAGCAGCAACCCCAGACTGTTTTTTTTTTGAGAAATCATTGGGAAAGGAACATGCCCCAAAGAATGACCAACAATAGACTTTTCACAGATGCTGAAGGGGGAGGGCTTAAAGTCAGAAATTTGTTTGGAAAAATTGAGAGATTTGATATTTTTGGTACACTAATGTCATACCTTACCTGTAAAAGAATCTCACAAAATATAGCTCAGTATTTGTAGAAAGTAATTTAAATAGACTTAAAATAGAATTTTAATAGAGCAAGAATATCAAACACATAAACAGTGATCAAATATCTTAATTTTCTGAGCTCAAATCACTGGCCCTTTCTGTCATGATGACCAAGAGATTCCTGAAATGCACTTTTAATAGCATCATATAATAATTCATTCATCAGGGTGACTTCTCTGTTATCCATTCTATAATAATCAGAAACAATGTTTAGAAAGAGTTTCCTTTTATTCCCTGAAGCTTTACTTATGTGACAAACATCTTTAATACAAAAGGTTAACTCAGGAAAATACACAATTTTCTAATAGGCAAAGTTCTAATTTACCTTTTGGAAATAGTATATATTCTAAATCTAATACTGTTGTAGTCAAATCATTTTGAAAATATAACTGTTAGAAAGTACATATAAAACAATGATTACAGCCCTGGCCGGTTTGACTCAGCGGTTAGAGCGTCGGCCTGCGGTCCAGAGAGACCTGGGTTCGGTTCCCACTAAGGGCACGTGCCTCGGTTGCACTTTGTCCCCGGCCCTGGTTGGTTGTGCGGGAGGCAGCCACTCGATGTGTCCCTTTCACATAGATGTTTCTCTCTCTCTCTCTGTCCCTCCCACTCTATCTGAACAAAAAAATGGAAAAATGTCCTCGGGCGAGGATAAAAAAAAAACAAAAAACAATATGATTACAGGGTAAACTAAAGAATGATAAACTATTCAGTGGCAAGCTGATATTAATGATGAATACAAATAGTTAATTGCTGGGTAAAAGATTGAGACCTCTCACTGGAGACTCAGCTGTTATCAACTAACTACATTAAAAAGGTTTATAAAAGGAAACCCATCCTATTCTTAACAATAAAACAGATCAATCTAGGCAGTTTTAGGGAATTAAAGATCTGTCAACAAAAATATCTTACTAATACTCCAATGTACTCGTGGCTCATCTCTTTTGGTTCTGTTGTTACAACATGAAAAAGAACAATTTTGATTGGTTTAAAGTCATCTTGCTAGACAAGTAGCAGGAAGATACTGAATGACTATAAAATAATATAATAGATGACTTAAAAATATAGACAAACTGATAAAAAGATGCAGTAAGCAGGCTGGTATTTATATCCACCAATTCCCTAAATACCAACAGCAAAATAATCTGCAATAGCTACAGTGAATCTTGGAGACAGATGAAGGTTAGATGAATCAGAGATTTAGAAAAAGGTAAAGAAACGAAATTTTCCTCAAAATTTCCTATGCTGGAGTCCACTCACACCAGCTCATGAGAGCCAATAGCTAAACTTTCAGAAACTTTGTGAGACAGTTGTTAAACATGCCCATCATTAAAAATTAAGTTTTATAAACTTGTAATTATGCTAAAAAGGTAATACTCAAAATTCATCACTTCCTAACTATTTTTCTACACTTTATTATTATGTATGCCTCTGGGGATATTCACTTTTATTGTATCTACATGGTGCACATATTATATAATGGTAAACTACTACTGCATATCTTTTCCCAACTCTACTTTCAGTGAATTCATGTTCATAATTTCAAATCAGTCATGATGGGAATAACTACCACTGAAATTGGCAAATAATACAAATTGAGGCCTTTCCCCCCAAAAAAGTCAATTTTTAAAAATTTATCAACCCACCACTCTCACGGGGTATTCTAAAATTTTGATAATGAGGGTTTTATGATGAGTTTAAAATGAGTAACTTGAAAAACTACTCCCTGAAAGAAACATTGATGATATAAGGAATATTATCTTAAATGGTACTAAATTATAAATTGGATCAATTCTGGAATACTCTATAATATAAATAAATTACCATTTTTATTTCATAAAGAAGGATATACCATCCATCTGTAACTGATTGCGATGACTCTGGAGGTTTAATTTGGTTTGGAGTCATCAGAAATGAAGAGGATTTGGAGTAGAGTAGAATAAGAAATCATCAAGGGTCAATAACTGAACATTTTTCAGGTCCATGCTTATAGTTCAAAGTACTATCATCAACATTTTAAAACAGAAACAGCATTATAAAAGTTGTTTTCCTGGTGAAGATACATGCACTTCTTTCTCTTTTCTTTTTTTAATCCTCACCCGAGGATATTTTTCCATTTATTTTCAGACAGAGTGGGAGTGAGAGAGGAAGAGAGAGACAGACAGACAGACAGACAGACAGACAGACAGACATCGATGTGAGAGAGACCCATCAATTGGCTGCCTCCCGCACGACCCCGACGAGGGTCGGGGATCGAACCACAACCGAGCTACATGCCCTTGGCCAGAACTGAACTCAAGACTCTTTGGTCCGCAGAATGGAGCTCTAACTACTGAGCCAAACTGGCCAGGGCTGCACTTCTTTTTCATTTAAATAATTTCCTCTCTTTTAGAGTTACACACTTCTCTCTATTCAAGTACCCATTTTCTCACAATAACTGATTTTGTTTCTGTTCTTACTGTTTTTTGTTTACTTGCTTTTCTTTACTCACCATACTCTTTCAAAAATTTTGTGTATATGGATGAATGTGAAACTGAGGAAGGTAGACAGTTATTTAGAATTTTAGGATTTTTCCAAGGTGCTTTTTGCCTCATGGGGTGAGGAAGAGGCCAAATGGGTAGGTCTCTAGCCTCCCTCATTTTGACTTTAATCAGAGAAGCTCAGCTTAAAAAAAGAAATCTGCCTTGCATACATTGAGGTATTCAGGTTCTATGTAACGTTTCATTGTAAAAAGGGTTCCTTTAGGGAGGGAGAGGGAGGGAGGGAGAGATAAGGAGAACAGACCAGTCTGTTAAAGAACATAGGTATGTATGTGTGCAAGCATGAATATGTACCATCTGTAGTTACGAAAGCTGTGTTTGTGTGTGTTTAGGGAAGAACAGCTGTAGGTAGATTGGGTCTACTCATGGTTAAAACATTAGTGCATTTGTAACGGAATTATATGCATCGTGTATTATATATACATAGATCTAATTAAAATTAGTGGTATTTGAGACTGAAATTAACATTTAAAATTACAGAGTATGTAGATAATCTAGGTTTTAAAGGGAACAAGAAAAGAATTCTAAGTTTTGACTTTTCATACGATAACATTAAAATAATTTCATGTTGTATATCATTTGTAAAATAAGGGCAACACTACCTCTCAAAATAAATGGAAATAGAGAACACTCTATAGCAGTGGTTCTCAACCTTCCTAATGCCGTGACCCTTTAATACAGTTCCTCATGTTGTGGTGACCCCCAACCATAAAATTATTTTCGTTGCTACTTCATAACTGTAATTTTGCTACTGTTATGTCTTAGACGACCCCTGTGAAAGGGTCGTTCGACCCCCAAAGGGGTTGCGACCCACAGGTTGAGAACTGCTGCTCTATAGAGATAAATACATTGAGAAGTCCCTAAGAAAGTAAAATTTTAGACAATAAAAAACACTGCTAGTCGGAATAGTCTCTTCAAGAATATAGCCAAGCACTTTTCAAGCTAAATAATCTTTCCAGTTTGAAAAGGTAAAATAAATGCATTTACTTTTAAGGACTGTTGCTGTTGTTGTTTTCCTAGAGCAAGTAAATCAATCAAATAGTAGCAATAATGACTGCAAGAGAAAGGTTCAAAGAAGATGAAATACTGGCTGCATATAAGATGTGTGTTACACAGACTTTGTTTTCTTTGAGGTCTTCCATCCCAATACTAACCAGGCCCATCTAGCTTAGCTTATGAAATCTGACAAGGGTACAGCCCATGGCAGTAAGGATGCAGGACAGTGATTTTATTTCTTATTTTATTCATTGCAGCCTCAGGGAGAGAAATGAGAATAGGAATGAAATCTAGGTCTCCTACATAAAACAATGCAGTATATTACCACTGGATCACCAGGTGGGAGAGGAGAGGGGAAAGAAGGAACACTTTTATTTTAAAATACTTTATTTGTTATAATATTTATTGTGGAAAATTACTTGGTTTAACTTACCCAATGACTCATTAAAACCTCACTTTCATCAATCATATATTTGAATTATTGTTTTCATACAAAATTATTTGATCTTGCTTATTGGATTTAAAATATATAACTACATTGTTTCAGAAATTGAAAAAAAAAGACTATAACAAACTTAACTGACGTCAGGCAATTATAAAATATTCAGAAATAACTTTTTATTTTCACTTTTCACCTAATGCTTTTACTATTTGTATATTTGTTATCCTTTATTTATTATTACAAAGCTCTGTAGACACTGTCCCTAATGAAAGCCCTGGCAAATTCTGAGAGAAATTACCTGGGTTTGACCCGTCCAACAATTTAAGAAGGCTAAGAAATCCCATTGGTGGATTATGTCTAATTTACTTATACTGGTTGAGCCATGTAAAATTTCTAGTATTTGAATGTTTTTGCCCTAATAAATAGAAGTTGCACATGATTCAACTAAATACACCACAGTGGCCCTGATAATCAAACACCCTTTGTAAAATGAAGAAAATCTTACTAATTTAGGGTTCTTGTGAAGCTTAAATAAGCTACTTGATGTATCTAACATATAGGACAGTATCTGGCACTCACAAAATGTTAATAATGCCGCTGCTGATGATAAAAATTTATATTTCCCGTATTTGACATGGAATTATCAGTAAAATCAAAAGCTAGCTTTCAACCATGGTATTTTGCTTGTACAATTTGTCCATATGAACTATACACAGGTACATTAGCTTCTATTTATGATCATTCACCACCATGTCATATGCCTACGGCACTGTTTCCTGAAAGCTCACCCTCCATTATATCATTTCATAGCAATACTTTATGAGCGCTTACAGACATGGTACATAAAACCTTTCCTTCCAAATATATACTGGACAAAACAAAAACTAGTTAGGGAGAATATTAGATAAGCTCTTGAAGAGTCAACTTCTTAATACTAACAGCAGGAAAGTCAACTGCAACATATATTTATCTTCATTTGGCTTCTACTTCTAAAAGGACTAAAGAAAAATTGAAATGTAGATGAAAACTTTGAAAATGACAGGAGGATCCCAAAGCAGATTAGAATAAGAGGAAAACTTTGTTTTAGGGTTTCTGAGTTTATAAAATGTTTTAACATATATACTCTTATCTCTAAGGTAGATTACACTTTTTGTGATATTAAATGATAAAAAAAAACTAACGCCTAGATCATATAGGTAACAGTGATGCTAAAACTAGATGCAGGTCTCCCGACCTTAAAAGTCCAGTATTGCCCTGGCCAGTTTGGCTCAGCGGTTAGAGCATCGGCCCGCGGACCAGAGAGTTCGAGGTTCGGTTCCCGCTAAGGGCACGTACCTCAGTTGCAGTTTGTCCCTGGCCCCATGGGGTTGTGTGGGTGGCAGCCACTCGATGTGTCTCTCTCACATCGATGTTTCTCTCTCTCTTCCTCCTTCTTTCCTTCCTGCTCTATCTGAAGATAAATGCAAAAATGTCCTCGGGTGAGGATAAAAAACAAAACAAAAACAAAAAAAGAGTCCAGTATCTTGTCTCCACACCCCCTTCTATTAATATGCTCTCTCAGCAGAAGTCATCATGATAAATTACTTTAGATACTTGATTAATTTAAAAAGTACCTACTAGAAGTATAATGCACATTTCTATGGTCAGTTCAAACACAGATAAACATTCTAATGAGAAAACAATATAGAGAAATACAGGAAATGAAATGCTGCATGATAACACAGTTCTCCACACAAAAACTCCAGTATGACTTCATTTCAACTAATTATATATGTAATGACCCTATTTCCAAGTGACACATTCTAAGGCTCTGGGAGTTAGGGCTTCAACGTATGAATTTGGGGGTGGGACACACAACACATGATAACATACGAAATACTGGAAGAAAACAAAGCAAAGGGTCTAAGATGATTTCATTGTTTGGGAAGTGGCAACAGAAACTCATACAAGACTGTAATAAATCAAGATGTATATTGAATACCCTGTATTATCCACTAAAAGAATAATTTAAAAGTATATAACTACATCAAGTTCATAGAACAGATAAATGAAAATTAAAAATTAACCAATCTAGCCCTGGCTGGTGTGGCTCAGTTGGTGGGGCATCATCTTGTGTACTAAAAGGCTGCCAGTTCAATTCCTGGTCAGGGCACATGCCTGGGTTGCAGGCTTAATCTCCAGTAGGGGGCATGCAGGAGGCAGCCGCTCCATGTTTCACTCTTACATTGATGTTTCTGTCTCTCCCTCTCTCTTCCTCACTCTCTAAAAATCAATTTTAAAAAATCTTAAAAAAAAAGAATCAACTAATGAATGCATAAGTGGGTGGAACAACAAATCAATGTATTTTTCTCTCTCTCAAATCAATCAATCAATCAAAAAAAAATTAACCAATCCAAAAAGAATAAGAGTGGAAACAGGAAAAAACCCCACATAAAACATGAGGGACAAATAGAAAGCAAATGCTAAGATGATAATTTAAAACCAAAAATGTCAGTAATACTACTAAATAAAAATGAATTAAATGCCCACCTAAAATTTCAAAAACTGTAAACTTAAGAATAAAAAAAACTGTATACAAACAGAAGGCAGTAACAGAAAGATATCTTGGAAATACCTATCTATTAGGAAACTGAAGATGAGTTAAAGAAAAAAATCACAAAGCAAATTAGACTGTCTGAACTGAAAGAAAATGAAAACATATCAAAAATTATGAAATACAGCTAAAATATAATAATATAAAACTCTAGATTTAAATAAACCAGTGTTCAGAGGAAAATGACAGCATTACTACTTCGAAAAGAAGGAAATTTTTAAATCAATGACCTAAACTTCCACCGTAAGAAACTAGAAAATGAAGAGCAAATTAAATTTCTAATAAGTAGATGACAGGAAAAAAATAATAACAGAAATCAATAAAATACAAAACTGAAAAACAATATAGAAAATCAATAAAACCAAAAGCTGATATTTAAAGAAAATCAGTTAAATGGATGTATTTCTATTGCTACTGACCAGAAATAAAACAGAAGACACAAATTGCCAATATATGAAATGAAAGAGGAGCCATCACTACAGATATTAATATAATAATAAAGGAATATTATAAACAAGCCATTCAACAACTTAGATGAAATATATTCCAATCCCTTCAAAGATATAAATTACCAACACTAACTCAAGAAAAACATAGATGAAATTCTATACGAATGCTTGTAGAAAATAGAGTAGGAAACACTTCCAAATAAATTTTGTGAGGCCATCATCATTTAATATGAAAAAGAGAAAAAATTAAAATAAAACAAAATTAAAGACTTATCCCTCATAAGCATAGAGATAATTTTAAGCAAGTATGTGCACCAAATTCACAACATATAAAAATGATAATACCTAATGACTAAGTGGGGTTTATCCCTGGAATGCAAAGCCAGTTTAGCATTTTTAAATCAATCCATTAAATTCACTACATTAACAGATAAAAAAAACACCCCATATTATCACTCTATTAGATGCAGAAAAAAATGGACTAAATTCAACATCCATTCATAAAAATACTCTCTCCAAACTAGGTACAGAAGGAACTTTACTCATCTTAATGAAGAGCACCTGCTAAAAGGCTTGGGGCAACTTAATTTTTAGTGGTAAAAGACTGAATATTTTCCAAGATCAAGAAGGAAATAAAGATGTCTTCTCTAATCACTTAAAATAAACATTGGATTAGAGGCTGTGTGTTCAATCAAAAGACCACAAAAAGACATATAAGTTTTCCAAATTGGAAAGAAAGAACGAAAATTGTCTTTATTTGCAGGCAATATAGTCATCCATGTAGAAAATCCCAAGGAGTTTATTAAAGGGAAAAAAAAAAGCTACTAGGACTAATAAGTGAGTTTAATAAAGCTGCAAAAGTTGCAGGATAAAAAAATCAATATACAAAACTCAATTGTATTGTCATATTCATAAAGAGCCATAAGAAATTGAAATTAAAAAATACAATTTAGAATACATACAAATGGCCAAGAGATATATGAAAAAAAATGCTCAATGTCACTAATTATCAGAGTGATGCAAATTAAAATGACTATGAGGTATCACCTCACACCTGCCAGAATGGCTGTGATCAACAAATCATCAAAAGACAAGTATTGGCGAGGGTGTGGAGAAAAGGGGACTCTAGTACACTGCTGGTGGGAATGCAGACTGGTGCAGCCACTGTGGAAAACAACATGGTGTTTCCTCAAAAAATTAAAAATTGATCTGCCATTTGACCCAGTGATCCCACTTCTAGCAATATATCCTAAGAAGCCTGAAACACAATCAGAAAGAATATATGCATCTCTATGTTCATAGCAGTGTTATTTACAATAGCTAAGATCTGGAAACAGCTCAAGTGTCCATCAGTAGACGAGTGGATAAAAAAGCTGTGGTACCTTTACACAATGGAATACTATGCAGCTGCAAAAGAAAGATCTCTTACCCTTTGAGATAGCATGGAGGGACCTGGAGAGTATTATGCTAAGCAAAATAAGCCAGTCAGAGAAAGATAAGTATCACATGCTAATGACCAAAATAAATTGACAAACAAAACAGATCCAGAGACATGGAAATAGGGAATAGACTGACAAACCTCAGAGGGAAGTGGGTCAGGGGGTGGGATGAGATAAACCAAAGAACTTATTTGCATATATACATAACCAATGGACACAGACAATAGTGCAGTGAAGGCAGGGTGGGAGGTGGAGGGGGGTCAATGGGGGTAAAAAAGGAGGGGCATGTGTAATACTTTTAAATTAAAAATTAAATAAACTATATAAACTTTGACAAAAGATGTTCCTAAGGAAAACTAGAGAATACTTAAATAAAAGGAAAGCTATACCATGTGCATTAATAAAAGAGTTAACATTTTAAAGATGTCAGTTCTCTTCAAATTTATTTACAGATTCAATTGAATTCCCATAAAAATTCCAGCAGAATTTTTGTACACATTGACTTGATTCTAAATTTTATTTATTAAAATTTTTTTTTCTTTTATTGATTTTAGAGAGAGAGAGAGGACGGGAGAGGGAGAGAGAGATAGAAATATTGATGAGAGAGAACATCGACTGGCCGCCTCCTGCATGCCCCCCACTAGGGATCGGGCCCACAGCCTGGGCATGTGCCCTGACCAGGAATCGAACTGGTGACCTCTTCGTTGACGCTCAACCACTGAGCCACACCAGCTGGGCTTGATTCTAAATTTTATATATAAAGATATTAGAGCAGTCAATAAAATTTTGAAAAGAAGAACAAAGTTAGAGGATTTATGCTGATTTCAAGGCTTATTTATATCTTATTAGCAAGACAATTTACATTACTGTAAATATAGACATATTGCTTAATAGAACAGAATAGAGAACCCAGTAATAAACCAATACACATATGGTCAATTTTCAACAAAGACACCATGGCAATGCAATGGATAAAGGATCACCTTTTAAAAATATAGTGATGGAACACTGGATGTTAAAAAGAAGTATAAACTTCAACCTTACCTCACACTATATGCAAAAATCAGCTTGAACTCAATCACAGATCTAAATATATGAGCAAAAACTATAAGAACTTCTAGGTGAAAACACAGGAGAAACTCTCAGTGACTCTGGGTTTGGCAAAGATTTCTTAATTAGGATATTAAAAGAACTTAGCATAAAAGAAAAAAACTTCATAATATGAAAATCTAAATTTTAAACTACTCTTCAATGAACACTATTACTAAAATAAAAAGCAAGTCATAAATTGGGAGAATATATTTGCAAAACATATAGGTGACAAAGGACTTGTATCTAAAATACATAAAGAACTTTAAACTCAATAACACAAACATGGGAATAGATGGCTTCCAGTCAAGATGGGAGAATAGATAAACTCTGTGCTCGCCTCCTCCCATGGCCACATCAAAATTAAAACTAAATTATAGAACAACCATCATTGAGAACCACCTAAAGACTGGCTGAACAGAATTCCTATGAGGATATAAAGAAGAAGCCACATTGAGACTGGTAGAAGGGGCAAGTATGTATGCACTATGGAAAAGTCCCCTCACACAGTGTGGTGGAGATCCCTCCTAAGGAGTGAGGGGTCACAGCCCCACACTAGGCTCCCCACCCTGGGGCATCAGTGCTGGGGAGAGGATTACACATAACATCAGGCTGTGAAAACTAGTAAGGATTGTGTCCCAGAGAGACAAGGGCTATGGGAGACCAAGGTACTGCAGGTCTTAAAGAGACAGCACACAGATTCGTTCACTTACAAACTCACTTGCTCAAAGCTCCAGCACAGGGGAAACTTCAAAAGCGCTAGGGGCATATGGGGAGGAACTAAATTGCCCAACCTCAGGGCGAGGTTTGGAGGGGCAGGGGTTGAGGCAACTCTCCCGAGATGTAAGTGCTGAAAAGTGCCATTGCTCCACTGTTGAGTTCTCGTTCCACCCAGAATGCAGGTGCAGGCAGGCACCAGTCATTAATCAAAAAACTCCCCGCAAACAAAAGCCCTGGCCCAGATGGTTTCATAGGTAAATTTTAGCGAATATTTAATGGAGAATTTATTCTTCTTAAACTATTCTAAAAATTGAAGAAGGAAGGCTCCCAAACTCATTTTACAAGGCCAACATTACCCAGATACCAAACCAGACAAAGACACTACACAAAAAGAAAATTATAGGCCAATATTCCTGATGACATATATGGAAAAACACTCAACAAAATATTAGCAAATTGAATTCAGCAACACATTATAAAGATCATACACGATAATCAAGTGAGATTTATTCCCAATGCAACATTGACTCAATACCTACAAGTCAATTAATGTGATACACTACATAAACAAAATGAAGGATAAAAGTCACATGATCATTATCAATAGATGCAGAAAAAGCATTTGACAAAATACATCATAGATTACTGCTAAAAACTCTCAGCAAAGTGGGAATACAGAGAACATACCTCAACATCATAAAAGCTGTATATGGCTAACAACATGCTCAATGATGAAAAGCTGAAAGCCTTTCATTTTTCTTTTTTTGTTCATTTGTTTATATTTTATTTATTTATTTTTGGAACTTTTAATTTTATCTTTATTTTTGAAAGTATTGTAGATGTCCCCTCCTTTACCTCCCATTTGAAAGCTTTTCCTTTAAGATTAGGAAAAATAAAAGGATGTCCACTTTAACCACTTGCATTCCATAATATTGGAAATCCTAGCTACAGCAATCAAACAAGAAAAATAAATAAAAGGCATCCAAATTGGAAAGGAAGAAGTAAAACTATCATTATTTATAGATGACATGATATAGAAAACGCTAACGCTTCCATCAAAAAACTATTAAAACTAATAAATGAATTCAATAAAGTAGCAGAATACAAAATTAATATTCAGAAATTAGTTGCATCTAAACACCAATAACAAACTTTTAAAATAGAAATTAAAAATACAATCCCATTTACAACTGCATAAAAATAAAATACTTAGAAAAAATTTAAGCAAGGAGGTAAAAGACCTGTACTCAGAAAGTACAAAAGATATTGAAGAAAAAAACGGAAGATACAAATAAATTAAAGGATATACTCTATGCATAGATAAGAAGAATTAACATTGTTAGATGTTCATACTACCCTAAACAGTCTACAGATTTAATGCAATCCCTTTTAAAATATCAATGAACAAATAATCCTACAACTACTAAAAGACCCACAAAACACCCCTAATAGCTAAAGCAGTCTTGCCAAAAAAGAACAACGTTGGAGGTATCATGCTACCTAATATCAAACTACAAGGCTATAGTAATCAAAACAGTATGGTACTGGCATCAAAATAGACACATTGATCAATGAAACAGAACAGACAGCCCAGAATAAACCCACACCTATATGGTCAACTAATTTATGAAAAATGAGGTGAGAATACACAATGAGGTAAAGACTGTCTCTTCAATAAATATACTCTTTGACACCGCTTTTAGCAATATATATATATATATATATTTATATTTATATTTGATATGTCTCCCTGGGCAAGGGAAACAAAGAAAAAATAAACAAATGGGGCTAAATTGAATTAAAACGTTTTTGCACAGAAAAGGGAACCATCAACAAAAAAGAATTAGAGAAGATATTCACCAATGATATATCCAGTAAGGGTTAATATTAAAAATATATGAAGAACTCATAACACTTAACATCAAAACCACAAACAATCTGATGAAAAAATGGGCAATGGACTCAAAAGATATTTATGTAGAGGTGAACAGACATATGAAAAAATGCTCAATATCACTAATCATAGGAGAAATGCAAATTAAAACCACAATAAGGTATCACCTCACATCTGTCAGAATGGCTATCATCAATAAATCAACAAACAAGTGTCGGCAAGAAAGGGAATCCTCATGTATTTTGGTGGGATTGTAAACTGGTGCAGCTACTATAGAAAACAGTATGGAGGTTCCTCAAAAGGTTAAAAATAGAAGTATCATAAGACCCAGCAATCCCACTTCTGGGCATTTATTTGAAGAAAACAAAAACACAAACTGAAAAAGATATATGCACCCCCATGTTCATGGCAGCATTATTTATAGTACTTAAGGTATAGAAATAACGCAAATATACATCGATGGATAAATGGATAAAGACATTGTGGTATAATCCCTCCCACTGACGTGCCAACAGCAATCAAGACTCAATTACAACAGAAGGGTGTACAGTCCACACTAGGGGTGCACCTCGAGGGCCCAGCTGGGGTGATCAGGGAGGCTGTGCCACTGGATCCTACAGGACGCCTACAACAATAGGCCACCCTATGAAGCCTAGGAGACATAGCAACTCTACCTAATACATAGAAACAATCACAGGGAAGCAGCCAAAAGGAGGAGACAAAGAAACATGTCCCAAATGAAAAAAAAGAATAAAACTCCAGGAAAAGAACTAAACAAAATGGAGATAAACAATCTAACAGATGCAGAGTTCAAAACACAGGTTATAAGGTTGCTCAAGGAACTTGGTGAGACATTCAAGGGACTTAGTGAGACCTTCAAGGAACTTAAGGAGACCTCCAAGGAACTTAGTGAGAACATCAACAACATAAAAAAGGACCAGTCAGAAATGAAGCATGTACTAACTGAAATAAAGAATAATTTACTGGGAATTAGTAGTAAAGTAGGTAAAGCCAAGAAGCAAACCATCGATTTGGAATATAAGGAAGCAGAAAACACTCACTCAGAACAGCAAAAAGAAAAAAGAATCCAAAATAAATGAGGAGAGTGTAAGGAGCCTCTGGAACAACTTCAAGCATGCCAACATTCGCATCATAGGGGTGCCAGAAGGAGAAGAGAGCGAATAAGAAATTGAAAACCTATTTGAAAAAATAATGACAGAAAACTTGCCTAACTTAGTGAAGGAAACAGACATACAAGTCCAGGAAGCACAGAGAGTCCCAAACAAGTTGAACCCAAAGAGGTCCACACTAAGACATATCATCATCAAAATGCAAAAGGTTCAAGACAAAGAGAGAATCTTAAAAGCAGCAAGAGAAAAGCAGTCCGTTACCTACAAGGAGATCCCATAAGACTATTCAGCTGATTTCTCAAAAGAAACTTTGCAGGCCAGAAAGGAGTCGCAAGAGATATTCAAGGTGATGAAAAGCAACGACCTACAATCAATATTACTCTATCCTGCAAAGCTATCATTTAGAATCGATGAAGATATCAAGAGTTTCCCAGACAAGAAAAAGCTAAAGGAGTTCATCACCACCAAACCAGTATTATATGAAATATTGAAGGATCTTCTTGAAGGAGGAGGAGAACAGAAATATGAACAATAAAATGGCAATTTATACATATCTATCAACAATTGAATCTACAAACAAAATGAGCAAGCAGAACAGAAACAGACATCTGACACAGAGAACTTTTTGTTGCTTGCCAGATGGGTGGGGGCTGGAGGGATGGGTGAAAAAGATGAAGGAATTAAGAAGTACAAATTGGTTGTTAGACTGATGAACCTCAAAGAGAAGGGGGAAGGGAGGGTGGGATGAGATAAACCAAAGAACTTGTATGCATATATGAATAACCAATGGACACCGACAATAGTGTGGGGAAGGTAGGTGGGGAGCGGGATTGGGGAGGAGGGGGTCAATGGGGAAAAAAGGGAGAAACATCTGTAATACATTGAACAATAAAGATGAGTTAAAAAAAGAAATTGTGGTACATCTATATAGTGGAATATTACTATGTCATAAAAGAGAATGAAATCTTATCATTTGTCACAACATGGATGGTCCTAAAGGGTATTATGCTAAGTAAAATAAGTTAGAGAAAGATAAACACTATATGACCTCACATTTATCCTCAGTTTTTTACCTGAATCTATAAAAAACAAAAAAAGCCAAAACTCACAGATAAAGCAAACATATTGCTGCTAAGCAGAGGTGTGGTGTGGGGGTGGGTGAAATGACTGAAGGGGGTCAAAAGGTACAAACTTCCAAGTTATAAAATACACAAATCATGGGGATATAATGTACAGCTTGGTGACTATAGTTAATAAGCTTGGTGACTATAGTTAATAATACTGTATGGCATAGTTAAAAGTTGCTAGAAAAGTAAATCTTAAAGGTTTTTATCATACACTTATTGTGGAGATCATCTGCAATATATACAAATATCTAATCAATATGTTGTACATCTGAGACTAATATAATCTTATATGTCAATTATACCTCAATAAAAAAGGAAAAACTAAAAGGTATAAAAAAGAACTCAATCTCATGAGGTCGCATAGTGAATGATTCTATTCACTTAACATTCTCAAAATGATAAAACCATAGAGATAGAATAACTTGGTGGTGGTCAGAGGTTAAGGATGACGGAAGGGAATGGGTGAGAAGATAAAGAAGCATGAGTGATATATCTGTGCTCTGTATCTTAAATAGTTCTACATCTTTAAAACATTATTTTGTTCTTCTTTATTGATTTTAGAGAGAGGTAGGGAGAGGGAGAGAGAGATGGAAGCATCGATTGGCCGTCTCCTGCATGCCCCCCACTGGGGATTTGGCCCACAACCTGGGCATGTGCCCTGACTGGGAATCTATAAAAAACACTCTTGGTGCATGGGTCAATGCTCAACCACTGGGCTTAAATAGTTCTATATCTTAATTGCAGTGGTTGTGACATAAATATACACATGTGATAACATGGCACACAACTATACACAGCCATTGTACAAATATCAATTTCTTGGTTTTAAAATTGTATTATAGGTATATAAGATATAACCATTCCAAGGAAAACTGGGTGAAAAGTATATAAGACCTCTCTGTGTTGTCTTTGCAACTTCTCATGAATATAAAATTATTTCAAAATAAAAAGATAAAAAAAACCCAATTAATATTTTTTAAGTCCAGCCTGTGACTGACACCAATCCTGACAAAGATATTATAAGGAAAGAAAATCACGGGCCAATATTTATATATATATTTAAATATGTATTTAAAAATACTTTAAAAAATATATTTATATTTTTAATAAAAGCAAATATCCTAAAAAAATATTAGCTAATCAAGTAAAAGCAAATAAGATTTATTCCAGGAAAGCAAGGTGGTTTATTATTAGAAAACAATCAATGTAATTCATCTCATTAACAAAATAAAGGTGAAACCATACAATCATCTTAATTGATGTAGAGAGTATTTGATAATATTTGACAATATTTTTAATAAATATAAACCTTAGCAATTCTAGGAAAAAAAACCTAATTTGATATTTTATAAAACCTAGAGTAATATTAATGAAAATGGTGGAGTAAGGAACTTCAAATTCCACCTCTCCATAAAAAAAACAAAAAAATAAACATGATCTATCAGATTTAACTTTTTCAGAAATCTGGAAATTAGCCAAAAGTTTACTGCACAACAGGTAACATGTATTCAAGAAAAAGAACTGAATCTTCATAAGAACAGCAACCTTTGTGGTACTTTAACTTATCCCCTCCCCCAATCCTATTTCCTGCTCCACAGATCACCACTACCTATAAAAATACAGCCATATTCTTGACACTGAAGGAAACAGAATGAACTAATTTCCAAATAATTGCAAGTATTTGTTCTAACTTGTCTGGCAGCTTCCTGGACAACCAGTTCAAAAGGCTTGTCTTTATTTTGCCTAACTCAAAACTGGCCTAAAGCTAAAAGCTGCTTTCCCAGGGGCATTCACTGAAAAATTTCACTGGCTAATATCTTAGTTACTGCTGCCTGAGGCAACAGAAAACAGTTGGGCAAAGAATAGATTATCCAAAAAGCTTGGGAAGAAAGGCTGAGGAATGAGATGCTCTGACACTCTTGAGAATCTAGGTCATGTGCAAGCTCGGGGTGTAAACATGCTCAAAAGAGACCTGAGAAGGACCTAAATTCTCACCCACTGCTGACCTTGAGACTCTTTGAAAGCAGGAAGTAAATGCTAAGGCAGAGTTGTAATTTGCCTGCCTGAGTATGGAAGGCAAGCAGCAACACATACACAGAGCCTATGGCAAAGACTGGAAGAGTTTTTGGCTTCAGCCACTTCAGGAAATCTCTATCCATTTGTTACCTGATTGCTAAGCTAACAGAAGAGACTTCAATGGCCACACAAGACAAAAAAATAGAGTTTATAGAATTAGTTCAGAAAAGTCACTAAACAAATAACTACAATAAGCCCAACATAACAACAGATTCTGGAAAAGGGAGAGAATCTGTTATCTAGAGTTGTCAATTTATAATATTCAGAAGATCCAGTCTTCAACAATAACAATGACAAAGGCCTACAACAAAACAATGTATTATGGCTCATATAAAAGAAATGAACAGAAACTATGCCTGAAGACAATAGAATGTCTAGAGAAAAGCTTTAAATCAGCCATTTAAAATATGTTCAACAAAATAAACCATGTCTAAAGAACTCAAGGAAGGTATGAGAACAATTTGTCACCTAAGTGATAATATCAATAAATAGATAGAAATTATTAAAAGAACAAAATAGAAATTCTGAGGTTGAAAAGTACAATAACAAATGAATATTCACTAGAAAGTTTCAACAGATTTAAACAGGTAAAAGAAAGAATCAGCAAACATAAAGGTAGGTAGCTCCATTAAGATCATCTGGTCTAAGGAACAGAAAGAAACCAGAATGATGAAAAAATAAACAAAGCATTGGAGGTCTGCAAAATACCATCAAGTATATGAACATATACATAATGAAAGTGATAGAAAGGGGGAAGGGAGGAGAATGCGAGACGGAGACGTGAGAAAGAAAGAGATAATATATTTGAAGAATGGTCAAAAACTTCTAAAATTTGAAGATTAATAAACTCCAAAAACATAATTCAAAAAGATCCACATCTACATACATCATAATCAAATTGTCAAAAGCTAAAGATGAAGACAGAATCTTGATAACAGGAAAAGGGAAGTAGCTCATCATTTACAAGAGATCCTCAATAAGATTAACATCTGGCCTGGCCGGTGTGGCTCAGTGGTTGAGCATCGACCCATGCACCAAGAGGTCACCAGTTCGATTCCCGGTCAGGGGACATGCCCAAGTTGTGGGCCAAATCCCCAGTGCGAGGCATGCAGGAGGCTGCCAGCCAATCAACGTTCTCTCATAGATGTTTCTATCTCTTTCTCCCTCTCCCTCCCTCTCCCTTCCTCTCTCTCTAAAATCAATAAAGAAAAAAATTGTTTTAAAAAAAGATTAACATCTGATATTCAATCAGAAACAATGGAGGCCAGAAGATAGTGGATGACACATTCAAAGTACAAACCTCAGTTCTGGAGTGTCTCCCATCTTGAATAATTTGGTTCTAGACCAAGTTGTTCATGGAAAAAATTTCTTGGTTAACTTCGGTTCTTGACCTGAGAACCCATTCATGCTCAAACATCAACACGATGAAAAGCATCTCCCAGGCCACAAACAAAGGAGAGAATGAACCAGCATTAATCAGTTTACAGCTAAACCTTGCCTGTTAACATCTCAGGAAATTGTACTGTGAATATTTTTGTGGGTTTTTTTTTTGTGCTTTTGTTGCTGGTGAAATGGATGATTAGCACAATTTTAAAACACAAAGAGTCCATCAAGAGTGCTAATGTTGCTAAGGGTGTGAAAGAAACAATGATTACTGGCAATTGAAAAGGTAGAAAAACTGTTATTGATTTGGATAAACCAAGAACAGTTAGCTAGTGACAGCATTTTGGAGGCAATGAAAAAGTGCAGATGCCACATACTGACCTCCTGAAAGACTCCCCTGGAAGAAGTGTTGAAAGTGATTTGTTTAAGGCTAGTGGGGAGTGGTTCGATACATTTAAGAAAAGAAATGTTTATTTATAGATTAAACAGTACATTAGACATGTACTGTACATAAGAAAGGTAAAAATGCGATCATTTGGGAGTCTGGAACGAATTAATTCAATTTACATTATCTCTAATGGGAAAAAATGATTCGGTTTTTGAACAAATCGCTTCTTAAACAGCCTTCCAGAACAAATCAAGTTCGAGAACCAAGGTTCCACTGTACTGAAAAAACAAACCCCAACTATCAACCAAAAATTAGTCATTTGACAACAGTGATCCTTTAAAAATGAAGGAGAAATCAAGATTTTCCCAGATAAACAAAAAATAAATGCGTCATTATCAAACTGTCCTACAAAGGGAGTCTTTCAGAATAAATCAAGGGACATTAGATGGCAGCTTAGTGGTATATGAAGAAATAAACACCAGGAAAAGTAACTATATAAATATAAGAGACAGTATAAAGGTATTTTTTGTTTGTAATTCTTTTTCTTTTTTGATCTCATTAAAAACAAATGCATGTAGCAATAATTATAAATCTAGGCTGACAGGCACACATAACAGATTATATGGGGAAAAGTTCTGTACACTATTGAAACTAAATTGGCATTAATCCTAACTAGATTGTTGTAAAATAAAATGTTAACTGTAATCCCTCGAGAAACCACAAAGCATATGTCTGCACAAAGACATGGAGGTGAATGTTCATAGCATCTGGACTTACCTCAGCCCCAAAGGGGAATAAACCAAATTTCCATTAGCTGATAAATGGATAAACTGTATGTGAGATATTCTTCTAATGGAATATTACTGAGCCATAAGAAGAAATGAAGTACGGTTAAATACTACAACATGGATGAACCTTGAAAATATTATTCCAAGCCAAGCACAAAAGACTACATATCGTACAATTCCAGTTATAAGAAATGTCCAGAATAGGCAAATCCATAGAGACAGAAAGTAGATTAAGGTTGCCAGGGAAGAAGAGAGCAGAGAACTGGAGCTAAATGTTAACAGAAGGCTATTCATTTATTTATGGTTTTGGTGTGATGAAAATGTTCTCGAATTAGATAGTGGTGATGGTTGCACAACATAGTAAATAGACTAAAACAACTGAAGTATGCACTTTAAAATGGTAAATTTTATGTTTTATGAAGTGTATTCAATTAAAATGCTATAAAAGGTCTATTGCATACATCAGTTTTAATAGTGAAATGAAGCTTAATAAGTAATTTTAATGATGAAATATAAAAAAATTTACAGATGAAACTTTTTTTGAGATTGTAAATGAAACAAGGATGTCTATCATTACTCCTAGTCTACATGTACTGGAGATCCTCAGCACAAAACAGAAAAAAAAACACCACATAATATTCAGAGAAACTATTAGAATTTTTAAAAAATTTAGCAGGATTGCTAGATACAAAAATCAATTATAGCCCTGGCCGGTTTGGCTCAGCGGTTAGAGCGTCGGCCTGCGGTACAGAGAGACCCGGGTTCGGTTCCCGCTAAGGGCATGTACCTCGGTTGCAGTTTGTCCCCGGCCCTGGTTGGTTGTGCGGGTGGCAGCCACTCGATGTGTCCCTTTCATGTCGATGTTTCTCTCTCTCTCTTCCTCTCTCTCCCTCCCACTCTATCTGAACAAAAAAATGAGAAAATGTCCTCGGGTGAGGATAAAAAAAAAAAAAAAAAAATCAATTATATTTCTACATACCAAACATTGTTAGAAAGTGAAATTTAAGTAACAATATCATACACTAAGTCATCTAAAAACTCTAAACACCCAGAAATAAATCCGAGAAAAAAAATGTGTAATATGTAATACATTATTTAAATTATTTTGAAGATCTAAATAAATGGATTTATTCAGGGGTTACAGAGTCAATGCTGTGTGAATGCCAGTTCTTCCAAAATTGATCTGTATGTTCAATGTAATTCCAATTGAACATGGCAGCTGAATAATTTGTGGAAAATGATGTTTTAAAATTTATATAAAAATGTAAAGTGGCAATCTTATAGAAGGAAAACAAAGCTGGAAAAGTACTGCACCAGACACCTACTATGAAGATCCAGTAGTTAAGACTGTGGGGTCAGCACAGGATGCACAAGTAGATTAGTGGAACAAAGTAAAAAGTCTGGAAACGGACCCACATGGTAATGGATACTTGCTTTATGACAAATGGACATATTTGTAGAGCTGTAGGACATGGTCTTTTTATTAATTGATACTGAGGTAAATTGGTTTGGAAAACTTTTGAAAAAAAATTAAACTTGATCATTACTTTACACCCAACACAAAAATCAACTCCAGGGGCTAACTGATCTTAAATGTAAAAACGAGAATATTAAAGCTTCTAGAAGGATTTGAAAATATCTTTATGACTGTGAGGTAGGAAAATATTTCTTAAACACAACACAAAAAACACCGAATAAAGGAAAATAAAAGATTATTAAAATTAGTAATTCTGGTCATCAAAAGATACCATTAAGAGAGTGAAAAGGCAAGCCAGAGTAGGAGGAAATATGTGCAAGATTCATGTCTGAACTATATAAGGAACTCTTTACAAATCAGTATGAAAAAACACAGGCAACCCAATACAAAAAGACTTCAAAAGGCTCTTCATATAGGAGGATATCAGTATTTAATAAACTCGATCTTATTCATCAAAGGATATGCAAATTGAAACATAATTAGATATTGCTATATAACTTATCATAATGGTTAAAATATAAAAGACTTGACCAAGTGTTGGCAAGGATGTAGAGTTACTGGAATTTTCATATCCTGTTGATTAAGTAGAAATTTATACAAACATTTATTTATTTATTTGTTAATCCTTACCTGAGGCTATTTTTCCATTGGTTTTTAGATAGAGTGGAAGGGAGGGAGGGAAGGAAGGAGGAAGGGAGAAGGAGGGAGAGAGGGATAGGGGGGAGAGAGAAAGATATATATATATATATATATATATATATAGAGAGAGAGAGAGAGAGAGAGCGAGAGAGAGAGAGAGAGAGAGAGAGAGAAACATTGATATGTGAGAGAGACACTGACTGGTTGCCTCCTGCATGACTACGACCGGGGATTGAATTGCAACCCAGGCACATGCCCTTCACTGGGAATCAAACCCATGACCTTTTGGTCCACGGGCCTACACTCTAACCACTGAGCCAAATCGGTCAGGGCTGATACAAACATTTAAAAAAAACCTGTTTGGAATATTTACTGAAGTTGACCCTGCAACATAACTCCAAAAATAAAAATTTACATATATATGTACTAAAAGTACAATCATGTTCACAGGAAAATTATTCATTATGGCCCAAAACTGGAAACAATGCAAATCTCCAACAAAAAAAATAATTTGTGCTACATGTATTTCTAAATGGACTATATTATACAGCAATAAAAATGGAAAAACTAGTGCTACACACAATAATGAATGAATCTCACAAATATTAGGGGGACCGGAAAGTAATGTCGTTTTTTTACATTACATTCAAACAGATAAATTTTTAACAAGTTTTTATTTTTAATTAATGATGTAATCACCCTCGTTATCAACAACTTTTTGCCATCTAGTGTGCAAATTTTCAATGCCGGATCGATAAAAATCAATTGGTTTTTGAGTAAAATATCTGGAGATGGCATTTTGGACATCATCCAAATTTTCAAATTTTTTGCCACTCAGAAAATGTAGCAATCGGAATAAATGGAAATCTGATGGCGCAATATCGGGCGAGTATGGTGGGGGAGGCAATACCTCCCACCCCAATTCATTAATTTTTTCCAGGGTTCGTCTTGCAGCACAGTGCAGTCTTGCATGATCGTGTGGCAGAATAACGCCTTTTCTGGTGATAATCGCTGGGCACTTTTCAATTAAAGATTGATTTACTTGATCTAATTGTTCACAGTAAAGGTCTGCATTCAGTTTGTCCAGGTTTCAGCACTTCAAAATGAACGACCCCGCGAATACTCCACCAAACACACAAAAGTGCCTTTTTGGGGTGTAAACCTGGCTTAGCTGTACTTCGTGGTGATTCCTTTGGAGAGAGCCACTGCCTTTTGCGTTTTGGATTATCATAGAGGACCCATTTTTCATCTCCAGTGATCAAGTGATCAAAAACCACTTCTGTATTGTGCCGCTGAAGCAATAAGTTGCATGTGGTGGACCGGTTAGCTTTGTTTTCTTAGGACAGATTATGCGGGACCCAAACATCTGCTCTGCTTACTTTACCAATCTGCTGCAAATGTTCTTGGATGGTCGACCAAGGTTGGTTAAGAGTGTTTGATAGTTCCTCGACTGTCTGACACGGATTTGCTTCCACTTCCGCCCTTAACATGGCATTACTTTAACGACATTACTTTCCGGTCCCCCTAATATAACATTGAATAGAGGAAATCAGATGGAAGAGTACATATGGCATGTGTTCTGGACAGAATGTTTGTGTCCCCCTCAAATCTGTATGTTGAAACCATAACTCTCATTGCAATATGCCCTCATGAATGGGATTAGTGCCCTTATAAAAGCACCCCAGAGAGCTCTCTCACCTCTTCTGCCATATGAGCATACAGCAAGAAGACTGCTGTCTATGAATTAGGAAGAGTACCCTCACCAGACACCAAATCTGCTGATGCCTTGATCTTGGACTTTCCAGTCTTCAGAACTGTGAGAAATAAATGTTTGTTCTTTAAATTACCCAGTCTATTATATTTTTGTTATAGCAGCCTGAATGGACTGAGGATGATTCCATTTACAAACTTTCAAACAGCAGGTAAAACTAATCTATGATGTTAGAAGTCAGGGTAATTGTCATCTTATAGGAAGAAAAGAAAAGAAATGCCCAGGAGGAAGCACGGGTGAGGCTTCTGGGCATTGGCAATGTTTTCTTTCTTTCTTTCTTTCTTTCTTTCTTTCTTTCTTTCTTTCTTTCTTTCTTTCTTTCTTTCTTTCTTTTCTTTCTTTCTTTCTTTCTTTCTTTCTTTCTTTCTTTCTTTCTTTCTTTCTTTCTTTCTTTAAATTGGGGTGACATTGTTAATAAAATTATATAGGTTTCAAGTGTACAATCCTATGAAACATCATCTATATATGGCATTGTGTGTTTACCACTGAAAGTCAAATCTCCTTCTGTCACCATATATTTGACCCTACTTATCCTTTACTATCCCCTAAACCCCCTTTCCCTCTGGTAACCACCATACTGTTGTCTGTGTCTACAAGTTTTTGTTTGTCTTGTTTGTTCATTTGTTGCTTTCAGTTTTATATCCCACATATGAGTGAAATCCTATGGTTCTTGGCTCTCACTTACTTCGCTTAGCATAATATTCTCAAGGTCCATCCATGTTGTTGCAAATGGCAGTATTTCATCTTTTCTTATGGCTGAGTATTATTCTATTATATACATGTACCACATCTCCTTTATTCAATCATTTATCAAAGGACACTTTGGTTGCTTCCATGTCTTGGCCACTGTGAATAATAGCAATGTTCTATTTCTTGATTATTATGGCAATGGTTAACTTGATTCTCTTGTGGTAGATTACTGAACTCACTGAGAGATATAGCTATATATCTATATTTTATGTACTTTTCTGTATGTATTTTACTCAATTAAAACAAATTTTCAAAAGTTTATTTACCTGTTTTTTCTGTGTTCTGTTCCTGTTTTCCAGCCAATCATCCATTTGTTCCTCAATTTCTTCTATAGAAGTGCCATGATCATATGATGGAATATATGCACTTTCTAAATGTGTATACACAGGAAATTCAGGTTTTGGTTTTTTTACTTTAACTTTCTTCTGCTCTGAAAAATGTTTAAAAGAACCAATTAATAAAAGAACAAAGATAATTTTTAACATTTTATTCACAGACCGTATCTTGAAAGAACACATAAATATTGTCCTTTCATAAAAATATTTAGCTATAAGTTTTAGTGTACATTATCAACTGCATTGTTTTAAAATAAAGCTCAGAGGCCCTGGCTGGGTAGCTCAATTGGTTAGAGCATCATCCTTATATGCCAAGGTTGCAGGTTTGATCCCTGGTTAGGGCACAAACAAAAATTAACCAATGTGTGCATAAATAAGTGGAACAACAAATCGATGTTTCTCTCTCTCTCTTTCTTTTTCCTCCTCTCAAATCAATAAATAAAATCAAAACAAAAATACCCTCAGATGCTAAAGATGAGATGATTATGACATAACCATCATATCAATTTGTATACATCTATAGTTTTTAAAGTACTTTCCATATGATTTCAATTACATGTGGAATCTAAAGAACAAAATAAATGAACAGACAAAATAGAAACAGATTTATACCGTAAACCGTGATAGAGTGAAGCCGCGAAAGTCGAAGCATGAAGTGGAGAGGGATGACTGTAGATACAGAGAACAGACTGATGGATGCCAGAGTGGAGGGGCATTGGGGGCTGGGTGAAAAAGGTGAAGGGATTAAGAAGTGCTAATTGGTAGTTATCACAGGGATATAAAGTAAAGCATATGGGGTATAGTCAACAATACTGTAATAACTATGCATGGTGCCAGATGGATACTTGAAATATTGGGGGAACACTTTGTGAAGTATATGATTATCTAACAGCTATGCTGTACACCTGAAAATAATACAAAAAAAAAAAATTGAATGCAAACTGTAATTGAAAAATAAAATTTGAAAAAACTGGGAAAAAAAGTACTTTACATGAAATATTTCATTTTGGCACAACTGAAAGAGTCTGATCATTAGTGTTTTAATTCTACCTTTACCACCTAATAGTTACATAATATTGGGCAAGTAACTTAACTCTTTGAACAAGTGTCATCTTCTCATCTGTAAAAGAGAGATAAATCTAACCTTATAAAGTTGATGTGAGGAAAATTATATATCCCCTAACATACCACCTGGAACAAAATTGACTCAATAGATGGCATATATTAATCTTTTCAATATTTTACAAAGGCAAAATTCATCTGGCAGCATCAGGGGTAGTTATCAAAAGACAGTTATCGCCCCTGGCCGGTTTGGCTCAGCAGTTGGAGCGTCGGCCTGCGGACCAGAGAGTCTCGGGTTCGGTTCCCTCTAGGGGAACGTACCAAAAAAAAAAAAAAAAGACAGTTATCAATTGTCCTCTTCATTAAATCCCATTTTGATTAGAGAGTTAACATTGAGAAGCAACTCCATTTTTTAATTACTACTGTCAAACACACACACAGCCCTATAATCATATCTTTACCAATCTGTGTGTATATATGTTTGCATGTACTACAATTTAATAAAATTAATATATTGGCAGAGGAACAGACAAAATCCTGGAAGAGAATAGAAAATCTATAGATATTTCAATTGAGTGGGAAAAGGATTTAATAAATGATGCTGGCACAGTTGAATATCAATCTGAAAAAAATAACTGGACACAAAGCTGGACCATATATAAAAATAAATCCCAGGTGGATAAGAGATTTGACTTAAAACCAAAACAATAAAAATCTTGCAATAAGATATCTAAAAAACTACCTGTACTATTTAAAGAAAGAGGAAATCTTAGCTAGGAACCCAGATGCTAACAAAAAGATAAAAGAATAAAAAATCAAGAGACAAATAACAGATTTGGAAAGAACATCTATAAATCAAAATACAAACAAAAGATTACTAAATAGACTATATAAAGAGATCTTATGACAAGGGGATAAGCAGCCCATGGCCAAAAATAATGTACATTAAGCCCTGGTCGGTTTGGCTCAGTGGTTAGAGTGTCGGCCTGTGGACCAAAGGGTCACAGGTCCAATTCCTGGTCAAGGGCACCTATCTGGGTAGCAGGTTCAATCTCTGGCCCCAGTCGGGGTCCTGCAGGAGGCATCCAACATCTCTCTCACATCGATGTTTCTTCCTTTATCTCTCTCTCTCTCTCTTTCCCCTCTATTCTCTCTAAATATCACTGAAAAAATAAGCATTTAAAAAGTCACTTTTAAAAAGTAATATAAAACTTCTACTTCTGGAAAAATGGAGAAGTACTTTTCCATAGTCACCCCACTAAAAAAAACTAAAAGTCCCAAAATATTTACATGAAACCAAACAGAACAGGATTCTGAATGTTGGAGAGAAGAAGAGAGACCAGCTAGACATAGGAGGACCTAATGAACACAAAGGTGGTGACTTCTGTGAGTTTTCTTTTGGCCTCATAAAACCAAAAAAAAAAAAAAAAAAAGAAAAACCAACCAAACAAAAAAGGTTTCTTTCTATAGCCAAAGGACCAGAAAAACATCAGTATAGCAAGACAAAACTTTTAGAGAATTACTAATCTACATCAGGCAAACAGAACAGAAAGAACTTATAAAACCTCTCCCCATGCCAGCAAGGCTAATGGGAAGCCTAGACTCCTGCCATTGTGAGGCTGTAACGAGGTACTACAGTCTCCCCACCAGGGTGACATGGGAGAAGGCTGTATAGGAAGCCAGACTTCCATCCCTGCTGAGAGGTAATGAGGATCACCTTTCCCTATAGAGTCATTAGAAAGCAAGTGGTAGCCTGGATTTCCATGTCCATCCAAGGGTAATGGGTGTCCCTACCCTGCCCTACCAGGATGGTTTCAGAGGAAAAGGAAAGAACACTCAGGGATTTCACAACTGCCCAGCAGTAATAAGGCATCCCCCCACGCCCAATGTCAGTAGAGGCCAGGTGGGGAGCAGTAAGTAGGCATTCTTGCCTATCCCAACCAGGGTATTATCCCTGGAGGCCTACTTGCAAACAGGAACACCCATACCTGCCCAACCCTAAGAGTATTCACAACCACCCTCTCCCTCAGCTGTAATAGAGGCCATGAAAGGAACCTGGACTTCCACTCCACTTGACCATAAAAGGGCAGCAACCCTGCCCTTCCACTACTAGAGCTTTGTCAGAGAACCTCAGGTGGGAGACAACCAATCGATATCTCTTTCACATCGATGTTTTTCTCTCTTTCTTTCTCTCTTCCTCCCTCCCACCCTCCCTCCTACTCTATCTGAAGATAAATGGAAAAATATCCTCAGGTGAGGATTTAAAAACAAAGAACACTCATCATACCAAGAACCAAGAATATCTCAATTTGAATGAAAAGATATTCAACAGATGCCAACAAAATGAAAGAGATACCCAAGTGATCTGACTAGGATTTTAAAGCAGCCATGTAAAAATATTTTGACAAGCAATAATAAACATTCTTAAAATAAATAATAAAAAGTCAACAGCAAAAAAGTATAAGACATAAAGAACCAAATGGAAATAAAAGAACTGAAAAATATATCAACTGAAATCAAAAACAATGAATGAGCACTCAACAGAAAAATGGAGCAGACACAGAAAAAAAAAATCAGTGAATTTGATGACAGAATAATAGAGATTGCCCAATCTGAAAAACAGAGAAAACAGATTTAAAAAAAGAAGAAAAAGAAGAAGATCAGAGCTTTGGGTACTTTGGGGGACTATAACAAAAGATCTAATAGTCATGTCACAAAATTCCTGAAAGAGAAAAAGAGGACAGGACTAAAAGAGTATTCTAAGAAATAATGCCTGAAAGTTTGCCAAAGCTGGCAAAGGACACAAACCTACAGAGTCAAGAAGCTTAGTGAACCTTCAAACAAAATAAATGCAAAAAAAAAAAAAAAAAATCCATGCACAATTAGAATCAAACTTCTCAAACATAAGGAAAAAAAGAAAAATATCTTAAAAGTAGCAAGAGAGAAGTAAGAAAAGCAATTCAAATGACAAGATTTTGCATCCAAAAACATGTAGCCCAGAATGAAGTGGCACAACATTTTTCAAGTGCTGAAAGTAAAGAACTGTCAACTCAAAATTCTGTATCTAGTGAAAATATCCTAGAATGGTACAGTGGATGAAAATTTGTGATCTATGTATATATACTATCTACAAGAAACTTACTTCAGATATAACAATATGGGTGTTTAAAAGTAAAATGATTGAGAAAGATATACAAATATTCATCAAAAGAAAGCAGGAATAGCTATGTTAATACCAGGTAAGCAGACCACGAACAAAGAAGATAACCTGGGATAGAAACATTATATAATGATTTTTAAAAAATATCACTATACCAAGAAGACATAGCAATCCTAAATGTGTATGTATGCACCAAACAATAGAGCTGCCAAATATATGATGCTAAAAATGATGAAATTAAAAGGAGAAATAGAAAAGTTCACAATTACTGTCAAAGACTTTAACATCCCTCTCTCAATCATTGATGGGATATCTAAACACAAAAATCAACGATATAGAATAACTCAACTATACCATCAACCAACTAGATCTAACTTGCATTTATATAATACTCCATTCAACAACAACAGAATACACATTTCAAATGCCTATAAAATATATACCAAAATAGATCATATCTTGAAATCATAAAACCCACCTCAATAAATTTAAATGAACTGAAATCACAGAGTGGGCTTTCTGATGAAAATGGAACCAAACTAGAAATCAATAACAGAAAAATAATAGGAAAATCCTCAAACACTTGGAAATAAAACAATATATTTCTAAATATTGTTCAATGTATCAAAGATGAAGTCTCAAGAAAAAAAGACAAATTGAATCAAATGATAATACAGTATGTAAAAATATGCTGGACCCATCAAAAGGGTGCTACGAGTGAAATTTATAGTACTAAAAGCTCATATCAACAAAGATGAAAAGCCTCAAGTCAATAATCTAAGCTTCCACATCAAGAAACAAACAAAAAAGATCAAAACAAGCAGAAGGAACAAAATAATAAGGACAAAAATAAATGAAACAAAAAACAAAAGCAACAGAGAAAAATCAACGATACAAGGAAATAGTTCTTTGAAAAGATCAATAAAACTGACAAAGAAAAAGTGAGAAAACAAAAGTTACCAATATTAGCATTGATACAGGATAAATTGCTACAGGACATGCAGATATTAAAAGGACAATAACTGAACGGTTAGGAAAAACTTTACACACATAAATTTGACAATTTAGATAAAATCAACCAACTGCTTGAAATATACAAACTACTCCAATTCATCCATGAAATAGATATATGAAATAAATATTTGAAAAGCCCTGTAACTACAAAGGAAATTCAATTTGTAATGTACAAACTCAGAAAAGAAATATCCAAGCTTAGATGGTTTACTAGTGAAATATTCCAAATATTTAAAGAGTTAACATCAATTCTACAGTTTCTCTCAGCAAAGAGAGAATATTTCCCAGTTCATTATATGATGCTAGTTATTACCCTGATACCGAAATCATACAAAGACAGTACAAGAAGAGAAAACTACAGACCAGTATCTTGCATGCATAGATGCAAGAATCCCCCAAACTATTAGCAAATGTAATTGAGCAATAAAAAACAAAACAAAATCACACAACATGAACATACGGTATTTACTGCAGGCATGCAAGTCTGGTTCAATATTCAAAATATAATCAGTGTAATCCTCCATATTAACAGCCCAGAGAAGAAATATCATATAATCATATTGATTGATGTCAATAAATTAACAAAATTCAACACCTAGTCATGATAAACAAAAAACCTCAGAAAATAGGAACAAAGGGAAACTTTGTCAACTTTATATAAAGCATTTGCAAAAAACCTACAGCTAATATCAAGCTTAATGGTAAAACACTAAATGCTTTCCCCATAAGAACAAAGCAACAAAGGAAGGATGCTCTCTCCCTTTACTCTTGTTCAACACAGTTCTGGAAGTCCTAGCTAGTAAAATTAGGCACAAAAGGAAATAAAATGTGTACAAATTGAAAAGAAAAAAATTAAATATCCCTATTGTCATATGACATGATTGTCTACACAGAAAATCCAAGGATTCTACATAGAAAAATTCCTAGAACTAATAAGTAAATGTAACAAGGTTGCAGGATACATAAGATCTACATACTAAATTCAACTGGATTTCTGTACTTGCAGTGACTATTTGGAAAATGAAATAAAAAACCCAATACTATTTACAATCACTCAGAGGGAAAAAAAAAAGAAAAGAAACTTAGAAGTAAATTTAACAAGACATATTACATGATTTGTATGCTAAAAACTATAAAACAATTGATTTCAATGAAGATATAAATAAATGAAGAGATATTTTCAGCATAGTCAATTCTCCCCAAATTAATATACAACTCCTATTAAATTTCCAGCAAAATTTTTTGTAGATATAATTAAGATTATTCTAAAATTTATATGAAAAGGCAGAGAAACTAAAATAGCTAAAACATTTTGATAAAGAAGTGGGAAGAATCACTCTAGTTGATTTTAAGATTTATTGTATGGCCACAAAAATTAAGATTGTCATATTGGCGGAAGGCTAGAAATGTAGACCACTGGGAAAGAAATGAGAAATAATCCATACACAACACAAGTAGCAACTGATTTGGGGGGTGGTGGTTAATCCTCACCTGAGGATATTTCCAATGACTTTTAGAGAGAGTGGAAGGGAGGGAGGATAGGGGAGAGGGGAGAGAGGAAAAAGCGCGGTGGGTGGGTGGCTGGGGAAGACATCAATGTGAGAGAGAGACATCAATTGGTCGCCTCCTACACGCGCCCTGACTGGGGCCAGGGATCGAACCTGCAACTCAGTTACTGCCGTTGACTGGGAATTGTACCTGTGACCCTTTGGTGCACAGGCTGATGCTCTAACCACTGAGCAACACTGGCCAGGGCAAGGAGCAATTGATTTTTGATAAAAGTTCAAAAGCAATTCAGTGGAATAAAAATAGTTTTGTTTTTTTTATAGTGCTGGAAAAACTGGATATCCATAAGCACAAAAATAAACATTAACCTAAACCTCACACCTTATAGAAAAATTAAAACAGATCATAGATTTAAATGTAAAACATAAATTATAAAAATTTTTAGAAGAAAACATAGGAGAAAATCTTTAGAAACTAGGGCTAGGTGAAGGGTTCTTTGACACACATTAAAAACAAAATCCATAAAATAAAAACAATAAATTGGACTTCAGAATTTAAAATTTTTATTCTGTGAAAGACTCTATTAAGAGGATGAAAAGACAAGCTACAGATTGGAAATAAATATTTGTAAAACACAAACTTTAAAAAAAAAATAGTATCTTGCCCTGGCTGGTGTTCTCAGTGGTTAGAGCGTCGGCCGGTGCACCAAAGGGTTGCAGTTCAATTTCTGGTCAAAGGCATGTACCTGGGTTGCAGGTTCCATCCCTGGTCCCAGTCCTGGTAGGGGTGCATGCGGGAGGCAACCAATCGATGTGTCTGTCTCACATTGATTTTCTCTCTTCCTCTCCCTCACTCCCTTGCACTCTCTTTAAAAAAGAAAGAATATCTAGAACATACTCATAAATAATTCATAGGCCAAAGCCATGAAGACAGATTTTACAGAAGATATACAGATGGCAAATAAGCACATGAAGAGATGTTTCGACATCACTATGCATTAGGGAAATGCAAATTAACACAGGATGAAATATTTCCACACACCTATTGGGATAGCTAAAATAAAAAATACTGAGAATGCCAAATTCTGGGGAGGATGCAGAGAGACTAAATCTCTCATGCTTTGCTGGTAGGAATATAACATGGTACAGGCACACTGGAAAATAATTTCACAGTTTCTTAAAACTCTAAACATCAACTTATCATACGACCCAGCATTTGTACTTCTGGGCATTTATTGCTGATAAATAAAAACTAGGTTCATATAAAAACTTTCATATGACTGTTTATAACAGCCTTATTTGAAATAATAAAAAACTGTAAACAACCAAAATGTCCTAGAATGGTTAAACTGCCGTACATTCACATCAAGGAATATTATTCATTAATAGGAATGAACTATTGATACAAAGGCATTTTGATGAATGAAAAAAGCCAATCTTAAAAGGCCACATACTGTATGGTTCTCAAAACCATATAGTGAAAATGACAGAGAGAAAAAATAGATTTACTAATTGTTGCCAGATATTAGAGACAACAGGTAGATGGAAGGAGATGGATATGACCATAAAGGGGGGTAGTGGTTGACTGGGGTGGTGGTTACATGAATATATTAATGTGATAAAATGGCAGAGAACTATACACATACTTTGTATCAATGTCAATTTACCTGTTTCTATATTATATAACCAATGGGGGAAACTGAGAGGAGGGTACATGGGTCCTCTCTATACTATCTTTGTAATTGCCTAAGAATCTATAATTATTTCAAAGTAAAAAGTTAACTTAAAAAGCAATAATTTAACAAAAAGGTGCTGGGTAAACTAGACCCTTCTCTAACATCATATACAAAAATTAAGTCAAAAAGGACCGAGACCTAAATGTAAGACTTAAAACCAGAAAGTCATTAAGGAAAGTACAGGGCAAAAGCTTCATGATAATGGACTTAACAATGATTTCTTTGATATGACATCAAAGGCACAGGCAACAAAAGAAAAAATAAATTAGACAATGAAAAAACATAAAAAAGAAAACTGTGCCTCAAAAGACGATAACAGAGTAAAAGGGCAACGTATAGAATGGGAGAAAATATTTGCAGATCATATATCTGATTAGGGATAATATGCAAGCTATTTAAAGAACTCCCAAAACTCAATGACAAAAAATCTGATTCAAAATTGGGTACAGGACTTGAATAGATTTTTGTCTCCAAAGAAATACCCATTAGGATGGCTACAACAAAACAAAACAGAAAATAACAAGTGTTGTCAAGGATGTGGAGAAATTGGAAACTTTGTACACTATTAATGGGAATATAAAATGGTACAGTGCTGTGAAAAATGGTATGGCAGTTCCTCAAAAAAATCAAAAATAGAATTATCATATGATCCAGCAAATTCACTTCTGGATATAAACCCCAAAGAACTGAAATGAGGGACTCCCAAAGAGATATTTGTACACCTATTTACACAGTATAGTTATTCACAATATATTATTCAGTATAAAGTGGAAGCAACCCAATTGACAGGTGAATGGATAAACAAAATATAGTACACACATACAATGGAATATTATTCAGTCGTAAAGAGGAAGGAAATTCTCTTATGCCACAACTTGGATTAACTTTGAGGACATTATAATAACTGAAATAAGACAGTCACAGAAAGACAAATACTGTATTATTAGACTTATATGATACATAGAGTAGTCAAAATCATAGACAAAAAGTAAAATGGTGGTTATGAGGGGGTGGGTGGAGTTGAGAATGGGGAGTTATTGTTTAATGTGTAAGAGTTTCAGTTTTGCAGGATGAAATGAGCTACGGGAAATGGATGGGGTTGACCATTGCACAACATTATGAATATATTTAATACCATTTAACTTTACACTTACAAAATATTGCTATGAGAAATGCCTGAAATTTTACAGCCTATGCTTTTTTCTAGGATTTTTATGATTTCAAGATGAAAATTTAAGTCCTTAATCCATTTTGAGTTTATTTTTGTGTATGGTGTAGAGAAGGTGGTTTAGTTTAGTTTTGTTTTATTCTCACGTATCTGTCCAATTTTCCAAACACTATTTATTGAGTAGACAATCTTTACCCCACTGCACATTTTTGACTTTGTCAAATATTGACTATAAAAGTGTGGGTTTATTTCTGAGTTTCCTATTCTGTTCCATGACCTATATGATTTATATGTCTGTTTTTATGCCAGTACCATGCTGCTTTAATATGGCCTTGAGTATAGTTTGATATGAGGCAGTGTGATTTCTCCAACTTTATTCTTCTTTCTCATGAGCTGTTGCTATTCAAGGTCTTTTCTGGTTCCATATAAATTTTTGGAACATTTGTTCCAGTTCTGTGAAATACACCATTGGTATCCTAATAAGAATTGCACTGAATCTACTGATTGCTTTGAGCAGTAAGGACATGTTAATGATGTTCATTCTTACTATCCATGAACACAGTATATACTTCCACTTATTTGTATCTTCTTCATTTTCTTTCTTCAGTGTCTTTTAATATTCCAAGTACAGGTCTTTTACATCCTTGGTTAAGTTTATTCCTAGGTATTTTATTCTTTTTGAAGCAACTGTGAATAGGATTGTTTTCTTAGTTTCCCTTTCTGATAGTTCATTATTGCTATATAAAAATGCACCTGATTTCTGAAAAACTATTTTGTATCCTGCTACTTTACTGAATTCATTTATCAGTTCCAGTCGTTTTTTTGGTAGAATCTTTAGGGTTCTATATACACAGTATCATGCCATCAGCAAATAATGACAGTTTTACTTCTACCTTTCTAATTTGAATGCCTTTTACTTCTTCTTTTCTGATTGCTATGGCTAGGACTTCCAGTACTATGTTGAATGAGAGTGGAAAAGTGGACATCTCCATTTTGGTCCTGATCTTAAGGGAAAGGCTTGTAGTTTTTGCCCATTAAGTATGACGTTTGCTGTGGGTTTTTCAAATATGGTCTTTATTACATTGAGGTATGTTCTCTCTATTCCCAATTTGATGAGAGCTGTTATCATAAATAGGTCCTGAATTTTATGAAATGCTTTTTCTGCATCTATTGATGTGATCATGTGTTTTTTACATTCATTATGTTTTTGTGATATATCACGTTTATTGATGTGGATATTATACCAACCATACATCCACAGAATAAATCCCACTTGATCATGAGATCTTTTTAAGGTATTGCTGGATTTTATATATATATATATATATATATATATATATATATATATATATATAGAGAGAGAGAGAGAGAGAGAGAGAGAGAGAGAGAGAGAGAGAGAGGGATTTTTTTTTTTTTAGAATCCTCACCCAAGGATATTTTTACATTTACATTTATCTTCAGATGGGGGGGGGGGAGAGAGAGAGAGAGAGAGAGAGAGAGAGAGAGAGAGAGAGAGAGAGAGAGAAACATAGACGTGAGAGAGATACATCGATTGGTTGCCACCCCCAACCAGGGCTGGGGATGAACTGCAACCGAGGTACGTGCCCTTGGCTGGAATCAAACCCGTGACTCTTTGGTCTGCAGGCCAACATTCTAAGCACTGAGCCAAACTGGCCACGGCAGGCTTGCTAATATTTTATTCAGGATATTAGCATCTATGTTCATCAGGGATATTGGCCTATAATTTTCTTTCTTTGTAGCGTTTTTATCTGGTTTTGGAATTAGGATGCTGCTGGCCTTGTAAATGAGTTGGGAGTTTTTTCTCCTTTTGAATATTTTGGAATAGTTTGAGAAAGATACATGTTACTTCTTTGCTTGGTAAAATTTACCTGTGAAGCTATCTGGTCCAGGACTTTTGTTTGTTGGGAGTTTTTTGTTTTTTTTAAATTACTGCTTCAGTTTCACTAGTTGTAATCTATTTCGATTCCCTGATTCAGTTTTGGGAGACTGTATGTTTCTAGGAATCTATCCATTTCTTCCAGATTGTCCAATTTCTCAGCGTATAATTGTTCTCAGTATTTTATTATAATCTTTTGTATTTCTTTGGTGTCAGTTGTTACTTCTCATCTTTCATTTTTCATTTAATTTATTTGGGTCCGCTTTCTTTTTTTCTTAAGTCTGGTTAAAAGTTTGTCAATCTTGTTTATCTTTTCAAAGAACCAGCTCTTGGTTTCATTGATCTTTTGTATTTTTTTCCACTCCATTTAATTTATTTCTGCTCTGATTGTTGTTATTTTATCCTTATACTCACCTTTGGGCTTTTTTGCTCTTTTTCTAGTTTCTTTAAGTGTAAGATCAAATTGTTTATTTGAGATATTTCTTGTTTTTTGATGTAGGCCTGTAATGCTATAAATTTCCCTCTTAAGACTGCTTTCACTGTGTCCCATAGATTTGGGGTTGTTGTGTTTTCATTTTTATTTATCTCAAGGTAACTTTGATCTCTTTCTTGATATCATTGATAACCCACTTACTGTTCAGTAACAAGTTATTTAGCCTCCATGTGTTTGAGTGTTTTTCAGTTTATTTTTTCTTGTGATTGAATTCTAGTTTCATATTATTATGGTCAGAGAAGATGCTTGATATTTCAGTCTTCTTAAATTTACTGAGACTGGTTTTGTGTCCTAGTATGTGGTCTACCCTTGAAAATATTCCATGTGCACTTGAAAATAATATATTCTGCTGCTGTGGGGTAAAATGCTCAATTAAATCCATATGATCTAGTGTGTCACTTAAGGTCACTGTTTCCTTGTTGATTTTCTGTCTGGAAGATCCACTGATATCAATGGCTTGTTAAAACCCCCTCCTATGACTGTATTACTGTCAATCTCTCCCTTTATGTCCATCATGATTTGCTTTACATATTTAGGTGCCCCTATGTTGGATGCACAAATATTTATAAGGGTTATATCCTTATATTGCTCCATTTTTCATTATGTAGTGTTCTTCTTAGTCTCTTACTATAGCCTTTTAAAAGTCTATTCTGTCAGATATAAGTATTGCTATGCCAGCTTTTTTCCCATTTTTATCACCTTACTTATAGTCTGAGGTGGGTCAGCATATATATGGGTCTTATTTCATTATCCATTCAACTACCCTATGTCTTTTTATTGGAGCATTAAAGCCATTTACATTTAAAGTGATTATTGATAGTTTTAATTAACATGGCAATAAATATGTACCTATGTTCCTCTCGTTTTGTTTTTCTACTTCTTCCTCCCTCCTCCTCCTCCTTTAACATTTCCCACACTACTGGTTTGGTGGTAACAAACTCCTTTAGGTTTTTCTTGTCTGGGAAGCTCTTCATTTCTCCTTCAATTTTAAATGATAGCCTTGCTGGGTAAAGTAGTCTTGGTTGTAGGTCCTTCCCTTTCATCACTTTGAATATTTCATGCCAATCCCTTCTGGCTTGAAATGTTTCTGTTGAGAAATCAGATGACAGTCTTATGGGAGCTCCCTTGTAGGTAACTGTCTTTCTCTTACTGCTTTAAAATTCTCTTTGTCTTTAACCTTTGTCATTTTAATTATGATGTGTCTTGGTGCAGAGGCCTCTTTGGGTTCATTTTGTTGGAGGCTCTCTGTGCTTCCTGAATTTGTGTGTCTTTTTTCTTTACCAGGTGAAGTTTTCAGTCATTATTCCTTCAAACAGGTCTCAATCCCTTGCTTGCTTTCTTTTCTTTCTGGTACCCCTCTGATGCAAATGTTGTTATGCTTCAGGTTGTCCCAAGGGCCTCTCAAATTATTCTAATTTTTAAAAAATGTTTTTATTGATTTTTTTAGAGAGAGAGGAAGGGAGAGAGAGAGATAGAAACATTGATTGGCTGCCTCCTGCACAGCCCCTACTGGGAATCAAGACTGCAACCTGGGCATGTGCCCCGACTGGGAATCAAACTGGGACCTCTTTGTCCATGGGATAACACTCAATCCACTAAACCACACCAGCCAGGCATAAATTATCCTAATTTTTAAAAATTATTTTAATTTTGTTGTTCTGATTGGGTGTTTTATGCTACTTTGTCTTCCAAATTATTGATTCTATCCTCTGCTTCATCCAACCTACTTCTTCTAGTGTATTCTTCATTCCCGAGTAGTCTTTTTTTATGGTTTCTATGTTCTTTTTCATGTTGTTGTAGTTCTAAGTTCCTTGAGCATCCTTTTAAGCATTGCTTTGAACTCCATATCTGATAAACTGCTTTCCTGCATTTAATTTAGCTCTTTTTCTGTAGAGTTCTCCTGTTCTTTAATTTGGGGCCTGTTTATTTGTCACCCCATTTTGGCTGCCTCTTTGTGTTTGTTTCTATGTATTAGATAGATCTGCTGTGACTCTCAGTCTTCCTGGGGTGGCTTTATTTAGTAGGTGTCCTATGGGACTCAGTGGCGCAGTCTCCTTGATCACCTGAGCTGGGTGCTCAAGGAATGTCCCTGTGTGGGTTATATGAGCCCACCTGTTGTAATCAAGTCTTGTTTGTTATAGGTCAATTCGTGTGTGGGATAAACCCTCAGGCTGGCTGTGAAGCTCAACTCTGAGCTCAGTGTACCAGGTGCACTGCAAGTGCTGACCATACAAAGTGAAATTTGCCCCAGCAGGGTTTGATTCCTGCAGATTTCACTTTGGACATGCCATTTATGAAGCTTATTTGACCCTGCTCTGATGTTATCTGAATCTGGCTACTGGGTGTGTTGGTTCTGGGTCTCTTGGCAGGGACTCTTGTGCAGGTCTATGTCAGATGCTGTCTATGCCTGGCCTTTGGCAACCTGTTTGGAGCTATAAGTGATCCAGCTTGTTGTTGCCTCTGCTGGGCTTGGGTGTGCATGGGAAGGACCAAGCTGTGCACTAAGTCTGTCTTTTACTAACACCAGAATCAGGGGCAGGTCAGGAAAATCCCCACATACCCCAATATCTGCCTCTGGCTACCTCTGCCTACTGGCTGCCTGTTAGGCTCAGTCACTAAAAGAGCTTCTGTTGGAGTCAGGAGGATGGGGCTGGTGGATCTCCCATGAAGAGGAGATACTGGTCAGGCTTCAGGGAAGGTACGGGTGTGGACCCCATCCAAGAGCCACAGGACTCAGCCTCTCCTTGATTTTGTCCCAACCTCGGCAGGGAAGAGCCAATGGAGTCAAGCAGGTGGGGCCTCCAGAGCCCAGCGGGTGGGTCTTCTGGAAGCCAGGAGGGTGGTTCTAATAGATATTCCATGAGGAGGAAGCTCCAGTCAGGCTTGAAAGTGGTGGGAATGGCCTTCACCCCAAAGCCCCACAACTCAGCCACTGACACCCCCTGAGTCTGCCCTGACCTCTATACCCTGGCCAAAGCTGATTCCTCAGCAGGGCCTAAGCTCTGCAGGCTGAGGCAAGAGGGAGTCCAGAGGGTGGGGCAATTGCTTTCCTCCAGGCTCATACCACACAGAGGAGAGTGCTCCACCCAAGAAAGATGGCATCTGTAGTGTGTTTGAGTGGCTCAGCACAGGGATACTGGTGGCTGCCTCCTCTTCCACCCTGCTCTGGTCTCTCCCTAGAGCCACAACCTTAGACTCTCCTCACATGACTCTAGTCCACTCTGTCCTTCCTCCACGAGAGCCCAGGGTGAGTGGCTGAAAATGAAATTTTGTGCACTGGCACTTTAGGAGGGTACCTGTGTATCAAGCAGACACCCATCTCACTCTGGCAGACAGAAACCATGCTGCTTTTCACAGCCAAATGTTATGTGGGCTCCTCTTCCTGGCTCTGGTGCTCTGGGAGGGGAGTCCAGCTTGGCATTTAGGCCCCACACTTCTCAGGGGAACCCCCCCCCCCTGCAACTGAAATATCCCTCTGGAACCTCAGCTGTCAGCTGTGGGAGCGGAGCCAGCCAATTTTGTGTTTGCCCTTCCTACCAGTCTCAATGTGGCTATTTCTGTAAATTGTGGTTTTAAGATTCCTCTTCAGGTAGTCTTTAGATGGTTATTCAGGATGATTGTTTATTAATTTAGTTGTAATTCCAGTTTGGTTCTGGGAGGAGGTGAGTGTATCTTCCACCTACTCTGCAGATTATAAAGGATCTTGAAATCCTTTATAATCAATTTCTTTATAAAATAACTCAAATGGCCTTGTCAGTGTGGCTCAGTGGTTGAGTGTAGACCCATGCACCAAGAGGCTGTCAGTTCGATTCCTGGTCGGGGCACATGCCCAGGTTGAGGGCCAAATCCCCAGTGGGGGGCATGCAGGAGGCGACCAACGGATGTTCTCTCTCACTGATGTTTCTATCTCTCTCTCCCTCTTCTTTCCTCTTTCTCTAAAAGGTCAATCAATCAATCAATCAATCAATAAAATAACTCAAATGCATTCTTTTTCCCATTCATGATACTAAGTGTTTCATGATAGTACTTCAAATTCACAATGTTTGGTTTAGAATAAATTCATATAATTAGAAAATACATAAAAGTATTATTAACACTGAAAAAGTCTTATATTTATAAATGTTCAACTTGCTTAAACCTAAAACATAAAATTGATTAAAAGTTTGTAATAAAGAAATAAATGCTCCAAATTTTCCAAATAGATATCACATTTTTGCATGAAAATTTCCCAAAAGAATATTTATTTTAAAGGAAGTACTCTTGCCCTGGCAGGTGTGGCTCAGTTGGTTGGACATCGTCCTGTGCACTGAAAGGTTGCCAGTTTGATTCCTGGTCAGGGCACATGCCCAGGATATGGGCTTGATCCCCAGTATGGGGCGTGTAGGAGGCAGGTGACTGATGTGTCACTCTCACATTGATGTTTCTCTCTCTTTCTCTCTCCTTTCCTCTCTAAAAATCAATAAAAAAAAAACAAATAAATAAGTAAATAATCCTTTTCACATATCTCCCTCTAAAAACCATTTCATAAGATCAATCACCACACCCTACTCAATGCAGTTCTAGGGGAGCCCTCAGTGGATACTGTACAATTTCAGCAGTAAAACAGAGAGACTTGAGGGTAAATTACCAATTAGGTTATGAAAAACAGGCAGCATAAAATAGCTATTGCTAATCTGCATGAGATGCATTTACTCAATTAAGCAGATGGAAATGTTATTATGAACTTGGTATTCCGATGATGCTCTTTAAAATGAAGAAGGATAGGGGCAAATGAAATGCACACTGGGGGATTTGGGGCCTTTATGTAATAATTCTAAAGTATACAATGCAGAACACTGTAATGAAGTTAACAAAATTAATTAAAAGATCTTTTGCATGTAACCATTAGAGACTACATTAAAAAATACATGTTTCTCACATTATTAACAATAATATGACTGTATTTTAACATTCTTAATGTTGAAACTATCACCTTTTTGAAATATATCGATATCTAAACACGTGTGATAGAAGTCTTATTACTCAGAGCCTAGCATGAGTATTGTTTTCAATATGCTTTTTAGTATTTAGTTTTTCCATTTTGAGTTTCAAGAAATGATAAGCTAGTGATGCATTTTCAAACCTTTTAGAAAACTATTACACATATTTACTGGTACACAGGGTATTTTCAGATTTTAAAATTTGTATTTCTTTACATAATCTTTTTTATTAAACAATAATATAAAATAAGAAACAATTATTAAATCTGAGAACTGCCACCAAACTCTTAGAACAAAAATATTTGAACCACTATGGGAAAATGGTTATAAACTTCAAAAGGAAGTTTCTTTATTATGATACTTTCTGTTTAACCCCTATTTTTGAAGTTATTTTAGTGTGCATACTTAATCCATTATTATGAGGGAATTCATATATGTCAAAATAAGTGGTTTGTTATAAAAACTACATAAAAATAAGCTGTATGTTATAAATCAGTTCTGGGGATATAATGTACAACATGATGACTATTGTTAATACTGTATTATATATTTAAAAGTTGCTAAGAGAATAAACCTTAAAAGTTCTCATCACAAGAAAAAACATTTGTAAATATGCGTTACAATATAATAGTTATTAACTAGACTTACTGTGATGATCACTTTACAATCAAGTTGCACACCTAAAACTAATGTTATATGCCAACTACATCTCAAAGGGTTAGTTTGATATTTTTTTCTTTTCTTGTAGAAAATGTGATTTTCCCTTCATTTTGACTAGTCTTAAAAGGCTTACAAAATTTTATGTAACAATTTTACTTGACAAAAATTACATAAAAGTTACTTTTGGTTTCATTTATTCATTGATTTATTCAATTTAACTGAAACTTTCAACAATTGCTATAACATCAGCTTCTACTTCAATCTGTGGTTTAATATGACAATAATTTTGCCCACCCTTATTCCCCAACACACACATCAGTTAATCTTAATATGTAATCTTCTATCATCCTAAACTTCGTCTTCTGAATGGAAGTCTGCTTTAAACAATTATATAGTTGATTTGATATTATTTTGTACTTGCAATCGTTGAAACTTTTGAATTAAATTACATGCTTCTGAAACTGTGCTCTGTATAGGAGAGGTGCTCACATGACACTAATATTCATGGCATTACATTAATTCATACATTCATTCACTCATCCATTTGCAAAATATTCACTATGAGCCAGGACACTGTATTCAATTCTGCAGACATAAAGACTAAAAGATTGAGTGTTTTCCCATGCACCAAGAGGTCATCAGTTCAATTCCTGGTCAGGGCACATGCCAAGGTTGCAGGCTCAATCTCTGGTGTGGGGTGTGCAAGAGGCAAGTGATGTTTCTACCTCTCTCTCCCACTCCTTTCCTCTCTCTCTAAAAATCAATAAAAACATACTAAAAAACAAAAAACAAACAAAAAAGTCCCAGAGACTACCAGCCAGCCAGTAGGCAGAGATGAGTCTCTGAATGCTTTGAGCCTTGCACCTGGCTCTCCGTTGTTGGGTTTCGTGGATCTAGGGACCAAACTGTGAAGGCAGCTGCCTGGGCCCCTGGGCTGAGCCATTAACCTATACTGCAGAAACTATTTTTCTCAGGCAGAGTATTCCCATCAAAGTAGCTATAGCCCTTGGGGGTGGGTGGGAAGCAACTGCCCCATCCATTGGAATTTAACCCTGATCAACCAGGAGGAGTCAGCGCCTAGCACAGAACTGCAACCCAAGCCTCATTAACTGTTAGAAAATACTAGCCAGGCAGTAGATGGAGATGAGTCCCTGGGCCCTTTGAGCTTTGGGCCTGGTTCACAGACACTGGGTTTCAAGGCTCTGAGGTTAGAGCTGTGAAGGGACCTGCCTGGGCCCCTGTGCTGAGTCATTAACCCATGCTGCAGAAACCATTTCCTTCAGGCAGAGCTTTCCTCTCAAAGCAGCTTTAGCCCAGGGGATAAGCAATTGCCTCATCTGCTGGAAATCCTCTTACCCTGGGGGAGTTTTCATTCAGCTGAGGGCTATAACCTGAGGCTCATTAAGTGACTGAAACTAACAGTCAGCCTGCAGGCAGAGGCTCTGGGATACTTGAATCTTTGCCTGGCCTGTGACTCTATCTGGGAGAGTGAGACCAGACACTGGTGCTCACCTTGGTCCCTTTCATACACATCTAAACCCAGCAGAGGGTGCTACAATCTTCAGAACACAGATACACACAGGGAGGTTTTGGCAGGTGCCAAACCCTGCTGAGACAGCCAAAATGGTGAAACAAAGAAACAAATCCCAAATGAAAGAACAAGAGAATTCTCCTGAAGAAAGGCTAAATGAAATGGAGATGAGCAAGTTATCAGATATAGAGTTCAGAGTAATGATTATGAGGACGTTCAACAGCATGAAAAAAGATATGGAAACAATAAAAAATGACCAATCAGAAATCAAGAATGACATAGCAGAAATGAACAAATTGGAAGGAATAACCAGCAGATTTCAGGAAGCTGAGGATTGAATCAGTGAATTAGAAGACAGGGTAGAAAAAAATCACTCAGAGAACCAAAAAGAAAAAAACAATTAAAAAACAGGAGGAACATTTAAGGGAACTGTGGGACAATATGAAATGTAACAACATTCACATCATAGGAGTATCAGAAGAAGAAAGTGAGCAAGGGATAGACAATCTGTTTAGAGAAGTAGTGGCAGAAAACTTTCCTAACTCGGTGAAGGAAAAAGGCATACAAGTTCAGGAAGTACAGAGAGCCCCAAGCAAGAACCAAAAGAGGCCCAGGCCAAGACACATTGTAAGTAAAATGCCAAAAATTAAAGACAAAGAGAGTATTTTAAAGGCAGCAAGAGAATAGCAACAAGTTACTTACAGAGGAGCTCCCATAAAGCTGTCAGCTGATTTCTCAAGAGAAAAACTACAGGCCAGAAGGGAATGGCATGAAGTATTCAAGGTAATGAGAAAAAAGGATCTGAATCCATGACTCCTCTATCCAGCAAGGTTATCATTCAAAACAGAAGGTGAAATAAAGAGCTTCCCAGACAAAAAAAGACTAAGGGAATATATCAGCATCAAACCAGCATTGCAAGAAATGTTAAAGTGACTGCAGTAATAAGCAGAAGAAATAGAGAGAGAAACACAGGCATAATAAATACAAATGGCTATAAATAAATACATATCAATAATAACTTTATTTATTTATTTATTTATTTATTTATTTATTTATTTATTTATTTTTTATCCTCACCCGAGGACATTTTTCCATTTTTTGTTCAGACAGAGTGGGAGGGAGAAAGAGGAAGAGAGAGAGAGAGAGAGAAGCATCGACGTGAAAGGGACACATCGAGTGGCTGCCTCCCGCACGACCAACCAGGGCCAGGGACAAACTGCAACCGAGGCACATACCCTTAGCGGGAACCAAACCCGGGTCTCTCTGGACTGCAGGCCGACGCTCTAACCGCTGAGCCAAACCGGCCAGGGCTCAATAATAACTTTAAATGTAAATGGATTAAATGCTATAATCAAAAGACACAGAGTAGCTGAAAGGATAAGAAAGCATGACCCATATATATGTTGTCTACAAGAGACGCACTCACAACAAAATACTCACACAGGTTGAAAGTGAAGGGTTGAAAAAAAATCTTCCAAGCAAATGCAAATGAAAAAAAAGCTGAGGTAGCAATACTCATATCTGATAAAATAGACATCAAAATGAAGGCCACAACAAGACATAAAGAAGGCCACTACATAAATTTAAAAGGACCGATTCAACAAGAGGATATAACCTTGGCAAACATATATGCACCCAATATGGGAAGACCAAAATATATTTTAAATCTTCTGGAGGACTTCAAGGGAGAAATCAACAGCAACACAATCATAGTAGGGGACTTCAACACACCACTAACATCACTGGATAGACCCTCTAGATAAAAAATTAACAAAAAAACAGACACTAAATGACGCAATAGATCAGATGGATTTAATAGATATTTACAGAGAATTACACCCCAAAATAGCAAAATACACTTTCTTCTCAAGTGCACATGGGACATTTTCAAAGACAGACCACCTGTTAGGACATAAATTAAATCTTTACAAGTTCAAGAAGATTGAAATAGTATCAAGCATCTTCTCAGATTACAATGGCATGAAACTAAAAATTAATTACAAAGAAAACACTCAAAAACATTCAAACGCATGAATAGCATGTTATTAAACAATGAATGGGTAACCAAGGAGATCAGAGAAGAAATAAAAAAATTCCTGGAAATCAATGAAAATGAACTCACAACAACACAAAATCTATGGGACACAGTGAAAGTAGTCCTGAGAAGGAATTTCATAGCATTACAGGCCTACCTCAACAGACATGAAAAATGTCTAATAGACTCTCTAACCCTACAGCTTAAAGAACTGGAAAGTGAACAAAAAGAAAACCCAGAGCAAATAGAAAGAAAGAAATAATAAAGGTCAGAGTGGAAATAAATGACATAGAGACTAAAAAAACAAAAACAATTCAAAACATCAATGAAACCAAGAACTGGTTCTTTGAAAAGATAAACATGATTGATGAACCTTTAGCCAGACACACCATAAAACAAAGAGAAGACCTAAATAAACAAAATCAGAAACAAAAGAGGAGAAGTAACAACTGACACCACAGAAATACAAAAAATTGTTAGAAAATACTAAGAACAATTATAAGCCAACAAATTGGACAACCTAGGAGAGATGGACAAATTCCTAGAATCATACAGTCTTCTTTAACTGAACAGGGAAGAGTCAGAAAACTTGAACAGACCAATAACAATTAAGGAAATTGAAGATGTAATCAATAAAATCCCAGCAAACAAAAGCCCGGGTCTGGACGGCTTCACAGGGGCGTTTTACCAAACATTCAAAGAAGAACTAACACCTATTTTTCTCAAACTATTCCAAAAAATCCAAGAGAAAGGAAGACTTCTAAGCTCTTTTTATGAGGTTAGCATAATCCTAAATCTAAAACCAGATAAAGACACTACAAAGAAAGAAAATTACAGACCAATATCCCTGATGAACACAGATGCCAAAATCCTCAACAAAATAGCAAATTGGATCCAGTAATATATTTTAAAAATTATTCACCACAAACAAGTGGGATTTACCCAAAGGATGCAAGGCTGGTACAATATTCACAAATTAATAAATGTGATACACCACATAAACAAAATGAAAGATAAACGAGCATATGAATAGATGCTGAAAAAGCCCTTGACAAAATCCAGCACCCATTTATGATAAAAACGCTCAACAAAGTGGGAACAGAGGGATCATATCTCAACATAATAAAGGTCATATATAAAAAACCTACAGCCAACATCACACTCAATGGGCAAAAACTGAAAGCATTTCCCTTAAGAACAGGAACAAGACAGGGATGCACACTTTTACCACTCTTACTCAACTTGAAATTGGAAGTCTTAGCCACAGTGATTAGACAAGAAGAAAAAAATAAAAGGGATCCAAATTGGAAAGGAGGAGTGAAACTGTCATTATTTGCAGATGACATGATATTGTACATAAAAAACTCTAAAGACTCCATCAAAAATCTACTAGATTTAATAAATGATTTTGGCAAAGTAGCAGGATACTAATTTAACATCTAGAAATGGATGGCATTCTTATACACCAATAATGAATATTCAGAAAGGGAAACAAAAAAAATCCCATTTACCATTGCAACAAAAAGAATAAGATACCTAGGAATAAACCTAACCAAGGAGATAAAAGACCTGTTCTCAGAAAACTACAGGACACTGAAAAATGAAATAGAGGAAGACATAAAAAAGTGGAAGCATATACCATGGTCATGGATTGGAAGACTCAACATCATTGAAATGTCCATACTACCCAAAGCAATCTATAGATTCAGTTCAATGCCAATTAAAACACATTGTTGACCACTCATGAGTTAACTCATGTCTTCATGCTCAAACGTTGTTGACTGCTCATGAGTTAACTCGTGCTTACACTTGCATTAGCTATTTCAATTTTTGAAACTCAGGGTAATATAGGATTATTCTATTTGTGACTTTTTGCCCTGAGGGTCGAAGTTCAAAAAACAGCACATTGTTCTATATTCTCATGCGGACTCCTTTTCTTCCCAGTCCTCTGGGTGTGAGACTACAAAATTGAAGGTATGGTAAACAAAAACAATCACAGTATCAAGCTGTCTAAACTTGGACGTCTAACCGCTCGCAGTTTGAACATACATATGAAAGATATTGTAAAATCTTTTTTCATCGTGTTCAATCATGTTCAGTTTATTATAAAAAAAAAAAAGTGACTTTTCTTAATATAGGTTTTTAAAAAAAATTTTTTTTCTTTATTGACTTTAGAGAGAGAGGATGGGAGAGGGAGAGAAAGACAGAAACATTGATGAGAGAGAACATTGATTGGCCGCCTCCTGCATGCCCCCCACTGGGGATTGGGCCCACAACCTGGGCATGTGCCCTGACTGGGAATCGAACCGGCGACCTCTTGGTGCGTAGGTCGATGCTCAACCACTGAGCCACACCAGCCGGGTGATATTTAGGTTTTTATCGCAATTATAGTATTACAAAAGTTTCAACCATGATGGATCGTGAAGGTGAAGAACTTTTCAATGAATTATATGCACTTTATCTGATTGTCCGAGTGATTTTGAAATATATTGTAGTGATGTAGAAATTGCTAGCTTATCGGAAGACAGTAATGAGTTGGCTATTAGACCACCAAACGACAAAAAAGAAATGTAAAAAGATCTGATAGTGAAAGTGATTTTGAAGAAGAGTGGATTGAAAATGATATTACACCAACTTTGGAGGATTATTCAAATATTTCGGGTGTAACTGCCGACCTCAGTGATCCACAGAGCATCAGGGAAGTGACGGAATTACTTTTTAGTGATGATTTTTTTGATTTAGTTGTTTCTCAAACCAATTTATATCACCACCAAATGAAACAATTTTACAAAAAATCTACTAAAACTGTACCATGGACAAAAGTTACCAATACCGATTTAAAGAAGTTTCTCGGTTTGTTGATATTAATGGGACAAATGAAAAAACCACATTGGAGGGATTACTGGTCAATGGACCCTTTGGTTGAAGCTCCAATATTTCCTAAAACTATGAGCAGAATGAGGTTCGAGCAAATTCTTACATTTTTCCTTCTTAGTGATAATTCACAAAATACATCTAATGAAGACAGACTATAAAATTAGGCCTCTTTTGGATTACTTTCTTTCAAAATTTCAGTCTTTTTATGTACCTAAGCAGGAGTTATCCCTAGAAGAAGCAATGATACCATATAGAGGACGTATCAACTTCAGAACATATAATCAGGCAAAAATAATAAAACATGGGATTTTAGTGAGAATGCTTTGTGAAAGCGAGAGTGGATACATCTGCAACTTTGAGATTTATTCGGGTGAAGGCAAAAGGCTGCAAGAAATTATATTATCTATCTTAGAGCCATATCTTCATTCTTGGCATCATGTATACCAAGATAATTACTACAACAGTGTTTCTACTGCTGAAATATTATTAGAAAAGAAAACCGTGACTTGCCAAAGGTACTAAAAGAAAAGTCAAAGAATCTTCAGAGAGGGGAAATGACGTTTTTACGGAAAGGACCCATTGTCCTTATATCATGGAAAGATAAAAGACTAATGAATATGATATCAACTATCCACGATGCCTCTATGATAACAACTGAAAAGCGAAAAAGAAATTCTATGGAAGATACAGTTAAACTGCGTGCATATTAGACTACAACAAATACATGAAAGGAGTTGATCGAGCAGACCAATATTTGGCGAACAGTAGTATCTTTCGAAAAAGTATAAAGTGGTCTAAAAAAGTAGCATTCTTTCTGATCAATTGTGTTTTATTCAATGCATTCAAAATTTACTGTAATTACAACAGACAAAATAAGATAAAAAAATTTCTACTTGAAGTAGCTAGGGAATGGATATCTGCTGGTTCAAATGAGTGCAGCTCAGAACCTAACACTTCTTCTGGTACTTCTAAAAGAGCTCCTTACACATTGATTCACCATGAGTGCAGCTCAGAACCTAACACTTCTTCTGGTACTTCTAAAAGAGCTCCTTATACATTGATTCACCTTTTAGGCTTTCAGGGCAACTAAAAGATGATGTTTTAGAAAAACAGTCACTGGTATATAAAAAAAATCCAACTAGAATGTGTAAAGTGTGTGTTTCAAAAGGAAAGCGCAGTGAAACCAGATATATTTGCAAAACATGTTGTGTACCATTACACGTAGGTGATTGCTATACAGTATACCGCACCAAAAAAAATTACTAAAATATATATTATGTATAAAATATATGTAGCAGATATGTACAAAGTTTCATTTCAATTCATCATGTATAAATAAAGTATACTGAAGTTTATTTACATTGTTTCACTTTCATACTCAATTACGAAAAAATAGCCAGTGACGTGAGATAACTTCTGTGTAAAATTGCTGGTCAACAGTGTGTTAACATACCAACAGCATATTTCACAGATCTAGAACAAATACTCCAAAAGTTTATATGGAACCAAAAAAGACCCCGAATAGCCACAGCAATCTTGAAAAAGTAGAACAAAGTAGGAGGGATCACAATACCAGATATCAAGTTATACTATAAAGCTACTGTAATCAAAACAGCCTGGTACTGGCACAAGAACAGGCATAAAGAACAGAACAGAGAACCCAAGAAATCGACCCAAGACAGTACGCGAAATTAATATTTGACAAAGGAGGCAAGAGCATACAATGGAGAAAAGACAGTCTCTTCAATAAATGGTGTTGGAAAAACTGGACAGGTACATGCAAAAAAAATGAAACTAGACCACTGTAAAGTTATACCATACACAAGAATAAACTCAAAATGGATAAAAGACTTAAATGTAACTTGTGAAACCATAAAAATCCTAGAAGAAAATGTAGGCAGGAAAATCTCAGACACCATACCTAGCAGAATTTTCACTGATACATCGCCTAGGGCAAGAGAAACAAAAGAAAAAATTAATAAATGGGACTACATCAAACTAAAAAGCTTCTGCACAGCAAAAACCAAAAACCAAAAAACAAGCATCAAAATGAAAAGGGAACCCACTCAGGAAAAATAAATTTGTCAATGATGTATCGGATATGCGGTTAATATCCAAAATATATAGAGTGCTCATACAATTCAACAAAAGGAAGACATACAATCCAATTAAAAAATGGGCAGAGGACCTAAATAGACATTTCTCTAAACAGGACATATAAATGGCCAAGAGACATATAAGAACATGCTCAACATCTCTAATCATCAGAGAGATGGAAATTAAAACGACTATGAGACATCACCTCACACCTGCCAGAATGGCTGCCATCAACAAATCCTCAAACAAGTGCTGGCGAGGGTGTGGAGAAAAGGGTACACGGCTGGTGGGAATGTAGACTGGTGTAGCCACTATGGAAAACACTATGGTGTTTCCTCAAAAAATAAAAAATTGAACTGCCATTTGACTCAGTGATTCCACTTCTAGGAATATATCCTAAGAAGCCTGAAACACCAATCAGAAAGAATATATGCACCCCTATGTTTATAGGAGCGCTATTTAAAATAGCTAAGATCTGGAAACAGCTCAAGTGTCTATCAGTAGATGAGTGGATAAAAATGCTGTTACAGTTACACAATGGAATACTATGTAGCTGTAAGAAAGATCTCTTACCCTTTGAGATGACATGGAAGGACCTGGAGAGTATTATGCTAAGTGAAACAAGCCAGTTAGAAAAAGACAAGTACCACATGATCGCACTCATTTATGGAACATAATGAACAAAATAAGCTGTCGATCAAAATAGATTCAGAGACATGGAAGTAGGGAACAGACTGTCAAACCTCAGAGGGAAGGGGGGTGTGAAGGTTTGGGAAGAGATAAATCAAAGAACTTATATGCATAACCAATAGACACATACAATAGTTTGGGGAAAGCAGGAGGGGGGCAGGAGGAGGGGGTCAATGGGGTCAAAAAGGGGGGATATCTTCAACAATAAAGATTAAACAATAAAGATTAAAATAAATAAATAAAGTCCCTGTGCTAATGCTTTCCAGACATCTGAAGGATTCTGATAGGCAATAAAAATGGCCCCCTAAATATGACCATATTTTAATTCTCAGAAGCTGGAAATATTTTACTTAACAAGGGAAAAGGGACTTTGCAGATGTGATTATGGCTGAGCACCTTTAGATGGGAGATTATTCTGAATTACCCAAGGTGACCTAATCTAATCATGTGTGTCCTTAAAAGCAAAAATCCCTCCCAGTTTTGTTCAGACACCAGAACAGTAAGAGAGATGAAACACTGCTGGCTTTGAAGATGGAGGAAAGTGGACAGGATCCAAGGAATGCGGCAGGTCCTAGAAGTCGGAAAAGGAACGCAGCCCCGCTTGATAAACCTTGACTTTAGTCCAGTGAGATCCATGTCGGACTTCTGAACCACAAATCTCTAAAATAATAAATTTGTGCTTAAGCCACTTAATTTGTGGCCATTTGTTAGAGCAGCAATAGAAAACAAATACTGGGATTACCTAGTCCAATATTTTTTTTTGACAGATCAGGAAACTAAAATCCTCAAAGGCACACATTTAGGTACTGGCAATTCAGTTTTGGGTTTGAAGAGAACATAATTCTCATCTCTTTTTAAACCACGGTCTGGTGTCAAGGTGAAGGCAAAAGGGTAGGACTTTCAATATGAAGAGAAATAGCTAAAACCATTTTTCTGTATATTGAACGTATGATATACTAATACCACAGTTGCTCTTCTCCAGGTTGATTTGGCTAAATTACTACTATATGCTACAGAAAACCTTCTACTGCATACCCTCAAAAGTACGCAAATTGTTTTATAAAACTACGCACGCTGTTGGTATATTCGTTTATAGGTGCAAAGTGACCAGGTATTATCTTTGTATTGTCATCTGTGCCCAGACTGGTACCATGTATACCATGCACTTCTCTAGGAATCCAGGTCTATGGAAGGAATGAAGTCTGGACCAAAAATACACTGGAATTTTTAAAAGAATAAAGATTTTGGGCCCCAGGGCTGTGTGGGAGACAACCAATCAATGTGGGATGTCTCTCTCTCTCTCTCTCCCTCCCTCCCTTCCACTCTATCTAAAATAATCAATGGAAAAATATCCTTGGGTAAGATTAACAAAAACAAAACAAAAAATGCCGGGCTGGTGTGGCTCAGTGGATCGAGCGTCGTCCCACTGGTTTGGACTGGTTTGATTCCTGGTCAGGGCACATGCCTGGGTTGTGGGCTCGATCCCCAGTAGGAGGCGTGCAGGAGGCAGCTGATCAAAGTTTCTCTCTCACACTGATGTTTCTATTTCTCTCTCCCTTCCTCTCTCTATAGAAAATCAATGAAAACATAAAAAAAGAAAAAAAAGAATAAAGATTTCACCTGTATAAATCTAGTCAACGAGTATTTATTGAGCACTTACTATGTGCCAGGGACTCTTTAAGGCACTTTGATAGAAACAATAGCCCCTATCCTCATGAAACTTACATTCTATTGGGGGAACCAGATGGCAAACAAAATTAATAAACAAATTAATGTAAGTAGTGTTAAATGCTCTGAACAAAAGTAAAGGAATATAAAGTCACATTGTGACTAGTCTTAAAAGGCTTAGAAAATTTTTATGCAACAATTTTACTTAATAATAATTATATAAAAATCACACTGAGTTTCATTTATTCATTGATTTATTCAATTTAATTGAAACTATTTCAAAGACTAGACAAAAAAGACCAGGGTTGGGAAAAATGCCTTTTATGTTCTACTTCTCCTAAAATCAGCAATAACTCTTTAGGATTCAGTGGAAGACTTCAACATACTGATAATGTAGTCAAGGTTTTTCATATTATATAACAGTAATACAAATGAAACAAAACTTTCAAAACAAAAATAACTGATCTTCCAGGTTTCCAGTTACTACTGTAATACAAAAAGTTGGGTGACTAATTGGATAGACTTGGCACACAATATCAGTGACAATTACAGCAATGAAGTATTTTAGGATTTTCCAGATTCTGGATGCTTATTAGACTTTACGAACTATATGACCCCATGTTGATTTTTTTTTTTTTTATCCTCACCCTAGGACATTTTTTGCATTTATCTTCAGATAGAGCGGGAGGAAGAAAGGGAGGAAGAGAGAGAAACATCGATGTGAAAGAGACACATCGAGTGGCTGCCACCCACATGACTCCAACTGGGGCCGGGGACAAACTGCAACCAAGGTACGTGCCCGTAGCGGGAACCGAACCTGGAACTCTCTGGTCCGCGGGCCGACGCTCTAACCACTGACCCAAATCAGCCAGGGCAATTATGTTGATTTTATCTATCCTTCTGATATTAAATTGTGGATGGCTCAGTAATTACTAATATAGTATTTTCCACATATAATACATTAAGAACAAGTAACTATTTAGAGAATGGCAAAGAAAGCACAGAAAATTTAATTAGCATTGAATTTAAGGGAAAATCCAAATTTAAATAATCAGTTTTACATGATTTTGTTAACACAGTAAGACAATGTTTAAAACTCACTTTGAAGTGTTTCAAGTTCAGCTCTAGTCAATGCATCTTCCTTTTCCTTCAATCTTGTTTCTTTATATTTAGCATAAAACTGCCCAGCATCCTTAAAAAAGAAGTTACAAATAAATTAACATAAAAGTCAGTTTGCTTTGATGGTATTTTCCACATAACTTCATTTTACAGCAGTATTATTCTTTAACAACTAGTCTTCTTTTGTGTTTATGCTTTCAAATTTTATGATGAACAGAAGAAAATAAACACTTCTCTATAAATTTTCTCTCTTAGAGAGCTGATTAAAGGCAGACATTGCATGAGTATAAATTTAAGTATTTTCTCTCAGACATGGAAGGGAGGTATCCTCTTCCTGTTTTCTTTCATAGTGTATTTTCTCAATATAGTGCTATTACATGAACAGAGAGCAGAAAAAGACACTTGTTTAACTGAATTAAATTGTTTGGTATAGTGAACTGTGTTACTGTACTAACACTATTTTCATATTAGTCCTTTAACTCCAAAATTTTTTCAAAATTATTATATGCAAATCTGATCATGAAACCTATATGACTACGTAGATACCAGTGAAAGTTGTCATTCCCCCTTCTACTGCACTAAGATACAAGTGCCTATCATGGAGGGTTGATGAGTGAGACACATACTGTAGTGTATACAAATGCTTAGGTGTCAAGATAACAGTAGCTAAAGTCTCAAGGATTGGCATATTTGTAAGAATGAGCAGAGTACTGACAAAAGACTAGGCCTTGGAAATCACAGACATGGAAAAAAACAAACTGATACTCTAGGCATATGAAGCTCTTGACAATGAAAACAGCAAAAACATCATTTTCACCATCCCTTGACTCAAACTTCATCTATTCTATAGCAATACTACTTACAGCTGTCAGGCCACACTGTGCGCCACGCTTTCACATCTTTGCGTGTGCTTTGCTCTCTAGCTAGAATACGTTGCTCCCTTGCTATTATTCTGAAGAACTCCTATCTATCCTTAAAAAGCCTATTCAAGCATCATATCCTTTGTAAGTCTTTCTACCTTCCCTAACAAAGTAATTCTCTCTTGTATTCAATACTGCTACTGTATTGAAACACACTTCTGTGACTGCTTGGATCATGCTAGATTCTCTCCTAGCAAATGAGAAATTTAAGATAGGAGTATTTATATGCCCAGAGCACAGTATCTGGCATAACGCAGGCATCAAAAGTGTTCACTGAACTAAACTAGATTGAAATATATGAGAAACACCTAGTACAGAAAGAAATGAAAGAGCCTGATGACTGACTGATGTGGAATAAGAAGAAGAGAGGTATCAAAAGTAGCTCCAGGGCAGCAATTTTCAATTGGTATACCACAAGAATTTTTTAAAACATGAAATACCTGACTGTTTAGTCAGGGACACTGACCTTTCCCCCCCTTAGACTGTCAAATAAAAAAATGACAACAGCCAACACCACAATAGCTGTTTGGTGTGAATGAATCAAAATTATAACTTTTTTTTTGTCAAAAAAATAAAAAAATATATTTTTTGGTGTGCTGCAGAATTTTAGTAATTAGTGTGTGCCATGAGATGAAAAAGGTTGAAAATGGCTGCTCTAGAGTAAGTAACATTCCTAGGTTGTAAGATTCCTCGAGCAGATAATCATAGACCCACATGAGTTTTATTTCTGCAGCAAATAAAGGAGCAAAAATCAATCCTTGGCTCTACCTTGATTCATATGTAAATATGAATAAACACTAAAACCCTAGGATGGGATTATCTCTTTTCATCTGTGACTGTCCAAGTTAAAGCTTTCTCCTGGGGTCCATGTCTTTTGGGGTTATATCAGAACTCTTCACCTGATAATGACTTGGGGAAATAATAGGATATTTCTAAAATAATTGAATCAATACAATGAAGGTATATCTCTTATTCTTTCTGTTTCCACTTTTATGTTCCTACCTCATTTCTACTAAAATTCCTGCAAGGCTTGGGTCAACTAAATAATAATATAATTTGAAGGCACAGAATGTCATGCACCCAATTAACTAATTTCCCCATGCCCATATATACTTCGAATTTCAACAAGGTTTTGGGTTAAAGTTTGATGGCCCCTTAACAGTTCCCCATGCCCCTAAAAAACTCAACCCTGGAGTAATATTATTTTACATTAAACCACATCTGTAATTTATTCCTTGATATAAATGAATGAATGCACATATGCATTAGCTTCTTTTCTGAGAGTATTTTTAAATAGTAAGGGAAAAAAAAAGGTCAGGAAGATATTGGCTCCTTTAGGGGAATAAGAAATGTGACACCATGTAAGAAAAGAAGGGCACAGATAATTTACTTATGAGATGTGAAAGGCACTAGTGATTAAGAGGACAGATTTGGGAGCCAGACTATGATGACTGCGATCTCAGTTTTCGAGTATCCAAGATAGCAGTGGAGTAGATGGAAGCCACACTCACCTCCTCCCTTTGAACCAAACTGGAACAATCATCCTGACTAACCAACTGAAGACTAGCCGAACAGGAGTCTTATAACCAAGGATTTACAGAAGAAGCCACATCGAGACTGGTAGGAAGGACAGAGACATAAAAGGGCTGGTCCCACTCCCATTGGCAGTGGCTGAGATTCTGGAGGGATATCTCAGCTGCAAAGGTTCCCCCTGAGAAGTGTGGGGTCTCAACCCCAAGCCAGGCTCCCCAGCCCAGAGCACCAGAACCAGGAAGAGGCACCCACATAACATCTGGCTGTGAAAACCAGTGGAAATTCTGTCTGCCAAGGAGAGAGAGGAGTCCGCTAGAGACACAAACACCCTCTTAAAGGGCCAATGCACAAAATCTCATTTGTAGCTACTTACCCTGGGGTCTGGCGGAGGGAGGACAAAACAGATTAGAGTTGCGTGAGGAGAGATTGGAGTTTGTAGCTCTAGGTAGCGAGTTGAAGGGACAATAGCCAGGATCCCTGAGCTGAGTTCTTCACCCACATTGCAGACACCATCTCTCTGGAGTGGAGCATGCCCCTCCACACCGCATCAACCTGGGAATATGGAATAGTCCCACCCTCCAAACTCCTTCTCGCACCACCCTGTAGAGCTTGCACCCAGCTGAGGAATCAGCTGCCTGGGCCAGGGTGTAGAGGTCTGGGCAGACTCAGGGAGTGTCAGTGACTGAGTTATGGGGCATTGGGGAGGGGGCCATTGGCCCTACTTTCCCGTGAACATGACTGGTGCTTCACCCTCATGAAATATTCCAAATAAATAAAATCATAAATGAAAGATGAGAAGTAACAACTGACACTAAAGAAATACAAAGGATTGTAAGAAAATATTACAAACTACGATATGCCAAGAAATTGGATAATCTGGAAGAATCAGAGAATCTGGACAGATTGATTACAACTAGTGAATTTGAAGCAATAAAAAAAAAAAAAAAAAAAAAAAAACTCTCAACAAACAAAAGTCCTGGACCGGATGGCTTCACAGGTGAATTATACCAAACATTAAAAAAGGAACTAACACCTATCCTTCTCAAACTACTCCAAAATATTCAAGAAGAGAAGGCTCCCAAGCTCATTTTACAAGGCCAGCATTATCCCAATTCCAAACCAGATACACTACAAAGAAAGAAAATTATAGGCCAATATCCCTAATGAACATAGATGCTAATATCCTCAACAATATATTAGCTAACCAGATCCAGCAATATATTAAAAAGATCATACACCACGATCAAGTGGGATTTATTCTGGGGATACAAGGTTGGTACATATATGCAATTCAATAAATGTCATACACTACATAAACAAAATGAACAAAAATCACATAATTATAGCAACAGATGTAGAAAAAGCATTTGATGATTTCCAGCACCCACTTATGACAAAAACTCTCAGCAAAGTGGGAATAGAGGGAGCATACCTCAATGTAATTAAGGCCATATTTGTCAAACCCACAGCCAACATCATAATCAATGGACAAAAACTATAAGTGTTTCCTTTAAGATCATGAACAAGACAGGGATGTCCACTTTCACCACTCTTATTCAACATAGTACTGAAAGTTCTAGCCACAGCAATCAGACAAGATGAAATAAAAGGCATCCATATTGGAAAGGAAGATGTACAACTGTCATTATTTGCAGATGACATAATACTGTATATAGAGAATCCCAAAGATTCCACCAGAAAACTACTAGTACCGATAAATGAATTCAGTAAAGTAGCAGAATACAAAATAAATATCCAGAAATCAGTTGCATTTTTACATACCAATAATGAACTATAAGAGAAACTAAGAAAACAATCCCATTTACAATTGCATAAAATAAATAAATAAATAAATAAATAAATAAATAAATAAATAAAGCACGCTCCCCCTCCTGCAAGCATGCTCACACCCTTCCCTTCCTCCTCTTCTTCCCTCACAAGTGTGCAGCTCCTAAACTCTAAGAGTCCTCACAAGACTTGCAACCGAGGGAGCAAAGGGCAGTGGCGGCTAATCCCCTGAACCTGTTCCCTAGGCCTCCTTTTCTCTGACTCGCCTGACAGCTGACAGCAGCTGACAGCAGTCCTACCTTAGCTCACTTCTTTTCCATCAAGTTTCTAGAGAGCTAAAGCAGCCCTGCTCTCCTGTTGCTTCTCCTATCCTAAGGTCTTCCTTGTTTCACTCTCCCCAGCTTTAATAAACATACTCTCAAAATAAAAAAATAAAAACCTAGGAATAAAGTTAACCAAAGAAATAAAGGACCTGTACTCAGAAATTTATAAGACACTGAAGAAAGAAATTGAAGATACAAATAAGTGGATGTATATACTATGTTCATGGATAGGAGAAACAAAATCATTAAAATGTCCATACTACCCAAAGCAATCTAAAGATTTAATGCAATCCCTATCAAGATATCAATGACATATTTCACAGAACTAGCACAAATAAACCATAAAAATCACCAAATAGCTACAGCAATCTTGAGAAAGAAGAACAAAGTTGGAGGAGTCACACTACCTGATATCAAACTACAGTACTAGACCATAGTAATCAAAACAGCCTGGTACTGGCATAAAAACAGACATATAGATCAATGGAATGGAACAGAGAGCCCAGAAATAAATCCACAACTTTAGGAGCAATTAATATTTGACAAAGGAGGCAAAAACAACGGGGCAAAGATAGTCTATTCAATAAATGGTATTGGGAAAACTGGACAGATACATGCAAAAAAAAAAAAAGAAACTAGACCACCTTCTTACACCATATACAAGAATAAACTAAAAATGGATTAAAGACTTAAATGTTAAGAGTTGAAACCATAAAAATCCTAAAAGAAGACATAGGCAGTAAAAGCTCAGACATTTCTTGTAGCAGTATTTTTTCTGATATATCATCTTGTACAAGGGAAACAAAAGGAAAAATAAACAAATGGGACTATATCAAATTAAAACATTTTTGCACAGCAAAGGAAACCATCAGCAAAATGAAAAGAGAACCCACTCAATGGGAGAACATATTCGCCACGAGATACCTGATAAAAGGTTAATATCCAAAATTTATAAAGAACTTATAAAACTCAACACCAAAAAACACACACAAATAATCAAATTAAAAATGGGCAAAGGACCTGAGTAGACATTTTTCCAAAGAGGACATACATATGGCCAATAGACAGACATATGAAAAAATGCTTGACGTCACTAATCATCAAAGAAATGAAAATTAAAAACACAATGAGATATCACCTCACAACTGTCAGAATGGCTATCATCAGTGAATTAACAAACAAGTGTTGGCAAGGATGTGGAAAAAAGGGAACCCTCATGCACTGTTGGTGGGAATGTAGACTGGTACTGCCACTGTGGAAAGCAGTATGAGGTTACCTCAAAAAATAAAAAATAGAACTGCCTTATGACCCAGCAATTCCACTTCTGGGAATACATCCAAAGAAACCCAAAACACTAATTCAAAAAAATATATGAACCCCTATGTTTACTGCAGTGTTATTTATAATAGTCAAGACTGGGAAGCAGCCCACGTGCTCATCAGTAGATGAGTGGATAAAACAGCTGTAGTACATTTACACAATGGAATACAACTCTAAAAAAGAAAAAAATCTTACTCTTTGCAACAACATGGATGGACCTGGATAGTATTATGCTAAGTGAAGTAAGCCAGTCAGAGAAAGGCAAGTGTCATATGATTTCGCTTATATGTGCAATCTAATGAATAAGCTAAAAAACATAATAGAAACAGACTTGTAGATACAGAGAACAGACTGACAGTTGTTAGAGGGGAAGGGGGTTAGGGTGCTGGGTGAAAAATGTGAAGGGATTAAACAAGAAAACAAAAACAAAAACAAAACCTCATAGACAACAGAGAACAGTATAGTAATTGTAAGAGGGAAAGGGGAGTATGGGGAGGTAGAAGAGGGTAAAGGCGGAATAAATGATTAAATGGTGATGGAAGAGACTTTACTTAGGGTGATGAACACACAATACAATACACAGATATTATAGAACTGTACACTTGAAACCTATATAATTTTATTAACCAATGTCACCCCTATTAAATAAGAAAGATCTCAGCTTTTATTTTTTATTGGTTCAAATTCACTAGTTGTAATCAATCTGTCCAGATTCTCTGATTCTTCCAGATTCAGTTTTAGACAGTTGCTATGTGACATTTAGCTAATTACTTCACTTCTCCGGGGGTAAATTTTCTAATCTATAAAATGGGTATAATAAAAATACCTAACTCATAGAGCTTTTGTAATGATTACGTGTATTAACATATGGGAAATACTTCAAATAACATCTTACACACAGGCCTTAAACGTGTTAACTATTGTTATTACTTCATCATTTTTTCAAGAACCTTATTCTCTACCACAAAAGGTGGGTTTTTCTGCTTCATACCGTATCAAAACTCCTCCTGCAGAATTCTGTACCTTCTTGCTTACACGATTTCTCTTTACCTGCACCCTATATACCTCAGTGCAAAAACCTTTTACCGGCTAATAGCAATCTTTTCCTAGTGGTCTTATCAAATTCGAACATTTATTTGCTAATGTTTCTTCTTCCTGCTACATACTGCACAGAATTCCACTAAAAATTCCTCTTTGAAATACCCATTAGATACAAAAATCACATTTATCTGAAGGTTGTAATATATCCAATCACCTTAACCTACTCCAATTATTTCCAGAAGTTTTAGTATATTCCCTAGTCTCACTCACTGTGGTTATAGGTAAAGAATTCTGTCTTCCTTTTTTTCCATTTGTAAGCATTTATTTAAATGTTCCTCATGCTTTTTCTTTCCTTCATATGTTACTTGTATTTTCAAATTGTACAATATGTCCATTCCAGGAAGCATTGCTTCTTTAACAAACCTATGATTTCAAATAATTCTACTGTACTCAACAAACTCTGCACTGTCCCAACTATCTTTGTGTATAGTTTGCTGTACCACACTTTAAGATGCACTGACAAACTGGAAGACTTTAAAAAGAAAGTGAACAAATGGTGAGGCAGCTTGAAACTATATTTAAAGGGATTGGAGATAAGAACACTAGGGTTAACCTGATTACTATCATAGACTATCTTTAGGGTCATTACAGGAAAGAATGAATTATTACATATGGTTCCAGAGATCAATGTTTTGATTTTAGATAAATATAAAGAAGAACTTTCTAATAATTAAAATTATCTGAAAATAAAATGGTCTTAGGAGGTAATATTCAAGAAGAGACCTGGTGGCTATTCTTTAAGTTATATTCTAGGGGATTCATGTAATCAAAAGGGGTTAATAAGAGAAGTTGTTTTCAACCTTTTTTCCCTTCCATTCTTAATGGGGGCTAATCATGTGAATACAACTTAGAAGTACAGAAAACAAACACAAAGTACCATTTTGAGTCCAGAATAAACCCCAGTTTACCTACACAGGAAATTATATAGGGTGGGACAACAGTAGGTTTACAGTTGTTCATATGGAAAGTAACACAATAACTAATAAATAATAACACAAGAATAAACTATTTTGTGTACCATAACTGTAAACCTACTTTTGCCCCACCTGTAGACTTCTTGTGGATATAAACTTGTCATATCTTTGTAGACACTGCTTGGCACATAATAGAAACTTAGTAAATATTCAATGAATGGATGCTTACTTTAATCAATCAGAGCTCTGAACTGCCTAGGTTTATCTCTATAATACTGTGTTAAACTATGAAGTTGACATTGCTCCAAACAGAAAGAGTTCCTATGCTCAAGGAGTTTATAATCCGTATGGATGAAACACGAGCAAAAATTTTTTATTCAAGATGCAACTCTCTTAACACTCAACAAAATTTCTTGAAGGACTCAAAACCTATCTGCACAGACAAGCAGGGAAATTATTTTATATGAACTATTGCTAACTTAAAGAACTTACTGTGTTATGGGTGTTCTTTTAATGTAATTGTAGAGCATGGGCTCCTACACAAGAAGACATTAAACAGTTATATTTATTTATACTTATTTATTGAACCACTATATTTTATGTGTTGTGCTTATTAGGATATACAGAGATTATATGGTAAAACAAGCAGTTGTCCTTAAAGCATATGTAAAAATAACTATGAATATTAACCAAAATGTGGAATATAAACTACATGAGAAGAGGGATTTTTGCATTTAAAATTTTTAAAAAATTTCCAGGGCCTAGAAGAGTACCTGGCACATAGTAAGGACTCAATAAATATTTGTTGAAGGAATTATTGGAAGAGAGAGTGGTGCTCACCCAACATTCTATCTGTTTCCCCACATTTCTTGTCCTCTTGAGATTAGGTGGGGTCATGGGACTAGTTCTGGATGGGCTGTGGATGGAAATATCATGTGTCATTTCAAATAAAAGCATTGAAAAGTCTGTGCAATCCTCCAGCCCTCTACTCTTGCCATAGTGAGCAAGGAAGCCCTATGTTCCAGATGGGTACAGCTAAAAGATGATGAAGACATCACTGTTGTGAGTCCTGAATTGCTAATTAGAACGGAATGCCCCCTTTCCTACCAACCAGTGATAGATTAAGTGGCACAAACTAGAAAAATATTTTAAGCCACTGAAATTTCAGGATGATCTCCACCTTGCCATAGTCTATCAGTCTATCCTGATTATAATACAAACAAGTAAATGTTATGAAGTTAGTACAGAGAATATGTGGTGGAAGTTTTCAGTTGGTCCAATCAGGAAAGACTTCATAATGATGATGACAATTTAAGCTTTGAAGATGTACCATTTCCAAGGTTAGTGAGCTATATGAGACGGAGGATATCCATTCACACCATAAGCTTTTCTTTTAACATTACTGACATAGTTCATTTAAGTGATAAAATAAATGCTGAGCTGGCATTGTTTGTCATGTTTTGAGTTAATTTTACTTCTCCATATAAACTTAAAAATACTAAACAATGCAAGGGAAAGTTAGGAAGAAGGGGGCTGATCTACAGTGGCAGAAGCAGGGAAATACCACCACTTGTCCTAATGGGAATGAGAAACATGGAAGAGCTCTGAGGAGAGGTAGCTGCAAGAGACAGAGGATGCTCCATTTCTTTTCTTTTTTTTTTTTTTTACTGTTTGACAGCATAAATCTCTTTTATGTGATGCTTATATATAACCTTCAACACAAAAAAATATCAAGTACATTTCTCAAAACTTGCCCATAAAAGTCACTGCTTTATGTCAAATTTTGTTATCCTATTGACTTATACTATAATCTTGGAATTACATATAACATGTAATAAAATTACAATGAAGAATACAGGAAAACTTTAAAATGGTATACTTAGAATAAGAGTCTAAACTTTTATATAGAACTATAATAACACTGAATTGGCAAGAAGTAATAAAATAAAGATAAAACAGAAAACCAGAAGCCATGCTTTCCTCCACCGGAGTCAGGAGAATTCAAGGAGATGCAAGGCCTAAAACCTACTTTTTCCATTTGGGCTAAGAGACAAAAGAGACCGTATCAGGCATCTGTTCCGCCCCAATTCAATGTAAGAATCCTTCTACAGCTTGTATAATAATTACAATCAGACTGAATACTCTGATAGTAGGGAGTTTATGATTAGACAGCTTATTCACTCACTACAAGCTAGCTATCCAGCCAGTTATCCTGCTGATGGGAAAATGTATTCTTTCTTAGCTTTTATTTCTTATATTTTAATACTTATTTTCATCTACTTTAAGTTTCATTTCTACCATTAACTAGTTGTGTCACTTTGAGCAAACTGCTTCACCAATCTAAGTCACAAGCACTTTTCATCTATAAAACAAAGTTGATGAGACCATATATCTCTAACACCCTACCTAACATTTTGTGTGTTTCCTTTTTTAATATTTAGCAATAACCTATAAAACTCTACTTTACGTTCTGTCCTTGGGTCTCTGAGTAATTGCAGCTTGTGCCCTCATTACAGAGGGTAGAGGAATGAAATCTTTGTCTTAATGTTGTGAGGTCTTTTCACTTTTCCTGTAGCCCTTTGTCTCTCTGTAGGAGCAGAATTTCGGCCTCATAAAAATTCAGATGGGCTTTTCCGTCCTTTTGCATTTGTTCACTTACTTCCTACATAAAGTATGTTCATCTGCAGAGTTTTAAAAAAAGTTTTTAGAGCACTAAAAGTAAGCTTCCTCATCCCTTGGAAAATATGTGTTTAACTTTGAGAAGGGCAGGCAACTCAGCTTGCTACAAATGCCTCCTAGCCTTTTAGAAGCCCTTTCCCCTGCTAATTAGCTGTGAATGTTTTGTTTATTTGGTTTCTGTCAGAGTCCCAGCAAGCAGAAGCAAAGGCTAAAAAGGAAAGCCCCTGACTATACAGAGGGTGACCTCTAGGCTTCTCTACCTTTGTTTCCATGGCAGAAGATTCTGGGAACGGAGGATGCCTCTTAAATACAGTATTCCCTTTACTCTTAGGCAACTTTTATTTTATTTTTTAAGGTAAAAGTCACGGCACTACAGAGAAGAGTCCTCTATTTTCTCAGACACAACTCCTAGGTAACCTATAAATCCTGATGGGAGTGGGCTATGCACGCTGGACATTTCCTGTAATAATTTGTAGTTTAACCATGTTCATGTAAGATTCACTTGGTAGTGAGAAAAGATGGGACTGGGACTTAACAATGGAAAACACTTACAACTTTAGGTAATGCACACATAAAGGAGTTTTATATTTGATAAATTATGTTAATGAGAAACGTAACAGCATGTAGAGAGAAACTTGAATGGTGAGTTCCCAGAGAAACAAGCACCAAGAAAATTAATTCTGAATACTTAAGACCTGCTTCATCTCAGAAAATGGAGAGAACTATGAAGAAACTATGATTTAGATTGGTAATCACTTGGGATATTTGGCACCTAAGCGATTTTGTAGAAGAAATTGATGGGATTAACAGTCTAAATTATTATGGGCCCAAATATATGAGGCTCCAACTCAAATAGGCAATGAAAAAAAAATAAACTAAGTTATGAGTTAAATTCAACATATATATAACATTGGTTATAGTTTATCATTGTCACTTTCATGGCTATGAATATGTTTCAGAACATATATGATCAATTTTAAAATATCCAAGAAGGGCAGTTTAGAAGTTAAAACATTTCTTCAGGGTATAGGCTGAATACAGCCAACACAAAAGACTGGTTTAGTCAGATTCCAAGAGAATGTGTACTCCCTTCAAAACTACCATGAAAACAGAAACAGACTAGTAAGATATGGGAGTGTCACTAGGTCTATATTTGAATATTGCAATTAAATTGTAGCCACAAAGCATACAAGGCCTCTCTTTATATAGTCCAAGTTCCTTGTATATTCTAATTCATGTTCCATGTCTTCTGTTGATCATTCCATTTGCTTTCTTTGCTATCTGTAAACACATCTTCAAGTTTCCCTGCTCCTCTGAATAAAGTCATGCATTTTACTACTCTGCAATGTTCTCTTGTCTGTGTACACACTAACCTTCCATCTATTCATCAATTTATAAACACTCTCCACATTCTTTTTCTTTGGTTTCTCACTTGACTTTTTACTTTTCTGCATATGTGGGTACATGTATGACATGGGGCACAGATTTTGCTATACAATATCATCTATACATCTTTTCCTTGGATGTTTTCCAATCTGGGAAATGTTTGATATTAATTTAACATTATCAAATATTTTACATGTATCAAGTATAATAGTTTTTAGTTCTTCTAATCTACCAATTCTTTTTTTAATTTATTTTTTATTTTTATATAGGGGAGAGCGTGAACGCAGTCCCCCACTACCACAAATTGTGCAGTCGAGTTTCCCACATTTGGGGAAATTGCAGGGGTCAGCACATCCGGAGTGCAATGGATAAGCCTTGCCCTGGGAAAACCACCTTCGTGATCATGGTATGTCCCCTGCCAGGTAAGTATAATCTACCAATTCTTACTATTCTTCCAATATCCCTTTCAGAGCAAAGGAAAGGAACAAAGCCCAGTGCTGGAGGTAATAAGAACTTTCTTATAAAGCAGGGGACTATCAAAGGTGTACTTTTACTTCTACCCAGTCTGATCACAGAACCACTTACAGTAAAATTCTGTCTACTATGTAATCTAAACTCTTCTACTCCCAACAATATATACATATCTTTGACAGATGTGTGTGATGGAAATAGTCTGCTGTCTTACCAACAAACTTTATGTCTAATTGTCCTTTACAGATTTACCATATCAGATTCAGCTATTAGAGCATAAATTCCTAAATGGCTATATACAGAGTCTTAAGACTAGGATGTAGTCTTAGATTATAGTAACTGGCTGTGTGATATCTTTTTTAAAGGAACTGTATAATACCTTCCTCAGGTCTCTTTCAGCCTTACACACAGTATGATTGTATGGGAATTACAGTATCTATGAAATAATTTTTTGTACACTACCTAATTCACAAAGTGGGCACTTCATTGTCAAGTGTCTTATGCATCTTTCATGACTCAGTTCATGTAACTCCTCTTTTTATTTTTCAATTTCATTTTTTGAAGATTTAAAAAAAAATCGATTTTTAGAGAGAGAAGAAGGGAGAGGGAGAGAGAGAAACATTGATGTGAGAGTGAAACATCAATCAGCTGCCTCCTGCATGCCCCCTACCAGGGATCGAGCCCACAACCTGAGCATGTGCCCTAACTGAGAAGCGAACCGGCAACCTTTTGATGCATGGGACGACACCCAACCAACTGAGCCACACCAGCCAGAGCTAGCTCCTCTTCTTAGTTTTCCTTTGCCATCCTAAATAGAGACAATCTTATTTGTTTGTACATTTACAGAAGTCATTGTTTATACTACATATGTGAAACTTATATATTATATAATTATTTTAATTCATGTGTTATAACCTTTCCCTGACTGTAAGGTCCTAGAAGACATTTATCTCTATAGCCCCTTATAGTGTCTTGTTCTTATGTTCAATATTTTTTTATTGAACCAGCTAAATTGTTTTTCTAAAGATACAACCAGAAAAAGCTTGACATATCAAATACTGATATAATCATTCTTATTTGTAAATTTTCTTGTGGGGGGGTATAGAAAATAATTTTGGTAAACTAATCAGGCAATTAGGCTTCTTAGGAATCTTAGATACTAAAAGAGTGAATTTAGGAGAATAAGGTGAACCAGAACTGTCACTTTTCCAAATCCTACTGTGTATGTGAAGTGTAACAAAGGAATGAGTATTGAGAGAAAGACTGGGAGAAAAAACATTAAGAAGAAGAGCTGTTGATATAAGGACAAAATTTGGGTAGATATTCGGCTAGTGTGAAGGCCATTTGCTGGAAGTCTCTAGATGTCCAATTTTAGCTTAGATTTTCCTTCTTATCCAATAGCACTATATATATATTTATATACATAATTTTTTTTACATAAGATATTTGCAGCTTAGTTTTAATAAAATAAAATTCAAAGGATGTACACAACCAGAAGAGCTCATTGTGTCAGCTCTTAAACCCACTTGTGTCAGTGATACTTGTTATTATTGTAATCATGATTCAATTAAATATTACATAAAAAAGATGAAAAGTGAATAAAAATGACAGTTGTTTCTATGAAAAGTAAGTGGATGCTTCGGAAAGTTCAATAAAAGAGTTGCTAAAAATGCTGTTAATTAAATGTAAATCAATTAGGAAAGATTGGGGGAACTCATAAAAATCTCTAAGGATTATACAACTACATTGCTCACAAGCATCTAGTTTAACTCTTCTTTAAAGGTATCAAGTGAAAATTTGTCCTTAAAGAAACCAAGATTATAGGCATGGTTTATGCAAGAAAGAGGACTCCAATTTAAAAATAAAACAACGGCCCAGCTGGTGTGGCTCAATTGACTGAGCTTGGTCCCATAGACTGAGAGGTCCCAGTTTGATTCCCAGTCAGGGCACATGCCCAGGTTGCGGGCTTGATCCCCAGTAGGGGGCATGCAGGAGGCAGCCGATTGATGTTTCTCTCTCACATCAATGTTTCTATTTCTCTTTCCCTTCTTCTCTAAAAACAAAACCTTTAAAAAATCTTTTAAAAAAAAGTTGTTTAAAAATAAATAAAATAAAATAAAAAACAAAACAATGGCCCTATATCACAGGAATGGTGAATAAATGTAAAGTACATGCTTACAATGTTTAAAGTTGTGTGTATCATTTTTTATACTTAGGGCTCTAGCAGGGCTCTCTTTTGACCATGCACCAATTAGCAATCCAGACTGCTTCAGGTAAAGAGGGCTTCTTTTAAATTTCATAAATATCTTATTTAAGAAGGTCTCATAGAAATGTCACATAAAAACTTCAACGTTGTAGATAAGGCACTTGTATTCACATTACACAATTTTATGTATGATAAATTAATGCAAGGTTCACAGCAAACTGGAAAAAAAAAAAGCAGACAAAATCCTAACAGCAACTATTTGGTATTGCTTTGCTGAAAACATAAGCTATGTTTCTCAATCGAAAACATAAGCTATGTTTCTCAATCTAAAATATTTTCATGATTACAATTTGCATCAGAGTCTACTTGTATTACATTACTTTGTTAGTGAACATGAGAAAAACTGATCTCATGTCCTCAAAACAGAAATAAAATAGCTAGGATTTGCTTAAAAAATGATCTTTTCTTCTTGAAATGCATTTATGAGGAATAAAGAATTAGATCAAAATTTAGAAATTAGATTTACAAAGGATTTGAAAACCAATTGCTTTGCATCTCAAAACTGAAAGGCAACAGGTATCACCAAGTCAAAACTGTAAAAGTCAAATTGACCTAATAGTTTAAGAAAGCAGAGTTTCTAAAGAGACTAAAGCATGTTTGTAAAATTCCTTATTTTTGTAAGGTTTCTACAAATTTATGACGAGGCAAATCACTTAATCTGTTAGGTCTAGATACCACAGGCAGATAATTTAAAATAATAACTTTTAAATCTAAGCTATCTTAATATATTGGTTCTATTTTTGCAAATTACCCTGAATGCTAACCAAGAAATATGTTAATTTTACCAAATAAACTTTGTTTCAAATGACTTAGATTAATATTACAAAGAAGTGTTTCAGATTGAATTTTATGTGATATTTTATTTATAGTGTCATTTGACTATACTTTTAAATTCATCTACACTTTGGTTGGCCTACTGCACAGATTCTAAAGCTGGCAAAAAATAATCACTCAAAAAAAAGAAAATATGGCCTAAAATATTTTTCTCTCACATCTTCTCATAAAAAACAAACAAACAAAAAACAGCATGACAAATATACTTTCCCTCTCTCTTAGTGTCACATATATACCATACAAGAATTTAGGATTTTTATTAAAATAAACAATATGCTAAACAACTTAAAAACAAAAGCTTTAAAATTACCAAATACTTCAATTTTCTCTATAAACTATAACCAAAATATATGATTCAATGAGCAATAAGTATTAAGATGAACTATTTTGATGGAAAACTGGTAAATAATTTTTCAAAGGCTAAGAACAAACACATTAGTGATCTTTAGTTCATTTCCCTTCAACAGAAAATTTGTGTTATGAGAGGATAAAGGAGAATAAAATGCAGAAGTTGGAGTCCTTCATTGCCTTAAACAATTAGGAAAAATAGCTCTGATATATGAAAAATAATGTGGGTAAAGCTGGGTAAAAATTATCTGGCTCTCTAGGTTTATCTAAACATTTATTTTCTGAAATGAAACATTTCCTTCCAAAAATTACAACCACAAAGAACCTTAAAATTTGTATCCCAAAATTATTATACATACTTTCAAATATTATATTTATGTTTTGGGAATCTTTTAACCAGATGCAATAATTAAAATTATCAAAGCAATAATTTAACAAAATTTGCTTTGGTATGCTAACTATAAAAAATAATAAATTGCCATATAAATATGACATATACCCATATTCTATGTTTGATCAAGACTAGAACAGAAACTTTGATTACCAGTATAAGACAGAATATCTTCACTCCACTTAAAGTTGCAAATAAAATGGAAAACTATATTTTTGCATAATTAGATGTTCATGTAAAGTTTTTTCTTATACTATGTGCTTAAATGCTATTAAAATAATGTGTGACAAGCTATTTGAATCCTGTTCTTTACTGAATATGCCTTAAATGATAACAGCTGATTAAATTTTATTGCTTTTTTTATCTGTTCTAAAGATAATACTCCTCCTCTGCCCCCCTCCCCTTTTTTCCAGTGTCCTGGAATTTTATGGTGTCCTAAAAGCAATGTAAGAGTTACAGGAGTAGATACCGAAATTATTTTAAAACCATTCTCAGTTAGGTTTACACTTACAAAAACACCATTCAATTCAATCAGCATTATGAAGCATCCACTGTACATCAGCATTCAGAGAGCAGACACAAGCATAAATTATTTCATGAATAATTAAAATGAAAGCATCTAATATTATATGAAAGAGGTACATTTTACCTGGATTAGATGAGGCAATGCTTTTAGTGTAAGGCAAAACCAAATCCCCAGCTTGCATGGAAGCAAATCATGCCATTGTGGTTTCATCAGTAATCTAAAGGGAAAACAAAAGCAAAGAAGCAAACAAAATACAGAGAGTAAGTTGGGAGACAAAATATATTCATAGAGACCATGATTTCTGTTTTGAATGGCTCTTTCAACAAAAAAAGAGAGAAAATTTTCAGTGAACTATTTATGATGGTTATCACTTATTCTGACTTCTTCTATCATGAAATATAGTAGATAGTTACAACAAATGCAATATATATAGCAAGTAAGAGAAAGCGAAGATTTTGGGAAAGGAGACTCCTAATCAAGTTATAAAGATAAAGAAACAAAAGATCTCTTTCCAACCTAGACTTTCATCAGTTCTGCAAAATGAATTCTCAAACCTTATGATTACTTCAGCTATAAAAGACTAAACATCATCAGAGTGTTCCCCAGTGCTGACAAGCAGATATGAAGACTGTAGCATAAACAAACCAATACATAAAAATTAATGTCATTTGCAGTTCACTGAAGCATAACTCACTGATGTCATCAGAACAGAAGTTAGGCAGAATAGTCTCTGATCTCCATCTCACATTGATCCAGTTCTGTCCTGCTGTGTGAACCATTTAAACCCTTTATTTTTTCCTTTGAATCGATAGAAGAAATGGTGGTGTCTCTGAGTGCACTGCCTATCACTGCCTCTGTACCTTTTGTCACTCATGAGCTAAACACTAAATGATAGATTCATCTAGTAATACTTTGTTTCTAAAGTTCAGTATACAAATTTTAAACTACAAGAATCTGAGGGTTTAATTACTTAAAAATACATTAACAATTCACTTGCAGAACAAAAAACTTGTAGAACTTCTGCCTAAGATCAGAATTAGTATCACAAACTAATATAGCACATTATTAGTCTTTTATAAACCTACTACAGATGTAAATGTTAGCATATCTGAAACGGATAGACATATGAAACTGGATATTAAAGAAATATTTTAAAACAGTTTCTAATTATAAAATATTTGTAATATGTTCTCACCTTTCATTTTTTTCTGAAGCACCAAGTTTTGATAAATCCACACTCTTGCCACCTATCTTTTTTTTCTTTTCTCTCTTTTTTCTACTAAGCAGTTCATCCTTAATGAGGGAAAAATTATAGGTACAGGTTATCATTAACATGTACTCTTCAAATGTTATCAAGAGTCTACTGTGAAGGATAAACATTATAAAGGAACATTTATGCAAATATATGTAGGGTCCAACATGATTAAGTAAAATCATCAATCTTTAACAATAACTGTTGTCATGGTATCCAGTCCTTAAACACACATGAAGTTGAGCACTGTCAGTCATGTCCATCTCCATAGCAATCAAAGTTTTCTAAGAAAGCATTCAACTTACTTCTTCTCGTTCATCCAACTTTAATAATGTCATTTCAAAAAGAACGAGTAAACAGATGCTAATTCATGAATACTGATTAATATGTTTGACTATCTGTAGCATATAAACTTCCACAGCAGAATGAACTATGTAGTAGTTTATTAGACTAAGTGTAATAATTTTTTAACCAACTGATCTGTGAAATCATAAAATTATACTCATTTCAAATCTTAGTTGAAAACTTTTAAAGTAAACATTGTTTATGTAAGAACCTGTGACACAAAAATTTGTAAAATCATTTTAACATTAGAAACATTTCTATTTGGAAGGTGATAATTAGGAAAACATGGCTCTAGGCTCTACTTCCTAATTTTCAGTTAGATATTGGGGTCCTTAGAAAATTTTATAATAAACTCAATGCCACATTTAAAAAAGAAGGGTATTTTCTTCTTATACCCTGGGTTCTTCTTGACTTAGAAACATATCAAACACTAACTACTGAGCACAAATTAGAATGAGAAGTATTTGTAAAAGCACTGAAACTTTCATCAGTTGGAAAACAAATGTTTGAAATTCCATATAAAATTAAGGAGGATAGGATCATTTGATTTATTACCAACACTTACCAGTTGTTTTTCCAGGTAGATTGACCACACCACAGCATAATGGCCCACTGTGAGGATAATGAACAAAAGTAACGCCAGCTCAGCATTGCTCATTTTTCTCACCCGCCTATAGTAGAATACGGGCTGTCGCCAATCTGGAAGTCCATTGATCAGAATATCATCATACCTACAGTAGCAAATATAATAGTTTTTCATGGAAAGTTTGAAATAAAAATGACAAATTTTATTTGTATCCATATTTAAAAAGAGAAAAAAGAAAAAAAAGTTCTCCAAAATAGATGACATTTATGTATATTATCAGCATTACAATGGCCTATAAATTGAAAACACTGTATGTGGGTCCAGTCCCAGACAACCTTAAAAAGGGTACATAATAATATACTGTGGATACCAGGTCTTGTGTGTTTACAGCACCCAATGATGTGACTTCTGGAATGACATCTAAACTAAAGGAGCCATAAAATTCACCTCTATCACAATCTGCTGTAAAGACCCCACCACTGAAGTCAGAAACAAAAAGAAGGATCTCAATGGGAAAAAAAATCAAGGTAAGAGCTCTATTTGTTACCATGAATTATACATTAATTGAATCAAATTCAGGATAAATTTTCTAGTCAATGCTTTTATTTTCACATCTGTACTATGGTTCAAGGTTGAAATATTTATATATATTATTATATCACATCTTTTTAATGATGTAAAAGCCTATAAAATGAGCATTTTTAAATTATGCATCGCTCACATTTCTTTAGACAATTAAAAAATTGCCAAATTAGAAAGAGATGTGAAAACAACCTATGCTTTTGTCAGATTTCTCAATAAACTGTTTATTTGTAAACATTTAAGTGGCAATTTCCTCATTTTTGGCTTTGCTGGAAGGGAAAAACATAAAAGCTTTCCTAGAAATGCATTTTAAATCAGCTTTCTTTAGAGTAAAACATCAATTAAATTTAAATTTACCTGTCAGACAGTTACTGGGGCAAATATTTTTAATGCTAAAAATCAGGAGTAGCATTTATGATTGTAAAACTCAAAATGGTCACAAACACTGCATGTTCAAAACACACAACCTGTTAATCTTAGTGGAACACAACTCATTAAATATTCTAATCACACTATTTCCAGAATTAAATCTTCACTGAAAGGCCTAATTTGGTGCAACACATTGACCAAAATATTTTAATTAAAAATATTCTGAGTTAGTTGCAGGCCTAATTACAGGAATAGAAATAGGGCCTATATTGTCAGGCAGGTCAGTAGAACTCAGTAGTAGGTTTTTCTCAAGTAAATTGACCGATCTAAGAATAATAGCGCAGCTGCTAAACTGCCAGTCTTGACATGTAAATCAATTTAAATGCAACAACTGCAGTAGCTACTTTTATAGTTATTAAATTGATACCTTGGAGATATGCTAAAAAAAAATAATGCAGAGGATTTATTACAGGCAAATTCTTTTTTTTTCAGTAGAAAAATAGTGGTTATAAATTCAAAATATATTTTATTAGCAAATCTAGAAACCCTGACTTTTAGATCAACTTAAATTATTAATAATGGCATATCAAAATAACTAATGCTCAGAGCAAAGGACATTAATTAGTACTAAATTCTTAAAGACAAATTGTGTAGTGTACATGAGACTACAAATTAAAATATGTTTGTGTAGTAGCTGGACCAGAAAAATTTCGATGTTTAAATATTCTCCTTTTTCAACATTACAGTAATTGTTGAACATGAATATCAAACATAATAATATGATTTCATCATAAGCTATCATTCCTTTCCTCAAAAATTTATATTTAAATCTGTCTTTGTAAAAAATGGATTCATTTAAAATTAGAAATGGCTTGGCAAAAAGGTTTCAAGTGGTATAATGCAAGATTACAACAATTGAATAAAATCCAATGAATGTTAAGTCTTGAATTTATTCTAAACTTACATTCCACTTCAGATTTGTTGAGGGGAACAAAAGGTGACTATAAAAATCATCATTTTCAGCTAACCTCTCCCATGAAATAACTTCATATAAAAAGTGTGGTTATTAATAAAGAACACCTAAGTAAGTAGTGACCATTATCTAAGAGCATTACTAAGTGTTAACTTTGATCTGTATTGAAATAAAATACAGCAGTACTCATAGTTATGAATCTTATATCAAATATTTTATCACCATTATTGCTGAAATACTACGTGTCTCTTAACAGCTACTATTTTGTACCCCACATATAAATTGTATTTAGTGTACAGCCCAATTCAAGATAGCAAAACTTCATACACTGAACACATTAAACAGAACAGATTATTTACTAGGCTATGTCTGCCACTCTAAACAACAGTCTCCATGGATTAAGCTTAGAATCAATGCTCTATTGATTTTACTATCAATGAACATCATGGCTCACACGACTGGCCATTTTAAGGGAAGATAGCTTCTATTATAGTCTGCTTTTTAGAACATATGTTTTTAAAAGATAAATCACTGCGTTTCTGAAACACTGAAAACATAAAGATATTTTTAAAAATATACAGACACTATATTCATAAGTTATTTAAGAAAAAAATGTGCTGACAACACAAAACATTTAAAATATCACTATGAAACGCTTTTCTATATTTAACACATAACACTGTTAAAATGTTCTGTAACCAAGCTCATACAACTGCCCTAAAACCAGATTAAGAATGTACATATGTATCAATGTGTTCTAAGAAAAGACAAAAGTAAATCTCTATGATGAAAATATCACTAATGCAAAAATCATATGCAACTGTAAAGGTAATATCTTGGAAATTAAAACATTAATTGATCAATTCCACACATCCAACATATGGCCTAATATATGTTTACTTTTTCTTAAAATGTACATGATGAACATAAAATAATTATTACATTAGTGAGTTCCATTCTACAATTCATCATATATATTTAGTCTAATATAAACATTGGAAAGCAAGTAAATCTAAAAATGTTTAAATTACCAGTAGAAAAAAAATTAAAGTAAATTCAAAACACTTATTTTGAAATATAAAATAGAACTATGAAATTAAAATAGAAAATGTGTATATTATGAAAAATATGTAATTAATTCTAGCATTTGCCTGAAGTATGAATTTTTTATCATACAAACTTCAAACTTTTAGCTTAAAACAATAAAGCAACATCCACTTGGGTCACATTTTCAATCTCAGAGTAAAAATTAATTGTACAAAGATCATAAACAGGAAACAAGTCTAATTTAATTCATCTTACTCCCCTTTATAAAATATACATACAGCCCTGGCCAGTGTGGCTCAGTGGGTAGAGCATTAGCCCATGCACCAAGGAGTCATGGGTTCAACTCCTGGTCAAGGGCACATACCTGGGTTGCAGGTTCGATTCCCGTATGCCAGAGGCAACTGATTGATGTGTCTCTCTCACATTGATGTTCTCTCTCTCCCCTCCCTCCCCTTCCACTCTCTCTAGAAATCAATGAAAAAATGTCCTCAGGTGAGGATTAACAATACATACATATATATATATATATATATATATATATATATATATATATATATATATGCCTGCCTGCCAAAAAGTGTGGTACACAGCACTTTATATATTGTATATAATAAGTGTCTTATATCTCCCAATTGAGGAAAGTACTAAGATTTCTTATTCTCAGGTTAATGTTTATTTTTATTCTAACACATCTGTAACTAAATTTACAATAACTAGGTAATGGATTTGTAAAAGTTTACAGATTAAGGCTGAGAGAACTATAGTTTTCAATACTGGATTTGTAAATGAAACATGATTTTATTTCGTAAACTAAAAAAAAAAATACATTCAACTTTCACAAATATAGTTCCATAAAATAGACACACACACAAAAAGTTGCACAACTGGGTTAGCAAAAGAAAATTGGTTAGAAGTTTATGGTAGACTTTAAACAAAAGTAAATATACTAATATTACCACAGCACATTCTCGTGTATATGTGTAAGGAATGACTGGTGTCTACTCAGTGCTTTCTTTATTTCAGCTAATACTCAGGGCATTTGTATAGAAATTTATGTCAGAACATAGCTGAGCTGTTATTTCCCTAAATAAGCAAGTTACCCAAGGAGTTTAAAAAGGGCTGCTATGTTAGGCTTCCTTACACTAACCAGGAAATCATGTTATTTTCACACACATAGTCTATGCCTTTGGAAGGAAAAAAGACTTGAAAGTTTATTCACAATTGCACTCCTAGTACTCTACCCAAGAGAAATGAAAAACATCTGTTCACACAAAGATTTGTATGTGAATATTCATGGCAGCATTATTCATTATAGCGAACAGGTGGAAACAAACCAAATGTCTTCCAGTTGGTGAATGGATAAAGAAAAATGGTATATGGAATACTATTCAGCAGTAAAAAAGAATGAACTACTGGAATATGCCACACTATGGATGTATCTCAAAAACATTATGATAAAAGAAAGAAGCCAGATGCAAAAGACTACATATTACATGATTTCATTAATATGAAATGTCCAGAAAAGATAAATGTATTGATACAAAAAGATCAGTGATTACCTAGGGCTGGGGTCAGAGTGGGGGCTGCTTGCAAATGAGCTTGAGGAAGTGTTTTGAGGTGATGGAAATGTTCTAAAATTGGATTGTGGTGGTCTGCACAACTCCGTAAATTCACTAAAAAATCAATGAATTATACACTTAAAGTAGGTGACTTTTATGGTATGCCAATTATATCTAAATAAGTCTGTTTTAAAAATAAAATTTGCCTTTTCCTTAGAAAAGTAAAAAGGTTATCGAGTTTGCTATTTTATTTTTTTCACTGCTATCCCCTTTTCCACCAAAATTTAAAGAATGCACCTGATTTCAGTGAAAACACAATTATTTGTAAGGGAAATAAATAGGAACACATGTCTATGACAATTTTCCAAATTGCAAATTCCTGGAAGGTCACACATTTAAAAGCATTTACTTAATGAATATTTGTAATAAATAATTGTGATACCAAAGAGCTTTTTTTTTTTTTTTTAAACCAGTATAAGAGCATCTTCTTTTAGAAGATAAAACTATGTTCTTTTTTCTTCCCCCTAAAGGAATTATAAACATTAAGTAATTGTCTGTGGAGGTGATTTCTTCTATATGTTTAAATACTCATAGGTCACTTGGCCTCGGGCGCAAGCTTTAGAGGAGTGATTCTTAGCTTGATTAGTTAAGACTTTTGCCTCAGGGAAAACCAGTTACCAAAGAGTTACTTGTCCCTAAAGGGGTATAAATACTACAGCTGTTTGTGTAACTGTCAGATCCATTTTTTCTACTAATACTATAAAAGAAATACAAAGGAAACTAATCCTGAAAAGAAAATGTTGTATGAGTCCATGTTAATTTATAAATAAGAAGTTTTTTTTTTCTGAAAAGAGATAAATATAAATTTTAGTAATTGAAAGAAATTGTTACAAAGTTTACTAACTTTTAAGAAAACAGCAAACAAAAAGCCAAAATCTGATGCCAAAGATGTATGGAGACTAAATAAAGCTATCTTTACAGACACATTCTTGATGTGTGAAACAAAACTTGGGGCTCAGGGAGAGAAACCAACTAGAAAATATGCACAGAATGACCAACATTTCTTTCAACATACTTCCAGGACTCTTTCAACACTATGGATTATCTCAAACCAGAGGAATGTTGGCTATGGTGTCTGGACCAATGCCAATTCTTGTTATAAAGCAAAGAACACTTCAGGAGAATATCTGAATCCTTGCTTTGCAACCTGACAAACTGAGGTATTCAAATTAAAGAGTTAGGATGAGAAACTAAGAGTGGTAGCTAACATTTTAGGATAAAGAATAATTCCAGATAATATATTTGAAGAAAGATTCAGAATGTCATATAGCATAACTTTGGAGGGTTGTCTTTAAGATATATCAGCATCCATATTAGCTGGCCTTAGCCTAAAATCTCAAATACCTACTTTTTTTCGTTAAAGGTACTCTTTATTGTAGAGCAATATTTTCAAACTGTGGATTGTGGCCCACTAGTGATTCATGAAATCAACTTAGTGGACGACAAACAGCATTGTTTTAAAAAGAAAAATGACTAGTCTAGCCTAGTCTAGAATAGAAAATACCAGTCTGTTTAACACACACAGAAGAAGTGTTTTGTGAAATTTTTGTTTCACTTGTGTGTGTCTGTCTGTCTTGAGGCACAATTTTTTACTGTGGATCTGACTGAAAACACTTTGAAGCCCGTTGCAATAGTGTCGACATTCCACACATTCTACAGTAGAGAAAACGGTTCTCTCTGCAGTTTCCTCTGAAGTCGCTGGCACTATACACCACTGTATAAATACATCACCACTCTGCAGAAGGGGGCACGAGAAGTCTCCAAGTGAGGGGCTGCCTCCACTAACTAACCCTGAATGTAGAATCACTGGAGCAGAGGAAGGGAAGGGAAGTAGGCAAAAGAAATAGGAGAAAGGAGCAAATATTTTTCTTTCACTCCTATCTCATTATTTTGTGAGTGAGAAAACACCAAGAGATGGTAATAACCTGAGTATCACTAACAGCCTAATTCCAAAACATTTAAGGAATAAGAAAGAAAAAAAGGACCACTAGGCACAGAAAGGAGCTATTACTGACATATCAAAAATGAATGGACATTTGTTTGAAGTCAGGTGGTATTTGTATTTCCCAAGGCCTAGACATTTGTTAAACATCTTATCTAATGAAGCCATTACTTGACTTGCTAACACTAGTCTATAAGTATTGACTCAACCTAGAGAATATTTTCAATATTAATGAACTCTAAACACACATTTTTAAAAATTACATTTCTTGGAAGGAACAAAAATAAAATACTAACTTTTAATAAATAAACTGCTTAATGAGACAATTTTTCCCTGTATAAACTGAGACATCAAACATCTTAATTCAAAAGCAGAAATGAACACTCACCTCTTCCTTCGTTCATCATCCTTTAAAACTTCATAAATGGCCACCAACTGAAATAGAAGCATCACTTTAAAATAAAAATACTCTTAACTATAAGAAATCATTTTGGAAGGTGAACACACTATAATGCACATGCATAAATAAAATGAATAGATAAGACCTTAATTATCAATAACATTTTATGTTTTTAGTAGCACTTTAAAAGGTTAACAATGCTTAAAACCAAAATAAATCTTTGTGAAAGATGCAAAAGTACTAATTATCTTAAAACGTTCTTTTTAAAAGCAAAAGCTGTAATTTAGACAAGAAAATTATGACAATAATGACACTATAAGAATTCAGAGATTCTAAAAAAAAGTTGGTAAAAACATATTTTGTAAAAATTGAATAAACATATATACATATTTCTAAACTACATCCTCATTTTCAAATGTATTATTCTACATATAAGTTACTATTTCTACCATAAACCTTTATAAATTTGTCACAAAACATAACAGCATATTTCACTTACTTGTCTAAACTGAGTTTCTGCATTTTCATCTTTATTCTTGTCTGGATGCAAAGTTAATGAAAGCTTACGATATGCTTTTCTAATGTCTGCAGATGAAGCATCCTGGAGGTGGTGGGGGAGGTGAAAAACACAAAGCAAACTTTGTCAGAAAAAGAAATTCCCAGAACCTTGTTAAGATCTGAGAAGACAGCCAACCAAGTGCAGGACCCCAGGCAATGTAATCTGAGCAATCAGTCTAACAACCAGGCTATGCAACTGGCCTGTCCCACATGACTGAACAATTATTCAATCTAATTTGGCTCTCATCTTAACTTTTCATTACCATACAGTCATTTAAAGAAGACAGTATTTGGCAAAACTTTTCAAACACTTGCCTTCCTAAAATTAACCAATAAATCTTTTTCATTAATTAAGAGATCAAAAAGAAACAAATTAAAAATTAATACATCTGCATGCCTTCAAAGGTTTTTATTGGAGAATCTTACAGCCAGTTTCTGAATCCCAAGCCTACCATATGTGGTTTCTTCATTGTTATTTATACTAAATTTACCATCAAACAACAACCAATGAAATCTCAATTTCACATGTCAAAAGTATGCCTATTTGAAGGCAGTTAAATATGCATTTTTCCAAAATAATTATAATTAAAAGTAATTATGTATATTGTACTTAATACTTTGTTTAAGTATGTTAAAGGGTGTTTTTAATGGTGTCCAGGTTCCAGAATCTGGTTTGCAGAAATAAATTTGCCCACTATTTATGTATTACTAATATAGTTTAAGTATATTTAAAAGGTCATGACAGTTCAATAAGAGTACTTTGGATTAAGTGGATGTTACAATTAACATTTTATGTAATCCTGTGTGCACAGGTAAACTCAGAGTTCATTTTACATGACCAATACAAAATAATAATAAAATAAAATAATAAAGAACACAGTCAAGCTGGGATTAAAACTTTATCACCACTAAATTTAAATTATTCCAATAACTAACATGTTCATAGTGGGACAAATTACAATAAAGTTGCTTATTAAATTTTATCTCATTTTGTAGTTGAATATTTGTCCAAGTAATTCCTAAAACTACTAAAAAGTTCAACTGACTAAAAACACAAACCAAAACAAAAATTTGTATACCTGGGACTAAATAGCTGTTAAAGAAATAGAGTTGAAAAGAGTCAAAGTAAGGCAATAATTAGTCTGTTAAGCTTTCCTTTATAAACCATTTATTTTCATTACCAATATTCTGGAGTTTATTGCTAAAGGCTATCAATCAACTTAAAAGTTTCAATTTAGGTATGAATATTTCTGTGACTTGTGGAGGGCTGAGGAGCAATAAAATTAGCAGAGTAAGTTTTGTGGGTAGTATGGTTATAATTTTCATTCTAATTTGTTACATAGAATTGATGCATTCTCTATACCTAAATAATAGGTTATGTAGTAGAAAAGGATGGTTATTTACTAAAGATCTGTGATGGAAATTTTGTTGAGCAAAGATGTCATGTCAAATGAATAATAATTTGGGACTTTAACTTTAGATGTTATTAAATTGTGACTATATCATAGAGAAATGACAAAGGTGTAGATTTCTTACAAAATAAGAGTTTATGTATTTTTTTTGTGCTACAAAATTAGTACATGCTCATTATGGAGCACCTATGACTTACTTAAAAATGAAAATGACTAATATTAATAGTTACCTAAGGCATTTCCCTTCTTCCAGTTTTGCAATGCTGAACCCAATCCTCCAATTCTTTCTTTTTTTACCACAATCTGTACCCTAAGTGTAAATGTGACCAGATGGCTCTACTATTTCAAACCCTTCAATGACTTCCAAGTGCCTTCATCGTTTGCCTTTTCCAATGTTTTTTAATTTTATTTTTTTGGTTAATCCTCATCCAAGTGAGGAGATAGAAGCAGGTTAGGTAGTAAGGGATGGGACCATGGGAAGGGAAGACTGAGATACATGGGGAGGTTTGCAAGGAGTTGGAGCTCGCACACAGGCAGCACACTTTAACCCAGTACACAGTAGATCTGGAGGTTTATTCGGACTCTACAGATCTCAAAGTAAAACTAAAATCAACATGGGAAATTGTGCCTCCAAGGCCAGAAACTCCCAGCCCCCATTAACACTCCTGACTTATAGAAATGAAAAACTTATCTGGATCGCAAATTAGTAGCTCCTGGAAGCAGCACAGGTCAATTACATAACAACAACAACAAAAAAACCCAGAAAGGCTGGTTTAGGCAAGTGGGGAACAGTGATTGTATAGTTCCACTCTCTGGGACTCTGATGGGTTTGCAAAAATTCATTTACTGTTAAAGAATATAGTGCTGGTAATTCTGACCTACTCCAATTAATATATCTACTGGTTTCTGGGGGCAAGGCAACATGATTGCTGAATGAGTTCTGCTTCGAAACTATAGAGTGTGTTTCTATTGCAGAAAGCCAGGTTACCTTAAAAAGGATTACAGGAAACCAAAATTGGATTTAGAAAAGAAACCAAAAGCAAGCATAGGGTTGCTCCAAGGGTGTTTCCCCTCCTCCTCATTAATAGTCTGGGAGAAGTTGGAATGATCATAAAAAGGGAAGCCACTAAGGCCCCTATAGATACCTGGGGCTACTTTATTTGTTCTTAATCACACCTAACTAAGTTGTCTCCTCCCTGGGAGTAAAGTTTCTGTACAAATGTCAGGGATAGCTAATCAATGTCTGTTTTTAAATCCGAACCTGTTCACTTCCAACTAGGGAATGTTATGGGACAATATATATATATATCTTTGCTAATCAAATCTGTCCCTTTTCACCTGATAGGGCAAGGTTTTTTATTTTTATTTTATTTTATTTTTTAATTTTTTTTTTTTTATCCTCACCCGAGGACATTTGTTTTTCCATTTATATTCAGACAGAACGGGAGGGAGAGAGGAAGGAAGAGAGAGAGAGAGAGAAACATTGACGTGAGAGAGACACATCGAGTAGCTGCCACCCATACAACCCCAAAGGGGGCCAGGGACAAACCACAACTGAGATACGCGCCCTTAGCGGGAACCGAACCCGGGACTCTCCGGTCTGCGGGCCGACACTCTAACCGCTGAGCAAAACTGGCCAGGGCTATTTTTTTTTTTTTTTTAATTTTTTGCATTTATCTTCAGACAGAGCTAGAGGGAGAGAAGAAGGAAGAGAGAGAGAGAGGAACATCAATGTGAGAGAGACACATCAACTGGTTGCCACCCACAGGACCCCAACCGGGGCCGGGGACAAACTGCAACCGAGGTACATGCCCTTAGCGGGAACCGAACTCAGGTCTCTCCGGTCCACGGGCCCACGCTCTAACTGCTGAGCCAAACTAGCCAGGGCAGGGTGAGCTTTTTAAAATCAGTGATGCCCACATATGCTTTTTCCAGAAGAGTAACGTGAATTTAGAGCTAGGTGATCTAGGGCTAAACCCAGTCAGGCGGGAAACACAAGCTTTAAAATGTATGGATGTTGTTAAGGCAGAATTCCTTGAAAGGATCAATCGGAGGCTAGCAAGGCATACAGCTAACCCTAGACAAAGGAGCCTCACCAGCAACCCACTTGGGTCCCCTCCCTGTTTCAGGGAGTCTGTTTGTTTTTCAAATAAATTTTGCTCTTGCTTGCTCCTTTGTCCGTGAACTCATTCTTTGATTTGACAAGACAATGAACCCAGATCTGATCAATGCCACTTGGTTTCACAAGGATATTTTTTCCATTGATTTTTTTAGAGAGAGTGGAAGGGAGGGAAGGAAGAACAGGGAGGGAGAGAGAGAGAGATAGGGGGAAAAAAAAAACATTGATTTGAGACACATTCACTGGTTGCCTCCTGCACCCGGGGATCAAACCTACAATCCAGTTATATGCCCTTGACTGGAAATTGAACCCTCAATCCAACACTTCAACAACTGAGCCACACTTGTCAAGGCTTTTTCAATCTTTTTAGCTTTATCTTTCACTGTCTTGGCCCATCCTCCTGGTTGCCCAGATCATTATGTTAGGCGGCTGTTCTCTTAACATGTAATGATCTTTTGTTTTGCAACTAGCTATAGATACAGTTTTCTCATGACTAAGGAATGAGCCTCTCAGCTACACACAAATACTGCCTGCCTATTTTCCTCTTAAGAATCTGCTCAGTAGGGTTATTTCACCAATAAGGTTAACCCTAATTAGGCAGAACTCAAAACCTCAGAGGTTTCCTTACAAAAACATGCTCTAGACAAGTTGTACCTCAAACTAGCTTATGTATGTATTTAATTTTAGTTAATTATTTAGTGAATCTTAACTTATTTTATCCTTTTAACAAAGCTATGACTTAAGTATAGTTGTTATCAGGCCCATTTTACTGGTGACCTAAGTGAGGCAGAGAGGTTAAGTGATTTGCTTAAGTTCATATTGCTGGTAAAAAGATGAAAATAGAATTCAAACCCAGAAAATGGTGCATCCTATTCAGAGCTCTCTATGTTGGCGCTTTAGATGCAGTTAGTAGACTTAGGCTGTCATTTCACAAGGAGCCACAGCTTTAGGAAGGCAGTGAGAACAACTGTTACATTCTTATTGATTTGATAAACTATGTAGAAAGTGTCCATACAACTACAATGTGAATATGGTCAACTGCATTTTTAAAGGTCAAGACCCTGATATGTGTTAGGTTTTCTAACAGACTTAACATCATATTTCTACTAGAGACCTGAATGTTAGAACATACATCTGCCTGGCCAGTGTGGCTCAGTGGTTGAGCATCGACCCATGCACCAAGAGGTCGCTGGTTTGATTCCCAGTCAGGGCACATGCCCAGGTTGTGGGCCAAATCCCCAGTGTGGGGCATGCAGGAGGCAGCCAATCGATGTTCTCTCTCATTGATATTTCTATTTCTCTCTCCCTCTCCCTTCCTCTCTCTCTTTAAAATCAATAAAGAAAATAAATAAATAAATAAATAAATAAATAAATAAATAAATAAAAGAACACACATCTATACTCAGGGATTAGATCTTTTACTTCTCTGGCTTACAGAGAAATAATTTTGAAAGGGTTATGGGTGGACTGGCCATCTTTAACACAGTAGACATCACGAGATCTATTGGGTTCAATTGCCAAAATTATTTTCCTTCTAAATTGGATAAGGTTCTTTAGCAAGCTGGACATAAATTATTGTAATACTTGGATGACCTCTGTAAAGAAGAGACATATAGTCATTCTTAAAAAACAAACAAACAAACAAAAAACTATGAAAGGAATATGTTTGTCAAAATTGTAACAATATAATGGAACAACAACAAAAATGGAAGAGTAGGAAATTCCAAGGGCCTGTCCCTGCACACAAACAACAAATAATCTGGCAATAACTGTCCAAATTAACCTTATCTGAACTCTGCAAACTAGTCAGAGGTTTACAGCAATCAAGTAAGCAAAAGGTAGATGATTATCAGCTAGGGTTTTGAAGACGCCAATCTGAATTCTTGGTATGGGTTTCTAGTGCTGGAGGAATCAAAGCAGACGTTGTTCTCAAAAACGTGTGTTTGTTTGTTTGGCCTGTCATTGGCTTCCTGACAAATTGTGTAAAGGGCTACCCTTATTTTATCAAACACAGAGCTCTTCCAGGGCAAAGAGGCTATCATGCAGATCATTTGTTAAAAACATTTAAGAAACCAAAGAAAAATTCTGGCTTGAAAAATATAATAACTGAGATAATAAAAATTTTTCTATAGGGGGCTCAAAACCAGATTTAAGCAGGAAGAAGAAAAAAAATCTATAGCCTTGGCCAGTTTGGCTCAGCAGTTGGAGCATCAGCCTGCGGTCCGGAGAGACCCGGGTTCGGTTCCCGCTAAGGGCACGTACCTCGGTTGCAGTTTGTCCCCAGCCCTGTTGGGTCGTGCAGGAGGCAGCCACTCGATGTGTCCCTTTCACGTCGATGTTTCTCTCTCTCTTCTTCTCTCTCCCTCCCACTCTTTCTGAACAAAAAAATGGAAAGGTGTCCTCGGGTGAGGATAAAAAAAAAAAATCTATAAAACTGAAGATAGGTCAATTGAGATTAACCAATATGAGGAGCAGAAAGAAGAAAGAATATAGAAAAATGAAAAGAGCCTTGGTGGGCTACCACCAAGGATACCAACATATACATAAGGAGTGTCCAAGAGGGAGAAGAGAGATGAGGACAGAAAAAACAATTTTGAATGAAAAATGGCTGAAAACTTCCAAACTTTGAAGAAAGACATGAATCTCAATAAATCCTAAGTAAAATAAACTCGAGGAGATCCACACCTAGAAACATTATAACCAAATTGAAAGATAAAGACAAAGAGAATCCTGAAAGCAGCAAGAGAAGCAACTCATACTGTACAAGGGATTCAATAATATTAACAACTAATTTCTCATCAGAAACCATGAAAGCTAGAAGGTACTGGAATGACATATATAAAGTGCTAAAAAATATGTGTCAACCAAAAATTCTACATCCAACAAAATTATCCGTCAAAAGTGAAAGAGAAATTAAGATATTTCAATTAGCCCTGGTCAGTTTTGCTCAGTGGTTAGAGCGTCAGCCCGTGGATCAAAGAGTTGTGGGTTTGATTCTGGTCAAGGGCACGTACCTCAGTTGTAATTCATCCCCGGCCCTGGTTGGGGTTGTGCGAGAGGCAGCCAGTTAACATGTCTCTCTCACATCGATGTTTCTCTCTCTCTCTCCCCCTCCCTCCCACCCTATCTGAAGATAAATGGAAAAAAAGTATCCTTGGGTGAGGATTAAAAAAAAATTTTTTTTTCAATTAAACAAAAATTGAAAATACACAGCTAGTAGACTTGCTCTACAAGGAATGCTCTAGGGAGTCCTTCAGACTGAAAGGAAAAAACACTAGACAGTAACTCAAATCCATATAATGAAATAAAGAACACTGGTAAAGACAATTATATAGATCAATATGAAAGTCAATATTCATGTACTTTTGTTTAGTAAATCCATTTATTTCTACACAATTTAAAAGACAACTATTAAAGCAATAATTATAAATCTATGTCCTAAGTAAAATAATAATATAAGTCTAAGTCTATAGGCATACATGTATAAAGATGTAATCTGTGACATTAACTATGTAAGGAAGGGAACAGAGCTATATACAAGATGAAATTTTTATGACTGACACTAAACTGGTATTAATTCAAACTAGACTGCTGTAAATTAAGATGTTAATTGTAATCCCCATGGCAAGCACTAAAAAAAATCTATAGTAAAACAAAACAAAAAGTGAATCAAATGATATACTAGAAAATAAGATCTGAGAGAAAAGAAAGTAGTAAAGAAGGAATTGAGGAACAAAGAAGATAGAAAATAAAGAGCAAAGTGGCAAAAGTAAGTCTATACTTATCAGTGATTACTTTAAACGCCAATGGATTAAATTTTCCAATGAAAAGACAGAGACTACAAGAATGGATTATAAACAAACATGATTCAATGACATGGTGTCCACAAGAGACACATTTTAGAACCAAAGGTCTAGAAAACGAATGGATGGAAAAAATATTAAATGTAAACAGTAACCAAAAAAGAGTGGGATGCCTATACTAACAAAAGGCATACTATACTTTAAGACAACTGTTAAGAGACAAAGACATTATATAATGACAAAAAAGGTCAATCCATCAAGAAGATATACAGTTATAAACATACACACACCTAACAACAATGCCCCCAATAAAGCAAAGACTTAACTGAATTAAAGGGAGAAATAGACTATTTGTACAGTCATAGTTGGTAATTTGAACACCCCACTTTTAATAATGACTAGAGAAATCAGACACAAAATTAGCATGGAAATAGAAGTATAAACTAACTGGACCTACCTAACAGACGTCTATAGAATACACAGAATACACATGAAACATTCTCTAGGTCAGATCAGATTTTAGACCACAATATAAGTCTCAATAAATTTTAAAAGATTTCAATCATACAGAGTATCTTCCCCAACCACAAAATAAATTTAGAAATCAATCACAGAAGGGAATTTTGAAAACTCACAAGTATGTGGAAATTAACCAACACACTTGTAAACAACCAATGAGTCAAAAAAAAAATTTTTTTTAAATACTTTGGGCCCTGGCTGGTTTGGCTCAGAGGTTGGAGTGTCAACCTGTGGGCTGAAGGGTTGCAGGTTCATTTCCTAGCCTTGCTTGGTGGTGTGCAGGAGGCAACGGATCAATGTGTCTCTCTCACATCGATGTTTCTCTTTCTCTCTCTCTCTCTCTGTCCCTCCCTCCTCCCTTCTACTCTCTTAAGAATCAATGGAAAAATATCCTCAGGTGAGGATTAACAAAAAATACTTTGGCATAAATGAAAAATGCCATTGTATTGTCTCCTTGTAAGATAACTGTGTACCTTTCAGAAAAACATACTCAACAACAGGCCACAACACTACGCTCTTGAAGTATAGAACTGAAAAGATCTAGAGAATTTTTTTTTCTATTGGCATTTAGATTGTTTTGAGATTGAAACTGGGAAGGTCATGAAACTTCAGGATCATATCATTTCCTTTTGGATTAATGCATTCTGGGAGGTTTCAGTTCATTAACGTTAAAAGTTAATTATAATTTTTCTTTTACTTAAGATGACTAAGGATTAAGGAAGAAGTAAATTAAATCACTATATTCAATTTTGTAAAAAGTCAAAAAAGAAATCACTGTGGAAATAGCAAAGTACTCTGATATGAAAGAAAACAAAAACACAACATACCAAAACTTAGGATGCAGTAAAAAAAGCAGTGCCCAGAAGGAATTTTACAGCTGTAAATGATGACACTCACATATGAATCTCAACCTAATCTTCTGCCTTAATGAACTACAGAAATAACAACACACTAAATTCACAGCAAGTAGAGGAAAGGAAATAATAAAGATTGGAGCAGAGATCAATTAAATGGAGCACAGAAACAACAGAGAAAACAGACACCACAAAGCTAAAAATTGGTTCTCTGAAAATGTCAACAAAATTGACAAACCTATACTACAGTGAGAGAAAGGATTCAAATTACTAAAAGTTGTGTAACATTTGTACACTGTGAACTATAAGACATTGCTGAAATAAATGAAAATGGATCCAAATAAATGGAGAGACATCCATGTTCACGGATTGGAAGGCTTAATATTTTTAAGATGGCACTACTTCCCAAGTTCTTCCATAGATTCAATGTAATCCCTAATAAAATCCCACCTGGCATTTTGCAGAAATTTACACGCTTATCCTAACATTCATAGTGAAATGCCAGAGACCCAGAAGAGCTAAAACATCTTGAAAACAAAGTTGGAGAAAGCACACATCCTGATTTCAAAGCTTACAACAAAACTACAGTCATCAAATAGTATGGTCATGGCATACGAATAAAACATATAACTCAAAAGAAGAATTCAAATTCCAAAAGTAAACCTATTCATTTATAGTCAATTGATTTTCAACAAGGGTGCCAAGATCATTCAATAGGGGAATTGTGGTCTTTTCAACAAATGATGTTAAGACAACTGGATATCCACATACAAAAGAATGAAGTTGGATCCTTAGCTCATACTATATACAAAAATTAACTCAAAATGAATCAAAGTCCTAAATGTAAGAGCTAAAACTATATGACTTTTAGAAGAAAACATAGAGGTAAATCTACAGGACCTTGGATTTTACAATGGATTCTTAGCTGTGACATTAAAAGGATAGGCAACAAAAGAAAACAGAGACAAATTGTACTTCATCAAAACTTAAAACTTTGCAGTCTCCATGCAAAAGTTTGGTGGTTCCTTAAAAAAAATAAACAGAATTACCATATGACCTAATTACACTCCATGGTATTTATTGAAGAGAATGAAAACAGGTGTTTAAACAAAAACTTGTACACAAATGCTCAAAGCAGTCTTATTCACAACAGCCAAAAAGTGGAAACAACCCAAATGTCCGCCAACTAATAAATGGATAAACAGAATGTGATATAGGTATATCCATACAATGAATGTTATTATGACATAAAAATAAACAAGTACTGATACATGCTACAACATGAATAAACCCTGATCTGATGCAGCTCAACCCAGAGATGCTTAAATATGGGTTTGAACATACATAAGCCACTAATAGCTATGTGATTTTGGACAAATTAACAACTTAAAATCCCAATTTCTCATTTGTAAAATGGAGATGATAAAGAGATTGCTGTGATGTTTAAATTATATATATACATATACATACATATTATATGTATATGTGTATGTGTATATATATATGAATAATGTGCTTATCATAGAATCTAGCTTATAATTAATGCTGAGTGGATTAAATTATTATAAAATGTAGGCTAGAAAGTCACAATTTCTCTTTCATTTTAATACTTGGCAAATCTGACTTATTTGGATTCGTGCATTAGCTCATGAGGATTAGAGAACTGAGGAGAGTAAAATAGATTTAGAGGGTTTTTTATTTACTGATTTGACAATATTTATTGAGTACCTACAACATGCAACTATTGAGGGTATAGTGGTAAACAAAATAAACACAATCTCTATCCTCATAAAAGTTCTGTAAGGTAACAGCACTGAAAATTTTGCCTTAAGTAACCCAAAAGAATTTTTTTATTTTACTTCATATCAGAGATTGGCAAACTTTTCCTGTAAAGATCAGACAGTAATTATTTTAGGCTTAGCAGGCCAAAGAATCTGTTTTAACTATTCCACTCTGCTATTGTAGTGAGAAAGCAGCCACAGATAATGCATAAACTAATGGATGTGACGGTGTCCCAATAAAATTTTATTTTCAAAAATAGGTAGTAGCTGGTTTGGGCCCAGGGACTATAGTTTGTTGACCCCTGATTTATATCAATGGATTGCCAATCTAAAGCTCATTCTATTTACAGTGTCTCAGCAAATGTGTGAACTACCGTTTTTTTTTTTTTTAGGTTTGCCAGGTGGTAGAAAATACATGACTAATTCACCAAAGCAAAATCAGAAGACCTTAACCAGGATCTGACCAAAGTAAACTCTTCCTATTGCCTTGAAAAACATCTCAAGGATATTAAATCTAAGAGAAGAACATATTATTGGCTATCAGGAAGGAAGACTATAGTTATCCAAACTATATAGTTAGGCACATAGTTGAGGGACTTCAAACTCTGGTTGACATCTGGGAATCTTAACTTGTGTAGTGTTACTACTCAAGATCAACTCTCAAGTTAGCAATTCCACATCATCTTTCTAACTAGGTCCTTGGGTCATGTTCACATCTGATATTACTAATTAAAATATCATGATAAATTCTTAATAATGACAATTCCCTCTTTATTCTGGCCTTTTCACTTAAATTTATCAGTCAGCAGCATCCACTCTCACCTGCTCCCCACCCCCACAAAGTCAACAAAACATAAACAAACAAAAAACTATGTGCCTGGGTACAAGATTATTTACCAGTAGAAAAACTAAATAATAGAGACATTTAAAGGAAGTTGTCTCTGGTCAGTGGACCAAAACGATAAGGCAGGAAACTTGCATTCATCTTATCTATAGAACTAGGAAATTTTGTGCCAGGTGTACATAAAATTCAAAAGAAATTGAAAAAGAACAATGTTTTTAAAATAAATAATGATTTTTCATGGTAAAAATAAATAACTATAATAAAGTAGTTTACTTCATGATACATTTTAAGGCTGTGCTTATACGGCTAGATAATCTGCTGAAAAAGCAGCAGGAAGAAGTTCTGGGTTCTTACATATAGATCACCGTTAAAGTCAATTGTCTTTGGAGAAATCTATTTGAATTTATGTAAGATTATAGCTTTAACAGATTTTCTTAGCCTTAAACTATATATAGAAACCAAAATCCTGGTTACCCTACATCAAAATCCTGGTTGCTGATGCTCATATATAATATTTATCTTAATATTCTTTAGAGTCAAGGTCAGTAAGAATGATTTGTTGACAAATCAGATAATTTTTAGTGTAATAAAAGAGGAATGTATTCTGCCCTCTTATTTTTAACTTGTATCTAAATAAATTTGGCTTAATAACATGTTTATTTAAGTTGGATACAACTCTGCCCTCCACATTAGATTAAAGAGGTAAGCATTCTCCAAAATGTAGATAAACAAAAGATTGCAGCCTCAAGACACAGATGCTTCTGGTATCTAATTACTGGGGTACAGAGTTGGCAGGAACATCAGATCAACCATTCACAAAACAAAATAATCATTTCTAGTAACCAGAATAGTTATCTTAGACTATATTTTGCAACCAATTTATCTTGAAATGAAATATCTTTAACAAGTCAATGGCAGGGGGAAAAAAGCAAGAGGGACAGTTCTGTATCAAAGAAATTTGAGAGACAGAACAACCAAATGTAATATAAGAACCTTGTTTGGTCTCTGATTCAAACAAAACCAAGGTAAAAAGGCATTTTGAGACAACTAGGAATATCTGAGTAAGGACTAGTCGGTGCTATTAAGGAATTACTATTAATTTTATTGGGTGGGATCATTGTATCATGGTTATTCAAGAAAATGTCTTTGTAAGAGATACATAAATGTCATAATGTCTGATATTCATATTTAAATACCCAGAAAAAAAGGATAATGTGACAAAATGTTGACAACTTAAGTCTGGGAGATCATTAAATTATTCTACTGTGTATGTTTTTAGATTTTAATAATAAAAAGCAAAAGCAAGAAAAAAAATCCCACAAAAACCTGGTACAATGGTGAGCAATAAATCATACAACTACAGTTTAATCTAAACATATTTTGATTGGTTATTTGTTAAATGTGTTCAGTAAGTGTTCTTGAAACAGAAGAGATATGACATAAGCAACAAAGGAGGAAGCAGGCAAAGAAGAAGGTGTGAAGCAATAGCCATTATTTGATTTTGATTAATTAGTAGAGAAATATAGGTTTTATTATCATCTTTAAATATGAGAAGTTAGGTTCTCTAAACTTCCAGTCAAGATGGCAGCATAGGGAAATGCAGTATTCACCCCCTCCCACAACCACATCAAAATTACAACTAAACTACAGAACAATCATCATTCAGAACCGCCGAACATCGAGCTGAATGGAAGTCCTACAACTATGAAATTAAAGAAGCCATATGGAGACTGGTAGGAGGGGCGGAGGCAGGCAGGCTGGTCCCACACTCACGTTGGCAGATAAAAATCAGGAGGGACACCTTGGCTGGGAAGGTCCTCCCTGAGGAGTGAGGGGTCCCCGTCCCACACCAGGTGCCCAGCTCAGGGTTCCAGTGCCAGGAAGAGAAGTCCCCTAACTTCTGGCTGGAAAAACCAGCAGGAACTGAGGCTGAATGAAGCTGAGGCTTCTGGAGTCCCAGGCAGCTCCTCTTAAAGGGCCCCCACACGGACTTACTCGAACTTGCTCCTTCTGGGCTCCAGCCTGGAGAGGAGGCAGCTTGAAAGGCACCAGAGACATACAGGGAAGAACTGAGTTGTTTGGCATTGGGGTGAGAGCTGAAGGGGCAGCTTTCTCCCGGAGAGACTTGCTGTGGGAGGCCGATGTTCTTTTGGTGAGCCCTTCTCTGGGGCGGCAGACAGCTGCCTTTTCTGGGACTCCAGAAACGTGGCTCACACTGTTTGCCCCACCCCAGTGATTCCCTGAGACCCTGCCCCACCCAACTTTTGGGTCCACTCAAGCTGTTTCCAAAGGCTTTAACATAGGATTGGCCTGTCTTGGATCCTGCTTCAGAGTTTCCTAAAATCTCTCAAACAAACAGCATCTGGTCTCAGCAACCCCATACCTCTCGTTAAGTGGCCCCAGGCGGGCACTAGAAGCAGCCAGCCTTGGTTCACAACTTGGCTTTTCCTGGGCACCTCCAAGCCCAGCATAAGCAGCAGCCGTATGCAGATCATTTTGTAGCTTATGCCGGTGGCCCCGGGTAGAACACAGGCAGTGGCTGACCATGCCCCAGAGTCAGCATACCCAGTGGACAGCTTTGGACCACGTCGAAGCACCACCACCCAACCACCTCCATAAATGAGTGGACTCAGTGGATACCAGAGCCCTGCTGAAGTAAGTCTTGCTCTGTGTGTTGGGCCCCTACACCACTGATCCTCCAAGGCAGTCAGAGGCCTATGGTCAGTGGGCACAGTCAGTCCTTGCAGCTGATTAGCTTGAGTAAATCCCTTCCATTGACGTGCCAACAGCAATCAAGACTCAATTACAACAGAAAGGTATACAGTCCACACCAGTGGTGCACCTCGAGGGCCCAGCTGGGGTGATCAGGGAGGCTGTGCCACTGGACCCTACAGGACATCTACAATAATAGGCCACCCTACGAAGCCTAGGAAACATAGTAAATATGAGAAGGTAGCCACTATGTAATATAAAAGCACACCAAAATTTCCAAAATAACAAAAAGAGAAATTTTGCTAAGCTAAAAAAAGCAAAAAAAAGTATCATGAATACTATAGACAAAATAAGAGAGACACAAAATCAAACATATTATTTATCAGTAAATGTAAACACATATGAATTCCTTTATCAAAATACAAATAATCATCAAATTGGGTTAAAAACAAAACCCAAAAGACTGAAAACAAAGGGATGAACAAAGACAAAAGTAAACAAAAGAAAAGCAAGAATATTGACATTAATATCAGAAAAGGGGGAATTGAAGGTCAAAAGTAAGTAACAGTACAAAGAATGGTAATAGGTACTGATAAAAGGTTTAAGCTATTGAAAAGTTAAAATAGTCATAAACCTGAATGCTCCAAACAAAGTAAAACCCATACATACAACAGCAAAACTCCTAAATATAAGAACTTCATAAAAACAATCATGGTAGATGATTTTAATATATATATTATAGAATTTAACATATCAACTAAAAATAAGCACAGTATAAATTAAAGTTGAAATTACATATTGCCTAGAAATTAATGAAAAAAATATTTTACATAAAAATGTATGAGAGCTAAGGCTCTACTTAGAGGAAAATACATGCAGCTCTAAAAACTATTATTAATAAGACAAACTGAAAATGAATACACCAAGGGCCCTGCCTAAGAAAGGAGAAAAAGAACAACAAAATACACAAAAGGAAATAGGAAGAAAGAATGGATAAGCAAACATAAAAGCTGAAAGTAATGAAACAGAAAAGAAAAAAGCTAGTTCTTTGGAAAGATGAACAAAATGTACCAGACACAGAATGCCTCAGTCGTCACTTAAAACCTCAGTTTCCATTTCTTGAAAATGGTGACATATCAACTTGACCTTCCTCTGCCTACTGCCCTTTTCAGTAGTAGAGCCAAATGATCTCATCTGAAAGCTGAGCCTAGACAGGTTCTAGATATGACACAGGAAACATTTAAAATCTGTCATTCACCTACAGTAAACCCTTGATTTTGAGGACCCCGATTTAACGGGCTTTGGATTTAACGGACAAAATTTCTGGTCTGAATGTCATATGTGAAAATTAACACCCTGTTAATTTTTAAATGCTTTTTTCTCTCCAATTTTTTTATTAATTTATTTTTGTTACAGATGTTTCCCCTTTTTTCCCCCTAGATCCCCTCCTCCCCATCCCACCCCCCACCCCCCTCACCTCCCTAGCATTGTTGTCTATGTCCACTGGTTATGCATATAAGTTCTTTGGTTCATCTCATCCATCCCCCCCGGCCCCTACTCTGAGGTTTGTCAGTCTGAACCATACTCCTTTCTATGTCTCTAGGTCTATTTCATTCATCAGCCCACCTTGTTCATTATATTCCACAAATAAGTGAGATCATGTGATATTTCTCTTTCTCTGATTGCTTTAACCAAGATTTGCTTATAATATAAATTAACAGATTATTTTTGTTATTAATTCACTGTTATTTTAACAAATTTTAGCAAATAGGCCATATGTTGGAAAAAACACTATTAATTTCACTAACATAAATAAATATTACATATCTAAAACTATAGTCTACATATTTAAATCCAAGAGTCAGGGCTCATAAACAATGTTCGGGGAATGATTAGCATGTGATCACACTGCATCACACACAGTAATTGGTTCTGTTGTCATGTGGCGTGAGTTTCTGCAGTTTTGACACCTGCCAGCTGCTGTTCCCCCATGCGCTAAGCTAAGCCACACCCCAGCTGTGTGCATTTGTTTACTCAAGGTGACTGGAGAATGCATGCATTTACTAGACCTATTCAGTATAAATTTAAAATAACTGTAATACGTTTAGAAAACTTTTCTGTGAAATTACACTTTTCATACATACTTAATTTTTATTACACAAATGTTTCTACATAAGTAAAAACAGGTAAAAATGAACCTGTCAGTTTTTTAACATACACATTTGGAAAACCTTCTTTATTATACAACGGACTTTCGGCTTTAACTGACATCCTCTCACCCAAATTAGTTCATTATATCGAGGTTTTATTGTAATGCAGTTTTGCTTTTATTCCCTTTCATAGACATATTGGTCCTTAATCCCAGAGCTAGCTCTTATAGGGCTTTTTTCTACTGTGATTCCTGCCTTGTTCTTGGAGTTTTCTAAAGACAGGAACCCTGCCCTTGAATGTCAACTCTGAGGACAGTCCCAACGGCCCACAGCTGGACCTCTTAGATGACAGTTAACTGATTGCTATTGCTAAATGGCTCAGTCCAATTTCCCACTGTTTATAGCCCGCATAGTAAGGAAAGTGTGAAAGGTGGCTACAGTCAGTGAAAGCGCTGGTTTCAAATCCATGCCACACCAACAGAAAAATGGATAGGCTCCCATGGCTACAAAGACGAAAGGCAGCCTCATCTGATTTCCATTTTCCAAAATCGGCCAAAGCTGTATTATATCCAGAATACTTTTTGTAGTGCAAGTAAGTCTGCGAAACATAGTTATTAGCTTTACAAACTATGTGCAGTAAAGCACATTGGAAGAAAGGAATAAATGTTAAAACCAATCTACTGTATTTACCAAATAGAAGGTTTGTTTTCTTATATATCCTCCAATTTTAATAAACAAATTCTTATAGCATTTAAAAAAACCTGACAATTTGCAAAATTCAAGTGCAAACCAGGAAGTGCAATGGAATGGTATTGGATACTTTTCTTTAGTTCTCTGAAATTACTCACTTTTTTAGGGTGAAATCTTTATTTCCATATAAGTAAACATGTAATACTCAACTACAGTTTTCTTTTTTTTTCAAGGATTGTCAGGATGAGTTTCTAAATTATTCATAGGATGGAATGTAAATCCCTTGAAGACAGAAACCAATTTTTTCAATTATTTTTTTTTAAGTTCCCACTCAAAAGCATAAGTAACACTGCTTCCCCAAATTTGATCCTTCTCAGTCTTTCCTTCCAGGTAAATGGCACCACTATCTACTCAGTAGCCTAAGCAAAAAATCTAACAGTAAGCCTCAATTATTTTCTTTCCTTCAGCCTTCTTATATAACTTGCCAGCAGTCCAAACACTCCCATGATCCCAGCCAAGCCATCTATTCTTGGACCTGTATGGACCTCTGTTCAAAGTATACCCTATTCATATATCATGATCCTCTGCAGACATTTACTCAGTCCACCTTCTGTCTAGTTCAGCACTGTCCACAAGAACTTTATGCAATGATGGAAATGTTCTGGATCTGCACTGTCCAATATGGCAGCCACTAGCTACAAGTGGCTATTGAGCACTTGAGATGTGGATAGCATGGGGAGCACAAAGAGGGATTCTGGAGTGCTGGCAAAATTGTATTTCTAGACCCTGGTGGATATAGACCAGCGATGTTTAACCTTTCTTACCTCATGGCACAAATAAACTAATTACTAAAATTCTGCAGCATACCAAAAAAATATTTTTTTGGAGAGGAGAAAATGGCAGTGGAGTGAATGGAAGCTACACAGACGATCTCCCAGGACCAAACGGGAAGTACAATTAAGACAAATCGTCGGGAAAAAGCAACAGAAAAGTAGCGGGAGAGGACCATACAACCAGGGACACTGAATGAGCCTGGTAGGATCTGCAGAGGCGCGTGAGGGTGGTAGGCTGGGAGCCCACGGACACCAGCGGCCTTAGCTGTGAGCAGCAGCGGCGCCTGCCCTCGGGGTTAAGAGCCCAAGCTGCTCCACAGCACAGAGGGCTGGGACAGAGCGCTAAATAGCTACAGCCACTCACCTGGGGCTCCAGCAGAGGGAGGGCGGTCTGGACTGGAACTCTGTGGGGACACCTGGGATTTGGAGGGCGCTCAGAGTTTGTGCTGAGCCGCGGCCACAAAGGACGGTGGTGGCCAGCCAACTTCTTCCCGGTTACACAGAATGGCAGCCAAGTTTGCTCCTTCCCGGAGCTGTGGCAGCCCCTCCCTCGGAGATTCCCAGGTGAGGCAAAAAGGCAAAGAAATGCAAATTGAGGCTCATTAACAACCAGCATCGGCTCCACCCTCGGGAAATCCTTTTACACTATAAACACCTGAGGGAGTTTCTCATTCAGCTGAGATCCTAAGGCTTTTCAAGTAACTGAGGCTAATAGCCTCCAGGCAAAAAGCTAGAGCATAACTGAACCTTTCCTGAGCTTGCAAATCTACCCAGGAAAGTGAGACTTGACAGTGGTGTTTAAGGAGGGCCCTCCACGCTCATCCAAACCCAGTAGAGGGAGCCACAAATAGCAGAACACCAACACCCACAGGGAAAATTTGGCAGGCTCCAAAACCCACTGAGATAGCCAAAATGGTGAAACAAAGAAACAGATCCCAAATGAAAGAACAAGAGAACTCTACCAAAGTTGAGATAAATAAAATGCAGTTAAGTAAATTATCAGAGGTAGAGTTCAGAGCCATGATCTTGAGGAAACTAAACAGTATGAGTAAGGACATTGATACCATGAAAACCAACCAGTGGAAATAAAGAACGACATAGCAGAAATAAAGAACACATTGGAAGGACTGACCAGCAGAGTAGAGGAAGTGAAGGATCGGATCAGTGAATTAGAAGACAGAGTAGAAAAAAATCAATCAATCAGAAAACCAAAAGGAAAAAACAATGAAAAAACAGGAAGACAGCTTAAGAGAACTGTGGGACAACTGGAAACGTAATAACATTCGCATCATAGGAGTCTCTGAAGAAGAAGAAAATGAGCAAGGGTTAGAAAATATATTTGAAGAAATAGTGACAGAAAACTTTCCTAACTTGGTGAAGGAAGAAGGCATTCAAGTTCAAGAAGCACAGAGAGCCCCAAGTAAGAAGAACCCAAACAGGCCCACACCAAGACACATAATAATTAAAATGCCAAAAATTAAAGACAAAGAGAGAATCCTAAAGGCAGCAAGAGATAAGCAAAAGGTTACCTACAAAGGAACCCCCATAAGGCTATAAGCTGACTTCTCAACAGAAACACTACAGGCCAGAAGGGAATGGCATGAAGTAATCAAGGTCATGAAAAACAAGGATCTGAATCCAAGACTACTCTATCCAGCAAGGCTACCATTCAAAATAGAAGGTCAAATAAAGAGTTTCCCAGACAAAAAAAGGCTAAGGGAATATATTAGCACCAAACCAGCACAGCAAAAAATTTTAAAAGAACTGCTGTAATTAGTAGAATAGGAAGAAAAATATAACCACACTGAACAAAAATGGCAATAAATAAGTACATATCAATAATCACCTTAAATGTAAATGGATTGAATGTTCCGATAAAAAGATACAGAGTAGCTGACTGAATTAGAAAGCATGATTCACATATATGTGGTCTACAAGAGACCCACCTCACAACAAAAGACTCACATAGGTTGAAAGTAAAAGGATGGAAAAAAATCTTCCAAGCAAACAGAAAGGAAAAAAAAGCTGGGGTAGCAATACTCATATCTGATAAATTAGATTTCAAATTGAAGACCATAACTAGAAACAACGAAGGCCACTACATAATATTGAAAAGGTCTATCCAACAGGAAGATATAACCTTGGTAAACATATATGCACCCAATATAGGAGCACCAAAATATATTAAAAATCTCCTGGAGGATTTCAAAGGAGAAATCGACCGCAATACAATCATAGCAGGAGACTTCAACACCCCACTGACATCACTGGATAGATCATACAGACAAAAAATCAACAAGGAAACAGAAATTCTAAATGAAGCACTAGATCAAATGGATTTAATAGATATCTACAGAGAATTACACCCCAAAACTGCAGAATTCACATTCTTCTCAAGTGCACATGGGACATTCTCAAAGATAGACCATATGTTGGGCACAAACTAAGTCTCTACAAGTTCAAGAAGATTGAAATCATATCAAGCATCTTTTCAGATCACAATGGCATGAAACTAGAAATCAATTGCAACAAGAACATGCAAAGACATTTGAACACATGGAGGCTAAATAGCATGTTACTGAACAATGAATGGGTTACCATGGAGATCAAGGAAGAAATTAAAAACTTCCTGGAAACCAATGAAAATGAACACACAACAACACAAAATCTATGGGATGCAGCGAAAGCAGTTCTGAGAGGGAAGTTCACAGCACTACAGGCCCACCTCAAGAAAGAAGAAAAATTTCTAATTGACTACCTAACCTCACAACTTAAAGAACTAGAAAGTAAACAAAAAGAAAACCCTAGAGCAAGTAGAAGGAAGGAAATAGTAAAGATCAGAGCAGAAATAAATGACATAGAGACCAGAAAAACAATTCAAAGGATCAATGAAACAAAGAGCTGGTTTTTTGAAAAGATAAACAAGATTGATGGACCCTTAGCTAGACTCACCAAGAAACAAAGAGAGAGAACCCAAATACACAAAATCAGAAATGAAAGAGAAGTAACAACTGATCACAGAAATACAAAGGATTGTTAACAAATACTATGAACATTTATATGGCAACAAATTCGACAATCTAAGCGAAATGGACAAATTTCTAGAAACACACAGTCTCCCAAAACTGAACCGGGAAGAGATAGAAAACTTGAACAGACCAATAACAACGAAGGAAATTGAAGATGTAAACAAGACCCTCCCAGCAAACAAAAGCCCAGGCCCTGACAACTTCACGGGGGAGTTTTACTAAACATTCAAAGAAGAACTAACACCCATTCTCCTCAAACTATTCCAAAAAATTCAAGAAGAAGGAAGACTTCCAAACTCCTTTTATGAAGCCAGCATAATTCTAATTCCAAAACCAGAAAAAGACACTACAAAGAAAGAAAACTACGGGCCAATATCCCTGATGAACATAGATGCCAAAATCCTAAACAAAATACTAGCAAATCGGATCCAGCAATACATCAAAAAAATTATTCACCATGACCAAGTGGGATTCATCCCAGGGATGCAAGGCTGGTACAATATTCGCAAATCAATAAAAAGGATACATCACATAAACAAAATGAAAGATAAAAACCATATGATCATATCAATAGACGCTGAAAAAGCATTTGACAAAATCCAGCACCCATTTCTGATAAAAATGCTCAGAAATTTGGGAATAGAGGGAACATTATAAAGGCCATATATGAAAGACCTACAGCCAACATCATACTCAATGGACTAAAACTAAAAGCATTTCCCTTAAGAACAGGAACAAGACAAGGATGCCCACTTTCACCACTCTTATTTAACATAGTACTGGAAGTCTTAGCCACAGCAATCAGACATGAAGAAAAAATAAGAGGGATCCAAATTGCAAAGGAGGAAGTGAAACTGTCATTATTCGCAGATGACATGAAATTATACATAGAAAACCCTAAAGACTCCATCAAAAATCTACTAGATTTAATCAATGAATTTGGCAAAGTAGCAGGATACAAAATTGACATCAAGAAATCGACGTCATTCTTATACACCAATGATGAACTCACAGAAAGAGAAACTGAAAAAACAATCACATTTACCATTGTGGCAAAAAAAATTAAGATACCTAGGAATAAACTTAACTAAAGAAGTAAAGGACCTATTTGCAGAAAACTACAGGACATTGAAAAAAGAAATAGAGGAAGATATAAAAAATGGAAGCACATACCTTGTTCATGGATTGGAAGAATTAACATCATTAAAATGTCCATACTACCCAAAGCAATGTATAGATTTAACGCAATCCCTATCAAAATATCAACGACATATCTCACAGAACTAGAAAAAATACTTCAGAAGTTCATATGGAACCAAAAAAGACCCCAAATAGCTACAGCAATCTTGAAAAAGAAGGACAAAGTAGGCGGGATCACAATACTGGACATCAGGTTATACTACAAAGCTACTGTAATCAAAACAGCCTGGTACTGGCACAAGAACAGGCACATAGATCAATGGAATTGAACAGAGAACCCAGAAATTGCCCCAAAACATTATGCTCAATTAATATTCGACAAAGGTGGCAAGAGCATACAATGGAGTAAAGACAGCCTCTTTAATAAATGGTGTTGGGAAAATTGGACAGCTACATGCAAAAAAATGAAACTAGACCATCAGCTTACACCATACACAAGAATAAACTCAAAATGGATAAAAGACTTAAATGTGACTCATGAATCCATAAAAATCCTAGAAGAAAATGTAGGCAACAAAATTTCAGACATCATACGCAGCAGAATTTTCACTGATATATCACCTAAGGCAAGACAAACAAAGGAAAAAATGAACACATGGGACTACATCAAACTCAAAAGCTTCTGCACAGCAAAAGAAACAACCATCAAAGTGGAAAGGCAACCCACTGTATGGGAGAGCATAATTGCCAATGATATATCAGATAAGGGATTAATTTCCAAAATATATAGAGTGCTCATACAACTCAACAAAAGGAAGACAAAGAACCCAATTAAAAAATGGGCAGAGGAACTAAATGGACACCTCTCCAAACAGGACACACAAATGGCCAAGAGACATATGAAAAAATGCTCAACATCACTAATCATCAGAGAGATGCAAATTAAAACAACAATGAGGTATCACCTCACACCTGTCAGAATGGCCGCCATCAAACAACAAGTGTTGGCGAGGGTGTGGAGTAAAGGGGACTCTAGTACACTGCTGGTGGAAATGCAGACTGGTGCAGCCACTATGGAAAACACTATGGTGTTACCTCAGAAAATTAAAAATTGAATTGTCATTTGATCCAGTGATCCCACTCCTAGGAATATACCCTAAAAAGCCTGAAACACCAATCAGAAAGAATATATGTACCCCCATGTTCATAGCAGCGCTATTTACAATAGCTAAGATCTGGAAACAGCCCAAGTGTCCATCAGTGGATGAATGGATAAAAAAGCTGTGGCACATATACACAATGGAGTACTATGCAGCTATAAGAAAGAAAGATCTCTTATCCTTTGCAACGACATGGGAGGACCTGGAAACTATTATCCTAAGCGAAACAAGCCAAGCAGAGAAAGACAAATATCATATGATCTCACTTATTTCTGGAATATAATGAACATAACAGTGTGAGGAACAGGGTAGTCCCAGAGACGTGGAAGTAGGGTACAGACTGACAATTGCCAGAAGAGGAGGTGGGGGAGGGGAGCGATGAACCACAGAACTTGTACGCATGTACTCATAACCAATGGACATGGACAACAAAACTGGGGATGGGGCAGGGAGGGAGGGGGAGGAGGGTGTCAATGGGGGGAAAAGTAGAAACATCTGTAACAAAAGTAAATTAATAAAAAAAAAATATATATATATATATATATATATATATATATATATATATATATATTTTTTTTTTTTTTTTGCTGATCTGACCAAAAAAAAAAGTAAAATTTTGATTCATTCACACCAAACAGCTATTGTTGTGTTGGCTGTTAACAATCTAAGGGAAAATAAGTCAGTGCCCCCAACAAAATAGTCAGGTATTGCATGTTTCAAAAAATTCTTGCAGCACACTGGTTGAAAATCACTGATACAGACAGATTCAGTTGTGAAGATTCATCCAACTATATAGTTAAGATTTTTACATTTTTCTGAATGTATGAGCTTATACATTTCAATAAAAACTTTACTTCAGAAAACTGTGTATCTCTTAAACTACAGTGGTAAACTGGACTCTCCAAATAAGTTCCTTACAGAAATAGCAACAATCCAATAAAAAATAAAATATATAACCTCAACATGTAAGCAACTCTCTTCTAAAAAAACTAAGCCTTGGCTGGTTTTGCTCAGTGGTTAGAGCGTCAGCCTGCAGACCAAGTAGTTAGAAAGTCGCCCTGCAGACCAAGGAGTCTCGGGTTTGATTCCAGTCAAGGGCACATACCTCGGTTGTGGTTCGTTCTCGGCCCTGGCCCTGGTCGGGGTCATAAGGGAGGTAACCGATCAATGTGTCTCTCTCACACAGATGTCTCTCTCTCTCTCTCTCCCCCCTCTCTCCCACTCTATCTGAAGATAAATGGGAAAATATCCTTGGGTGAGGATTAAAAATAAACAAATAAAAAAGAAAACAAACAACTAAAATACAAAAAATATTACATGCAAATTAAAGAAAACAACAACTTTCTGCCAATCAGCCTCTCTCCATAGACTCATGTGGTCTCCCTCCTTTTCCTTATCCCGAATAAACAAAAAAGGAAAGAAACTCTCTTTGTAGCCTCCCAAGATATAAAACTATGTGGTGTGATAAAGGCCTGATTTATTCTTCCTCTTTACTCTGTGGTTAGTTTTAGGACTATAACCAGACAGAAGATTTGCAATAATTTCACTTTCCTGTTGCAGGGTAGGTCTAATTTCTAATCAGCAATTAAAAGAAAATCAATATCAGAGTATATACTTTGACACTGCATATCTTTTCAATGCATTTTAGCATCCCCTGAAGCCAAGAATTTTAGAAGACTCTTATTTCCTCAGAAGGATTTTATATTATGCAACAGCTGCTTATAGATTATTTCATGATCATTATTGCTCTAGAAAGTGTTTGATAGTTCTTATTTTTGAAAAACAATCTGAAGTATTTTGCTTTATCATATTTGTCACATTTGACCAAATTTTTTTGTCAAATTACATGTAATAATTTATAAGTTCATCTTTGCAAAGATCACAGAAGAAACATGGAAAATGTAGGTTATTAAATTCTAAAGTCTATGTCATCTATGTTTCAAAGAATTAATACATGGCCAGAATGGGTTGGAGAAATTATGGCAATAGCTGAAGTAGAAATTGATTGTGAAAGACAAGGAGGAAGTGTCTCAGTGGTAGACAGAGAAGAGTTTAACTGGGAGTCTGATGTGACCTGGGAAGGAAGGTAAAAACAACTGGATGCTAGAAGTGTCTATAAGATTGAAGAATTTAGAAATGCTGGTTCCTATGATGGGAGAACAAGGTAAGAAAAAGGCTATTGCAATGAACAATTTAAGAGTCAGTACATGGCCCTGGCTTGGTGGTTCTGTTGGTTGGAATGTGGTCCCACACATCAAAAGGTTTGTGGATGAGGGGCAACCCATCAATGTTTCTCTTTCACATGGATGTTTCTCTCTGTCTCTCTCCTCTCTCTCTCTCTCTAAAACAGTGGTTCTCAACCTTCCTAATACAGCGACCATTTAATACAGTTCCTCATGTTGTGGTGACCCCCAACCATAAAATTATTTTCGTTGCTACTTCATAATTGTAATTTTGCCACTGTTATGTCTTAGGCGACCCCTGTGAAAGGGTCGTTCAACCCCCAAAGGGGTCGCGACCTACAGGTTGAAAACTGCTGCTCTAAAAGAAACATATCCTTGGGTGAAGATTTTTAAAAAGTCAGTATACGAGGCCTTATAAAGATGATATAACAGAATGGTTTCCAAACTTTTTTTTTTCTTTATTTATTTTAGAGAGAGAGGAAGAGAGATAGAAACACTAATGAGAGAGAACATCGACTGGCCGCCTCCTGCATGCCCCCACTGGGGATTTGGCCCACAACCTGGGCATGTACCCTGACCAGGAATCGAACCGGCGACCTCTTGGTGCACGGGTCAATGCTCAACCACTGAGTCACACTAGCCGGGCTCCAAACATTTTTGAGCATGGTTTACCAATAACATGTACTTATAACTAATATATTAGTTTGATACTAATACAAAATTTGGAACACAGCTAGTTCCAGGAAAAATCCTAAAGAGGTTATGAAAGGAATATATTATCAGGTTATTATCCTATCTATGTGATTATAAATCAACATACGATAGTTAGCAAACAAGTTAAATAAGTATAATGTTACCTCCATCCTACCTAATGAATAAGCAATAATCTAAATTCAGTATTCTGGATTAAAAATAACTTAGAATAAGGAGCATGAAATAGAAATTACCAAGTCTGAAGTTCAGTTAAAAGTTATTCTTGTGGATCAATATGAATTTTTACCTTTGTGGACTACCACAGATAAAACTATGTGACATAGAAAGTTGGACTAAGAACATCTGTGTAGCACAGAATACTTATTAATAAGTAAAACCTAAAGCAAATTTGAATAAAATGAACCTAGTTTTTAACACTGGTCATCATGCAAAATAACACACAAATATGCAAGCAGATTAAAAGTATGCTATGAATTATTCCATAAAACTCCATTTCTCCTTAACTCTCTCGATTACCAAGGCAATCCTAAGGTTTACAGGACTGATTAACCTAGTTTGTGTTAGAAAGAAATCACTTATTGAAACAAGGATACTTCAAAATACAATAGGACATAACGCTTGTGAATCTGGAAAGGATTTTAGATCACTTATCAAATCAATTAAAAAGTAGAGAAAGAAAAAAAATTTATACTCAAATATATATGGAGATTATTTCAACAATGTGTTCCTAGTTCTAATATATGGATAACATATGGGAAAATATTTGAACCTTCATTCTTAAACTGGTTAGGGTTAATTTACTTCCCTATTTGGAGTCTTATTTCTATTTGTTTGTTTGTTTGTTTTGTTTTGTTTTGAAACAGAAAAGATAGAAAAGAAGAAAAACCCAAAATATACATCCAAATTTAAAATTTTTTAAGGTGAGCATAAGATTTAAAAATATAACTAGAAGAGGCTGACTTCACACTGGGAGAGAAACAATTTTTTTGAGCTGTTCTTTTGAATTAATTAAATGTGTTTAATAATATCACTTTCCTAGCATATCTCCAATGGGGAGGCAGTGGAGAATAAAGCTGAGATAAGTGGCAAGAAGAGGTGCTCTTTAGTTATCCTAAGCTTCTTCTGAACTTTAATTCCTAATGTACACTACAGGTCACCAAACAATTTGCCTGGAGTTAAAATTTTCCATACTTATTCCTTCAATACTGATTTAAAGATCATTGTGATATTACATCTAAGTGCTTCTTATAGTCAACATTTTGCCATTTATTTTGTTCCTAACATTATTTTATTCAATGGTTTCTGACATTTTTGAAAAGCAGTAAATATGCAGAACTTAAATGTTCATAGTTACAGACTTGAACATTAAAGACTATAAGTTAGTTATAAGGGCTGGTTAGTACTACTATTTTTTTATTATATCCCATTTCTTTGAGTCATGACATTAGAGATATCTAAGAAATCAAATTAGTCTTCAAAAGTTAAACACACTTCCACCTGACAAAGATCTATTTTTAAATTCATACTTAAAATTAAAACAAAACAAACCTGTGTACATTATCACTGATAAAAATCATAATGAGATCATTAGAAAAAACTTTAACTGATAAGCTAACAAAATTATGAATGATCATTATTAGTTACATTTACAGTTCCTTATCTGAATAATTTAGGCTCACTTTGCCAACTGTAACATATACAGTTCTGTGAGGCTACATCATTTTGTAGAAAACTCTGTTAAGACAATTTGATTTAAAAAAATGCTAAGTCAAATCAAATTAATTTTTAAAAGATAAATGAGAACTTACATTGATAACAAAACATCCTCCTTCAAAAACCTCAAGGAAATCATATGTACATATGTAATAATCATTTGCACATAATAAATCACAAAGAGAAACTAGTATATGGAAAAAAAAGTACCCATGATCAAGAAGTCAGAAATATAGATGAGAAAATTTTCTTAATCCTCTCCTTTTAAGTCTTTGAACTCATGACTACTTTAAATGCAAAAGAACACACCAAGCAAGCTTTCTAAATAGTAAATATTCATTAAAGTAAGAAATAGGCTAGGAGGTTTATATTAATAAAAGGAAATCTACATTTAAATGTCCTTCCTACCCCTACAACTCTTAAGCCCATGAGCAAAAACTTAGGATCATAATTTATAGATAAGGTATTCCAAATTCTTAAATTTACTGATTAATTTAAGTTTCACTGTGTGTTTAAATTCTTATTCTGGAACCATATCAGTTTATACATTGTTATGAAGTATTCAAATATTTGTAATTGATTACTTAAGTGTACTCTTAATATATAGATAAACCTTGAAATATTAAGATTTTTTTTGTTATAAAATGGGTTAAATTATGGCTTTTCATATCAAAATATCATAACCATTAGGATAAAATATTTATTTTTAAATGCAGTGTTAATGCTACCCTATAACAAAATAAAGTTTATGAAATAACCCTAAAAGTTATTTCATTAGGTTTTTTAAATATACATAACACATGTCCATTCTACTTACTTGACAAAATCTAAGGCGAATACTTAAAATACTTAAAACAAATTAAATATTTCAATTTCAATATTTTATTAAACCAAACCTATGTATCAAGTCTGGGATGAAAATTTAAATAATAAAATATAGGTTAAAATAACCTGAAATCATGGATTTAATTTATATACAATGTATTATCATAATACAACAGTCTAATACATATATACCATTGTATCTATTAAAATTTTCTGTTCACAGGTCATCCTCAGCTACATGAATTTACTTAGCTATTAATTATACTTTTATGTTACAGTTTAACTAATATATTAGCAAGAAGACTAAGCCAAAAGTTTTCTTTAAACTATAAAAATATTTTTAAAAATAAAATATCTAGCTGACATTTATAGAATAGATAAATAGAAAAGTTGAAAACTTTATATTTCCTAATATTTACATTGCCATTATTTCTTCTGATAACTCAATAATGATTTCATCCTCAATATGTAATAAAATATATATTACACATATATTTTGATATTCACATAATATATAATTCATTCTACAGTCTTTATATATACTTTGCCTCACTACGTGACTTTATTATTCAGTTAACCTTGATTAATAAGCTACTAATTCATACTGAAGTTTCTTTTTTTGGTATCAGCTAATTTTTAAGTATCAGTGATTTTAAAGATACATATACAACTACAATTTTTACAGACCATTACATTTATATTTGAATGCAAATATATTTGCTTCATAAATCAGAGCTACTTCACTTAAAACTATTAACAAATGTTATATTTAAAAATAAATCAAGATAATACCTTTACCATAAAAATCACATCTATATTAATTACACTAATACAGCCTTTCACTTAGTGTTTTTTACTTTCATAAAAATTTAAAGGATACAGGAGACTATTTCAGAGGGTTGTTCATTGATATTTTTTGCCTTTTAGCTTAAAACGCCATGGTGTTATCAGAGAAGTAATCATAATTTTGTTCTGCTTAATAATGAAAAGTTTAGGGAAAAGGGATAGATCCAGGATCGGGGACAACCCCAATAAATCATTTGTGCAGTACAACTTCATAAAAAGACTTTTTTCAAAAAGTGTGCTTTGCAAAAGTATTTCAATGGCTACTTAGGTAGCCTGATGATAATAATATAAAATGAAACACAAATTATTTTACTGTATGTAATTTATTTTTAAAAGTAAAATAAAATAGGAATTATTTAATGCTACAATAAATGAAAATAACTAGAGAGCCATTTTGTTTTTCTAGCTACTGTATAATCATATTTTAGACAGTACTGAAAGCTATCCAATATTAATGTAAAATCAAAACTTGAACACAAGTGGAAATACAGTATTCAAACACATATATAACTAATGGGATATAGAACTGTCCAGCTACAGAGTAAGAATTGACTAACATAATATGTATTGTTCAGAGTCTGTATTAATAGCAGGAGTAGTGTCAGTGCTTTTTCTGGTATATTCATAAAATATTTTGACAAATTAAAATATTTTGATTAAGCACTATAATAAATGCTACAGATTTCCTTGTGCTTATTTTATTTTCAATATATAATTTAATAAAAATCTGTTAAGTAGAGTACATTTCAGGAAAATTAATTTTTAAAAACTAGCTTAGGAGAAGCTTTATTGTCCTTTTCTACTTGGTTAAATTATTTTGTCTTATTGATAATGACTTTTACTGCTAATGATGTTTATAGTACTAATGCTGCAAGTCAGTATAATACTCTAAATAAAAGTTAAGTGTTAAGTCAATAGAAATGCTTTATTGCAGGTTTTGGTGCGAATACCAGCAAAAGTCATCTAAATAAATTTTAAATACTAGAGATGATACTACCTAATGCCAACAGAATAAAAAGAAGAAAATGCAATTCAGCAACTTCAAGGTAAAATAGAAGAATTTTTCCTCCACCAAATTAAAGCCAGTTTCAGACTTGTTTGTAGCTCATAACAATTGCATGCTTTATTCTTTTTCCCTTTAAAAAAGGCTTAACATGTAAAATTAACTTGATATATAACCAATTTCTTTATAGGACAAATGCTTCTGAGAAATGGAGAATGTTTCAGTTTCCCTTTGTCAAGAAAGATTCCTCAAGTTACAATTGAAGCTGAAACTTAACCATAATGATTTTAAAGGAATTTATTTAATTAGTAACTACTATTACAAAGTTACCATTTATAGGTATTCGGAGAAGCATAATTTTTTGATTTGCAGTTTGCCTATCCCTGAGAAACAGACTGTATCTTTTCAAGTCCATTTCATTATGAAATTGAAAGCTAATTTAATGCAATTATTTGGTTTAGGAGGTTTTAGTAATAAAAGGAGACACTTGAAAATTTATGAGATGTTGCTGAAACGTGTTCCCCTCTTAACCAGAGTCCCAAAACTTCGTAAGGTATAAAAAACAAATAAAGCAAGACATGGCTTTCTGGGAGATTGTTACTACTGAGGCGATTAACAATCAAATCAAGCTGCAAATTTAGCTCATTTCATATACAACCTGAAATGAATTTGCTTAGCCAAAAAGAAAATAAACTGTTGCTAACACTATCATTAAATTTAATTATAAAAAGTTACTGGCAACTACTCTATTACAGGGAGCTTTATGTCTCAATAGAGAATAAATAAGAATTTTATTTGAGAAAGTAAAAGAAAGTAAAATCACTGCAAACCACTTTTCATTCTTCTTATATGATTCTCCAGTTATACATTCTCTTTCAACATAAAACAATTATTATTTCATGTCAATATCAAACCAAATACTACTGATGGTTTCTCTCTAACATTCTGAGTGCCCAAAATACCAATAATAAACCAATACCACATACTTACTGAAATACTTTATAAGACATCACAATTAATCCAGGTAATGGTATACTAGTAGGAAGGTAAGACAACTTACTTCTTGTTTTGAGTTTTCTTGTTATTCTAAAAGAAGTAGAAACTAAGATCAACTGTACACTGAAAACATTAACATCTATTTTTTTCCCTAATGAAAATACCAACCTCACTTTGACGTAGAGTAACAATGGACTATTATTAGACTATAAAAAAAACGAATTTCTGATGAGAGTAAGAATATTTACTACTTAAAGAATATGTATGTTCTTTAAAAGAATATTTGGCATAAAATGTCCTAAATGTTGGTTAATTTAAATTAATTTTAAAAATTTTAATTGGGGAATAAAATTGGAAAACATTTATGCTCTCTTAAGAACTCAAACGTTAAATGATAATAGGCATAACAATTAACAGTATAGATGGTTATGTTTATTGATGGTACAATATTGATTTTAACCACCTGATTTCCTATTAATAAAATGTCTTTTTCTAATTTGTTAGATATGCAAGCTCATTCTAATACTAGTTAGGAACATTTTGCTAATACTTTTAACATACTTTCAACAAATGTTAACAATTAAATAGAAATTTAAGATACAAAATAACCATTTCTCAAATTATTGGTGGACTTGTAAATTAATCTCCCTAGTTACAACGGACATAAATTCATCCTTAAATATTATTTTTTAAAATTCATTTTGGGTTCAATATATTATATAAAACAATATAAAGTATGTATTTAGAAATACATAGCAAGTATTTTCCTTTAGAAAGTACTGAAGTTCATCCGGAGGCTTTCCCCGCTTTACTGTCACTTGCAATGTAAGGAATATCACCTAGAAATGTGAATAGTATTAAAATGTCAGAGATTGCTTTTATATCTACCCTTTTGTTATGCATAATGATTCTTTCCCTAACCTTCTTTAGGGAGCTCTAGCTCCATCACTGCCATCAAGTGGTAAAAGACTAAAACTGAACTTAAAAAAAAAAAAAAGAAAAGAAAAGACAAGACAGACAGAAAAATAAATTGATGTACTCTAATACCACTTACACACCATCTTTTTGGTACGAGACATTTTTTTTATGTGCCATTTATTATGTTACTCAAATTATAGAGAAAATAAATTTGCCAACTGTTTCTAAAAAACAGCAGCAATATCCATTGTAAATCTGATTTTTTCTGGATATTTTTATATTTGCAAGGTATTTAAAAATATTTTGAACTCAAGTATTATTTACTTTAATGATACTTTTAATATAAGGGCAGTTCATTAATTACTTCACTTATAGGGACAGCAGAGAGAATAAAAAAGAATTAAGATTAATGAATTTTACAGAACCTTGCAACAGTTATTAAAAGAAGAAACAACACCATGATGTGACTAAAATTAAGTATTTTCTACTACCTCTAAAAATAACCTCAGTTTTAATAAACTGAACACTCTCATTATAGATTTAGGTGTAGTCATAGTAATGCCTCCCCAAAATGTCTTCAGCCTATGTATGAATGGAGAAAGATCAGAGTAAGGATTTTTAATGCTGAGGAAATAAAAGAAAGTACTCCAAGTCTGGAATTCAATCAAATAAAAATTAATTTAATATCTTCCTTTTTGTTATGAACATGTACTTTCTGAATTATGTTACAGGAGTTAAGACTTTCAAGGAAACAAAAACTACAACCACAGAACCCAGGGGAGAGGACCAATGTCTCAGGTTCAAGGGATGCATCATCACTCACAACATATATTTTAAATAAGTAATTTATGTATGAAATAGTATATTAGGAATATAGTTAACATAGTAAGTCTCATAATCTCATAAATTCAGTAAATCACATAATTTAGGGAAAATTCAAATTATGGGACTAATAAAGAATTTTAGAATGTTTTTATTTTATTCTTTTGATAAGTTTTTCATTTTTAATTTTTTATCCTCACCCGAGGATATTTTTCCACTGATTATTTCAGATAGAGTGGGAGGGAGGGAGGGAGGGAGAGAGAAAAACATTGATATGAGAGAGACACATCGAACCTGGGAATCAAACCTGTGACTTTGGTCTGCGGGCCAATGTTCTAACGGTTGAGCCAAGCTGGACAGGGCTAGTTTTAAATTTTTACCAATACACTTGTTTACAAATCAGAGAGAAACTGAAAAATTTGTGACTTTAATTGTAGGTATGAATTCCATGTTAAATTAACAATAACTGCCAATACTTATAGAGTTCCTACTCTTAGGTGCCAGGCACTATTTATTTAGAATGTTTATAGGCTCTCAACAACCCTATAAAATAGGTAATATTAATATTAGATAGATAAGGAAACTGAAGCACAGAGAGGTTAAATAACCATCCAAAGTCACACATTAAGTGGTATGGCTGAGATCTGAACCTAAGCAGTCGCCTGGGTAGTCCTCTCTTAACCACTCTCATATAAGCCAGGTTTTCTCAACATTGGCACTATTGACATTTTAAACCAGATAATTCTTTATTGGGGATGGGGCGGGGCTGTTCGGTTCATTGTAGGATGTTTAGCAGCACCCCTGAAACCTGATGCCATTATCATTACTCTACCCTACTCCAAATTGTGATAACCAAACATGTTTCCAAATATTGCCAAATTTCTGGGGGAGGTAGGGTAGGGGTATTGCTTCCAGTTGAGAATCACCGATAAGAGATAACCACGTAATCTGTTACAACATTGCAGAAACAAATGATGACCAATTTATCTGAAATTAGTTTTCCCCAATTTTAAATTATGTACCACAATTCAGAAATTTAAAAATCTACAAATGATTTAGGATAGTAATACTCTAAGTCTTACTATTTAGGGAGATGACATGTTATATAATTAAAATAATATGAGGGGCAAACTTCATAATGCAAGGTTTGTGTAGGCAAATATGAGAATTAAAGGAGATATGTAAATTTCAACCAAATTTATAAAACTAGTTCTCTCTGGCAAATAGGACTGAGAAACAAAGTATGCGAACATCACCTTTTACTTTATGTATTTGTGTATTGTATTAAATTTTTTCAGACAACACTGGTTTTTTAGAATCCAAATTTTAGGGAAAACTTTTTCTTTCTGACATTAGCATTTCAGTTACGCTTATTAAGTAAGCTGTTTTCACTGGTTTTCCCACATTTTCCCTGATACATACTAATGTCGGAAATATACCAAATTCATAATAAAATTTATGATAAAAATAATTGTGCCCAATTAGATAAAAATATTAATTAATAGTTAACCATGGGTTTGAAAGCTAGCAAACTGAATAATAATTAAGCAGACACTAGAGGTATATATATTTTCAAGAGTGCTGCTTAAAGATGTGTATAAAAGCGGGCGTTAATTTTTCTTTTCAAACAATTATTACCTATTTTGTGAATTCTTTACAAAAACTTATACACTTTGCCAATTACAGCAAGGTTTCTTTCTAACTACTTCTGATTATTCAGAAGTCCTTTAAAGAAAGCCCAGAGTGTAAGGGCTCCTCTATTTACTTAACTTTATATACTCTCATTGTCATCTTTATTTCTTTTCCTCCATTTTCCAGCTTGTTTTTACTCTTGTAAACTAAACTATACACATTGCATTGTGTCCTCTTCTTTTAGTCATTATATGCAACAATTTCCAATTTTGTTTCATAAATTTAATAAAGTGATGTGTATAATGTTTGTGCTCAATGTTTATAGTTTCATTAGTTAATTTAGTGTAATCTACCTATCATTCTGTTGATCCTTGCAATGATTTTGTACTGTATCAACTTGACAATTAAATATCTTTTACATTTTTACCTTCTCTATCCTCACTACCTTAATTTAGGCTCTGATCTTGTTGTTTCTTTTCAGTTGTTTAGTCTCTTTATACTTTTTCTTTCTATCAGCTATACATGTAACACATAAATAAATAAACCTTCTTATAACAATTTAAATAACACAGGTTAAAATATTCCCCTTATCTATTATCCTCCACAAGCCTCACTCCCCCAACAGAAATAACTATGGTTATCGGTTTGGTGCATACACTTCTAGACCTTTCTTTTCTTTTCTTTTTAATGCATTTACCATCATATATATGTACATATAAAAATATTCCACATTATATTATAGCATCATTAAGCAAAGCACATTCCTTGGATTAAATAAAAACTTCAGAATTAATGCCTGCTTTTGTACATCTACATATTTCCTTGCCCGGCTTTGTTGTAATATTTTCATACAAGACATGCTACACTAGTTTTACCAAGAATTTGCTTATTATGGGAAATATTTCATTGCAAATGCCATTTTGCAACACACTATTTTAACACATAAAATATAAAAGTAGGGATCTAAAACTATAATTTTATTAAAAAGTGTAAACAGAATGTTCCCCATATGATATTGAAACATTAATCAGAATGATAAAAAAAAAATAAGGATTTTCTCTGGTGCACTCTTATTTATGATAGCTTTAGTGAAGTATAATTTACAAACTATAAAAGTCACTTGCTTTAAGTGTAATGGTTTTTTAGTAAATTTATAGAGTTGTGCAACATTATCATAATCTGATTTTAGAATAGTTCCAACAAGAAAGATCTCTCACGTCCATCTCTACAGATTTGCCTTTTCTGGACATTTCATATAAATGGGAAAGATAAAGTTTTTCTGATATATTTAAGTGTCAGATTTAGCAGCAATTTTTTTTTTTTTTTTGTATAAAGATTTTGCTGTTGAAGTTCTTTCTAAAAGTTATTAACATGGTTTGCACATTTGGTAAGGACAGTATGAATATATCTGAACTCTTTTCCTTCTTTTACTCCTTTTTTTCCTTTTGCCAGCTTTCACTCTTGTATTTACTGATCATCACTCTCAACAGACCACAGTTTTTCAGTATAATATACATGGAAGGTATAATAAATGGGCCTTTCTATCTTGACTCCATTACATATCCTAATAGTTTAATGAAAAACAAAACAGAAATCCAACCTATGAACATATCATCCTTGAGATGTTTTAGTTTCTCCTAAATGTGAAATACATGTTTTTAAAACTTGATGAGGAATCCATTTAATACAGGTCTTCTAAAATTTGGAATTCTACCTCCAAATGAAATTCTATCTCCAAATAGAATTCAATCTTCCAAAAACTTCTGGTGTCATCCTTGACTCCTCCTTCTCACAGTCTGCATCCAATTCATTAGCAAATTCTGATGGTTCTACTATCAAAAGTACACTCAGAATCTGAACACTATCACCTCCACCATTATTACCACAATGGTGCAAGCCATCATCCTTTTTGGCTTGGATTATTACAAAATCTCCTAACACATCTCACGTCAGCCCTTGCCTGGCCACTTTCCTCAACAATCTGTTTTCAGCACAGCAGCCAGACTTAAACAAAAAACAGATCCAGTCAAAAACCTCCAACAGCTTTCCATTTTACTTGGGTCAAAAGTCAAAGTTCTTACTGGTTATCTTAGGAATTACAATTAACATCTTAAGCTAATAACCTAGTTTAACTTATAACAATCTACATAATCACTAAAAAATAACCAAAAAATAAATTAAAAAAAAAAAAAGAACGAAGGGAATAAAAATGGGATGCTACAAAACAATCAACTAAATACAAAAGCAGGCAGTAATGGAGAAATTGAGAAACAAAAAATATGTAAGATATAGAAAACAAATAGTATCAAAGGTCAACCACAGAAGGAGGAAAATATTTGCAAATCATATATTTGATAAAGGATTAATAATACCCAGAATATATAAACAACTTGTACAAAAACAATAAAAAGACAATCCTGTTAAAAAATGAGCAAAGGACTTGAATACACATTTCTCCAAAGAAGATATACAAATGGCTAATAAGTACAAAGGTGCTCAGCATCACCAATAATTAGGGGACTGTAAATCAAAACCATGATAGATACCACTTCAGAGCTGCTAGAATGGCTATAACTTAAACAATGAAAAATATTAACTGTAGATGAGGATGTAGAGAAATTGGAATCCTTATACTGTACATTGCTGGTGAGAAGGTAAAATGGTGCAGCCACTGTGGAAAACAGTACGATCGTTCCTTAAAAGTTAAACATCATATTACAATATGATCAGCAATTCCATTTCTCAGTATATACTTAAAAATATTGGCTACTCTTGGTTGGGGGCTGTCCCACACATAAGGCAGGAAGAGGGTGGCTGCAAAGAAGATGAAAAAGTCAGTGGAGTTGGTCAACTGTAGGCTCTAACTTGTTACGAAAAGTGGAAAGTACATGCTGGGGTACAAGCAGACTCTGAATATGATCAGACAAGGCAGAGTAAAACTGGTCATCCTCACCAACAACTGTCCAGGCTTGAAGAGATCTGAAAGCCAAGACAGGTGTCCATCACTACAGTGGCAAAATATTGAATTGGGCATAGCATGTGGGAAGTACTACAGAGAATATACACTGGCTCTCATTGATCCAGGTGATTCTGGTATCATCAGAAGCATGCCACAACAGACCAGTGAAAAGTAAATTATGCAAACTTCTTCTTTAATAAAACTGACAAGAGCTTGGTTAAAAAGAAAAATAGAAAGCAGGGACTCAAACAAATATTTATACACCGTTAAATATTCACAAAATTATTTATTCACAAAAGCCAAAAGGTGGAAATAACCCAAGTTCATCAACAGATGAAATGTGGTGTATATATGCAATGAAATATACTGAGTCTTAAAAAGGAAAGAAATTCTGACACGTTACAACATGGATAAGCCTTAAAAACATTATGCTAAATGAAATAAGCCAGCTTATTTCAAATATTGTATGATTCCATTTATATGAAATACTTGGAATAGGCAAATCCGTAGAGACAGAAAATAGATTAGAGGTTACCAGGGGCCGGTGGAAGGAGGGATTGGAAGTTATTGCTTAATGGGTACAGAGTTTCAGTTTGAGATGATGAAATAATTTTGGAAATAGATGGTGGTTAGGGTTGCACAACATTGTGAGTGTACTTAATTGCCACTGACTTATACACTTTAAAATGGTTAAAATAGCAAACTTTTTGTTAAACATATTTTACCATACTTTTTTAAAAAGCCAAAGTCCTTACAATCACATTAAAGCCTCCAAAGTCCTTAAAATAGCCAACAGAGTCACCAGAACCTGATGTCTTGGTATCTCTCTGATCTTATCGCCAGCCACTTTTCCTCGGGCTTTTTCCACACTTATGCCTCCTTGATGTTCCATGGGGCATAGTTCCGGCTCAGAGCATTAGCATTTGCCAGTCCCTTTGCCAGAAATGTTCTTCTCCTTCATCTTCTTGGCTCACATCCTTCCTCCTTTGGGTCTATGCTCAAAAATTACCTTTCAGTAAGGGCTTCCGTGACTACCCGACCCAACCTAAAACAGCAACCTCTCCCCCAACACTTCCTACCCATCTTCTCTGCTTTATTTTTCTCCAGAGCATTTAAACTATCTGGGATAAAATATATTTCACTTGGTTATTATCATTCTCTTCCATCAGAATGTAAATACCCTAAGGGCAGGAATTTTGTCTGTTTTGTTCAATGCTGTGTCCCTAAAATAGTGCCAGGCACACAATAAGCAGTCACTAAATCAGTGTTGGAGAAATGAATAGTGAATTATTCTAATCACCAATATAAGACCTATTGCTCAATTATTAAGACTTGCCTCTTATTAAACCTTCCTCAAAATTGAAGAGGGTTCTAATTTTACTCTTAAGTCTATTCCATCCATCTAGGGCACAATTAAAGCCTGTTGTTACTTTATTATTTTTTTAAAATTTTGCTGCTCAATTTAGCTTTTGTCATGGCATTTTTATAGCATCTCTCAGATATTTTTAACAACCTTACTGAAGTATAATTTACATATAATTCACTTATTTTAAATGTAAAATTCAATAAATTTACCCAGTTGTGAAATCATCACCACAATCCAGTTTTAGAATACCATTACCCCAAAAGTTCTCTCATTCATTTGCAGTCAATCCCTACTCTGACCCCCAACTCAAGGCAAGTACCAATTCACTTTGTGTGTCTTTAGTTTTATCTTTTCTAGAAATTTCATATAAATAGAATCATTCAATATGTAGTCATACGTGTCTGGCTTCATTCACTTAGTATAATGTTTTGAGGTTAATCCATGTTGTTACATGTATCAGTCATACTTTTTTAAAAATTGTTTTACTTGATCATATTTAAGCACTTCCTTACTTTCTTGCACCAGTGTCCCAGCCCTGTACAACCATTTCTTCAGGTAGTCCTGTTTTTTTAATGTACTATTGAGTTTTTACTTCAATTTTCTTTTTCACTTATAGAAGTACTAATTGGTCCTGTTTCAAATCTCCCTGGCTATTCTTTAAAGGGCATTAGGATACAGGCTAAGCTCCTGTAACAAAGAGATCCTAAATACAGTGGCTTAAATAAGACAGAAGACTGTTTCCTTCTCACGTAATAGTCTAGAATTAAGCAGTATATAGCTGGAGGGGCAACTCAATTTGTACTTCAGTCTCTGTGTCTAAATTCTGTTGTGTGGTTTATTTCATCAACTATCAGTACACAAGAAAGAAACAGTCAGGGGGAACTACACAGGCATTCCTTCTCAGGGCAAGACACAGAAGTGTCACACAGGACTTCTCATAATAATCCCGGCCTAAACATTAGTACAGGCAACACAAACTTCTAGGGAAGTTAGTAAATGTAGTTTATGGTTGGCAGCCTAACGTCATAGTATCCATCTATAACCTAGGAAATCTGGTGGATCACTAGCATAAGAGACTCTTGTGCCAATTACAGACCAATTCAAATTAAATTCCCCACTTGAGGTTTTGTATGGGTAACATAAACTTAGGACCATAAACTTTCCTGAAGATGTGCTATGGTTACAAAATCTCAGGGGAGATTGTTTTGTCTCTACTGAGCACGAGGTTGGGATATATTGACACTCTGAGGAATGCTAACTTTTATGGAAGCCGAGCAATGAATTTAAATTTTTCTTCATATTTTATTTAGTTGTTGCAATTGAGAGAATCACTCAGGATCATTCCACCACACTACAAACCATATGTACTACACACTCTTTTAAACTGTGCAAGGTAGTGATAACTTATTGAAGGATCAAAACCAAAACAAAGGTTGCAAAATACACAAACAGCTTTAAACTTTTATTCTTCTAATGGTTGCAAAATGTATCATTATAAAATCTACAACTTAAAATCATTAGTTTCTAAACAATGGAAAGGTTAAAAATAATTCAGTGTCAAGTTTCCCAAATGACCCATTACATATATAATACCATCCTTTAATTATAAATACATAATATTTGAATAGTTTTATATTGTACTAATAACTAAACTTTCATTAGAAAAATTTTCCAGAATTTTCACTCAGTCATTTGCTAAATTTATCAGTATCTTTTTCTCTCTACAAGTTACTACTTCTTTCAAAGTAAAACAAAACAAAACAAAACAAAAAAACATAGTAAAACACCAGGAACTCATTAAAAGTATATTCTTATAAAACCTCTTATCTGTGAGAGGCTGCTTCTCTCACAGATAAGAAAACTTAAGGTTAGGGAACTTATGCTACTTACCTAAGATCATACAGTTTATATTTGAGCAACCCAGCTCCAAGCTCTTGGCGACTATGCTTTAAAATGAACATTTTGCCCACACTTTAAGCTCTTTAAATTCAGGATGCATCTAAAATTGTTAGTATATTACAATTACAGTTGCAGTAATACTAAATGACGATAATGAGGCAGCTGTCACTCCCTGTGCAAGCACACACCAAAGTACCAGCACCAAAACTTGCAGAATTTGAGTTGGAAGAAACTCCTAGAGATGATACTGGAGCATTCTTTTAACTCCCAAGAACCAAAACTTGTAAGAGAGGATGAGGGTAGGGACAATCACACATATTTAGCAACATATCCAAAGTGGGTATAAAAAATAGGTTAGCTCCAAATAATTGCAAAATCTTGATTCTTTATAGAAATGCTGCACAGAGAAAGACTCCATGTGGAAACAGAACACCATGACTGGGTCAAAAAGTGATTCAAAAGAGTTGGATTCTGAATGTAAAGAACTTCAGCAATCCCTTAACCAATTTATTTCACGTACATTTTCATTTTCAGTTATGTGGGAAAGTTATAAATAATAAAACCTATGTCTTATGAATTCTGATAGAGTTATTTTCATAAATATAAGCATTCTAAATTGTAAAAAGCTTTGGCAGTAGGTTTTCCTTTTAAGCAGTGTATAAAATAATGGTGCAACATGCTTTGATAGCAAAAACAGTGTTTACTATATAATTTACTATAGGATACCTTAATACTGAGCTGCAGATATGACATCAACGAAATCATACCCCCTTCCCTTAACTCCATCTCTGCATTATGTGGGACAAAAATATCATAATTAACCCCTACCATAGCACTGGCACTCTCCCAATTTTTGCAGGTTCATAAAATGCAATGTTTTTTTCTGCTGAGTTTCCAATTTATTCAGTTCCTGATTTTCTTTATGTCTTAACATATATATGTTATATATATATTATAATAATAATTTTATATATATTATATATATTATTATATATATATTATATATATTATAATAATAATTTTCAAGACTGGGGGTAAGAACTAAAAATATTTTAGGCAATTAAGTTACTTCCTTAAATTATCAGTGTTACCATGAATATTTTAAATAATTTCATTGATTTCTACTAGCATTTCTTGCTACTCAGCATTTTGGTGTTTTATTTAAGTTTTCCTGATTGGACAGATGTATTACAAACACAAAGTAAAAAAATATATAATTCAAAGTTATAATAATTTAATTTTGTATTATCAAATAAAAATGAAAAAAACTATGAATTAGGTAAACTTGCTTTTTTGTGGCCCTCCAAATTTTATTCTTCTGAAACTAAATTATCTAATAAATTAATAGTCACCTCTTATACTAAGTTATTTAAAAGAGGTCAGTAGAAAAAAAGACTAAGAAATCCACATTTCTCAATGGGTATTAACATGTTTGTTTGTTTTTTAAAAAAAGAAAAAAAATGCAAAAATAGCTCTGGAACCAGAAAGCAAATAGAAGCAGGAAATTCTCAGTTATAAGACAGGTTAATAAACATTTTTTAATTAAAGGATTTAAAATTTATCAAGAGGAGAGAAAGTACTTGCAATCCTATTCAAATATTTGTTCCTGTCCTTCCATAATGAATGTTTTCCTTCGTAGATCTTGACAGACTTCTTCCCATGTCAGCTTCTCTATCTAAAGTTGACAGATCAAAAATGTATTTTCAAACATGAGCCACAATGAAATATGGGCTTAAAATTTGATAGCTGCTATACTACTTCTACAAAAATATTCCTTAAATTATTTTCTCTGGTATAGTTAGTATGGTCATTGATGAGGATAGAAAGAAAAGAAGAAATGATCAGTCTAAGAGTTTGGAATCTTTTCCGTAGTATTTTTAGAGAGTTTTTCCTAATCGTACTCTTATTTTTCAATGTTGCTAATCTCTCATATACATTTTATATCACAATAAAGTTATGAGATACAGCTCAAAACTGTTATTTCTAATGGTATTCCATACTAATTAGGATAGGTACCTTAGTTGACCCTGATATGACTTTGCCCACAGGAGTATATATACTATCTGTCTAAATATACATGTAGTATAATGCCTTTAATTTTGTAATTTAGAGATATTTAGAAAATCAGTGACTTCTAGTGAACGTTTTCCTTTAAACATTAGATTGGACTCATCAACAAGTCAATAATAATTAAGAGTGAACGAACTAATTTATTTGGATATTTTTTCTTTATGTCAAACAATGATTTGTTTATCTTAACAACAATACATTTCACCTTACAAGTCAAAATCATTTCAGAGAGTTAGATCTTGTCCTTCTCTTTTCTATATATTTATAACGAACAATTTACTTGAGACATTTCAAAGGCCTACGAGAAATCAAAAGAAAAGGATATCTGGAAATAGAATTTGAACTTCTGAATAAGAAACATTACCTTAAAAAATTGATATAAGAAAAACATAACACAGAGACTTTTTTTATTAATTTATTTTTTGTTACAGATGTTTCTCCTTTTTCCCCCATTGACATCCTCCTCCCAATCCTCCCCCCACCCCCCGCTCCATCCCCAGCTTTGTTGCCTGTGTCCATGGTTATACATACATGCATATAAATTCTGTGGTTTATCTCTTCCCCCCACCCCACCCCCTCTTCTGAGGTTTGTCAGTCTGTACCCTTCTTCTATGTCTCTGGGTCTATTTTGTTCATCAGTTTGTTTTGTTCATCATATTCCACAAATAAGTGAGATCATGTGATATTTGTCTTTCAACACAGAGACATTTTAAAAAAGCTTCTTCGTTTGAAAAACATAAGATATGATATACTTAAAATTTTTATTTATTTATTTTTATAACTCGTCGTAACTGATTTCTGTCCATGTCAGAATGTCTTCTAAAACTTATTTGGAAAATATCTTGAACTGAGAGTTTGAAGTCATAATTCAAATTACTTCTGTTGTAATTAATCATTAAAACCAAAGAGCAAATGATACAAATCAATGTAAGCTCACCATCTCCTTTTCCTTTATCTCCTTTACTTTATACACATCTGCATACAATTAAGAACTCTACTCTGCTGTAGTTGTTTATTGATACAAAGTATGACACAGTCGTTGTTTTGCTTTCAAGGAAACTTCTGTAAAATATAATATTAATGAATTACTGGAAAATGAATTTAAAAAACAGGACAAAATATAACCTCAAATTTTGTTATTATTTATCTGATTCCAAACAAACAATTTGCAAACCAGCACCAGTTTACAGACCACATTTCGAGTAGCACTGTACCAGAGACCAAGAAAGAATGTAATATAAAATTTAGTTAGGAATTAGTAGTTAAAGCTTTATTCAAGGGTTAAGTATTCCATACATTTGCTATTTAAGAGTATATATTTAAATGTAAAATAAATGCACTGATAAAACTTTCTTCTTAAAACTAAAAAGCAGCCTTATTACAGTTGAAGTTGAAGGCAAGTACAAAGTTTGAATGATATTTGAGCATGAAATTAGTTTAAATGAGAAAAAGAGTGGGTCTTGAAAATAAAAGAAACTAGAAGTTTAATCTGGTCTGTCTGTTTTCCCTCAAGAGTAACATTGGTTGTCAAAGTAGTGCTATAAACAATTCATACTTGTCCAGTATAAAACACTACTTGCTTTCAGTGAGTGGGGAAGAGGCTACAGTCATGGACAGCATAAATGGGCTGATGATCATCCACTGGTTTTAATCCAGAACTACTTCTGCCACATAATCCTGTCTCTAGTACATAATAATAGTTACTGGTATACTGCATGTTCTATATCAAGAAAAGAAAAATAGGCTAACTGCAGGTAGAAAACATGAAACAGAACCAGAGCCCATAAATATCGTGATACATTCCAGTAAAAAGTCTTTGCTTAAAAAAATATAAAGCTGAAAGGCTCTTTAAAATGACACCATTTTTCAAATGAGCTTCCAATTTTTTTTTACAGCTTTATAAATCACATACTTAACTGAAAAAAAATATTAAAAGCTGGCAATGTATGTAATAAGCCTTACAAAATAGTAAGTCTAGAAATGGTACTGGGGTACTAGACTACACACACACACACACAACCTAAAAAACAAGGCTACCTGTTATTGGTTGTGTGTTCTGATTTCTCAATTCTCTAAAAATCAAAATTCCCATAACAAAGAAATCTTGTTGCGGCCAATTCCTGAACTGTCATAATTAAAGTATAGCTTTTCCTATGTGACTCCTGAAGACAAATGTAGCACCAATAAATGAAACCAACAGGTATCAGGTTAAATTTTAATAACCAACACTAACAATGAAAAATATTGTCTAGGTCCTGGCCAGTTTGGCTCAGCGGTTAGAGCGTCAGCCTACGGTCCAGAGAGACCTGGGTTCGGTTCCCGCTAAAGGTACCTCGGTTGCAGTTTGCCCCCAGCCCTGGTTGGTCGTGCGGGAGGCAGCCACTCGATGTGTCCCTTTTACATCGATGTTTCTCTCTCTCTGTCTCTCTTCCTCTCTCTCCCTCCCACTCTGAACAAAAAATGGAGGAGTGTCCTCAGGTGAGGATAAAAAAACAAACAAACAAACAAACATATTGTCTAGAAATAAAGTGAGTGTATCTCTACTAAGAGAAAATCAAACAGAAGGTAGACAACCAACAATTAAACAAAATTATTTTAAAATATTCCGTTCAACACTAAGGTTCTATTAGTCCACAGTGGTCCTAACAAAGGGGTGAAATATTGCCTAGAACTTATCTTCTCTTTTACAACAGAAAATAGGCATGAGAGATGGAATTTTGCTGAAATGAATCTAAATACACACACTGAGGGTATCAGTATTCCTCAAATATGCTACTGTACCCAAAGTTACTCATATTGAGTAAGAGAATTATGTTTCAAAACAAATTTGACACATAATGAATATAACATAATGTGGCATGTTTACTTAACAAAATTATTTTTAATAATTACTAAGGCCATACACTTTTATGCTCATTATTTAATTTTTTTCTTTACTGATGTTAGAGTGATAGAGAGGAAGGGAGAGGGAGATAGAAACATGGATGAGAGAGGACATCGACTGGCTGCTTCCTGCATGCCCCTCCCCCCACTGGGGATGGAGCTGGATCCCAGGCATGTGCCCTGACCAGGAATCGAACTGGCGACCTCTTGGTGCATGGGTCAATACTCAACCACTGAGCCACACCGGCTGGGTATATGGTCAATATATATATTTTAAAATTTACCTTTATTGTTGAATGTATTACAGATGTTCCTCATTTTTCCTCTATTGACCCCTTCCTCCTCACTCCTGCCCCCCTCCTGCCTTTCCCCACACTGTTGTCTGTGTCCATTGGTTATGCATATATACATATAAGTTCTTTGGTTTATCTCTTCCCACTTCCCCCTACCCCCCTTCCCTTTGAGGTTTGTCAGTCTAACAACCAATTTGTACTTCTTAATCCCTTCACCCACTCCCCCAACCCCCCTCCCATCTGGCAACCAACAAAATGTTCTCTGTATCTATGAGAATGCTTCTGTTCTGCCTGGTCATTTTGTTTGTAGATTCAATTGTCGATAGATATGTATTCATTGCCATTTTGTTTGTTCATATTTTTTATCTTTTTCTTCAAGAAGACCCTTCAACATTTCATATAATAATGGTTTGGTGGTGATGAACTCCTTTAGCTTTTTCTTATCTGGGAAACTCTTTATATGGCCATCAATTCTAAATGACAGCTTTGTAGGATAGTAATCTTGGTTGTAGGTTCTTGCTTTTCATCACTCTGAGTATTTCTTGCCACTCCCTTCTGGCCTGCAAAGTTTCTTTTGAGTAATCAGCTGACAGTCTTATGGGAACTCCCTTGTAGGTAACTAACTGCTTTTCTCTTGCTGCTTTTAAGAGTCTCTCTGTCTTGAACTTTTGCATTTTGATAATGATGTGTCTTGGTGTGGGCCTCTTGGGGTTCATCTTGTTTGGGGACTCTCTGTGCTTCCTGGACTTGTATGTCTGTTTCCTTCACCAAGTTTGGGAAGTTTTCTGCCATTATTGTTTCAAACAGGTTTTCGATTTCTTGTTCTCTCTCTTCTCCTTCTGGCACCCCCAAGATGCGAATGTTGGTATGCTTGAAGTTGTCCCAAAGGCTCCTTACACTATCCTCATTTTTTTGGATTCTTTTTTCTTTTTGCTGTTCTGATTGGGTGTTTTTTGCTTCCTTATATTCCAAATCGAGGGTTTGCTTCTTGGCTTTACCTACTCTACTATTGAATCTATGTAAATTATTCTTTATTTCAGTCAGTGCCTCCTTCATTTCTGACTGTGCATCCTTCATTTCTGACTGGTCCTTTTTTATGCTCTTGAGGCCCTCACTAAGTTCATTGAGCATCCTTATAAGCAGTGTTTTGAACTCTGCATCTGTTAGGTTGCTTATCTCCATTTCGCTTAGTTCTTTTCCTGGAGTTTTGTTCTGGTCTTTCATTTGAGACCTGTTTGTCTCCTCATTTTGGCTTCCTCCTGTGTTTGTTTCTATGTATTACTTAATGAGAGGTATGGGGCTAGCTGAGAACAGATGCTGCTTGTTTGAAAGAATTTAGGAAAAGCTGAAGCAGGATCCAAGACAGGCCAATCCTGTGGTAAAGCAACTGGCAACAGCTTGGGTGGGCCTGAAAGTTGGGTGGGGCGGGGCCTCAGGGAATCACCAGGGCAGGGCAAACAGTGTGAGCCAGGTTGCTGGAGTCTCAGATATGGTGGCTGTCTGCTGGCCCAGGGAAGGGCTCACCAAAGGAACAAAAGCCTCTGATAGCATTTCTGTCTAGGAGAAAGCCGCCTCTCCAGCCCTTGCTCCAATGCCAAACAACTCAGTTCTTCCCCATATGTCTCTGATGCCTTTCAAGCTGCCTCCCCCAATCTGGAGCCTGGAGGGTGCAAGTCCGAGTAAATCCGTGCACGGGCCCTTTAAGAGGAGCTGCCTGGGGCTCCAGCCGCCTCAGCCTCAGTTCCTGCTGGTTTTAGAGCCAGAAGTTATGGGGACTTTTCTTCCTGGCACTGGAACCCTGAGCTGGGTGCCTGGTATGGGACGGGGACCCCTCACTCCTCAGGGAGGACCTTCCCATCCGAGGTGTCCTCCTAATTTTTATCCGCCACACATGGGTGTGGGACCAGCCCGTGGCGTCTCCGCCCCTCCTACCAGTCTCGATGTGGCTGCTTCTTTAATTTCGTAGTTGTAGGACTTCCATTCAGCTTGATTCCAGGCGGTTTTGAATGATGGTTGTTCTGTAGTTTAGCTGTAACTTTGATGTGGTTGTGGGAGGACACAATACCACGTTTACCTTACGCCACCACCTTGACCGGAAGTCCTCAATTTTTTTTTTTTTAAAGGAAATTGTTAGCATAGATTATAGAGATGAAGGTTTCTGTAGTTTGAAATAAGAATAGCAATCTACCAACCAAATGGGTCTTAACATTTTTCTGTTGTTATGCTTAACCTAACTAGTTAAAATGAAAATTAAAATGAGATGGATTTTTTTCACCCTTCAGAACATACACAATTTATTATTTTTTTTTGTTAATCCTCACCTGAGGATATTTTTCCATTGATTTTTAGATAGAGTGGAAGGAGGAAAGGAGAGACAGAGAGAGAGAAACATCGATGTGAGAGAAACACATCGATTAGTTGCCTCCCGCACAACCCCGACCAGGCTGGGGATCAACCTCCAACCCAGGTACATGCCTTTGACCGGGAAACGAACCTGAGACCCTTTGGTCCACAGGTTCTAACTATTGAGCCAAACTGGCCAGGGCACAGAACATAAAAAATTTAAGTCTGATTAGAATATCAAATACTGACTAGAGTATAGGGGGTATAAATTAGTACAGTCACTATGAAAAGTAATTTGTCTGTGTCTAACAAAATTCAAAATATTTTGCAGCCTATGATCGAGTTAATCCACTTCTGGGAATAAAATCCAAAACAGACTAGATACATAATACAAAATATATTCTGTATCATACCATAAACTTTTTGATTGAGACCTACAGTAGAAAATACATTTTACATTTTATATAATTGTGTTTTGAGTTGTAATGCATATTTCATTAAAAAAGTGCCCTTTATTCTGATACTATTACATTCTATTCTTTTTCAAAATGCAGATTCCAACCTACTAAAGTGATTTCATTACCTGTTGTTTGAAAGACTCTACCCTAAAAAACTGCAGCAATATGTACAAGGCAACATCCGTAAAGTTGTTCACTGTGGTATTGTTTAAAATACAGAAAACACTGAATATGTGTCCATCAATAGGTAGATCATTAAAATGTAAAATACAATGCAAAATTATGAAGCAGTTAATGGTTTAAATTAGATCTGTGATATGTATATATCTTAGAAATATAGAGTGAAAAAAGCAAGAAGCAGAACAGTATTTCCAGAATTGTAACATTTATGGGGATTTCCAGCAATATCATATTATGATTATTAATATGTACACATATATAAAATTATGAAAGTGGCCTAGAATTATACATATATATATTTCACAGTGGGGCCCAGGGATAACTCAAACGGTAAAGACTGGTTAGAGAGGCCTTTAGCTATATACGTAATGTTTTAATTTTTAAAGAATATTTAAATGTTATTTGAAAAATATCTGGAACAGTTGCAGCAAGTTTTGAGATAGGAATTGGAGTAAAATGAATGAATGGGAGTAGAGATGAGAAAGAATGAGGTATAGATAAGTAGAACCAGGTATATATATCCATATACTTGAATCAATGAATAAGAGCCTAAGAAAAAAAAAAAAAAACTAAAAAAAAAGACCAAAATCTTAAGGACCAAGGAAAGATTAAGGAGGTATGTAGCAACAGCTGGGGGTAGGGTGGGAGTGTGCATGAAGTAGGCTGAAAAGGCCTAACAACGAATCCATTCCTCATTGGTGGTTCAACTGTATAAATAAAAGGGTGGCAGTTTAGTGGGAAAGTACTTAGCAACTCTGTTTACACAGAGAACAGAAAGTGCCACCAGAGTGGCAAATTGAACTATGCAGGACCAATTAACCCTTTCACCTTACTGTTTTATACTAGTTATCTTACTTACTGCACCTCTGTGAGATCTACACTGATATGTGTTAGGACCAAGCGCAATTATAAATCATTGTTACATGTACTGATGAATTCTGCAAATTCCATGAAGCATAGCCATTTTATTTAGTGTTCTGAATACCTCCTTTACTACTCTCATCTGGTTTTAATTAAGTAACACTTTCAAAGGGAGAGAGGTTATCCAGAAACTCAAACTACACATGTCCTTTATTAAACTATGAATTGATTACTACTCACATTTTTGGCCTAAAGAATTTTTTCAAAAGTTAGATTCACCTCAAATTTATTCTAGATAAAGTAGGCAAAAATTAGGGAAGAGTAACATATTTAAATAGGCAAAAATGTAATAGGAAAATCCTAATATACACCGAAGATGTCTGTATATCACCTAATTGCTGAATAAGGAGTTATATCTATAATTATAATTTACTACTTATAAAAGAAAGTTTGCATCTTAAGGACTATGTAATAAAATTTTTAAAAAGACAGTAATAGGTTTATTGCTGGAAATTTTATTCATCTTCCTGATTCCACTATTTATATTTGACAGCAAGGATCATATCTTCTACACATTCTAGAAAACCTAGAAAAATAACACTGGAGGCATGCAAGTATTTGAAAATGACCAATGTTGTGAAATGTTGGAAAGTCTTGCTTCTATGAATCAGGAGGGTTAACAACAAAAGTATGCAATTGTTCAATAGTAAGTTAAAGCAAGCCACATAAACCTTTATCCTTTTATCCTAACACTCTGTTTTCCCTCCTACCCACAGCTCTAAAAGGTACCAATATCACTCCATTATCAGCAGAATTTCATGTCAAATCTTCTCTTGGCCATGTCATTACATCCCTCTGGATCTCCCATCTAGATAATTAGGGTTGATATCTTGCCTTTTATCTCTTTGGAAGGCTGACAATATTGTCTAATATAAAAATTTTTTGACAATTCTATAGAAAAATAATAAATGAATGAAGAAAAATTTTTTCAAAGTGACAAGAGAAAAATCATGCCCAAGTTATTCTTCTACATTCTATATATAAACCAACGTTTAGATGATATTTTACTGCAAAAGTATTTGTTTAATTTAAATAAGGATGTCTACTTTCTATGTAGGAACATATAGCTTATTTTGTAACTTAGGTAAGCTTCAATATTTTTCTTCTGAAAGCTCTTCTACTCTTCAAAAATCTTTCCATCTTTCTCTTTCTTCATCAATCAAACATATATGGATAGAGTGAGCTTTTTTCTTAACTCTTTTTCAATACATAATACAATATTAAAGAAGTACCAAAGAACATAAAATATAAAAGGCTACTTAGCCCACCTAGAAACCTATCTCCATCATGAAAGGGACATTTTTACAGGGAGGGAGAGAAGAGAAACATGGCATATAAACTCTACAAGAATTTCTGTTATTTCTTGAAGCAAGATTTTATAGTACTCATAAAATAATTAATAGAATTTGGAAAGCTTCTCCTTTCGGTAAAGTGGGAACGTCAATTAGCAGGTGAAAAGAGAGTCTCAGAACCTGGTAAGAAAGAAGTCAGCAACTTCTAAAGCTTAAAGTACTTTCAGCGGAACTGGGCAATACAAGAAGAGAGCACAACTCTTCATACGGATAAGGACAGTGTATTATTAGAAACAAGCTGCTTGTGGCCCTGCCAGTAGCTCAGTTGGTTCGAGTGTTGTCCTGATACTCCAAGGTTGTGGGTTTGATCTCCCATCAGGGCACATAGAAAAATAAATGCATAAATAAGTGGAACAAAAATCGATGTTTCTCTTTAAAAAAATCAATCAATAAAAAAATAATAATAATAAAGACACAGGCTGCTTGTAACAGAAATAAAATACCAGTGACTTAAAAAATGGTAGAGGTCTATTTTTTTCTCATATAAAAGAAGTGCAGAGGAGTAGTAAAGATGGCGGCGGGCAGGGCTGGAGGGAGGGTGAGTGTGTGAGAGAGTGAGCTGGTGAGAGAGAGTGTGAGTGGACGTGAAGGTGGACGACCAAACTTGTGCAGTGCAGAGACACGGAGCAGCAGGTTCCTGTGCTGTGGACGGGAAGCAGCCGGCTACCACGGTAAGCGGCCCTTCAGGGCGCTTCTCCCTGCGTTGCGGGAGGTCCCACCATCTTGGAAGATCCCGGGTCTTCCCTGGGAGGAGGCAGTAGGAGCGGCTAGGGCCCAGCAACCTGAGCCCACCAGTGCACCTGGCACCCTCGGACCAGTGGACACCCTGTGTCAACACAGACCAGTACACAGTAGTGGAGCTGCCAAGGTGCCAGTTGCGGAAGCCGCAAACGGCCAGGAGCCCAGCACCATCCCCCACAGTAGCAGCCCAATCAGAGTCAAGATATACCCCCAGCAACAGAGGCTGGGGAGCAGATGCCCATCCCCAGGCAACAGAAGCACAGACCAGCAGCTGAGACCAATCCCCAAAAACTACAGCAAAGACTGAGCAGGAGCTGAGCCCCACGGGGCAGCAGCACTCCCCAGCCGCCAGCCGCGGGACCTGGGGCTCCACAGAGGCCCCTGCGACCCAGTGGCCCACAAGAGCTGTGGGAAGCCGGGGCTCAAGAGGGACTGGTGCGATCCAGCCACCCGCAGGACCTGTGGGGGGGGGGGGGCTAGGGCACCAGAGAGGCCTGTGCGACCCAGCGGCCCATGGGATCAGGGGAAGCAGGGGCTCCAATGGGGCCTTTACAACCCAGCTGCCCACAAGATCGGAGGGGAGCAAGGGCTCCAGTGAGGCCTGTGCAACACAGCTGCCCATGGTAGGGGCAGGCAGCATGGCTCCAACAGTGCCTGAGCTATATAGCTATAGGTGGCACCAATGACCAGCTGGGAACACAGCTCCAGAGGGGCCCACGTGATCCAGCAGCAGCACCTATCAGGACACACCAATACCAGCCCCTAGTAGTCAATCCTCCAGGATCCACAGCAGGCAAGAGGCAACACGCAACAAAACAGTCTGGGAGGCACAGTAGCATTATTTGATATACAGTGAGCTGCCTACAACGGGTCTAAAGCTACCAGACGGCTAAAATGGGGAGACAAAGAAACAATATCCAAAGGAAAGAAAAAGAGGAATCACCAGAAAAGGAACTACAGGAAATGGAAGACAGCAACTTGTCAGATAAAGAATTCAAAGCAATGATTTTAAGGGTGCTCAAACAATTTGGTGGGAACTACAAGCAAGTTAATAAGAATTATGAGGAGCTCACTGGGAACTACTTCAGCTTAAAAAAAGAGGTACAAGCTATGCATAAAAATCAAGAGGAAATAAAGAATGACATAGCTGTTATGAGAAAGGTTCAATAGTAGATTAGAAGAAGCTGAAAACTGAATCAGTGACTTAGAAGACAAGGTAGAGAAAAAGACCCAAATAGAGCAGCAAATGGAAAAAAAAGCAGGAGGAAAGTTTAAGGGAGCTGTGGGACAACACAAAATGTAACAACATTCACATTATAGGGATACTGGAAGGAGAAGAATCAGAAAAAGGAATAGAGAACCTGTTTGAAGAAATAAATACAGAAAACTTCCCTAAACTGGTGAAGGAAAAAGTCACACAAGTCCAGGAAACACAGAGAGTCCCAAGCAAGATGAACCCCAGAAGATCCACAACTAGACACATCATAGTAAAAATGGCAAACATTAAAGACAAAGAAAGACTCTTAAAGGAAGCAAGAGAGAGACAGAAAGTTACCTACAAGGGAGCTCCCATTAGACTGTCAGCTGATTTCTCAATAGAAACGATGCAGGCCAGAGGGAGTGGCATGAAGTGTATAAAGTAATGCAAGGCAAGGGTCTGAATCCAAGTCTACTCTATTCATCAAGGCTATCATTCAAAACTGAAGGAGAAATAAAGAGCTTCACAGATAAAAAAAAAAGCTAAGGGAATTTACCACCACCAAACCAGCACTGCAAGAAATGCTGAAGGGACTGTTGTAAGAAGAAGGAGAAAGAGAGGAACACAGGCATAAAATTAAAATGGCAACTAATAACTATCTATCAATAATTACCTTAAATGTAAATGGCTTAAATGCTCCAATCAAAAGACATAGGGTAGCTTACTGGATAAGAAAACATGACCCATATATATGCTGTCTACAAGAGACCCACCTGACAACAAAAGACTCACACAGGATGAAAGTGAAGGGATGGAAAAAATTTTTCCAAGCAAATGGAAATGAAAAAAAGCTGGTGTAGCAATACTCATATCTGACAAGATAGACTTCAAAACAAGGGCCATAATAAGAGATACTACATAACATTAAAAGGATAAATCCAACAAGAGGATATAACCCTGGTAAACATATATACACCAAATACGGGAGCACCAAAATATATTAAAAAACTTCTGGAAGACTTCAAGGGAGAGATCAATAGCAACACAATCATAGTGGGTGACATTAACACACCACTGACACCACTGAATAGATCATCTAGACAAAAAATTAACAAGGACATAGAGTCCTTACAAGACAAACTAGATCAGTTGGACTTCATTGATATTTACAGAACATTTCACCCCAAAGTTACAGAATATACATTCTTCTCAAGTGCACATAGGTCATTCTCAAAGACAGACCACATGTTAGGACACAAAGCAAGTCTCTACAAATTCAAGAAAATTGAAATCATATCAAGCATCTTCTCAGATCACAGTGGCATGAAACTAGAACTCAATTACAGTAAAAACACATAAAAACATTAAAACACTTGGAGGCTAAACAGCATGCTATTAAACAACGAATGGGTTACTAACGAGATCAAGAAGAAATTAAAAATTTCCTGGAAACCAATGAAAACAAACACACAACAACACAAAATCTATGGGACACAGCGAAAACAGTCCTGAGAGGGAAGTTCATAGCACTACAGGCCTACCTCAAAAAAACAAGAAAAATTCCTAATTGACTTTCAAACCCTACAACTTAAAGAACTAGAAAGTAAACAAAAAGAAAAACCCAGAGCTAGTAGGAGGAAGGAAATAGTAAAGGTCAGAGCAGAAATAAACGACATAGAGACTAAAAAAAAATTCAGAAGATCAATGAAACAAAAAGCTGGTTCTTTGAAAAGATAAACAAGATCGACGGACCTTTAGCCAGACTCACCAAGAAACAAAAAGAGAGGAACCAAATAAACAAAATCAGAAATGAAAGAGGAGAAGTAACAACTGACACGACAGAAATACAAAGGATCATCGAAACATACTATGAACAATTATACGTCAAGTTGGACAATCTAGGAGATATGGACAAATTTCTAGAAACACACGACCTCCCAAAACTGAACCAGGAAGAGATAGAAAATTTGAACAGACCAATAACAACTAAGGAAATTGAAGATGTAATTAAGAAACTCCCAGCAAACAAAAGCCCAGGCCCATCTTCTGGGGTTCATCTTCATGGGAGAGTTTTACCGAACATTCAAAGAAGATCTAATACCCATTCTCCTCAAACTATTCCAAAAAATCCAAGAAGATGGAAGACTTCCAAACTCATTTTATGAGGCCAGCATAATCCTAATTCCAAAACCGGATAAAGACACTACAAAGAAAGAAAACTACAGGCCAATATCCCTGATGAACATAGATGCCAAAATCCTTAACAAAATATTAGCATATCGGATCCAGCAATACATCAAAAAGAATTATTCATCATGACCAAGTGCGTTCCATGCCAGGCATGCAAGGATGGTACAAAATTTGCAAATCAATAAATGTGATACACCACATAAACAAAATGAAAGATAAAAACCATATGATCATACCAATAGACGCTGAAAAAGCATTCGACAAAATCCAGCACCCACTTCTGATAAAAACGCTCAGCAATTTGAGAATACAGGGACCATATCTCAACATAATAAAGGCCATATATGAAAAACCTACAGCTAACATCATTCTCAAGGGGCAAAAACTAAATGCATTCCCCTTAAGAATGGGAACAAGACAGGGATGCCCACTTTTGCCACTCTTATTTAACATAGTACTGGAAGTCTTAGCCACAGCAATTAGACATGAAGAAAAAATAAAGGGGATCCAAACTGGAAAGGAGGAAGTGAAACTGTCATTATTTGCACATGACATGATATTGTACACAGAAAACCCTAAAGACTCCATCAAAAATCTACTAGACTTAATAAATAAATTTGGCAAAGTAGCAGGATACAAAATTAACGTCAAGAAATCTACCGCATTCTTATACACCAATGATGAACTCACAGAAAGAGAAACTAAAAAAACAATCCCATTTACCATCGCAGCAAAAAAAATTAAGATACCTAGGAATAAACTTAACCAAAGAAGTAAAGGACCTCTTCACAGAAAACTACAGGTCATTGAAAAAAGAAATAGAGGAAGATATAAAAAGTGGAAACATATACCTTGTTCATGGACTGGAAGAATTAACATCATTAAAATGTCCAAACTACCCAAAGCAATCTATAGATTCAATGCAATCCCCATCAAAATACCAATGACATATTTCACAGAACTAGAACAAACACTCCAAAAGTTTATATGGAACCAAAATAGACCCTGAATAGCAATCTTGAAAAAGAAGAACAAAGTAGGAGGGATCACATTACCAGATCTCAGGTTATACTACAAAGCCACTGTAATCAAAACAGCCTGGTACTGGCACAAGAACAGGCACATAGATCAATGGACTAGAACAGAGAACCCAGAAATTGACCCAAGACAATATGCTCAATTAATATTTGACAAAGGTGGCAAGAGCATACAGTGGAGTCAAGACAGTCTCTTCAGTAAATGGTGTTGGGAAAATTGGACAGCTACTTGCAAAAAAAATGAAGCTAGACCACCAACTTACACCACACATGAGAATAAACTCAAAATGGATAAAAGACTTAAATGTAACTCATGAATCCATAAAATTTCTAGAAGATAATGCAGGCAACAAAATTTCAGACATCATACACAGCAGAATTTTCACTTATACAACACCTAAGGCAAGACAAACAAAGGAAAAAATGAACACATGGAACTACATCAAACTCAAAAGCTTCTGCACAGCAAAAGAAACAACCATCAAAATGGAAAGGGATCCCACTATATGGGAGACCATAATCGCCAATGATGCATCAGATAAGGGGTTAATTTCCAAAATATATAGAGTGCTCATACAACTCAACAAAAGGAAGACAAAGAACCCAATTAAAAAATGGGCAGAGGACCTAAATAGACACCTCTCCAAACAGGACATACAAATGGCCAAGAGACATGTGAAGAAATGCTCAACATCACTAATCATCAGAGAGATGCAAATTAAAACAACAACGAGGTATCACCTCACACCTGTCAGAATGGCCGCCATCAACAAATCATCAAACAACAAGTGTTGGCGAGGGTGTGGAGAAAAGGGGACTCTAGTACACTGCTGGTGGGAATGCAGACTGGTGCAGCCACTGTGGAAAACACTACGGTTACCTCAAAAAGTTAAAAGTTGAACTGCCATTTGACTCTGTGATCCCACTTCTAGGAATATACCCTAAGAAACCTGAAACACCAACCAGAAAGAATATATGTACCCCTATGTTCATAGCAGCACTATTTACAATAGCTAAGATCTGGAAATAACCCAAGTGTTCATAAGTAGATGAGTGGATAAAGAAGCTGTGGTACATGTACACAATGGAATACTATGCAGCTGTAAGAAAGAAAGATCTCTTATCCTTTGAGATGGCATGGAAGGACCTGGAGACTATTATGCTAAGTGAAACAAGCCAAGCAGAGAAAGACAAATATTACATGATCTCACTTATTTGTGGAATATAATGAACTAAACAAACTGATGAACAGAACTGACCCAAAGACATAGAGGTGGGGTACAGACTGACGGGCCTCAGAGGAGGGGGATTGGGGGAGGAGGAGATAAACCACAGAACTTATATGCATGTGTGCGTGACCAATGGACATGGACAACGGTGCTGGGGATGGGGTGGGGGGGGATGGCAGGGAGGGTGTCAATGGGGGAAAAAGGAGAAACATCTGTAACAAAAACAAATTAATAATATATATATATATAAATATATAAATAAAAATAAAATAAGTGCAGAAGTTATGGTGGCTTCGTAGTCACAAGGACCTAGGCCTCAACTATCTTTCTGCTCTTGGTTTCTCAAGGTTACCTCAAACTATAAGATGTCTACTATAACAGCTACAGACACCTACATTTCAGTGAGCAGAAAGAAGGAAGACACATGGGCAAATGGTGTATTGCCTTTTAAAGGCTTAACCAGAAGCTCAACCCTATGTCTTCTGTTCGCTAGCCACTATTATCTGCAAAGGAGACAGAAAAATGTCGATTTTAACCCCAATTTCCAATAATAGAGTTCTGCTACTAGTGATTAGTAGTCTGCCCCAGATACTTAAAATAATTTTTCATCTAACTAAAATATCAGCTTGCATCTTTACTATTTGGAGTCTTTTCTAAAAAGTATAAAACCTAATAAAAGAGAGAGATACACATTAAAAAGACTTTAAGACATTTTACACTAAAGAAATTACATTTTAATGAATGTCAAAACTAAAAACATAGTGAGACCCAGTTCTGACAGCAAGACCCAGCAGTAGAACTAACCCATGCATTCAGTTTGCATAGGAGTATGTATTTATATGAAAGAGACCAAATAATGAAAACTTTTAAATGCTCAGACATGTAAGTCACAATTTAGGTTTATATACAGAGTCATCTGTCAAACAAGATAATTTGGAAAACCCTGAAAATTTCCCATAAAATAACGTCTTTTTTTCTAACAGTTTTGTTGAGGTGTAATTTACATAACAGAAAATTCACCCATCGTAAGCATACAACTGAATAAGTTAAATAAATTTATCAAGTTGTGCAACCATCACTAAAATCCTGTCTTAGAACATTTCTATCACCCTAAAAAGATCTCTCATGCCATTTTCAATCAACCCTCATTCCCAGACTGTTGACACCACTAGTCTTGAGTTCTGTCTTTTTATATTTGCCTTTTCTGAGCATTTCATATAAATGATATCATAAAACATGTAGTGTTTTTTAGTCTGGATTCCTTTACTTAGCATGTTTTTGAGGTTCGTCCATATTGTAGTTTATACCAGAAGTTCTTTCTTTTTATACTAAATATTAAATGGCATTCCATTACATAGATATACCACCTTTTGTTTATGCATTTATTGGTTGCTGGGTTATCTGGACTGTTTCCAATTTTTGGTTATTATAAATAATGCTTCATGAACATTCATGTACAGATCTGTGTGTGGACATATATTTTCATTTTTGCCTTAAGACACTGTAAATACCTAGGAGGAATTGCTGGGGCAAATGCTGTTTATTTTATTTTATTTTATTTTTTAAACTATCACACATTTAACCTTACCTCCAGTTTCTCTGCATCCTCACCCATGATCTGTTCTGCTCATTATTTTTATTACAACCATCCTAGTGGGTATAAGGTGTTATCTATCTCCTTATGGCTTTAATTATTTATTTAGTGAATAATACTGTTGAACATCTTTTCATGCACTTATTAGCCATTTGAATATCTTTCCTGGATGAAATGTGTATAGTTTTTTAGGTTCTCTTTATTAGGTTCAGAAAATTACCCTCTATTCCTAGTTTGTTGACAGTTTTTATCATGAATGGGTGTTCAATTCTTTCAAATATATTTTTCTGTCTGAGATGGTCATAAAGTTTTTGTCCTTGATTCTATTAATGGCGTATCACAATAATTGATTTTCAGATGTCAAACCAACCTTGCACTCCTGGGACAAATCCTACTATATCATGGTGTTTAATCCATTTTATACATCGCTGGATTCAGTTAGCTAACATTTTTGCTGGAAATTTTACATTTTTATTCATAAGAGTCATTAGTCTGTAGTCTTCTTTTCTTATGACATCTTTGGCTTGTGTTATCAGGGTAATACTTACTTCACAGAATGAACTGGGAAGTATTCTCTCCCCTCTTCTTTGGTTTTCTTGAAGTTTGTGAAAGACTACAATGATTTCTTCTTTAAATATTTGATAGATTTCACCAATTAAGCCATCTAGGTAAAGGCTTTTCTTTGTGGAAAGATTTTAAAATTACTAATTACATTTATTTGCTTGTTAGGTCTATTGAGATTTTCCACAGACCCAGTTTTGATAAATGGACTTTATTTATTCCATCTAAGTTGCCCAATTTGTTGGCCAAGTTCATCAAAGTATTCTTTCATAATCCTTTTAATTTCTGTAGGGTTGGTAGAGATACATCATCTTTCATTCCTGAGGTTGGTAATTTATGTCTTCCTTCTTTTTTTCTTGATTAGCCTAACTAACAGTTTATCAATTTTGTTGATCTTTCCAAAAGGTAAATTTTTGGTTTCATTGATTTTCTATTGTTTTTGTTCTTTTTTCCATTAATTTCTGCTCTAATCTTTATTATTTCGTTCCTTTCACTTGCTTTGAGTTTAGTTTGCTCTCCCCCCCACCCCCCGCCCGCTTACTGTCTTAAGGCAAAGCTTAAGGTTATTTATTTGAAATCTTTCTTTTTTGCAAGCATAGGTTTCTAAGATACAAATTCCGCCTAAGTGCTGCTTTAATTGTACCCCACAGTGGTGATATATTCTGTTTTCATTTTCACTGAATTCAAAATATTTTCTAATTTCCCTTGTAATTTTTTTCTTGTACCCATGAGTTTTTTAGAAATGTGTTAAGTTCCAAATATTTGGCAATTTCCCAAATTTGTTTTTGTTGTTGATTACTAATTCCATGTGGTTAGAGAACATAAACATATTTTAATTTAAACACAATTTTAATTATTTTAAATTTACAGAGGCTTGGTTTATGGCCTAGCATATAAACTATCCTGACAATGTGCTGTGTGAACTTGAAAAAAAAATGTATTCTATTGTTGGATGGTATGTGCTATAAATGTCAGTCAGTTCAAGTAGATTGATAGTCTGTTCTGGTCGTCTATATTCTTGTTGATTTCCAGTATTGATATTCTATCAGTTATTGACAGTAAGGTATTAATTACTGTTGATTATTTTTCCTTTCAATTGTTTTGCTTCATGTATCTTATTTTTTAATTACAGTTTACATTCAATATTATTTTGTATTAGTTTTAGGTGTACAGTGGTTAGACAATCATATACTTTACAAAGTGTTCCCACTTTTGTTATGCTTATAATTGTTATATATTTCTGATGAATTGTCCTTTTTAATCCCTATGAAATGTCCTTCATTATCTATACTAATACTTTTTGTCTTAGTCTATTTTGCCTAATATGAGCATAGGCATTCCAGCTCTCTTGGGGTTACTGCCCGCATGGTATTATATCCCTTTCCATCCTTTTATATTCAGCCTATTTGTGTCTTTAAATCTAAAGCATGCCTCTTGTAGAAAGCATATAGTTAGATCGTGTTTGTTTTTTAATCCAGCCTGACATTCTCTGCCTTTTTATTGGAATGTTTAATCCAGTCATATTTAATTTAGTTACTGATATGGCCAGATTTACATCTGCCATTTGTTGTTTGTTTACTATATATTCCATGTCTTTTTTCCCCTCTGTTTCGCCTTTACCGTCTCCCTTTTTAGTTAAATAGATATAACATAGTGTTCCATTTTACTTCCTTTCTTACAATGTTTACTATATAAAAATTTGAGTTATTTTCTTAGTGGTTGTTCTAAGAATTGCAATATGTATCTTAACTTATCAAGATCTCCTTCAGCTTAATACTAACCTTATTCTAGAAAAATATAGAAACACTGCTCCATTATAGTTCCATCTCTTCCCCCTTTATTTGTGCAATCATTATCATATACAGTAATCTCTATATGTTATAAGCACAATGATACAGTTTTATAGTTGTTTTATGTAATTGTTTTTAATAAGTAAAAAAAGATAAATATATTTACCTACTATTTATGTTTTTCTGTTTGTCTCTTTTACCTTCATGTAGATTCTCATTACTCCCTGGTTTCATTTCATTTCACCCTAAAGAATTTCTTGTAAGGCAAGTCTTCTAGCAACATTTTCCTTTAATCTTTGTTTATGTGAAAATGTCTTTATTTTGATAATTTTGAAGTATATAGACTATTTGGTTAATTTTTTGTTGTTAATTCTCACCGGAGGATATTTTACCATTAATTTTTAGATAGAATGGAAGGGCGGGATGGGGGAGACAGAGAAACATCGATGTGAGAGAGACACATCAATTGGTTGCCTCCCACACAACCCCAACTGGGACTGGGGATCGAATCTGCAACCCAGGTATGTGCCCTTGCTGGAATAGAACCCGTGACCCTTTGGTCCATGGCCGACACTCTAACTGCTGAGCCAAACCGGCTAGGGCTGTTTTTTTTTTTTAGTGACTTGCCTGGGATTATTCTATGGAGACTGTCTTCTTTGTGATGTGCGGCTACTGATATCTGTGCTTAAGGTAGCCCACCCCCACCCCGCCCCTTATTTTTAAGACTGACTTTCTAGAAATTGCCCCTGCGCCAATACAGCTTAGTGATTAGCCAATCATTGGTCAGAGGTTATGCTCCAACATCTTAGGCCAGTAAAACTCCTACTTTTTGATGATGGGTCTGTGTGTCAGTTGGGGAACATATTCAAAGTTTAGGTATTTTACAAGTCTTTTGAGGCATTTCTTGCTGGACTCTCTCGTGTCTCATCTGCACATACCCAAGGCCTCGTTTCAGCCAGGAATGTATGAATAGCTAGGGCCCTCTCCATTCCCTCCTGAGTGTGAATGCAGCCTTGTATATGTACGCAGCCTTCCAGATCATAATGGATATGTGGGGCTTGTATCAAGGCCCAAAACGACTATCATATTTTCTGGATCTCTGTTACTTTTCTGACTACTCTGCTGGGTTATTGCTTCCCCTATTCAAGATCACAACCTCAGGCAGGCAATGATCTTGGCCTTCCCTATTTGTCTGCACTGAGAGAGCTAGTACTTCTGACTATATTTAGGGACAAAAGATTTTCCATACTTCATTCCAAATCAAGTCAGCTCCTTCCAGCAGTGAAGCTAATGGTTCTCACAGCTTGTCCTGCCATGGTAAAACTACCTCACAGATGGAGTTTGAAGGAGAGATGGGTATAATCCCAGACAAAAATGCCACAGACGCCTACTTATCTTTAAAAATTTTTTTAATTTATTGGTTGATTTTTAGAGAGAGAGGAAGGAACATTGATTTGTTGTTCTACTTATTTATGCATGCATTTGGCTGATTCCTGTACGTGCCCTGACCGGGGATCAAACCCGAAACCTTGGCATATTGGGATGACACCCTAATTGACTGAGCTATCCAGCCAAAGCCAGACGCCTACTTATCTTACCTGAAGTTCACTAGCTTATTTTTTAATAAATGCTTCTCAATTTATCTATGCCTTTGGTCAATTTCCATAGTCCTGAAATGGTTGTTTTTGAAAATTTTGTCAAGTTTTATCATTAGTTTTTGGAGAGCAAATTTGCTGAGCAACTTACGCTAGCATTCCAGAAGTCCTGCCTTCGCTCTCTCTCCCTCCCTTCTTCTCTCTCTCTCTCTCCCTGTACATCTTCTAAAACAATGGTCTCCAAATATTTTTGATTATATGACCTATCAGTAAAAACATTTTAACGTCTGTATTTATATTTAAATGTTACATATGTATTTATTCATTAACTTATATATAGTCTATTACTGTATGGTATAAGTTATTTGAAAGTATAAAAATTTAAAGGATGAAATAATATAAGTGAATAGAAGCTTTATCATTTTTTCCTGAATCCAACAATTATCTTTTGCACCCCTGGGCAATACAAGTACCTGCTTCACCACTTTGGAATTCAATGCTCTAAACCAGAAGTCTAAAGCACAGACAGGTTGCAGGTCACAGAACAAACCCTTAACCTGGGCATGTGCCCCAACCAGGAATCAAACCTGCAACCCTTTGGTGCACAAGATCACGCTCCAACCACCTGAGCCACACCGGCCAGGGTACAACCATTTTTATTAAACATAGACCATAAAGCTAATACTTCGTTTAATCCAGGCTATTAACGTTTCAAGTGATTAAAAGTCTGAAATTATGATGAATTCTGATTCATTGAAATAATTACGAGAAAGCATTTGGTACTTTTTAAATAACAAAATAAACACATGGGTGTTTTTAGTCTAAAGTTGTCTTATTTAATTTTCCATTTATATTTTTAAATAGGTTATGGGTTAAAAGCAACTTAAAATATCCATACAATTTATCTCATAAATACGAAGATATGTTGTTAATTTAGTTTATCCAATTGTGATTTAATTTTATAACATTCTTCTTTCCAAAGTGATAGAATTTACATGGGTATATATCAGTAATATTAAGAGAACTCTAAATGAAACAGTCACCCCTAAATAAAATTATACCAATCCCATAATTCAAACTGTTATTAGGTCATGTTACTATATCACTTTTGTGCACATATATTATTCCTACAAAATTACAATCAATGTGAATACAACTTTATATTTGGCTTTTCACTTACAAGAGTATTTTACCATGTTGCTATGTACATTTCACAGATATTGTTAACGATTATATATCACACCAAGAATATGTCATAATTTACTCAAATATTCTATTATAATTTCATTGTTTCCAATTCTTTATTATTAGTAATGTTGTAAAAAGAACTAATGAATCAACAAATATGAAAAGACAGTTATCATAACTTCATAGCATAATCTAGATAGCTGTGCATATTTTATTCTGTCACAAAAAAAGGTTACTTCATAGCATAATCTAGATAGCTGTGCATATTTTATTCTGTCACAAAAAAAGGTTAGAAACATTACAGCAAAGAACTGCTGCAGATACAGAGTTATCCACGTTAGAAAAGCAACAATGATTTTAAGTGAAATGTCTTTTCAAAGATCATTATACCACTGTTTGCTTCCAGGTTAGTATCTTTGAAGACTTTTCTTAGAATGCCTGGCTGGCGTGGCTCAGTGGATTAAGCATCATCCCATAGACTGAGAGGTCCTGGTACAATTCCTGGTCAGGGAACATGCCCAGTTTGCAGGCTCAATCCCTAGTAGGGGATGTGCAGGAGGCAGCTGATCGATGTTTTCCTCTCACATCGATGTTTCTCTCTCTCTCACTCTCTCTCTCTCTAAAAAAATCAATGAAAGCTTATTTAAAAAAAAAAAGACTTCTCTTAGATTAACAATTCAATATTAATGTGTTCCTCACATTGAATGTAAACTGGTTATATTTAAATCCTGTGAATCCAAAATGAAAGGACCCTTTATCTTTTCTTGTAAATCTGAATTATACGTTTCTTTCCTTAAAATAAATAATTTAAAGTACATTCCAAATATGAGTCTATAAACTGCTTGAAGCTTTTTTCACTCAATTTCTTGAAGCTAATATCCACTAAAATTTTATGATTTTAGTAATGTCCATCAAATTGCTTACTGAAATGGTTTTCAGGGCAGTTAAACCTCACTGCCCTATGTTTTGTTTTGTGAATCTTTGAAGACTGAATATAAGAGAACATAATGTTATTTAAGCCTAGAAAAAGAAAGTCTTTCTAAGAGGTTTTCGAATGGGATATATTTTCAAAGAGTCAACATGAAATTACCTGAATATAATTTAACTCTAGAACCATTCATTTCCTTCAGCAATGTTTTTTCTGACATGCACCTGAGTTTCAATATCTATCTCCCCACCTGGCATATTTTTCTAATGAAGCTTAAGACAGAGTTTAGGATTCCTCTAGGCATCTCCACTTGCAGGGCCGTATATGTCATTCTGTGATCATGGATCTACTTATTACCATATTCAAAACCCAGTGAGATCCAATTCTTTTAGAAATGTTGCTCTCCTGTTTCAGCACCCAAAATGGGGTGAGTCTCAGAATAGTGGACATGGACTGAATAGTTACCATCCCTTTAATGCCTAAGTAGCAGCCTCTTATATAGCTGTGAATTAAAGGCCTGACTATACTTCTGGATAATAAGCAAAAGGTTCTTAGATAATAGGAAAACAGTCGTTAAAAACAGTAATTATTACAAAAGAAATGCAGCTTTAATAAATATTCTAGGGTCAAAGCAGCACTGCAAGTACTTGAGGGACTTCCTCCGAAACCTCACTCCAAATATGTACTAATGATAAGATTTAAAGAGAGAAAATTATAAACATATAGCCATGACAAAAAGCAAAACAAAACAAAAACAACTAGTAAGTATCTCTGTAGACAAAAACAAATGAAATTTGTACCCACAAATAGACCTTCAGCTATAAGCCTTCTGAGCTCCCTATTTACACGCAGGCAGAAGAAATGAGGAGTTGGACTCACACAGTAATGAGGACTAAAAGTAGTTTACAAAAGGCCTGGGCTCAGAGCCAGGCTCTATACTTGTAATCAATGGTTGCAGTGGGACTTTACCACCTGTGGAAAAAAATTTAAACAGTGAGGAGGCCACTGCCTGAGGCTACAACTTATAAAAATATTATGGATCTGAGATGTTAAGAGGTTATGGTTTCAGCCCCACAGCTGAGACCAGGCCAAAGGATCTGCAGGCTTGGTATCTGGATCTGCAATGGCCTCAATATAACCTCAGGAGGGAGCCCTAAGCTGCTTATAGAAGACCTAGTTCTTGTTTCTGTATGTCAGTGAAAGGCGCAAAAGCCACCATAAAGCCCCTAGGGAGGGGTGAATTAAAAGGAGAGAGAAACTCCCACAAAAGATGAACCTGAAAATTAAAATTCTAACTAAAGAAATATAATGTTTTAATTATGAAAGAAAAATCATTTCCTTCACAGTTTAACTAATTATATATAATTTCTTCAATAATAATCTCAAAGTCTACAACATTTTTATATCACAATGATAGATTTGAAGCAGACACACAACCTGCAAAACTATACACAGGGGTCCTGCTTTAAGAGTCTATAACAACTTCTGGGTACAATTTTAATTAAATCAATCATTTGGTCCACATTATGAAAGCTGGCATACCCCAAGTCATCTTAAGTTTTCACTTCCAGAAATTTCCTGATGTTGACTTTGATGAGCTTAGGGCATTATTTATAGTAACTTAAAAACATGTTTAGTGAATCAGTTCCAAGACAACTATAACTATGGTGGCCTGGGTCTTTTCTAGGGTGGACTTATCTAAAGACCATGAAACCAAGTAGGCCCCTCAACTTGCCTGTATTTTTAAAAATATCAATCTCTCATTTATAAAATTCACAAAGATGGATGGGGGAAAGGATCATGCAACAGACATATTATCATTCTTATAACTAATATCAAAGGCCTACTGTATACCAGGTATTACACTAGATGAAGGTACAGCAGTTGCTTGTATTTTTAAAAAAAGATTTATTGAGGTATAATTGCTATACAAGGAATTGTGGTTATTATTAAATAACCCTACTCTTGCACAGAGACTCAACAAGTAATTATTTCCCTTGTGCATTTTATTTTAAGGCATTTGAGAAAAATAATTTAGAGGGAATATATATTCAGGGATATTTCAAAACAAGACTGCAAGTGAAGTTGAAAGGAGGAATGAGAATTATGATTTTGTTTTACATAAGAATAACATTTCTACTGAGTACTATTATCCAAAAACTTAACAGGTTGGTTCCTAATCCCCATGATCAGACATAAATAAAAAAGTCTGAATGACCACCTGCTGGGAGGGCTACAGAAGGCATTCCTATTAGGATAGGAGGAAACAGGTTAGATATTAGTACGGTCTCTCCCAACTTCAGGATTCTATTATTGGTTCTTTAACTTTTGATTTTGTTGTTTTTTCCCTCGGCACTACATTTTTAACACCTTTGACCCCAGTGCAATGTCTTTCTTATACCAGGACTATTTAAAACAACGGTAGCTAGGTATAAGAACTATCGCTGTTGAAAATCTACTTTTTTTCCTCAGTTGCTTATGAAATTACAAAAGGCAAAGGCAAAAAGGATGGCAATTAATTATTCAGTCCAAAGGAGAGCAGTACTTATTGGGGCTATGTAGAGGTGGCAGAGGTGGTTATTAAAAAAGGATGACTGCCTGGCTGGTATGGCTCGATGGCTGAGCGTCGACCCATGCATCTAGAGGCCGCTGGTTCGATTCCCAGTCATGGCACATGACTGGGTTGCAGGCTGGATTCCCAGGAGGAGGCATGCAGGAGGCAGTCAATCAATGTTTCTCTCTCATTGATGTTTCTAACTATCTCTTGCTCTCCCTTCCCCTCTCTCTAAAAATCAATAAAAACAGCCCTGGCTGGTTTGGCTCAGCGGTTGGAGCATCGGCCTGCGGACCAGAGAGTCCTGGGTTTAGTTCGCTCTAAGGGCACATACCTCGGTTGCAGTTTGTCCCCGGCCTCAGTTGGGGTTGTGTGGGTGGCGACCACTCCATGTATCTCTCTCTTTCTCCCTCTCTCCCTCCCGCTCTATCTCAAGATAAATGCAAAATGTCCTCAGGTGAGGATAAAAAAAAAATTAATTAAAAAAATCAATAAAAACATTTTAAAAAAAGGATGCCTGAAATCCCTAATTGATATTATAAATGGCACACAAATGGAGCTGCATGTGTGAATCTCTTTTTATTTTTTTCACCCTCCTCTCTATCCTGCCCCCCTTCCCCCAGCTAAGCATTGTGAATCTCTTTTTTAAATCACTTAATTAAAGATATTATTTATAATAATCAAAATAGATGGCAGCAGAGAATATAGTGAATATTTCATAGCTAGCAATATATTTGATGGATGAGTTTCAGACTAATATAGGGAGAACATGTAACCTCAAAGTTAAAATTAAAAAGTAGGAGCACTGGTGATTTCTTGGTCAAAGCATGATTAAATACCTAATATGTTGTGTTAATAACATTTTAAGAATTATAATATACAACAGGCAAGTCAACAAAAGTAAATGACCAATTTGAATTAAACCATCTGCCTTTGCAGACAGGCCTCTACACATGGATGTTCAGAACCCTAGAAGAGCAGCATGGTCTATATCAAAAAATAATAAAAGACAAAATGTACAGATAACTAACTAGAAAGATGATATCTAGCACAATCGGAACAATCTAAAAACTAAAGAACAAAAAACTACACTGGGTTAAAATACAAAAAAAGATTAAGAAGAAGAAAAGAAAACTACAAACTATGTGTCTGACAGAATAGAAACAGTAATCAGTGATTTTATTTAAAAATATTTAGATATATCTATATATCTATACAATACAGAAATGTTAATTCTCTAAGGCTGTGCTATTCAGTGTGGTGGCCAACAGCCATATTTGAGCACTCTAAATGTGCTAGGCAAGCCAGAAACCAAATTTTAAATTTTATTTGATTAGGTGGCATTCAAATTTTAAAACACTTGATTCAGTTATTGGAAAGTATGGAGTTTGATTCTCCAGTATGGAAGAATTTGGGTACATTAATCTACTTATTAGCTACATATTCTATAAAAATCTCAATAAAGACCAAGTATTTTCAAACAAAACTTAGTATCTAAATTGAAGTATACTAGAAGTATAAATGCAAAATACAAATCAAATTTTGAAGGGTTAGTAAAAAGGCTAAAATGTAAAATGACTTAATCATTTAAAAATGTGACTACATCTTGAAATAATATTTTGATACATTAAATAAAATATTAAAATTAACTTTACCTATTTCTTTTTTGTTTTTAAACATGGTTTTTAGAAAATTTTAAATTATATGTGGCTTGTATTATATATCTATTGCACAGTGCTGCTCAAGAGAGATCAATGGCTTGATCTGTCATCTGTCAAAAATCTGAAATATATGTCAGTCATGATTTAGAAATTACATATTGCCTATCTCTCTCTTTTTTAAATCCTCACAAGGGTATTTTTCCATTTATCTTCAGATAAAGTGGGAGAGAGGAAGGGTGGGAGGGAGGGAGGGAGAGAGAGAAACACCGATGTGAGAGAGATGCACTGACTGGTTGGCTCCCACACGACCAGACCAGGGCCAGGGACCAAACCACAACCAAGGTACGTGATCTTGACCAGAATCGAACCCATGACTCTTTGGTCCGCAGGCTCACGCCCTAACTACTGAGCCAAACCAGCCAGGGCAATATTGCCTTATTTCTTAATGTCATAAAATATTACTTTGGGTTACTCAGAATACATATATATTTTACAGTTATTTGTATCCTCTTTACACAGAGGATTGTTACACATCATCAAAGCATTCCTTTAAGTTATTGCAAACTATGGTAATGTTTAATGGTCATTCCACCATACAGAGCATGTAATCAAGTAACTTAAGGATGTTAATTCATCAACAACTTCTTTATTCCTTTTATATTCTGATTCTTTTGCTTCTATGAGAGCTAATAAAGATCTTTAATACAGCAAAAATTTAGATAAGACTAATTACACACACACACACACACACACACACACACACACACACAGAGTTATACATTTTCCTAGAAAAAAATCTTTGTGAGACACGCTGAATAAACTGCTAAGACCACCCAAAGGTGAGCATCACTATATCAGCACAGTTGCTTGCAGCACACCAGCTGGGAAGCTTGGTCTTAAAGGTCCCTTCAAAACACTGCAAAAAAATCTGACCCATATTTTATTTGCATTTGATTCATATTTTATTCTTACTTATGCCTAAAGTTGTGAAAATAGAACCCCTCAATATTTTTAATGACAATATCCAAAGCACGCCACAAGATGGAGATATTACTCCATTACCATTTATATTTGTATTTATGCATTTTTTTTTTTCTGTGTACATATCCCTCTCTGTGTATATCGCCTATCTTCTCCCTCAGTGGTATATTCAGCTACTGACTCTGTCCCTAGTTCTAGTTCCTCTGCCACTCTGCTCTAACTAGCTTTATAATGGAAATATTATACAATGAATACTTTTGTGATACCTGTTTTTAATATTAAAAGCAGGCAGGTAGCCCTGATCAGTGTGGCTCAGTTGGTTGATCAGTGTCTCATGCACCAAAAAGGTCTACAGTTGGTTTCCTGTTTGGGGCACATGCCCAGGTTTTGGGTTTGGTCCCAGGTTCAGGTACATATGCAGCTGATCGATGTTTCTCTCTCACATCGATGTTTCTCTCTCTCTCCCTCTCTCTTCCTCTCTCTTTAAAAAAATCAATAAAAACATATTTTTAAAAATGTTTTTTTAAAAAGCAGGCAGATAATTAGAATCTTTCTTCTAGCTCAGAGATTTTCAACCAGTGTGCCACAGCAGGCACGCTGGTGTGCCACAAGAATTTTTAAAACATGCAATACCTGATTAGCCCAGCCGATGTTGCTCAGTGGTTGAGCATCGACCCATGCACCAAGAGGTCGCTGGTTCAATTCCCGGTCAAGGCAAATGCCCAGGTTGTGGGCCAAATCCCCAATGTGGGGCATGTAGGAGGTAGCCAATCAGTGTTCTCTCTCATTGATGTTTCTATCTCTCTCTCCCTCTCCCTTCCTCTCTCTCTCTCTCTAAAAAATCAATAAAGAAGCCCTAGCCAGTTTGGCTCAGCGGTTGGAGCGTCGGCCTGCGGACCAGAGAGTCCTGGGTTCGGTTCCCGCTAGGGGCACATACAAAAAAAAAAAAAAATCAGTAAAGAAAAAAAATTAAAAAGAAACCCTGATTATTCAGTCAGGAGCACTGACCTCTTTTCCCTTAGATTGTCAAATTTAAAAAATGACAACAGTCAAGAAACCAATAGCTGTCCAGTGTGAATGAATCAAAATTATACCTATTTTGCTTTGTCAGATCAGCAAAACATATAATACATTTTCTGGTGTGCCACAGAACTTTAGTAAGTAGTTTATGTGTGCCATGAGATGAAAATGGTTGAAAACCACTGTTCTAGCTCAATGTTTTCCCACCTCTCTAAAGTTAATTTTTATTTGTATATTTTTCTCTTGTAGGAAATAAAAAGTTGCTACCCATGAAGTAATAAGTACTCCAAAAGCCATTTGCTGAAATATATTCAGTTACTTTGTAAGGCCATATAGATTTACTTCATGTTGATATCGCTGTAAACTTCTCTGGAACTCTTCTTTCAGAATAGTTCTCAAACCAGTTTATGAACCTTATATAAAATTTATATTCAAATCTCTTTATCAATTCAAATTGTATTTACTCAAGCTTGCTAACCCAACTTAGTCACCAAATTTAGTTCCAAATGACTATTAGCTACAGACAAATATCAAATCCTTCTTAAAGATTTACTATTGATGAGGGTAAACTGCCAAATATGCTTTGAAGGCAATTTAAAATAAGACGTTTCAACGATATTTTGAGAGAGGGCAGTATTGTTGAAAACCTGTGAAGCTTTCCACAATAACTAATTTCAAGATCAATATAATTTACTCTAAGTTAAGCCTTATTATAGTTCCAAAGGTACGATACAAAAAGTCACACATTAATTCTGTATACATACTGTAAACAGCACAGCATGGCAATTATTTGAACTTTAGAAAATGTCTCCACTAAAACACTTTATTTAAACACAGGAAATCTATTTCCTACCACAGGTAAAAGATCTACACAAAAACAATGTAAGATATGATATACTGAACTACAGGTAAAATCACAATTTCTAATGATCCTACAGTATACATACATGTTAACTTCCTTAAATCAAGTTTAATCACCAACTATTAATACAAAAACATTAGTTAAAAGTTAAAGAAGAATGTAGCTACTAATCTTTTATCTGTTAACTAAAAGTGTGGTCATTGAAAATAACTATTAATTAGACATGCAACTAAAAAGAAATCCAAAATGTCAGAGGCTTCTTGGTTATGCATAAATTCAATTAGTCATGGGACAGCTTCCTTAACCTAATCTATTTTAATAGTATAAAATCCTTGAATATTAGCTAACTATGCAGCTGCACAGAGCTTGTGCTTACTGCTCACTGGCACTACAATGGGCAGCTGCCTAATAACGAAGCATATTGTTTTATATACACACTCTCTCTAACATAAGGGTATCAGGCAATATGTCTGATTACATAAGACATTCCAGTTGCTGGATGATGGTAATCAGAAACACTTGAATAAGTGAATTATTCCTAACCTTAATTTAGTATTAAAAAGGATGAGAATGAGACAAATTCTCAAATTTCTCATGAAATCCTAATGACACTCTTACACATAAATTTCATTCAATATAAAAACCAATCATTTAGCTCTTACATTGGAACACTGAGATGTTACTTAAAACACAGTAATCATATTTTTACATTCATTAGTATAGGGCCCAACTTTCAAAATTAAGTGTTTTGATGAAAATAAAGACTTATGAAAGTATGACTATAACTTCATTATAAAATGGTCTAGAGTCCTACTTCACCCAATCAGAAATTTCTCTTTTCACTGCAAACCCTATCCTTCCATCTCTGTACATCTTGATACAAGAAAGGTTTTGAAATGTTTTTAATTGAGTGAAATTAATTGATGTTATTACTGTCCAAATTGTCCAAATAATGCTTGACTTACAGATTACCAGGCTCACATAGTAGCAATTTGTGGAATAAGTAGTTCATAAAACTTAAAGCTGAGAACTTTAGAAAATGTCTCCACTAAAACACTTTATTTAAACACAGGAAGTCTATTTCCTACCACAGGTAAAAGATCTACACAAAAACAATATCAGATATAATATACTGAACTACAAGTAAAATCACAATTTCTAATGATCCTACAGTATACATACATGTTAACTTCCTTAAATCAAGTTTAATCACCAACTATCAACACAAAAACATTAGTTAAAAGTTAAAGAAGAACATAGCTACTAATCTTTTATCTGTTAACTAAAAGTATGGTCATTGAAAATAAATGCTAATAAGACATGCATTTAAAAAGATATCCAAAATGTCAGAGGCTTCTTGGTTATGCATAAATTCAAATATAAAGCTGAGAACAGACTTAATATAGATACTATACATTTTAATAAACTACTTATATTGGTGTTACTTATAACTGCTATATGTTCTCTTCTCAGCAATCATCAAGTAAAATACCTACCCTTACCCTCCATCCCACACTGAATAAAACATATACCAATCACTGGGTAAAATGGTGACTTATATAAAAAGAATAAGTGTAATAATAGAGGCCAATCCCAATTTCCCAGTTCAACTTAGGGCGCATTTATGAGTAATAAAAGACCAAATATTCTAGGAGTGTTCTCATAATTAGTGTAAAGAAAAATAAAACTCAGAATAACATAAAGGAAAAAGGAAACTTACAACTAAAAGAGAATTTCTATTCTATCAGCTCTAGATTACATTGCAAAATTTTCACAATAGACTTGCTTTTCTCTATAAAATATGCCCAATTTCCACTAAATAGTGTGAACATAAACTAATTTTACGATTATTCAATCTGAAGTAAATTTACTCAGCTCTAATGCCTATATCAGCAATATAAATGACTGGAAAGTTATCTACCATTCCAGATTTTGTAATCTCCCTCACTCCAAATTAACAAATAATTTTGGACTCCACAATTAAAATGGGGAAGCTGTTATTACACAACATGGATTTACAAGGGAACAGACTAACTGAAGAAAGGCTGGACTAAATTCAATTAATACCACAAGCTCAGTGGAATCCACGATAAGAATCATTGTACATAATTGATAATCACAGTATAGGTTCACCAGTCAATTATGAAAGGGATCTTCATCTTTATTTTTAAAAAGGACTATGACTGAGTTTGAGAAGGCCCCATTAATGACTTCATGCTTTTTCCCATCCAAAAAGAATGAAACAGAAGTCAGGCAGGTAGAAATCAAATATCACTTTTATGGCTGAAAAGCTACCACAGAATTTAGATTAGGTCTGGGGGCCAAATGGGCTTGCTAGCAATGTTTGCTCTCCTCTCTCCAGTCCAGACTTTGAGACAGCACACCAGACAGAAAGTCTGTCCAGGATAATTGCCCTACTGGTTTGGGGCAGAAAAGAGACTGATTGCCAAGGCTTATAGCTTTTTGACTGATTATTCTCTCCAATCAAGCAAAACAGACCAAAGGCAATCACCCTCCAACAAGGTAACTCACCCCTCTGAGGAGAGATTTAGCAGATGCATCGAGAGATAGCACTATTTCTTTAGGGAAGTCCCTCCCCACCTGGATATGGGATGACTGGGCAGTAATTGTCTCTGCCCTACACAGGCTGCTTAGTCTGTACATTTATACATTCTGTACATTTGAAATACAGATTGAAAGAGTGTAAAAGCTTTATTCATTCTGATTAAAAATTAAAATCCAATATTTTATAAGCATATGGCACTTAATAACTTTTCTTCTTCTAACCAAGCTTCAGCATTCATTTAAATGTAAGGATGCAGTTATTTAAAAAAATTTATAAGAGAAAGGAGAATCTAGCTCTATTAATAGGAATCTGTAATGGCTGACTAGCACCAGAAAGATTACTCTGACTTCACCAGAACGTAAACATGGCAAATTAAAATAACTTAGTTTGTCACAATTTCAATTCACAGATTAAAAAAAAAATGAATCTGATGTATTTATTGTTGGCTAGAATACTGTATAAAGTATAAGGAAAGTCATGGCCTCAATAGACAATGAAAAAAATACAGAATTGCCATTGACCCCACAAGAAATAGAGGTGTCCAAGGAGAAGCTGTTAGAGGAAATGTAGCTACTGTGCGGGGACCTAGAATGTAAGTTACTATTGAAAGATATTTCAATAACACACAACTTTTTTTCCTACACTCTCCTAATCTTTCACCCTATCTCCTCTGAAAAGATGCAATATCCAAATTGGAATGTTCTATGAACAATCTGAAATCTAGGAATACATGGAAAAGGATACCTTCACTGTATGAGGGCTATATACAAGGCCAAATAAAATTATTACCTATTGGGTAAAAACTACTCAGCAACCACTACTTCAGAGAACTACTTTTTAGTTGGAGTTACCATGTTTACATTTCATCATTCAATAAAAATTGAAGTGTCTACTACATTGCCTAACTATGAAGTAAACAGATAAAGAAGGTATCAAATGTCCTAAAAACGAGGCAACTAACTGGCCCAAGGTTGTGAATCAAAGTAGCTTGGTCCAAGTTCTTCAAGTATCGATTATTCCAATTATATAGTTTAGGGAGTAACTAAGCTAACTATCTTAAACCTGGGGGAAAGGGGATAAAATGAATGTCACAGTCAGTTACTATCATCCCTGGCTTCTAGTTTGGAGTATCTCAAAAATATTTTTATATTGTCTCCAATTCTTCTCCTTCCTTCTCTCCTGAACCCGGACATCGATCTCACCACTCCACTGAAACAGTTTTTACTTAGGTAGCCAATGACCTCCATGTCGTTAAATTCAACAGCCAATTCTCAGAACTCATCTTCTTTGAATTATTTTCAGCATTTTCCCCAGCTGATCACTTTCTCCTCTTTAAAATATTTCTTCATTTGACTTGAAAGAGACCATCTTTGCTTGGTTTGCCTCCTACTACATCGGCTGTTCCTTTTCCATCTCCTTTGCTGGTTCCTCTTCATCTCCCTGACTATACAAGTTTGGAATCTCCAAGGCTTAGTTAACTCCCAGACCTCTCTTTTCTCTTTTTATATTCACTCTCCTGGTGAATTTATCCAGTTTTGTGGCTTCAAATTCCCTTCTAAGTGCCAGGAACTCCAAATTTATATCTACAGCCCAAACCTTTCTCTTTGTAACTGCAGACTTTTAAATAACCACCCAAATGTTGAATAGCCACCTCAAATTTAGCATGACCCCAAACCAAATTCCTGATTTACCCCCAGCCAAACCTAGGCTTTTACATCTTAGTAAGTGGCAACCGCAATTACACAAATATCTATTCAATTACTGATGCCAAAAGCTTTAGAATTATCCTCAACTCTTTTTCTTCTCACATCCCACATTCAAATGATCAGTAAAATCCTGCCACCTGTATTTTCCAATCCGATTCAGAATCTGACTACTTTACACCACCCAGGTACAATCTACATTCTACACCATAATTATCCCTCTAAGTAACTAATGACGTACATACAGACAATCCTCAACACAATTGTTATTTTGAAATTTAAGTCAAACTATGTACCTCTTCTGTTCAATGCCCCCCCCCATGAGATCCTCAACTTACTTATAATTAATAGTCAAAGTCCTTATCAAGTCTTACAAGGCCCTACAAGATCTTCCCCTAACCCCATGACTCTGATCTCATCTCCTATTACTGTCCTCCTCCTTCACCCTGCTCCAGACTGATCAGCCTTGCTATTCCTGAGACTCTACCCAAGTTCTTCCCTGTGCACTTACTTAACTGTCAGCCTTCCTTGAATGCTCTTCCCCCACTTACCCACAGGGCTCACTCACTTACTTCCTTCACAGGCCTTCTCTGACCATCTGACATTTACATTTACTTGCTTCGTTGTTTACTATTTGTTTCCCCCTACTAAATTGTGAGTTTTATGAGGCTACAGGCTTTATTTTATATACCAGCCAACTCCCAGTGCTTAAAATTTAGTAGGCATCAAATAAATCTGTTGAATGAACAACAAAACTGATGAGTGTATAGAGCCAGGTCACCACTCTGAGTAATGCTTTGTCCTGGTTCCTCGAATCTGGCTAGTCACCAAAAGATTGGTTGGCTCTGGCCTGAAAATTACACATTAAGGACTTAAGGTAGGCTGCATGTGTCTCTACCAAATTCTGGTCCTTTGAAAGTCTTCCAAGAAAGTTAAGATTCAGTGTAATGTAAAGAACTAGTTCCAATCAGTGTCTCTGTTTAGGTAGAAAAGAATTTCTTCTGACATGGCTGGGTAGAGAAACACAAATTAAAACATTTTTCTGGATCCTTTTCAAATTCTACCTTGACATAGAATCTTCTCGATTATCTATGCTTCTTTATTTCTCATCTTTGCCCTTATATTTAAGTGCTCTGGTTTTTCACATTGCCTAATTAACTCTGCAAATTAAACTGCATGAAATTATAAACAAAAATTCTATGACAGTTCACATGCAAGCTAAATGACACAATCTAAATTTTAAACTACTGCTACAAAATTTCATGTATTCTCTTAAAGGGGCTTAATTTTCCATGAATAACTGGAAAGCATCTTCAAGATCTTTGGATAGGTTATGGATAAGACTCTCTCTAGCTACAGAATGTAATCAATCATGATAAATTCTAACAAATATTATCAATATTAAAGGCATTCTTAAAGCCTTTAGAGTTATTTTCACTAATGACTTTTACACATGTTGCATCACCATTTACTTTGTAATGAGCTATATTTGTCTATGAGCAGGAAGATAATGAATACAGTCTTTTACCTCATATATCATCTTCTCCTTGGCAGTACGATTCAGATAGAGACTAGCTACCTCCCCTCACTGACCACTCACAGGTAGAAAGAAGTACAGATCAACAAACGGACTCTACAGGTTCAAGTCCCAAGCTAAAAAAGGAAACGAACGAAACGAAAAAGACAACGATCCTGCACTACTGGTTGGGAATCTCTTTCTGTAGCAGCTCAAGTGATCTGCTGCCCAGAAAACTTAATGGTTCCTGTCTGCGTTCCAGGACCGACATGGTAGAGGCTTCAAGTTCCTCCAGATTTCTACACTGTGATACCAACCCCTATCCAACAGGCTAAACAGATTCCAAAGTACAGTGCAAGAAAAACTTCAACACAGACGCAGCCCAAAACGCATCCCTACATTCCCAGGAAGGCAGAGGAAAGGAGGCAGCTAATACAAGCATAAGGATAAGTGTGACTGGGAAGGTGAAATTTTACAGTGAGACATGACTACTCTTTCCTTCTTCCTCCAGTACAGCTGGGTGGAAGGATCTCCCCCAGATGGCAGAGGAAAGGGAGGGTATCACCACCCCAGCCTGGTGGCACCGTCCAGCCTTAAACGGAGACCGCAACTTGAGAAGGGGAGCAGGGCGAGCAATTCCTTCCGGGCCTGGGGTAACCAGGAGACCCCGGTGGACCGGGCCGAGGAGGGCAGCCAGAGCCCGGGATGGCCACGTCTCGGTCGCAGGGCCGGCTCCCACGGAGGAAACCGGGTCAAGGTCCGCCCCACCCCCTCCTTGCCGCCCCGACCCGCACGTTTTTCTGCCGCGGAGCCGACGGGCGGGCGGGCGCCCCGCTTACCTGCTGCACCCCGAGGAACTGGTAGAAGTTGAGCTGCACCTCCTCCACCAAGTCAAACAACTCCAGGTCCCCGCTCTCCCAGCCGCGCGCCGGCCCTGCGGCCACCAGAAGCAGCAGCAGCAGCAGCGGCGGCGGCGGGATCCGCACGAGCCGCAGCTCACGGTGCCGAGGCCGCCGGGCCAGCGCGGAACAGGGAGCCGTCATCGCTCTGGGCTCGGAAAGGTCACCTGGCACGCTGTGCCGTCGGCCGAGACCCAGGAGGTGGCCGGCAGCGCGGGCTGTGGGGACAGTGGCCGCCAGGCAGGAGCACGGCAGCCGTGCCGGAGCCGCCCGCCCGTGCCCGCCCCAGCAGCCGCGCAGGGCGGCGGGAGCCCGCGGACGCAGCGGCAGGTGGGCGGACGGGGTCGCAGCGGGCTCTCCGGGCGCGGGCCCTCACCCACAGGCCTACGACAGCTGGAGAGCCAGCACCAGGCGCTAAGGTTGCTGAGGGGGAGAGGCTTCCCCCGGCCTTAGCCTATTCCAGGCCTCGCTTCCTGTGACATCACGTCTCCTAGCAACCACCGGAGAGGGGCGGGGCCGGAAGTAGGGAAGCCAGGCGCCCCAGAGCTAGGCCTCCGAAAAAAGCCCCTGGGTCGCTGTCGCTGAGCAAGGAGCTGACTTGTGTTTTCACAGACGAAGAGGGACATCGCGCATGTACCTGGAACATCCAAAGTATAAATCTCTCCTGAAACAGTTACCTTTTTACCCTTCCCCAGCTTGAAAACTAAAAGCATATATGAAAACTGATTTATTGAGTATGGCCTCTGTTCCATACATTTCATTATTCCATCAGCAAAGCTATGGGAGAAATTGAACCTGTGGTCTTAAAGGGAAAAATCTGGGAAGTGGTCTGAAGTATCCTTTATGAGAGGGTGAAATAGAAATGGAATTTGGACCAAAAAAAGTATACTTCTAATTATGCATTAAGATTTATAGGTATAATACCACAAAATAGTCAGCCTGGCAGAATTAATGGTGACTCATCATAGTGTTAGGGGAAGTGTGGTTTATCCACCTTAGCCCAGTTCCTTTCTCTATTGAGGTCTGTTTTTAAAGAAATGGAGACTACCTCCTAATTTTACATAGCGTTTGTTCATTCTCTTTTTAAATTTTTTTCCTTCACCACTGTTGCTTCTCTTGGGTGAACCTTATTTTCTTCTTAGCCTTCTCACATTTTCTCCTCCCTGACTCCCTACTCTTGTTGAGAAAGTAGGAAGGAACAAAATGTGCTGGTATAACTCATAGTACTTTCCCAGTTGTGAAAATATGACATTATGTTTTTCTTATTTGGATCTGGCCAGTTACATTTAACTCAGTAGGGGAATAATGGAGCTACTTTTGCTCTCATAGTAAGAAAATACTATGTTGCCCTGGCCAGCATGGCTCAGTGGTTAGAGCATCCGCTGCACACCAAAGGATCTTGGGTTTGATTCTTGGTCAAGGGCACATACCTGGACTGCAGGTTTGATTCCAGGTGCCAGTTAGGGTGTGTGTGGGAGGCAACCAATCGATGTGTCTTTCTCACATCGATGTTTCTTTCTGTCTCTCCCTCCCTCCCTCCCTTCCACTTTAGCTAAAAAAATCAATGGAAAAAATGTCCTTCCTTGGGTGAGGATTAACCCTCAAAACAAGGATCTATTATGTTTGATAAAAGTTAGCAAAACAGTATCTAGGAAGTAGTCATAAATGAATGCAAGTATATTTTGCTTAAAAATACATATCTTCTTGCACGGCAGGTGTGGCTCAGTGGTTGAGTATAGACCCATGCACCAAGAGGTCGCCAGTTCGATTTCCGGTCAGGGCACATGCCCAGGTTGTGGGTCCAATCCTCAGTGGGGGGCATGCAGGAGGCAGCCAACCATGTTCTTGCTCATCGATGTTTCTCTCTCTTCCTCTCCCTTCCTCTCTCTCTAAAATCAATAAAGAAAAATATATATATATATATTTTTTTATCCTCACCTGAGGACATTTTTCCATTTTTTTGTTCAGATAAAGTGGGAGGGAGAGAGAGGAAGAGAGAGAGAGAGAGAAACATCAACGTGAAAGGTACACATCAAGTGGCTGCCTCCCCCACGACCCAACCAGGGCCAGGTACAAATTGCAACTGAGATACGTGCCCTTAGCGGGAACCAAACCCAGGTCTCTTTGGACCATAGGCTGACGCTCTAACCACTGAGCCAAACTGGCCAGGGCTATATAAATATTCTTAATCACATTTTAAGTTTATCATGAGGCTTACCTTTCAAAGATACAAGACCAGGGTGTCCTAGTCTGCTAGGGTTGTTAAACAAAAGACTGTTATATGCATATCTACATAACCAGTGGACACAGACAATAGTGTGGGAAAGGCAGGAGGGGGGTGGGAGCAGGGAGGAGGAGTCAGTGGGGAAAACAAGGGCGGGGGGACATTTGTAGTATTTTCAAAAATAAAGATTAAAAAATAAATAAGTTAAATGAAAACAAACAAACATTTATTTCTCATAGTTCTAGAGTTCGGGAAGTATGCAATCAGGGTACCAGCATGGTCAAGCTCTGGTGAGAGTCGTATTCCAGGTTGCAGATGGCCTTCTTGCTGTACCCTCACATGGTAGGAGTGTGGATGAGGGGGAGAGAGATCTTATGTTTTCTCTTATAAGGATAAAATCCCATAGTGGAGGCTCCACTGGCATGACCTCATCTAAACCTAATTATCTTTCAAAGGCCCATTTCCAAATACTATTACATTGGGGATTAGGGCTTCAACATATGAATTTGAGGGGAGAGATGCAAACATTCAGTCTAGAGCAAGGGGTTATCACCTTTGCTGTGCATCCTCAGTGCTAAGTACAATGCTTAGCACACGTTAGCTTTCAATTAGTTGAATGTGACTACCTCCCACTCCAATATTTTAACTTGCTTTGTCATATATCAGTTGTCTTAAGGTGAAAGGCATCTTTATATCAAGACTCTAAATTACTCTTTATGCTTAAAACATCAAAGTAAGATGAAAGGAATAAGCATTATTTTTACATAATATCCCAACATTCATCTTTTCTCCTAATACGATAATTGGATTAAATGTAATATTAATATAGCATTTGAAACTGGTGTCATATTGCCACAAATCTGGGATTCTTGCCTGATCTTTTATTTTTTATTTTATTTTATTTTTTATTAATTTATTTTTGTTACAAATGTTTCTCCTTTTCCCCCCATTGACCCCCTCCTCCCCATCCCGCCCCCGCACCCATCCCCAGCATTGTTGTCTATGTCCATGGTTATGCATACATGCATATACGCTCTGTGGTTTCTCTCTTCCCTTCCCTCCCCCCCCGACCCCCCTTCTGAGGTTTGTCAGTCTGTACCCTACTACTATGTCTCTGAGTCTGTTTTGTTCATCAGTTTGTTTTGTTCATTATACTCCACAAATAAGTGAGATTATGTGATATTTATCTTTCTCTGATTGGCTTGTTTTGCTTAGGATAATACTCTCCAGGTCCTCCATGTTGTCTCAAAGGGTAAGAGATCTTTCTTTCTTACAGCTGCACAGTATTCCATTGTGTATATGTGCCACAGCTTTTTTACCCACTCATCTATGGATGGACACTTGGGCTGTTTTCAGATCTTAGCGATTGTAAATAGTGCTGCTATGAACATAGGGGTACATATATTCTTTCTGATTGGTGTTTCAGGCTTCTTAGGGTATATTCCTAGAAGTGGGATCACTGGGTCAAATGGCAGTTCAATTTTTAACTTTTTAAGGTAACACCATGTTGTCTTTCATAGTGGCTGCACCAGTCTGCATTCTTGCCTGATCTTTTAGCAGACAGTCTATTATTTCCCTCTTGAGCTCTACGCTTATGTTGTCCAAGAACCCTAGGCACTTACTCCATCAAGTCAATCAGTGCTCTTTTCTTTTTTTTTACAAAAAAATTTTTTACAAAAAAAATTTTTTTTTCTTTATTGATTTGAGAGAGAGAGGAAGGGAGAGGGAGAGAGAGATAGAAATATCGATGAGAGAAAACATCGATTGGCTGCCTTCTGCATGTCCCTCACCGGGGATTTGGCCCACAACCTGGGCATGTGTCCTGACCGGGAATCGAACTGGCGACCTCCTGGGGCATGGATTGATGCTCAACTGTTGAGCCACACCAGCCGGACAATCAGTTCTCTTTTCAAGGCCAAGCTGAAACAGAACTGGATTCTATTCAGTATAATACTGCTATTGCTTTTTACTGCCATACGGTATTGCTCGTGAAGCTTCATCTTATTCCACTCCAATGACACTTGTCTACTCTGAAATGATGTTCTTGCTTGTTCTGGGCCACACCTCTGCAAAAACCACAGGGATATTTGCATGTAGACTTTTAGTTCGACATCTTCACATGTTCAGTCATTGTCCCCTAAAGGATAATGCAATTGAATAAATCTTCTTTTGCCGAGGCCCGGACTAAATAAGTTGATATTCGCCAGCTGTTTTCTTCGCTGGTGACATTTACTGATTCTGGCATTGACTGTTCAAGCTTGGTCTGGGCAGAGAGACTTTACACAGGAAAAGAAAAACCACTGAAATGTTTAACAGTCATGTGAGTTGTGTAATGGATTGGAAATGTAGAGGAGCCCAAACATACAGCCAGCTTTCCCACCAAACATTTGCTGAATTCTGGAGTGGTAGAGGAGGCTGAAGGACTGGAATTGGTAGGGAGAGTAAAATCTCCCCACATTCTACCAGTGCATACAAAACAAACTCTACCTAGAAGGAGTCAACCCCCTCAAGACATGTGCATTATTTTTTAAATTGTGTGATTAAGAGGCTAAAGATCTGAGTTTAAAACCTCTCAGTGGCAAAACTGAATCTCCAGGGCTGAGGAGATAGAAACCATCCTGGCTCTCTATCAAAAGCCCAGAGGAATCACAACCAAGGATCAAAGAGAAGTGAGAAATGAACTGAAACTGCAACCCAATCCCAACCCAGGTCAGTCTCTGACCCTCATCCTACTTTCTATTTTTATTCTCTAGAGGAAAATAACGGCAGCTGTAGTCTCTCTAAGCTTTTAATATAAAAGTTGGGAATATGATTTAAAAAATTATGAGGTGGAAAAACAGGAAAAATTGATTAATAATCAAGAAAAACCACAGATATTGAAGAACCACAGATAAGCCAGATATTGGAGTCCAGATAAAAACTCTAAGATAACTATTATACAACAGTGATGCATAACTAAATAGAAGAAAAAGTGGACAAATTGATTAAAAGATGCAGAATTTTTACAGAGAATTGAATCCATAAGAAAGAATCAATGAAAAAATTTTAAACTAAAAAAATATATCTGAAATCAAGAATTAATGGTTTAATAGCAGATTGGACACAGCAGAACAGAGGATTAGTGAATTTGAGGATAGGGAAAGAAAAATACACAAACGGAAGCACAGAGAACAAAAAAAAAATGGAGAACTAGAACAAAGCCTAAAAGGCATGTGGGACACAGTGAGTAAATCTAGCATACTTGTAACTAGAGTCCTAGAAAGAGAAAGAGAGAATGAGGTAGAAACAATATTTAAAGATATAATGGCCAATAATTTTACAAAACTAATGAAAGACAAAACCACAGCTGAAAAAAATTAATTCAAAGTAGATCATAGACTTAAATGTAAGCATTAAAACTATAAAACTCTTATAAGAAAAATAGCAGTAAATCTTAGTGACCTGGGATTACCCAGTGGTTCCTTAGATACGATACCATATGCACAAGGCAAAGAGAAAAAAACAGATAAACTGTACTATGTAGAGATTTGAAATTTTTGTGTCACAAGTAGTACTATGGGTCTTTCAGTCACATATTATTATTTCGGCTGTGATAGCCCATTTCATCAGAAATATATCCAATCACTTGCTTATTTAAGATGGTGGGAGATAAGGTTGTCTTCATAGAATAGCCCCGGCTGGTTTGGCTCAGCAGTTAGAGTGTCGGCCCTCGGGTTTGATTCCTGGTCAAGGGCACATACCTTGGTTGTGGGTTTGATCTCCAGTCCGTACGGGAGGCAACCAATCAATGTGTCTCTCTCACATAGATGTTTCTCTCTCTTTATCTCCCCCTCCTTCCCTTCCACTCTATCTAAAAATCAATTAAAAGATATCCTCGGGTAAGGATTAACAACAACAACAAATAAAATAATGATTCGTTCTAAAAGCCAGTTTAATTTTTTTGTTCCAACTCCATAAAACATATTATTCACAATTTTCCTGTTAAATTTGGCATAAAGTTATATAATACATACCTAATTAAAAGTGACTCAATTCGCCCTGGCCAGTTTGGCTCAGCAGTTAGAGCGTAAGCCCACAGACCAAAGAGCCTCGGGTTTGATTCCAGTCAAGGGCAGGTACCTTGGTTGTGGTTTGTTTCTGGCCCTGGTTGGGGTCGTTGTTTGGGAGGCAACCAATTGATGTTTCTCTTTCTCTCTCTCTCCCGCTGAAGATAAATGGAAAAATATCCTTGGGTGAGGATTAAAAAAAAAAAGTGACCTAGTTGAACAAAAGGAAGAGAAAATATTCACATTCAATGGCTTAGTTATTAAAGACTCATTGGTGGAAAATGGCAGCGGAGTGAATGGAAGCTACACAGACGATCTCCCAGGACCAAACGGGAAGTACAACTAAAATAAAGACAAATCGTCGGAAAAAAGCAACAGAAAAGCAGCGGGAGAGGACCATACAACCAGGGACACTGAATGAGCCTGGTAGGATCTGCGGAGGTGCGAGAGGGTGGCGGGCTGGGAGCCCACGGACAGCAGCGGCCTTAGCTGTGAGCAGCGTGCCCGCCCTTGAGGTTAAGATCCCAAGCTGCTCAACAGCACAGAGGGCTGGGACAGAGCGCTAAATAGCTACAGCCACTCACCTGGGGCTCCAGCAGAGGAAGGGCAGACTGGACTGGAACTCTGTGGGGACACCTGGGATTTGGAAGACGCTCAGAGTTTGTGCTGAGACTCGGCCACAAAGGACAGTGGCCAGATTGCTTCTTCCGGTCACACAGAATGGAGGCCAGCTTGCTCCTTCCCGGAGCTGTGGCAGCCCCTCCCTCATAGATTTGACCCAAACCAGGCGAGCAAAGAAATGCAAATTGAGGCTCATTAACTACCAGCATCGGCCCCACCCTCGGGAAATCCTCTTACACTATAAACACCTGAGGGAGTTTCTCATTCAGCTGAGAACCTAAGCCTTTTCAAGTAACAGAGGCTAACAGCCTCCAGGAAAAAAGCTAGAGCATAACTGAATCTTTCCTGAGCTTGCAAATCTACCCAGGAAAGTGAGACTTGACAATGGTGTTTAAGGAGGGCCCTCCTCGCTCATCCAAACCCAGTAGAGGGAGCCACAAATAGCAGAACACCAACACCCACAGGGAAAATTTGGCAGGCTCCAAAAACCACTGAGATAGCCAAAATGGTGAAACAAAGAAACAGATCCCAAATGAAAGAACAAGAGAACGCTACCTAAGATGAGATAAATGAAATGCAGTTAAGCAAATTATCAGAGGTAGAGTTCAGAGCCATGATCTTGAGGAAACTAAACAGCATGAGTAAGGACATCAACACCATGAGTAAAGATATAGAAACACTGAAAACCAACCAAGTGGGAATGAAGAATGACAGCAGAAATAAAGAACACATTGGAAGGACTGACCAGCAGAGCAGAGGAAGCAGAAGACTGGATCAGTGAACTAGAAGACAGAGTAGAAAAAAATCAATCAATCAGAAAACCAAAAGGAAAAAACAATTAAAAAAACAGGAAGATAGCTTAAGAGAACTGTGGGACAACTGGAAACATAATAACATTTGCATCATAGGAGTCCCTGAAGAAGAAGAAAATGAGCAAGGGTTATAAAATATATTTGAAGAAATAGTGACAGAAAACTTTCCTAACCTCGTGAAGGAAGAAGGCATTCAAGTTCAAGAAGCACAGAGAGCCCCAAGTAAGAAGAACCCAAACAGGCCCACACCAAGACACATAATAATTAAAATGCCAAAAATTAAAGACAAAGAGAGAACCTTAAAGGCAGCAAGAGATAAGCAACAGGTTACCTACAAAGGAACCCCCATAAGGCTACCAGCTGACTTCTCCACAGAAACATTACAGGCCAGAAGGGAATGGCATGAAGTAATCAAGGTCATGAAAAACAAGGATCTGAATACAAGACTACTCTATCCAGCAAGGCTATCATTCAAAATAGAAGGTCAAATAAATAGCTTCCCAGACAAAAAAAGGCTAAGGGAATATATTAGCACCAAACCAGCACTACAAGAAATGTTAAAAGGACTGCTGTAATTAGTAGAAGAAATAGGAAGAAAAATATAACCACACTGAACAAAAATGGCAATAAATAAGTACATATCAATAATCACCTTAAATGTAAATGGATTGAATGCTCTGATAAAAAGACACAGAGTAGCTGACTGGATAAGAAAGCATGATTCACATATATGTTGTTTACAAGAGACCCACCTGACAACAAAAGACTCTCATAGATTGAAAGTAAAGGGATGGAAAAAAAATCTTCCAAGCAATTGGAAAGGAAAAAAAAGTTGGGGTAGCAATACTCATATCTGATAAAATAGATTTCAAAATGAAAGCCATAACTAGAGACAAAGAAGGCCACTACATAATATTGAAAGGGTCTATCCAACAGGAAGATATAACCTTGGTAAACATATATGCACCCAATATAGGAGCACCAAAATATATTAAAAATCTTCTGGAGGACTTCAAAGGAGAAATCGACAGCAATACAATCATAGCAGGAGACTTCATCACCCCACTGACATCACTGGATAGATCATCTAGACAAAAAATTAACAAGGAAACAGAAATTCTAAATGAAGCACTAGATCAAATGGATTTAATAGATATACACAGAGAATTACACCCCAAAACTGCAGAATTCACATTCTTCTCAAGTGCACATGGAACATTCTCAAAGATAGACCACATGTTAGGGCACAAACTAAGTCTCTACAAGTTCAAGAAGATTGAAATCATATCAAGCATCTTCTCAGATCACAATGGCATGAAACTAGAAATCAATTGCAATAAGAACATGCAAAGACATTTGAACACATGGAGGCTAAATAGCATGTTATTGAACAATGAGTGGGTTACCACGGAGATCAAGGAAGAAATTAAAAACTTCCTAGAAACCAATGAAAATGAACACACAACACAAAATCTATGGGATGCAGTAAAAGCAGTTCTGAGAGGGAAGTTCATAGCACTACAGGCCAACCTCAAGAAGCAAGAAAAATTTCTAATAGACTACCGAACCTCACAACTTAAAGAACTAGAAAGCAAACAAAAAGAAAAGCCCAGAGCAAGTAGAAAAAAGGAAATAGTAAAGATCAGAGCAGAAATAAATGACATAGAGACCAAAAAAACAATTCAAAGGATCAATGAAACAAAGAGCTGGTTTTTTGAAAAGATAAACAAGATTGATGGACTCTTAGCTAGACTCACCAAGAAACTAAGAGAGAGAACCCAAATACACAAAATCAGAAACAAAATAGGAGAAGTAACAACTGACACCACAGAAATATAAAGGATCGTTAACAAATACTATGAACATTTATATGGCAACAAATTCGACAATCTAAGCAAAATGGATAAATTTCTAGAAACACATAGTCTCCCAAAACTGAACCGGGAAGAGATAGAAACTTGAACAGACCAATAACAACGAAGGAAATTGAAGATGTAATCAAGACCCTCCCAGCAAACAAAAGCCCAGGCCCTGACGGCTTCACGGGGGAGTTTTACCGAACATTCAAAGAACTAACACCCATTCTCCTTAAACTATTCCAAAAAAATCAAGAAGAAGGAAGACTTCCAAATTCCTTTTATGAAGCCAGCATAATTCTAATTCCAAAACCAGAAAAAGACACTACAAAGAAAGAAAACTACAGGCCAATATCCCTGATGAACATAGATGCCAAAATCCTAAACAAAATACTAGCAAATCGGATCCAGCAATACATCAAAAAAATTATTCACCATGACCAAGTGGGATTCATCCCAGAGATGCAAGGCTGGTTCAATATTCGCAAATCAATAAATGTGATACATCACATAAACATAATGAAATATAAAAATCATATGATCATATCAATAGACGCTGAAAAAGCATTTGACAAAATCCAGCACTCATTTCTGATAAAAACGCTCAGCAATTTGGGAATAGAGGGATCATATCTCAACATAATAAAGGCCATATATGAAAGACCTACAGCCAACATCATACTCAATGGACAAAAACTAAAAGCATTTCTCTTAAGAACAGGAACAAGACAAGGATGCCCACTTTCACCACTCTTATTTAACATAGTACTGGAAGTCTTAGCCATAGCAATCAGACATGAAGAAAAAATAAAAGGGATCCAAATTGGAAAGGAGGAAGTGAAACTGTCATTATTTGCAGATGACATGATATTATACATAGAAAAGACTCCATCAAAAATCTACTAGACTTAATAAATGAATTTGGCAAAGTAGCAGTATACAAAATTAACGTCAAGAAATCGACGGCATTCTTATACACCAATGATGAACTCACAGAAAGAGAAACTGAAAAAACAATCCTATTTACCATCGCAGCAAAAAAAATTAAGATACCTAGGAATAAACTTAACTAAAGAAGTAAACCTATTTGCAGAAAACTACAGGACATTGAAAAGAGAAATAGAAGAAGATATAAAAAAGTGGAAGCACATACCTTGTTCATGGATTGGAAGAATTAACATCATTAAAATGTCCATACTACCCAAAGCAATCTATAGATTCAATGCAATCCCCATCAAAATACCAACGACATATCTCACAGAACTAGAACAAATGCTTCAGAAGTTCATATGGAACCAAAAAAGACCCCGAATAGCTACAGCAATCTTGAACAAGAAGGACAAAGTAGGCAGGATCACAATACCGGACATCAGGTTATACTATAAAGCTACTGTAATCAAAACAGCCTGGTACTGGCAAAAGAACAGTCACATAGATCAATGGAATAGAACAGAGAACCCAGAAATTGACCCAAAACATTAAGCTCAATTAATATTCGACTAAGGTGGCAAGAGCATACAATGGAGTAAAGACAGCCTCTTTAATAAATGGTGTTGGGAAAATTGGACAGCTACATGCAAAAAAATGAAACTAGACCATCAACTTACACCATACACAAGAATAAACTCAAAATAGATAAAAGACTTAAATGTGACTTATGAATCCATAAAAATCCTAGAAGAAAATGTAGGCAACAAAATTTCAGACATCATACGCAGCAGAATTTTCACTGATACAACACCTAAGGCAACAGAAACAAAGGAAAAAATGAACACATGGGACTACATCAAACTCAAAAGCTTCTGCACAGCAAAAGAAACAACCATTAAAGCGGAAAGGCAGCCCACTGTATGGGAGAGCATAATTGCCAATGATACATCAATCAAGGGATTAATTTCCAAAATATATAGAGTGCTCATACAACTCAACAAAAGGAAGACAAAGAACCCAATTAAATAATGGGCAGAGGAACTAAATGGACACCTCTCCAAACAGGACATACAAATGGCCAAGAGACATATGAAGAAATGCTCAACATCACTAATCATCAGAGAGATGCAAATTAAAACAACAATGAGGTATCATCTCACACCAGTCAGTATGGCCGCCATCAACAAATCATCAAACAAGTGTTGGCGAGGGTGTGGAGAAAAGGGGACTCTAGTACACTGCTGATGGGAATGCAGACTGGTGCAGCCACTATGGAAAACACTGTGGTGTCACCTCAAAAAATTAAAAATTGAATTACCATTTGACCCAGTGATCCCACTCCTAGGAATATACCCTAAGAAGCCTGAATCACCAATCAGAAAGAATATATGTACCCCTATGTTCATAGCAGCGCTGTTTATAATAGCTAAGATCTAGAAACAGCCCAAGCGTCCATCAGTAGACGAATGGATAAAAAAGCAGTGGTACATATACACAATGGAGTACTATGCAGCTGTAAGAAAGAAAGATCTCTCATCCTTTGAGACAACATGGGAGGACCTGGAAACTATTATCCTAAGCAAAACAAGCCAAGCAGAGAAAGAGAAATATCATATGATCTCACTTATTTCTGGAATATAATGAACATAACAGTCTGAGGAACAGTGTAGTCCCAGAGACATGGAGGTAGGGTACAGACTGACAATTGCCAGAAGAGGGGGTGGGGGAGGGGATCGATGAACCATAGAACTTGTACGCATGTACTCATAACCAATGAACATGGACAGGAAAACTGGGGACAGGGCAGGGAGGGAGGGGGAGGAGGGAGTCAATGGGGGAAAAAGGAGAAACATCTGTAACAAAAAAAAATTAATAAAAAAAATAAATCTTAAAAATAAATAAATAAATAAAGTCTCATTGGTTGTTGTCTTACCCTGAGGTAACTCTGTATTTTTAGAGAATGATGTTTTCTGCTCTACATAGACTTTAATTTGTCAAATAGAATCCATGTGAAAATATTTTTCTTCTAACAGCTGTCACAATTCCAAGATTATCATTAATATTTCAACAGTTTCTAGTAACTTACTTGAATCACTTTTTAAAATTTGAAAATTATTGTTTCTCCTTGAACCAACCAAGGAAGACATTATCTTGTACTGACTCCTCAATTCAGCTGGAGCACAGCGATTTCCCTCATATACAAAGGCTCCAATTAGTCTGCAAAAGAAAATTTTAGCAGACCTCTACATCATCTATTCTTTTAGTCTGAACAGGCTGGTTTTGGCATTCTGCCATTGACCCCTAATACGGTTTGTGATGCCAAATTGGAACACAAAGGAAAACAGCACAAAGTTGCTATTTGCCTTGGTCAACAGGCCATAGCTGAGGCATTAATTTATGCATAGAAATTCCATGCTTCATAAATGCCTGCTATTAAATTTCTTAAAAAGAGGCAGCATTTTAAAGTAATAATGAATTAGCAGTACGACCAACATGGAAACAAATAGAGATAGATCAAGGAAAACTGAGTTTCAAATAGTAAGATACAGGAAATTGAAATTCTTTACAGCACGTATGGGATAGTTTCATCTCTCTTCAATTCTAATATATAATTCTCTATTACTTTTGCTCAACACAGAAAGATATTTAGTGCCAAGATTCCATAATTAAAGTCTTTTAACTTTTTAAAAATTAAATAATAATTTTACCACCAGGGATAGAGAACATTTTTATAAGCAAAGGTTACTTTTAGCATTCTAAAGGAGTTCCCTTGTGTGAACATAATTTTTGTTATTGTTAAAATTTCAGTACCTTCAAATTAAGAGATACAGATTCTAACCTAAACCTTTAAATTAAAGGAAGAATTGTGTTTATAAAAGAGAAAATTGTATGTTACATTTAACCAGGTGCTCTTTCATTTTACTACCACTTGTAGATGCTTAAAAATAAATCTTTCTGCCTCCCTTTCCCTCGCCTTTCATACTTTTGCTCATGAGGAAGAAAAATAGAATTTGAACTTTTGAAATAATAATCTAGCCTTTGTGTATACTGGCCTTTAAATGACTTAGCAATGCTGTCTTTAAATTTTTTTAAATTTTCTATTACAGTTTATATTAAATATTATTTTGTATTTATTTCAGATGTATAGTATAGTGGTTGACAATCATATACTTTACAAAGTTTTTCCCCTGATATTTCCAGTACCCACCAGGCACCATACATAGTTATTACAATATTAGTGACCATATTCCCTATGCTGAACTTTATATCCCCATGACTATTATGTAACTATCAATTTGTACTTCTTAATTCCTTCACCTTTTCCACCTGGTCCCGCAACCCTCCTCTCCTCTGTCAACCAACCATCAGTCTGGTCTTTGTATCTGTGAGTTTGTTTCCATTTCATTTGTTCGTTTCTTTTGTTCTTTAGATTCCACATATAAGTGAAATCATATGGTATTTGTCTTTCTCTGACTGACTTAACTCACTCAGCCTAATACACTCTACGTTCATCCATACGTTTGCAAATGGTAAATTTCAGTCTTTTTTATGAGTGAGTAATATTCCATTGTATATAAGTAGATACCACTTCTTTATCTGCTCATTTATTGATGGGTACTTGGGTTGCTTTCATACCTTGGCTATTATAAATAATGTTGCAATGAACATAGAGGTGCATATATTCTTTCTAATTAGTGTTTGGGTTTCTTCAGATACATACCCAGAGATGAAACTGCTGGGTCATCAGGCAGATCGACTTTTAATTTTTTAAGGAAAATTTTCTCTAGTGACTGCGCCAGTCTGCATTCCCACTAACAGTGCATAAGGGTTCCCTTTTCTCCACATCCTCACCAACACTTGTTGTTTGTTGATTTATTTGGTGATACCTATTCTGATAGCTATTTTGTGTTGTATTACATTGATTGATTTGAATATATTGATCAACCCTGCATCCCAGGAATAAATCCTACTTGATCATGGTGTATGATCTTTTTAATGTATTGCTAAATTCGGTTTGCTAATATTTTGTTGCAGATTTTTGCGTCCATGCTCATCAAGGATATTGGTGTATAACTTTTTTCTTTATAGTGTCTTTATCTGATTTTGGAATTAGGATAATGCTGGCCTCATAAAATGATCTTGGAAGTCTTCCATCCTCTTGAATTTGTTTGGCATAGTTTGAGATGGGTAGGTGTTAGTTCTTCTTTGAGTGTTTGGTAAAATTTACTTGTGAAGCTATCAGGTCCTGGACTTTTGTTTGTTGGGAGCTTTTTTTATTACTGTTTCTATTCGTTAGCTGTAATCAGTCTGTTCAGATATTGTTTCTTCTTGATTCAGTTTTGGAAGACTTTAAAAAAAATCTTTATTGTTGAAAGTATTACAGATATCCCCCCTTATTTCCCCCATTTACCCCTTCCTCCCCACTCCCACCCCTGTCCTGCTTTCCCCAAACTATTGTCTGTGTCCATTGCTTATGCATATATGCATATAAGTTCTTTGGTTTATCTCTTCCCAACCCACGCCCCCACCTCCCTTCCCTCTGAGGTTTGTTTGTCTTTTCTGTACTTCCATGTCTCTGCATCTGTTTTGATCGACAGCTTATTTTGTTCATGATATTCCATAAATAAGTGAGATCATGTGGTACTTGTCTTTCTCTGACAGGCTTATTTTGCTCACCATAATACTCTCCAGGTCCCAAAATGTCATCTCAAAGGGTAAGAGATCTTTCTTACAGCTACATAGTATTCCATTGTGTAACTATAACAGCTTTTTTATCCACTCATCTACTGATGGACACTTGTTTCCAGATTTAGCTGTTGTAAATAGCACTCCTATGAACATAAGGGTGCATATATTCTTTCTGATTGGTGTTTCAGGCTTCTTAGGATATATTCCTAGAAGTGGAATCACTGGGTCAAATGGCAATTCCATTTTTAATTTTTTGAGGAAACACCATAGTGTTTTCCATAGTGACTGCACCAGTCTGCATTCCCACCAGCAGTGTACGAGAGTACCCTTTTCTCCACATCCTTGCCAGCACTTGTTATTTGAAGATTTGTTGATGGCAGCCATTCTGGAAGGTATGAGGTGATATATCATAGTCGTTTTAGTATGTGTTGCTCTGATAATTAGTGACAGTGAGAATTTTTCATATGTGTCTTGGCCATTTGTGTGTCCTGTTTGGACAACTGTCTATTCAGGTCCTCTGGATTCTTTGTCTTCCTTTTGTTGAGTTGCATGAGTACTCTATATATTTTGGATATTAACTTCTTATCTGATGTATCATTGGCAAATATGTTCTCCCAGAGAGCGGGTTCCCTTTTCATTTTGATGCTGGTTTCTTTTGCTGTGAAGCTTTTTAGTTTGATATAGTCCCATTTATTAATTTTTTTCCTTTGTTCTTTAGCCCTAGGTGATGTATCAGTGAAAATTCTGTTAGGTGTGATGTCTGAGATTTTGCTGCCTACATTTTCTCCTAGGATTTCACAAATTACATTTAAGTCTTTTATCCATTTTGAGTTTATTCTTGTGTGTAGTGTAATTTGGTGGTCTAGCTTCATTTTTTTGCATGTAGCTGTCCAGTTTTCCCAACACCATTTATTGAACAGACTGTCTTTACTCCATGGTATGCTCTTGCCTCCTTTGTCGAATATTAATTGTGCATAATGTCTTGGGTTGATTTCTGGGTTCTCTGTTCTGTTCCATTGATCTATATGCCTGTTCTTGTGCCAGTACCAGGCTGTTTTGATTATGATGGCTTTGTAGTGTAACTTGATATCTAGTATTGTGACCCTCCCACTTTGTTCTTCTTTTTCAAGGTTGCTGTGGCTATTCAGGGTCTTTTTTGGTTCCATATAAACTTTTGGAGTATTTGTTCTAGATCTGTGAAATATGCCATTGGTACTTTAATAGGCATTGCATTGAATCTATAGATTGTTTTGGTTAGTATGGACATTTTAATGATGTTAATTCTTCCAATCCATGAACATGGTATATTCTCCTACACTTTTATATCTTCCTCTGTTTCTTTTTTCAATGTCCTGTAGTTTTCTGAGAACAGGTCTTCTACCTCCTTGGTTAAGTTTATTCCTAAGTCTCTTATTTTATTTTTTGTTGCAATGGTAAATGGGATTGTTCTTTTAGCTTCCCTTTCTGAGTGTTCATTATTGGTGTATAAGAATGCCATCAATTTCTGGATGTTAATTTGTATCCTGCTACTTTTCCAAATTCATTTATTAAATCTAGTAGATTTTTTTATGAAGTCTTTAGGGTTTTCTATGTACAATATCATGTCATCTGTGAATAATGGCAATTTTACTTCCTCCTTTCCAATTTGGATGCCTTTTATTTTTTTCTCCTTGTCTAATTGCTGTGACTAAGACTTCCAGTACCATGTTGAATAAGAGTGGCAAAAGTGGGCATCCCTATATTGTACCTGTTTTTAAGGGGAATGCTTTTAGTTTTTGCCCATTGAGTATGATGTTGGATGTAGGTTTTTCATATATGGCCTTTATTGTGTTGAGATATGGTCTCTCTATTCCCACTTTGCTGAGCATTTTTATCAGAAATTCGTGCTGAATTTTTTCAAATGCTTTTTCAGCATCTATTAATATGATCATATGATTTTTATTTTGCATTTTGTTTATGTGATGTATCACATTTATTGATTTGCAAATATTGTACCTGCCTTGCATGCTTGGGATAAATCCCACTTGGTCCTGGTGAATAATCTTTTTAATATATTGCTGAATCTGATTTGTTAATATTTTGTTGAGAATTTTGGCATCTATGTTTATTAGGGATATTGGCCTATAATTTTCTTTCTTTGTAGTGTCTTTATCTGGTTTTGGAATTAGGATAGTGCTGGCCTCATAAAAAGAACTTGGAAGTCTTCCTTTTTCTTGAAATATTTGGAATAGTTTGAGAAGTATACATGTTAATTCTTCTTTGAATGTTTGGTAAAACTCCCCTGTGAAGCCATCTGGTCTAGGATTTTTGTTTGTTGGGAGTTATTTTTGTTACTGCTTTAATTTCCTTAGTTATTAGTCTATTCAGGTTTTCTGATTCTTCCTGGTTCAGTTTTGGAAGATTATATGTTTCTAGGTATTTGTCCCTTTCTACCAGGTTGTCCAATTTGTTGGCATATAGTTGTTTGTAACATTTTCTTGCAATCCTTTGTATTACTGTGTTGTCCATTGTTACTTCTCCTCTTTCGTTTCTGATTTTATTGATTTGGGTCTTCTTTCTTTGTTTTTAGAGGAGTCTGGCTAGAGGTTCATTGACTTTGTTTATCGTTTCAAAGAATCAGCTCTTGGTCTCATTGATCTTTTGTATTGTTTTTTAGTCTCCAAATCATTTATTTCCACTCTGACCTTGATTATTTTCTTCCTTCTACTTACTATGGGCTTTTTTTTTTCTCTATCTAATTATTTTATTTGTAGGGTTATATAATTTATTGGAGATTTTTCTTGTTTCTTGAAGTTGGCCTGCAGTGCTATGAACTTCCCTCTCAGGACTGATTTTCCTGTGTCCCATAGATTTAGGGCTGTTATGTGTTCGTTTTCATTTGTTTCCAGGAAGTTTTTAATTTCTTCGTTGATCTCCTTGGTAACCCATTCATTGTTTAATAACATGCTATTCTTTAACCTCCATGTGTTTGAATGTTTTTGAGTGTTTTTATTGTAACTTATTTCTAGTTTCATGCCGTTGTGTTCTGAGAAGATGCTTAATGTGATTTCAATCTTCTTGAATTTGTAGAGACTTATTTTGTGTCTTAACATGTGGTCTGTCTTTGAGAATGTCCCATGTGCACTTGAGAAGAATGTATATTCTGAAGCTTTGGGGTAAAATGTTTTATAAATTTCAATTAAATCCATCTGATCTAGTGTATTATTTAGGGTCACTGTTTCCTTGTTGCTTTTTTGTGTGTAAAAGATCTATCCAGTGAAGTCAGTGGGGGTGTTAAAGTCCTCAACTATGACTTTATTGCTGTCAATCTCTCCCTTTAAGTCCTCCAAAAGTTTAAAAAATATATATATTTAGGTCCTCTTTTATTGGGTGCATTTATGTTTACTGGGGTTATATTATCTTATTGGATCAATCCTTTTAGTATTATGTATTAACCTTCTTTGTCTCTTTATGGCCTTAGCTTTCAGGTCTATTTTGTCAGATGTAAGTATTGCTGCCCCTGCTTTTTTGTTGTTGTTGTTTCTATTTTCATGGAAAATGTTTTCCCATCTCTTTTCTTTTATGCTGTTGGAGGTTTTTTGTTGTTGTTCCTAGGTGGGTTTCTTGCAGATAGCATATATATATATATAGGTCATGTTTTCTTATCCATTCAGCTACCCTATGTCTTTTGAGTGGAACATTTAATCTATTTACATTTAAGGTTATTATTGATAGGTACTTATTTATTGCTATTTTAATTCTTTATGCCCCCCCCCCTCTCTCTCCTCCTTCTTATATCAGTCCCTTGCAATGTTAGTTTGGTGGTAATAAACTCCTTTAGCCTTCTTTTGCCGGGGAAGCTCATTTCACTTTCTATTTTGAATAATAGCCTTGCTGGATAGAATAGTCTTGGATTCTGATTCTTGTTTTTCATTACCTTAAATCCTTCATGCTATTCCCTTCTGGCCTATAGTGTTTCTGTTGAGAAATCAGCTGACAGCCTTATGGGACCTCCTTTGTAGGTAACAAATTGCTTTTCTCTTGCTGCCTTTAAGATTCTTTGTCTTTACTTTTTGGCATTTTAATTATAATGTGTCTTGTTGTGGGCCTCTTTGGGTTCTTCTTGCTTGGGATTCTCTGTGCTTTATGAACTTGTGTCAGTTTTCCCTTCTTCAGGTTGGGGAACTTTTCTGCCATTATTTCTTCAAACACGTTCTCTTTCCCATGCTCAGTTTCTTCTCCTTCTGGTACTCTAAGATGCCGATGTTGTTATGTTTCATATTGTCCCATAGCTTTCTTATACTGTCCTCTGTTTTTTTGTTTTTGTTTTTTTCTTTTTGGTTCTCTAATTGAGTGATTTTTTTCTACCTTGTCTTCTAATTCACTGATTCAATCCTCAACTTCCTCTAATTTGCTGTTTATTCTTCCAGAGTACTCTTTATTTCAGTTATGTCATTATTACTTTCCAACTGGTTGTAATAGTTTCATGAAAAACATGCTATTGAGCATCCTTATAATCATTACTCGGAACTCTGTATATCACAAATTGCTTATTTCCATTTCATTTAGCTCTTCTTTGGAGAATTCTCTTGTTCTTTTATTTTGGCCTTGTTTCTTTGTCTCCCCATTTTGGCTGCCTGTTTGGATTTGTTTCTATGTATTAGGTAGATCTCCTATGCCTCCCAGTCTTGGTAGAGAGGTCTTGTTAGTAAGTGACTTGTGGGACCCAGTAGCACAGTCTCCCTGATCACAAGACCTAGGTGCTCTAATAATGTCCCTTGTGCACATTGTGTGGGCCCTCCTGTAGTAATTGAGTCTTGATTGCTATTGACCCTTTCATGTGTGAGCTCAACTCTCAGGCTGGCTGACTGTGCAGGTGCACATGCAGGCTGCTATGTAGTTGCTTATTATATGAAGTGGAATTTGCCTTAGCAGGGTTTGGAGGCTGCCAATATCTCCCTGTGGATATACTGCTTGTGAAGCTTATTGGATCCTGCTCTATTGTTGTCTGCAACTGGCCACTGGATTTATTGGTTTTGGGCCTCTTTGGAGGTCTCTGGTGCAGGCAATGTCAGATGCTATTTGTGACTGGCCCTGAATACCCTGTTTGGAACTATCAGCAATCCACAGCTTGTGGTTTCTTCTGTGGGGGCTGCGTGCATGTGGAATGGACCAAGCTGTGCACTAAGTTCTGCTTTTGCTAGCCCTGGGCTCAGGAGCAGTTTAGGCAAAGACTCAAAGCGCCCAGAGATATGCCTCTGCCTATAGGCTGACTGTCTCAGTCACTTACTGAGCCTCAGGCTATAGTCTTCAGCCGGGGGTAAACTCCATAGGGTGGGGTTAGAGGATTTCCAATGAGGGGACTTTTGCTTCCCCCTAGGGTAAAACTGCATTGATGGTAAAACTCTGCCTGAGAAAGTTGGCTTATGCAGCCCAGGGATCCTGGCAGCTGTCCTCTCACCTCTCTCCCCAGAGCCACCAACACCAGACTCTCCTTACGCAGCTCTAGCCCACTCCTCCCTCCCTCTGCCAAAGTCCAAGATGAGTAGCTGCAAATGAAATTTAGTGCATTGGCCCTTTAAGAGGGTGCCTGTGTTTCTAGCCATCTCTCCCTGCCAGACAGAGCCTCCAGTACTTTTCACAGCCAGATGTTATGTGGGCACCTTTCTTGATTTTGTTATTTTGTGCCAGTGAGCCCAGCTTGATTAATACTCCAGACTTCTCAGGGGGAACCCTCCTCAGCTGAGATATCCCTCTATTACTTTAGCTGCTGCCTCTGAGAGAGCAGCGAGCCCTCTCATGCCTCTGTACTTCCTACCAGCCTCGATGTGGGCTTCTCTTTACATCCTTGGTTATAAGGGTTCTTTCCAGCTAGTCTTCAGCTAGTTATTCAGGATGATTTTTCTATATTTTAGTTGTAATTCCAGTTTGGTCCTGGGAGAAGTTCAGTGTAGCTTCCACTTAATCCACCACCATCTTGGAATCCTCAGTTTTGGAAAATTGTATGTTTCTAGGGATTTATCCATTTCTTGCAGATTGTGTAATTTGTTGGCATATAGATGTTTGTAATATTTTATTTTAATTACCTGTATTTCTGTGGTATATTTTATTTCTGATTTTACTGATTTGAGTCCTCTCTCATTATTTCTTAATGAGTCTGGTTAAAGGTTTATCAGTCATGTTTATCTTTTCAAAGAACTGGCTCTTGTGTTCATTGATCTTTTGTATTGTTTTTTAAGACTCTATTTTGTTGATTTCCACTCTGATGTTTATTATTTTCCTCCTTCTCATTTTGGGCTTTGTTTGTTGTTGTTTTTGTTTGTTTAGTTCCTTTAAGAGTAAGGTTAGATGGTTTAACAAATTTTGTTTTTTGATAAATGGTTTCCTAAGCATATATTTCATATATTTGTCAACTCATAATCTCAGGTCTGTACCTCCTTCTAAAATCAGGTTCATTGACTCTTGTTTTGAGTAATGGTTTGCTATTTGTTAATTTTTATAACTGTGATATAGCACATCAATTCACAAATTATCTCTTTGGGACCTTGATATCACTGAACTTACTGGTGAAATACCAGAGTTGTGAATAACTAACAGACAATAGACAAGATTATCAGTATAGTAAATTATTGGTAAGAGGTCAAGAAATTGGTTCAACATGTGTAAGTCTTATATTCTGAAGTTTCAGGGTATTTGATTGTTTCTGACCTGTTAACTTGGTAAAAATTCTTAGCAGAAGCAAAACTGAGAGTTTTTAAATCAAGGTATCTGTGGTTTAGGAAAATAACCACATTTTATTCCTCTTGGCTTATTTTCTTTCCCTCTTCCTGCTCATAAATACCTGCTGAGACCACATTTCCCTGAATCAATTATGATGTCACTATTTCAAATTAGGCCTGGAGTGCAGTGAAGACACCACAGTGGTCTGGCAAATCTTCTACTTGTACTCCTGTCTATGCTCATCCCAAGCCTGCTCATTATCTTCAGTGTCAGTCCCTAGCACCAGAACTGTCATCAAAAGGTGCTGAATTGAAACAGATTCTGCCATGTGTTCACCTAAAGAACATTTTATTATTATTTTTTTGTCCCATTGAAATCATATTGAAATAAATATAGAAAGCAAACTTAAGGAGAAAAAAGAAGTTGCAAAAGGTCATCATCAGAGCTGTATTTAAGTGACATACTAAATAATATTTTATGACCCACCACCCTCTTTTATATTAGTGATAAAGGAAAATTTAGAGATAAAGTGGGTTTTCTTTTGTTGTCCATTTGCTTTTAAAAAAATAATTTGTTGCCCTGGCCAGTTTGGCTCAGCAGTTAGAGCACTGGCCCACAGACCGGAGAGTCCTGGGTTCGGTTCCCATTAAGGCCACATACCTTGGTTGCAGTTTGTCCCCGGCCTTGGTTGGGGTCGTGTGGGTGGCAACCATTTGATGTGTCTCTCTCTCTCTTCCTCCCTCTCTCACTCCTGCTCTGTCTGAAGATAAATGCAAAAATGTCCTCGGGTGAGGATGAAAAAACAAACAAACAAAAATAATTTGTTTTAGTGTGACTTGACAGAATTAGTCCCTTCTTTCTCCTGAATGTGTCCACCAGTTATTGCCCAGCCACTGAGTACTCAAAGGCTAAGCTTTCTCTCTGATACATTATATCCCATTTCAAACATTTGTCTTTTTCTTCAAAACTTCTCCACCTTACTTGTAAACTAACCTCAGCCAAGTGACCAACCCACACTGGCTTCATTCAACCAGACCCCCACAAGTGTGCTCTGATAGCACTTTGCCTTGGGCCAAATTTTCTGATCTCCTTTTGTAATGGTAAATGATTGTCACTGGTATGCTATTTAGAATTTTCTAAAAAATTTTAAAACACATTGGATCTCTTAAAGGTGAAGAGAGTATTTTAACTGACCGAGAAAGAAGTTCATGCTATAGAGAAAGCATGGAAAAGGTGTTTAGAAATATTTCCATCATTATGTTAATATGATTTATTTCTTTTGCCAAAAATTGTATGTGTCACTAATAAAAACTCCCATATCTGGACTCTTAAAAACTTGTTTTACATCTTCCAAATGAAGGTTATCAGGGGATTTTAAATCTATTTGTTAAAAATATAAAATCTTCACTTTTCAGTTCATTGGCAAAAATAATTATTTGACATCAGGGAGGATGAAAAATTACTAAGCTAAATTTTAGCACAAACCTTTGGGCAATTGCTGATTGGGACGGAAAAACAAGTCTATGACATAATTGCAGAGCCAACCATACACTTCTTCCATCGGGATCTATGTCTCTTTGTGAAGAATCTTTCTCTCCTGTGACATTCATTAAAACTAATCTATATAAATTAGAATCAGATCATCACTTTACCACAAATTGTTTGACTAGATTTCTAAATTAACACATCCTTATAACCACATTTCTCTCAATAAAAATAGATAGTGATAATATTCTTCACTTTTATGGAAAATCTTGGTTTAATAAATACTTTGATACAATAATTTGAATGTCAGTTTTAAGGTTAATTTATTAAAATATTTTATCCATTCTTTTATCTTCTTTCAAAATATTTACTTTTTTTCTCTTTGTTAAAACACTAACTTTATGCCCTGGCCGGTGTGTCTCAGTTTGTTGGAGCATTGTTCTGGACACTGAAAGGTCATGGATTTAATTCCAACTGATCAATGTTTCTCTCTCACATTGATGTTTCTCTTTCTCTCTCTCAAATCAATTTTTGAAAAACACACAAAAATCCCCCCACTACCTTTACTTCAAAAAATATATTTAGCATGTTTATTTATTTAATTTTTGATTGAAAAGTCCCATGGCTTCCCATCACACTTAGAATAAATTCCCGTTCTTTAAAGTCCTCCATAATCTGGCCTCTGCTTAATTGCAGTCTCTCCCCATACCATCCTCCCTCTCACCACACTGGTCTTCCTTCAGAGCACACCAAGCTCATCCCATCTTAGCTCCTTCATTCCCTTCGCTCCAGTGGTCTTCTTCCAGATCCTCACATGGCTGCCTTCTTCCCTCCACTGGGCCTGCACTAAAATTATGCCACCTCTGATAGGTTTATGTTAATCTCCTAATCTAAAAGGAAACCCAGTTGCTCTCTTTCACATTACCACCCTATTTAATTCAAATTTACCACTCTCAGTTATTTTCCTTGTTTATTCATTACTTGTTTACTGTGTGACTTTACTCACTAGAATACAAACTCCATGAGAACAGGACTTTGTCTATCTTGTTCATTCCTCTAAATAGTGCCTACCCCATATTAGTGTTTCAATAAATATTTTTGAATTTATGAAGAAAAAAATGTTCCCTCTTTGAAGGTATTAACATACTGTGTTGTGGATCAAATTCCTAAAACAAAACAATTAAGTAAACTGGAGAATTGCTCCAGGTCAAGCCATAGGAGAATATCCAGCTCTCAGGGTAAGCTTCTTCTTACATGACAAGTTCCATGTTTAAAACTGAGTGGTTCACGGTAGAGGACACAATGAATTGACCTACACATTGTATTAATACAAATCACTGGTTGCACTATTTGGCTGTGTAATATGTTTGAATTGATCCCCAGGGACAGCCTGTAGTTACTTTTAATCATTTTGATCTGTATATATTAAACTATTCATGACTTTTAAAAACAAGCCAGTTCGCCCTGGCTGGTTTGGCTCAGTGGTTAGAGCATCGGCCCGTGGTCCAGAGAGAGCCGGGTTCGGTTCCTGCTAAGGGCACGTACCTCAGTTGCAGTTTGTTCCCGGCTCCGGTTGGGGTCATGTGGGTGGCAGCCAGTTGATGTGTCTCTCTCACATAGATGTTTTTCTCTCTCTCTTCCTCCCTATCTCCCTCTATCTGAAGATGAATACAAAAATGTCCTCGGATGAGGATAAAAAAAACAAGCCAGATTCTAATGTAATGCCAAAAAGAAGACTATATCTAAAAGTTCTTCAGTCACACAAATATGCTAATTAACATCATGAATAAATACAGCTGAGAAGTTTGACTTGCTCTCCTCAGTTACAATAGGACATGCCCCAAGTAATTCTAATTCTTCCCAAGTTTTGTCCTGTAGGTTCTAAGCCATGTCTTTAACATGTAGAGCAATAGTACTTCCAGGAAGACTTAGACATGCAAATATGATAATTTTATGCACCAACTATAAAAAATTTTGAAGCCAACCACTTCTTTCATTTAGTATAGGATTGCATTTCATGGATACATCACTGTTTTCATTTACATTCAAAAGCAAAATGTGTTGATATTTCACTTAATGTTACCTTTCATTAGCTTTTCATCACATATCTTTTCCATGTAAGGTCAGTTGTGGTTAAGGCTTGTTTTATAATGATGCCTCAAACTATATTCTTTTGACACAGAAACATGTAGTTTTAAGCACATGGGAATATTCTTATTTCCACATAGAATAATGCTTGTTCACAAAAATGTTTTGACACTTAGGGCTTTCATGGTAGGGTTGTCAGATTTAGCAAATAAAAATACAGGACATCTAATTAAATTTGAACATCAGACAAACAACAAATATCACAGGGGCATACTTATACTAAAAAATTATTTGTTGTTTATTTGACATTCAAATTTAACTGAATATGTTGTCTGACAACCCTGGCCCATCTTTGTTTTTTCCACTTTTGACAGAGACATAGGTTGAAATACACTCAGATGTTCTAGGAAGCAGTGATGTCTTCATAACTTTCTTGTTAACTATTTTTAAATGTCAGCTGTTTTAAAATCAGTAGGGGAAACAACTGAAAAAACTACATAAAATAAATGAAACATCAGTTCTGAAGACATTGGCAATCAGGCAATGAAGGAGTTCATTGTGTCAAACAAAAAGCAAATATTGACTAAACATTGTTCAAAGCATTCTATTACAACATACCATAAGCACAAGAGAAGAAAAAGAAGAAAAAAGACAAGCTCTCAGCCATTGGAGAATTTATAATTTAGTAGGAAAGATAACATGAATACACATAAAAAGAAAACAAACAGTACAAGGCGGTAGATGTTAAGTGCCAAAAGAGTAATATAGATAAGAGGAGTCAGGAGATCAGTTCCATCTGTGTTTGGAGAAAGAGAGGAGAAAGGGGTGTTTCACTAAGTGCTTTATATTCATTGTCCTGTTTAGGCCCCCTGCTATGGTCTGAATGTTTGAGTCCCTTCCAAATTCACATGTTGGAATAATAATGCCCAATGTGATAGTGTTAGAAGGTGGAGTCTTTGGGAGGTGATTAAGTCACGAAGGTGGAGTCCTTATGAATGAGTTAGTGCTTTTATAAAAGAGACCTCAAGCCCCTTCTACCATGTGCAGACACAGTAAGAAGGTGTCAGCTATGAACCAGGGAGAGGGAAGTAACCAGAATGAGATCATGCTGGTGCTTTGATCTTGGGCTTCCCAGCCTCCAGAAGTGTGAGCAATACATTTCTGCTGCTCATAAGCCATCCAGTCTGCAGTATTTTGTTACAGCAGCCCAAATGGGTTAAGACATCTCCCAACAACCCCATGAGGTAGATATTATTTTTTTTACCAGTTTCCAGCTGAAAAAAAATGAGACTGACAGGGTCTATATTACATACCTAGTCACACAGTACACAGCCTATCTGCTTCCACCTCAGATCCTCCTTACCCCAGAGCCTAAGCTTTTAACTATTAGTGCTGCCTCTGAGATGATGGGAGAGACAGCTAGGACCTCTAATGTTATATGGAAGTCCTAGAGGTTTGAGTGGAAGAGCAAGATAAAAGGACGATTTTAGAAAACAAATTTAAATTTATTCAACCACATTGGAAGTGTCAAAGATCAAAAACATTGTGAAATCAAAACAAACTAAAATGAGTTGGTGTCTATTTGCATGTAGAAGAATGAGAGAGCAAGAGAGAAAAAGAAGAATCAAAGATAAGAGTTAATATTGTGAAGATGTCAATACTACCCAAAGTGATTTACAGATTCAATGCAATCCTATAAAAAACCCATTGATTTTTCTCCCAGAAATAGAAGAATCTATTCTAAAATTAATGTGGAATCTCAAGGGACTCCAAATAGCCAAAAACTATCTTGAAAAAGAAGAATAAAGTTGGAAGTCTCATCCTTTCTGACTTCAAAACTTACTACAAAGTTACAGTAATTAAAACAACGTGGTACTGGCATGAAGAGAGTCATATAGACCAATGGGATTGAATAGAGAGGCAAGAAATGAACCTTTATATGATCAAAAGGTGCCAAAACCATTGAATGGGGAAAGGACATATCATATACAGTTGGCTAACAAGCACATGAAAAGATGCTCAACAGTACTAATAATTGGGTAAACACAAATCAAAACCACAAAACCCATTCACACCCATTGGGATGCTGTTATCAAACAAAAACAGAACAGAAAATAACAAGGGTTTGTGAGAATGTGAAAACAACGTAACCCTTGTGCATTGCTGGTGGGACTGTGGAAACCTGTATAGTGGATCTTCAAAAAATTAAAGGTAGAATTACCACATGATCTAACAATTCCACTTTGGGGTATATACCCAAAAGAACTGAAAACAGGGGCTAAAACAGATATTTGTACACCAATGTTCACTGTAGCATTATTTATAATAGTAAAAAGGTGGAAAAAACCCAAGTATTTATCAACAGATGAGAGGATAAACAAAATGTACTATATACGTACAATGGAATATTATTCAATCTTAAAAAGGAATAAAATTCTGATACATACTAAAACTTGGTTAAACCTTATACATCACGCTTATCCACTGGACTATGGATTATACTTATGCATTATGAAGACATTCTGCTGTCGATAAATTTTAAAAAATTAAATAAAAAGAAATAAAACTAATATATAACAGAAAAAATATTATGCTAAGTGAAATAGTCAGTTACAAAGTACAACTAGCACATGATTCTGCTTATATGAGGGAAATAGAGTAGTCAAATTCACAGAGAAAAAAAGAATGCTGGTTGCCAGGGGATGGGGGAAGGGGGACATGGAGAGTTATTGTTTAATGTGTATAGTTGGGAAAGATGAAAAAGTTCTGAAGATGGATGGTTATGATGGTAGCACAACAATATGAATGCATTTATGCCACTGAATGGTGCATTTAAAAATGACTGAAATAGTCAGCTTCATCTTATGTATATTTTACCACAATATTTTTGAAAGAATGTTTATTCTATAAAACCCACACAACTGTGCACAAATAAACTACAGCATACAGTAACCTCTCTGACTGTGGAATGTCCACCCTTTTCCCAGCATGCCATGTGGGATCCAGAGCCCACATGGAAGCATTAGCAGGGAGAGTGGTGGGGTGAGGTATACAAGTAAGATAGTAACTGGTGAAGGAAGAATGAGAAAACTCTTGTTTGAGAAAGTGAGGTGAAGGGAGAAGGGGTGTGCATAGGGAATTGGATGGGAAAGACGGTTTAAAATAGCTATTTTGGTGTTGGGAAAGCAAATACACCAGAGGTGTAAAATAAGACCCTGGGCAATACTAAATATCCTTTTGAAATTTATGGTCATAGATTTACAGTGAGACTGTTCAGGAAGGTGGAACGTTTTCCTCCAGCACCACTGGCTGCTCAGGGCAAACACAGAGGCTTCCCCGAGTCTGTGTTTCTTCTTTACTGTGTGCTGGGGAAAACACAAAACAAGAAAGAAACAAACATAAAAACAGCCTTCATGATTCTAGAGAGGCCAAAAGAGGAGAGAAATACACAGAAAGCATACAGGAAATTAGAGATGCACCCTATCTCAGATGGATTATCAATGAGACTGTTGAAGTCATCAGAAAATGAAGACAGGAGTAGAGGTGGAAGAGAGTGAATCGGGTGTTAAAACCATCAGTGACTGAGGTGGAGTGATCAGGATAGGTAGATGTCAGCCACAGAGACATAGCAGGTGAAAAGTTTGATGACATGAACTTTGGAGGTGGGTGGAAGAGATTAGGTCTGGAGATGGCATTTGGGGAACAAGGAGGGCCCTCCTCTCTTTCATGTCTCAGGGACTTGAGGCTTGAGAGGGAAAACCAGTCTCCACTCTAGACATGAAATGCAGTCCTCAGGGGGCAGGGAGCTTTCCATTCCAGGTGAAACATCTATAAGGGCCAAGATCCTATGTCTGTCATGTTCACCTTCACATCTCCAACACCTTGTGCCATGCAATGAGTACACGGCGTGCGCTTAACAAATGTGTTGAATAAATGGAAGGGAACTTAATTGAATCTAGTGTTTATATTTAAATTATTGCCATAACCCTATCATTCTTCTAGGATAAATGGCAGTCTCCAGCTTCCTGCTCCAGGATATGTGGGGAGCAAAGTTCCCTCATGGCACTTGTATTCCTGGTGCCTAAAGGAGCACTGAAAGCAGTTCTTAATTATGTCCTCCATTCACCTCACCACTAGCAGCTACAGGAGAAGACAGTCACCCAAGGGTTTCCTGCCCTTCTCACTGAATTGGCTCTCCATTGTTAGAGTTTCAGGGAATTTTAGGGGCCATCAAGTAATAAACATTTATTTTCCCGTTTAGTTTAAAACCAAATGAGAAATAGATGCTGGCATTAGACAGATTGAGATAAGCACATCGGCTTTATTCCTGCTAGACTTAAAGATCATGATCTGGGCTATGACTTTTATCAGGATCCCTAATAGGTCCCCTAATCCACCAGGTTATGCCAGCCCTGGAAAGTTTAGGGAAAAGTAAAGAAGGAATAAGTCTCCTGATATTGGGCTGCATTAAAAAAGGGAGCTCAGTAGAGGCTAGATCACAAATGCTTTGTCCCTTTAAAGATAAACTATTTCCTAGCTTTGGGGAGAAGTAAATGAGGGGGCAGAAAAAAACCTGGAAACTCCCTCTCCTATTTTTTTTTTTCCCTATTGAGTGAACATTTTCTCCCTCCTTTGGAATTATAAAGAGGAAGGTAAAGGGATCCCCCTAACATGTACCAGCTTTTTATTCTGATAGATTTGAGTATATGGTCAACCAGCAATGTGCTGTTCCCCTGGGAAAGGTGATCAGTTGTCTTTCAGAAAGCTCTGCTCCCACTTTCAGGAGTCTGCCCCAAACCCCCAGTGCCAACTATTGTTTCTTCATATATGTTGAACATTTAAACATGGTTCCCTGAAGGCTCTAGAACAGTAAAACAGTAACTTTATTAAATTAATTATTCTTTTACTAATTGACCTATCTTCCTACCCCTTTTTGTCCTACCAAACTCTTTCACTGTGACCTCTAGACTTCATGGTATAAGTCACCAGCAAACTCCCCTACAAACCCAATATCTGGCTGGTCAAAATGTGATTCATGGTACATTTTAAAACATAACTAGCAGTGAAATTTCTGGATCATTTAATAATTCTATGTTTAAATTTTTGAGGAACTGCCAAATTGTTCTCTAAAGTGGTGTATTACTTCACCTTCCCTCCAGCAATATATGAGGGTTCCAATTTCTCTATATCTTCACCAAACATTTAGTTTTCTTACCTTTAACATTATAGCCATCCTAGTGGAGGTGAAGTGGTACCTCTTTGTAATTTTAATTGCATTTCCCTAATGATTAATGATGGTGAACACCTTTTCATGTGCTTATTGACCATTTGCATATCTTCTTTGGAGAAATGTCTATTCAATACCTTTACCCATTTTTAAAGAGATTACTATCTTTTTGTGATTGAATTATAAAAGTTCTTTGGTAATTCTGGATTCTTTATATTAATTTCCTTATTTGATATATGATTTACAAATATTTCTTCATTCTGTGATTTGCCTTGACAATTTCTTGGTGATGACCTTTGAAGTGCTAAAGTTTTTAGTTATGATGAAGTACAATTTATCTTTTCTTTCTTTTGTAGCTGTGCTTCTGATGTTGAGATCTAAGAAACCATTGCCTAATTTAAGGTCATGAAGATTTATGACTATGTTTTCTTCTTAGAATTCTATTATTTTAGCCCCCCCCCCTTTGTTAACAGCTTTATTGAAATACTATTCCCATACTTAAAGTATACAATGTGATAATATTTAGCATATTTACAGAGTATATACTATTTAGTATATTTACCATTACTCAAATAAATTTTAGAACATTTTCATCATTCCCTGAAAAAAATCTGCTCTCATTTAGCTATCATGACCTATTTTTCTCAACCCTGCAGCCATAGGCAATCACTAACCTACTTTTGATCTCAATAGGCCTGCTTATTCTAAAAATTTCATATGAACAAAATCATATAATATGTGGTCCTTTGTGATTGGATCTTTCACTTAGCATGTTTTCAAGACTTATCAGGACTTTATTCCTTTTGATGGGTAAATAATATTCCATTGCATGGACATGAACTTTTTGTTTATCTATTCATGAGCTGGTGAACATTTGTGTTATTTCTACTTGCTGGTATTATAAACAATGCTGCTATGACCATTCTCTCTTTTTACTTATCTGACAATGTCTTCATTTCTCCTTTATTTTTTGAAGGTCAGTGTTGCTGGATAAAATAATTTTTGGTTGACAGTCTTTTCTTTCATCACTTTGAATATATTATCCCACTGCCTTCTGGCCTTCATGGTTTCCAATAAGTATTTAGCTGTTAGTCTAATTGAGTATCCTTTTTAAGTGATGAGCTGCTTCTTTCTTGTTGCCTTCGAGATTGTTTCTTTGTCTTTGTCTTCATATCCTTTTGATTATGATGTGTCTAAATGTGTATTTCTTTGGATTTATCCTCCTTAGAATATGTGTAGATTAATGTTTATCATCAGATTTTGGAAATTTTTGGCCATTATTTCTTTCAATATACAGTCGTCCCTCGCCACTTCGCACTTCGACTTTTGCAGCTTCACTCTATCATGGTTTTTTCAAATATATTCATTAAAAAGTTGATCGAGACAGTGAAAATAATACAGCACGCGCTCGGTTGTCTGAGTCAATTACACACCCCTGTATTACAATTAAAATTAAAATTACTGTACATATGGACTGTAGGCCTATGCATTCGAGCACCCTAAGAATCCTTCAATGCCAGGTGCAATCACTAGAGTCTGGAACTGATTAACCATGATAAATGAGGGACGACTGTACCTTTTGCCCTCTTTACTCCCTCTCTCTCTTCTTCTAGGACTCCCATTATGCATATGTTAATATACTTCATAGTGTCTCACAGGTCTTTGAGTTTCTGTTTTTATTTTTCGTCATTTTATTTTCTTTCTGTTCCTCAGACCAGATCAAATGAATTGCTATCTCTTTAAGTTCACAGTTTTTCTGTCAGCTCAGATATTTTGTTGAGCCCCTAAAGTGAATTTTTATTTCAGTTATTGTACTTTTCAACTCCAGAATTTCTGTTTGGTTTCTTTGTAATTCATATTTTTTATTGATATTCTTTATTTAGTGATCCATCATTCTTGTATTTTTCTTTTCTTTTTTTTTATAATTTATTTTATTATTAATTTGTTTTTGTTACAGATGTTTTTCCTTTTTTTCCCCCACTGACACCCTCCTCCCCCTCCCCTTCTCCTCCTCCCCATCCCTGTTGTCCATGTCCATTGGTTATGCACCCTCTTGTATTTTTCTTTAGTATTTTTAGACATACTCTCCTTTAGTTCTTTCAGTCATACTTAAAAATAGATGATTTAAATGCGTGGTCTGCATCTGAACTTCCTCAGGAACCATTTCTATTGACTACTTTTTTTCCATGTGTATAGGCCATACTTTCTTGTTTCTTTGCATTAATCATAATTTTTAGTTGAAAAATGAAGTTTTAAATTGTATAATGTGACAAACTTGGAAATTAGATTTCCCTCCACTCTCCAAGAGTTTATGTTGCTGCTGCTATTTGTTTGTTACTGGGTTTCCTGAATTAATTCTGTAAAATCTGTATTCTTTTTCATGTGTGAACATTGAAGTATCTACTTGGTTTTCTCAATGGGCATTTAACAATTGTACAGACATTACTTTAAATGCTTTGAACCAATAAGTCTGCCGGTCTTTGCATGCATATTGGAAATGCCTTCAAATGCTCAGGTAGGCAGTTTACAATTCTTCCCAGCCTTCAGTCTGCTTGCACAGTGCCTCTTGGTTAACCAGAAGTGAGAGTTTTAGGGACTTCTCAGATCTTTCCTGGGCATGTGCACAACCCCACACATGTGTGTGGCTTTCTAGATTCCCAGGAATATGTCACAGCTTTTCACAGCCTGGTATTGACATCTCATTCTTCAGATTTTTCTTTTAAGTTTCTTGGTGAGCACGTTCTTTGTAGCAACTATTATTACCTTCTCAGAAAGCAGTGATATTAAACATTTGTCACTGATTATTTTCTACAAGCACCCCTAGGAAAAATGTTCTTCACAATGGGTAAGGTCTGAGTCAGGTCAAATAAAGGAAAGTCTGGTGAGTGGGATTTTCCAGGGAACGGCCAACACATATGACAGCTAGCTGGAAACAGGGTTTTAGAGGAGCTCCAACATCTGTCCCTTCCAGTGGTTGCTATGCTGTTGTTTCTCACCATAATTGTAGGTCTGTTTTTTTTCAAGGCTATCCTGGATCTGGGGAAAGGATGATGGAAATAGGGTAAGTTAAAATGCTACTAGGTTCACTGTTACTATGATTCAGTTTTTTTAAATAAACACTTCTAAAATTATTGTAAACCTTTGGTTAATTTCCAGAGTTCTGAACAGGTTGATTTTGATCATTTTTGTTAGTGTTTTTATTGCTTTTGTGGAGGAATAAGTTTTCAGAGATCTTTTGCCATTCTTGAAGGGCTTTCCAATTCCTATTATTACTTAAAAATATCTTTATTGCTGAGAGTGTTATGGATTCACATATAGTTGTAGGGACTAATACAAAGACGCCATATACCTTTAATTCAGTTTCTCTCAATGGTAACATCTTGCACAACTAGAGTATAATATCATGTCCAGGAAATTGATACTGCTACAATCTACTGATCTTATTCAGATTTTACAATTTACACGTACTCATTTGTGTATATCTGTGTGTATTTTGTCCTATGCAGTTTTATTACATGTGTAGATTTGTGTCACCACCAGCACAGTCATATAGGTAGCAGTTCTATCACAAGGACCCCTCATGCTATCCCCTAATAGTCACAGTCATATCACTCCCTGCCTCCACAACCACCAACCACAAATCTTTTTTTAAAATATGTTTTTATAGTTTTTTTTTTTTTTTTAGAGAAAGAGGAATAGAGAGAGAGAAATAGAAACATTGATCTGAGAGAGAAACATCTATTGGCTGCCCCCTGAACAACCCCTGCTGGGGACTGAACCTGCAACGTGGACATGTGCCTTGACCAGGAATTGAACTGGGACCTCTCAGTCCATGAGATGACACTCAATCCACTGAGCCACACCGGCCAGGCACGAATCTGTTTTCATGTCTATAATGTTATCATTTCAAAAGTGTTATGAAGTATATCACACAATAAAATGTTATTTAGCAATACAAAGAAGTGAAATACTGACCCATGCTACAATATGAATGCACCTTGAAAACATGGTAAATGAAAGAAGCCTACCACAAAGGACCACATACTGGATGACTCCATTTATATGAAATGTCCAGAATAGACAAATACATAGAAACAGAAAGTAGATTAGTGGTTGACTAGGGCTGGGGGAGGTGGGGTGGGAAAATATTTGGTGATGGCTAAAAGGTACAAGGTTTCATTTTGGAGGTAAAGAAATATTCTAAGGTGAATGTGGTGATAGTTGCAAAACTCTGTGAGTATACAGAAATCAGTGAATTGTATACTTAAACATGGTGAATTTTTTTTTCTGAAGCAGAGACCACTTAGTGGCATTAAGTGGTCTAAGTGCTTATGCCCATCTTGTTTATTCTCCCAACAGCACTCTCAAGCAGTACTGTTATCTCCGTTTCACAGAAGAAGAAACCAAGCTTCTGAGATGTAAAGTTAATTCCCCCAATTAGCAGGTTTTAGAGCTGAAATTTGAACCCAGTTTTGTCAAATTCCAGCCTACGACTTCCAGCATTCTACTTCTTGTCCCCAGGCTGTGCCATTAATTGGTATGGGTTAGTTATGAGGCTTGGATAAGTGCATCTCTTCTCTTGGCAAATTCCAGGTATTCCTTCAGTGAATCTCTGGAGTAGATATCTCCCAGAGGATTATGAGGTTGATGAGCACAAGACCTTTGACCTTTCTCTCATTAAGCCTAGCCTGAAGCAGGTCTTTCTTCACAGTCAGCTGGAATAGATTGGTGTTCACCTCAATGATCTCACTGTCCAGGTGGACATGAATTAGCTCAACTTTTGCATATAGACAGGAAATAAAGGTGAAGCCAGCAATGAAGAGGGTAGGGGTCAGAAAGTTCTCACCTAGATCACACAGAACCATGGACAGTGCCAATAAGACAGAGAGGCAGCTATTAAGAGCAACCACATTTTCTGGCTCAAGCTGGGTAGGTGCCTTGCAGTAGTAAGTCAGGAAGTGAACCACTTCTTCTTGCAGGAATACACATCCTCTCAGTTGGAATATGGCATACAAATTATATCTCAATAAAGAAAAGAAGCCCTGGCCGGTTTGACTCAGCGGTTAGAGCGCTGGCCTGTGGACCGGAGAGTCCCAGGTTCCGTTCCCGCTAAAGGCACATACCTTGGTTGTGGTTTGTCCCCGGCCCCGGTTGGGGTCGTGTGGGTGGCAACCAATCGATGTATCTCTCTCACATCGATGTTTCTCTCTCTCTCTCTTCCTCCCTTTCTCCCTCCCACTCTATCTGAAGTGCAAAAAAAAAAAAAAACAAACAAACAAAAAAACACACAAAAAAAGAAAAGAATGCTATATAAGTGGAATTATACAGTATGCAACCCCCTGAGACTGGTCCTATTATTTTTAAACAAATGGTTGGTTCCAAAGAAAATATCTGTTACCCGAAGTAGTAAATTTACATCATATCTACAGTATAGAAAAGTTTATATATAAGAAATCATAGTTGAGCAGGACAAAAGGCAATTGGGCATGCCCAAAAGGAGAGAATCTGTCCTTGCTCTCTGACTATCTTGGGTAGCATTACCATTCACATGCAAATAGAATTCAGGTGGGTCTCTTTTCAAGTCTACTCTAAGAATGAGATTTCTCAACCATCTGTGGGCCAAAAATGGAATGGATGAAAACAAGTTGTTTCAGCTCAATTCAGATAAGATATATTTTTATTGAAAGAGAAAGCCAGCAGCAATGATCACAGTACACAAACACACTGAGCTTCACAATGTCAGCTGCTTCTAGATTCACAGATAAAAAACTGTGGCTAAAAGAGTATTTCTATACTTGACACAGAGATTGAACACTGCCCTTTCATATGTCATTCTTATCTTGTTTTCTGTGTTCTTATTTCATTCCACACTAGATCATTACAAAGCTTTCTACTGGAAGATCCATGTTTTAGACCTTACAGAATTCTTTTCTGGTGGAAATAAAGTGACTGTGGAATGCTGTCCCTTGATCACTGTTATCATGATCATTCACCATTGATCTTTTTTATGATTTTTTAAAGTCTCCATGCCATTTATTTCTACTCTGATCTTTATTATTTCCTTCTTTCTACTTACTCTGGGCTTTTCTTATTGTCTTTTTCTAGTTCTTTTAGTTGTAAGATTAGATTGCTTATTTGAGATTTTTCTTGTTTCTTGAGGTAGGCCTGTAATGCTATAAACTTCCCTCTCAGACTGCTTTTGCTGTGTCCCATAGGTTTTGGGTTGTTGTGTGTTCATTTTCATTTGTTTCAGGAGTTTTTTATTTATTCCTTGATCTCATTGGTTACCCAGTCATTGTTTAATAACATATTACTTAGCTCCCATGTGTTTGAATGCTTTTGACTTTTTAAAAAAAAATTGTAGTTGATTTCTAGTTTCATGCCATTGTGATCCAAGAAGATGCTTGAAATTATTTCAATCTTCTTGACAAATGTTAAGACTTATTTTGTGTTCTTGTGTGGTCTATCTTTGAGAATGATCCATGTACACTTGAGAAGAATGTGTATTCTGCCACTTTAGTATGAAATGTTCTGTAAAGATCCATTAAGTCTATCTGATCTAGTGTGTTATTTAAGGTCATTGTTTCCTTGTTGATTTTTTGTCTGAATGATCTATCCAGTGATGCCAGTTGAGTGTGAAAGTCCCCTACTATGACTGTAATTCTGTTGATCTCTCCTTAAAGTCCCCCAAAAGTTATTTTTAAAGAAATATATTTAGTGGCTCCTACATTGGATGCATATTTGTTTACCAAGGTTATATCCTCTTGTTGGATCTATCCTTTTAGTATTATGTAGTGACCTTCTTTGTCTCTTGCTATGGCCTTTGTTTTGAAGTCTATTTTGTCAGATATAAGAATTGCTACCCCCAGCTTTTTTTTTTTTTTCATTTCCATTTGCATAGAATATTGTTTTACATCCTTTTATTTTCATCCTGTGTGAGTCTTTTATTCTGAGGTAGTTCTCTTTTAGACAGCATATAAATTGGTCATGTTTTCTTATCCATTAAGTTACCTTATGTCTTTTGATAAGAACATTCAATTCATTTACATTTAAGGTTATTATTGATAGGTATGTATTTATTGCCATTTTTATTCTTTATGACTATGTTCCTCTCTTTATATATTTCTTCTTTGTCTTACAGCACTCACTCCCTTTAACATTTCTTGCAATGCTGGTTTGGTGGTAATAAATTCTTTTATTCTTTCTGTTTTGTCTGAGAAGTTCTTTATTTCACCTTCGATTTTGAATGATAGCCTTGCTGGATAGAGTAATCTTGGTTTCAGATCCTTTCTTTTCATTACTTTGAACATTTCATGTCATTTCTTTCTTGCATGTAGTGCTTCTGTTGAGAAATCAGCTGACAGTACAATAAGATATTCTGAGAGATCCCACATTCATATAACCTGTATTATAATATATTGTTATAATTATTCTATTTTATTGTTAATTATTGTTGTTAATCTCTTACTATGCCTAGTTTATAAACTAAACTTTATCATAGTTATGCATATATAGGGGAAAACAGACTATGTATAGGGTTTGGTACTGTCTACCATTTCAGGCACCCATTAGGGGGTCTTAGAATGTATCTTCCAAAGATAAGGGAGGACTACTATACAATTTATGACTCTCTCTCTTTCTCTGGGACACACTGTGGAGCTCTGAACTTCCATGTAAAAAAATCTAGCTCCCTGAAGCTGCCACCTTGGAATGATCACATGGAAAAAATCTTGCAGAGATAGAGGCTTCTGAGAAGACTTAGAATGTCCAAACCTCTACTGCTTGAGTCTTCCCAGCACAGATATCAGACATGTGAGTGAGGAAGCCACCAAATCAAGAAACTATAATAAAAGTTTCTGATATGTTTGACTATTTAATATTGGCATGGTGAACATTGCTTCCACATTTAGAGTAATAAAGAAAAAGCCAGATGATTTTCAAAAATCATAACTTACTTGAACCTATATAGTGCATTTCATAGTGACCTCTAAATGAATAGACCTATGTCCTAACCTCCAAACCTGTGAATATAACCTTATTTAGAAAAAGAGTCTTTGCAGATATAATGAAGTGAAGGATCTCAAGATGAGATCATCCTAGATTATCTGGGAGACCCTAAATCACCTTATCAAAGAGGAAAAGATACAAGCAGAAGAGGGGGGAAAATAACAGCAGAGAAAACCATATGAAAATGAAGACAGAGATTAGAGTTATGAAGCTACAAGCCAAGAATACCTACTGGCAGCCACCAACAACTAGGAGAGGCATGCAATGGATTCTTACTCAGAACCTCCAGAAGAAACCGACTCTGTCAACGTCTTGATTTCAGACTTCCTGGCCTCCAGAACTGTGAGACAATAAATTTCTGTTGTTTTAAGCCACCCAATTTTTGATAATTTGTTATGACAGCCTTAGGAAACGAATATCCCATCAGAGAGTTGAGACTGCAGACAGTCAATTAACATAAAATCTATAGAAAGACAGATACCTCCAAAGAGAGACGCTACCTGGAGAAGATGCTGAAAGCTGTGCAAATTGGGAAAAATAACTCAGCTAAAATTTTTAATGAATTGTCAAAGGCCAAATACAGTCTAGCCTGAGAATGTAGAATCATCACCACAATACCATTATAAAATTCAGGAAATTTAACATTGACTCAGTCAATACTTTCATCTAGTATAAGATCCTCATTTAAATTTTTAAGTGGGCCTAATAACATCCTCTCTACCATTTTTTTTTTCTTATTCAGGATTTGGAATAGTATCATGCCTTGTATTTAGTGGTCCTGTACTTCAGTTTCCTTTAAGCTGGTACAGTTCCTGAACCTTTCTTTGTGTTCATGCCATTGGCATTTTTGAAGAATGCTAGTGGGTTGTGCTGTAGCACATTTTTCAATGCAGGTCTGCCTGATTGTTTTCTCATGAGTGGATTTGAAATTATGCATTTTCGGCTGGAATTTTACATTAATGATGGTATGACATTTTAGTATATTACACTGGTTTCCCATTAATGGCAATGTTAAGTTGAATCAAGTTCAGTTAAGGTGGCGACCACCAGATTTCTTCACTGTGGTTGCCATTTTCCTCTTTGTAATTAATAATCTCTGTAGAGATACTTCGAAACTATGTGAAAAAATTCTGTTCCTATTAAACTACCAATAATTTTAGCATCCACTGATGGAGTGTTTTTACTAAATAAATTATTACTATGATGGTTGCAAAATGGTGGTTTTTCTGACTATTATTTCTTCTCCACTTACTAATTGACACCCATTGTAAAGAGTTTTCTCTCGTAATCTCCCCATTGGCACTTTCCTCCCTGTGCCATCCCTTGCTTTTCTTTCTCAGTGTGGATTCAAGGAAGTGATAAATTCCCTCAACAGGGCTTACTTAGCCCAAGTTCATCTCTCTTGGGCCCTAGAACAGCTGAGCAGTCTCTGACAGTCTCATGCCTTTTGATTGTCAAGAGAGTCTGCATGGATAGTCCCAAAGCTTGGAGCTAAGTATCAGACCTATGCTTTTTTTCTGGAGCATTAGAGAGTGAGGACTAACATAACCCTAATATTAAATATTCAAGATGTCTGTATATTTGGAAATAGTCTTCTGGGTTGTTTTTGAGGATAGTTGGAAATTTGAAAAATTATGTTCCTCATTGCAAGGCTATTTCCATTAAAAAATGAGTTACTATATTTTTATTATTTTTCTTCTAGATGATTTTGAAAGGCACTCTGCCCTGAATTTGGTAGTCATCACTTTGCAATACACATCTAAGATATGACTTTAAGAAAGTCTGAATATATTTTGATTTAAGCATGTAGGGAATGCTGTGGTGAGTGATTCAGGAACCCCTTACGCCACCTCCCACTCTCCAGCTCTCAGCTGGATGTGCCCTCAGACAAAAAGATCCACTCAACCTTTTTTCCTGGAACAGCTCACAGTTAGGCCTGGATAATGTGGAGCCATCCTAACCAACTCCCTTGCCTCAAAGCAGGATTACTCTGAAGGGCCTGCCTGGCTCTGGAGGTCCTGGTAGGATTGCCCCACATTTCAGCTTCTTCCTCTTCTCAATCCTATTTCCTCCACTTTCTCCACAGGTGTTGAGGCCCGCAGCACGTGCCAACAAATCAGTGCACACAGATCTCCATCTCAGAGTCTGTTTCCCAGGGAAATTGACCACAGCCAACTTTTGAGGACTAGATTTAAAGAATAGTCCTATTAATCTTTTGTACATTTTTGTATGTCAGTCAAAGGACTATTTTATTTACTGATGACAGGAAGATATACTTTTTTGTTGATTTTGTTTGTTTGTTTCACATCACAATAGGAGAGTATTTTTGGAAAATGTAAAAATAAAACTCAGAACTCATAGTTTTAAAGTTTGTTGCCAGTATAATCTCGTTGTTAGAAAATAAAAGATGTTCTTTATGTATTCTCTTTCTCTTTTGTTAACTTTTAAAAACAAAGCAATACACATTAAAACAGAGATTTGTGAAAAAAGAGAAAACAGAATAAAGTAAACTGGTAGCAGTTATCTAAATTTTAGTACTATTCAGGTTCAATTATGGAAAATACTTTCAATGAATATTTATATTATATATAAATTCTAAGGTTATATGATGCGCTACAATTTAACCACAATTGGGAAAGTAATTAATAAAGTATTAACATATTGAGTACTTAAGGGCCTCTCCCTTTATACAAATATATTTAATTTCACATCCAAATCATGAGGGAAGCATTATGTCCCAATTTTATAAACAAGAACACTAATGTTTATAAAAATTAAGTAATTCTTCTAGATCATCGAAACAGTAAATTGGTGGAGTCAGAATTCAACTCTGATCAATCTGATTTTAGGATTGACAGCACGAGCTAACTCCATAATGTGTGTGGTTTCTGGTTTCTAAATGAAGGAATGGGCTGGACCAGATCACAGAGTCTGGATCTAGAATGACAACGATGAGGATTATGACTTTTCCTAGTTCAAAGTAGCTTTTATTTAGGTTTGCCCCAATAACAAACAAGGTATAGAAGATATTCTTGAGATAAGTGAATGGGTGAACAGAGCAACCAAGTGCCTGTCTTGGTTTTCATGGGGACACATTAGAGGTCTGGTGGGCCAAGCAAGCAGTGAGTGAGATAGCTGTTGGTGGAGGAGCAAGACCTATGTACTACTGGCTGCCTTCACACCACCAGCCACATCAGCATTCAGTAAGCAAAAACAACTTATACAACTAAAGGGGTTGGCAAAAGTGGTTTACAGTTGTTCATACGGTAAATAATACAATAATTAATAAATAATAATACAAGAAAAACTCTTTCATGTACTCACAACTATAAACCTACTTTTGCCAACCATTGTATTTATGGCAATACTTCTGACATGGAGGAAACCATGTTGAGGTTCTAAGCTTTGAAATTCTCTGCCAACACTGGGCATTTTATCCTTATTTTACTTGGGGTATCAGGGCATAGAAGTTTCCACATGTGTCTGTTTGGGCTACCCTGTTCATGACCTCCCTCAGGAAGGCAGAACTCCTAACTATATTTGATGAAACTATCACCTCAGTAACCAGAATTCAAAGAATTCATGTACTGATTATAGTATTTGTATTAATATAAATAAGTGATTTAACTTACATAGAACAATATATTTTTATGGTTAAAAAGAGTTATCCAGAAACAGAAGATTGTGGAAACCCGTTAGCAGATCCTCAGCTCCTTACTCAGAAGCAGTGTTCATCATTTCTCCATTCACTCACTCAACAAAGATTTATTGAGTGCCTGCTTTGTGCTAGAATACTAGACTTATGGTAGATTTTATAGATGGAAGAGTGAGAGAGAGAAAAAAGGAAGGGAGAAGGCGTTGAGACAAAATCCTAACCTGTGACTAATACATCAATTTTGGAATTGAATAGAACTGATGGCGATGAGAGTGTGGGTAGGTCACCCAGAAGGAAAGACACAGAAAGTTGCTCAAGAGTAGAAGTTCTGCTCCTCATCACAGGTAAGTGGTAAGTCAGTGAAAAGCAGACACAATGACAATCACATTGATTCATTTTTCTTGTGTTGGGAAGAAGTTATGAGAGGAATGGGGCAAAATAAGGGAAAACTGTCTTCAAATAAGAAAAGACTTGACAAAATGGAATGACAAAAAAAAATTTAAAACTGCTGAAGACATGAATGGAACATGGAAAACTATTCTTCTCTGTTGTATACACAATAGTGTCTTAGCCTGAACTGGAAGAAACCTTACATTTTACCCTTTCCCTTTTGATCAGGAGAAAAGCTTGGGATATGGCTGGTGGATAGAGTGGACAACAGATTACTTTTTCAGGGCTAACTGTTTCTGACAGCATCAAAGCCTTGTCACAAGCTGAATTAGAGGCATAATCAGGAAACATAGGCTTCCCTCTTCTTTGGTGTCCCTGCCACAATTATGAGAACAGATATGATCAGGAAGAATGAACTCTGGTGTAGTTCTTCCAATACAACCATAGATATCTACCAAATTCACCAGTTGTAACTGTGCCCAGGTCTGAGAATTTCAGGCAATAGAAAAGCAGAACACAGAATACAAAAATATTGAAACCCAGACATTAGGCTGGTTAATATAAATGAGACAAGATGATCAGTCTCCTTGTTAAATAAGAAATCTAGTAGAGTCATGGGCATTTATTCTTTTTTATCTTGCAGGTGAGAGAAGGAAACAATGCTAGTAATCTACTGATTTGACAGAACAATCTTACAAGTATACATACTGTATAGGAATATAGAAATGTCAAACATGACATTAAGAGAACATCAAATTATTGAGTAAGACAATTTACCAGAATTACAGGGCACTTTGGGAGATTACTTTAAGAACATGGCAAAATGCGAAAATGTGGTACTCAAATCATCCCATGACCACATCAAAATTACAACTAAACTACTAGGGTTTCAGTGCCAGGAAGAGAAGTACCCATAACTTCTGGCTGTAACAATCAGCAGGGATGGTGACTGAGTGAGATAGAGGGCTTCTGGAGTCCCACACAATTCCTCTTAAAGGACCCATGCACAGACTTACTCAGACTCACTCCCTCTGAGATCCAGTGATGGGGCAGCAGCTTGAAAGGAACCAGGGACATACTAGGAGGAACCAAATTGTCTGGCATCAGGGCGAGAGCTGGGAAGGCAGCTTTCCACCAGACAAAAGTGCTGGTAGAGGTCATTGTTCCTTTGGTGAGCCCTCCCCGACACAGATCTGGCTGGTAGGCACCATATCTGAGTTTCCATCAACTGCCTCACACTGTTTGCCCTGCCTTGGTGATTCCCTGAGACCCTGCCCCACTCAACTTGTGGGCTCACCTAAGCTGTTTCCAGTGGCTTTTCCATATAAATGGCCTGTCTTGGATTGTGCTTCAGACTTTCCAAAAATCTCTCAAACAAGCAGCAACTGGCCTCAGCATGCCCTGTTCCTCTTGCTATGTGGTCCCAGGCCTGGCACTAATGGCAGCTGGCCCTGGTTCACAGCTTGGCCTCACCTGGGCAACTCCAATCCCAGTACAAGTAGTAGCCATCTGGAGATCACTTTGTAGCTCATGTTGGCTGGCCCTGTGCAGAACACATGCAGTGGCTGACCATGGCCTGTACCTTCCAGGAGGCCCCAGAGCCAGCGCACATGGTTGACAGCTTCAGACCACATCAAAGCACAACCCAACCACCTCTACAAGCGACACACTCATGGCGTGGATTCAGCAAGCACAAGAGTCCCACTAAAGTAAATCCTGCTTTGAGGGGTGGACCCCTGCACAGCTGATTCTCAACAGGGGTCACAGTCAGTCCTTGTTGCTGATTGGCCCCAGGTAAATCCCTCCCATTGATGTACCACCAGCAGTCAAGGCTCAACTACAACAGGAGGCTATATACAGCTCACAAAGTGGGAGGGTGCACCTGTAGTGCCCAGCTCAGGTGAATGAGGAGGCTGTGACACCTACAGAACACCTACTACATACGGCCACTCTATCAAGCCCTGGAGATGTATTATAGTAGCTCTATCTAATACTAGAAAAACAAACAAACAAGGAAGGAAGCAGCCAAAATTAAGAGACAAAGAAATGTGTCCCAAAGGAAAGAGCAGAACAAAACTCCAGAAAAACAACTAAACAAAATGTAGACAAGCAATCTACTAGAGCAGAGTTCAAAACACTGGTTATAAGGATGCTCAAGGAACTTAGTGAGAACTTCCACAAAGAGATAGAAGACATAAAAAGATGAGTCACAAATAAAGAATACACTAACTGAAATGAAGAATACATTACAGGAATCAACAGTAGAGTAGATGAAGCAGAGAATCAAATCAGAAACTTGGAATATAAGGAAGGAAAAAACACGAAATCAGAACAACAAAAAGCAAAAAGAATAAAAATGAAGGTAGTGTAAGGAGCCTCTGGGATAATTTCAAGTGTACTAACATTTGAATCATGGGGGAGCCAGAAAGAGGAGAAAGATAGCAAGAAATTGAAAACCTAATTGAAAAAACAATGACAGAAAACTTCCTTAAACTGTGAACAAAATAGACATACAAGTCCAGGAAGTGCAGAGAGTCCCAAATGAGAACCCAAAGAGTCCCACGCCAAGACACATCATAATTAAAATGTAAAAGGTTAACGACAAAGGGAAAATCTCAAAAGCAGCAAGACAAAAGCAGTTAGTTATCCACAAGGGAGCTCCCATAAGACTGTCAGCTGCTTTCTCAACAGAAACTGCAGGCCAGAAGTGATTGGCAAGAAATATTCAAAGTGATGAATAGCAAGGACCTACAACCAAGATTACTCTACCCAGCAAAGCTATCATTTAGAATGGAAGGACATATAGTTTCCTAGATAAGAAACAGCTAAAAGGAGTTCATCTCCAGCAAACTAGTATCTCATGAAATGTTAGAGGGTCTTCTTTAAAAAAAAAAAAAAAAAAAGATTAACATTATGAACAGTAAAATGGGAATAAATACGTATTTATTAATAATTGAATCTATAAAACAAAATAAACACGCAGAACAAAAACAGACTATATACAGAGAACATTTTGATGGTTGCCAGATGACAGGGCAGTTGGGGGAATGGGTGAAAAAGGTGAAGGGATTAAAAAGTACAATTGGTTGTTATAGAATAGTCATGGGGATGTAAAGTACAGCATAAAGAATATAGTCAATAATATTCTAATAACTATGCATAATGTCAGATGGGCATGAGATTTACTGGGATGATCACTTAGTAAGTTGTATAAGGTCTAATCACTGGACTGTACACCTTATTTAAAAAAAAATTTTTTTTTCTTTATCAATTTTAGAGAGGGAGGAAGTGAGAGGGAGATATAGAAACATTGATGAGAGAGAACATCGACTGGCCCTCCTGCATGCCCCCGACTGGGGATCGGGCCCATAACCTGGGTATGTGCCCTGACCGGGAATCGAACTGGTGACTTCTTGGTGCATGGGTCAATGCTCAACAATTGAACCACACCGGCTGGGCTACACCTTAAACTAATATAATATTTTATGTCAACTGTAATTGAAAATAAATTTTTTTTTTAAAAAAAGAAAAAACAAACAAACATGGTAATGATTTCCAGACTCTTTGTTAATATTATCCTTCCAAGAATACATTTATAATAATAAAGAACAGAACAACTTAGTATAGTTATAAATATTTACAAAAGTCTCAGTACCACATCAAATCAAATCTTTTATGACACAGGATAATCATTCTTTTGTAGCTGCAGGAAAAATAGCACCACTCCTTCAACTGTCTCTTATACTCCTTTTGTTAATTACGAAGACTTGCATTTTTAAGAGCCAACTCTGCAATTTTATTCAGTACTTAAAGCAAAAATCAGGCCTGTGGACCTCAATTTTACTTGAGGAAATGGAGAAAAAGATGAACATGACTGTATTAAATAGCAGTGAAATAAGCTTAAGCTTATTATAAAGAGACTATTACCAGAGGGAAAAAAGGGTGGGGAGAGATAGAAGAGGATAAAGGGGGAATAAATGGTGATGGAGATTAGACTTGTGATGAACACACAATACAACATACAGATGATGTGTTATAGAATTGTACACTTGAAACTTATATAATTTTATTAACCAATGTCACTTCAATAAATTATATGGAAAAAATAAAGTTAAAAAGAAACAAAATCCCCCAATAATAGGGGTCTGCAGATAAGCACACGCCACCAAAGGGGAAAAAAGAGAGAGAGAAGATGGAAACTGAACCTTGATAAAGAAAGAAGAGAATAAAGGAGAATCCACCTGTACTATCACTGGAAATCTAGAAGCCCAGATAAATAGCCAAATTACTTTTAAGCCAAGTAGTTGTTAAGACAAACTGCATTACTCAGGATAAACAAGCATAATTTACAATTATGAAAGGTTCATTTAGTTGGGTAGCTTCAGCAGTTTTAAATTTGTATGCACCTAATAACTTAAAAATGGATAGAACTATTAAGAGAAAATGACAAGTCTACATTCATCATGTGATATTTTAATATAAACATTCAGTAAATAATAAAGAATAATAAAAAATAATTCTTAAAAATATATAAATTAAACATCATGATTAATAAATTTGATCTTATAAACATATATTGAATACTGCATATAACAAACACATTTAAAACATTTACAAAAATTGACCAAATACTCAATCTTAAAGCAAGCCTAAACACATTACAAGATTAAAATAATAACAAGCATAGTTTTCTTAATATAATACAATGAGTTAGAAATCAATAACAACAAAATAAACATCAAAAAAACCTTCATATGTTTGGAAATTAATTAAATACATATCTAAGTAACTCATGGATCAAAGGAGAAAATACAGTTAAATTTAAAAAATAGTTTCAACTGAGAATAATTAAAATAGTACATGTCAAAACTTATGATTCAGTTAAAGAAATACTTCAAGGAAAATATGGTCTAAGATGTTTATATTAGAAAAATGCTAAAAATTAAGTAACTAAGAATATAATTCAAGAAAATACAAAAAGAAAAGCAATAAAAACCCAAAGAAAGCGGAAGAAATGATGTGCTAGAAATAAGAACAGACGCCAATAAAATAGAAAACACATGCTATAGAGAATCAGTAAAGCCAAAGATTGATTTTTTAAAGAAACCTAATAAAATTAACAAACATGAGACCAAAAAAAAAGGAGTGACAACACAAATAACTAATATCAGAAAAAGAGGACATTACTGTGAAAGCTAGAAATACTAAACACAGAATAGAAAGTCAAAATTATGAACAATTTTATGCCAGTGAATTAAAAAGTGTACACTGAATAAACAGATTTTTATCAAAGTACAATTTACACGAACTGTCTCAAGAAGAAATAGAAAAACTAAATGGTTTTAAAATACGAATGATCTTCCAATGCTGTTGAAGAGATTATCAAGGAAAATTTTGGGCCTAGATGGCTTCAAATTGAATTTTAACAGTGAAAGAATAATTCTGACCTATTCTAATATTAAATATAAACTCTTTCAGAGAACAGGAAAAAAGAGAACACTTCTAATCTCATTTAATGAGGCTAGCATAAAGTTAATAACAAGGAAAAAAATTATAGTCCAATTTCACTTGAGAACATAGATACAAAAATGATAGCAAAATATCAGCAAACTGAATCCAGCAATATATAGCGTATAAAAATCATGGCGTAGTAGCCAGCCTCCAATATGATGTTCCCCGTTTCCAGGTAGTACCCTCCCAACACTGTATCAAGGTCGGTGTTTGTGACCAATAGAGTATAGTAAACGTGATGGCATGTCACTTTTGAGATTTGGTTATTAAAATTGTGACGACTTCACACTACTGTTCTCTCTCTCAGCGCATTCGCTTTGGGTGAAGCCAGCAGCCATGTCATGAGCAGCCCTATGAAGATGCCCACGTGATGAGGAGTTCAGCTACCAACAGGCATGTGAGTGAGCTTGCAAGTGAATTCCCCAGCTCGGTCAAGCCTTCGACTGTAGCCTTAGTTAACATCTTGACCGCTACCTTATGAGAGACCCTGAGTTAGAATCACCAAGCCAGGCCAGTCCTGGATTCCTGAACCACAGAAACATTGTGCTAATAAATATTTGTCATTTAAGTTGCTATGTTTTGGGGTAACTTGTTATGAAGCAATAGATAACTAATACATACATTGACCAACTGGGGTTTATTCCAGAAATGCAAAGCCATTTTGACATTAGAAAAATCAATTAATGAATTCCATCACATTAAAGGAAAAAAAATGTATGTGGTTATCTGAATAGATATTTTTTTTAAAAGGATTTGATAGTATTCAGGATGCATTTATAAATTAGTAAAAAAACCTGTTAGCAAAGATGAATAGAAGAAAATGTCTTTAAAAGCAATGAAAATGAACAGACTAAAACCTCATGTAACAATCATGCAAACATTTTTTTTGAAAGTAAGCAAAACAAAACAATATTGTTTACGGATGTGCATAAAGGTGGTGAACCACGGAGAGAAACAAGCTGGTCATCACAGTCATCAGGATAGTGTTGCTTATGGGAGCCAAGTGGCAGATGTGACGGGGAGAGATGCATGGAGAGCCACTAAAGGAGACAACACTGTTTTTTTTTTCTTGACCACGCTGGGAATTACACAAGTTTTTCTTTTATAACTATTTTAAAAATGATAAATATATGGTTTATGTACTTTTCTCTATGGATGTTATCTCCCACAGTAAAGAACAAATAGTTGATGCAGAAAAATAAAATGTATTAATGTACCATATTGACAGATTAAAGGTGGAAAGCCATATCATTTCAATAGATGCAGGAAAAAGCATTTGATAAAACGAAATAGCCATTTTCCAATAAAAATGGCTTAGCAAGTTAGTACAGAAAAAAGGAACATCACTAATCTGATATAAGATGTATACAAAGAACCTACAGTGAACATCATGTATAACGGCAAAACACTTCAAGCATTCCCTTTAAAATTAACTATGAGGTAAGAATACCTGCTTTTGTTGCTTCTCTTTCTCCTTGAATGAGAGGACTAGTCTTTGCAGCAAGACAAGAAAAAGAAAAACAATGTATTAAGATTAGAAAATTAAAAAATCTGACAGTCACAGATGTCTACAAAGAAAATCCAAGAAATGTCAACAAGTAAATTAATACACTTAATAAGTGTGTTCAATAAGGTTACTCCATTTAAAACCAATTATTAAAAAATCAGGCCTCGCCGGTTTGGCTCAGCGGTTAGAGCCTGCGGACCAATGAGTTGCGGATTCGATTCTGGTCAAGGGCACGTACCTCGGTTGCGGTTCATCCCCAGCTCTGGTTGGGGTTGTGTGGAAGGCAACCAGTCAATGTGTGTCTCTCACATTGATGTTTCTTCCTCCCTCCCTCTCTTCCTCTCTATCCCTCCCACTTTATCTGAACAAATATGGAAAAATATCCTTGGGTGAGGATTAAAAAAAAGCAATGGCATTTCTATACACCAGCAACAAATAGAACCTTTGGTTTCCTCTCTCCCCAAAAGATTTATGAGTAAATATTAGAAACAGATGTGCACGAGCTTTACAGCCTAAATCAATTTAGGAATAGGAAAATTTAATAATATAAATGTCAATTCTCTCCAAATTAATAAAATGCAATGAAATTATAATAAAAAGACACAACTTTTTGTGGATTTCTTAAGATAGTTGTAAAATTTATATCAGACAAAAGAAAGGGGCTCCAAAAAGCCAGAAGCAAAGGGGAGCAGAGATCTTGCTCTCCCAGACACCAAGGCTCATTTTAAAGCTGTATTAATTAGGGTACGGTGCCAATTTATGACTGGTTATGACAGAAGTGACATTACAGATCAGTGGGGAAAGGGTGAACTGTTTAAAGAATGGTGATGGAACACTTGGTTTTCTATTTGCACAAGTGTAATATTGAATCTTTACCTCCCACACATACACAAAAATTATTTCCAGGAGCATTGTATTAGTCAGGGTTCCCTACATAAACAGAGCCCTTAGGAGATACAGATAAATAGATGGATGAATAGACAGACAGACAGACAGATGGATAGATTTATTATATGGAATTTGGCTCACACAATTATGGAGGCTGTTAAGCCTAAAATCTTCAGTGTGGGTCAGTGGTGTGGGAGACCCAGGGAGAGCCCATGTTCCAGTTAAAAGGCCATAAATCAGGAAGAGTCAATGTTGCAGATAAAGTCTGAAGGAAGTCAATTAGAGAATGCTCTTTTGTTCAGGGGAGGGTCAGCCTTTTTGTTCTATGCAGATCTTCAACTGATTGGATGAGGCCCACCCACATTAGGGAGGACAATCTGCTTTATGCAAGTCCACCAATTTAAATTAGTCTCATCTGAAAAACCACCCTCATAGAAACATCCAGAATAATATTTGACCAACTATCTGAGCATCTATAGCCCAGCCAAGTTAGCACATAAAATTAATCATCATGGGAATTAAAGATATAAGTAGAAACAACAGAACTTTAACATGTAGAAGAATATCTTTATGACCTTGTGGTAAAATAAAATATAAAAATACAAACTGTGAAGGAAAAGATTGATAAATTTGATAAAAGTGTGAAAAAATTAAAATTTCTATCTAGCAGATGATTCCATATTTTTAAAAAGAATCAAAAGACAAGCCACAGAAACATTTCAAATTGAATGTCAGCATCTGCTTCTGGAGTACTCAATCCGTCATACTATTTATATAATTTTAAAGCATGCAAAACAATATAGTATGTTATCTATAGCAAACATTTATAAAATGTGATTCAGAATATTGGTGGTAGGGGAAGGTAGAAAATACATTTCAGAAGAAGTAGTCTGGGAACTTCAAAAACATCTGTAATACTTTACTTCTTAAGCCAGTGATAAGCATCAGAATGTATTATATCACTCTTTATACCTTTGGTTTTAAAAAATAAACAAGAGAAATTGAACTGTCAGATTTATGATCTGTCAGAAATCAATCAAAGAAAAAGTGATAGTCCTCATTTTGTATTTTAACACAAAGTACTAGATTTATAAATTAAACATCAATATCTATAAGTTGAATGTAAAGTCTTGAATAAACTGAATATTAATTAAATTACAAGTAACTGAATATTTCTTTCTGGCCCACAGCCTCTTAGACATTAAAAACTCACTGAAAAGAATTTCTCCTCTACAAATGAAATATGCCTCCGTTTTCTCTGAAGCATGAGACCCACTAGTCCACTTATTGAAAAGCCATTAAGATTAGCTGAATTAAAAATTAATTTCTAAAAATGAAAGATCTATATTTTATATATTAATTAAGCTTTTAAAGTTGGACTTACATATACATTTTATCACTCAACAAATATTAAATGCCTCCTCTGTGCCAGGCACTATTTTCAGATGATATGGCTAAGTCATGAACAAGAAACACAAAGTGCTCTTAAATCATCAGCGTGATTTGTTTTAAGAGTACTTTCTTACATCACCAAAATATCTAATTGCGAATGTCTGACTCAGGGAAAATATTTCTATTTAAATAGTCAAGCTATTAGAGGCTCTATAGTACACTGTGTATGGGGAAATCCTCTCAAAGACTGTGCAGAAAATTAAGGAGATAATTCCGTTTCTGTTCCATGTGGTAATGGAATTTTTTTCTTCCAGACTGTTCACACATGTCTATTTCACTGAAAGCACCAAGGATTATAAATTTAAAATAAAATGTTCTGACCATAAAAGTTAACTATCCAAATCGTTAAACACATTTAAACCCACATGAGGTCCAGGCAAGGAAAAATTCACAAACAGCACTATTTATTGAAGTAGAAACATACATTTTGAGAAACCACCTAGGCACCTTAATATAGAGCACAACACCCCTAGTTTTCTTAAATTGTTGCTATTCCTCTACTATACCTAATATCAGTAACAGTTACACTTTAAGTTTTTAGTAGTGTTTCTTTATTTTTAACAAAGCTGTAAAACTCAAAATTTAAAATGACTTTAATTTTTTAAAATCATGAGCCAATAAACTTTTTAACTTTGGAGAGTAGAAAAGGTATCACAGGAGTTGAGGTTGACATACATAGTTTGGTTGTTTTATATTCACGGATGGCATGAGAAACTAAACATTTTAGTAAAATAACCCTTTCAATGATTTAATATCTCCCGATAAACAAATAAATAAAAATCTAAATTGAATTTTGTTAAATTTTTCTCTTAATTGTTATCATAGTTGGATTCATGGCATAATAATAATTTTGCATCTATACATTTCAATCCATATATTAAATGCACCTATATTTATTTTAGGTTTTTATATATTTTATTGATACAACACAGACTTTTGGGTGCCAATTATGTGCCAGGTACCGTTCTAGGCCCTGGAGTGAGCAAAAACAGACACGATTCCTCTCCTCATTTAACTGCTAGTCAAGTAGGGGAGACAGACATTAATCAAATAATCACCAAACCAATAAATAGTGTGACTGTGACAAGTGCTTCTTGTTACCAAGAGTTACACAGCACTAATCATAGTCCTTAAAAGGAACATTTGATATAGTGAGGGAAGGAGATCAGGGCAGGCTTCTTGGAGGAAGTGACCCTTCATTTGAGTCCTGAAAGGTATGTGGAGTTAATTAGATAAAGAGGGGAGGGGAGCGGATTCTGGACAGAGGGTCCTAGATGCATGTGTAGGGCTCTGTGGCTGGAGGCCAGTATGAGGTTCTGAAAGACAGCATGAGCAGTAGCTTGTGCAAGATGATATGCGGGAAGTAGGTAAGGGCGAGATCATGAGTTTGTTTCTCTTCATATGTGTGCATTTGCAAACACTCCTGCCTGCAATGTGGAGGACAGATGGGAGAGGGACCAGGGCGGAAGAGAGCAAGAGACCAATTAGGAGGCTACGCTAATAGACTGAGTGAGGGATGATGGTAGGGGTGGTATTAGTGGTAGAAATATAGATACCTTAGAGTTGGTATTGGCAGGACTTGTGATGAATTGATAAAAAGAAATCTGGATTGGATTTATGGTCAAAAGTGTTAATAATAAAAATATAATTAACTATATGATTAAAGTGAACCGTGAAATTATGTTATGTCTAATTAGCATACATAAATCTTATGGAAGTCTCAATAACCACACTAGATGGTATTATTTCTGTACAAATGACTCTGGCTGCATAGTATAGTTTGAATTCACAGCTTTTTTATTAAACAAAATTCACCTTTACCACATTGACTATCTTGTGTCCTCTTCACTAAATGTGTCATTTAAAACTAAAATCAACATCATGACATTTAGTTTTTTCTAAGGGATAGATTTTTGAAAACATCAGGAACTTTAGGATTATACTTTTCCTATTTATCATTGTGTGAATTTTTACCTTTTTAAACATAAACTTCTGGTTTTATAAACTCCTACTAATTCACTAAATTAAACACAAATCTCATCTAATGAAGGCAGAGGTATTCACTCTGACTTAAATTTATGCCTATATACTGTAGAAAGTTCACAACTGGACTTGTCTTTTAAACCCCTCAAATTCCAAATGCATTTGTAATAGCTCCTGTGTCATTCATGAATATAAGCTTTAACATAATGAAATCTATTCTTCCTTTTCTGTTTAAGACTGAGTCAACTTGAATGAAAATTACATGTACACGAGGGAAAGCAGGCTAATTTAATGTGAAAGCCAGTGATAGCAATGCCAGGGCTTCCCAGAGTCTAGTCTCTGTTAATTTTCATTAAGGCAGGCAGTCTTTTCTTCTCCCATCACTCCCTTTTTCACTCCCTGTCCCCCATTCTGGGAGGGATTTTTTGAAGTGGAGAAAAGACACAGAACATAACCACCCTTTGCATTTATGTTATGAAGGTGATCGATATCAGCAAGAGAAGAGAACAAAGTCGGTCTGGCGGAGGTTTTCCCTTCTCTGAAGGAACTACAATCCTCCCCAAAGCACAGATGTTGTCCAATCAGTCTTACTGAGGAGAAAACCAAAGTGCTCCATTGACTGGGTGGGAGCAAGAGCCCAAGGGAGGGGTAAAAACACTTAGGGAACAAAGACAAAGAAAGCAATTACCAAACACCTCTCTTATGTGGCCTCTAAGTACTGACAGGGCACTTGATGCAAAAAGCAAACTTCTGTTTTGTGGCTTAACATGGTTTTTCTGTATTTGTGATCTGATTACATAATAGTAGCATTTTTCTTTCTGGTAAGGAATAGTATCTTCATCCCCTTCCTGATTTTCTAGGCTTAAGCAAGGGTTTATGCTTACTATTAATTCTGTAAATAACCTTTACTTTTCCAAAATCTGGATTTAGACGTTGACACTTGTTTAGAGTATCTAGGCTGCTCTATTTTGATAACCTTGTTTCATAATATCTTGTATTATTATCATCTTTACTGCCATAGTTACCCTAAAGATTCAGTACTCTTGGAATATTGCAGCACATAGTTTGTTCTTTAATTATTATATTTATTTCATGCTACACTCAATAATTCAATATGAAATAATACCACAGTCATTGGATGAAAGCCAGCCATAAAAGTGAACTAGACAGACCAAACTCCAGGTATCTTACACACTTATAGACTCCTTGGGACGAAGCAGCCATAGCTGTTGCTTATGTATAAGTTGCCAAGCTTCATGTCATCTGATAGTGTTGCCTTGGCCACAATTGACTATGTCCTGGAAATTTGCAAATCACCAGCAAATAAAGGCCTTTCACACTGGATCAAGACTAACCATCTCAGTCAGGTTCTCTCTCACTAGGAATTTGTCTTCTAGATGCCCAAAGAGTAGAAGTGGAGAGGAAGCAGTAGAGAAACTGTGTCATGAGTATGGTGGAGCCACCAGAATCGGGGCACTTGAAGCAGTCTCAAGAGCTACTGAACACCAGGAGTCCTTCATGTCTTTTCCCCCCTCACAGCTTTATTAAGATATAACATTGTATAAGTTCAAGGTGTACAACATGATGATTTGATACATATATATATTGTGAAATAATAACCACAATAATATTGTTAACACATCTTTCATCTCACATATCACATTTTTTTGTTGTTATAGTGAGAACACTGAAGATCTACTCTCTTAGCAATTTTCAAGTATACAATACTGCATTATTAACTATAGTCACCATTCTGTACATTAGATCTACAGAACTTATTTCTCTTATAACTGGAGGTTTGTACTCTTTGACCAATTCTGATCACCAATTTCAATGTGTGTATATGGGGGGGGGGTGGTTTGTCCACACAGCACCAAGCAATTCTCAAACATCAGTTAGGTGTCTTCTAATTCAACTGAATGCTGCTGACACTGCCTACCTGGAGATAGCATCAGATTCCACAGGTTAAGGGCTCAGCCCCCCAAAACTGCCTTCTACTTCAGATGCCAATTACAAGTTCAGATTGTTACCTGTGCTTCTGACTGACTGGCTACAAATCAGGGGTTCCCATGACCCCCTCCTTGGGTTTGATTAATTTGCTAGAGAAGTTCACAGAACTTAGGGAAATGGTTTACACCTTAGACTACTGGCTTATTATTTAAATGATACAAATCAATAGTCTGATGAAGAGGTACATAGGGCAAGGTCACAAACAAAGGGGCTATTGTCCCCATGGAGTTTTGGGCTCAGCAAAATAACACATGGAAGCATTCTGCTTCACCAACATGGACACTCTTCAAACTCCCTCCTTTTGAGTTTTATGGAGGTTTCATTATACAGGCATGATTGATGAACTCATTGGCCACTGGTGATTGATTCAACCTTCAGCCCCTCTTTTCTCCCAGGAAATCAGTAGGTGGGACTGAAAGTTCCCATTGTGTTACCACTCAAGGTTGGTTCTCCTGGCAGCCAGCCTCCAACTTTAGGAGCTTTCCAAAAGCCACTTTACTAACATAAACTCAGGTATGATTGAAAGAGGTTTGTTATGAATATTAAGACACCTTTTGAGTTTTTATCACTTAGGAAATCCCAAGGGTTTTAGTAGCTCAGTGCCAGAAATGGGGCCACGAGCAAATAAATACATATTTTTTATTATAAATCACAATATCACTACAACCTATATAAGATTGAACTCCTACTCTTACTATTCCAAAACAGTTATTTTAAAGATTGGGACAAAAGATAATTTGTAAAAGCTAATTTACAAAATTAGCTTTTTGCTTTTAACTTTAAAATTTAAATTTAGCACTCATATAGATTTTTCAAAAATATAGTACTATTTCAAAATAAATCACAGTGTAAGAAAGGCAAACGTAAGCAGACAACTCTAAAATATTACAAATCTTATTATGAAAGTGATAAACTTGTATAATATGTTACTTTAATATCAAAACATGACATTTATGTGAAAATCCCATACAAAATAGATATCATTATAGTAAATGATATCAATTAACAGGACATCTTCCCTGTCATGTCACAAATACTTAATTATTTAGAAATCTGTTTTCTTTAAATATATTTGACCTTAAAGACTATTAACTCATTCAAATTAGCCCCTTTGCAATCATGTCTGATTATAACTTTGATGCCTAGAGAGTTTCACCATTACATTCTGTAAGAAACTATTGTATTGTGGTATAGAGACCTGAAGTTATTCTTCTACTCAAGCCCCTACTGGCTAGAATGCGAGTCCTCTGAAGGCAGAGACTCTGCTTGTTCACTTTGTATCCCCAGAATCTAGGTCATCAGTAACAGATTAAAGTTTCAGAGCCCAGAAATGGGAAGTGGAAGAGCTTAAGACAAGAAGGAGATTGACAGATATGGTTAGGATACAATTCTCTGGGCAAATCATAGGAAAAAATATTGAGAAACTTAGTGTCTAAATTATAAAAATATGAGTTATTTTAAAAGGTAGTCATAGACACCATGGAAATACAAAGGATTATAAGAAAATACTATGAACAACTATGTGCCAACAAATTCAACAACCTAGGTGAAATGGACAAATTCCTAGAATCATACAGTCTTCCAAAACAACTGGGAAGAGTCGGAAAACCCGAACAGACCAATAACAACTGAGGAAATAGAAGCTATAATCAATAAATGCCCAGCAACAAAAGCCCTGGTCCAGACAGATTCACAGGGGAGTTTTACCAAGCATTCAAAGAAGAACTAACACCTATTCTCCTAAAAATATTTCAAAAACTTCAAGGGGAAAGAAGATTTCCAAGCTTTTTCTGTAAGGCCAGCATAATCCTAATCCCAAAACCAGATAAAGACACCACCAAAAAAAAAAAAAAAAAAAAAAAATTTACAGGCCAATATCCATGATGAACATTGACGCCAAAATCCTCAACAAAATTTTAGCAAATCGGGTCCAGCAATATATTAAAAAAATTATACAACATAACCAAGTGGGATTTATCCCAGGGATGAAAGATAAAGATCATATAATCATATCAGTAGATGCCAAAAAAGCATTTGAAAAAATCCAGCACCCATTTCTGATAAAAGCTCTCAGCAAAGTGGGAATAGAAGGATCATACCTCTACATAATAAAGGCCATATATGACAAACCTACAGCCAACATCATACTCAATGGGCAAAAACTAAAAGCATTTCCTTTAAGAACAGGAACAAGACAGGGATGTCCACTTTCACCACTCTTATTCCACATAGTACTGGAAGTCTTAGCTACCACAATCAGACAAGAAGAAAAACTAAAAGGCATCCGTGTTGGAAAGGAGGAAATGAAACTGTCATTTTTTGCAGAGGATATGATATTGTACAAAGAAAGCCCTAAAGATTCCACCAAAAAACTACTATATTTGATAAATGAATTTGGCAAAGTAGCAGGATACAAAATCAACATTCAGTAATTTTTGGCATTATTATACACCAATTATGAATACACAGAAAGAGAAACTAAAAAAACAATCCCATTTACCACTGCAACAAAAAAAATTAAGATACCTAGGAATAAACTTAACCAAGGAAGTAAAAGATCCATTCTCAGAAAACGACAGGACATTGAAAAAAGAAATAGAGGAAGATATTAAAAAGTGGAAGAATATACCATGTTCGTGGATCGGAATATTCAATATAATTAAAATGTCCATACTACACAAAGCAATCTATAAATCCAATGCAATCCCCATTAAAATACCAATGACATATTTCACAGATCTAGAACAAACACTCCAAAAGTTTATATGGAACCAAAAAAGACCCTGAATAGCCACAGCAATCTTGAAAAAGAAGAACAAAGTTGGAGGGATCACAATACTAGATATCAGGTTATACTACAAAGCCATTGTAATCAAAATAGCCTGGTACTGGCACAAGAACAGGTATATAGATAAATTGAGCAGAACAGAGAACCCAGAAATCAACCCAAGACATTATGCTCAACTAGTATTTGACAAATGTGGCAAGAGCATACAATGGAGTAAAGACAGTCTCTTCAATAAACGGTGTTGGGAAAATTGGACAGCTACATGCAAAAAAATGAAACCAGACCACCAACTTACACCATACACAAGAATAAACTCAAAATGGATAAAAGACTTAAATGTAACTCATAAAACCATAAAAATCCAAGAAGAAAATGTAGGCAGCAAAATCTCAGACATCACACACAGCAGAATTTACCGATACGTTGCCAAGGGCAAGAGAAACAAAGAAAAAAATTAATAAATGGGACTACATCAAACTAAAAAGCTTCTGCACAGCAAAAGAAAACAGCATCAAAATGAAAAGGGAACCCACTCTCTGGGAGAACATATTTGCCAATGATACATCAGATAAGGGGTTAATTTCCAACATATATAAAGTACGCATAGAACTCAACAAAAGGAAGACAAACAACCCAATGGAAAAATGGGCAGAGGAACTGAATAGACACCTCTCCAAACAGGACAAATGGCCAAGAGACATATGAAAAAATGCTCAACGTCACTAATCATCAGAGAGATGCAAATTAAAGTGACTTTGAGGTATCATTTCACACCTGTCAGAATGGCTGTCATCAACAAATCATCAAACAACAAGTGCTGGTGAGGGTGCAGAGAAAAGGGGACTCTAGTACACTGCTGGTGGGAATGCAGACTGGTGCAGCCACTATGGAAAAGAATATGGTGTTTCCTCAAAAAATTAAAAATGGAACTGCCATTTGACCCAGTGATCCCACTTCTAGGAATATATCCTAAGAAGCCTGAAACACCAATCAGAAAGAATATATGCACCCCTATGTTCATAGCAGCACTATTTACAGTAGCTAAAATCTGCAAACAGCCGACGTGTCCATCAGTAGTTAAGTGGATAAAAAGGCTGTAGTGCATATACACAATGGAATACTATGTAGCTGCAAGGAAGAAAGATCTCTTACCCTTTGAGATGATATGGAGAGTATTATACTAAGCGAAATAAGCCAATCAGAGAAAGACAAATATCACATGATCTCATTTATTTGTGGAATATAATGAACAAAATAAGCTGATGAACAAAATAGACCCAGAGACATGAAAGTAGGGAACAGACTGACAAACCTGAGAGGGAGGGGTGGTGGGAGGGTGGGAAGAGATGAACCAAAGAACTTATATGCATATATCCATAACCAATGGACACAGACAACAATACTGTGAAAGTTGGGCGGGGGATGGGAGTGGGGAGGAGGGTGTCAATGGTGGAAAAAGAGGGACATCTATAACAAAAATAAGTAAAAATAAATAAATAAAAGTTAGTCATAGGTAATAATTGAAATTAATGAGTGATTGTTGATCACTGAACAGTGTGCAACTTGCAGATGGTACCACTTGGGTGGTTTTTGAGTATTTTTTTTTTCTGGCATGAGATATGTGTTTTTTATTTTTTATGTATGTATGTATGTATGTATGTATGTATTTTTGTACATGCCCCTAGTGGGAACCGAACCCGGGACTCTCTGGTCCACAGGCCGATGCTCCAACCTCTGAGCCAAACCAGCCAGGGCAAGATATGGGTTTTTTAAAGCATATAATTTATAAGACATAAATGAAAAAAACAAAGTACTGCAAAGTCATAAAATAATTATCTGAATGTAATTTAGCTTTCTTAGTACTGCTGTGTGGGGAAACAGGGCCAGGGCTCAGGTTCTGTTGTCTCACTTGATAAAAATTCTAATGGATGGAACCCATTGTTGAGCTCTTCCACAAAGGTTCTCTTGATCTGTCTTCCCTTTACTTTCCTCCTTGGTGCTCTCACTATGCCTTATAAAATTCTATAATCAATTCTTTATTTCCAAGGGAAAATAGCATATTAATATTTTTTATTTTACAAAATCCTCATTTTATACATGCATATAATCAAAATAACATGAGGAGAAAATCACAAATCCCCTGGTATTTCACTGGAAGTCATTAATAGCTATAGTTGTTTATTGTAGCTCTCTCCCACAACAGACTAGAGTTCTTTGAGAGTGGTGACTGTCTTCTTAACTGTGTCCATGGTGCTTAGAACATAATATGTGCTTGATCACTGTTTAATAATGAAATGAATGAATGATCAACTGTGCTAAATTCCAGACATGCAGAGAATAATTAGACACATTTTCTGCCCTCAGGGAACTTGCAGTCAAAGAGAGAGAAAACAATAAAATAAGTAAAATTCTGGCAGTTGGAACCAGGTAATATAGGGATGGCTAAGAGAAAGTAATGGGATTCAAGATGGCAGTAGATTAGATGGAAGTTACACTCACCACCTCCCAGGAGAAAGGTGAAATTACAAATAAAACATAGAACAATCAACCTGATTAATCAACTGAAGACTAACTGAACAAAAGGCTTATAACCAAGGATTTACAGAAGAAGCTACATCGAGACTGATAAGAAGGAAGGAGATGTGAAAAGGGCTGACCCCACTCCCAGGGGCTGTGGCTGAGATTCCGGAAAGATATCTCAGCTACAAGGTTCCCTCTGAGGAGTAAGGAGTCTAATGGCACAGTGGTTTCCCTGGTTCAGAGCACCAGAACCAGGAAGAGATAGCCACATAATATCTGGATGTGAAGATCAGAGGAGATTCTGTTTGCCAGGGAGAGATAGGAGTCTGCCAGAGACTCAGGTGACCTCCTAAAGAGGCAGTGAATAAAATCTCATTGACAGTCACTCACCAAGGGCTCTGGCAGAGGGAGTGTGGATGGGACTAGAGTCATGTGAGGAGACACTCAGGTTTGTGGCTCTGGGGAAAGAGCTGAAGGGACAGCTGCCAGGGTCCCTGTGCTGAGTCCCTCTCCAACACCATACATGCCATCTTTCTTGGGTGGAGCATTATTCCCCTCCATATGGCATCAGCCTAGGGAAATGCAATAACCCCACCCTCTGGACACCCTATTGCTCCACCCTGTGGAGTTCATACCCTACAGAGTAGTCAACTGCCTGGGCCCAGGGTGGAGGTCCAGGCAGACTAAGGGGTGGTCAGTGACAGAGTGGTATGGCTCTGGGGTGGAAGCTATTACCCCAGCCTTCTCATGAGCCTGACCAGTACTTCCCCAAACAGGAGATCCAATGGCCCCACCCTCTGGATTCCCTTTGGCCAAATCCTGCCAAGCTTGGACTTTTCAGGAGCTTTGGGCAGAAACCAGGACAGACTGAGTTGTGTGGCTCTAGAACTGAGGTCATTTTTACCTTGCATGCATAATCAGTGCAGAGCCGTCCCATCACATGGCCAAATATCAGTCTGTTTGGGCCTCATAAACTCTTCTGGCCTCACCCTGATGACTCCCTGAGAGCCTGCCCTGCCACAAAGATCTGTGGGCACATGGCAGGTGGCAGCTAGCTTTGGTGTACCCTGGAACTCACTTTTGCTGAGTGACCTCAGACCCGGTATTGACACCAAGTTTAAACCTGTATCAATCTGGTGAACACAACTTGCCCCTGTCTGGTGACTCACTGAGAACCTACCTCATGCAACCCGAGTACCACCAGAGGCTCTTTCAGTAATTGAGTCTAAAAGACAGCTGGCAGGTGGAGGCAAGTGGAGGTGGATCTCAGGGTGCCTTGGGCCTTTTGCTGACCTGTTCCCTGAGTTCTGTGCTGATGGAAACCAGCCCTGGTGCACAGCTTGGTACTCCCCATGCACACCCAGGCCCAGGAGAGGCAGCCATAAATTGTGGATCACTTTGTAGCTCCAAACAGGTTTCCCAGAGCCAGTCAAAGCAGCTTCTGACATTGACCTGCACCAGAGTCCCTCCCAAGAGGCCCCAGAACCAACTCACCCAGTGGCAAGTTTCAGACAACATCAGAGCAGGATTCAATTAGCTCCACAAGTGACACATCCAAAGGGAGATCTCAACAGGCTCCAGAACTTGCTGAGGCAAATTCTGCTTCATATGGTTAGCATTCACACAGTAGCTCATAAACTGTAGTCATGTTATATTCTCAGAGTCAGCCATCTTGAGAATTGACCCCACATATGAACAAGTCAATAACAATCAAGACTCAATTACAACCGGAGGGCTCACATAACACACACAAGGCACATTTCTGGAGTACTCAGCTCAGGTGATTAAGGAGGCTGTGCCACTAGGTCCCACAGGACACCTACTATATAATGCCACCCTAACAAAACTGGAGACATATAAGTTGAACTAATACACAGAAACAAACACAAACAGGCAGTCAAAATGGGGAGAAAAAGAAACATGACCCAAATGAAAGAACAGAAAAAATCTCCAGAAAAAGAGCTAAGTGAAATGGAAGAAAGCAATCTACCAGTTAGAGAGTTCAAAACAATAGTTATAAGGATGCTCAAGGAACTTAGGGGAAGAATAGAAGAAATCAATAAGAACTTAAAAAAGAGATAATAAGCATGAAGAAGGATATAGAAACTATAAAAAAGAACTAGTCAGAAATGAAGAATATAATATCTGAAATAAAAATTCACTAGAAGGCATAAACAGTAGGTTAGATGAAGCAGAGGATCAAACCAATGATTTGAAAGACAAGGCAGCAGAAAAACATCCATATCTCAACATAATAAAGGCCACATATGGCAAACCTACAGCTAACATAATACTCAATAAGAAAACATTAAAATCATTTCCCTTAAGATCGGGAACCAGACAGGGATGTCCATTTTCACCACTTTTATTCAAAATTGTACTGAAAGTCCTAGCTAGAGCAATCAGACAAGAAGAAGAAATAAAAGACATCCAAATTAGAATGGAAGAAGTAAAATTGTCATTATTTGCAGATGATATGATACTGTACAGGGTGGGGCAAAAGTAGGTTTATGGCTGTAAATGCACAAAACCCAGTTTATTCTTGTATTATTATTTATTAATTTTGTATTATTTTCCATATGAACAACTGTACACCTAGTTTTGCCCCACCCTGTATATAGAGAACCTTAAAGATTCCATCAAGAACTACTGAAACTGATAAATAAATTCAGTAAAGTAGCAGGATACAAAATAAATCTCCAGCAATCAGTTGCATTTTTCACACCATTAATGAATTATCAGAAAGGGAAACTAAGAAAATAATCTCATTTACAATTGCATCAAAAATAAAGCAAAATACCTCAGTATATATTTAACCAAGGATGTAAAAGACCTGTATTCAAAAAATTATAAGAAAAAAGAAATGGAAGAAGATACAAATAATGGAAGCAAATACTGTGTTCATGTATAGAAAGAATTAACATCATTAAAATGTTTATAGTATCCCAAACACACTATAGATTCAATGCAATTCCTATAAAAAAACCAATGGCATTTTTCACAGAACTAGAACTAGTAATTCAAAAGTGTACATGAAACCACAAAAGACCTCAAATAGCCACAGGAATTTTGAGAAAAAATAAAAAGTTGGAGGAATCATGCCACCTGATATCAAAATATACTACAAGGCCATAGTAATTAAAACAGCATGGTACTGGCATAAAAATAGACATATAGATCAATGGAACAGAATAGGGAGCCCAGAAATAAACCAAAACCCTTGTGGTCAATTAATATTTGACAAAGGAAGCTAGGACATATAATGAGGTTAAGATGGTCTATTCAATAAATGCTGTTGGGAAAATTGGACAGTGCAAAAAAATAAATAAATAAAAACAGACCACATTCCTACACCACATACAAGAATAAACATGAGATGGATTAAAAACCTAAAGGTAAGACTTGATACCATAAAAATCCTAGAAGAAAACACAGGCTCTAAAATCTCAAACATTTCTCTTAGTAATGTTTTTTTCTGATATCTCCTTGGGCAAGGAAAATTAAAAAACAACAACAACAAACAAATAGGACTACATCAAACTGAAAAGGTTTTGCACAGCAAAGAAAACAACACAATGTAAAGGCAAGCCACAGAATGAGGGAACATATTTGCCAATGATACATCAGATAAGGCGTAAATATCCAACATCTATAATAAACTCATACAACTCAACACCAAAAAAACCCAAAGAATCCAACTAAAAACTGGGCAAGGAACCTAAATAGACACTTCTCCAAAGAGGACATACAGATGGCAAATAGACATGTGAAAAGATGCTCAATGTCCCTAAACATCAGGCAATGCAAATTCAAACCCCATTGAGATATCACCTCTCACCTGTCAGTATGTCCATCATTAGTAAATCAACAAACAACTATTGGTGATGATGTGGAGAAAAGGGAACCCTCATGGGCTATTGGTGGTAATGCAGATTGGTGCAGCCATTGTGGAAAACAGTATGGAGGTTCCCAAAAATATTAACACTGGAACTACCTTAACATCCAGTATTCCACCTCTGGGTATATATCCGAAGAAACCCAAAACACTAATTTGAAAGTATATATGCACCCCTATGTTTACTGCAGTGTTATTTACAATAGCCAAGATATGGAAGCAACCCAAGTGCCCATCAATAGACAAATGGATTAAAAAGCGGTGGTACATATATACAATGGAATATTACTCAGTGGTAAAAAAAGAACAAAATCTTACCATTTGCAACAGCATGGATAGACCTAGAGGGTATTGTGCTAAGTGAAATATGTCAGTCAGAGAAAGACAAATGCCATATGATTTCACTTATATGTGCAATCTAAATAACAATATCAATGAACAAACAAAATAAACAGACTCATAGATATAGAGAATAGACTGATGGTTGCCAGAGAGAAGGGGTGTTGGGGGACTGGATACAAAAGGTGAAAGGATTGAGAAGTACAGATTGGTAGTTACACAACAGTCCTGGGAATATAAAGTACAGTATAGGAAATATAGTCAATAATATTGTAATAACTATGTATGGTGCCAGGTGGGTGCTAGACTTATCAGGGGAACACTTAGAGTATATGATTGTCTAATCACTATGCTGTACACCTGAAATATACAAAATAATATTGAATATAAACTGTAATTTAAAAAATAAAGGAAAGAGGTAGTAATCATTTCTGCCTGGTAGTGTAAAAACACCCGTATGGAGGCTGGTCCTCTATAATGAATTGCATTTTGCCAAATTAAAAACAAAGGATGAGAAGATATTTCAGAGAGTGGACATGAAAAAAGACACAGAACTGTTTTGAGCACAGGATGTTCTCACAGTCTTACATGTAGAGAATATAGGGCTCTTGGGAGGGAGAATTGAAAAGTAAGGATATTAGCATTTGTGAAGCACTTATTATGTGCCAGGTACGAGTTGTATCATTACCTCTCCTGTGAGAATGTTATGAGGTAGTAATCAGGCAAAAGTCACAGACAGGAAGTGTTAGAGGGGGTGAGCTCATGTGGCAAAGGGCCTTGGAGTCCATCCAGTCAGGGGTATATGGAGATTTTAGCAAAGGAATGACATAATCAGAGCTTTGTAATGTTTTTAGTTTATAACTAACTACCTTAACAAGACACTTCCTTCGTATCACATTAGTGATCAAGTTTATTATTCCCCTCCCATAAATTGAGTCACCAGTATCTTAAATCTAGAAACATGGCTTAATGTTATTTTGTTTATAATTTTTTACAGAGTGAAGGTATCTTTGATGATATTGTGCCTGTTCCTCTGTGTTCCAGACCTGTTTATAGGACACCATATAGTTATTTTAAAATTTTCCTTTTTTAAGCATCTTCTCACTGCTTTTGCGTTTTTTAAGCTTCCCCCAATTATGTTGGGGACCTGTTGTTTGGTCTTGATTGAATGAACCCAAATGCTTTTTCTTTTCAACTGTTTTCTTTCATCATTACATGAATCTTGCTCAAAGCTATTACATTCCAAAATTCTCTTTAGAGTGCAGCCTTGATTAAACTTTTCTGTTGTTCTTTTGTCTGCATCCAAACACCATCATTGTGTCATCTGTTACAGAACTTATTACGACTTTTCATTATAGGCTTTGCTTAATTCTAACTGCCTGTGAACTCATGCATCGTTATCTTTTGTAATTAGAAATTTCTCTGCCTTACTGCCCCCCCCCCTTTACATGTTGTTATCCAAACTGAAGAAGATCTGCTTATCTGTATAAGGCATCTTGTCTTTAGTGCTCATTTCTTTTCTTTACTTACTGATTATTATCAGACTCTTAGGAACAAACTGATTCTAATGGACTCACACTGTTCTTTGCTTCCTAGTAGGTGGCCACTAAAAGGATGTGAGATCAAATTTTTCATACAATTATCAAATGAATAGGCTAAAGGATATAAAACATCTGGACTTTCGGGTAAGCATATGTAGTATATGCATTAGAGAAATGGAAATGAATTCCTTGGGCTTTTAATACCACAAAATGAATCTTGGGTCTTATAAACAATGGATAGTTTAAAATGAAGCAGCATGTGGGTGAGTGATCTTGGTTTAGATTAGCAGACCTGGTAGATTTTAAGGTCAAAGCCAACTTTAACATCTTCGTAAATAATCCAGAAGACTAATAAAAAAATACACACCCTTTAATTACACGTTTAAATGACTTCAAACTGGCAGGTGTTAAACATGATATGAGGAGAAAGACTAGAAGAGGTGGATAGATAGTATGATAAGTGTTTTTATTCCCCATTAATCAGGAAAAGTATAAAATGATCTTAGTGTGAGAACAATTTCAAATCCCATTATTATAAGGAAAAAAAAAAGCAAAACCCAACCATGAGTAAAGGAAGAACAATGTTGAAAAAGGCCACAGAAAGCAATGTGTAACATGGTATAGTAGGTAAAGTGTTCACTGTTCTATAGAGTTCTCTTAGAATGACTCTGATTTCTATCAAGGGTGCATATAATGTGCTGACCTAAATGCCAATATAACACAGTATCATTAAGGTTTTTATGCTAGTCATAAAATCATATGCACAAATTCATGCATTTTACACCTAATTTTTGTTTATTGTATTTAAGAAATTGATATATAGAAAGATTGATTTGGAGTGGGGGGTGAACAGTGATATGGATTTTAACACATGTATAAGTTCATGTAACCACCACCACATTCAGATGATAGGATTTCCATCATCCCCAAACACTTCCTTTTGCAGCCCTTCTCCCAACCCAAACCTTCAGCAACCACTGATTTTCCCTGTTACTACAGTTTGGCCTTTGTGAGGAAGTTATATAAATGGAATATTACATAACTTTTCTTGCTATTTTTTTGGTGGATTTTTTTTTATTGTGGTAAAAAACACATCACATAAAATTCACCATCATAACCATGTTTAAGTGTATACTGCAGTACTGTTAACTATATGCACATTGTCCCACAACAAATTTCTAGAACTATTTCATCTTGCAAAACTGAAACTCCATATCCATTGAACAACAATGCCCCTTTCCCCTCTCCCCCGAAGTCCTTGGAAAGCACCTTCTATTTTCTGTTTCTAAGAGTTTGACTATTTTAGTTTCCTCAATAAGTGGGATCATGTAGTATTTGTCCTTCTGTGACCGGCTTACTTCACTTAGCATAAGGTCTTTAAGATTCATCCATGTTGTAGCATATGGCAGAATTTCCTTCTTTTTTAAGGCTGAATAATATTCCATTGTATGCCACATTTTCTTTATCCACTTATCTGTTGATAGACATTTACATTGATTCTACCACTTGGCTATTATGAATGAGTGTGCAAATATTTCTTCAAGATTCTGTTTCCATTTTTTTAAATATATATCTAGAAGTGAGATTACTGTATTATGTACCAATTGTTTTTAACTTTTTGAAAAAACTCCATTCTGTTTTCCATTATGACTGCACCATTTTATATTCTCACGAACAATGCACAAGAGTTCATATTTCTCTGCATTCTCACAACACTTGTCATTTTCTGTTTTTTTTTCTTTATTTTTTATTTTTATGGTCACCCTAATGAATGTAAGGTGATATCTCATTGTGGTTTTGATTCACATTTTCCATGTTGAGCATCTTTTCATGTGCTTTAGGCCATTTGTATATCTCCTTTGGAGAAATGTCTGTTCAACTATTCAAGTCCTCTGACCATTTTTTAATTGGGTTATTTGTTTTGTTGTTGTTGAGTTGTAAGAGCTCTCTATACAGTTTGGATATTAACCTTTTATCAGATATATGGTTTTCAAATATTTTCTTCCATTCCACAGGTTGCCTATTTATGCTGTTAATTGTTTCCTTTGCTGTGCAGAAGTTTTTAAGTTTGAGGTAGTGCCATTTGTCTGTTTTTGCTTTTGTTGCTTATGTTTTTGGTGTCATAACCAAGAAATCATTGTCAAATCCAATGTTATGAACTTCCCCTCTATATTTTCTTCTGGCAGTTTTATGGTTTCAGGTTTTACATTTAAATATTTAATACATTTTGACTTGCTTTTTGTATATGGTATTTTGTATATGGGTCCAATTCATTTTTTTGCATGTGGATATTCAAATTTCCCAACACTATTTGTTGAAAAGACAATCTTTTCCCCATTGTGTAGCCTTGGTCCCATATGGTAAAATGTAGGTGACGGTTTATTTCTGAGTTCTCTATTCTGTTATATTGGTGTACATGTCTGTCTCTATGCCAATACCACACCATTTGATCACTGTAGTTTTATAATATGTTTTGAAATCAGGACATATGAGACCTCCAGCTTTGTTTTTCTTTCTTCATATTGTTTTGGCTATTTGGGTCCTTTCAGATGCCATACAAATTTTAGGATATTTTTTTTCTATTTCTGGAAAAAAAAAGCCTTTGGGATTTTGATAGAGATTTCATTGAATCTCTAGATCTCTTTTGGTAGTATGGATATTTAAAAAATACTAAGTTTTCCATTTCATCAATACAGGATGTCTTTCCATTTATTTGTATCTTCTTTAATTTCTTTCAGCAAAATTTTGTAGTTTTTCACTGTACAAGTCTTTTGCCTTTTTGGTTATGTTTATTCCAAAGTATTTTATTCTTTTTGATGCTATTGTAAATGGGATTGTTTTCTTAATTTCCTTTTCTGATCGTTCATTGTTAGTATACAGAAACACAACTGATTTTTATTTGTTGATTTTGTATCCTATACTTTTGCTAAACTCTTTTATCAGGTCTAAGAGTTTTTCTATGGAATCTTTAGAGTTTTCTACATACAATATCATGTTATATTTGTGAACAGAGACAGTTTTACTTCTTTCTTTTCAATTTGGATGCCTTTTATTTTTTTAACTTTCCGGAATCACAGTACTGCGTTAAATAGAAGTGACAAGAGTGGGCATCCTTGCCTTGTTCTTGATCATGGGGGGAAGATTTCAGTTTTTCACCATTGAACATGATGGCTCTGGGCTTTTCATATATAGTATTCATTATGTTAAGATAATTTTCATCCTTTCCTAGTTTGTTGAATGTTTTTATCATGAAAGGGTGTCGATTTTTTTTTTTTCAATCCTCACCCGAGGATATTTTTCTGTTTATCATCAAATAGAATGGGAGAGAGAGATAGAGAGAGAGACATCGATGTGAGAGAGACACATAGACTGGTGCCTCCTGCACAACCCGACCAGGGCCAGGGACGAACTATATCTGAGGTATGTGCCCTTGACCGGAATCAAACCCATGACTCATTGGTCTGCTAGTCAATGCTCTAACCTCTGAGTCAAACAGGCAAGGGTGTCAAATTTTATCAAATGATTTTTTTCTGTATCAGTTGATGTGATTGTTCTTTATTCTGATAATGTGGTGTATTATATTGATTGATTTTCCTATGAGCCATCCTTGCATTCCTAGAATAAATCCCACATGATCATGCGCTACATACATGGTTGTATATTTTTCTGAGCTCTTTGTGAAAATATCTTTTATTTTGCCATCATCCTGGCTGTGTAGTGGATTTTTGGATTTCTCACTGTCCTCTAAATGTGATTTTACTATTTTCTAACTTCCAGTATTGACGATGAGAAGATTGATACTTATTTTTTTTGACTGAAAACTTGAAAGACTTCATCCTTGGAATATAGGAATTTTACCAGGACATGATCAGCTTTTTTCATTATTCTGGCCTATAACTTGATGATCTTGGTCAATCCAAAAACCCATATCTTTTCCTTCTTAGACTCATAAAATTTGTAATTTTTTCCTACACAGCTCATGATTTGCTATGTATGGTGGAATATGTTTTTCATTCACTCTATTTAAACTCTGATGGAGTGTTTAGCAGTGACAATTTTGTTTTTCAGGTAATTGAATTTTAAAATTTTAAGTGCACAACCAAGTTCTATTCTTTTAGAAAACATTTTTATGCTTTAATTGTACGTTCTTCAACACCTACTAGATGTTACTAAAATGTTCTTTTATTCTTCAGTTAAGTCTTCCTTCTTAGGCACTTGCTTTGATTATTTAGTAACATACCTCCTTCAAGTTATAGTACCCTCCTAAATGATTAGTGGTCTTTCTGGCTGATTCTTTTTTTTTTTTTTTTTTTTTTTATCCTCACCCGAGGACTTTTTTTTCATTTTTTGTTCAGATAGAGTGGGAGGGAGAAAGAGGAAGAGAGAGAGAGAAACATTGACGTGAAAGGGACACATCGAGTGGCTGCCACCCGCACGACCAACCAGGGCCAGGGACAAACTGCAACCAAAGTACATGCCCTTAGCGGGAACCGAACCCGGGTCTCTCTGGACCGGAGGCCGATGCTCTAACCGCTGAGCCAAACCAGCCAGGGCTCTGGCTGATTCTTATCTTTAGGTATAAATTCCCTCAATAGGTAGAAAACTGAGATTTATTGGCTAATGTTAAAAGAGAGGCTTCTATTCAAGACAGCTGGTACCCCTCACCCCAGGCAAAATGCTACTTATTGTCTTTACCCCTGGCGTACCATACAGACTAGCCTGTTTCACAGCTTTTGCGTCGTAACTTTGTAAACAATGATGCTCTGAACCTGTAATTTCTGCCCCAGAACTCAATGCCTCAGACATATTTGAGTGCTTGTTCAGCCTTCTGCAATAGTGGACAGCTGTCTGAGTGGTCTTGGAATCAAAAGGGAAAGGAGTCAGGAATTTGAACTCAACATCCCCTTTAATTTGATTTGATTTGATTTTTAAGTCTGTAACTTTTAGATCATTGCCCCAGAGCACAAGGATAAAATGTTTGGCTTATTAAATATACACATTGTGTTGTAATATAAGGTTATACAACATGCAATTGTTGGTATAGCTGTTAAGTATACATAATTAATTGAGGTGTATACTCCGTTGGAGTCATAATGAGAGCAAATTATATTTTAAAAGAAATTGAATCCTAAATACATTTTCTGTTTTGTTTTAAGCAAGAACTTTGCCATGAAATACCACATATATTTAAATGTCCCATTATGGATTTAAAGAGTATATATTACCCTGACAAAGAAGTATCAAACCATGTGATCATCTTGTTAAATGACAATGCAGTGTTTCACTTCAGGCAAGTGTTAAAAACGCAGGCAAAACAAATATCATTGGACAGGTTTTTAGTGAAACAGAGGCCCAGTGAGCCTGAAGCAAGTTCTAGTGGAGCAAAGAGACAAAAGAGAGAAAGAGCCCCAGAAGAACAGCTACCAGATGTTTTCATGGAAGGGGACTACCCTTCCAAACAATAACATTTCCATTCCTCCTCTCCATATTCCATCATTAATAACTCTCAACATTAAGGGTACAGTAAGGTCTAGTGTGTATGTAAATTTTCATTTTTTGCTGTACATTTCATTTCCTTTTTGTTAAATTTTTATTTACATTTCATGTCCTTTTTTAAAAAAAGTGTTTATAGATTAAAAAGTACATTAGACATGTACTGTATATAAGAAAGGTTAAAACAGGGGATGATTTGGGAGTCTGGAATGGATTAATTCAATTAACATTATTTGTAGTGGGGAAAAAATGGTTCAGTTTTCGAACAAATGGCTTCTGGAGCAGCCTTCCGGAACTAATTAAGTTCGAGAACCAAGGTTCCACTTTATGATTAGAATTCAGGGTAGGTCTTGTAGTTTAAATTTACCACATGAGATGAATTGTGTGTTGGTTTTTGAATCATGTTTACTTAAATTTAGCCAACTCCATCGATAAACCAAAATGGAGGGTATAAATTTAACAGATCAGATGTTTGAACATCTAATAGACATATTAGATATATTATGTCTAAGTAGACATTTAGGCCTATTAGAAAATTGCAGAGATGTTGAGTTACCCATCCTAAACTCTGCCAATTCTAAAAGTTTTAATCACAGTTCAGTTAATGTTCAATTAATGTTTCTAAATAAATTATAAGTTAACAAATGTTTATCAGGCCACACTCTGATCCAGGCTTGCCTCAGTGTGTTGCAAACAGTGGCCACCAGCCAAGGACGCTTAGTGCTCTCATGCTGAAATATGAGCTAGGCCCCGGGGAGGCCAGAGCAGCCTAAATAAACATCTGGGCCCTTCTAGCTGCTTACTATTTTCAGTTTTTATAACAGTCTTCTCTGAATTTCTATACAAAAACAAAATATTCTGACTGTATACTTTTTCTTAGAAGAGACAAGAAAATCTTTGGATTGTAGCATTAATTTGTTTTAGATAAGTGCTGATGCCTCCCTTATTAACAAATTGTATTTTGCCTCTGCAGTTTCTGCATTCCATGATCTCTCTTATTTTTTTTTCCTTCCGCATTTTCATTAAATTACTGAGGTATTTAATTAATACCAATTAATGACAAATCTATGAATAGAAAAATCCATCTGTCACAGAAGTAGGTGGTATGCTTGGATAAGCAATAATTTAAGATAATAAACTGATTGCCCAGCAGGTGTGGCTCAGTGGATTGAGTGTCGTCCCATGGAAGAGAGGTCCTGGCACATGCCCGGGTTGTGGGCTCAATCCCCAATAGGAGGCATGCAGGAGGCAGCCGATCGATGTGTCTCTCCCACATGGATGTTTCTATCTCTTTCTCCCTTCCTCTCTAAAAAATCAATAAAAACATTAGAAAAAAAAGATAGCAAACTGATTCATCATCTAGAACTAGAGCCATTGTCAACCGTGGCCTGCAGAGGAGCTTGGCCTGGCCAACCAGGTATTCTTTTTTTTTTATCCTCACCTGAGGACATTTTTTCATTTTTTGTCCAGATAGAGTGGGAGGGAGAGAGAAGAAGAGAGAGAGAGAGAAACATCGACATGAAAGGGACACATCGAGTGGCTGCCACCCACACAACCAACCAGGGCCGGGGACAAACTGCAACCGAAGTACATGCCATTAGCGGGAACCGAACCCGGGTCTCTCTGGACTGCAGGCCGACGCTCTAACCGCTGAGCCAAACCAGCCAGGGCAACCAAGTATTCTTTTAAACAACTGAATGTGACTGAAGTTAAGTGGAATGCCCCTTTTCTGGTTGATCCCCAGGCCAATTTAGCAGCAATTTTTTTTCTATTACGTCTGCCTACCCCCATGCTCCTGACTATTGTTAGCTGTATCATTAATGTTACATTGGTATAGTTAGTAATATTTGCGCCATCTTCAGTGACATCACTTAAGTAATCTATGCCTTTTAAATAAAATTTAAAAACTTTAAATCCACTATCAACTGCATTTACAAGATTGTTTCAGAATTAAGAGATGTGAGTGAATGCATGGAGAAAGATTTGTAACCCTGGGTTAATAAACCCTTACTACTTGCAGGAGGATGTCCCAGGTACAAAAATCACCAGATGTAATTGTAACATCTTTTACAGCTTCTGAAATTCGTACTCAACTGACTCTGTTTCTTGTATCATATTTTCCTATTTCTTATACTGATGGAGTCCCTGCTGGAAAAAAAAAATTATTATGATGCATATATATGTCTTTATTTTACCTTAACACTTGGTCAATATTTTGGCTTGTTATGGAATTCTAGATTTAAAATAATTTCATTGAGGTTTTGAAGGTATTACTCCACTGTCTTCTTTCTAGTGCCCAATATTGTTGGTGAAGGTCTATTGGAAATATGATTCTAATTCCATTGTAAGTGATCTGGGTTTTCCTCCTCTGTAAGCTGTTAGGGTCTTTGGAGTTCTGAAATTTTACTGGGTTATGTCTAAGTGTGAATCGTTATTCATTCACTTTGCCCAGAAAGCAGTGGACCTCTTAAATCTATGTCTTTCTTTAGCTTAAATATATATATATATAGCTTAAATACAAATATAAATATATGTATGTATATATAAATATATACATATATGTTTTAGATATTTGTTTATGTGTTCCCTTTTAATGGTTTTAGTTATCTTTTTATTTTTATTTTTTGAAACTCCTATTAAACAGAGATTGGACTTTGGGAAATATTATCTATGTCTTTTCACTTTTCTCTCACATTTCCTAACTTTATTATTTTTGCTATAATCTTGGACATTTCCTAAATTTCATTTTTCAAGTGACCTATTTACTCTTTACCCTTATTATGCAGTCTTTCTATTACATTTCTAACTTGTGAAATCATACTTTTAATTTTCCATACAGAACCTTTTCTGGTCTTCTGATTTTTTTATTTTTATTTATTTATTTTATTTATTTATTTATCCTTACCCAATGGTATTTTTCCATTGATTTTTTTAGAGAGAGAGGAAGGGGGGGGAGAGAGCCAGAAACATCGATATGAGAGAGACATCGATTGGTTGCCTCCCACAGGACCCTGATCAGGGCCCAGGAAACCTGCAGTCCAGACATGTGCCCCTGACTGGAATCAAACTTGCGACCCTTAGGTCCACAGGCTGAAGTTCCAACCACTGAACCAAACCAGCCAGGGCATGATTGTTCCTTTTTAATAGTCTCGTCATGTTTTATGGATGCAATGTCTTGAACCCCTCAGTGCTTATTAATAAACATTTTATGATTTTCCTCTTTTCTCTAAATGACCTGTTCTCTCTGGAGACAGTTGATTAGTAAATTCATCTTGTCTTTTTGTTTTGTGCTGCTGGCTCTCCTAAACTATCTGATGATTCTGGGTGGTGCACTCACGTCTGTGAATGAAGGACCAGGTTGGTTAGTATGGTTAGGTGCAGTCGAGCAGGTCTGCTCCCCAACAGAAATATCCCTGAATGCTTGGCCTGACGAGGGTCCTATGGACATGGCAGGTTGTGTTCACTGGCAGGCTTTGCTTTAGATTTGGTTAGGCATCAACAAGGAGGCAAGCTGCCCCATCTCAACCCCAGATGCCAAAATAAGAATAGCTGTTAATCGACCAATGGAGGACTTGACTGAACATCTTTCTGGGGAAAGCTGCTTTGCCCTTTTGTCCCTTCTATTATCATGCCTTGTGAGGTTTGAGAGTTCTTTCAAACTGCTTTGCTTTTTTGAGGCCCCTTCTCACTTGAGGAGCCCTAACAAGCAAACAACTGTCTTTAGAGGGCAGCCCTAAGGCCCCTGTTGTGCCAAAGCAGAATGCTCTGGAAAGAGGGGAGAGCAGGGCAAGGGGCAGGGATCCTACTGTCTCAGCTGTTCTGAATGCAGGTCATCAGTGAATCACCCAGGGTTAGCTGCCAGCCCTCTTTCACTCTTTTTATTTGTTAGGGAGTCATGAGCTGGGGTTGGTACGGGGAAGGGTTGCCTTGGGCTGCTGTTTTATTTGCTCTGTTTTCTTCAAGCTTCCTATCCTGCTGTTTCCTCATTCAGGATTTCCTCAAACTTCCTGTTCTAAGGTGATTTCCCTTCTTATTTTCTCTGTTATGTTTTCATTTCTTTAAAAAAATAAATTATTCCTGCTATGTCAGTGACAGGAGAGACAGGAGAAATAAACAGGAAATCTCATATCTCTATCTTGAATTTTTCAAGGGTAGCGCATCATAAAAAGAGCACCATAACATCCATTTTTCCTCTCGTCCCTCTCCTCCCCTTCAGCTTCCCTTTCTCCCTCCCCCTCTCTGCTTCCACACACTCAGCCCACAGGCAAACTGTAGGTCAACGCTATTAAACTAAAAGAAAAACAGAACAGCAGTTATTAAAACATTTGCTGAGTGTCCCCACAGTGTAGGCACCAGGAATACAAAAACATGTAAGACCCTAATTTCCTACAGATCTAAAGACCATAGAGAGATGCAGACAAACAAACAATAAGCCACCGGATAAGTTTAAATTTCACTTTATGTTCTCCTTGCAAGGGGAGACCTGGGGGTGGGTGGGACAAGGATCTGTTGAGGGCATGGGGAGTAGAGGCTTCCCCATGGGGTCATGTACCAGCTCAGTCTCAAAAACTCAACAAGATTGTCCCAGTCAAAGGGAAAGGACACTTCATATAATACATCACATACAAAAGCAGAGTTATGAGATAACATGTGAGATTGGGGAAGTTCTGTATTTTCAGAGCTCAGTGTTTAGGGGGAAAGGTGGGAGCAAGATGCCTTAAGGGGCCTTGTGATGTACCTTAAAGACTCATAATACAGCCAGAGTTTCCTAGCATGTGGTACAAAGATTATTTTAGTTCAAGTGTGGGCTTTAAAAAAACAGTTTTGAGTTTATTATGTATGTTAGAAGCATTAACTGACACATTAAATTCATGATTTCGCAAATATGAGAACTTAGGGCAAGGCTAGTAGGTGACATTGCTGGGCTCTGCCTTAAGCTGGCCGATGTACAGGAAAATGCTCAGACATGCTCACACATGTTCCAAGGCTTCAGTGACCACCAAACCTAGTGAGACTAGAAAAAAGAGCACACTGGTGATATTAAGGAGCTTGAAATGAGAAAGAAAAAAATTAAAGTAGAATGGCTAACCTCTCTACTCCTGAATTCATTTCCCACTTACTGTGTATTTATTGGGATTTGAAGGATTTGGGGCTGGTCAAGGAGAATGTCCAACCCCAAGAGGCAGGAGCATGACCTAAAGCCTTACTGGGCGAGCCCTTAGACATGGTTGGATGGGGAGAGTGCCTCACAGAAGGAGTCTGTCCAGAGGCTAGGGGTTCACCATGTAGAAGGGGAAAAGGGCAAGAGGGAGGCCAGAGAGTGGCTTATGTGTCTAGGTGATGTCGTTCTGTAGAATGGCGAGGAGTCTCTGGTCAGAGAGCTCTGAAGGGCCAGCCAAAGCAGCGTGGGGCCTCATATCCACAAGACGCCGTATTACCAACGACAGCAGCTGTGGGGTGAAGTGATGCAAAGCAGGAGGGCCCTCAATGACTTACAGTCTGCTTATTTGGGGTACTCTTACAATAATCAGATGTATAAAAGTTAGAATTTGGCATCCCTGGGCTTCTGAGCTCAGGAGTCTCAGTCTGCAGTGAAGGAATAAATAACATAGGGCCTAATACACAGAGGCCATCTTTGGCTCATTTAATATAACAGTATCTGTTCCATTGAGTTCCTGAAACCTGTAGTTAGCAAATATGATTTATAGCAATGTATTTAAGTGAATGAACTCACATTACAACAAAAACAGTGTGGCTTTCCTATGAAGGTGTATTTCTTTCCATTTAGTATAATCCAAAATAAACCCAAACAATTTAATTTTATTTGGCTTCAAAGCAATTTGAATTCAATTTAAACGGAGGAGCTGATTTGGCGTTAAGAGCACAGACTGGTCAGAAAGCCCTGAATCCAATGTCTAACTTTACAACCTAGGTCACTGCTGTCTGCTTCAGTGTCCTCACGTGTAATGTGAGGATAGTGTGTCAACTTCGTTAGGACTGTAGGTGGAACAGGATGTTAGACTCTCCTGGCCCCTCGGTCAACTGAGGGGATCATACAGAAGTCCGAATACCAATGAGAGTGAGAGATAAGACACTCCAACCCCCACCAGGTGCACAGTCTACAGCGGGGACACAGGAGTTACTGATCAGTGACTCTTAAACTCCTTCACTCACTTAGAGAACAAGGGCTAAAGTGTTGAGGAGCATTTTGCAGGAAGATTGTTGCAGACATTCCTTTGGAGAGGGTGGCTGCGGAGCTTGTAGTTTCCACTGTACCTTTTTACATGTAGAGGTGAAGGTGTCACTTTCTAACACCAAGTTGGAGGGGGCAGGTTTCAATGGAAGCCCACGGTGAACACTGAACTGTTGTCTACAGTTGTGAAACAGAGAGCTGGGCCAGTCCTTTGCCTAAAATGGACTGAGGTCTGACGCAGCTTCAAAGCCCAGAGAGACAGGCTGACTAGCTTGTTGCGTTGACAGCAGAGCCAGGAGAGGGATGCTGGGTTTTGATTGACCTGCACCCCTAAGGGTTGTCAGGGCCAGATGTGGCGAAGGGTTCTTGGTGGACTGCTGGTGGGTTCTGCAGGAAGGAGCTGACACCTATACAAAAGGGCTGCCTAAAAAGTGAGGAGAAGCCAGGTGAAAACATTAGAAGTGACCCAAGGGACCTAGCCAAAGAGCACTGGAAAACACTCCATGAAAGAAAGAGTCAGCTTTGAATATTTGCCTGGCCAAACCCTGAGGTCTCAGAGCTCAAGGTCATCCAGCCAAGTGAGGACAGTACCATTCTCTTACTTTCTTCCTTTTTCTAATCTCCAATCATGGGCCCCCATTCAAGAGCGAAGTAGCAGCTCTCTGTGGGAAAACTGAGGGAGGAGTTGGGCAGGTGGGATGGCAAAAAACAGTCTCTTTCTTGGCTTGCAAAATATGTTGAAAGTACTATTTATTTATTTATTTATTTATTTATTTATCCTCACCCGAGGACATTTTTCTATTTTTTGTTCAGATAGAGTGGGAGGGAGAGAGAGGAAGAGAGAGAGAGAGAGAGAGAGAGAGAGAGAGAGAGAGAAACATCCACGTGAAAGGGACACATCGAGTGGCTGCCTCCCACACGACCAACCAGGGCCGGGGACAAACTGCAACCGAGGTACGTGCCCCTAGTGGGAACCGAACCCGGGTCTCCCTGGACCGCAGGCTGACGCTCTAACCGCTGAGCCAAACCGGCCAGGGCTGAAAGTACTATTTAAATCTGAGCTGCCCAATGTGGTGGCCACATTTCTCACTGTTGAGCACTGAAGATGTGGCCAGTCCAAAGCGAGATGTACAATAAGTGTAAACTGCATGCTGGATTTCAAGGACTTAGTATGAAAAAAAGAGTGTAAAAATGTTTCACTATTAATTTATTGTAAATCAATGTTGTACTGTTTATTGTATTCCCATGTATATCTGATTACATGTCAAAATTGTAACATATATTTTACTTTTTAAAAAATGTAGCTATAACTCGCAAAAGAATGAAACTAGACTGCTCTCTGACACCATACACAAAAATAAATTGAAACGGATTAAAGACCTAAACTATAAGACCTGAAACAATAAAACATGTAGAAGAAAATATAAGTACTAAACTTTTGGACCTTGGTCTCAGAGGGGTTTTTGTGAACTTGACCCAAAGGTAAGGGAAGTAAAAGAAAAAAGAAAAAAAAAAAAGAATGGGACTACATCAAACTAGAAAAACTTCTGCACAGCTAAAGAAACCATCAACAAAACAAAAAGTTAACCAACCAAATAGGAGAAGATATTTGAAAATTATACCTCTGATAAGGGCTAATATAGATAAAGAACTCATACAACTCAACAACTATAAAAATAAGCATTCTAATTAAAAAATGGGCAAGGAACTCGAACAAACACTTTTCCCAAGAAGATGTACAGTGGCCAACAGATATATGAAAAGATGCTCAACTTCCCTAGGTATAAGGGAAATGCAAGTTAAAACCACAATGAGATACCACTTCACACCTGTTAGAATGGCTATTATCACTAAAACGAGAAATAACAAGTGCTAGAGAGCATGTGGAGAAAAGGGAATCCTTGTACACTGCTGGTGGGAATGTAAATTGGTGCAGCCTCTATGGAGAACAGTCTGGAGGTTCCTCAAAAAATTAAGAATAGAGCTGCCCAACATGTGTCCATCTCAGGATGCAACATGGAGTAAAAGATGAAGATCCCTGTCACCATGCAGTTTATCAAAGCTCCACCAAACAAGATGCCACATGTGATGTGAGGTTAGTCCTGCTTCAAGGTGATGTTAATGTCTCAGACAGTGGTAAGGCTTCCAGTCATAGCAGGGAAATAAAGGCACAACACCAAACAATTCTGATGGGCAAGTTCCTCTCCAGAACTCTCCTGTGGTTAGCCAAGGCTTTTTCAGCTTGCATTCATTTGAATTCTCTTGCCCAATTCTCCTTTCCCTTTTCCTCCATAGATGTCAACCCCTAATAAATATCTTATAGCCCAAATTCAGTGCCTACTTCTGGAATACCCAACCTCTGACACCCCACTACAACCTGAGGTAGTGTCTCATCCCTTCCCGCATTCCTACACCCTGTTATGCTCCAGTGTTGGTCTTAGGGGCAGAAAGGGGATAGCAGACTGAGGATAGGTGCCATGCTGGTAAGGGTCTGCTCAGCTGGTGGCATGTCCCTGTCCTCAGGGCACTTCAGGTTGGAGATAGAAAAGGTAATCTGGAAGCACTTCTAGGTGCACTCTGGGATGCTGGCCATGCTACTTTTTCTTGCTGTTCACTTGGGACTTGCCCCAAGTGTTCAAAAAATGGAGCTTTCATGAGGTCAGCATCGCCTTCTCTGGTCCCTGGTCCCCTACCAGCACAGTTCCCTGAGTGCCCTTAGGGATAGCCAAGTCCTCAGGTAAAGCCTACAAGCCCCATCCCTAAACCCTCCTCTCTTGCTCAACCCTCCCGACACCCTAAAGATGGAGAGCCTGCACACCTCCCAATGGCCAGCTTACCAGAAGAGAGCACAGAACCCTCTTCCCTAGCATGTCTGCCCTGGGTCACCCTCTCCTCCTTCCCCATTCCCCGTGTGACTTGGACTTCTATATGTTCTCCAAAGCTTCTTGAGGATAGCAATGCCTAAAGAATGCATCTGGGAGAGAGCCAAGGAAATCTTTAAAGTTCTGTCTTATGATACAAATGTGGGAGTAGTGGCAAGAGATGGTTTAGCCCCTGGACAATAATATTGTCTACTACTGTCTCTATTCTTGGGAATCAGATTGGCTGCCATTGTCCTTCTGGTCCTCTGATTAAAAGTTGCCTATTCATTAGCACATTGACAACCATAAACATTTTAAAATACAGAAATTGGCCATGAAGGAATTGGGGAAATGGCATAATTTCCTGTCCAATCAGGTCATTGCCCATGAGTATTTATCTCCTTATTGGGAAAGTGAAGGCACTCACCCGTCTTGAAATAACACAAAGGGAGATTCACTCAATTATACCCTTGAGGGTAAAGAACAAGGCAGAGAGCAGGATCCACAGCTAGAAGCTACTAGCTGGAGGTTTGCAGGGTCCGGGGATCCTCCTCACCCCTGACAGAGGGGCTAGGGAAGGAGAACACAGGCTGCTGGTGAGAGCCTTGCAGCACGTAAATGCAAATATCTTTGGTGTTATTCTATGCTGGCTAATTAAGATCATTTGGTTTGAAGTTACAGCTCCTGGCTCCACTCTAAGAGGCCTGCTCTTATTTCTTGAATCTGTGCCCACACTTTGTAGGTTTTCTGCCTGGCCTGTCTGGTGGGTGACTGGACAATGTTTGCAGAAGCTGTCAGGCATGTGTAGCAGTGAAAGAGGTAACTGTGTACACACAGAAATTGCACCAAAATGGCAACACCTCACAGATCACAGACAATATGATTTTTCAAAAAACCCCAAATTTAAAGCTTACTTTGGGGACCTGGGGACTTTCTGGGTAGATGTGGTTTAGGTGTCACATTCTGGGGAGCTGAGAGTTGATGAGATCACTTCTCAGAGCCTCCGTGACCTCTCTGGTTTACACTGATTTTAAGGGTAGGTTTTGGAATGAAATCATCGTGGTCTGGCCATAGCCCTGCTCAGAGCCAAACACTGCACAGACATTAGGAAAGGTGCCACTACAGTGGAAGGGAGTGAGTTGTTACCTCTTCCCCCAAAGTTCTTCCAGACCAAGATGATCTCTCCTGTGCTTAGGGGGAAGAATTTAGGGTTTTCAACAAGTTACCAATAAGTATCTGAGCAGAGTCAAAGATTCTTCCCAAACTGGTTCAGCCACTATGGAAAACAGTATGGAGGTTCCTGGAAAAATTAAAAATAGAATTACCATATGATCCAGCAATTCCACTTCTGGGTATATATCCAAAGGAGATGAAATCACTACCTCAAAGTGATACCTATAATCCCATGTTTATTGCAGCATTACTCACAATAGCCAAGATATGGGAACAACCAAGTGTCTGTCAACAGATGAATGAATAAAGATATGATTTATGTTGCCATTTGGGACAAGATAGATAAACCTTGAGGACCTTATGCTAATGAAATAATTCAGATAGAGAAAGACGACTATTACATAGTGTCACTTATATGTGGAATATATATATATATATATATATATATATATATATATATATATATATAAAATTAATAGAAACAGAGAGGAGAAAAGTGGTGGTGGGGGGGTGAGGAAATAAGGAGAGGTTGGTAAAAGGGTACAAAATTTCAACTATAAGATGAATAAGGTCTGAGGATCTCATGTAAAGCCTAATGACTGTAGTCAATAACACTGTACTGCATAATTGAAAAAAATAAAAATAAAACAAAAACAATGACAAAAAGATGTTTCTGAAGATGAGTGTTGGCAGTACCACCAGGCTCTTTAGCAGAAACAGAAAAAAATCAACATTACCATTTACCTGGCTCGGCTATAAGTTCCTATGGCTATCCCTCCAGGTAACCACAGGTACTCCCTGTACCCAGGTTCCTCATCTGTAAAACAGCAATGACAATAATAATACTGACCTCCTAGGGGGCTGCTGTTAGGAGCAGATGATAGGACACGTGAAGACCATTCAGAATTGTATCAGGCACAGTTGGCTATTTATAGTACTTATTATCCTTGCTCTGTTACCCAGCATTTGCAAAGGACACTACTCACAAAGCATGTGCAGTCTAAACCTGGCCAAAAGCTTCATTATCAATATTTGAGAGTCATGTTAACCAATCATGCCTTGGTTCTCTAGTTCTAACCTTTTATTGCCAGATAACCAGAAATCCACATATTTGGGCAAGTTATTTTGACTGCCTATAGTTAATTATTCTCCAAGAATTTGAAACCACACATATATGATGAAATATAAGTTTTAAAACTTCATATGAAGAGAAAGTATAGAGAAGGAGATAAAAATGTATTTAAATTATATGATTTATTTAAATTATAAATAAAATTGAGTTGGAAAATAAATAGTACACAGAAATGATGTATACAAAGATAAAGTTGGGATATAAATTTGCTGCTAAATTTTCTGGAAACCAAAGGGAAAAAAAGAAATATAATTAGCTACATATCTATGTTGTCTAAAAGAAAAAAGCATTCCAGTTCTTCAGGAAAAAAACAAACAAATAAATAAGTACATAAAAAGCTGATCCTGATACCTGGGTATTTAAAAAAAATTGCCTGGTTTTTCATATAAAATACTGAGACTTGCTATAGCTAATGTCCTCACTGTATCTGGACAATGAGTGTCAGCTGATTCAGTGAGAGATTATTATACTGTTCTTCGATGTATTAATAAAGCCAAGCGTGGTGAAGGCAACTATAGAAGCTCTGGACAAGGTGTTCCAGTTCAAGAACTCTCTTTTCTTTTTAAATTTTATTTTTGTTAATCCTCCCCTGAGGATATTTTTCCATTAATTTTTAGATAGAGTGGAAGGGAGAGAAAGAGACATACTGATGTGAGAGAGACAAATCAATTGGTTGCCTCCTGCATGACCCTGATTGCCTCCCACATGATCCTGACGGGGCCGGGGATCAAACCTGCAACCAGGTACTTGCCCTTGACCAGGAATCAAATCTGTAACCCTTCGGTTCAAGGGCCGGACCGACGCTCTAACCACTGAGCCAAACTGGCCAGGGTGAGACCTCTCTTTTCGAATTGGCTTCATCTAGGGGAAAACATAGACTCTCCTCCATGTTATATAGTTTCTCTTAACTGTTTTGGCAAAAATCAAGCAAGCAAACAAACAGAAGATAGCAGCAGACAATTTGAAATTATACTTTTGTGGAAGGGCCAGACTGGATTACAGTTTAATATTTTGTCCTTTTTTGAGATTTGGTATTAGATAATATGTGATAAAATTGCTGCAACTCTTAAAAGGTACTTTAAAAAACATTCATAGTTTTCAATATCCTTTTGTTAGATTCACATGATACATTTCTTTAGGACTCTATGCTAGAAAGAAACTGATAAACTGGTATGCTTTCAGGCATCAGATAACAAGAGTTTGGCCAGAAATTCAGAAGGAAATTTTAGAATCAACATCAGTATCTCTCCCTCACCTATGTTTTCTAGAATAACTATCCTTCTCTTGCCTTACTTTGATTTTCTTCTGTTACCATGGTTTAAATAGTTCTGTACTATTTGTCTCACTTATTATAAGCTAAGCAGAACGTTCTTTGAAAGAAGATGAGGCATGAGTTTGAAATTAAATGCCCAACAGCACTTTATGATGCAAACGGGGGCATTTACAATTTATTTACTTAATGTATTCATCAATATTGTTTTTGGCTGGGAGTAACACAGAACCTGACACAACTGTGGCTTAAAGCCTTTCTCTTATACATCAAGGAGTCTAGAGAAATGCAGTCCAAGGCTGGTATGAGTGCTTAATGATATAACCAGGGATTCAGGGTCTTTCCATCCTTAGTTTCACCATCCGTATGCGTGGCTGCTGCGCTCCTCACCCCAGCGATTCAGGTAGGCATACCAGGCAGGAAGAAGAGGGAAGGGACCAAGAAAAGGCCAAAAGTAACTTGCCAGCTGAGTCTGTTCCTTTCAAAAGCTTTTTCAGAAGTCCCCACCCCCACTGCTAGCAGACTCTGCTATGCATCACTACTTAGAGCTGGGTCACATCACCACCCTCAGCTGCAAAAGGCTCCATAAAGGTGAATATTTTAGTTGAAAAGATTTCTCCTTAAACAAACTCATGGTTCCTTAGGTCAACATTTTTTCCCATGCATTGATTTTTTATTTTTCTGTTTGGCACCATCTTTTCTTAGCTTCTTAAACTTGAAACCTTAAATGATGTTTTTGGCACTTTCCTCCAGCTTACCCCTCACATCAAATCAAAAGGAAACCTTTTCGGTTAAGGTTCAAGGAAGACCCTGGACTCACTTCCTCCTACAGATGCACTGAATCTACAGTTACATATGAAAAATTTCCTCTAAAGAAAACCCTAAAAGCTAGCTTAGTGACTACTACATATCAGGCAAATGAGAAAAAAAAATCCCACAATGAAGCAGATAGAAGGGGTGAAGACATATCTGGCCATAAACCCCACTCCCATGCAGTGACCCACAACCAGGAAGGAACTCAGAGCATGGAACTTCTCCCTGAGGAGCAAAGTTTTGAACCCCACATTAGTCACCCTAACTTTTAAGACCTGCAACTGAGAGAGACAAGCCCCCAAATAACATAGCTTTGGAAACCAATGGTGCTCATGTCCATGAGACCCACAAAGGTATAACAAACTGAGAAACAGCTCTTATGCACTTGTGTGTTCAGACTCACCTGCTCCAGGCAGAAACCAGCACAGAGGCAGATGATTGAGAGGCAGACCTCAAGTGAAAGAGTGTATTTGCTGATCTTAAAACATTGGCCTGAGGGGCAGGAATCTAATTTAATACACCTCCAGGGGCCTGCTGGGGTACTTTCCAGAAACAGAGGCTGGTGGGAGCCATATTTGTGTTCTCCCTCTGCCTCACTCCAGCTTGATGGCATTTCCTGGAAAGGAACTTGTATTCTCCTTGGCTGCCCTGAATTTTTATGGCTCCCTCCAGGGGATACCTCTAGATCTCTTGGCTCTGGTGGCAAGGGGAGTCTGCGATCTATAGCATTGTGACAATCAGAAAGACAGTTCTTGGCTGGCTATAATCCCTAGGGCACTACACAGACAGCAGACTGAACCCACCCCCAGCCCCCACCCAAAGTCTTTCTGTGAAAAAAAGAAAGAAAAAAACTACTTGCTTGTCCTGGTGCTTCAGCCCGAGAGTCAAGCTTCTAGTTTTGTACACAAATTTAACAGATGCACTTAACAGATATAGGCAAAATATGACATCCAAAAGCAACAGAATATACATTCAAGTGCACATGAAATATTCCCCAGGATATATTAGATGTTAGGCCACAAGATAAGTCTTAAAATATTTAAGGAGATTGCAGTGACATCAAGCATCTTTTCTAACCACAACAACATGAAACTAGAAATCAACTACAAGAAGATAACTGGAAAATCCACAAATATGTGGAGGTTAAACAACATGCTACTGAACAACTAATGGTTCAAAGAAAAAATCAAAAGAGAAATCAAACAATACCTTGAGACAAATAAAAATGAAAATATATTAAACTTTATATGATGCAGCAAAAGCAGTTCTAAGAGGGAACTTCATAGCAATAAATGCCTATATCAAGAAACAAGAAAAATACCCAATAACAACCTAACTTTACACCTCAAGGAACTAGAAAAAGAAGAACAAAGACCAAAGTTAGTATTAGGAAGGAAATAACCATCTAAACAGAAATAAATGAAATAGAGATGAAAAAGACAATAGAAAAAATCAATGAAACTAAGCTGGCTATTTGAAAAGAAAAACAAATTGACAAACCTTTAGCTAGACTCATGAAGAAAAAAAAAATAGAGATAACTCAAATAAGTAAAATCAGAAAGTGAAGAGAGGAGCTGTTACAACTAATACTACTGATGTAACCTGAAATACAAAGGGCCATAAGAGACAACTATGAGCAATTATAGGACAGAAAATTGGATAACATCGAAGAAATGGATACATTCCTAGAAACAAACAATGTACCCAGGCTGAAACATGAAGAAACAACAAATCTGAACAGCCCAATTACTAGTAAGGAGATTGAATCAGTAATCAAAAAACCTCCCAACAAACAAAAGCCCAGGACCAGATGGCTTCACTGGTGGATTCTACCAAACATTCAAAAAAGAATGAATATAAATCCTTTTCAAGCTCTTGCAAAAAATAGAAGAGGAGCGAATACTTCCAAACTCATTTTGTGAGGCTAGAATTACCTGATACCAAACCATACAAGGATGCCACAAGAAAAAAAATTATATGCAAATATTCCTGATGAACATAGATGCAAAAATCCTCAACAAAATATTAGCTAATTAAATTCAACAATACATTAAAAGGATCATATACCATGATCAAGTGGGATTTATTCTAGGGATGCAAGTATGGTTCAACAAATGCAAACAAATTGATGTGATAAACCAAAAAAAAAAAAAAAAAAGATAAAATCATATGATCATCTCAATAGATGTGGATAAAGCCTTTGACAAAATGCAACACCCATTTATGACAAGAAACTCAACAAAATGGGTAGAGAGGAAACACACTGCAACATAAAGGCTGAATATGACAAGCCCACAGCTAACACCATACTCAGTGGTTAAAAACTGAAAGCTTTTCTTCTAAGGTCAGGGACAAGACAAGGATGCCTACTTTCACCACTTTTATTCAACATGGTTTGGGGAGAGCTAGCCAGAGCAATTAGGCAAGAAAAAGAAATAAACGGCATCCAAATTGGAAAGGAAAAAGTGAAACTCTCACTATTTGCAGATGACATGATATTGTATATAGAAAACCCTAAAGACTCCACCAAAAAAACTGTTAAAATAAATGAATTTAATGAAGTTGTAGAATATAAAATAAATACACAAAAATATGTTGCATTTCTATACAATAATAATAAACTATCAGAAAGAGAAATTTAAAAAGCAATCCCATTTACAACTGCATCAGAAAGAATAAAATACCTAGGAATAAATTTAACCAAGGAGGTAAAAAACCTGTACACTGAAAACCATAATACATTAATGAAAGAAATTGAAGACACACATAAATGGAAAGATATCCTTTGCTCATGGATTGGAAGAATTTATATTTTTAAAATGTACCTACTACCCAAAACAATCTATAGATTCAATATAATCCCTATCAAATTTAAATGGCATTTTGCACAGAAATAGAACATACAATCGTAAAATTTGTATGGAATAGCCAAAACAATCTTGAGAAAGAAGAACAAAGTTGGAGGTATTGTGCTCTGCTCCCTGATTTCTTACTATATTCTAAAGCTATATTAATCAAAATAGTATGGTATTGGCATAAAAACAGACACATAGACCAATGGAATAGAATATAGAGCCCAGACATAAACCCACACATATTTAGTCAATTAATGCATGACAAAGGTGCCAAGAATACACAATGGGGAAAGGACAGTTTCTTCAATAAATGGTGTTGGAAAACTGGACCACTATCTTACACATACAAAAAAATCAACACAAAATAGATTAATGTCTTGAATGTAAGACCCCAAACCATAAAACTCCTAGAAGAAAACACAGATGGTAAGCTTCGTGACATTGGTCTTGGTGATGATTTTTTAGATATGACACCAAAAGCAAAACACCAAAAGCAACAATAAACAAGTGGAGCTACTTGAAACTAAAAAACTTCTGCACAGCAAAGGAAACCATTAACAAAATGAAAATGCAACCTTCTAAATGGAAAAAAATAGTTGTAAATCATGTATTTGATAAGGGGTTAACATCCAAAACATATAAAGCACTCACAAAACTCAGTACCAACCAACCAACAAATGAACAATCCTATTAAAAAATGGGCAGAATACCTGAATAGACATTTTCCAAAGAAAACATACAGATGGCCAATGGGGACATGGAAAGGTGCTCAACATCACTAATCATCAGAGAAATGCAAATCAAAACCACAATGACATATCACCTCATGTCAGTTAGAATGGTTACTATCAAAAAGACAAAAAATAACAGGTATTGATGAGGATGTGGAGAAAAGGAAACCCTTGTACAGTGTTGATGGGAATGCAATTTGGTGCAACCACTATGGAAAACAGTATGAAGGTTCCTCAAAAAATTAAAAATGAAACTACAATATGATCCAGCAATTCCACTTCTGGGTATTTTCCCCAAAGAAATAAAAACACGAATTCAAAAAGACACATGCACTCCCATGTTCATTGCAGCATTATTTACAATAGTCAAGACATTGAAAAAATCTAAGTGTCTGTTGATGAATGCAGATATATATATGCAATGAAATATTATTCCTTCATAAAAATGAATGAAATATTGCCATTTGTGACAACATGGGTAGACTTTGAGGGCATTACACTAACAAAATGAACCAGACAGAGATATGCAAATACTGTATAATCTCACTTATATGTGCAATCTAAATAACAAGAGCAACAACAACCAAACCAAACCACCACCACCAAAACAACAAACCATGGAGCTCATAGATATAGAGAACAGATTGGTGGTTGCCAGAGGTGGAGTGGGGGGTGGAGCTGGGGTTAGGGAAAATGAGTGAAGGGGATCAGAAGGTACAAACTTGCAGTTATAAGATAAATAAGTCATGGGGATATAATGTACAGCATGGTGACTAAAGTTAATAATACTGTGTTGCAAATTTAAAGTTGCTAAGAGAATAAATCTTAAAAGTTCTCATCACAAGAAAAAAATTTTTTGTAATTATGTATGGTGACCAGTATTAACTAGACTTGTGATCACTTTGCAATATATATGAATATCAAATCATGATGTTGTACCTTAAAACTAATATATGTCAATTATACCTCAATAAAAATTATGTAGTCAAATCTGTCAATCTTTTTATTTATGATTTGAAATTATATTTTATATTATGTATATTTATATATAATATACTTATATATTATATAAAAATATTTTTATAATACTCCAAGATTATAGAAATAGGCATTTTAGTTTTCTGTTATAACTTTTTCATTTTACTTTTTAAGTTTACAATCTAGTCCCAACCTGACCTGGAGTTTCTGACATAAACTCTAGCACATCTAATTGCCTACTTAACATCTCCACTTTGGTTTCTGACAGTCATCTCACAGTTCCCAAGCCAAAGAAGAATTCTTCACGTCCCCTGCTACGGATCTGTCTTCCTGGCATTAGTAGTTGGCACTGCCATTTCCCCAGTTCCTCAAGCCAAAAACCCATTTATCATTGTACTGTTCTCCCTTTCCCTCATTTCCAACACCCAATTTATCAGCAAGATTGGTCAACTCTACCTTCAAACCATATCCCAAATCCATCCATTGTCCCAACTGCCTCTGATACCACCTGAGCCTAAGCCAGCAGCATTTCCTTCCTGGACTGCTGTGACAGTCTTGTCACTGAGATCATAGCTCCATTGCCTACCACTCACACACATAATTCATTCTCTACATAGCAGCCAAGGAGATTTTAAAAAACTGTACACCAGATTATATAACTCCACTTCTTAAAACTTTACCATCACTGATGAAATAAGATCTACAGCCCTTACCATAGAGTCAATGGGTAGTGCCACCAATACGGGTTGGACCCCAGTTCTTTTTTCTTACCCCTTGGCTCCAGTGTTTTCCAAATAGCTGCTTTAGGGCCTTTTGTGATTCTGTTTGCTTAGATGTAGCTTCTCTCAGATCTTCACATAGCTGGCTGCTTCTTTTTATTCAGATCTCAGTGAAAATATTGCTGTCTGAGTGAGACTTTCCTTGATAATATATACATAAAGTAGCCCCAGTCATTTTCTCCCTCTGTCCTATTTTATTTCATCATAACACTCACTGTTACCCAATATTTTCTTTATTTGTATATTGTCAGAATGTAAACCAAACAGAAAGACTTCACTAAGCAGTCGGCTCCACTCAGAAAGCTTTAAATACAGGCCATGATGGGATTGGCACTTTGGAAGATTGACTCACACTGTAAAGGGGAAGGCAAAACAGAGGTCTCAGGGGGAACTAAGGAAGCCAGTGGTGAGCCCGAAGCTCTCAAGGTCAAGCTCTGTGCCTTATGGCTAAGCCAGGATGGGTGCTCCCCGTCAAGGCCTAATTTAACCTATTAGAAATGTGCTCAGAGGAGCCAACTACTTAGTCCCTTGGACCTGTGACGGATGGGAAAGGTGGGAGTTCAGCAAACAAGATCCGTCAGAGAGGAAGCCCTGAATTTCCTCTGTGTTCTTTTTTTCAAAGCTTCAAACTTAGAATGAAAAAATCTGATAAATATATTCTCTTCTGAATTTCCTGCCTGCCCTTAGCCAACTCTCATCAAGAGAAGCCAAGTTCTCCTAACCTCCATGAGGAAGGCCAATAGGCTGACAGCTGGATATCAATATTTACATTCTGTTATCACATCTGTTGAGGAACCCCAGGCCTAAGTAGATAAACTGAATTATTCTAGTTTTATCTCTCTGCTGCTGGGTTCTGAAAAATACTTCCTCTTTTTTGAAAGCACGGGTTTTGTTAAGGCCAACATATTTTTTTTTTCCTTAAAATATCATAAAGACTCCTCACCGCAAGAGTTAACCCTTCTCTAGCTCAATTGACACTCAGTATATTTGAAGTGCAAACTGATTGACATGACGTGTTATAAGCCAACATTAAAACAATCTGCCATCTGCAAGACACATCTCTAACACGTCAGTAAACAACAAGAAAAACAGACTTTAGGTGACCACTGACATGAGTCAGCTGTGAGCAACAGCAAAGGAAAAACACGTGAAGGGTCTGGAGGCCTTTCTGGGACTTGAATTTTGTTAAAAAGGAAATGCCAAGTGAAACTCTAGGAGAGTCGGCTGACCACCCAGTGTAGAGACAGTGTTCTAGATGCATTCCACAAATCACAGGAAGGTTGCCAGACATGCACTTTCATAGAAAACAAAACAAAACAAAACAAAAACCATACTACCTCTATAACAGATATCTTTGGCTAGATATTGCCCATAGTATCAAATGCCAGATAGCTTAAACAGTTTACCTTTCTCCAGAGTCATCCTTTTTCTTTATTTTCCTTTCCTTGTCCCATTTTAATCTTTACGAGATAGGCCCAGATGCTATTTGGAACAATCCAGACCTAGAGTGTCCTGATTTTCTGTGTTGTACATGGTTGGTTTACATGGGGTCAATGCTGAGCAAGTAGCTCTGCTGAGGGATTTTTTTTTTTTCTCTTGCAAATAATATAAACATCCATGTCTGTTTTACAAAATGGAAAGATGGAAAGTAATATCTTTGGTCTTTTAGTTTGGTCTTTTGATTAATTTCTCCTTTGTATACATGGTGTCATTTTAAACACATTGATTCCATGTCATTCTCCCTTAATTCCATGTTCAAGGTTCCCAGCACTGCCCACCAAGACCTGAGTGGAGCTTGTTCAGAGGCTGTGACAGTATGCTCCCTCACATGCTGCAGTAGCAGCCAACAGGGGGCACTGCTGTTCATGGACCTGCATCCACAAAATCACTCTCAAAGGAAGTGGCCAAAAGGCCTTCAAGAGTGTCTTGAACACCACTGCAGAATTAGAGAACAGGCTCTTCATTTCTAACTAAAATGTTTTGGTTTTTTTTTCTTTTTTTCTGGCAACATGGAGTTTGAACATAGTTTAATGGATGCTTTTGCCATATTTTGAGTTCGGTAGCAATTACCTGCATTTTGTATCTTAAACCTGGTGTGTCATGGACACTTGTTGGAGGATATTTTTGAGTTTTGGTTTGTTTTTTACAGCCTACCGTCTGGGTGGAGAATATCCTATCTTGTGAGTGTTGTACAGGAAACATTGCTGAAAAGTCCGATCTCCTGTTCTTAGTCTTCTTTGCAGTTGAGGACAGATGTACGGCCTAAGCTTGACTAATGCAGTCAGCCCAGACATGAATCAAGCACTAGGGACATACAAAGCCAGGGCAGCCCATCCAGCACTGGGAGGCAGCAGCTTGGGCCTGGCTGTATTGGTTGTGGGGCACTGAGGGGTGCAGAGGGGGTGCTGCAGGGACACCACTGGCCTCACAGGTGGTTCCCTGGCAGTACTCAAGTACAGCCTCTGCTATTTCATATCACCCTGCTTCCTGTACATTCCCCAAAGTGGGTTCTCCAGCATCCCCAGCAATCATTTGGACTTTCCAGTATCATTTCAACACATTTAAAAAATCATCCAGGGTCAGTTTCTGTTGCTCCTCACAGGCCATGAAAGAGCACTCTGCACAGGGCAGTGGTACAAATCTGTCTTCCTAGGAAGCATGTTTTGGCATAAACACCAGGTTGACCTGAAGGCCCTACTTAGCCTAGGTCTTCTCTTTATCACCAGCATTGTACCCCTTTCTTCAGGCAGCTTGATTGTTATCTCCGTTCTTTTTGATGGCAGATCAAATCAGAAACACCATTCAAATGGAATAAAATAAAAAGAAACATCAGTGTTCATAGTTAATTCTGATCTCATCCGAAATGGTGAGAACGGATTTGCAGAGGTATTTAAGAAATGGGTTCTTGATGCCCAAACTGTGATTCCATTTCCCTTGACTCCCTCACTGATACAGCTTTAGTACTATCATCTACACATCTCCTTCACTTTTATTAGAGCAACTCTTCAAGCTGCTACCTCTTTTCTCAATAACTAATTTTAATTAAAATAAAGATTTTTTTGAAGCAGTGCTTAGAGCATGATGTATTTAACATTCACAACAAAAAGTGGAGAACAAAGTGTTAGGTTGTTAGGTTACTAGTAAGTGGAAGAGTGAGGCCAATAAGGATTTAATTATGGCTCCCTACCTGCCCACAGACTCGTGAATGGATTCTGCACTGAATGTGTCACGTGTCTTTTTTTTTTTTTTTTTAAGGGTAAAGAAGGCCTTTTGTCACCAGGCAGGTGCAGATGGCATCAGTATGAATTATATCCTTGAGTTGTCTGTACAGGTGAATGACCACTTGCTTTGTTCAGTTTTCAGGCTCAAGTGTCTCTAAATATGGCCTTTATTTCCAAGAGTGTTTTCTCTACTTTTCAAAATATAATAATACTTCAAGTGGGAAATTATGAAGGTAACAACTTCATCCTCCACCAATATCTCTGGAAAAGATTTCTGGAAGCCCCCAGGGGCATTTCCCAAGAGCTTATACCCATGTCTGGGTAGGATCTCATGACGTCTGTCACTTCTATTCCTTGTTTCCTTGTCTCCTATGCCAGCCCTCTTCTCCTGGGCAGTGCTGTGTCTGCCAGTCCTGCCTATAGGACCTGCTGGCACTGGTTGGGCCCTGGCAACATGGGCTTGGCTTTCTTTTTTGTTTCCTAGATTCCTCACATATAAACTATCCCGTTGGGAATATTTTAAAATGAGAACAATGGAAACTAGATGGAAAATTTGATTTATATCATCTAGATTAAAATATGCTCTTTATGTTTTCTAACTGGTAAGTATTTGGAACTGTTCTGACTCTCAGAAATGAAGTGTTACCTTTTTGGTCCAGTGAATGAATTCAATCCACTTTGAAGTTTCTCTTTTCTTGCTGATGTTGCTGGATGTTTAAGCCAACATACCTGACCAGAATTTGTTTTGAAGTTTGTGAATGAATATCAATCAGTTCACAAAGGTAAGCAGAGTGGATTCTAACTAGTATGGACTTTGTGCTGTTGAATCACATGTAATGAGTTCTTTATGTCTTGGGCTATTTAGTCATTGCCACATTATGTCCTATTTTCATGTTCATTTTTAGTATTTTAACTTTTTTATTTTTTAGCACTTATGCCAATTTATGATAATTATTTGTATGATGTTTAATGTTCATTTGACACAACTTCATACTATTTCCAAGTCTACCACCCAAACGTAGCCACTGAATTAACCTCCCTGACCTTGACCACTTCGTTGCTCCTTCCTCCTGCTCCTGCCACACCAGTCTCCTTACTACCATGTTGCTCCAGCTCGCCAGACATGCTCCTACTTAGGAATCTTGGCAATGTCTATTCCCTCTACTAGAAATCTCTTTCCCTAGGTAGTCCCAAGTCTCAACCTCTAGCTTCCATTAGATCTCAGCTGATGTTCTGGAGGCCCTCTTCTTGACTTCCCCTATCTATCTTTCGATTGTTTTCAAGCTCAGATGTAGGGAGAGGTTAAGACATTATTATCTGACCCCTCAAGCCCTAATCTCATAGTTTATACTGCTATTGCAAATGGAAGCTTTTAAAAAAGCCATGTTTCCTAATTGTACAGGAAAGTAATTTGTTTTGATATTTTGATCTTGTACACAGGAAGGTTGGTGAGCACTCATATCAGTTCTAGTAGTTAATCTGTACATTCCCTCCAAATTCCTATGCTTTCAATCATGTCATCTAATGCCAGTTTTGCTTTTTCTGTCCAAATCCTTATTTCTTTTAGTTCTCTTTTTATCTCACTGGCTAGGACCTCTAGGCCGATATTGAATAGAAGCAGTGATGACCACTGATGTCCTTGTCTTGTTTCTAACTTTAAAGGGCATGCTTTCAATATCTCACCATTAAATACTATGTTTGCAGCAGGTTTTTGCTAGGTATTCTTCATCAGAACGGGAAGGTTTCTTTTTATTTTATTTTTCTGAGAGACATTTTTAAATCATAAATGCATACTGAAGAAAATGAAAATAGTCTTGTCCTACCAGATATCAATATATTACAAAGTTATAATAAATAGTACGGTACTAGCACTAGGACAGATAGAAAAATGGCAGGTTAATAGTCTATCAGTAGATGCAAATGTAAATAAGAACTTGGATGATTTATTCCTCTTGTTTTACTTAGTTATATTTTCCTTTTATTCTGTTAAAATGTATGACTTTTCTTCCCAGTGCATTGAGGCCATGCCTTCATGCAGCCTATTGAAGAAGCTGTTTTCTGGAATTTCCTTTTGAGCCCTGTAAGAGTTGATTTTCAGAGATTTCTCTGGCTCTTCCAAAGGATGTTCATTTTTTCTTTTATTTCTTATTCTGGAAGAAATTCTTTAAAGCTCAGCCCTGCTACTTAGTAGCTAATAATATATGATGTGTTATTTTTTTTGGAAGCTTCAGTTTCCTCATCTAAAAGAACAATAAGAGCTCCTATGTCACTGGGTTCTTGGAAGGATGACATGAGCTGCTATGTGTAACATGCCTGGCACAGTGCCTAGAGCTGGACAGCACCCCATAAGTTTATCTTCAATAAATATATCCAGGTTTGTTTCTCTTTATTCCTCTTTAATCAAGGCTAATTTTTGGATAAGATGTAGGCATTGTCTTCTGCCTTTGTATGATGGTTGAATTTTCTTTCCAGGTCTGCAGTGAGAGGGTAGGTTGAGGAGCCCAGCATCCTGTCCAGTTTCTAGATATTAGCAGGCTTTCACACAGTGCACCTCTAATATGCTGAATAGTAATGTGTGTGTAGTAACCCCAGGATTGATCTGGGCTTGTTTTGGTATTAAAGGTGGTCCAACTCAGAAGACAAAGAATGGCAACAGAAGCATGGTGGTTCTGTCCTGATTGCTAAGGGTATATCTAGTTAAGAACAAAATTTTATCTAGTTCCTGGGGATATAATCTCTAGAAACAGTGATGGTAAAGGCTAGTCATAGTACCAGAATCTTGGCTTAAGTTGAAGTTCAGGGAAGGCTCAAGTCCTTGTGCAAATAAGAAAACCAAAAGGGAAGCCCAGTGAACACTGCAAGAATAGGCTGGTATGTGCCCAGAGTGCCCATATGTAGGTTTTCTTTAGAAGATTAAATCCATGTCTCAGTAGCAGGTGGATAAGTCTACTCAGTATGACTGCCTTACTGGGATTAAATAGAGAATTCAGTAAGAGCTTCCTTAGCCTCACTGCCTAGAGTTGAGTGGGACCAAACCATTCTGGCTATAATGGTGCTTTACCTTTTCAGTCCTGAAAAAGTGTTGGGGCAAGACAGAAATCATGCTCTAATGAGTAAAGAATGTGCAGATGAGGTACTACAGATAATCCAAAGGAAAAATGTGGCTGCATAACTGCAGCCCACAGCATGATTTATCTAGTGCACTAGATTTGAATAGAGCACCACACAGTCTGTATCAGGGCCATACTATTTCATGTGATCACTAGTGACCTAGAAAAGGACACTCTGGCTTCCCTGCTCATGGTCTGAGATCTGGGCCATTCTTTTAACTTCTTGGAATGATCTTCTCATAAAATAGGTTTTTTATTTGCTACCTGTTAACTACATCAATATGTTATAAATATAAAAAGGATTATCTTATAAAAATGTTTTGCACATAATCATTTATAAAAATAAAGGAGAGGTAATGGAGGAAAGTGGAAAATTTCTTAAGGTCTGTTTAATGGGATTTCACAACACAACTAGAAATGATCTCTCTAACCCTCTCCTGTTTCCCCAGGATCAGAATCATATCTCCCCTTGAATGATATCAGTTATAGCCAAACAAAGAGTCATGACATTTCCCATTAAGTACTCTGCCTTTTCCTATCTCACATCATACCATCCTCCTCTTAACTCAGACTTGACCATTTCTCCCTCTATTTGTTAACCTACATCAATGATCACTGCATTCAAAAATTTTAGTCAAAACTGTGTTTCTTCATGAAGCTAGGTAGTCCTACATATATTTTTCCAAATGCCATTACTCTTCAACATGTATTTTCATCCACTTAAATATAAAATGGAAGTATAGGTGAACAATTATAAGACATTAAAAAAGAAATTGAAGAAGTTACAGATAAATGGAAGCATATGCCATGCTCATGGATAAAAAAAAAAAATTAACATCATTAAATGTTCATACTACCCAAAGCAGTCTGTAGATTCAGTGTAATCCCTATCAATATACCATTGTTGCTTTTCACAAAACTAGAACAGATAATCCAAAAATTTATATGGAACCAAAGTGACTACTTGAGAAAGAAGAACAAAGTTGGAGGTATTACACTACCAGATATTAAACTATATTACAAGGCTATAGTAATAAAAACAGCATGGCACGGGCATAAAAACAGACATATAAATAAATGGAGCAGAATAGAGAGCCCAGAAATAAACCCATGTCTATATGGAAAATTAATATATGACAAAGGAGGCAAGAACATACAATGTGGTAAAGATAGTCTATTCAACAAATAGTGCTAGGAAAATTGAACAGATATGTGCAAAAAATAAAACTAGACTATCTTTTTACACCACATACAAGAATAAACCCAAAATGAATTAAAGACTTAAATGTAAGACCTCAAAACCATAAAACTCCTAGAATAAAACATAGGCAGTAAAATCTCTGACACTGCTCTTAACAATGATTTTTTTTCTGATATATACCTTAAGCAAGGAAAACAAAAGAAAAATAAACAAATAGGACTACATTAAACTAAAAAGTGTTTGCACAGTAAAGGAAACCAGTAGCAAAACAAAAAGACAACCCACAGAATGGGAGAAAATATTCACCAATGATACATCCAATAAGGGGTTAATATCCAAAATTTATATATTACTCAAACAACTCAACATCAAAAAACCAAACAATCCAATAAAAATGGGCAGAAGACTGAATAGACACTTCTCCAAAGAGATCATACAGACGGCCAACAGACATATGAAAAGATGCTCAACATCACTAATCATCAGAGAAATGAAAATCAAAACAACAATGAGATATCACCTTACACCTGTCATCAATAAATTAACAAACAATGTGTTAGTGAGGATGTGGAGAAAAAAGAAACCTCATGCACTGTTGGTGGGAATGCAGCTTGGTGTGGCCACTATGAAAAACAGCATGGAGGTTCTCCCCCCAAATTTATAATGGAACTGCTGTATGACCCAGCAATTCCACTTCTAGGTATATCTCTTAAGAAACCCAAAACACCAATTCAAAAAGATATATGCACCCATATGTTCATTGTAGTATTATTTATAACAGCCAAATATGGAAGCAACCCAAATGCCCATCAATAGATGAGCAGATAAAGAGGTGGAACATATATACAATGAAATATTACTTAGCCATAAAAAAATGAAATCTTACCATTTGAGACAGTACAGATGGATCTAGAGGGTATTATGCTAAGTGAAATAAATCAGAAAGAGAAAGAAAAATACCATATGATTTCACTTATATGTGAAATTTAAAGAACAAAATAAACAAAACAGAAACAGACTCATAGATGCAGAGAACAAACTGTAATGGTTGCCTGAGGGGAGGAGGTTTGGGGGAGGGTTGAAAAAGGTGAAGGAATTAAGAAGTACAAATTGGCCCTGGCCAGTCTGGCTCAGAGGTTAGAGCGTCGGCCTGCAGACCAAAGGGTTGTGGGTTCAATTCCCAGTCAAGGGCACATGCCTGGGTTGCAGGTTTGGTCCCCGGTCCTTGGTCAGGGCTGTGTGGGAGGCAACTAATCAATGTCTCTATCTCATATCGATGATTCTCTCTCTCTCTCCCTCCCTTCCACTCTCTCTAAAAATCAATGGAAAAATATCCTCAGGGGAGGATTAACAACAACAAAAAAGAAGTACAAATTGATAATTTCAAAATTCTCATGGGGATGTAAAGCTCATCATAGGGAATAAAGTCAGTAATATATAATAACTATGTATAGTGCCAGGTGGGTACTTGAATTATTGGGGAGATCACTTGGTAAATTACATAATTGTCTAACGACTATGCTGTACACCTAAAACTAATATAAAATAATATTGAATGTCAACTGTAATGGAAAGATAAATAAATAAAAAATTAAAGATTAAAAAATGGTAAGGGAGAAATGTCTTCTTAAAGAAGGCGGATTTGGGGGAGAGAGAAAAATGGCGGCAGAGTGAATGGAAGCTACACAGACCATCTCCCAGCACCAAACTGGAAATACAACTAAAATAAAGACAAATCGTCGGGAAAAAGCAATGGAAAAGCAGCTTGCGAGGACCAGACAACCAGGGACACTGAATCGATCCTGGTAGGATTGCGGAGGTGTGAGAGGGGGGCTGGGAGCCCACGGACAGCAGCGGTCTTAGCTGTGAGCACCGCCCTCGGGTTAAAGCCCAAGCCGGCTCCACAGCACAGAGGGCCGGGACAGAGCGCTAAAATAGCCATAGCCACTCACCTGGGCTCCAGCAGAGGGAGAGCGGACTGGAACTGTGTGGGGACACTCGGATTTGGAGGGCGCTCAGAGCTTTTGCTGAGTTGCGGCCACGTAGGACAGTGGCCATCTTACTCCTTCCCAGGGCTCTGGGGAGAGGCAGCAGCCCCTCCCTCGGAGATTCAGCCACACTCAGTTGAACTATTGAAATGCAAATTGAGGCTCATTAACTACCAGCACCTGCCCCACCCTTGGGAAATCCTCTCATACTGAACACCTGAGGGAGGTTTTCATTCAACTGAGAACCCAAGGCTCTTCAAGTAACCGGGACTAATAGCCTCTAAGCAAAAAGCTAGAGGATAACTGAACCTTTTCTGGGCTTGAAAATCTACCCAGGAAAGTAAGACCTGACAGTGGTGTATAACGTGGGTCCTCCCACGCTCATCCAAACCCAGTACAGGGAGCCACAAACAGCAAAACACCAAATTCCACAGGGAAAATTTGGCAGGCTCCAAAACCCACTGAGATAGCCAAAATGGTGAAACAAAGAAACAGATGCCAAATGAAAGAACAAGAGACCTCCACCGAAGATGAAATAAATGAAATGGAGTTAAGCAAGTTAACAGAACTAGAATTCAGAGCCATGATCTTGAGGAAGCTCAACAGCATGTGTAAGGACATCAACACCATGAGCAAAGACATAGAAATATTGAAAATAAGCCAATTGGAAATGAAGAATGACATAGCAGAAATGAAGAACACATTAGAAGGACTAAACAGCAGAGTAGAAGAAGCTGAGGACCAGATCAGTGGATTAGAAGACAGGGTAGAAAAAATCAACCAATCAGAAAACCAAAAGGAAAAAACAATGAAAAAACAGGAAGACAGCTTAAGAGAACTGTGGGACAACTGGAAACATAATAATATTTGCATCATAGGAGTCCCCGAAGAAGAAGAAAATGACAAAGGGTTAGAGAATATATTTGAAGAAACAGTGACAGAAAATTTCCCTAATTTGGTGAAGGAAGAAGGCATTCAAGTTCAAGAAGCACAGAGAGTCCCAAGTAAGAAGAACCCAAACAGGCCCACACCAAGACACATAGTAATTAAAATGCCAAAAATTAAAGACAAAGAGAGAATCCTAAAGGCAGCAAGAGCTAAGCAACAGGTTACTTACAAAGGAACCCCCATAAGGCTATCAGCTGACTTCTCAATAGAAACACTACAGGCCAGAAAGGAATGGCATGAAATAATCAAAGTCATGAAAAACAAGGATCTGAACCCAAGACTACTCTACCCAGCAAGGCTATCATTCAAAATAGAAGGTCAAATAAAGAGCTTCTCAGACAAAAAAAGGCTAAGGGAATACATTAGCACCAAACCAGCACTGCAAGAAATGTTAAAAGGACTGCTGTAATTAGTAGAAGAAATAGAAAGAAAAATAGAACCACACTAAACAAAAATGGCAATAAATAAGTACATATCAATAATCTCCTTAAATGTAAATGGACTGAATGCTCCGATAAAAAGACACAGAGTAGCCCTGGCCGGTTTGGCTCAGCGGTTGGAGCGTCGGCCTGCGGACCAGAGAGTCCCGGGTTCGGTTCCCAATAGGGGCACATACCAAAAAAAAACAAAAATAAAAAAAAAAAAAAGACACAGAGTACCTGATTGGATAAGAAAGCATGACCCATATATATGTTGTTTACAAGAGACCCACCTCACAACAAGAGACTCACATAGGCTGAAAGTGAAAGGATGGAAAAAAATCTTCCAAACAAACAGAAAGGAAAAAACAGCTGGGGTAGCAATACTCATATCTGATAAAATAGATTTCAAAATGAAGGCCATAAATAGAGACAAAGAAGTCCACTACATAATATTGAAAGGATCTATTCAACAGGAAGATATAACCTTGGTAAACATATATGCATCCAATATAGGAGCACCAAAATACATTAAAAATCTTCTGGAGGACTTCAAAGGAGAAATCGACAGCACTATAATCATAGCAGGGGACTTCAACACCCTGCTGAAATCACTGGATAGATCCTCTAGACAAAAAATTAACAAGGAAACAGAGACTCTAAATGAAGCACTAGACCAAATGGATTTAATAGATATTTACAGAGAATTACTCCCCAAAACTGCAGAATTCACATTCTTCTCAAGTGCACATGGGATATTCTCAAAGATAGACCACATGTTAGGACACAAACGAAGTCTCTACAAGTTCAAGAAGATTGAAATCATATCAAGCATCTTCTCAGATCACAATGGCATGAAACTAGAAATCAATTGCAACAAGAACATGCAAAGACATTTGAATACATGGAGGCTAAATAGCATGTTATTAAACCATGAATGGGTTACCGAGGAGATCAAGGAAGAAATTAAAAACTTCCTGGAAACCAATGAAAATGAACACACAACAACACAAAATCTATGGGATGCAGCGAAAGCAGTTCTGAGAGGGAAGTTCATAGCACTACAGGCCTACCTTAAGAAACAAGAAAAATTTCTAATAGACTTTCTAACCTCACAACTTAAAGAATTAGAAAGCAAACAAAGAAACAAAAAAACCCAGAGGAAGTAGAAGGAAGAAAATAGTAAAGATCAGAGCAGAAATAAATGACATAGAGACCAGAAAAACAATTCAAAGGATCAATGAAACCAAGAGCTGGTTTTTTGAAAAGATAAACAAGATTGATGGACCCTTAGCTAGACTCACCAAGAAACAAAGAGAGAGAACCCAAATACACAAAATCAGAAACAAAAGAGGAGAAGTAACAACTGACACCACAGAAATACAAAGGATCATTAACAAATACTATGAACATTTGTATGGCAACAAATTCGACAATCTAAGCGAAATGGACAAATTTTTAGAAACACATAGGCTCCCAAAACTGGACCGGGAAGAGATAGAAAACTTGAATAGACCAATAACAACGAAGGAAATTGAAGATGTAATCAAGACTCTCTCAGCAAACAAAAGCCTAGGCCGGGACAGCTTCACGGGGGAGTTTACCGAACATTGAAAGAAGAACTAACACCCATCTTCTCAAACTATTTCTAAAAATTCAAGAAGAAGGAAGACTTCCAAACTCGTTTTATGAGGCCCGCATAATTCTAATTCCAAAACCAGAAAAAGACACTACAAAGAAAGAAAACTACAGGCCAATATCCCTGATGAACATAGATGCCAAAATCCTTAACAAAATATTATCAAATCGGATCCAGCAATACATCAAAAAAATTATTCACCATGACTAAGTGGGATTCATCCCAGGGATGCAAGGCTGGTTCATTATTCGCAAATCAATAAATGTGATACACCACATAAACAAAATGAAAGATAAAAACCACATGATCATATCAATAGATGCTGAAAAAGCATTCGACAAAATCCAGCACCCATTTCTGATAAAAATGCTCAGCAATTTGGGATTAGAGGGATCATATCTCAACATAATAAAGGCCATATATGAAAGACCTACAGCCAATATCATACTCAATGGGCAAAAACTAAAAACATTTCCCTTAAGAACAGGAACAAGACAAGGATGCCCACTTTCGCCACTCTTATTTAACATAGTACTGGAAGTCTTAGCCACAGCAATCAGACGTGAAGAAAAAAATAAAAGGAATCCAAATTGGAAAGGAGGAAGTGAAACTGTCATTATTCGCAGATGATATGATATTATACATAGAAAATTTAAAGATTCCATCAAAAATCTACTAGACCTAATAAATGAATTTGACAAAGTAGCAGGATACAAAATTAACGTCAAGAAATCGATGGCATTCTTATACATCAATGATGAACTCACAGAAAGAGAAACTAAAAAACCAATCCCATTTACCATCCTGGCAAAAAATTTAAAATACCTAGGAATAAACTTAACCAAAGAAGTAAAGGATCTATTTGCAGAAAGCTACAGGACATTGAAAAAAAAAAATAGAGGAAGATATAAAAAAGTGGAAGCACATACCTTGTTCATGGATTGGAAGAATTAACATCATTAAAATGTCCATACTACCCAAAGCAATCTATAGATTCAATGCAATCCCCATCAAAATACCAGTGACATATTTCACAGAACTAGAACAAATACTCCAAAAGTTCATATGGAACAAAAAAGACCCCGAATAGCCACAGCAATCTTGAAAAAGAAGGACAAAGTAGGTGGGATCACAATACCGGATATCAGCTTATAGTACAAAGCTACTATAATCAAAACAGCCTGGTACTGGCACAAGAACAGGCATATAGACCAGTGGAACAGAACAGAGAATCCAGAAACTGACCCAAGATATTATGCTCAATTAATATTTGACAAAGGTGGCAAGAGCATACAATGGAGTAAAGACAGCCTTTTTAATAAATGGTGTTGGGAAAATTGGACAGCTACATGCAAAAAAAATGAAACTAGACCATCAACTTACACCATACACAAGAATAAACTCAAAATGGATAAAAGACTTAAATGTGACTCATGAATCCATAAAAATCCTAGAAGAAAATGTAGGCAACAAAATTTCGGACATCATACGCAGCAGAATCTTCACTGATACATCACCTAAGGCAACAGAAACAAAGGAAAAAATGAACACATGGGACTACATCAAACTCAAAAGCTTCTGCACAGCAAAAGAAACAACCATCAAAACGGAAAGGGAACCCACCGTATGGGAGAGCATAATTGCCAATGATATATCAGATAAGGGGTTAATCTCCAAAATATATAGAGTGCTCATACAACCCAATAAAAGGAAGACAAAGAACCCAATTAAAAAATGGACAGAGGAACTAAATAGACACCTCTCCAAACAGGACATACAAATGGCCAAGAGACATATGAAGAAATGCTCAACATCACTAATCATCAGAGAGATGCAAATGAAAACAACAATGGGGTATCACCTCATACCTGTCAGAATAGCCACCATCAAACAACAAGTGTTGGCGAGGGTGTGGAGAAAAGGGGACTCTAGTACACTGCTGGTGGGAATGCAGACTGGTGCAGCCACTGTGGAAAACACTATGGTGTTACCTCAAAAAATTAAAAATTGAATTGTCATTTGACCCAGTGATCCCACTTCTAAGAATATACCCTAAGAAACCTGAAACACCAATCAGAAAGAATACATGTATTCCCATGTTTATAGCAGCACTATTTACAATAGCTAAGATCTGGAAACAGCCCAAGTGTCCATCAGTAGATGAATGGATAAAAAAGCAGTGGTACATATACACAATGGAGTACTATGCAGCTGTAAGAAAGAAAGATCTCTTATCCTTTGAGATGACATGGAGGGACCTCGAGAGTATTATCCTAAGCGAAATAAGCCAAGCAGAGAAAGACAAATATCACACGATCTCACTTATTTGTGGAATATAATAAAAATAACAGTCTGGGGAACAGGGTAGACCCAGAGATGTGAAAGTAGGGTACAGACTGACAACCCTCAGAAGAGGGGGTGGGGAGGGAGGGAAGAAATAAACCACAGAATTTATACACATGTACGCATAACTGAATGACATGGACAACAAAGCTGGGGACGGGGTAGGGGGTTGGGGAGGAGGGTGTCAATGGGGAAAAAAGGAGAAACATATGTAAAAAATAAATAAATAAATAAATAAATAAATAAATAAATAAATAAATAAATAAATAAGGTGAAATTTTAATTGAGTAAATCTTTTAATAAGTAGATACTGGAGAAGGGCATTCCATTCATTACCACCACCACCATGACCGTCATCATCATTATCATCATCATTAGAGCACATACTTATAACATGCTTACTATGAGCCAAGCACTGTTCTAAGCAGTTTCTATGCAGCATTTCACTTAATTTTCATGGCAATATTATGAGATAAACACTATTATTAGCTCTATTTTATTGATGCATGCACTGAAGCACTGATAGATTAAGAAACTTGTCTAAGATTATTCAACTACTAAGCAACAGAACAATGTTTGAAACATAAAGACTCTGCTTATAACCACTATGCTCAACCTCATAAAGAACTGACTGAGCAAGATAACAATAAACATGCAGGACTTGAAGAAATATCAAATATTAATATGACTAGACACTAATTAATAATAGTGTTTAGTCTCTGGAGAAATAAACTCAGGCTAAATTATGGAAGACCTTGAATTCTTTCCCCAAATTTGCTTTAAAGAAGTTTATTATTTAGAGAGAGCTATCAAAGGTTTTTTTTTTTAGGAGGTAAATGATATGAAATCTGGCTTTAGGTAAGTTTGGAGACAGTGAGTAGGACCTACAGATGACTGAATTTCTCCTATTTCCAATTGCCAATTCTTGTTTCCTTTACAATATATTTACCTAGTGAAGAACTTAGCATTCAGTTTCATTTTAATCAAGTGCAGGCTCTGAAACAATGTAACCACAGCACCACCAACAAACATGAAGAAATAAGAAATCAATTCATCATGGACCAGTAAGTACAGTGATCCCTCTGTATCTGTTGGTTTTGCATTTACAGATATTATACAAACAACTGCAGACTGAAAATGTAATGTTGTTGCTGACATGTACTATGTAGTTAGGCCTACTATGGTTGTGTCTGTACTGAACATGTACAGACATTTTCTTGCCATTATTCCTTTAACAATAGGTATAGCAACTATTTACATATCATTTACATTGTATTAGGTGTTATAAGCAATCTAGAGATGATTGAAAGTATACAAGAGCATATGCAGCCCTGGCCGGTTTGGCTCAGCGGTTAGAGCATCGGCCTGTGGTCCAGAGAGACCCGGGTTCGGTTCCTGCTAAGGGCATGTACTTCGGTTGCAGTTTGTCTCCGGCCCTGGTTGATCGTGCGGGTGGCAGCCACTCGATGTGTCACTCTCACATCGATGTTTCTCTCTCTCTCTCTTCCTCTCTCTCCCTCCCACTCTATCTGAACAAAAAATGAAAAAAATGTCCTCGGGTGAGGATTAAAAAAAAAAAAAAACATATGCAAAGGTTATATGCAAATAGTATGCCATTTTATATAAGGAACTTGAGCATCCACAAATTTTGGTATCTGTTGGGGGTCCTGGAACAAATCCCTCATGGATACTCGAGCATTACACAGGACCAGGAATTCCCTGATAGCAACCATGTGTTTGGGAGGCAACGGATTGATGTTTTTCTCGCCCTTTCCCTTCCCCTCTCTAAAAATCAATAAAAATATATTTCAAAAAAAATAAAAGGCCCGGCCGGTGTGGCTCAGTGGTTGAGTGTTGACCCTTGCACCAAGAGGTTGCTGGTTCCATTCCCTGTCAGGGCACATGCCCAGCTTGTGGGCAAACCCCCAGTGGGGGGCATGCAGGAGGCGGCCAATCGATGCTCTCTCTCATCGATATTTCTCTCTCTCCCTCTCTCTCTAAAATCAATAAAGAAAAACAAATAACTTCTTTGTGGAACTGAGAGGAAGAGTTGTTTGTTTCTACAAGAAATCTTTTAGGGAATTCAGTATCAACCAAGCTTCAGTCTACTTTAAATTTTAGCCAGTCTAGCCTGGCCGGTGTGGCTCAGTGGTTGAGTGTCAACCCACGCACCAAGAGGTCACCGATTTGATTCCCGGTCAGGGCACATACCCAGGTTGTGGGCCAAATCCCCAGTGGGGGGCATGCAGGAGGTGGCCAATCGATGTTCTCTCTCATAAATGTTTCTATCTCTCGCTCCCTCTCCCTTCCTCTCTCTCTAAAATCAATAAAGAAAAAAATTAAAAAAAAAAATTTTTAGCCAGTCTAAATAGGAAAAAAAGAGAGCAAACCCAAATTACTAGTGTCAGAAATGAAAGAGGAGCCATCACTACTGATCCCATGGATATTACAAAGATATTTAAGCCATGCATCCTCTGCACTTGAAGTGGGCCTTCTCCCTTTTCCTCACACAAATGTTTTCTCTGGGATCACCTTTGAAAAAGACACATCTTAGCTATGGGCTGTGTGAATAGTTGAGTAGATTTGCTGGATTTGGTATGAACTTGAAAGTCTCTTTACAGAAAATGTACTGTACTGATGACAATTAACCTGATGCCACCAATATCAGGTTAATTACCATGCTTGGCATTATCATCTCACTCCATTTACAGTCGTCAATATTATATACAACTTGAACAAAACTCAGGGACCAAGGGCCCTTTGGAAAGGAATGGGAAGTACATTTACTGTCCATGGAGTCACATTTGGAGCAGAGGGAATCATCAGTGAATCCACACCTTTACCAAGGGAGGTTTCATATAAATGAAATCCTAAACAAATGGGGAAACACTTTCTATTAAAATCATTGTGAATTGGAGCACCCCCATCCCTCCCAGCTTGCTGGCTCCCTCTGTGGGGCATTCCAGCACATTATTACTTAGTGATGTTCCATTCACCCTGAAAACCACTACTTGCCAGGAACTGGCTCATAGGGTTAGCTTACCTTATATGGTGGAGATGCCTTTTTATTTAGCAAGTCTAATGGAAACAGTACAGAGTAAGATCATTTGAGATAATGCTGGAACTTTGGAATGTGTTAACGAAAGCACTGGAAGACGGATAGGCATGGGAGTACCTCACAGCAAATGACTTCCTCTTCTCTCCTTTATCTTCCCCATGGTGCTGCATGGGGTTCTTCATTACATCATCAGCTCAATCATTCAGAAAGTTTGTCCTACCAATCCTAAAGAGAAAGACTTAAAGTAGCCATCCAGCTGAGAGCACTAGCCTGGTGCAGAGTATGTTGGATACTTATTTTCCAGACCTTATTGCTAAATTTGCTGCCAGTCTTTGCTCTGGTGTATACTTTACCCCTTGGAAACAATTTTACACCACCTTCACATTCAAGGAATATGCATAATAAATACAGACCTGGGCTATGAATTGCTTCCAATTAATACCCTGTGTGAGGGAATGAGGGACTGCGTTAATACCATAAAGCAGGAGGAAGGAATGCTTGGTTTTTATAAAGGGTTTGGTGCTGTTATAATACAGTACACACTGCATGCAGTTGTTTTCTAGATTACCAAAATTATTTACTCTACACGTCTTCAAAATAGTGTTTGAGATTTAAGTTCCCGATTAGTCTAAAAGATATAATTTGACACATTGTTCCGGAATTATGAGGGATAAAAGCGAATAAATACTAGGGGGGAAAATAGATCAGAGAGTGAAACTGGTAGAAAAAGCCCATGCTGATTATATAAACTATTTTTTTTTTAAGGCATAGGTATCTATTTTGGATCAAAAGCATTCCAAATTTGAAAACCCAATAAAAATAGCATTCATGAATTAAAGTCTACCTAGTGTTACATGCATACTGAACTAAAAATGATCTTGAGCATAAAGCAAAAATTTGTCAGCAAAGTTTCACAGAGTTGAATTTATTCCATCTAACTTTAATATTTATTATGTGTTTATTTAACTTTTTGATTGATAATGGTATGTCATCTTTAAAATAGTGTTAGTATCAAGAGGTCATATTTACCTTTAGCAAATAAATTATTTCACCAATGATAATAACATAAAGGATTACATTTGGTAATCTTTAATCAGGAGTTGAAGATTTAAATTGTATTGTCCCTATATAACTTTTTAATGACTGCATATTTATTTTATAAAGCCATTTATGTACACACAGAAAACTTGGAATTTCCTTCATCCCTACAAATTTTCCACTTTTTGATCAGCTTATTGCATAAAATGAAGTCACGCACTTTCTGCTTGAATATCAGAATAAAAATTTAAAAACCAAGTTGCCCAAAGATTTAAAGCAAACAGCATACTTGTCTATACCCAAACCCATTGTTTCAATGCCAGCAACTTAATATTTGTCATATGTTCATAAAGCTTGATTTGCTTACGTAGTTATGTGAATCATCAGGCCGTTTTTATTTTTTTTTAATTTTTAATTTTTGTGGCTAATTAAATGTAGTTCCTCCCCAAAGAGAGGTTATTTGCCTTTATTTTATTTATTTTTTAAAGACTTTTAATTAATTTTTGTTACAGATGTTTCTCCTTTCCCCCACATTGACACCCTCCTCCTGATCCTGTGCCCCACCCCCTCAAAGCATTGTTGTCGATGTCCATTGGTTATGCATATATGCATATATGTTCTTTAGTTTATCTCCACCCCCCAACCCGGCCCCTATCAAGCTGTTTTAGAGCCACTCTTAACAGAGATAGAAAATAAAATAATCATGACAACTGTTACTGTTTCCAAATTTATAAATTATGTACTAAAAAATTATTTTAAATACTATGGACAATTATATGGACTCAATTGATAACATAGATGAAATGGGTCAAAACTTTGAATGATGCAACCTACAAAAACTCATACAAGGAGAAATAGATACCATGAATAGGCTGGTATCTATTAATGAAGTTAAATTAATAAGTAATGACCTGCCAAAACATAAAGTACCAGGCCCAGATGAGTTCACTGGTGAATTCCTCAAAATATCCAAGGAATAAAAAATTTTAAATTATCTTTATTGTTGTAAGTATTACAGATTTCCTCCTTTTTCTCCCACTGACACCCTCCTCCCTGCTTCTGTCCACCCCTGCCTTCACCACACTTTTGATGTTGGTTGTATGTTTGTCATATATGGCCTTTATTATGTTGAGGTATGATCCCTCTATTCTCACTTTGCTGAGCATTTTTATCAGAAATGGGTGATGGATTTTGTCAAATGTCTTTTCAGCATCTATTGATATGATCATATGATTTTTATCTTTCATTTTATTTATGTGGTGTATCACATTTATTGATTTGCGAATATTGTACTAGTCTTGCATCCCTGAGATAAATTCCTCTTGGTCGTGGTGAATAATTTTTTAAATATATTGCTGGATACGATTTGCTAATATTTTGTTGAGGATTTTGGTGTCTGTGTTCATCAGGGATATTGGCCTGTAATTTTCTTTCTTTGTAGTGTTTTCATCTGGTTTTGGATTTAAGATTATGCTGACCACATAAAAAGAGCTCGGAAGTCTTCCTTCCTCTTGGATTTTTTGGAATAATTTGAGGAGAACAGGTGTTAGTTCTTCTTTGAATGTTCGGTAAAACTCCCCTGTGAAGCCATCTGGACCAGGGCTTTTGTTTGCTGGGAGTTTATTGAATACTTTTTCAATTTCATTAGTTGTTATTGGTCTTTTCAGGTTTTCTGACTCTTCCTTGTTGAGTTTTGGAAGATTGTACGATTCTAGAAATTTGTCCATTTTTCCCAGGTTGTCCAATTTGTTGGTATATAATTGTTCATAGTATTTTCTTACAATCCTTTGAATTTCTGTGGTGTCAGTTCACCTCTTTAATTTCTGATTTTATTTATTTGGGTCCTCTCTCTTTGTTTATTGGTGAGTCTGGCTAGAGGTTCATCAATGTTATTTATCTTTTCAAAGAACCAGCTCTTGGTTTCATTGATCTTTTGAATTGCTTTTTTTTAGTCTCTATGTCATTTATTTCTGCTCTGATCTTTATTATTTCCTTCCTTCTACTGATTATGGATTTTCCTTTTTTTCTTTTCCTCTTTCTAATTCTTTAAGTTGTAGGGTTAGGTAGATTATTAGAAATTTTTCTTTTTTCTTGAGGTAGGCCTATAATGGTATGAACTTCCCTTTCAGGACTGCTTTGGCTGTGTCCTCTAGATTTGGGTTGTTGTGTTCTCATTTTTACTTATTTCAAGGTGTAATTTGATGTCTTCTTTGAACTCAGTTTTAACTCATTCATTGTTTAGTAACATGTTTTTTAGCATTCATGTCTTTGTGTGTTTTTGTTTTTTTTCTTGTGATTGATTTCTAGTTTCATACTATTATGGTCAAAGAAGATGCTTGATATGATTTCAGTCTTCTTAAATTTATTGAGACTTGTTTTGTGTCTTAACATGTGATATATTCTAGAAAATATTCCATGTGTACTTGAAAAGAATGTATATTCTGCAGCTCTGGAGTGAAATTCTCTAAAGGTATCAGTTAAGTCCATCTGATCCAGTGTGTCGCTCAAGGTCACCATTTCTTCATTAATTTTCTGTCTGGAAGATCTATCCATTGAGGGCAAGGGGGTGTTAAAGCCCTCTATTGTGACTGTATTACTGTCAGTCTGTCCCTTTATGTACATCAAGATTTGTTTATATGTTTAGGTGCTACTATGTTAGGTGCATAAATGTTTACAAGGGTTGTATCCTCTTGGTTGCTCCCTTTATCATTATGTAGTGTACTTTTTTGTCTCTTACTATAAACTTTGTTTTAAAGTCTACTTTGTCTGATATAAATATTGCTACCCCAGTTTTTTTGTTTCTTCATTTCCATGTGCATGAAATATCTTTTCCATTCCTCTACTTTTAGTCTGTGTGTATCTTTCATTCTGAGGTGGGTCTTTTGTAGACAGCATATATGTGGTTCTTGTTTTCTTATTCATTCATTATCATATGTTTTTAATTGAAGCATTTAAACATTTACCTTTAAAGTGATTATTAATAGGTACATATTTATTATAATTTTATTCTTTAGCTGTGTTCCTTTGTTGTTTTGTTTTGCTTTTCTCTTCTTAAAGCAGGCCCTTTAACATTTCTTGTAATATGGTTCAGTGGTAACAAATTCCTTTAGCTTTTTCTTGTCTAGGTAGCTCTTTATTTCTTTTCCAATTTTAAATGATAGCCTTGCTGGGTACAGTAATCTTGATTGTAGGTCCTTGGTTGTGTGTCCTTGCTTTTCTTTATGAATTTTTCATGGCAATCCCTTCTGACCTGAAATGTTTCTGTTGAGAAATTAGCTGACAGTCTAATGGGAGCTCCCTTGTAAGTAACTAACTGTCTTTCTCTTGCTGCTTTTAAGAGACTCCCTTTTTCTTTAACCTTTGACATTGTAATTATGATGAGTCTTGGTGTGGGCCTCTTTGGGTTCATCTTGTTTGGGACTCTGCATTTCCCAAACTTGTGTCTTGTTTTTCTTCACTAGGTTAGGTAAGTTTTCAGTCATTATTTCTTCAAATAGTTTCTTGATCTCTTGCTTGTTCTCTTCTCCTTCTGATACCCCTATGATGTGGTGCTGTTTCTTTTCATGTGTCCCAAATGTCCCTTAAACTATCTTAATTTTTAAAAATTCTTTTTCCTTTTTGCTGCCCTGATTGTGTGTTTTTATCTACCTTGCCTTCCAAATCACTGATTGTATCCTCTGCTTCATCCAATCAACTCTTTATTCCTTCCAGTGTATTCTTTATTTCAGATATTGTATTTTTCATTTATGACTGGTTCATTTTATGGTTTCTATGTCCTTTATGATGTTGAAGTTCTCATTAAGTTCCTTGAAGTTCTTAGTAGGTTCCTTTAGCATCCTTATAACTATTCTTTTTTAAACTCTATATCTGGCAAATTGCTTGGCTCCATTTCATTTTTCTCTTTTCCTGGGTATTTCTCTCTCTCTCTCTCTCTCTATTTTTTAATCCTCACCTGAGGATACTTCCCCATTTATCTTCAGATAGAGTGTGAGGGGGACAGAGAGAGAGAGAAAGAGGGAGAGAGAAACATTGATGTGAGATAGACACATTGATTGGTTGCTTCCTGCACAACCCTGACCAGGGCTGGGACTCAACTGCAACTGAGGTATGTGCCCTTGACCAGAATCAAACCCGTGACTCTTTGGTCCATGGGCTGATGTTCTAACCACTGAGCAAAACTGGCCAGGGTATTTCTCTTGTTTTTTTTTTTGTTTTTTTTTCCATTCAGGGCATATTTCTTTGTCTGCCCATTTTGGCTACCTCTTTGTTTGTTTGTTTTTTCTTTATTGATTTTTAGAGAGAGAGGAAGGGAGAGGGAGAGAGAGAGATAGAAACATCAATGAGAGAGAACATCGATTGGCCACCTCCTGCATGCCCCCCACTGGGGATCAGGCCCACAACCTGGGCATGTGCCCTGACTGAGAATCGAACTGGCGACTTCTTGGTGCATAGGTCGATGCTCAACCACTGAGCCACACCAGCTGGACTTGGCTGCCTCTTTGGGTGTGTTTTTATGTATTGGATAGATCTTCTATGACTCCCAGTCTTTGTAGGGTGGCCTTATGTAGTAGGAATCCAGTAAGACCCCATGGCACAGTCTCTTGTTCACCTGTGCTGGCATTCCAGGAATGACCCTCATGTGGGTTATGTGGGCTCTCCTGTTGTAATTGAATCTTGATTGCTATTGGCCCATTTGTGTGTGGGGTTGATCCTCAGGTGGCTGACTCTGAGAATCAACCATGACCACATGTATGAGCTGCTGTGCAGGTGCTGACCACACGGAGCAGAATTCGCCTCAGCAAGTTCTGGTGTCTGCCAAGATCTCCCTTTTTATATGCCCCTTGTGAAGCTAAGTGGATCCTGCTCTGATGTCTGAAATTGGCCACTGGATTTGTTGGTACTGGGGCCTGTTGGAGAGACTCTGGTGCAGGCCAATGTCAGACATTGCCTGTGTCTAGCAATGGGCAAGCTGTTTGGAGTTACAAAGCAATCCACAATTTTGTGGCTACCTCTGCTGGACCTAGATGTCTGTGGAAAAGATCAAGCTGCAAATCAAGCTTGGCTTTTACCAGCACCAAGCCCAGGGGCAGGTCAGGAAAAGTCCCAAGGCACCCTGAGATCTGCCTCTGCCTGCCTCCCCCTGCTAGGCCAGGTCACTGAAAGAGTAATTGGCAGTATTCAAGTTGCCTGAGAGCTTCTCAGTGAGTCACCAGGTAGGGATGAGTGGTGTTCACCAGATTGATACAGTTTCAAACTTGCTGCCAGTGGTGGGTCTGAGGCCACTCAGCAAATGTCCCAGGGTATACCAAGTTTAGTTGCCACCTAATGGGTGCTCATATACCTTTGTGGTAAGGCAGAGTCTCAGGGAGTCATCAGGGTGAGGCAGTGTTTATCAGTCCCTTACAGACCAAGATTTGGATGTGTAAAAGGAAGGCTCTGCATCAGTTGGTCATGCCTGGAAAAATTTCTCCTGTCCAAGAGCCTGATCTCAACAAGGTGGGGTGCTGGGACTCAGGAGAGGGGAAGGTGCCAGTCAGGCTTGGGGAATGGTGAGGGTGTGTGGCCCCCATTCTAAAGCCACAAACTCAGTCTGTCCTGAATCCTGGAGAGACAATGGCAAGATGGAGCCATCAAGTTTTGAGAGGGTGGAGCTGCCAGGTATGCAGAGGGTGGGGCTAGTAGATCTCCTATGAGGGGGAGGCACCAGTTAGGTTCATGAGAATGTTGGGGGGAATGGCCCTCAACCCAAAGCCACTTAATCAGTCATTGGCATCCCCAGAGTTTGCCCAGACCTCTATACTACATCCAGGCTGCTGACTCCTCAGCAGGATGTGAGCTCCACCGGGTAGAGCAACAGGGAGTCCAGAAGGTGGGGCCATTTTATTCTCCCTGGCTGATGCTCTATGGAGGGGTGAGCTCCACCTATGGAAGATGGCATCTGCAATTCAGTCGAGTGACTCAGTATAGGGGGTCCCAGTGGCTGCTTCCTCAGCTCTCTCCTCAGAGCCACAAACCCTAAACTCTTTTCATACAACTCTAGCCCACTGTGCCCTCCCTCTGCTAGAGCCCAAAGTGAGTGGCTGCAAACAAGATTTTGTACATTGGCCCTTTAAGAAAAAGCCTGTGTCCCTCAGACTCCCACCCCTCCCTGTCAGAGAGAATCCCTGCTGATTTTCACAGCTAGTTGTTATGTGGGTGCCTCTTCCCAGCTCTTGTGCTCTGGGCTGAAGAGCCTGGTGTAAGGTTGAAACCCCATGCTCTTCAGGGGGAACCTTTGCAGCTGAGATATCACTACAGAATCTCAGCCACCAGCTACCACCCGTGGGAGTGGGCCCAACCCTTTTCACATGGATGCCCTTGCTACCAGTCTTGATGAGCTTTTTTCTATAAATCCTTGGTTCTAAGACTTCTGTTCAACTCGTCTTCAATTGGTTATTCAGATTGATTGTTCTCTATTTTAGTTTGTTCCTGGGAGGAGGTGAGTGTAGCTTCCACTTACCCTGCTGCCATCTTGGATCCTTTCAAAAGTAATTTTTAAAAAATACCTGGGAATAAGTGTCCATCAGTAGACGAATGGATAAAAAAGCTGTGCTACATATACACAATGGAGTACTATGCAGCTGTAAGAAAGAAAGATCTCTTACCCTTTGAGACGACATGGGAGGACCTGGAAACTATTATCCTAAGTGAAACAAGCCAAGCAGAGAAAGACAAATATCATATCATCTCACTTATTTCTGGAATATAATAAACATAACAGTCTGAGGAACAGGGTAGTCCCAGAGACGTGGAAGTAAGGTACAGACTGACAATTGCCAGAAGAGGGGGTGGGGGAGGGGAGCAATGAACCACAGAACTTGTACGCATGTACTCATAACCAATGGACATGGACAACAAAACTGGGGATGGGGCAGGGAGGGAGGGGGAGGAGGGTGACAATGGGGGAAAAAGGAGAAACATCTGTAACAAAAATAAATTAATAAAAAAAAAATACCTGGGAATAAATTTAATAATAACTATACAAGAACTATGAGAAGATAACTATAAAACTTCATTGCACAACATAAAGAACACTACAGTACTTGACAAAATAAACCATGTTGCTAAATCAGAAAAATTTAAAGGGTAAATATCTCTGTGTTCCCATATAAACATACAAATTCAATGCAATCACAATAAAAATTTCACTGGAATTTTTAGTTAGACTGATTCGAAAATTTAACTGGGAGAGTAAATAGCTGGGGACATTTGATTAAGTGTAATCAGTTATCAAAATATAGTCTTAAAAAAGTGTGGTACTGGAAAAAATGTAATAGGAAAAAAGAGTGTTCAGGAACAGATGCACATATATACAGTAATATTATAGTATAAAGAAAGCATTTCAAATTAGTGAGAAAAAATTATCAATAAATGAGGTTGAAAAAATGACTACTCACAGAAAAGTGGAGTTGTCTGAAATAAAGAGTTAAAAGCAAGAGAAAAATAAAATCACAAAAGAATTTGGGAAAGACTTAAGTACTCTCTATATTGTTTAGGAGGTAGCAGAAGAAAAAAGCTATTCCAAAATAAAAGCAAATGAGGAAACCATGAAGAGAGAGTGGTAATGTGTTGTCTTTTCATTTTGTTGATGGTTTCCTTTGCTGTGTAAAAACTTTTTAGTTTGATGTAGTCCCATTTGTTTATTTTTCTTTTGTTTCCCTTGCCTGAGGAGATATATCAGAAAAACTATTGCTATGACAAATATCTGAGATTATATTGCCTATGTTTTCTTCTAGAATTTTTATGGTTTCAAGTATCACATTTAAATCTTTAATCCATTTTGAGTTTATTTTTGTGTTTGTTGTATGAAGGTGGTCTAGTTTCATTTTTTTTGCACAAATCTGTACAATTTTCCCAACACCATTTATTGAATAGACTATCTTTACCCTATTGTATATTCTTGTCTCCTTTGTCAAATATTAATTGTCCATGAAGGTATGAGTTTATTTCCGGGCTCTCTATTCTATTCTATTGATATATATGTCTATTTTTATGCCAATACCATGCTGTTTTGATTACTATGGCCTTGTACTATAGTTTGATATTGGGTAGCATGATTGCTCCAACTTTGTTCTTCTTTTTCAAAGATTGTTGAAGAACATATTTACCAATGATACAGCTGATAAGGGGTTACTATCCAAAATTTATAAAGAACTTATACAACTCAACACCAAAAAAATCCCAAACAATCCAATTAAAAATGGGCAAAGAACCTGAATAGACACCTCTCCAAAAAGGACATATAAGATGGCCAATAGACATATGAAGAGATGCTCATTGTCACTAATTACCAGAGAAATGCAAATTAAAACCACAAGAGATGTCACCTCACATTTGTCAGAATGGCTATCATCAATACTTCAACAAACAACAATTATTGTCGAGGATGTGGAGAAAAGGGAGCCCTCGTGCACTGTTGGTGGGAATGCAGATTGGTGCAGCCACTGTGGAAAGCAGAGTGTAGTTAACTCAGAAAATTAAAAATGGAACTGCCTTATGACCCAGCCATCCCATTTCTGGGAATATATCCAAAGAAACCCGAAAGAAACACTGATTCAAAAGAATATATGCACCCCTATGTTCATTGCACCATTATTTACAATAGCCAAGATTTGGAAGCAACCAAACCGTTCACCAGTAGATGACTGGACAAAAAAGTTGTGGTACATTTATACAACGGAACACTACTCAGTTGTAAAAAGGAAGGAAATCTTACCCTTTGTGACAGCATGGATGGACCTGGAGAGTATTATGCTACATGAAATAAGCCAGTCAGAGAAAGACAAGTACCATATGATTTCAGTTATATGTGAAATCTAATTAACAAAATAAACTAGCAAAATGGAAACCAACTCATAGATATAGAAAACAGACTGACAGTTGTCAGAGGGGAGGAGGTTTATGGGGCTGGGTGAAAAAGGTGAAGGGATTAAACAAACAGACAGAAAAAACCTCATAGACATGGACAATAGTATGGTGATTACCAGAGGGAAAGGGGGCGAGAGGAGGTAGAAGTGGGTTAAGAGGGTATAAATGGTGATGGAAGGAGACTTGACTTGGGGTGGTGAATACACAATACAATATACAGATGATGTGTTATAGAGTTGTACATCTGAAACCTATATAATTTTATTAACAAATGTCACTTCAATAAATTTAATAAATAAAACAAGAGAATGACAAATATCAACAACAAAAAAACTAAATGTGTGTAGATGCAGAGAAAACACACTGGAGGATTTTTTTATTCTCTGTATGGGACTAAGGTGATATTTTTTCTTCTTTATATTTTTTAGTCTTTTCAAATTTTCTATAAAAAGTATTACTTGTATAGTCAGAAACTACTATTAAATTTTAAAAATTAAAGAATTTAACAAGAAGATTTTTTTGAATGAAAGACTTTCCTACTTAACCATAGATTTGGCCAAGGGTCTACCTATGGGCAAAATCTCTCACAATTATAATTTAATACTTGTATACATATTTATTTAATATTTATATCCCCCCAACAATCCAGACAGAATGAATTTTTAATACTCTAAAGCCTCCATTGTAAATAATGAAATAACTTCCCTCCTAAGCTTCTAGAATGGTACTAGTTATGCACCATCTTTGGAGGAGTTGAGAACATGTTCTACAGACTAGAGGAGAAACCATGCTTGGAAAAGGCATAGAGTATACTCCAAGCTCTACTGAAGCCTAAGGGCAGGAAATGATCTGTTCTCCTTTGGGCCTGTGCTTAGTGCCTGGTACTGTGTATAATATATACGAGGTGCTTAGTCAATTGATATCTGCTCAGGGCTCTATCAGATCCTTATCTGCTTAGTCAGAGAATCTTTCCATTTGAACAAAAAGGGGAATTCACTTTGAAGAAAGCAGGGAAACTCTTACTTTCTACATTTTTAAATTTCTGAGACAAAAATATTATGAAGAAGTTTGAATATACTGGGCATTTGGACCCCATAGGTGGTCAACTTTAGCTAAGTGGAATATATAGATTTGTATCACTGAAAAAAGAAAACAATATTATCTATCAATGTTCAAGTTTTTGGAACAAAGTATCAGCCAAATAGGAGCTAAATATACCATGTGATTGCTTTCCAGACTATGTATGGTGAACAACACCAGAAATAAAATTTATAAACCATAATTTTGAGCAATTTCCCTTATTTTCAATGTATTGGATGTGATTAAGTTGGTTAGTGCAAATAAACAAAAAACTCTACCAAATTACAATTGGAAATCAGGTAAAGCACCTTTGATAAGTTGTTCACATGCTTTATTTTGGTAACATTATTTCTTTTATGAGGCTGGAACTATAGTTCAATAAATTATTTACATTAATCTTATCACTGTGAAGAGCTCTAAGTACTTGATAATCTAATATCCTCATCTTAGTGTTTCACCCACTTGGCATTATTAATGGAGAGCTTTTCCTCTCTTGTTACAGTAACAACTTCCTCACTCATCACACACTCTTGATGCCCAGTTAGTCACTCTTTCTTTCTGGTTTAAGTTTGTTGTTAAGGATCAATCATTCTACATGTTTCCAACATCATGATTTACATTCTTCTCCATTAAATAAAAAAAAAAAATTATCTGGGGACAAACCTCTATGCTGTCCAGTGGATACACCTTTCAGATTTATTAATACTCTCCTGGGTATCTGGGCACACATTGTCCTAAGGGGTTTCTTAAGGCCACTAATTAGTCTGTCTTTAACTTCGCATTTCTTTTTTTTTTTTTTTTTATCCTCACCCGAGGACATTTTTTCATTTTTTGTTCAGATAGAGTGGGAGGGAGAGAGAGGAAGAGAGAGAGAGAAACATCGATGTGAAAGTGACACATCGAGTGGCTGCCACCCGCACGACCAACCGGGGCCGGGGACAAACTGCAACCGAAGTACATGCCCTTAGCGGAACCGAACCCGGGTCTCTCTGGACTGCAGGCCGACGCTCTAACCGCTGAGCCAAACCGGCCAGGGCTAACTTTGCATTTCTATGTAGAATAGAATTACAGGAGAAAACGGTTGTGTGTGTGTGTGTGTGTGTGTGTGTGTGTGTGTGTGTGTGTTCTCATCTGTAATTCACTATTTTAGCAGGATAAAACAACCAAGTATAAATCTATATAATTCTTCTAGAGAACAGCAGATTGCACATTAGCCACCATTAACTGAAGACCAAAAGTGGGTTCTTTCTATTAATACATTGTACAAATAAGGCCTTTCTATTGAGATCACCATTTTTTAAACTGACATTTGCAACAAGGTGGTCATTTAGGAAAAAGTCAAACCTAAGCAATTTATATAATGCTGCCCTTATTATATCTCCTTTTGGTTTGGTTTTTAAAACCTGAACCAGCTGTAGTGTGTCCAGCCTTGAGATAGCTGAACTATGAACTAACCTAGAGAGGGCTGGGTAAAGAAAACAAGCAAACAAACAAAACCCACAAAATTTAAGACTAGAGATGAACCATTTTACTCTTCAGTGATTATTCTCTCTTCCAAGATTTAGGTCCCAGTATCTGCTTCATTTTATTGAACAGCACTTCTCTGCCATCTTGCAGAAAACAATTGGAAGACTACCTGAGCAGTTTAGAAGCTAGGCGTCAGAGATAACACACCTAGGTCTGGATCGCAGATGGTCCATTTACTGGGTGACCCAAAAAACTCCACCTCCAGAAATATCAGATTCCTCATCTGTAAAATGCTGGATGATAGTACCTACTTCTCCATGACCTAAGGTGGGATGTGGTGGGGAACAGGTTGATGAAAAGCAGGCATTCGATGCAAGTTATGGTCCTGGCTTTTGTTTTGGGTAGTGGGATCACAGGTGCTTATCACATTATGAAAAATCAATAATTAAACAGACTTAATCAATAATTAAATAGAAAAAAGGAACTTAAAATATACACTGATGAAATGACAATGTTCCATAAAAAATGATCCTTTTCTGTATACTAACCTAAAATTCAGGAAATTGAAATTGTATCTCAATAACTAGACACCCTAGTCACAAACAATATCATTAACACATAATTTTAAAGTCTACTTCTACGGGATATATAACCTAGAATCACAATACTATTTAAATAGTTGTATAAAACATGGTCTTGCCTTCAAGACGTTTACATTATTCAGGGTGGAGGAGAAAACAGTGCTACAACATAAAACAATTACAAAACTAGAATGTCCTAGAATGTGTGATATGAACGACAATTTCTTAAAGGATTCAGGCAAAAGGGAAAGCTTCCTAGAATAAAAAGCTGAGCTTCAAGAAGGGCAGAATTTGCCCGGCAGGTGTGGCTCAGTGGATTGAGCATCGTCCCATGGACTGAGAGGTCCTGGTTGGATTCCAGGGCACATACCCAGGTTGCTGGCTCGATCCCCAGTAGGGTGTGTGTAGGAGGCAGCCGATTGATGTATCTCTCTCACATTGATGTTTCTATTTCTCTCTCCCTTCCTGTCTCTCTAAAAAATCAATAAAAACATTTAAAAAATATTTTTTAAAAAAAGAAGAAGAAAGGTAGGATTTTAAAATGCAGTAAAAAATGAGTGGAGCACAATCCCCCTTTTACATGGGAGAGTTTTCTTTCTATTCTTTCCAGGAGATGGGGCTCATGTCTGCTCCTTAACAGTAATTACTGTCCCATTACCAACAAAAAGCAATGTGCCCGGGGAGAAAATAGAAACAAGGCAGTGGTTTGACCCCAGATTGTATTTAACAATCTCTTTCACTTTTGTGCTATTTAAACACTAATCTAACTTTAAAATAGTTTCTAAAATACTGTCTAGAGATAAAGTTGTCAGGGACAGGCACAGAGACAGAAAGGGAGCGCAAGATACTGAATCAAGTGTGATGTTTGGGTGTATCTGAGATGAAAAGCACATGAGAATGTGACCAACTCTGGGAGAAGGGATAAAGAGAAAGAGATCTTCATATAAGAAAGAAAAGGAACCTTAAAGATAGTAAGAGACAAAATAAAAACAGCAATAATTTTGTTTTCTTTATAAGTTATTAAAAGATGACATTAAAAACCACATAATTTTGATGAGAAAATATTCATTTCAATTAGCCAAACTTCCAAATAGTGAAATTAGTTGCATGACATGTAAAATTGTAAAGGATTTAGTATAAACTGATCTAGATGACCCAACTTTCTATTCCCAACATAATCAAAGATAAAAAGTTTTTATGAAATTAAGATACTGCTTAATTAACTTACGCAGAGGAAAAAGTACAGAAAAATTACAGCAGGCATGAGAATAGCCTCTCAAATCTCCCAGCATGAAAAACCATATAAACAAATTTATTTAAGTAAAAATAGTGTGCTATTTTGAAGAGCAGGTGACATTTAAGAAATGTTAACAAATACATTCATCAAATATTAAGCTCTTGGTATGACCAAAGCAAAGTCTCTGCTCTTATTGAGCTTATATTCTGCTAGGAGAGAACAGAGAATAAGCAAGAATCAAATAAATCATATAATCTCAGACTGTGATAGTGCTATGCAGAAAACAAATCAGGAAACAAGCTAGAGAGTGACTGGGGATGTGGTGAGGTGTGGCACAATGCTAGACACTCTAGTTAGAGAAATCTTCTCTGAGGTTATATTTGAGCATAGATCTGAGTAATGGGATGAAACCAGCCATGTGAACATCTAGGCCAAGGGCTGAATAGGTATAAAGTTCTCATTGTAAGATAGATAGAAAGATATGGGGTGGGGTGGATGGATGGATAGATAGATAGGTAGATAGGTAGATAGATAGATAGACAGATAATTTATCTATACAGAACACGCCACCCAACAACAGCAGAATACACATTTTTCTCAGGGGACATGGAACATTCTCAGGGCAGACCATATGTTAGGCCACAATGTGTTCATAAATTTAAAAAGATTGAAAACAGCCCTGGCCGGTTTGGCTCAGCGGTTGGAGCGTCGGCCTGCGGTACAGAGAGACCCGGGTTCGGTTCCCGCTAAGGGCGTGTACCTGGGTTGCAGTTTGTCCCCGGCCCTGGTTGGTCGTGCGGGTGGCGGCCACTCGATGTGTCCCTTTCGCGTCGATGTTTCTCTCTCTCTCTCTCCCTCCCACTCTATCTGAACAAAAAAAAAAAAAAAGATTGAAAACGTGCTATGTATCTTTTCTGATCACAATGAAATGAAACTAGAAATCAATAACAAAAGGAAAACCAGACAATTCACAAATATGTGAAAATTAAACAAAACACTCTTGAACAACTAATGAGTCAAGTCCAGGGAGGAACCCAATTGGTATGTTTTCTTAAGTACTGCTGAACTAAAACTGCCATTGTTTTATTAGAATTTTTACATAAATATTGATAAATGGATTGGCCTTATCTTGTCAAGTTTTTATGTATGTTAGACTTTCTTCATAAATATAATTTGAAAATTTTCCTTTTTTGGTGTTTTGCCACAGTTTAAATTCTATCCAACTTATCTGTTTCTTAACTATTTTAAAGAATTAACAGTAAAACCATGTGGGCCTACATATTTTAAGGAGGAAGCCCTTTGATAACTTTTTCAATTGCTTCCGCTGTTACTTGTCTGCTTACATTTATCTATCTTTGCTTCTATTCAATATTTTTCATTTATATTTTCAAATGTATTTTTAATTTCCTCTATATTAGTAGTTATTTTCCCTTTCTGTTCTAATTTTGTGTATTTGTCCTTTTTTCCTTTTTCTTTTAATTTGATTATTTCGGTGGCCAGTGGTTGATCTGGTTGTCTGTTATGCTGTTATCAAAGAACCACCTCTTTTTTTTGCAATTGTAGTGTATTTCATTCTTCTAAATGCCTGGTTGGATTTTGTGAGGTTTTTTTTTCCTTTTATCTATTCTGTGGCTTTTTGTAATGGATGAACTTATTCTCAAAAGTATATATATTCTCATTGATACATATATACATATATAAGGGATATGTTTTATATTTATTATTCCATTTTGTAAGTTTTATCTTACTGTCAATTTTTATATGTATGGTCTTTTCTATATTTGGTTTTACTTGTACATGTGTGTGTTTCTTTGGATAATTTGGAAGGTTTACTATTTGTTTTGGGGGTTTTGTTTTGTTTTGCTACAATCATTATAGCTTTATTTACTATCATAACTCTCCATTCCTTGATTTAGCAACTTCAGACTACATGTGTTGAGTCCCAGTTACAGGGACAGCAAAGAAATGATTACAAATAAATCTCTTCCCACTTCCTCCCTCCCTGTCCATGCTTGATTTCTGTTGTTATATTACCATTTTTCACATTGTCAAGGTTTACAACATTAATATTTTGTGACCACATTTTCCATAATTGCTTAGTCTCAATCTATATTTAAATTAATCGAGTTCTTGCTACCATTTTATTGTGGCTTCTTTCTTTACTTCTTGGTTTATTGGCTTTGATTTTTCTTATTTTTTTCAAAAAGTACAAACAGGTTTTGGGTCTGTTTCTAATTGAGATTGTCTTTATATTTAAATGTCAGCTTGACTCAGAAAAACATTTTTGTATCTTACCTTCTTTTTCTCAGCACTTTTCAGACATTGAATAATTCTTAGAGAAGTCTGAAGCTATCCATATTTGTTTCCTGGTAAATAATTAGTATTTGCCTGAATAAGTAATGAATTGTGTCTTAATCAGTAAAATTGAAAAACCACTAGGATATATCTCAGTGTAGCTATTTCTACCCAATTTATTTTCCAGGAACAAGGTGTTCTAAATTAATTTCTTCTAATCAAGAAGATTATCTTCTATTGGTTTTTAAATATAATTTCTGATTCATTTATTAGTATCTCTAATTCCAGGATATCAATTACTTTTTTTTTAATGGCAAAGTCTAATCCCAAATTTTAATTTGTAATTTTAGCATGTCCCTCAGTTGAATGCACATTAACTAAAACGTGTACATTTTTAGTGTTCATGATAAATGCAGTTATGACCTTATTACATTTTTGACATTCTTTAAGAAAGTACATTAAGCTTTAATATAGAAATACTTAGGTTATACTTAATTTGTGCTCAAGTAATAATAAAACATTTGTTCTCTTTTGATTCTCTCCTCAGGTATGGCCCATCCCCTGTACGCTTGGAGCAACCTTTGGCTATGTGGCTGGAAAGCAACTTACATGCAAGAACAGTTCATTGGAACAAAGAGTTTTGTGTGCAGATTCCATAAAGACTGTGCAGAAATGTACACGGTCTAAGGCAGGCAGTTCCATTTACAGCACTATTTTTAATGTAGTTACATGATGTGATTGTAGTTTTTCAAACTATGAACCCCCTGAGAGATTGTACCTTTTAGTTGAAACAAAGTTTTTATTATAGATTGTGGCTTCAGATGCTGTTTACTGCTTCTTAGACCTTTAAGAAACACACTTAATGAACTTTATAGAATTCTGAGGACATGGTTGTTTTTTTCTTTCGAGTTTTAAATTGCTTCAGTATTTATAAGAGGTCTGGGTATAGCTGTAGCATTTCATATGCTTTCTTGGAGAGAAATGGACAGTTTCCTTAGCCACTGAAAATGTTTCTCACATAATCAAACAGTTTATACATCTTGATCCTATTCTTTTTTTTTTTTTTTTACTGTGTGTTTCTTTGGAGTTAAAATGGCCCTGATGGCCTCATCAAAAACAGTCTTCAATCCCTTCTGGGTTAAAAGCTGAACATTCCACATAGCAACACGCTCCTCTCTCTTTTGCTAGTTTCTGTAGTTGTTCCACAGATACAGGTTTTTCTTTCCTATCATTCAGTCTTGCTAAAGTTTTGGAGTCATCTCGGAGATCAATCTGAGCTCCTATTAATAAAAAGGGCACATTTGGTGCCATTCCTTAAGTTCTGATATCCAGTTCTCGCTCACATTTTGAAATAAGACTATGTTCACTACAGAGAAGCATGTAAAAAAGAAATCAGTCATTGGCTAAGATAAAGGCCTCAGACGACCACAGTCTTCCTGTCTGGCCTGTCACAGAGCCCCAAGAGCTACTGCTCGCCCCCTGCGGTGACGCTGACAGCGCAGCGGTGGAAGCGGTGGGCAGAGCCCAGAGCAGGCACGTCTGGCCCCCAGCCCATCCCGCAGCACCACGCACTCGAGCGTCAGCGCGGGGCTGGGAGCCTTGCTGCAGCCGCCGGCCTCCGGGCATGGTCCCCCCAAGTCTCTGCCCCGGCACCGGCTCAACCCGAGCCCGCCTGGGGGGTCCGCCGCCGCCCCTCTGCGAAGCAGGGCCGTCTCCCCGGCTCCCCCGCCCGAGCGGCACTGCCCAGGCCCCGGTCACCCACCCATCTGACCCCTGTCCCAGCCGCTCGGGCTGCGCCCTTTTTCAGGCCGGTGTCCTCCCCGGGAGGATCGTCTCAATTACTTTTATTTTAATTAGTCTTTGTTCTCCAAATATCTTCTTTTTAAATAGATTTATTTGTCTTTTTGTTTTTTAATCTGCATTTGTTTTTAATGGTCTTGTAGTGGAGTTGTTTTGGCTTTCAATTTGTTCCTAAACTCGGAGGCATGGTTTGCATTCCTTGGACGCAGACTCAGAAGTGTAAGTAATTTATCTGAGAGGCAATTCCAGGAAACACTAACCGAGGAGTGGGGAAGTAAGACACGAAAAGGAAGGAATCCAATAACATTATTAACCAGTCACCACTGTGGGCAGGGAGCTAAAACCTACTGGGGAAGTCTGGGACATTGTAGAACATGTCTCAGAGTTTCCTCAACCGACAGGAAAAGAAGTGAGGGTATTTATCTACAACTTCCTGTCTGTCACTGGTTGTAGGCTGTTTCTTAGCATTAACACAAACACCCTGACACTTCTCACTTGATCTGCTTGTGGGCAAAAACCCAAAAAACCCAAACCCCCACAAAACTTCAGGCAGTGTCACAGTTCACAGAAATCACAGGTTCATAGAGTAGGGAGAGAGCAAGGCAGAGGGCAGGACACTAATGGCCAACTCCCTGTTCATCTCTGCATTGTTTTCATCACTTCACTTTTTCTTTTTATGCTACATGAAAGAAGCCAGTCACAAAAGACCAGGTATGATTTCATTGATATGAAGTGTACAAAAGAAACAAATCTGGACAGAAAGAAAGTAGATTAGTGGTTGTCTTAGGCTACAGAGGGAGGAAGGGAGGCAGGGGAGGAATGGGGAGTGACTGCTAATGATTCTTTGGGGAGTGATGAAAATGTTCTCAAATCAGATTGTAAGGACAGTTATACAACTCTGTGGATATATTACAGACATTTAATTTTACATTTTAAATGGGTGCAATTTATATGTAAATTATATATCAATAAAGCTGTTTTAAAAATAACAATACAGGGAAGGGGGGTGGGAAGAGAAACCAAAGGACTGATATGCATATATGTGTAACCAATGGACACAGTGGACACAGACAACAGTGGGATGAAGGTGGGGGGTGTGTCAACAGGGGGAAAAAAGGAGGGGCATCTGTAATACTTTCAACAATAAAGATAAAAATTTAAAAAACAGTATAGACCAACCTCCAAAAAATCCCCAAATATTTTTAAATTAAATAACACACTACTTAAGATGATATGGTACACATATACAATGGAATACTACTCAGTCATAAGAAAAGATGAAATACTGCTATTTATGACAACATGAATAGATCTTGAGAATACCATGCTAAATGAAGTAAGTCAGAAGGAAAAAGTCAAGAACCAAATGATTTTACTCATTGTGGGATATAAAACTGAAAACAACAAATGAACAAACAAGACAAACAAACAAAAACTCATAGACACAGACAACAGTATGGTGGTTAGCAGTGGGGAGGGGGAGTGGGGGTGGCAGTAGTAAAGGGGAAAGGGGATCAAATATATGATGACTAAACGAGATTTGACTTTGGGTGTTAAACACACACTGCAATATACAGATGATGTATTATAGAATTGTACACTTGAAACCTATATAATTTTATTAACCAATGTCACCTCAATAAATTTAATTTAAAAATTTTTTAAAAGACTCATTCATTATAAGGTTACAGTAATTGAAACAGTTATTGGCATCGAGAGATAAGTAGATCAACAGAGCAGAATAGAGTCTCCAGAAATAAATCCACATATATATAGACAATGATTTTTGACAAAGATGCAAAGGCATTTGATTGAATAAAGGGTAATCTTTCCAATAAATGGTACTGGAACATTTGGCTATTCATGTGCAAATAAAAAATGAACAAAAAACTTTGATCTGTTCCTCACACTTCTACAAAAAATATCTCAAAATGGAACAGAGACCTAAATGCAAAACCTAAAATGAAAAAAAAAAAAAAAAATTTCTACGGGAAAATTTTTGTGATCTTAAGTTAGGCAGAGTTTCTTAACTATAACACCATTCATAAAATAAAAAATTGATACATTGAGCATCATTAAAATGAAGAATTTTGCTCTTCAAAAGATACTGTTAGATACTGTTGAAACAATCCACAGAAAATACAATATTTGTAAATTACATATCTGTTGAACAACTCACATCCTGAATGTATAAAGAACTTTCAAAACACAGTACTTTTACTAAGTTGTCAACCTAACAAAAAATGGAAACAATCTAAATAGATACTTTGCCAAAGAAGACGTGGATGACAAACAGCCACATGATCAGATACTCTACACCATTAATCAATAGAGAAACGAAAAATAAAACCCCCAGGAGACAACACTACGCACCTTAGAATTGCTAAAATTAAAATGACGAACCACATGAAGTGCTGACAAGGACGTGGAAGAAATGAAACTCACGTTTACTTACTACTGGTGGGAAAGTGAAATGTTAAAATCACTTTTGAAAACAGCTTGAAAGTTTCTTAAAAGTTAAACATTTATCTACCATATGACTCTGCAACTCTTCTCCTTGATATTTACCCACGATAAATGAAAGAATATGTTCATACAAAGACTTGTACATGAATGTTCACAGCAACTTTATTTGTCAAAACCCAAACTGGAAACAACTCACATGTCCATTAGCAGATGAATAGATAAATAAATTATAGTCTATCCATACAATGGAATACCACCCAGCACACAAAGAAATTAACTATTGATACATCCAGAAACATGGATGACACTAAAAATAATTATGTTAAGTGAAAGAAGCCATAGAAAAGTACCTACTGCATGATTTTATTTATATAAAATTCTAGGAAATGCAAAGTTAACCCATACTGACAAAAAGCAGTGGTTTTCTAGGAATGGAGTGCAAGGAGAAGAGAATAAATTAGACTGAGACAGGAAGAACCTTTTAGAGGTGATGGTTAAGTTCATTATCTTTATTGTAGTCCTAGTTTCTTGGGTATCTAATTGTACACTAAATATGTATAGTTTATTATATGTCATTTATACCTCAATAAATCTGTTTAAAACTTATCAAAGTACATTATATTTATTTATTTATTTTTATCCTCACCTGAGGACATTTTTTCATTTTTTGTCCAGATAGAGTGGGAGGGAGAGAGAGGAAGAGAGAGAGAGAGAAACATCGATGTGAAAGGGACACATCGAGTGGCTGCCACCTGCACGACCAACCAGGGCCGGGGACAAACTACAACCGAAGTACATGCCCTTAGCGGGAACTGAACCCGGGTCTCTCTGGACCGCAGGCCGACGCTCTAACCGCTGAGCCAAACCGGCCAGGGCCAAAGTACATTATAAATGTCTTCATTAAAAATAATGCACATTGCCTGGCTGGTGTGGCTCTGTGGTTGAGTGTTGACCCATGCACCAAGAGGTCACCAGTTTGATTCCCTGTCAGGGCACATGCCCAGATTGTGGGCGTGATCCCCCGTGTGGGGCATGCAGGAGGCAGCCAATCCATGTTCTCTCTCAATGACGTTTTTAACTCTCTCTCTCTAAAACCAATAAAGAAAAATTATATATATATAAGAAAATGAACATTTTGCTTAAGAAATAGAGGGTCAAAGCAGTATGTAGTAAAAACAAAATTAGAATTTACAAGGTTCTGATTAAGGTATAACATAAACTGGGGTTTTCTTGTTTTTGTTGTTTGCTTTTCTTTTTTAAAGTTAATTATTATTTTGATGAGATGTTACCTCAAAACATTAACCTAGATGGTTATTTTTATCCTCAGGAAAATACACTGCATTGGTGGATTTTAAAAATATTTATAGCTATTATAGAGGACTTTTGAAATGTTATATATTGTCACATGTGGGAAAACAAAGTATATTAATAACTCTGAAGACTAAGAAACAACTTTAAAAAATGTGTTTAAAATGTGTTTAAGGGTGTCAGTAGAGAAAACCAAAAAGAAGAAATAGATAAGTATGGAGGTTCTGAGATGAGGTGCTTGTTAAATGCATTTGATACTTTCAATTTGGCAGCAATATGAGAATCAGATTGAACCTCATCCTAAGAATAATAATTACAACATAATGTGGAGGAAATTTATCTTCTTTCACTACAACCCCCCCTTGGAACAAAGAATTCCAAGAAAAAGTATTTCTTCGAGTGAGAGTTCAGGATCTTCATGATGCCTGAATGGAGTTTTAAAATAAAGAAAACAGAGCTGAAGCAATCTGAATCAAAGAGCCCGTTTTATGGTAACATGCAAATCAGGTTGAGTTACAGGCTAGAGATGATACAGGTTTCTCTACCACGTTTATCATTAGCTAATTGACTTATTAATTCAATAAATAAATATGTATTAAGCATCTATTGTTCACTGACACTTGACCAAGTGTTCTTCAAAATTATGATCTAAAATGAGCAAATTGTCTTCTATTTTTATCATCTCCAGTTTGTTGCCATGACTGAGCCATAAATGTCCCATAGGGATACCATGTCTTCTGCAGTGCCCTTGAGCAGAGGAGCCACCTAAACGTGTCCCCCCCTCCTTATTGCCACTCCTAGCACATTATTTCCTCTCCTGCTCCTAGGAGAATTAACCATCCACTTATACCTCCCTTTCCCCTCTCCAAGCAATCATCTACTGCCTCTCGTTCATGAAGAAGACTCAGTGGTTGGCTCAGGCTTCCTTCCCTTCAGCTCCTGTCACCATCTGGCATCATTTCAACACAAGCTTAGGTGACCCATCAACTAGATATTCAGCTCCTTGAATGTCCCTTCTTTGGTGACTTCTTTTCCATTTCATGAGCCACTTCCAAGTCACACCTAGATCAGGAACGCATCATGTCAATAACACTAGTTAATATTTGCCCCTTTCCAACAACTTTACATTCTTCTAGTTCGAGTATTTAGAGTACAATAGTTTTTGTCTTTGCATCTTTCCTTTCTTTCTCCTTTCCTTTTCTTTTTTCTTTCTTTCTCTCCATTTTTTCCCTCTTACTTTTTTAACTGATATTCTTTCATTTTTTTATCCATCGCCTCTCCTGTATTCAGTTCCTCCTCTATTCACTTTTTTTTTTTATCCTCACCCGAGGACATTTTTGCATTTATCTTCAGATAGAGCGGGAGGAAGAGAGGGAGAAAGAGAGAGAGAGAAACATCGATGTGAGAGAGACACATAGAGTGGTTGCCACCCACACAACCCCAACTGGGGCCAGGGACAAACTGCAACCGAGGTACATGCCCTTAGTGGGAACTGAACCCAGGACTCTCGGGTCCGTGGGCCGACGCTCTAAACTCTAGTCTAAGTTAACTACTGTGACCTGACCAGTGTGGCTCAGTTGGTTGAGTGTCATTCCATGCAGCAAAAGGTTGCTGATTCGATTCCCAGTCACAGCACACGTCCAGGTGGGGGGGTTGGATCCCCAATGGAGAGCATGCAGGAGGTAGCTGATTGATGTTCCACTCTCACATTGATGTTTCTCTTTCTCTCTCCCTCTCCCTTCTTCTCTCTCTAAAAATCAATAAATAAATAAATATATATATATATATATATATTTTTTTTTTTTAATTAGCTATTGTGATTAGATACCTTACTAAACTCTCACATTATTTCTAATTTTTCTGTTAGGTTCTTTGGTATCTCTAGGTATGTCTTCTGCAAATAATGAAAAATTTTTTAGATCCCTTATTTTTCAATTCTTGTGCCCTTAATTTATTTTTCCTATTGTTTGTTAAGATATGCAGTAAAATAATAAACAAATGTGATACAATAATAGAGTTTCTCTGAAAATCTAATGTAAATAGTGCCCTTCTCTCAATCTCCATGTGAACTCTTTAGTCTATATCACCATTATCTTTCCACCTGATCAACTAATCTAGCCTCCAGAGAGGACTCCCAATTCTATTGTTTATTCCCACTCCTTCTGTATGTAACAGCCAGAGAATCCCTTTAAAAACACAGTCTAGGTTACATCATTGTTTTGCTTTAAACCTGGTTTATAATTGCACCTAGAACAAAATCTAAAAGTTTTGAAACAGTCTACCTCTTCAAGCCCTTCTTTTCTCTCTAGGTTTTCCCACAGTATTTTCTTTTATTTCCTAAAGATGACAAAGCATTCCTGCCTCAAGTCCTTCTCAGTGGCTATTTCCTCTTCTTAGAATGCTCTTTGCCTCACACTTTGCCTATAAAACTTCTACTCATCTTTTAGGTCTCAGAACTCTTCCAGAGAGACCTTCCTATTCCAGAAATTCAGTCAGCTACTTCTTTTTTTTTTTTTTAGAGAGAGAGAGGAAAGGAGAGGGAAAGAGAGATAGAAACATTGATGAGAGAGAACATTGACTGGCCGCCTCCTGTATGCCCCCCACTGGGGATTGGGCCCACAACCTGGGCATGTGCCCTGACCAGAAATCGAACTGGTGACCTCTTGGTGCATGGGTCGATGCTCAACCACTGAGCCACACCAGCCAGGCAGTTAGCTAATTCTTTTTAAATATTTCATATAACTCTTCATTTTTCTTTTAGAGCATGTACTACCTTTTGTAAATATATATATATTTAGTGTGTGTGTATGTGTGTGGCTACTTAATATATATCTTTCCTATTATACTAAAAGCTCTGTGTGTTCATCCCCTCATCCCTAGCCTATGGCATTTTGCCTAGAAAATAGTATACTCTTAATAAGTATTTATTAAACAAATAAACGGATAATGAGGATATAAAGATAAATAAGACACACTCCTGGCTCAGAAAATACACACAAAAATCTTTGCCTCTAGTCCCAGTGATTTTTTTTCCTTACCAGGATTAGAAATGGCAATAAGGAGCAAGGAGACATCCATGATCCTGACTTCATACTCCTTGGTGAGAGGACCTTCAGTCAGAAATTGGCTAATATAATCAATTATAACAGCCTGAATTTGGGGCTGACAGGAGAAGCAGGAAAAACTGGGGCAAGAAACGAAATACAGGGTTTATTCATTACCCATCCAAATCCAGCAGCTAGAATAGCTAAAATACCCATGATTGGAATTTATTAGAGTATAGACCTAAACAATACAATATTATATTGCTTTTCACACGTGTTATTTCTCCTTTGATTTCTTAAAAGATACACATATTTTTAAATAGTGTTGTATGTGAGTAACTAAGGGAAAGATCCAGGCTTTTGTCCAAAGGAAAAACAAGTGGCAGCAATTAATAGCTTCCAAACCCAGAAGCAGCCAAGTTTACCTGAAAACAAACATGCAGTCCTACACATTTAAATGCAGGTTTAATGGCAAATACGTGTTCCTTCTTAGAGATTCCATCTTTCTTTCAGTCTTGGATGATAAGCCATCCCTCCTCATATTCATGGACCCCTACACCTATGCCTCAAATAATATCTTCTCCTTCCTCTCCTGAGACTTTCACTTTGCACCATTGTGTACCTTTAGCCTTGCTCTCTCTCTTTATTGGAAAAATCCCCTTGAGCTATAAATATGCTTGTTTCTCATTTCCCTAAGTTTATATTACCTCTGGCTACTATATAATTTATACCTTCCTTTCTCATTGAAGCATTTCTATTTTCATACCTCCCACTCCTTTACCTAGTGCAATCTGGCTTCCATTCCATCACTCAAGAGAATGCCCTCTGGAATCACTTCCTATCTGAGCATTTTCTAGTCTTTATTCCAGTGGTGAGCCCGTAAAGGTTGAACAACCAGCATATCAGAGCAGGAGTAAAGGAGCCTGGATTAGTAGTGTATTCTACTTTCAGTGGTGCAAATACATTCACCAGGGCTGATTTCAGCTACCAACTTGTCACCAATTGGCTTGCAAAACTCCTGAAAATTTAACATTGGCTCTGTGAGCCATTACAAGCCTGCTAACCATTCTGTTACATGGGAATCTGTTGATCCCTCCTTGCTTCAATTTCCCATTATTTGTATTCCATGACACCACTGCCTTTGAGAACTCAATCCTACTTTTTTGGCCATTTCTGCCCTGTTATGTTCTTGGTTCTTTTTTCTTCTTTTGTTTAGGAATTGAGGTTCCTTCCCTGAGGTCTGTGCTCTGTCCAATGTTGTTCTTTCACAACATTTTTTTTCCCTGATGAAATCAAATAAAATCTTATTGTTTCAAATATATATCTCTTACACAGAAGTTTTACTCTAACAGCCTGATGGATATCTCTACTTGAAGGTCAGACAGACTCTTCAAACACAAAATGTCATAATTTTTTCCATAATCTGGCTTCACTACCTATGTTTAATCTATAAAGCACTGCTTTATTTCCTAAATAATTCTTAAATTCATCTCTGCCTCTCCATTCTTATCATTTTTGCTATTTCTGAGACCTGGAATCATCTATAAATCCATCTGTAAGATTCAAAGTTAACGATGTCTTTCCCTAGTGTCAAATTGTTCAGTGGGTCACCACCCACTAACAGTATTTCTCAAGATGTGTTTTGTGTTGTAAGGGGGAAAAAGAGGTTTTGCAGTGAAATAAGTCTAGGAGCAGTCAGTTAAACAAAGCAAAGTTTTGTTTTTAATTTTCAGAGAATGAAATTTGCAGGGACTTTCAAATATATTTGGCCAGCCTAAAATTTTATTCATTATTATTATTTTTATTATTATTATTATCTTATCCTCACCCAAGAATATTTTACTATTTGTCTTCAGATAGAGTGGGAGTGAAGGAGAGAGAGAGAGAAAAAAACATCGATGTGAGAGGGACACATCAACTGGTTGCCTCCCGCACGACCCTGATCAGGGCCAGGGACAGACTGCAACTCATTGGTCTGCAGGTCGACGTTCTAACTGCTGAACCAAACTGACCAGGGCTAAACTTTTATTTTTTAGAGGGAGGAGAGGATGAGTTAAAACACCATTACTTGGGAAAAAAAAAAAAGTCAAACTCATAGAAACAGAGAGAAAAAAATTGGTTGCCAGGGGTTGGGGGGAGGAATAAATAGGGAGAGGTTGGTAAAAGAGTACAAACTTTCAGTTCTGACATGAATAAAGTCTGAGGATCTAACGTATAACATGGTGACCATAGTTGATAACACTATATGGTATGGTTGAAATTTGCTAAGAAAGTGGAACTTAAGAAATTGAAGCAGTAATCAAAAAACTCCCAGCAAACAAAAATCCTGGCCTAGATGGCTTCACAGGTGAATTTTACCAAACATTCAAAGAGAAACTAACACTTGTTCTTCTCAAAGTATTCCAAAAATTTCAAGAGGAGGGAAGACTTCCAAACTCTTTTTACAAGGTCAGCATTATCCTAATTCCAAAACCAGATAAAGACACTACAAAGAAAGAAAATTATAGGCTAATATCCCTGATTAATATAGATGCTAAAATCCTCAACAAAATATTAGCAAATCTGATCCAGCAATACATTAAAAATATCATACACATTATCAAGTGGGATTTATTCCAGGGATGCAAGGCTGGTACAATATTTGAAAATCAATAAATGTGGTATATCATATAAAAAATGAATAATGAAAATCACATGATCATACCAATAGATTCAGAAAAAGCATTTGATAAAACTTAGCACCCATTTATGATAAAAACTCTCACTGAAGTGGGAATAAAGGGACCATACCTCAACATAATGAAAGTCATATATAAAAAACCAATAGTCAACATCGGACTCAATGGGCAAAAACTAAAAGCATGTCCCTTAAGATCAGGAACAAGACAGGGATGTCTGTTTTCACCACTCTTATTCAACATAGTATTGGAAGTCCTAGCCACAGTGATCAGAAAAGAAGAAGAAATAAAAGGTACCCAAATTGGAAAGGAGAAAGTGAAACTGTCATTATTCACAGACGGCACAATATTGTATATAGAAAACCCTAAAGACTCCACCAAGAAACTACTAGATCTAATAAATGAATTTAGCAAAGTAGCCTAAAATAAAATCAATATCCAGAAATCAATGGCATTTCTATATACCAATAATAAACTACCAGAAAGAGAAACTAAGAAAGCAATACCATTTACTACTGCAACAACAACAAAAAATAAGGAACCTAGGAATAAATTTAACCAAGGAGGTAAAAGACCTGTACTTGGAAAACTATAGGACATTGAAGAAAAAATTGGGGAAAATACAAATAAGTGAAAGCATATACCTTGTTCATGGATTGGTAGAATTAACATCATTAAAATGTCCATATTACTCAAAGCAATCTATAGATTCAATGCAATACTTAATAAAATGAAAACAGCGTATTTCACAGATCTAGAACAAATATTCCAAACATTTATATGGAACCAAAAAAACCCCGAAAAGCCACATCAATCTTGAGAAAGAAGAACAAAGTTGGAGAGATCACAATACCAGATATGAAACTATATGTCATTGTAATCAAAACAGCTTGGTACTGGCATGAACAGACATATAGATCAATGGAACAGAACAGAAAGCCCAGAAATCAACCCATGCGTCTGTGGTCAATGAATACTTGACAAAGGAGGCAAGAGCATACAATGGCGTAAAGACAGTCTATTCAATAAAAGGTGCTGGGAAAATTGGACAGGTACATGCAAAAAAATGAAACTAGACCCCCAACTTATACCATACTTAAGAATAAATTCAAAATGGATAAATGACTTAAACATAAGTTGTGAAACCATAAAAATTCTAGAAGAAGACATAGGCAGCAAAATCTCAGAAATCTCTCATAGCAATATTTTTCCCAATATATCTCCTTGGGCAAGGGAAACAAATGAAAAATAAACAAATGGGACTACATCAAACTAAAAAGCTTCTGCACAGCTAAAGAAACCATCAACAAAATGAAAAGGGAACCCACTCTCTGGGAGAACATATTCACCAATGACACATTTGATAAGGGGTTAATCTCCAAAATATATAAAGAATCTATACAACTTAACTCCAGCAAGACAAACAATCCAATTTAAAAATGGGCAAAGGATCTGAAGAGACACTTCTCCAAAGAGGACATACAGATGGCAACAGATGTATGAAAAGATACTCAATGTCACTACTCATCAGAGAGAATTGAATTAAAATCACAATGAGATATTACCTGACACTTGCCAGAATGGCTACCATCAGTGCATCAAGAAACAACAAGTGCTGGCAAGGATGTGGAGAAATAGTGCACTATTGGTGTGAATGCAGACTGGTGCCACCACTGTGGAAAATAGTATGGAGTTTCCTCAAAAAATAAAAAATGGTACTTCCTTTTGACCCAATAATCCCACTTCTGGGAATATATCCTAAGAATCCCAAAACACCAATCAGAAAGAATATATGCACCCCTATGTTCACAGCAGCATTATTTACAATAGCCAAGATCTGGAAATAGCCCAAGTGCCTATCGGTAGCTGAGTGGATATAAAATCTGTGGTATATTTACACAATGGAATACTACGCAGCTATAAAAAGGGAGGAATCCCATGTTTTGCAACAGCATGGATGAACCTGGGGATTATAATGCTAAGTGAAATAAGCCAGTCAGAGAAAGACAAATACTATATGCTGTCACTTATATGTGGATTATAAATGAATAAAATAGAACCAGAGTCATGGAAACATGGAACAGACTGACAGATGTTAGAGGGGAGGTGTGTGTGTGTGTGGGGGGGGGAGTTTGGATGGGATGAAAGAAGGTAAAAAGAATAGCCAAAGGACATATATGGCTCGGCTGGTGTGGCTCGGTGGTTGAGTGTTGACCCATGCACCAAGAGGTCGCTGGTTCAATTCCCGGTCAGGGCACATGCCCAGGTGGTGGGCCAAATCCCCAGTGGGGGGCATGCAGGAAGCAGCCAATCGATGTTCTCTCTCATTGATGTTTCTATCTCTCTCTCCCTCTCCCTTCTTCTCTCTAAAATAAATAAAGAAAAATAAATAAAATATTTAAAAAAAAAAAGAACATATATGCAGCCTAGCCAGTGTGGCTCAGTTGGTCGAGCATGGTCCCAAACATCAAAGTTCACTGGTTCAATTCCTGGTCAGGGCACATGCCCGGGGTTTCAGGCTCCATCCCCGGGCATGGAGGAAGCAACTGATTGATGTTTCTCTCTCTCTCTTCCTCTCTCTCTAAAAGAAATGAATAAAAACACATTTTTCAAAAAAGAACATATATGCATACCCCATGGACATAGATAACAATGTGGTTATGGCTAGAAGGTGGGGAGGAGAGAGGGAAGGATGGGGTCTGGGTGGAAGGGGACAAAGGGGGGAAATGGGGGAGAGATCTGTAATGTCAATAATTAAAAAGAAAACCACAAAAAACAAGTAGAACTTAAATGTTCTCACCAAAAAAATAAAAAGGGTAAATTATGAGGTAATGGATGTGTTAATTAACTTGATAGAGGGTTCCTTTCAAAATTATATACATATTGAATCATCATGTTGTACACACTAAATATCTTACAATTTTATTTGTCAACTGTACCTCAATAAAGCTGAAAAAGAAAACCCACCACTATTACCTGAGAGTTGGGTTCAATCTATCTCCCCTGTTGCAACAATCTTGAATAAAGTCTTCCTTAAAAAACCCACTATTACCACCTCATAGTACCTCAGCATTTCTCAGAACACAGTTCCGTCTGACTCTGGTCGAACTAACCAGAATCAAAAACCTCAAGAAACACAAAGTCCTTTTTGACTTTGTCTCCGCTTACCACTCCAACCTGAAATCTTTCTGCTCCCTGCCTTCAATCTTCAATTCCAATACTACATTTTTTTTTAATCCTCACCCAAGGATATTTTTCCATTTATCTTTAGATAGAGTGGGAGGGAGGGAAGGAGAGAGAGAGGGAGGGAGAAACATCGATTGGTTGCCTCCCGTACAACCCCCTCCAGGGCCAGGGACCAATGAGGTACGTGCCCTTGACCGGAATTGAACCCGAGAGTCTTTGGTCCGCAGGCTGATGCTCTAACCGCTGAGCCAAACCAGCCAGGGCAGCGGTTCTCAACCGGTGGGTCACGACCACTTTGCGGTCGACCCTTTCACAGGGGTCGCCTAAGACATAACAGTAGCAAAATTACAGTTATGAAGTAGCAACGAAAATAATTTTATGGTTGGGGGTCGTCACAACATGAGGAACTGTATTAAAGGGTCGCGGCTTTAGGAAGGTTGAGAACCGCTGAGCCAGGGCAACAATGCTACATTTTTGTAGTTCACCATATAAAGTTGTTCGCTTCCAGTATTTAGTTCAGGCTCTTCTGTAAGCAAGAGTTTCTCTCTCTTAGCTTTCTTATCCAGATAACACCTATTTTGACATTCAGTTCTATATCATCATTTCTTCCTGAAATTCCTTTCTGGTGTTTCCAGTACCCTCTATCTGAGCTAGATGACTATTGTTAATATTGATAACCAGTGTACATCACTATCATTGCACTTGCTGCATTGTTCTATCAACATATGTCTGTGCTTGTTTCTATCCAGATTGTGAGCTTCTTGCAGGCAAGGACCATATCTTACGTTTCCACCATCTAACATAGTACCTGTCTGTATTAAGTGTGTCTTTTTATTCTGAAGGCTTTTTTGTGTGGTTTTTTTGTTTTGTTTTGTTTTGTTTTTTGTTTTTCCTGAAAGGAACTATGGTGAACCAACTGTTCTCCCCTGTTTATATTTATAGATGACACTTTCTGTATGAGGGGAGGATGAGTGACATTTCCTTAAGTAGAGATGTGAGAGTAAAGGCACTTCAGATGGAGGAAAATTTCATGAGGAAATAGAAAGGTGCAAAGAATTTCTGGGGCATAAAAACCAAAAACAAAATACCATGCAATTTAGATGGCGCATAGGGGAATTCCAGAAAACAAAGTTGGAAATGTGACTTGGGTGGAGCAAGGTGATGGAGGAGTATATCAGTTAGTCTTCGCTGCTCTGTTGTGTAGCAAAACACCCCAGCCTTCGGTATCTTAAAACAGTTATTAGTTCACTACTTAATGGTTTGGCAGTTGGGGCTGGCAGCAGTTGGTCAGTTCTTCTGCTGTTTCACCTGGGTTTACTCACACAGCTGGTCAGCTGGAAGATCAGCTGGGGCTGGATGGCCTCATTCACAGGTCTAGTTGATAGGTTGATGGCTGGTGTGGCTCAGCTCTCCGTTACATTGTCACTTCAGCTGTCTGGCTCTTTCTTGTTCATATGGCAGCAGTGTTCCAAGTACAGTCAAGAAGGCAAGACTCAGTGCTCAGGTGCTTTTTAAACTTGTAGTTGTTCGCATTAGCAGGTCACTGACCAAGTCCATATCTGAGCTGGAAGAAGTCTTCATCTCTTGATAGGAAGAATTGTAAATGATCAGGAGACAATATTTTGCAATCTGTTAGGTCCTTGGATACTAAGCTAAGAAATTTGTAGTTTTTTGTTTTTTAAAGAGCAGACTTTAAAGATTTTTGTTTGTTTGTTTTTTCTTTATTGATATTAGAAAGAGGAAGGGAGAGGGATAGAAACATCAACGAGAGAGAACATCAACTGGCCGCCTCCTGCATGCCACCCACTGGGGATCAGGCTCACAACCCGGGCATGTACCCTGACTGGGAATCGAACCGGTGACCTCTTGATGCATGGGTTGATACTCAACCACTGAGTCACACCGGCCAGGGAGAAATTTGTACTTTTAATTGGCAGACAGTGAGGAAGAAAGGGCACAGACTTAGACACCAAACTCAGATGTAGTTAAAAACGATCTTAAAAAAAAAAAATAGACTTTATTTTTCTAGAACAGTTTTAAATTTACAGAAAAATTAAGAAGACGGTACAATGTGAATTAACTTGTCCAGGGACAGGTAACTAGTAAGTAACAGAAAATAGCATTCAGTATCCCTTGTTATTAACATTTTATATTAATATGGCATATTTGTTACAATTAATGAATTAATATTGGTATAGTATTATTAGCTAAAGCCCATACTTTATTTAGATTTTTTAAGTGTTGACCTAATATACTTTTTCTGTTCCAGGATCCCATCAGGATACCATATTACATTGAGTTGTCATGTCTCCTTAGAATCCTCTTGGTTGTGACATTTTCTCATTTCCTTTTTTTTTGGATGACTGGGACTGTTTTGTGGAGTACTGGTCAGATATTTTGTAGGATGCACTCTATTGGAATTTGGTGTTTATTCTGATGTTTTGACATCTGGGATCTCCCTGACCCTGGAGTGACGGTCCTTCACAGGGCTAGTCAATTCCAAGAGATGGTGAAGGACTCACCTGCAAGCACAACTTTCATATGCAGACCAACCAGTCCACAACCCGTCCACTCAACCACCTCCTTTATTAGGTTCTCACAGGGCTCTTACCCTGCACACCATATTCCCCTGCCCTAATTACCCCTGGCCCAGGTAACAGACATCTAGGGACAGCCCCTACACCCCGGAGCCTGCTGAAATTACTCAAACTAGCTAATCCTAAACCTGAGTACCCTACCTCATCAGCCCTTGTGCAGAAACCACTGTAAAGGCTCTTGCCCATGGTTTCCCCTCACTCCCTCTGCCTCTTGGCCAGCCCTGGTGCTTCCCCATGTGGCCCTGCACGGTGTGCTGTGCTGTGCCCCTGACTGTAGGAATCTGTATGAACATCTTTCTTTATGACAATTATTTTCTGTCTCTGTGTCGTACTATACCTGATAAAAACGAACCCAGGTACATCTTAAAACATGATCACATGGTGGATATTCAATATATGTTTGTTGAATAAATAAGGCAATTAATTAGTTTACTGTTAGTAAGAATATAAAAACTGCCACCCTGAGTTAGCCTGCGAGTTCACCTAGCCCTATATTCTGATATCAGCGAATCCATCATAGAAGAATACAATTGTCCTTCTTGACATGAATAGCTAAGCCATATCTTCAAAACAAAACAAAACAAAAATATCTTTAATAAAAGACAGAAAGGAATGTCATGCTGTTCCCTATCCTGCTTGAATATAAAATGAAAAAAGCAAGGGGCAAGTTTCAGTTGAAAAAGAGAGTGAGCTTGCTTTCTCCCTTCATTCCTACCATCTTTAAATCTAACCCTTAGATTTAGGAGTAAGTGAGGCAAGCCCATAAATTAAGACAAGACTAGAGATAATCTAGTTAAAACCCTGTCTAGGAGATGGCATGAGGATTCCCTTCCATCGTTTCTGTATGAGAAGCACAGATGCGTAAGAATGTTGCGGCAGGCCACCTGTAAATACTCTCGGCTACTTTAAGCAAATGTGAAAAGAGACCACGTCCTTCGTTTCCAGTTAAGCCTGGTCATTGAAGCAGTTATGAGTTGTTACATTACAAGTGCCAGAAAACCCTACCTCAAACTGGCTTAAACGATTGATCATAACTCACTTGTGCACAACAGGTAAGTCTGGAGGTAGACTGATACCCTTTTAAGATGAAAAACAACTAAAATAGAAAATTTTTTTAAAGAAAACACACATGCAATAAGGTGACTGTATTAAAAGGGAGGAAAAAAAAGAAAGTGTGAAAACAGGCTTCAAGTCAAGGGTTAAATGAGGTCAGGGAAAGTCAGGGTTACGTGAGGACAGGGAGAAGTTATGTGAGGTCAGGGAAGGTTATATGAGATGGGGAGGAAGCCATATGGTTAAGATTGGGGTTGTTTGTCAAGGTTCTAACTTTTGTTTTGCATAATGGATTTTAGGATGTTTGTTACTTACGGAAAACACAATAAATACAAGTAAGCACACTTAGTTGGAAGCAGAGCTAGAACTAGAATGACAATTTTCTGAACTTCGTCCAGAGTTCTAGGCGGCTTGTGCAAAAGAGAAAAGCTGTTGCCACCAGGGGTGTGAGCTCCTGGCCCAACAGCTCCTCCTCTGCAACAGGAAGAAGGTGCAGTGTGACTTTGCAATCTTCTGTACTCAGGTAGGCACAAAATCAGGGCCTTAGTTTATGACAAGAGAGGATTCAAGCTAAGAATTTCAGATAAAATAAATACATGTACAGTATTTCCCTCTCTCTTTTTTAAATCCTTATTCCGAGGATATGTTTTTATTGATTTTTAAAGAGAGAGGAAGGAGGAGAGAGAGAGAGAGAAACATCGATGCTAGAGAGAAATATCAATTGGTTGCCTCCCCTAAGCACCCCAACTAGGAATTGAACAGCAACCTAGGTATGTGCCCTGGCTGGGAATCAAACCTGCAACCTTTTGGTGTACGGGACGATGCTCCAACAAACTGAGCCACCTGGTCAGGGCCTCTCCTTTTTGTAGAGAACAAATGTAAAGAATAGCCATTCCTAAATGTGATAGATTGATGGAATAAAATCAACAAACTAAAAACAGCTATTAATTAGTGAGATCCTCCTTTCATTGTTAACTGAAAATTTGCAAATGCTGAATAATTAATTTTCACATCAATAGTTAACACGATTTAGTAATATGAAAGCTATCTGATTAAGAAGTTAAATCTTAGGTCACAGCCCATAACAGGTAAATCTGACTCTTCTTTCATTAATCTCAAATGAATAGGATCTTGAAATAAAATATATATGAAGCTTACATGCACGAGAACAAAAAAATTTGAATATTTTCACACTAACTCTTTGTTTATGTTTTTGGATATTGGGTGGAAACAGAGGTAAAAACTAAATGTGAGCCTTATAGGAATTTTTTTTCTACTCCAGACCATGTTTAAAATTTTCTCTTAATGATTGGTCAGTATCTGAGTAAAGCTGTGATTCCTCAGCCAAACTAAAGTGGAGCTCAATCATATTTTGTGAATTGATCAATACAAAAAGCTAAACTAAATCATACGAAGAAAAAGAACTCTCAGAAATGTCTTTTTGATCTTCTGCCTTTGCACCCCCCCCCCCCACCTCAGTACACACATACCAGCAGTCTATTCTTGAGCAAAATTTGTCTTGGATTTCCATTTTACTCTTTTTTTTTTTTTTTCCACATGTAAGATTTTAAAAAAGTTTGTGAATAGCGTGCTGAGTTGACATGGTGTGAAACTTAAATATTTACCAGTACACTAAATTATCAGGCACTGCAAAAGTCAGAACACACTTGTTTTTGTTTTGATCATGGGCAGCTTGCCACAGAGAGACAAAAGCCGGTGTGGTGGCTGTGTCTGGCCTGCCCCATCAAGTTGTCTCAAATGTTCTAGAAGTTATTAGATAATCACCCTGAGATCGGCTTCATCCTGGCCATGTAGACTCAGTTGTGTACTGCTAATGTCATAGTGGTTCTCTCCTGGTCAAGGACTTTGAAGTCTAGGCTAGAAGTGTGAGCATAAATCAGTACAAAAGGAAGTTTTTGAACAAAGATAATATGACTCATGATTTGGAGGGTAGCTAATCTGATAGCAGAGTGTAGTACAGACAGCAGTAGGGACACGTTAGTGAGAATAATGGGGTCCTGAGTTTGGCAAGTCTAGATAAATAGGTTAGGAGGTAAGATATAGGAAAGGATGAGTTCAGTATTAAAGATGTTGAATTTAAGTTATTAACAGGACATCCAATTTCAGCATATAGTGGGAAATGCAGAACTGTACTCTGGAAGGTAACATTACAACTTAACTTAGGTGATAGCAAGTCATGGAAGAGAGATCACTGAGGGGGTGAAAGACATCAGGTGGATCTGAAGGATGAACACCTGATCTCAGTTCCTCAGAAAAGTATAACAGTTACACAGGTACCAGCAGGCTCCCCTCCCCCAACATACCTAGAGGCTTTATCATCAGAACTCCTTCACGAATAACTCTCTCTCTCTCTCTCTCTCTCCCCCTCTCCCTCTCCCTCTCCCCCCTCTCTCTCCCTCTAGAGTTCTCAAGGCTTTAAGGAAAGAAATAAAATGTTTGTGTAGGGCAGGAAAGACTTTTCCTCCATTCTCTTAGGTTCTGATGCTGGGCCTGAGAATTAAACCGACAAAAGACAGGTTAAAAGGGGAAAAGCATTCAAATTTTATTTGATGTTAATATTTCTATGTATACACAGAGGCCTCCATATGAAAAGAGTGGGTAGGCCTGAGAGCTTATACACCATGTAACAAAGAGTGAGAAACTGTGGAAACCTGACGAGACGAAGGAAACAGAGGTTGGGGCTAGGGGCAGTAAATTGTGGGAAAGTGACTAGAAAGTAAATGATGGAAACTAGTGGAAGATAAGGATTATTTTTGTAAGCTTTCTTTGGTACAGATTAATCTCAGCATAGATTCCCTGTCTTGGGTGATAAGAATGTTCTTCTCTTTCTGCTACAGGGAGGGCATCTTTATCACAAGAAATTTATGCCTTGCTTTTAGGTAGAAAGGAGGGCAGAGAACCCTTCCTACATCTGCTGTTCCCAAGTACCTTCAGCTCAAAATATCCACGTGCCAAAGTGGCATAGTGTGGGGTGGCATGCTCTGGCCCCTTTATTTGCCATTCTTGACTCAGCAAATTTTGTGAACTGTAACATAAATATATAATACCAAGATTTTAGTACACTTGTATGAAGTACCTCACAATATAAAACAGATATATACAGAGACTAAAAGTATTTCATTACTATATTATAGTACTTATTTCATAGTTAATTCCGTCAGCGTTGCAACATCCTGCCAAACTAGTACTATACTAAGCACTTTGGGAAATAAGAAAATGAAATAAAAATCCACTTCTCGGTTATCATTTTTCAAAATAAAGGAAATTAGATATACATATAAGTAATGAGTATTAATAAGCATAATACTGGGTAGAAAGTCATGTCATAAGACAGGACATAAATGCTACTCCAGATGGAGGTGGGGCAGCAGCAGCAAGTTTCAGGTGCTTAGAAAGGCGCCATAAAGGAGAAGACAACTAAACTAGTCCTTGGAGTGTGGTAGGATTTGGAATATAGAGATAAAGTAGACGGTTATCAGCAACAAGAAGTGCAGTGTAATGGCCTGTAGCTGGGAGAATACAGCTTGTAAGTAAGAGAAAGCAAATATTTGGTTGAGCCAAGGGCAGGGTTTACTGAAGGGAGTAGAGGATCTTAAGATTGGAAATGTTGGTTAAGGTCATGTCATGATGTTCTCAAAGGTCATACTCTAAGGATTTGGATTTCATCAGGAGACTCTGAAGGTTCAGCGGGTAGGAGGAGGCATGGTATGAGCACAGCTATATTTCAGGAAGACAAAATGGCAACACTGTGTAGGATGTAAGGAGGAGGACCTGGAGGTGAGCAGAAATGAGGCTCTGTCATATTAGGGTGCAGGGATTCCATGTTCTAATATAATATCGGTGTCTACATTTCATAATGCAACTAGCCCTATTTAAAATGGTGATGTTCTCGCCCGGCCGGTGTGGCTCAGTGGATTGAGCATCGTCGCATGGACTGAGAGGTCCCGGTTCGATCCCAGGTCAGGGCACATGCCCGGGTTTCAGGCTCGATCCCCAGTAGGTGTACAGGAGGCAGCTGATTGATGTTTCTCTCTTACATTGATGTTTCTATCGCTCTTTCCTTTCCTGTCTCTCTAATAAATAAATAAATAATTAATTAAAATGGTGATGTTCTCAAACTAAGGGGCCATTTTCTCTGTCTTAGTATGGATTTTAGCCTAAGGATATTTTGTAAAAGTTAAATTACTTTTGAAAATAAAGCATCTTCATGGAATAACTCTGCTAAAACAGGACACCATGGCAGAATCACACAGGGCAGTGTCAACTGGTATCAAAAAGTACAGATTACAACTTTTGACCCTGCAGAGCTTCCCTTGATCCAATGTCACAATAAAGGGGACACGGGGCTTGTTTTTAAGTTTTACTGCTCCGTTCACAAGAATGGTAGCTAAGAGAGAAAAACGAATCTTCATTCTATATCACAATCAATGGTAAGTGACGCTAACTGGATAGGTATTTGGTTTTGTCTAACTATTTTTTTGAGGCCAAAGTCTGGAGTCATATTAGGCAACATAGCCTAAGACTTTTAAGAGGACTCCTATGTTGGCTGTAGGAACTTTCAAGCTGATTAGACCTGATGTATCCAACTAGTCCTTGATATATTTATAGCTAGTAGAGAAAAATTAGACTTTGGGGCTATCCAGTGTCCTTCACGCTGCACTCTACCTTCATTAAATCATGGACCTTTGTTCTTTGCCCTTCATGGCACTTGTAATCAAATAGAAAGAGAAATATGAACCACATAAAAACATACAAGTAGCATATTTTTACTAATTGCAGCAAGTGTTCTGATAGGGTAAGAACTGGCACCATGAGAGAGACTCAGGGGGTGGATGGACATAGGGGATCAGAGAGAGCATTTCAGAGGAAGCAGTATTTAAACTGAAGTAGGAGTCAGCCAGGAAAAGAGGATCAACATTTCACAGTAAGACAGAACTTCAAATCAGGTTAATTGTAAAAATTACATTGAATTGCATGACCCTAGTATACATTTCATTGGACCTAGAGACATAACATAAAAATATTACAGATCATCTAACAACATGTGAAAATGTCACACATTAATTTTAAATAATTTGCAGTACTATGCTTATAAACTTTTTGGCTTGGGGCAATATATTTCCATGTCTTATGCAATTATTAATTCTCATTTAATGCTAACAATCCTGACAGTGAAGATTAGAGCTAATTAACTACTTCTTTCACCTACATTAATTTATTAGCTACTCATGTTGAATCCAGTCAATGTTTCTGTGCTACTTGGCCAAAGTAAGTTTTATGGACAAGATACCAATACAGCTAAGCATGCACATGATCAAATATTTGAAAAATAAACATTGCCATCATTAGCAAATACAGTTGGAAAACAGATGGACAACAAGGCTAAACATTATAGTATATTAAATAGTAATCCACCTAACATTAGTTGAGTGACCAAACATGTAGTTTCCATAGTTACAGGCACTGATGTAACAGCCCTGCCTCATTACCATTTCAGAATCAAAAGTGGGTACCTTAAAGTGACCTGTCTTTAACTTTGAATTCCTTGACTTAAATACTAACAATAGGTAGACCGCTCTTGCAGATATTTTTAGAACCAGGAAGATTTCAAACAAAGAAAACCAGTAATTAATATCATAGATAAAGAGGAAAATTTGAGTGGTTCCCAAAGTGTGATCCAGTTTCCAACAGCATCAGCATTACCTTGGAACTTGGGAGAAATCAGGGGAAGGCTCTGCAATCTGTGTTCTAGGCAGGTGATTCCATGTACATGAAGAAGGTTTTTTCTAACCTCATTGAATTTAAGATGAAACCAAATTTAAAAGCTCATTATATTTTCTTGCAGTTTTCTAAATGTCATTTTCTTTTATTTCTTTCAAGTCAGAACAAGTTGATGCCATGTAATAGCTCATCATTATAGCCACTAGTTCAAAAGTTTAGTAATAAATTTAAATTGTTAAACTTTGAATAAGTTGCACTTTGACCTTTGAATATTTTTAATATATTGTAGATTTAAAGTTCTGAGGATTACATGGGGTTTGTGCGATCATGAATACATGTGCAATTAGTACAACTTAAATATCATGGTAAATAAAAAATGACATTTATACAATAAATGTATATTTACATTTGCAAATTTTTATATATTTTAATATGTTTCACATGGCATACATTAAAATCAATAGCTTCTTCCTTTAGGAGAGTCTGTTCTAGAAAATATCCAAATTTTAAAAAAATATATAAAATTAAACAATCACTCTACAAATGATAAAAAGGTCACTTTTGGCTTTAAAAATGTATTTTCTCTCATCATTTAAAAATAAATCAATTTATAAACATTAAGTGTATTTACAGTTTTCCTGATATATAGGTATATATATCAACTAACTCAACTGTACTCACATATATCAATTTTTAAGTCATAAGTATGCTGTACACATGTAATGTATATCATTTCCTAACACCAAGCTCAAAGCCATTTGGAAACTCCCCAGTGTACAGTAGTCCCCTATTACCTGTGGGGGATATGTTCCAAGACTCCCTGAGGATGCCTGAAACTGAGGATAGTACCGAATTCTATGTATACTATGTTTTTCCTATACATACATATCTATGATAAAGTTTAATTGATAAATTAGACACAGTAAGAGATAAACAACAATAACTAATAATAAAATAGAACAATTATAACAATAAATTGTAATAAAAGTTATGTGGATGTGGCTTCTCTGTCCCTCTCAAAATATCTTAGCATTGTACTTACATTTTCACTAAAACGCTTCTCTTTGGCAAATCAGAATTGCCAGCACCACTACTCTTGTGCTCTGGGCCATCATTAAGTAAAGTAAGGATGACCTGAACACAAGCACTGCCGTACTGCAACAGTCCAGCTCATCACCAAGATAGAAACTAAGTGACTAACGGGTGGGAAATGTATGCAGCGTGGAGACTCTGATTCACGTCCCAGGTGAGATGGTGCAAGAGATTTCATCCCATTACTCAGAATGGCCACAAAATTTAAAACTTATCAGTTATTGGAGTCAAAAAATGGCGGTGGAGTGAATGGAAGCTACACAGATCATCTCCCAGGACCAAACTGGAATTACAACTAAAATAAAGACAAATCATTGGGAAAAAGCAGCAGAAAAGCAGCTTGCGAGGACCAGACAACCAGGGACACTGAATCGATCCTGGTAGGATTGCGGAGGTGCAAGAGGGGGGCTGGGAGCCCACGGACAGCAGCGGTCTTAGCTGTGAGCACCACCCTCGGGTTAAAGCCCAAGCCTGCTCCACAGCGCAGAGGGTCGGGACAGAGCACTAAAATAGCCACAGCCACAAACCTTGGGCTCCGGCAGAGGGAGGGTGGACTGGACTGGAACTGTGTGGGTACACTCAGGATTTGGAGGGCACTTGGAGCTTTTGCTGAGTGGCGGCCACGCAGGACAGTGGCCATCTTACTCCTTCCCAGGGTTCTGGGGAGAGGTGGCAACCCCTCCCTCGGAGATCCAGCCACACCCAGGTGGGCCATTGAAATGCAAATTGAGGCTCATTAGCTATGAGCATCTGCCCCACCCTTGGGAAAGCCTCTCATACTGAACACCTCAGGGAGGTTTTCATTCAACTGAAAACCCAAGGCTCCTCAAGTAACCATGACTAATAGCCTCTAGGCAAAAAAGCTAGAGGATAACTTAACCTTTCTGGGCTTGCAAATCTACCCAGGAAAGTAAGACTCGACAGTGGTGTTTAACGTGGGTCCTCCCATGCTCATCCAAACCCAGTAGAGGGAGCCACAAACAGCAGAACACCAAGATCTACAGGGAAAATTTGGCAGGTTCCAAAACCCACTGAGATAGCCAAAATGGTGAAACAAAGACAGATCCCAAATGAAAGAACAAGAGACCTCTACCAAAGATGAGATAAATGAAATGGAGTTAAGCAAGTTAACAGAATTAGAATTCAGAGCCATGATCTTGAGTAAGCTCAACAGCATGAGTAAGAATATCAACACCATGAGTAAAGACATCAACACCATGAGCAAAGACATAGAAACATTGAAAACCAACCAAGTGGAAATGAAGAAGCACCAAGAAGAAATGAAGAATGACATAGCAGAAATGAAGAACACATTGGAAGGACTAAACAGCAGAGTAGAGGAAGCTGAGGACCGGATCAATGAATTAGAAGACAGGGTAGAAAATATCAACCAATCAGAAAACCAAAAGGAAAAAACAATGAAAAAACAGGAAGACAGCTTAAGAGAACTGTGGGACAACTGGAAACGTAATAATATTCGCATCATTGGACTCCCCGAAGAAGAAGAAAATGAGAAAGGGTTAGAGAATATATTTGAAGAAATAGTGACAGAAAACTTCCCTAATTTGGTGAAGAAAGAAGGCATTCAAGTTCAAGAAGCACAGAGAGTCCCAAGTAAGAAGAACCCAAACAGGCCCACACCAAGACACATAGTAATTAAAATGCCAAAAATTAAAGACAAAGAGAGAATCTTAAAGGCAGCAAGAGACAAGCAAGAGGTTATCTACAAAGGAACCCCCATAAAGCTATCAGCTGAATTCTCAACAGAAACACTACAGGCCAGAAGGGAATGGCATGAAGTAATCAAGGTCATGAAAAACAAGGATCTGAATCCAAGACTACTCTATCCAGCAAGGCTATCATTCAAAATAGAAGGTCAAATAAAGAGCTTCTCAGACAAAAAAAGGCTAAGGGAATACATTAGCACCAAACCAGCACTGCAAGAAATGTTAAAAGGACTGCTGTAATTAGTAGAAGAAATAAGAAGGAAAATAGAACCACACTAAACAAAAATGGCAATAAATAAGTACATATCAATAATCACTTTAAATGTAAATGGATTGAATGCTCTGATAAAAAGACACAGAGTAGCTGATTGGATAAGAAAGCATGACCCATATATATGTTGTTTACAAGAGACCCACCTCACAACAAAAGACTCACATAGGCTGAAAGTGAAAGGATAGAAAAAAAATCTTCCAAGCAAATGGAAGGGAAAAAAAAGCTGCGGTAGCAATACTCATATCTGATAAAATAGATTTCAAAATGAAGGCCATAACTAGAGACAAAGAAGGTCACTACATAATATTGAAAGGATCTATCCAACAGGAAGATATAACCTTGGTAAACATATATGCACCCAATATAGGAGCACCAAAATATATTAAAAATCTTCTGGAGCACTTCAAAGGAGAAATCGACAGCAATACAATCATAGCAGGGGACTTCAACACCCGCTGACATCACTGGATAGATCCTCTAGACAAAAAATTAACAAGGAAACAAAAACTCTAAATGAAGAACTAGACCAAATGGATTTAATAGATATTTACAGAGAATTACACCCCAAAACTACAGAATTCACATTCCTCTCAAGTGCACATGGGACATTCTCAAAGATAGACCACATGTTAGGACACAAAAGAAGTCTCTACAAGTTCAAGAAGATTGAAAATATATCAAGCATCTTCTCAGATCACAATGGCATGAAACTAGAAATCAATTGCAGCATGAACATGCAAAGACATTTGAACACTTGGAGGCTAAATAGCATGTTATTAAACAACGAATGGGTTACTGAGGAGATCAAGAAAGAAATTAAAAACTTCCTGGAAACCAATGAAAATGAACACACAACAACACAAAATCTATGGGATGCAGTGAAAGCAGTTCTGAGAGGGAAGTTCATAGCACTACAGGCCTACCTCAAGAAAAAAGAAAAATTTCTGATAGATTATCTAACCTCACAACTTAAAGAACTAGAAAGTAAACAAAAAGAAAACCCCAGAGCAAGTAGAAGGACGGAAATAGTGAAGATCAGAGCAGAAATAAATGACATAGAGACCAGAAAAACAATTCAAAGGATCAATGAAACCAAGAGCTGGTTTTTTGAAAAGATAAACAAGATTGATAGACCCTTAGCTAGACTCATCAAGAAACAAAGAGAGAGAACCCAAATACACAAAATCAGAAATGAAAGAGAAGAAGTAACAACTGACACCATAGAAATACAAAGGATCGTTAACAAATACTATGAACATTTATATGGCAACAAATTCGACAATCTAAGTGAAATGGACACATTTCTAGAAACACATAGTCTCCCAATACTGGACCGGGAAGAGATAGAAAACTTGAACAGACCAATAACAGCTAAGGAAATTGAAGATGTAATCAAGATTCTCCCAGCAAACAAAAGCCCAGGCCCGGACAGCTTCATGGGGGAGTTTTACCAAACATTCGAAGAAGACTAACACCCATTCTCCTCAAACTATTTCTAAAAATTCAAGAAGAAGGAAGACTTCCAAACTCATTTTATGAGGCCAGCATAATTCTAATTCCAAAACCAGAAAAAGACACTACAAAGAAAGAAAACTACAGGCCAATATCCCTGATGAACATAGATGCCAAAATCCTAAACAAAATACTAGCAAATCAGATCCAGCAATACATCAAAAAAATTATTCTCCATGACCAAGTGGGATTCATCCCAGGGATGCAAGGCTGGTTCAATATTCACAAAACGATAAATGTGATACACCACATAAACAAAATGAAAGATAAAAACCACTTGATCATACCAATAGACGCTGAAAAAGCACTCGACAAAATCCAGCACCCGTTTCTGATAAAAACGCTCAGCAATTTGGGAATAGAGGGATCATATCTTGATATAATAAAGGCCATGTATGAAAGACCTACAGCCAACATCATACTCAATGGGCAAAAACTAAAAACATTTCCCTTAAGAACAGGAACAAGACAGGGATGCCCACTTTCGCCACTCTTATTTAACATAGTACTGGAAGTCTTAGCCACAGCAATCAGACGTGAAGAAAAAATAAAAGGAATCCAAATTAGAAAGGAGGAAGTGGTACTGTCATTATTCGCAGAGGACATGATATTATATATAGAAAATCCTAAAGACTCCATCAAAAATCTACTAGACTTAATAAATGAATTTGGCAAAGTAGCAGGATACAAAATTAACGTCAAGAAATCGACGGCATTCTTATACACCAATGATGAACTCACAGAAAGAGAAACTAAAAAAAAATCCCATTTACCATTGCGGCAAAAAAATTAAGATACCTAGGAATAAACTTAACCAAAGAAGTAAAGGACCTATTTGCAGAAAACTACAGGACATTGAAAAAAGAAATAGAGGAAGATATAAAAAAGTGGAAGCACATACCTTGTTCATGGATTGGAAGAATTAACATCATTAAAATGTCCATATTACCCAAAGCAATCTATAGATTCAATGCAATCCCCATCAAAATACCAGTGACATATTTCACAGAACTAGAACAAATACTTCAAAAGTTCATATGGAACCAAAAAAGACCCCGAATAGCCACAGCAATCTTGAAAAAGAAGGACAAAGTAGGTGGGATCACAATACCGGCTATCAGGTTATACTACAAAGCTACTGTAATCAAAACAGCTTGGTACTGACACAAGAACAGGTAGGCATATAGACCAGTGGAACAGAACAGAGAATCCGTAAATTGACCCAAGACATTATGCCCAACTAATATTTGACAAAGGTGGCAAGAGCATACAATGGAGTAAAGACAGCCTCTTTAATAAATGGTGCTGGGAAAATTGGACAGCTACATGCAAAAAAAAATGAAGCTAGACCATCAACTCACACCACACACAAACATAAACTCAAACTGGATAAAAGACTTAAATGTAACTCGTGAATCCATAAAAATCCTAGAAGAAAATGTAGGCAACAAAATTTCGGACATCATACGCAGCAGAATCTTCACTGATACATCACCTAAGGCAAGAGAAACAAAGGAAAAAATGAACACATGGGACTACATCAAACTCAAAAGCTTCTGCACAGCAAAAGAAACAATCATCAAAACGGAAAGGGAACCCACCGTATGGGAGAGCTTAATTGCCAATGATACATCAGATAAGGGGTTAATCTCCAAAATATATAGAGTGCTCATACAACTCAAAAAAAGGAAGACAAAGAACTCAATTAAAAAATGGGCAGAGGAACTAAATAGACACCTCTCCAAACAGGACATAAAAATGGCCAAGAGACATATGAAGAAATGCTCAACATCACTAATCATCAGAGAGATGCAAATTAAAACAACAATGAGGTATCACCTCACACCTATCAGAATGGCTGCCATCAACAAATCATCAAACAACAAGTGTTGGCGAGGGTGTGGAGAAAAGGGGACTCTAGTACACTGCTGGTGGGAATGCAGACTGGTGCAGCCACTGTGGAAAACACTGTGGTGTTACCTCAAAAATTTAAAAATTGAATTGCCATTTGACCCAGTGATCCCACTTCTAGGAATATACCCTAAGAAGCCTGAAACACCAATCAGAAACAATACATGTACCCCCATGTTCATAGCATCACTATTTACAATAGGTAAGATCTGGAAACAGCCCAAGTGTCCATCAGTGGATGAATGGATAAAAAAGCAGTGGTACATATACACAAGGGAGTACTACGCAGCTGTAAGAAAGAAAGATCTCTTATCCTTTGAGATGACATGGAGGGACCTTGAGAGTATTATCCTAAGCGAAACAAGCCAAGCAGAGAAAGACAAATATCACATGATCTCACCTATTTGTGGAATATAATAAACATAACAGTCTGAGGAACAGGGTAGACCCAGAGATGTAGAAGTAGGGTACAGACTGACAACCCTCAGAAGAGGGGGTGGCAGGGGAGGGAAGAGATAAACCACAGAACTTATGCCCATGTATGCATAACTTATGGATATGGACAACAAAGCTGGGGACGGAGTGGGGGGATGGGGAGGAGGGTGTCAATGGGGAAAAAAGTAGAAACATCTGTAACAAAAATAAATTAATAAAATAAAATAAATAAAAAGTAAATAAAAAAACACCTAAAAAAATAAATAAAACTTACCAGTTATTTATTTCTGGAATTTCCATTTAATATTTAGGACTGTGGTTGATGTGGGTAACTGAAAGCAAAACCACAGATAAGGGGGGACTACACTATGTTGAATGCCTCCTCACTGAGCACAGTCTGATTTCCTGTGGGAAGATTTTGTCTCATCTTTCTTCTGCGCCACATGCTGCATTTTTAGAGGTTTCCCAATGCTGTGAGCAGTCAATTAAATACATTTAAAATCTTAATTTAACCTACGTGCTGGAAATTGGAAGGAACATCATAGAGCAGACCTTGCTGCAATGCCAAAGGCAGTTTGGTGAGGAAGCACATCAAGCACAGTGTTCTGAGTCACAGGAAATTAATGTCACAACCACGCAACCATGTAACATAAATAAGAATGCTCACCTTCCTGAGGGAGATAGATTGAGACAGACTGAAGGGGCAGTAAGGTAATGTAGCCATATTAATTCTAGGAGAAGTGTTTGATGAACAAAATTAAGAAATAAGAGTTGGTTTTTCCTATTCTTCCTATTATGAAAGTCTCAAGGAGTCCCCAGAAAGAACAAGGGGCTACAGTGTTATTAACACACCTCACATAACTCTATTAGGGATATAATTTCTTCCTGGTAAAGACCTGGAGATAAAGCTAGAAAAAAGTTCCTACTTGGCATACATATAAGGATACTTTTAAAAAATATATACTACTATATATATAAGTTTAGGGAATACATCTCTTTGAAGTGAAGATAATTTAGAGTTGAACTGAACTCTGACCTGCATAGTTTTCTCATTAGATTAATAAAGATACCACTATCTATTTTCTCTCACAATGTTGAGAAAAATAAATGATGCCATGTATGTAAATAAAGTTCTTAGCACAGTGCCCGGCATACAGTAAGAGCTCAGGAAGACTGCATATCTGTCATCATAATCAAGATCTTCATTAAATGGACCATATCACCTTTGCCACCATGCTCTTTGTATTGGGGATATTTTATTTACAAAATATGACAATGTTAGCATTACATAAATCTTCTGGAACACACATTCAACATCAGTCCTGAACCTAAATTGCATTTTAATCTCCCTCTACTATAGAGAGCATGAAACTAAACCAGCTTTAACACAGTTCCTCTTCATCAATAGAATAGTTTCAGAAACTTCTTCCAAAAAGTATTAATACTTTTTAAATTCAGGATAATCAACGTCTGACATAATTCCTAAATCACCAGATTTTTTTTCCTATTAATTACCAGATAAATTTTAGAGTTGCCCATGAAATGATCTATACCACACACTCGTGGTTTAAGGCACAGACTAGTTAAGAGGCATGCCCAAAGCCACGCAAGCCGGCACAGGGCTGGACTAGCACAGGTCTCCTGACCACATGCCAGGCTATCTCCTTATCACTGTTGCATCAAGTATAAACTACACCAAAGGGCTTCCCACTTGTCATATTAAATAGCATCCAACCAAGGATGTTCAGGCTTTCCTTCTAACAAGTACTTTCACATAAAACATTTAATCCTCTGAGTTTGTAACAAACCAAGGAGACACTAAGAACACTAACTTAGGTATTTCAGTTGAAATAATATTTCAGCTAAAAGAGTTAAAATGTGTTTTCATGTATAAACACTACTAACTCACTAAGTATATTTGAAGCATATCAATTACATGCATTGTATGGGAATATTTACATTAACATTCATTTGTTTTACTGAGAATTCTGAGTACTATATCAACTCTGACTCAGATTCCAAAGAGATTGTCTTTTTTTTTTTTTTTTAATCAATGACTAGGTTTATTCTCTGAAAGAATTTAAAAATAAATATTGTGATGTTTATCCAAGGCAATCATTCCCACACTCATCGTCCAGCATTTAAAATACCTGCCCTCCTTTTCCTAAAGTAAATTTACACTTGGAGAAAGGGTTTTGATAACATTATTTTTCAAGCAAGAATTTGATCAGCTTATCAATTTAAGATAAAAATTCAAACTCCAATTTCACAAACTGACTAGAAAATTTAACGTCATTCTAGGGGCAATAAGAATACCAATATCATCAGTATTTGCACATTCTCCAATTCTTTTTTCTTTATACATAAATGAAAAGAATTCCTTTGATTTACACTGTCTGCCTCAGCAAACAGCTTCCTTTTGTAAAGAAATACATCATCCATTTGCCCTGGCTGGTTTGGCTCAGCGGTTGGAGCATTGGCCTGCGGTCTGGAGAGACACGGGTTCGGTTCCCGCTAAGGGCATGTACCTCGGTTGCAGTTTGTCCCCGGCCCTGGTTGGTCGTGCGGGTGGCAGCCACTCGATGTATCTCTTCCACATCGATGTTTCTCTCTCTCTCTCCCCCTCCCACTCTATCTGAACAGAAAATTAAAAAGTGTCCTCGGGTGAGGATAAAAAAAAAAAAAATACATCATCCATTCGTCCTGTTATATTTTTGAGTAAATTTTGGCTTCAAAAATTTATCCCATCAATAGTAGAAGCTTCACTATAGGATCTTTCTTGTTCTTATTTGTTTATTCTCTTTCTCTCTTTTCTTTTCTTTTTTTTTTTTTTATCCTCACCCAAGGACATTTTTTTTTTCTTTTCATTTTTTGTTCAGATAGAGTGGGAGGGAGAGAGAGGAAGAGAGGAAGAGAGAAACATCGACATGAAAGGGACACATCGAGTGGCTGCCACCCGCACGACCAACCAGGGCCGGGGACAAACTGCAACCGAGGTACATGCCCTTAGCGGGAACCGAACCTGGGTCTCTCTGGACCGCAGGCTGATGTTCTAACTGCTGAGCCAAACCGGCCAGGGCTTCTCTCTTTTAAACCTGTTTACCTTGCTTGAGTAGAAAACATTAGTGAATCTACCTAAGTTTAAGGGGAAAAGAATAGCCAGTTATAAAACGTGTATCATAATATGATTATTCTATGGCCTTCTTCAATTTCCAGGTTCAAAAAAAACTTCAGATTTTCTAAATTTCTCTTATGTGTCAATATTATTATTTTTTTAAACAAACACAAAACCTGGAAAGTTACTATTTTGGTTCTTTTTTCTGATGAAGAAAATAGAACCAAGCAGTATAAAAAAAAAATAAAGAAACTAATGAAATCAAGAAAGGACTAAAGAAAAGCCAAAAAAGATTCACTCTGAAATATTTTTCTTAATTTTAGCCTTAGTTAAGTCAAAGTTCAGAATAATACAGATATTTTTTAAAAGCAACAAATTGTTTTCTTATTTTTATACTGTGCTGTGTTTTATGAAAAAGCATAGACTAAAAGGCATGAAAAAATAATTCCTAAAATTCTTTTAAAATTTCAGGTAGAGTTGAAACTTTATAAAGGAATGTTCCTTTCCATTCTGGAATCTCACTCCATAGGGATACCATTCCCCACCCTTGAGGCTTTCTTTTAGTTTATTTTCTGTTCTTAATCTTTTTTAACTTCTTTCTGTAAAAAAAATCATTTCTCACCTATCCACCCTCACCAAACAATTTCCCCTCATCTCCATGTAGTTAGAACATAATGAATCAACTTTCCATGATTCATTATTATGACCATAAATCTACATAGCGAAACCATACACAATTCTCTGATAAGTTTTCCCCAGATGTTTCCTTTTCTTGGTTCTCTCCATATCTACCTCTGAATCATCCACATACTCTCTAGAACAAACCTCCAGTCTTCTGGGGGTGGGTTGGGGTGGGGAGAGGTAAGCTGCCCTCTTAGAGGTGAGGGAGGTGATCTGGAAGTCCAAGTTGTAAAGTCTTTCAAACATCAGTGCCACTTTGCGGCCCATCTCTCAGAGGTTTCTGCTTCTACAAATTCCTGTGGCTTTTTGAAATTCTACAGAGAGAAGTTGGCTCTCCACCCCTAGTCTTGGGTTTCAACCTCATTCAAACTGCTAAATCAGGTATGTATCACTCATCCGCTTTCTCAATCTTTGTTGACATCTTTTGTCTGGTGTCATTTCCTCCCATTCTCTTTGTTCTTGTGGTTTTGTTCCTTTTTAATCCTTTAATATCCCTTTAGTGTGGTTTATCGAGGGAACATTAAAAAATGCATCTATCCAACCCACCATAATTTACTGAAAGTATTTGTGCTTATCATATGTAAATCACGATTTTCTATGTGTGTGTGTGTTTAACATAATCACACCCATTTCTCTTTTGCCTACTCCAAGTTGTCAGGTTGTCTGCAAATAAGTCTGATTAACTAATTGGGATTTTTTTTTTTTTTAAGTGGGGACAACATTTAGCCCTAGGTAAAATTGTAAAGTACATAAAATTAATTTTCCATGTTTTTAGCTTCCCCACTCTTTTGTCATTTTCCCCATTTGATGGCACCCTTCTCCAAGATCCAATCCATTATCTTGATATACCCCCCCCCCCCAGTAAACTAGATCTTTGGGGCAGGAGAGAAAACAAATGAACTTATTCAGACCAAGGTATAAATAACTGACATCATTAAAAAGTACTTCCCAAGATATTAAATAAAATAAGAAATTCTAAATGAAATTAAGGCAAACTGGAATTTCCAAAGATGTATTTTAGAAAGTTTCTCTGGGAGTAGGAATGTGTTTGGAGAGAAATGGATTAGAGTGAAAAATTAGAAATAAAATAAAATAAAAAGTACTAACAGAGAAGATACATTGGTGACAATGTCCAATTTCAAAGAGATAATTTAATATTTTTCTTTCTATATAAGCAAATCTGGAGAAGCCAGAGTAAAAACATTAAGAAAACAAAATTCTATATATTGCAAATACTATAATAAGAGACATGGCACTGTGCGATGCAAATATCATGAAAATTCTTTTATGTTTTGTGAGCAAAATTATTAAATAAAAGTGTCCCAAATTCCATGAATACTCCTACCTAGTCAATGCTACTACATGACCTGACTTTTCTGGTTAATGAAATCAGTAGCTGGAACACTAAGGTTCAGATCAGGAAAATAATTTTTATGGATGACTCCAGTACAAATATAATGAAAAAAAAATGCTAGTGTTTAACAGAAAGATAGCATTGGTTTTGACATGATAAACAAGAAACTAGTGACTACTAGAAATTATTACTGTACCTTTCTAGGTCCATTATCTCTAAGTCAAGTGGCCAGCGCAAGCAGAGAAACTGAAGTAGGACCCTCTTGCTAAAAGCAAACAAACAAACAAGCAAAAAAATAAGCAAACCCAATTGTGAATCAACTTTACTATACTGTTCAGTTTACAGGAAGAAATCAAATGATTTCAAGGGCCCGTAAAAACCAAGTAAACAGCAGACAGTGATTAGTTTGAAGGAATATTAACAGCTGTAAATCCATGAGCAGCTGGACACGCAGACAACCAACAGTGGTTTTTTTTACAAAATTTCAAATATGAGAACTCTGTGTTAATGTCAAAATACCTCCACAAGTGAAAAAAATACGCATATTGACCAAAAAAACTACAGAATTAATAAAGCTTTTGAATGAATTTGTATTTTCCTAATCATAACAGCATCTGTATACATTTTGAGAATTAGCACACGGATAATAATTGGTGAGCGTAGAGTTCAAGGGACCTCAGTACTTTTTGACACATAAGTAGACAACCACTTGACCTATTGCTTACCCTTTCCATGGTTTTGTCTTCCAGTAGAGAATAATTAATTTCTCATTTAAACAAAATGGGAGGAAATAGAAAAAATTCAGATATGGACGTGGCAAGTTTCTGCTTTATTGGTTCTCTTTTTAAATCTAGGTATTGATTAGCTTTTAATCCAAATTTTCTCCTGTTAGAAAATAAAATTTTGCAAGTTGTTGAATCTTTTTAAAGTCCTAATTATTAAGTGTTTACTATCTGTGACAGTGGTTCTCCACAATGTCAGATTTAACATTCCTTTTTTATAACAAATAATCTCTAATGTCCACTTTAATAGTCTATTTTATCTATTGCCATGAATAAACCATCTCAAACAGCAATTTATCATCCCTCAAGATTCTGTGAGTTCACTGGGCATTTCTGTTTGATGTAGTGTCATGTGGGGCTCCAGGAAAAATAAGAGGTCAAACTGGCCTCACCTAACTAGCAGTTGGTGCTGGCTGTGGGCTGGGAGCTCCGCTGGGCCTGTTAAAGGAGAGACCTTGATTCTCTTCCAGGAGGGGCCTCTCCATGTGACTGCTCAGGCATTTTCATAGCACGGCAGCTGGTTTCTAAGGAGGTGTGTTTCCCGAAGCCGAGGTGGAAGCTGCAAACCTCTTAAGGCCAAGCCCCCTGAAGTTACACAGCCTCACTCTTGCTGCATTCTATTGGTTAAAACAGGTCACAGGGCCAGCCCAAATTCAAGGAAAGGAGAAACAGATGCCCTCTCTTAATGTTAAGAACTTGGGGGATGAGAGAGATTGTTGTGGCACTCTTTGGAGACATAATCTAGCACATATCCTCAAATGAAATTCTTAGACAATATAATCTAAATACATACACACTTTTAAAAATGAAAATAGCATCTCAACAATAATTTAACAGGAAAATAAAAGATACGATTCATAAAATATGTATTTCAATATGTAAATGCTCATATCTGACCACACTAAAAGAGCTAATAAAGTAGCTAGATTCTTACATTGACTTAAAGATTAAGTTTTGATCTAAGAAAAGTCATTCCATAAAAGAGATACTGTATACCAAAATGAACAATGGTACAAGAAGACACCAGAACAAAACAAAACAATGCAAAACAAAATAGTGTTAGGTTAAGTAATAACACATCAGATTTACTTATATATAGTAAGAACAAATAATTATGTTAAAGAGGAAATACAATATTCTCAAATATGATCTGGGCCTTATCTATAAAAACAAAATAATTCCCTATGTGACTCCAGAAAACATATCAGTCATTTTAAAATTCTACCCCATGTCAAGCATATATTCAGGCTCCAGTACTTAAAAAGATTTTGGAGAGCACATCTCTCAGTACCATAGAGAATACTGATGGATTTTAAAGAAGTAAACAAGAGATGTTGTATGGTAGATGTCAGAGACACATCAGAGCAAGATTGAAAAACAATAGACAATCTTCAAAGAAATTATTTGAGTATGTGGTTTTTACATCATTAATTTCTTATTGCACTACAAAAATTAAATATACATAACGGTAATGACAAAAAATATTTTAAAATAACATTTATTAAAATTTAATGTGATTCCTGCATTTCATGTGCCTCAATAATATTTGGTTTCTTAGTCTGGTAAAGGGATTCTCAAATATCCTTAATTACACAATGCAATTGATTTGCTTGCTTTTTCAGCAACTGCACAATTGACTGCTCTTAATACTCTTCTCATCGAACTGTGTGCAGTAGAGCTGGGACTAGGATGAGGAGAGTGAGGCATTCGCTTTGGGCACAAAACTTAAAGGACTCCTTAATTTCAAACATAGTAATCAAGATAAATAATATTTTAATGCAGTCTTCTTTAAAATATGTTTTTATTGATTTTTTAGAGAGAGAAAGGAAGGGAGAGAGAGATAGAAACATCGATGTGAGAGAGATACACGGATCAGCTGCCTTCTGCACCCCCTCCCCCGCCACACACACACACACACACACACACACACACACACACACACCGGGGATGGAGCTGCAACCCAGGCATATGCCCTGGAATCTAACCGGGACCACTCAGTCCATGGGACGGCACTCAATCCACTGAGCCCCACTGGCTGGGCTCAGTGCATCTTTTTATTTTTTCCTTTATTGATTTTAGAGAGGAAGTGAGAGGGAGAGAGAGAGATAGAAACATCGATGAGAGAGAACATTGATTGGCTGCCTCCTGCATACCCCTCACTGGGAATCGGGCCCACAACCTGGGCATGTGTCCTGACTGGGAATCGAATCGGTGACCTCTTGGTGCATGGGTCAACGCTCAACCACTGAGCCACACTGACCAGACACATTTAAGGCTGATTTGAACTTTAAGTCACACTTAAAGGCTTTCTAGGGTTTTTAAAAATAAAGAAGCTTTTAGGATATAATACTACATGTTCTGCTTTAAAAACTACACAATGATAAAAGCTAAAATCTGAAGATTAGCAACCACAATGCTAATCACAATATTCCATCTGAAGCTCTCCACTGGAAGAGACATAACAACTATATTGTAGCTCATTTCTTTCTTTTCCCTAGCCACTTAATGCAAGTAAGGGTTATTATGTTTTATTTAATTATATCTTTAACCTTTTTGTTCCAAATTTAGGCATTTTGGTTTTGGTGATATGTCATGCATTTCAATAAATTATTTTATTTGCATTAATTCACAATGATAATCAAATTTTTATTACCCAAAGTCCATTTGTAAGGGGCAAAGGTACGATTCATGAGCAGCAATGTCCAAATCCCCATACATAAAGAAAAATCCTAAAACTTCATGGAGTTTGCTGTGGTTACCAATTCTGAAAGCACATATAAATGACAGGGCTTCTGCTCTTTTGTTTTGTTTAGGCAATGGCAGCATCTAATAGGTATTAATCAGATTAACTGAAAATAAGTTCGGGTACATCTGTGAATTATTCCCCATACCTTAACAGTATGCTAATTAATGCCACTTAAAGGTGCATATATTTGGCAATATCACTTCTTAACCCCATGTTCCAAATACTTAGTTAATCATACATTTAATTTAACTAACAATAAGTTGTATTCATAGCAGTCTGCACATTTTTTAGTGAGAATAGACATCTTGGATGATTAAAAATGGAGACTCTTAACTAAAAACATCCCTGTATTCTTGATTTTTTGTTTTTCTTCTTTTTTATTGACTTTATTGGGGTGACATTGGTTAATAAAAGTATATAGGTTTCAGGTCTACAATTCTATAATATATCATCTGTATATTATATTGTGTGTTCACCACTCCAAGTGAAATCTCCTTCTATCACCATTTATACTTTTACCCTCTTCTACCTCCCCCAATCCCCTTTCCCTCTGGTAATCACCATACTATTGTCTGTGTCTATGAATAGTTTTTTTGCTTTGTTTTCTTAAGCCCTTCACCTTTTTCATCCAGCCTTGCAATCTCCCTCCACTCTGACAGCTGTCAGTCTGTTCTTTGTGTCTATGAGTCTGTTTCTACTTTGTTTGTTAGTTGATATTGTTCATTAGATTCCACATATGAGTGAAATCATATGGTACTTTTCTTTCCCTGACTGGCTTATTTCACTTAGCATAATGCTCTCCAGGTCCATTCATGCTTTTGGAAAGGGTAATATTTCCTTCTTTTTTTATGGCTGAGTAGCATTCCATGTGTAAATGTACCACAGCTTTTTTTTTTTTTTTTTTTTAATCTTCACCTGAGGATATTTTCCCATTTATCTTCAGATAGAGTGGGAGGGAGAGAGAAAGAGAAACATTGATGTGAGAGAAACACATTGACTAGCCTCCTGCACGACCCTGACTAGGGCCAGGGACCAAACAGCAACTGAGGTATGTGCCCTTGACCGGAATCGAACCTGCGATTCCTTGGTCCACAGGTCGACACTCTAACCACTGAGCCAAACCGGCCAGGGCTGTGCCACAGCTTTTTTATCCACCCATCCACTGATGGACACTTGGACTGCTTCCAAATCTTGGCTATTGTAAATAACACTGTAATGAATATTGGGGTGCATATATTCTTTCAAATTAGCTTTTCAGGTTTCTTCAGATATATTCCCAGAAGTGGAATCACTGGGTCATAAGGCAGTTCCATTTTTAATTTTTTGAGGTAACTCCATACTGTTTTCCACAGTGGCTACACCAATCTGCATTCCCACCATCAGTGCACAGGGGTTCCCTTTTCTCCACATACTAACCAACACTTGTTGTTTGATTTACTGATAATAGCCATTCTGACAGGTGTGGGTGATACCTCATTGTGGTTTTAACTTGCATTTCTCCAATAATTGGTGACATTGAGCATCTTTTCTTATGTCTATTGGCCATCTGTATGTCCTATTTGGAGAAGTATCTATTCAGGTCCTTTGCCCATTTCTTAATTGGACTGTTTGTTTTTTTGGTATTGAATTGTATAAGTTCTTTATAAATTTTGGATATTAACCCCTTATCAGATGTATTACTGGTGAATATATTCTCCCATTCTGTGGGTTGTCTTTTCATTTTGTTGATGGCTTCCTTTTGCTGTGCAAAAACTCTTTAGTTTGATGTAGTCCCGTTTGTTTATTTTTTCTTTTGTTTCCCTTGCCTGAGGGGATATAGCAGAAAAAATATTGCTATGAGAAATGTCAGAGATTTTACTGCCTATGTTTTCTTCTAGGATTTTTATGGTTTTGAGTCTAACATTTATGTCTTTAATTCATTTTGAGTTTATTCTTGTGTGGTGTAAGAAAGAGGTCTAGTTTCATTTTTTTTTTTTTTTGCACATATCTGTCCAATTTTCCCAACACCATATATTGAATAGACTATGTACGTATCTTTACCCATTGTATGTTCTTGCTTCCTGTGTCAAATATTAAACAACCATAAAGGTGTAGGTTTATTTCAGGGCTCTCTATTCTATTCCATTGATCTGTATGTATGTTTTTATGCCAGTACCATGCTGTTTTGATTATTATGCCTTGTAGTATAGTTAGATATCAGGTAGCATGATTCCTCCAACTTTGTTCTTCTTTCTCAAGATTGCTATGGCTATTTGAGGTATATTATGATTCCATATAAATTTTTGGAAGATTTGTTCTAACTCTGTGAAATACGCTAGTGGTATCTTGATAGAAATTGTGTTGAATCTATAGATTGCTTTGTGTAGTATGGACATTTTAATGATGTTAATTCTTCCTATTCATGAACATGTTATATGCTTTCACTTATTTGCATGTATGCATATAAGTTCTTTGGTTAATGTCTTCCACCTCACCTTCTCCACTTCCCTCTGAGATCTGTCAGTCTGTGCCATGCTTCCATGCCTCTGGACCTGTTTTGTTCATCAGTTTATTTTGGTCATTAGATTCCACATATAAGTGAGATCATGTGATACTTGTCTTTCTCTGACTGCCTTATTTTGCTTAGCATAATACTCTCCAGGTCCCTCCATGCTTTCTCAAAGGGTAAGAGATCCTTCTTTTTTACAGCTGCATAGTATTCCATTGTGTAAATGTACCACAGTTTTTTAATCCACTCATCTACTGATGGGAACTTGGGTTGTTTCCAGATGCCTTTTACTTCTTTTTGTAGGATTTCCAGTACTATGTTGAATAAGAGTGGTGAAAGCAGACATCCTGTTTTGTTTCTTATCTTAAGGGAAACACTTGTAATTTGTACCCACTGAGTATGTTGGCGGCTGTGGGCTTGTCATATATGGCCTTTATTACATTGGGCTATGTGTCCTCTGCTCCCACTTTGCTGAGAGTTTTTATCATAAATGGGTGCTGGATTATATCAAATGTTTTTTTCTGCATCTATTGATATGATCATGTACTTTTTGTTCTTCATTTTGTTTATGTGGTGTATCACATTCAGTGATTTACAGATAATTTACTAACCTTGCATTCCAGGAATAAATCCAACCTGATCATGGTGTATGACCTTTTTAATGTGTTGCTGGATCTGCTTTGCTATATTTTGTTGAGGATTTTAGCATCTATGTTCATCAGGAATATATATAAATATTGGCCTATAATTTTCTTTCTTTGTAGTGTCTTTATCTGGTTTTGGAATTAGGATAATGCTGGCCTTGTAAAATGTGCTTGGAAGTCTTCCCTAGTCTTGAATTTTTAAAAATAGTTTGACAAGACTATGTGTAAGTTCTTTGAATGTTTGGTAAAATTCACCTGTGAAGGCATCTGGTCCAGGAGTTTTGTTTGTTGGGAGTTATTTATTTATTTATTTATTTATTTTATTACTGCTTCAATTTTACTAGTTGTAATATGTCTATTCAGATTCTCTTATTCTTCCTGATTCAGTTTTAGACGATTGTATGTTTCTAGGAATTTATCCGTTTCATCCAGAGTGTCCAATTTGTTGGCACATGGTTGTTTGTAATATTTTCTTACAGTCCTTTGTATTTCTTTGGTGTCAGTTGCTATTTCTTTTCTTTCATTTCTGATTTTATTTATTTGGGTCCTCTCTCTTTTTCTCTTGATGAGTCTGGTTAAATGTTTGTCAATCTTGTTTATCTTTTCAAAGTACCAACTCTTGGTTTCATTGATATTCTGTATTGTTTTTAGATTCTATTTCCTTTATTTCTGCTCACTTTAGGCTTTGTTGTTCTTTTTCAAGTTACTTTAGGTATAAATTTAGATTGTTTATTTAAGATTTTTCTTGTTTCTTGAGATAGGGCTGTAATGCTTTGAATTTCTCTCTTAGGACTAGTTTCACCATGTACCATAAATTTTGGGTTGTTGTGTTCTCATTTTTATTTGTTTCAAAGCATATTTTGATTTCTTCCTTGATCTCATTGTTAACCCATTCATTGTTTAGTAACATGTTATTTAGCCTTCATGTCTTTTTTAGTTTTTTCTTCTGGTTAATTTCTAATTTTATGCCATTATTGTCAGAAAAGATGCTTGATATGATTTCAATCTTCTTAAATTAATTGCGACATGTGTTGTGTCCAAACATGGTCTCTCTAGAAAATGTTCCATGAATAGAAAATGTTGCACCTGAACAGAATGTATATTCTGCTGCTTTGGGGTGAAATGCTCTGAAGATATCTATTAAATTCATCTGATCTAGTTTATCATTAAAAGCCACCATTTCCTTGTTGATTTTCTGTCTGGAAGATCTATCCATTGATGTCAATGGGGTATTAAAATCCCCTACTATAACTGTATTACTGTCTGTATCTCCCTTATGTCCATCAAGATTTGCTTTACATATTTAGGTGCTCCCATGTTGGGTACATACATGTTTACAAGGGTTATATTCTCTTGTAGGACTGATTCCATTATCATTATGTAGTGTCCTTCTTTGTCTCTTTCTGTAGCCTTATTTTAAAGTCTGTTTTGTCAGATATAAGTATTACTAACCCAGCTTTCTTTCTTTTTTTCCCTTCTTATTGCATGAAATATCTTCCTCCATCCTTTTGCTTTTAGTCTGTATGTTTCTTTCATTCTGAGATAGGTCTCTTGTAGACAGCATATACCTATATAGGCTTGTTTTCTTATCCATTCAGATATCTTATGTATTTGGATGGAGCATTTAAGCCATTTACATTTAAAGTGATTATTGACAGGTATGTATGTATTTATTGACAGTTTATTCTATTAACTATGTCCCTTTGTTGTTTCTCCTTCTTTTTCTTCTTCTCCTTCTCCTTCTTCTTCAAGTGGACTCTTGACTTGTAACGCTGGAAGAGAGAGAGAGAAACATCGACATGAAAGGGACACATCGAGTGGCTGCCACCCGCACGACCAACCAGGGCCGGGGACAAACTGCAACCGAGGTACATGCCCCCAGCGGGAACCGAACCCGGGTCTCTCTGGACCGCAGGCCGACGCTCTAACCGCTGAGCCAAACCGGCCAGGGCTCATTTTCATTTTTTTGAGGAACCGCCATACTGTTTTTCATAGTGACTGCACCCATCAGCATTGTATGAGAGTTTCTGTTTCCACAACCTCTCCAACACTTATTGCTTGTCTTGTTTCCATTTTAATAGGTGTGAAGTGGTATCTCATTGTGGTTTTGACTTGCATTTCCCTTATAGCTGAAGTTGAGCATCTTTTCATATATTGGTTGGCCATATGCATGTCTTCTTAGAAGGAGTGCTGTCCAGGTCCTCTGTCCATTTTTAAATTGGATTGTTTATTTTTTTGTTGTTCAGTTGTATGCTGTTGAGCATCCTTATAACCATTACTTTGAACTCTATATCTGATAAACAGCTTGCCTCCATTTCATTTAGCTCATTTTCTGGAGGTATCTCCTATTCTTTCATTGCAGCCTGTTTCTTTCTCTCCCCATTTTGGCTGCCTCTTTGTGTTTGTTTCTATGTATTAGATAGATTTTCTTTGATTCCCTATCTTTGTGGTGTGACCTTATGTAGTAGATGTTCTGTGGAGTCCAGTGGTGCAGTCTCCTTGATCACCTGAGCTGGGTGCTCTGGGATTATCTCTTTTGGGGGTCATGTGAGTCCTCCTATTATAATTGAGTCTTGATTTCTTTGGCCCATTCATGTGTAGAATCAACCCAGAGGCTGGCTGAGTGTGAGGCTCAACCCTGACTATAGCATGTGAGCTATTGTGCAGGTACTGACCACAGGAAGCAACATTCACCTCAGCAGGGTTTGGTTTGGATATGCTTCTTGTGAAGCTTATTGGATCTTGCTCTGATGTTGTCTGAAGCTTACCCCTGGGTGTGTTTGTTCTGGGTCTCTTGGGAGGTATTCTGGTGCAGGCCAATGTCAGATGCTGCCTGTGACTGGCTCTGGCAACCTTTTTGGAGCTATAAGTGATACACAGTTTGTGGCTGCTTCTGATGGGTCTGGGTGCATAAGTGAAGGACCAAGCTGCACACCAAAGCCAGATTTTATCAGCACCAAATCCGGAGGCAGGTTAGCATATGTCCCAAGGCACCTGAGATCTGCCTCTGCTTACCTCTGCCTACTGGCTGCCTGATAGGCTCAGTCACTGAAAGAGCCTTTGGACATACCCAAGTTGTATGAGGTAGATATATAGTGAGTCACCAGGTAGGGACAATTGGTTGTCCCCGGGGGTAGAGGTGCTGGTCAGGCTTTAGGAAAGGTGGGTGGGGGTCACCCATTCTTGGCAGGGCAAAGCCACTAGGAATTAGGTGAGTGGGGCCTCTGGAGCCTGGAAGGCGGCTCTGCCAGAAGCCTAGAAGGTGTTTTTAGCAGATCTCCCATAAGGGGGAAGCACCAGTGAGTTCACAGGAATGTGGGAGCAATGGTCCCTGCCCCAAAGCCACTCAACTCAGTCACTAACACCTACTGAGTCTGCCCACACCTCTATACCCTGGCCAAGGCAGCTGACTCCTCAGAAGGGTGTAAACTCTGCAGGGTGGGTGGGAAAGTGAGTCCAGAGGGTAATCTATTGCTTTCAGCTAGGCCAATACCACATGAAGAGAATGCTCCACCCAAGAAAGATGGTGTCAGTGTTATGGGAGCATGTCTTAACACAGGAATTCTGGTGGCTGTTCCTTCAGCTCTCTCTCTAGATCCACAAACCCCAGACTCTCCTCACATGACCTTAGTCCACTCCTCTCTCCCTCTGCCAGAGTCCAGGGTGAGTGGCTGCCAACATAATTTTGTGCACTGGCCCTTTAAGAGGGTGCCTGTGTCTCTGTCAGACTGCTGTCTCTCCCTGATTGACAGAAACCCTGCTGCTTTTCATAGCCAGATGTTATGTGGATGCTTCTTCTCAGTTCTGGTGCCCTGGGCTGGGGAGCCCAGGTTGGGATTTAGAACCCACACTTCTCAGGGGGAACCCCCAACTGCTTGGAACCCTACATCACTCTGGAACCTTAGCTGCTGACTGTGGGAGCAAAATCAGGCCTTTTTGCATCTCCACCCTTCCTACCAATCTTGATGTGGCTTATTCTGTAAATACTTGGTTATAAGACTTCTTCAGCCAGTCTTCAGGTGGTTATTCATGATAATTGTTTTATAATTTAGTGGTAATTCCAGTTTGGTCCTTGAAAGTGGTGAGTGTAGCTTCCACCTACTCCACTGCCATCTAGGATTCTAGTCTTGATATTTTTGATAATTAAAAATTAGGGTTGGTGTTCCCAGTGGCATCAACCAAAATGTGTTGCACACCAGTAGAGTACTCAGTAGGTTCCTTTGGATACAAAAGGATTTTATGAGTTTTCCAAAACTTGTTTCAACCACAAAAAATGATAGTTAATTTAATTTACTAATGAATAACTTAAATTGTCCATTTTTCTGTTGTCCTATACTATCCTACATTAGAATTCAAAGACATTAAAGAGTAAGATGGAAATAATAAATCACTTGCCTTTTGAAATTCCTAAGACATGCAGTTAGTCAATAATATTGTAATAACTATATATGGTGTCAGATGGGCCTAGATTTATTAGGGTGATCACTTCATAAGGTATATGAATATCTAATCACTATGCTGTACAACTGAAACTAGTGTAATGTTATGTCAACTATAATTGAAAAATAAAAATTTTAAAATAAAACTTAATAAGAAATTAAAAATCGGATTCCTTATATAATGCTGTGGCAGTAGGAGATATATACCAAGTAAAATTTTCAATATTTTCTTTTATTATTATTATTTTTTAAATAGAGTAAGTCCCAAGAGAGACTTTTTAAAACCTAGTTATTGATTTATGGTCTCAAGACTATTTCCTTAGGAAGATTTCCTTCCCATTTTGGCGATCTATTTTTGGCACAAGAATCTAGGCCAAATATAAAGTTTCTTACATAATTTCTGGAATAAAAACTGTTGAAATTTCTCTATAAATATACTCTGAGTTTAGGGTATTAAAATGATATTTAAAACCCAGTCTATAATACAAAGTACGTTATTACATGCTCCAGTATAATATATGTCTTTAAGGCAAATTTATAGGTCTTCAGCCTCCATTCTTCAGTGTGGGAACAATTATATTCCATCTGAAGCATGAAATTTGGTGAGTAACAAACTAATCTAGCCTTGTTCTTAATGAATATACTCCTTTGTCTATCAGTCATCATTAAAAAGCATTTATTAATTACCCACAAAATATAGCCCTTTCCCTCAAGAAATTTAAGGTACAGGAAAAGATATTATAGAAGATGATATAAAACTCTTGCTATTTACATAGAGTGTAAATTTTTATAGAAATTCCAAATGGAAAACTAAAAAAGTTTTAAAAAATATTTTCTAAGTTCAATAAATGGCTCTTGCATTCCTTTAGGCACTAAACAGCATATTAAAAATACATGATTTACTAAAGACTCCACCAAAAAATCCTATTATAAACCATAAACAAATATAGTAAAGTTTCAGGATACAAAAATCAATTGTGTTCCTATATATTAACAATTAAATTTCAGAAAAAGAAATGGAAAAAAAATTCCATTTTATCCAAAAGAATAACACACCTAGGAATAAACTTAACAAAGAATGTGAAGGACCCATGTATTGAAAACTACAAGATATTATTAAAAGAAATTTAAGAAGACACAAAGAAATGGACAAATATCCCATGTTCATGGATTGGAAGAATCAACATGGTTAAAATGGCCACATTACCCAAAGCAATATACAGATTTAATACAATCCCCATCAAAATCCGAACAGTATTTTTTAAAGAAATAGAACAAAAATCATCAAATTTGTATGGAACCACTAAAGACCTCAAATAGCTAAAGCAATCTGAGAAAAAAAGAAAAAAGCTAAAGGTATCACACTCTCTGGCTTCAAATTATACTACAATAATCAAAACAGCATGGCACTGGCAGAAAAACACATACACAGACCAATAAAACAGAATTGAGAGCCCAGATATAAACCCATCTATATATAGGGAAATAATTATCAACAAAGAAGCCAAAAACATATGGCGGAGAAAAAAATTGCCTCTTTAATAGTGTTGAGAGAATTGGAAATCCACATGCAACAGAATGAAACTAGTCTATTTGTCACCATTTACAAAAATTAACTCAAAATGGATCAAAGGCCTAAATAGAAAATCTGAAACAATAAAATACATAGAAGAAAACATAGATACTAAACTTATGGACCTTGGCCTTAGAGAGGATTTTATGAATTTGACCCCAAAGGCATGGGATGTAAAAGCAATAATAAATGAATGAGACTATATCTAACTAAAAAGCTTCTGGACAGTAAAAGAAACCATCAACAAAACAAAAAGGCAACCAACCAAATGGGAGAAAATATTTGCAAACAATACCTCTGATAAGGGGCTAATATCCAAAATATTTAAAGAACCCATACAACTGAACAACAAAAAAATAAACAATCCAATTTAAAAATGGACAGAGGACCTGGACAGCACTCCTTCTAAGAAGACATGCATATGGCCAACCAATATATGAAAAGATGCTCAACTTCAGCTATAAGGGAAATGCAAGTCAAAACCACAATGAGATACCACCTCACACCTATTAAAATGGAAACAAGACAAGCAATAAGTGTTGGAGAGGTTGTGGAAACAGAAACTCTCATACAATGCTGGTGGGTGCAGTCACTATGAAAAACAGTATGGCGGTTCCTCAAAAAAATGAAAATGAGCCCTGGCCGGTTTGGCTCAGCGGTTAGAGCGTCGGCCTGCGGTCCAGAGAGACCCGGGTTCGGTTCCCGCTGGGGGCATGTACCTTGGCTGCAGTTTGTCCCCGGCCCTGGTTGGTCGTGTGGGTGGCAGCCACTCGATGTGTCCCTTTCATGTCGATGTTTCTCTCTCTCTCTTCCTCTCTCTCCTTCCCACTCTATCTGAACAAAAAATGAAGAAAGAAATGTCCTCGGGTGAGGATACAAAAAAAAAAAAAAAATGAAAATAAGAGCTGCCATATGACCCAGCAATCCCTCTTCTTGATATCTACCAGAAAAATTGAAAACATTTATTTGTAAAGATATATGTACCCCTCAATCATTGCAGCATTATTCATGGTGGCCAAGACAGGGAAACAACCTAATGCCCTTCAGTGGATGATTGGATAAAGAAGATGTGGTACAAAAATACAATGGAATACTACTGAAGCATAAGAAAAGATGGAATACAGCCATTTGTGACAACATGGATGGATCTTCAGAATATCATGCTAAGGAAAAGAAGTCAAATGGAAAAAGACAAGAACCATATAATTTCACTCATGTGGGATATAAAACAGAAAGTAACAAATGAGCAAACAAAACCAACAAACAAAAACCTCATAGACGTAGACAACAGTGTTTTGGTTATCAGAGGGAAATGGGGGTGGGGTGGAATGAAGAGGGTAAAAGAGGGAAATGGGGGTGGGGTGGAATGAAGAGGGTAAAAGAGGTCAAATAAATGGTGACAGAAGGAGACTTGACTTTGGGTGGTGAACACACACTGCAATATACAGATGATGTATTATAGAATTGTACACCTGAAACATATATAATCTTATTAACCAGTGTCACCCCAGTAAATATAAAAGTTTTAAAAATACATGATTAAAAAATATACATGATGTTTCTGGCAGGCATTGCTCAGTGGTTAGAGCATAGGCCTGTGCACTGTAGGGTCACAGGTTTGATTTCCAGTCAAGGGCATATATCTGTGTTGCAGGTTCAATCCCTGGCCCTGGTTGGGGTGCATGCAGAGGCAACCAATTGATGTGTCTCTCTCACATGGATGTTTCTCTTTCTTCTTTCTTCTCTCTCTGTCTCTCCCTTCTCCCAATCCCATCCACTCTCTTGAAAAATCAATGGAAAAAATATCCTCCAGTGAGGATTAACAACAACAACAAAAAATACATGATAATGGGACATTATCCAGAAGAGCAACAAAGACATACCTGTGAAAATAGGTCAACTGAAACTAAGGCAGCCTCAGACCCCTTCACTTGAATGGGTTCCTCCTCCCAAGATCCAGTACCTAATTTTGTATTCTTTTTTTTTTTTTTTTTTTTTTATCCTCACCTGAGGACATCCTTGCATTTATCTTCAGATAGAGCAGGAGGGAGAGAGGGAGAGAGGGAGGAAGAGAGAGAGAGAGAGAGAAACATCGATGTGAGAGAGACACATCGAGTAGTTGCCACCCACACAACCCCAACCAGGGCCAGGGGCAAACTGCAAACAAGGTACGTGCCCTTAGCGGGAACCGAACTGGGGACTCTCTGGTCCGCAGGCCGACACTCCAACCGCTGAACCAAACTGGCCAGGCCATTTTTTTTTTTTTTTTTTTTTTTTTTTAAAGAAAGCCTCCAAAATTGCATAAGCTGCAGACCCACAAAACCTGGATCTGCCACATCAAAGGAATAAACAATATGTGATTTCCATAAGTGATTATGATACTTGGTTGAGATATTTCAAAATGTTATAACCAGAGAGATATACCAGGTTCCTGGATGACAAAACTCAATACAATTAAAATGTCCATTCTCTCAAATTAAATGATTAATGTAATTGCAATAAATATTTTAACATTATTTGGAAAGCATAACAAAACTTTTAGAAAATCTGGGAAACATCTGGAAAAAATAAGAATCACTAAGGAATTTTTTAAAAAGATGATTAATTGAATGTGAGATGTAGGATTTTTGGGTAAATGACTGTTTTTCCAGATACAAAAGGTATTATAAATCTTCAACAATTCAAACAATGTGGTACTGGTATAGGAATAGACACTGAAATACTATAACTGGGTGAATTATATGGTATGTGAATTATATTTTTTTGAAAAATTTTTTTCTTTATTGATTTTAGAGAGAGGAGAGGAAAGGGAGAGAGAGATAGAAACATTGATGAGAAAGAACAATGATTGGCCGCCTCCTACATGCCCCCCACTGGGGATTTGGCCCACAACCTGGGCATGTGCCCTGACCGGGAATCGAACCAGCGACCTCTTGGTGCATGGGTTGATGCTCAACCACTGAGCCACACTGGCCGGGCTATGTGAGTTATATTAATACACAATACTACATTATTTCATATGTAATATATAGTATAGTATATTATATCACTACGTGATATAGGATACCAATATACAATATTATATGTAGCTTTATTATAACAATGCTGTTGTTTTTTAAAAGCATGCACAGTCAAATCACAGAATTAGCAAGTTAATAAACATGAAGAAATTATCAACATCTCTGATAATCAAAGAAATACAAATTAAAGCAATAAGGAGATACTATTTTTACCAATCAAAATAATAGGGTGATAGTTTTTAATGACAATTCTCACTGCTGTAGAAATATGGTAGGACAAATATTCTCATATATTGAAGGTGGGAGTGCAAATTAGCACAGCCTTTTTTGAAGGCAGTGTAGCAATATATATTAAGAACTCTAAATAGAGTAATAGTCTGCTTCAGTGGTGTTGCTTATAAAAATATCACTTAGGAAATTCATGCTAAATATGAAGGGAAATCATTATATACAAAGACCCACATTTCAGTATTATGTATGACACTAAGGAAATGAAACATCTTAAATGTTCAGTGATAGTGAAATAGTTAAGTGTGCTGTGGTATACACAGTAGATAGAATATTATGCAGCAGCTAAAATATATTACCTACTCATGTGGGAAAATTATTATCACATGATATCAAGAGAAAAATGACAGCACAAAATTGTATAACATAATATGATCAGAACCAAGCTTAACTTTTTTCTTTTCTTGTTTTGTGTTTTCAAATTATTTTGAATAAATTACATTTATAATTTTTTTAATATCTGAAAGAAATGATAAAACAGTGATAAAAGTTATAATGCCAGGTACCATATGATACTATATGATGCTATAATGAGCACCAGATATTCAGAGAAAAGTTTCAAACTGAGTGTTTCATTATTTTATCTACAGGTGACTTTGAGTTTCAAGGATTTCCCCCCAACCAAAAAAGTCATTCAATGTACTCTTATTTATTGACCCCTCAGCCTTGGCACATTCCAATAAAAACCCATGATTTAGTAATAATGTACACCTCAATCCATTTGATGAGATATGATGTATTTTTCCTTCAGTCCTAACTCTGCTCTGCAACTATATTTTAAATAAACATTTACTCCTCAAACTATTTCCAATCTAGATTTGTTAAATATGTTTTTAAAGTAAAAATAGTATATAATCTACTTCGAATGATCACAAATAGGATCAACTACAGCAATCTCTTCAAGGATCGGTAGGGAGCACAGTCCTATGACCCAGGCTTTCACCCTGCCAAGCATCCTGGGAGATGATCTAACACTGCTAGGACTGCCCTTAGAAGCTTGTAGAAAACATGGCCACATTAGGTGAAGAACGGATGCCAGAGCTGCCACAGTGGACAGGAAAATACAGGTTCAAATAATGGCCTAGAGTAGATATGCTAAGTCAGGTCAGAAAACTCACCTGCCAACCATGTCCTGTGGGAGAGCCCAGAGGACACCCTGTTTAATAAATAGGGAATGCACTGGGATGAGAGGCACCAGCGTCACTGTGAGGTCAGTAAGGCTGTCTTCTGTAGGCTTGAATTGACACTGGAGATGCTCTTACAGAACTGGGCTCCTTGATAGTGATCGGAATGATCAAGTTCTGAGGTAAAAAATGTGGGGGGCAGGTTGTGGATAATTATTGTAGTGACTGGCAAGGTTAGATCGAAGGTGTTGGGGAGATGGGGGAGATGTCTGACCCACTGAGATATGGAAATGATGAATAGAACACAGCATCCTTAGGGACAGGATGGATGAACAGCCAATGAGGATATTGCTCAAACTATACAATCAAAAGAAATCAAGCCTGGATCTTCAGGAGACTGAGTAGTCACCACAATAAAAATTACCATACTCTGCCTAGTTTCTGGATCTGAACCATTACTCTGGCTAGGAACCCACTGACTGAAGGATGGGCTGGATCCCAGGAGGAAGAATCTTGTCATGCATGGCAAGTCCTTCCCCCACTTCTCCCAAAGGGACATATAGCTATTTACTCCAATACATTGGAGAAAGAAGAATTCCCAGATATTTTAAGGACCCAGGGTCTGAACTAACATTGATACTCAGGGACCTAAATTGTCATCATGCAGCACCCCCATTCCACCTCATTTAGAATGGGTACTTTCACAAGCCAGGTAACAAATGAAGCCCTGGTTTCAAGGACAAGCCAGCAGTGCTGAGCGCATAAATGTATACTTGGAATGGATCTTTTTGGTAGTTGGCAGAAAACCCCACATTGGTCCCTTGACCTGTGGGGCATAAGATACCCTAGTGGGAAAGGTCAAATGGAAGTGCCTCTCCCTGCCCCCAGCCTAGCTAGTAAATAAAAACAGTGTCATGTGGCAAGGAGAAGGGCAGAGATTACTGCCACCCTTGAATAGCTGAAGGATGCAGTAGAGGTCCTTATCATATGTCCATCTGATTCACTGGCCTGACCTTTACACAAGCTAGATGGATCCTGGAGGATGACAGTGGACTACCACAGAGTCTGTTGAGTAGTGGTCTCAATAACATTGTTTCTTTCCATATTGTTTTGTTATAACATTAACAAGATGCCATCAGAACTTAACTCTTTTATATATATATATCAATTAGCCTATGGTAAAATTGATTTTGTTATACGTTGTTTCACTTAAAGTCACAGAGCCTAACAATGACAGTAAGAGGACTTACTGTCCCCGTAATTAACACAGCCTCGGGTGTATGGCATGTGGTTATCCCACCAGGAAGGAGGGTCAGCAGTAGTTTGAATTATGTGGAACAGACACAAGTATACATTTGTAGTCTCGCTCAAGGGCTATGTTAATTCTCTCCCTGCTACTCATAATGTGGTCTGAAGGGTCTGGACTGTCTGGACGTTCTGCAGAACATCACAGTGGTCCACTGTTGATGATATCATGTCAGGCAGACCAGATAAGTAAGAAGGCAAAGTATATTGGAGGCCTTGGTGAGACACACACAGTCCAGAAAGGAATGACTCCCACAGACATTCAAGGGCCTCCATGATAGTGAAGTTATGAGAATCCTGTGGTCTAGAGCACCCCTTCCAAAAGTAATTGGCAAAGTACTGAGTCTCACACTTCCCACCACTAAGAAAACAACAAAATGTGCCCAGCTGGTGTGGCTCAGTGGTTGAACATTGACTCATGCCCCAAGAGGTCGCTGGTCCCCCAATCAAGGCACATGCCTAGGTTGTGGGCCCAATCCCCAGTGGGGAGCATGCAGGAGGCAGCCAAACGATGTTCTCTCTCATTGATGTTTCTATCCCTCTCTCCCTCTCCCTTCCTCTCTCTCTAAAATCAATGAAGAAAAATTATTTTTAAAAAGCTTCAACTTATTTATCAGGTGACACGAAAGGGTGCCAATTCTGAGTGGAACCCGGGGCAGGAAGGGGCACTGCATACCCTGTAGTATTAGATGTATCTTTGGTGGGAAAAATGCCTTGTAGAGTTAATGGCACCCCCCAAAATGAGAATCACAATATAGGCCCCTAGAGTTCTGGAATAAGGCCATGCCATCTGCAGCAAATAGTTACACACACCATTCAAAAATCCTCTGTGAACATGCTCCTGGACCTTAGGATCAGAGTGCCTGGTCACAGGTCATTGAGTGGTCATGAGATCAGAACTGCCCATCCTGAGCTGAGTCCTATCAGACCCACAGTATCATAAGATTGGGCAGGCCTAACAGCAAGCCATTGTAAGGTAGGAGTGATGCATCTGGGATCAGGGGCAAAGGCCATAAGTAAACCACATGAGCAGGTGGCCTAAACCCCATGACATGTTGCCTAGTGTCTCTCCGCAGCCAACATCTCTGACCAAATGGGGGTAAGTGGGTGGGAAGAAGTCTGTTGTGACCAGATGACAAAGGAGGAAACAGGCTGAATATAGTCATAGTCGGGTCAGTTCAGTATGCGGGTGCAAGCCAAAAATGGATAGCAACTACACTATTGCCCCACCCAGGAGTGACCTTAAAAGGTGACAGCAAAGACAAAAAGCCTTCTAATGAGTTTCAGGTGGTATCTCTGAATGGAGAGAGAAATAGCCCAAGGTGATGTTATATACAGACTCGTGGTAGTAGTGAGTGGCTTGGCTGGTTAGTCTGAGGCTGTGAAGGTGAAAAATGAGAAGATCAGCATGGAAGCAAGTCCTCAAAGAAGACCACAAATAATTCTGCAACTCCCTTAATGTATGTGTCTCTATTCTCATCAACAGGTGGAACTTACATTCCCTCCTTGTGAATCTGGGCACAGTGTATAATTGCTTTGACCAATAGAATGCAGAAGAAGTAACATTTTGAGATTTCTGTGCCCTGGCATTAAGAAAGCCTAGCATCTTCCACTGTCTCCTTCTTGGAGCCCTGAGCTGCCATTAAAAGAAAACCAGGCTACCTTGCTGGAAAGAGAGGCCCTGTGGAGAGACCCTGAAGGATGAGATGTCATGTGGAGAAAGAGGCTACATGAAGAAGTACTGATGTGCCAGATATCTAGTCCTAGCCCCAATCTGACTGGGCCACAGGAAAGCCCCCAAGTAACATCAGTAAAGGCATTGCTTAGCTGAATCCCAGTCAATTCATAGAATCAGGAGATATAAAATAAAACAGTTGTTATTTTAAGCCACTGAGTTTTCTAGAGGTTTATTATGCAACAATAGATAACTAAAACAGAACTTGGCATCTGAAAATGGTGTCTGCTTTAATAAGAAACCAAAACATGAGGCATTAGCTTTGGGACCAAGGGGTAGACAGAAGATGGAGCTCCTTAAAGAGACCATTAATGAAGGCTTGAAACACAGTGATGAAATTGCTCTCGCAGACTGAAGGAAAGGGGACCTGAGTATTATTATGTATTAATAGTATGTGGCACACACAGCACAGTGGTGAAACTGTCACCTGCAGTAAGGCAGGAAATAGAAAAGGCACCTAAGGAACTCCTGGATCTGGCTGAGGATATTTATAAGCAGACCTATTTGTTTTTAGCTGCCTGTGTAAAAGTACATGAGGAATAAGATTAAGGGGTGGGGGGGGGGAAGAATACAGTTTTGAAGCAGAATTTAGAGGAAATATAAAGGAACCAGGACTTACTGGGTTTGAAAGCAATGTTACTTCTTCAGATGACAAAAGCCTTTCAAGGTAAGAAAGGTATTTGGGGGGGGGGAAATCAAATCCACTACACTGAAATTGAAACATGCTTGTCTAAAGTTCAGATCAAGGGTGGCACCATAAGACACTCTGTTGAAACTCAGGAAGATTTTAGGTGATGTATCCTAGAGCCTTTTATTTTTTATTTTATTTTTTTTTCAAAGTTTAAAATTTGGATTAAGAATCCAAAGTAAAAGTTTATTTGTCACTCCTATTACATTCTTAGTCTGGTTGGCTGGATCTACCAGGCAGCTTTCCTCCAAGCAGCAAAGTAGGCTCTCCATCATTCTCTTGATCCTTCAATGTCTCCGCTTTTTGCTACCCTCACATTTCCAGAGACTGCCATTTGTTTCTCCTTGAATATCCTAGAGCCTTTTAGCTGAACAAAAGACTTCTAAAAACCCTAAGGTTGTACCTCATGTAGCCTCTCAACTAGCCACAGCACTTCTAAGAGTCATAAGGAAGATATTTGCAGCACCTTCAGAAAGAATTGTAGGTATGACTTTTACCAAATGGATTACAATTTGATACTAACAAAACACATGTTTTTAAGGAGACAGAATCCATTTGGACAGAAAGGGATAGACAATTTCATAATGAAAAGAGGTCTCTGGGGCCTCAAATTTCTACAGGCAGTAAGCAGGCTGAGAAAGCTGCTTAGCTTCAAAGAGGGGCATGTATAATGGAAAAGGAAGGATGAGTCTGAGGGCAGAGCCAAGAGACACAGGAACTATTCCCATAGATCGGGTCTGGTCTATAATGAAGGACTGGCAACACGTGCCCTGCTGGATTTCAAAATTATTATGAATCAGTGACTGCTAGGTCCCTACTGTTTTTCCCTTTTTGTCTATTCCAGTTTTTCTGTCCCTGCCTCATCATTGTTGGGTGAGTGTTGAGCAAGTAACTTAAATCTTTCACTTATAGTTCGTTAGAGCAAGAGGAACCATTCCTAAGGAGTTATACCCAAGGAAACACACCTGAGAAGCCCCATCAACTCCCATAGCTGATTCAGATGATGAGGTCCTGGATTTGAGCAGATGTCATTATGGGATGAAACTTGTAGTCTGCGGGAGGGGGATAAGTCATGTTTTCCATGAGGGAGAAATGTAAATTTTGGCCAGAGGTGGACTGTGGCAGTTATTCCTCAAGAACAACCCTGAGTAATTGTGCCCTTCCCTGCATGCACAAACTGCTACTCCCACGGAGAAAGCACTGATGTCCCATGGAATCTGGGCTGACGCCTGTGACTGCACTAACAGAATGCAAGGACTTTTGAACCCAGGCATTAAGAAGGCTAGACAGCTTTCACTTCCTCCCTCTTTGACCCTTAAGCCAGCATGTAAGAAGTGCTGGCTATCTTGCCGTCTTGGATGGAGTGGCCACATGGAAGAGCACTGAGGCACCAGACACCCAGCCCAGCTGCACAGTTGCACCCACCTGACTGCAACTGTGTAAGAGACCCCATGGAATGCCAGTAGAGGAGTCCCCCCAGATGAGCCCAGGCCAAAACACAAAATCATGACATATAACTAAGTTGTAAACTAAGTTTTGGGTGGTTTGTATGCAACAACAGATAACAAAACAATCAGGGTAAGGAGGTCTGGGGAAGAGGGATGGTGGATGAGCCAATGGTAGTAGGCATGAAACGTGAAGTTCTTTGTATGTTAACTCCCACAAAAGAGCATCCACGAGGAAAGAGACACTCACAGAACACCTCAGCTGCTTGCCGTCTGCCAGCATCTGTCATCAGCCACCCCAGTGCTGATTTAATGAGCTCATGAATGAAGTAGCCATGGTGCTAGGGATGAGGCCATGCATGGGCCCAACAGCATGGGCTAAGCCAGTGGCTGCCACTGCGGCGGCATGTTCAGTCTGCCAACAACAGGGACTAAAACCAAACCCACAACATGGCAACTAATCGAGGACACCAACTGGTCACTTGGTGGCCAATAGATTACATTGGACCCTTTCTACCCTAGATGGAGCAGTGACTCTAATACGTACTCCGGGTACAGATTTCCCTTGGCACCCACAGAACTTAGCTAGCACTACTATCTAAAGACTAATCCTCAATCAGTGACATGGAAACCCACATGACATTATATTGAGCCACTTTTCTTCAGAGAAGGAGCAACAGTGGGCATACGTCTATGAGATCAACTTATCCTTTCACTTACTGCAGCACTCAGAAACTGCTGGCCTGACAGAGCAGTGGAATGGCTTCCTAAAGACACAATTGAGCCAAAGACAGCTTAGAGATGTTACCCTGGATAGCCACTCCTTGGGACATGGCATACACCTGAAATCAATGCCTATATTTGATACTGTATATATGATACATAGAATATATGGGTCTGGGAACCAAGGATTGGAAGTATGAATGGAACAGCTTACCATCACTTGCAGTAACCTACTTGGGAAATTTGTACTTCCTATCCATGATTCTAGGCAGAATTTTTTCATCAAGGGACACAGTAAGACTGTCGTTAAAGTTAAAACACGCCTATCTTCAAGTCACTTTGAGCTCCTTTTGCCAAGAGACCAGCAGGACCAGCAGGCAAGGAAGGAAAACATCATTCTGGCAGGAGTACTTGATTGTGATCATTTAAAAGAGGAAAGACTGCTATTGCTATTATACAATGAGGACAGAGAATAATACATTGACAGACAGGTGACTCAGTGTGGTGTCTCTTAGGACACCGCTGTCTGATTTTGATAGTAAATAAAGAAATGTAGAATTGACAGTTTATGAAAGGCTTGATGAGTAGGAGATTAGACTCCTCAAGGCTGGGAGTCGAGATCACTCCATCAGACAAGCTTCCTGACCAGAAGAGGAGCTAGCTGAGGATAAGGACAACTGCAGCCTCAGACAAGCAGTAATGGCCAGAGCCATATTTATCCCACTAACCTTCCTCTTGTGAATTTCCCTGGAAAAAGAGACCATCTGGAATCATGGAGAAGATGTTCCCAGATGGGATGAACTACACTATGAAGCTCAGTAGAAGAGTCAACTATAGTGGACCCTCAGGACCAAGATACTTCTTTCTACTGTTGCTGGGAGTGTTGGCTGTTTACCACTCACAGCTTCATCCTTCTTCAGGAATTGCTCTTGGCCAAAGAAAGATACTTTGCCCAAGGTTATGACACCTCCCCATGGGTGGTCTACATCTAATAAATGTGGAGGTACAAAGGCCCAGAAATTTTGCCTTGATTTGAGATATTTTTGAAAGGCCTTCTCAGCTCTAGAGTTCCCCATGGGATTCTTTGGTTCACTATTGCAACTGGATCACATTTCAACTCCTCCCTCTGTCCAATCTCATTTCCCTTACTCCACTCACAGGTGTTTTCCTTAGAGCACTCCTCAAAATTCCTCTTGTACCTAAATCTCAGCATCTCAGGGTCTGTTTCCCCTGGAACCTGATTTTTGGCAATTTGCTGAATAAATCCAAGTTTATATGAATGTGTATAGTCATTTCAACCAGATAATTAAAATTTTTGTTTTCGACCAAAATTAACCCAGGATCAAGAGTTCCCATTATTTTTTGTTCTCCCCAACTCTTACAACTGTTAGACTAAAATTTTTGCCAATCCGGTGCCTGTGTAATGATAACATATTCCAGATGTAATTATATTCTCTGATTACTAATGAAATTTAGCATCTTTTCAAATAATCATTGGCCACTTAGATTTCCTGTTCATGTCTACTGCCCATTTTTCTACTAGACAATTCCCTTCCTTTTCTTCTTCTGCTTCTTCATTGTCATCTTCTTCTCTTTAAAAAATAATCTATATATAATCCACTGTTGTTTTTGTGAATTACCACTCTTGGCTTGACATTTCCTTTCTTTAATAGTGTCTTTTGATAAACACGACCCCTTGGTGTTGATGTTATCAATTGTAGCACTCTTTATCGTTGTGATGAGCTGGGTTTTACAGATATTATTATAACTTCAAGCGTACACTACTTTAATAACAACAACAAGGATTTTTGTTTGGAAAATAAAAAGTAAAATTTTGCTCTAGATTCTTAAATGCTGACCCTTTCTAGGATGCCCTTCTTCAGTGGTATTAAAACTGGAACTTTCCTCAACTTTAAATGTAGCTTTTTTTCATACATATCTAGATTTTCCTTTATAGTTATTTATAGTTTCAAAATGACAGGACAACTACTTTCCTCCAATAAAGGACTCTAAATTATAATTCTTAAGACTTTACAATATATTACTTGGAAAACTACTGAGTAGTTTTGTCATACTGCACCTTTTTAATTTATGAATTAATACAGAGATCCTTTACTCTTTAACCATTCTCCCCCAATGGTAACATCTTGCAAAACTTAGAGTATGATATCACAACCATGATATTGACATTGATACAATCCATGGATCATATTCAGATATTCCCAGTTTTTATTGCTCATTTATGTATGTTTAGTTTTATGCAATTTTATCACACATGTAGGGTTGTGTATTCACCACCACAGTCAAGATACAGAACAGTTCCATCACCACTAGAATTTATCATGTTGTTCTCCATAATCACGCACTTCTCTTGTGCCCCTTCCTGTCCCTAAGTGGCAACCACCAATCTGTTCTCCATACTGCACCTTGTTTTTTAAATTTTATCCTCACCCAAGGATATTTTTCCATTTATCTTCAGATAAAGTGAGAAGGAGAGAGAGAGAGAGAAACATCGATGTGAGAGAGACACATTGATTGGTTGCCTCCCGCATGACCCCTACCAGGACCAGGGCCGAACCACAGCTGAGGTAGTGCCCTTGACAGGAACCAAACCCATGACTCCTGGTTCGTGGGGCCGATGCTCCAACAACTGAGACAAACCAGCCAGGGCCATACTGCACCTTTTACTCTCAAATTTCATCTTGGTTTTAAAAATTTAAATTTATTTTCAAAAATAAAGATTGAATTAAATGCCATAATGATTTGTAGAAGGTTGTTTTTTATTCATGTTTTTTTAGTGGGTGGGGGTAGGAATGCTTTTTATTTCCTTAATGACAAAATCAAACACTATAAATAAATAGTAAATTCCTCATATTTTCTAACTTAAGAGCACACATTTATTATTACCAAGTTTATCATAGGTGGTTAGGTCATAAGTGAGTGGGCATGGAAAACTGATTTCTAATTTCTATTATTTCTCCTAATCCTCATGTGTAAATACTTATCTGATAGGGTTTGGCAGTAAATTTATTTTTCAGTCCTGAAAATTCACATTTTAACCTAATAATACATATGTTTAAAGTTTAAAAGTTATATTTTGGTAACTGGGAGAAGAACACAAGGAAGATTTCTGGGATGTTGATATTTATTGATGTAGGTGTTGCTTACAAAGGCATGTTTACTTTGTAAAAATTTATTCAGTTGTACTCCTAAAAATTTGTGCACACTTTTGTATATATTTATGCTTAATAGTTTCTTTAAAATTATATTTTAAAAGTTTTCTAAATGATATGAACCTCCAAATTATATTTTGTAATTTAAATGCTAACCAATTAAAATTTTAATGACTTATCTTTAAAATTTAAGCTATGAAAATAACTTAAAACTGAGGTATTATGACAATTTTACAGATATAGTTTATTCTCACATCATTCTTGTAAGTTCAACACATTTTCAATATGTAAAAATATAGGGTGCATCAACACTACCAAAGGGCTCAACCTAAAGCACTTTAAATAAAATGCTGCAATTGATAAAATTAACATCCTTAATTATTGAAAAGGTTTCAACTTAAATGATTTTCTAGTTAAATGTATTATGGCTTATTGTATCACCAATCTATCCCTGCTCTGCCTGATGTAGTTATAAACTGAACATTTTAGGCCTCACGTCCACCAAAATTCAAAGAAATAAAATTAAAATTCAATGTTGGCATTATTTATACAGGGCAATTGTGTTTCTTTAGGCTCCCCCCCACCCTAAACCTAGCATCATGTGACATCAGTCACAGGTGTCAGAAATGAAAACACAGACATATTAGCCATGTGGCTTCTTCCAAATCTCCAGTGTCTAAAGAAATGCTGTAATACTTAAAATATTTTAAATTGTTAATTACTATAAATTTTATAGCAATTGATTTACTCTTCATTGTATTACTTCCGTTAGTTTCTCTGATTTTATATACAAAGGTTAAGTATACAACCGCTTATTAGCAATATTAGGAACATATTTACATATTTAAATGCTCATCATAGCCTTTTAAATGTTCTTCAGATTTTAATTATTATTGCAAATGATCTGAGTGTGTATTTGGGCTTGGTTGGTATTAGAGATCCAAGAAGCTAAGAACAAAATAATGCTCTCCAGAAACAGCATTGATTGCAACATCAACAACTAATACACATTAAAATTTTACAAAGCCAATGCATGCAGGAATATGTAAGCAATTTCTCCAAAATGTTTCCCAACTATCATATACAACAGCCATGTACAAGGAAATGCGCTAAGCATGTGCCCACCTAATAAGATGAACTACTTATAGTAGAGGGCAGTTTTGTACTCCTTGTCCCAATTCTATGCTCACTTAATCCTCTGTATTTATTGTCTGGCCTCTAAATCCCATTAATCCCCCAAATAGGGTGAAGTAGACCATGATTAGAAATTTAGGATCAAATTTAAAACTGCCACGTAGCACCTGTCAAGTGCAAATCCTGGTGCTATCTCAGAAAGCTATCCTGAAATAGAGGTCTGAAGGGTCACCCCAACTGTCAAACATCAGCCTGGAGACCAAGAATACTTAGACTCTATTGGTCATCCATATTTTGCTTGGGCTGTTCCAACATGCCTTTATTTCTAATCTTGCCTTCTCTACATAAATGCTATCAAATTGTTTCCCAAAGACACATTTCACATTAAGATTTCGTATTCCCACACATTTTTCATTCCGATACAACTAAGCATCACAATGAATGCATAATTTAACAATGCCTTTTACTATTTCACAAATGTTCAGTGGGTTTTTTTTTTTCCTGCATCAGATTTGGAGCAAAATATTAATGAAACATCATACAAACCAATTAAAATATCACCTTTAGTTTTAAACTAACGAATTAGTCAAGTAGCTCTATTTTAGAGGAGAAAACATCTGGCTATGTAAGTACAGCAGCACGGACCATGGGCTCTGGAGCATAACCACCTGGGTTCAAATCTGTATGGTGCTAGGAACAAACTGCCACTTCAGGCAAAGTATTCAATGCATGAGCAATTCAGAGAGGTCATCAGTACAAGAGCAACAACAAGACTTACCTGGAAGGTTGTTGTGAGGACCACATCCATCCATGTATGAAAGCACTTAGAACAGTGCCTGGCAAGTAGTAAACACTCAATAAATGTTAGCCTTCGTTAATATGTAAACCCAGGGGAAATATAAAGAAGAGCATAACTATATAGTTGCAGAAATAAGACATCATTTTTCTCCAGAACCGTCTTTTAAATTTCTGTAATCTAGACTCAAGACAATAATTACTATAATTATTTCTCAAAGGCAGCATATCGAGAATCAAGTACAAAGTAACTATTTTGAGATAGCTTTGCATTTTGTGAAATAAATGGTAATATGCTTATAAAATGTCGAAGCAAAATATGCTAGCAGTTTAACTTTCAATCTTTCTCAGAATTTTTAAAAAGTTTAACAATTACACAATTGTAAAAAAAAAAGGGGGGGGGAGGAGGTGCCCTTTCTGAATAGAAGGGAATTTTGCAGGTTTATTTGATTCTCTATAAAATTCTAGCACTTTAGTAGAAAAAGTAAAATGTAACATATAAATGTTCTGAGAAAAGTGTCCACACAAACGCTTTATGACAAACATTTCTGAGCTTACCAATACACCAGATAGTCAATGTTAACGGGAGTATGTGTGTACGCTGACGGGGAACAGACAAAATGTTGCATGAGTTTTAAATCAATTCGCAGCTTGAAACTGACACTCCTGAAATACCTACGTCCAGTGGACCTCCGACATTTCTGGGGCCCTGGAGCAGAGGGAGGCCAGCTCGGCCCGGCTCCCGGCGAGGGGAACGAAGGCGCCTTTGGGCAGGGAGTGGCCGGAGTTTGGGAACTGAGAGAGTGTAAGTGAAAGGGGGCGGGAGCTTTAAGGTGCTGGATTCTCTAGCCGAAGCCGAGGAGGCGGGGAAGAGCCCCGCTGGCCGCCTGGAGAAGGAGGCAGCGAGAGGAGGGACCTGCAGCGCCACGGAAGCTGAAATGCCGCCGGCCCGGGGACGGCGCAGTGAGATCGTGGTTTCTCTTCTCCGAGGTCCCTGGAAATCCACTCCAGAGCAGCACGGGGGTGTAAACTCTGAGATTTGTGCAAAACCACCGGTGACAAGCCTGTAAAAATTACGAGCGTCCCTGGGTGGGCTCGAACCACCAACCTTTCGGTTAACAGCCGAACGCGCTAACCGATTGCGCCACAGAGACTCTCATGCCTATTGCTCTTCCAGTCATAACCTTTATGAAGAATAATAAAGGCAGCCTGTGATTTACTTTCCCTTGTATATCTTGATTCATATTATTGAAAGCAGACTTTTCCCCTTAATATTTCTAACCCTCTTAATTCTATTTTCCACCTTAACAACATACCGGAAAATTACAAAATACTGCAAGATGGAGTGTATTTCAGGTTACAACGTGTATTAAAATATTGTTGTTTTCTTTCCCAACTTCCCTTTGGAACGTTTTTTTTTCAGGAAGATAACTTTTTTAAATGTTTCCTTTCATAGGAAAATAAACATTTTAATCTTATGAGTTGAGAAACTTTCCTTTTGTTTCAAACTCTTTGTCCAGTGCTTTGCTCGCTAATCTTCATGATTTACTTGTATAGCATTCCCAGCGTTATCTGAATTGTATTTGCCTTCTTTATTTTTCTTTTAAGGTATTATTAAATACATATATGCAATTCCTATTTGTTTGTTTTATACTAACCTATAGTGCAATTATTTGCAACTAACACTTTGTTATTGGAAAAGGGCATTAGGAAAAAGCTACAGTAACATTCTTTAGTCCCTGTACATTGTAGTTCATTGCTAAATCTGTCCTTGATTCTCCCTGAAATTATTAGCCTTTATACCCACATTTGAGCCATGCCACTTAAAATGCACATTTTGCAGGATTATTTATAACCCAATTTGAGGGAAGACAAGTTAAAGAAGAAAAAAGTATGATTTATGGCTAACTCCTGAAAATCCCTAGTACAGCACACCGCTGGCAAACATCTTACACTCCTATAAGTATTCTACATAAAAATCTTTCATACTGTGTATTTCCTGATGCCTTTTAAGGTACTCTTCAAAACTCCTCTTTTTCCCCCTTTCCTGCCTCAAAGAACTGCTAGTTTCTACCTAACAACTATATTGGTCACTACATTGCTCTGTCCAGAATCCCTCGAGAAAGAATTCATATCATGATTAATAAGTTGTATTCAAAGTGCCTTAGTCCAATCAGTATTTTGAGTTCCTGTTGCTTGATAAGAACATACATAGGCTTTGGAACCAATTAAAGAGTTCCTTGAAAGCAATGGGACATTAAAAAGCCATGAAGTCACATAAAGCTGTACCCTTTGGCTTTCAATAGAATTTTAGAAAATCACTTGAAATTTCTGAATTGAAAAAAAAAATAGAGGAAGCACATATAAATGAGTTTTATTTCATTATATGATGCTACCCTCATATATGATGCTAAAACTTCATTCATATTTTATGTACATGTTAATGTTAGATAAAACTATCAGGCACTGATTTTTCTTCTCAGAATTCCAAAATGAGTGTCCTTTTCTTGTGACTATTGTTCTTGTGACTATTCAGTTAGAACAGACTGCAACTAGGTATACCTCACCACCCCTTCATTCAATATTCACTCTCCTGCTTAAAACAATATTAGTAACAGTTCTATTTATGTAAATACCTTCCCTCCAATCTCTTTTCCTCACTTCAATCCTAATACCAACATTTTAACTTCTAAAAAAACAGATAATGAGAAACAATTGATGAGAAAAGCTAATTCAGAAAGGAATAGTAACTCACTGTACGCAAAAAACTTGTCCCTGTAGCAAAAAACTTGTCCCTGTAACAACCATTGTTTGTTTTAAAACTTAGTCTTCAAGCATGGTTCTGTAGTTGTTAATATTTTACATAAAATCAGTGGCCATTTCCACAATTCATTAGCTTTGTCTCTCTCTGTTTTTTCTCTCTTCACTTGAATATACTTCAAAAGAATATATAAATATTAAACATATTGAATAGAATCTCAAAATTTAACTCCAATGATGTATATCAAACATAGCTTTTATGCAAAATGTCCTCTTACAAAAATAAGTGTATGTGTTGTCACCTAAATATTTGTGATGATCTCATTTTAGGCCTTAATATCTATGCCCAGTTTTGTTTTTTAAAATATTTTTAGAAAAAGAGGAGGGGAGGAGGAGAGAGAGAGAATCATCCATGCAAGATGATAAGCTGCTTCCTGCACACTCTACCAGGGAGAGAGACTGTATCACCCTCCCTGGGAATCCAAACAGCAGTCTTTTGGTGCTTGGGACATTGCCCAACCCACGTCACCACATGGGCCAGGGATATACCCTGTTCTTAAAACCAATTTAAGCTCACTGGATTAATTATAATAACATATATTATCTTTCTTTAAATTTCAGGATAACTCAAGACAAACAATTCTTATAGCTGCATTAGTACTTAGGTCTTTATAATTGCTAAAATTGAAAAGGACTAGGGATTTTACCCCCATTTTGTATATTATACACAACTGAACTGCAACTTTACCTTTTCCAAGAATGTTCCCTATCGAAGTGCTGACCTGTGCAGATTAATGGGCCTATATATTTTATTTCCATCTTAGAGAGGAAAAGAGTGAAAGAGAACATCTGTACAAATGGGATCTACCTGACTTAACAAATGAGGCAAGATGGACCACACTGATATATAGACCTTCCATGTGTCATGGATCCAATGCTTTTAGATAATGTGCTGCCAACTTTATGCCAACAATATAAGAAACTCACAGGATTCCCATAAACACAATTGTGCATGACCTTAATTCTTTTCAATGACTTAATTCTTTTCAGAAGGATGGTGGCTAAATTGTTAGAAATGAAAGCTTTAGTTAGAATTTAAAAAGAAATGCAGTGAGTTAGAGGCATCACCTCAATAAACAAAAGATTGTGGCATCAGGAACAAGTTTAAAGAGAACGCTAAACCTGACCAATTTTCAAAGCCATTTCATCACATTTTAAGATTGTTTCATTAAGGGAAGTTGAATCCTTTCAACCAGTGTCAAACTTAAATGATATTTCCAGTCACCAAAAGTATCATCCCCATTCAGAACTATAGACTGAGGGTCAGTTTTCAGTTTACTCACAGGGCGCTTACATTTCGTAGGTGGTTGGTGATTGCGACACCACACACCTGAGCACTGTGCAGAAGAAGGCAATGGTAAACCACCATGGCATTTTCTTTTCTTATTCTTGTTCTTTTTTTTTTTTTGCTGTTGTTTTTTGTTTGTTTGTTTTTATCTTTTCTTTTACCTGGAAAACTCTACAATGGGACAGTCCGAAATGAAATATGAGATAGTGCTGAAAGATGACACTCCAAGGTTGGAAACCACTCAATTACTGGGGAAGAGCAGAGAACAAGTACGAGTAGCATTGTTACTAATGCACAAAAGACATCTAGCACTGATGTGCACAAAGGTGAAAGGAAAATAAGATGCTGCACAGCACCATACAATCGGGACGTGAAACATGAGAAGCTTGAACCACGGTAAACTGGAAACTGCAAAGCAAGAAATGGAATGTTGAAATACTGCAGTGCTCAGTGTTAGTGAGCTAACATGGACTGGAATGGGACATTTCCAGTCAGGTAACTACAAAGTGCTCTACTCTGGAAATTACAAACTCAGAAAAACGAAATGGCTTTAATACTGAGGCAAGATGTAGCACAGGAAGCTAGGGGCTACAATGCAAGTTCTAATTGAATAATATCAATCATATCTGTCAATCAATGGACAACCAATCAATAAAATCAATCATAACCATCATTCAAGTCTATGTTCCAATTACAGAGGCTGAAGAAAATGAAAATGGAAAGCTTTTGATGAAAGTATTTAAGAAGTAATTGATCACACACCAAAACAAGACATGCTGATAATTATAGATGACTGCAACTCAAAAGTAGGAAATAAAGCAGAATAAAATGTCGTTGGAAAATTTGGACTAGGGTCAGAAATGAAACAAGAGACGGGCTTGTGGATTTCTGTGAAGCCAATAACTGGTCCATCACAAGCACATGCTTCAAACAACTGAACAGACAACTGTAAGCATGAACATCAGATGGAAGAATGCAGGAATTAAAAAGGAAAGAAAAATTGAGTTGGATGACAGAACACTAAAAGTGCTAGAGGTAGACAAGAGACTAAAGGAAAGGTGACAAAAGCAGGGTTAGAATCCTGAATGTAGTTTTTCAGTGGCTATCACATAGAAATAAAGAGAACTATTACAACAATCCATGTAAGGAGATAAACAAGAAAAACAAAAAAGGAAAAACCAAGAGATGTTTACCAAAAGATTCAAGAAATAAAAGGGAAATTCAAACCTAGATTTAGAATGTTAAATGACCACCAGAAAGAACATTATCTCACCAGGTGAAAATAAAGGGAGGGTGGAAACAGTATACTGAAAATCTATACAGAATAGACAAAAGGATGACAGATACCTTTGAAGAAGACTCCTATGAGGAAGAACCTGTAATTCTAGAAAGTGAAGTGAAAGCTGCCCTAAAAGTATTGGGAAGAAATAAATCACCATGAATAGATGAGATAATGATAGAATTATTTTAAGCAACAGAGACTGAATCTGTAAAAATCCTAACAAGAATAAGTCAACAAATATGGAAAACAAAACAATGGCTTACAGACTGGAAACATGCCATATACAACCCAGTCTTTGAGAAGGGAAATGCCAAAGAGTGCAGTAACTATAGGAACATTGCCCTAGTTTTCCATGCAAGTAAAGCAATGCTCAAGGTGGTACAACAAAGGCTTCTACCTTACACAGAGCAAGAAATGCCAGATGTTTAAGCTGGATCAGAAAAGGAAGAGGTACTTGAGCATTTGCTGGATACTGGAGTGCTCTTAAGAATTTTAGAAATTAGTCTATGTTATCTAGACTTCAGTAAAACATTTTACTGTGATGATCATGAAAAGCTATGGGTTGCTCTGAAAGGAATGGGCATGCCTCAGCACTTGATAGTCCTGATTTATTGTGGACCTGTATTGTGGACAGGAAGCCCTATCAGGACAGAATGTAGAGAGACAGAATGGTTTTCTACAGGCAAAGGTGTCAGACATGGGTGCATTCTATTTCCCTATTTGTTTAATCTCTATATAGAACATATCGTATTTTGAAAACGGGTCTAGACAAGATTCAAAATGGTGGCAGAGTGAATGGAAGCTACACAGACCGTCTCCCAGGACCAAACTGGAATTTCAACTAAAATAAAGACAAGTCATCTGTAAAAACCAATTGAAGAGCAGCTGGAGAGAACCCTTACAACCAGGGACATAAAGAAGACCCCAAATCAAGACTGGTAGGAGCTATGGAGGTGCAAGAGAGCTGGCTGGGTGCCCACAGGCAGCAGCTGAGGGCTGACTTAGCTGTGAGCAGTTCCTTCTGAGAAGTCAGGGACTAAAACCCCAAGCCAGCTTCCCAGCACAGAGTGGCAGAACAGGGAAAGTCACTGACATAACACCTGGCTGAGAAAATCATGAGAGCAGAGGTTTTGTTTGGCAGGGAGAGGCCCTTCTGTGAAGGGCCAGTGTACTAAATTACAGCTACAGCCACTCACCTGTGTGAAGAGAGTTGGGGTTTTGTGGCACTGGGGAGAGAGCTGAGAAGTAGGCCATCAGGAGCTCTATACTATAAGTCACTCCCCCACAAGACAGTAGCCATCTTCCTCAAGCTCCTTCACATCAGAGCAGCTTTAGCCCTGGGGAGAAGCAACTTCCCCTCCCTCAGGAATTTAACACCACCCAGCCAGGAGAAGTGCAACCTGAGGCTCATTAACAGCCACAGGCTCCCAGCAGCCCATTATGCAGCAACAAGATTCTGAAGGCTTTGAGCTTTGGGCCTGATTCTCAGTGTTGGGTGTCCTGGCTCTGGGGACTGAGCTGTGAAGGCTGAGGCCTGGATATCTGCACTGAGCCAATAATCCACACTACAGAAACCATTTTCTTCTCAAAGCAACTTTAGCCCAAGAGAAAACAATTGCCCCACCCACTGGAAATCCTCTTACTCTGCCCACCTGAGGAATTTTTCATTCAGCTGAGGGCTACAACCTGAGGCTCATTAAGTAACTGAAACTAATAGCCTGCAGACAAAAGCTCTGGGATAACTGAATCTTTGCTTGGCCTGCAACTCTACCCAGGAAAGTAAGACTAGACATTGTTGTTTAGCATGGTCCCTTCCATACTCATCCAAACCCAGCAGAGGGGGCCACAATCAGTGGGACACTGACACTCACAGGGAAAATCTGGCAGGCTCCAAACCTTGCTGATACAGCCAAAATGGTGAAACAAAGAAACTAATCCCAAATGAAAGAACAAGAGAACTCTACAGAAGAAGGGATAAATGAAATGGAGTTCAGCAAGTTATCAGAGGTAGAGTTCAAAGTAATGACTTTGAGAAAGCTCAACAGCATGAGTAAAGATATAGAAACAATGAAAATCAACCAATTGGAAATGAAAAACCACCAAGTGGAAATGAAGAATGACATAGCAGAAATAAAGAACACACTGGAAAGCATAACCAGCAGATTAGAGAAGTCAAGGATTGGATCAACGAATTAGAAGACAGGGTAGAAAAAAAATCACCCAATCAGAGAACCAAAAAGAAAAAAATTTTTTTTTAACAGGAGGACAGTTTAAGAGAGCTGTGGGACAACATCAAATGTAACAACATCTGCATCATAGGAATTCCAGAAGAAGAAGAAAATGAGCAAGGATTAGAGAATATATTTGAAGAAACAGTGGCAGAAAAATTCCCTAGCTTGGTGAAGGAAAAAGGCATACAAGAAGCACAGAGAGCCCCAAGTAAGAAGACCCCAAAGAAGCCCACACCAAGACACATCATAATTAAAATGCCAAAACTTAAGACAAAGAGAGAATCTTAAAGGCAGCAAGGGAAAAGCAACAGGTTACCTACAAAGGAGCCCCCATAAGGCTATCAGCTGATTTCTAACAGAAACAGGCCAGAAAGGAATGGCATGAAGTAATTAAGGTAATGAAAAATAAGGATCTGAATCCAAGACTACTCCATCCAGCAAGGTTATCATTCAAAATAGAAGGTGAAATAAAGAACTTCCCAGACAAGAAAAAGGCTAAGGGAATATATTACCAGCAAACCAGCACTGCAAGAAATGTTAAAAGGACTGATGTAATAAGCAGAAGAAACACAGAGAGAAACATAGGCATAATAAATAAAAATGGCAAAAAATAAGTACACATCAATAGTATCCTTAAATGTAAATGGATTAAATGCTCCAATCAAAAGACACAGAGTAGCTGAATGAATAAGAAAGCATGACTCATATATATGTTGTTTACAAGAGACCCACCTCACAACAAAAGACTCACACAGGTTGAAAGTGAAGGGATGGAAAAAATTATCCAAGCAAACGGAAATGAAAGAAAAAAAAAGCTAGAGTAGCAATACTCATATCTGATAAAACAGACTTCAAAATGAAAGCCATAAAAGAGACAAAGAAGTCCACTACATAATATTGAAAGGATCTATCCAACAGGAGGATATAACCTCAGTAAACATATATGCACCCAATATAGGAGCAACAAAATATATTTTAAAACTTCTGGAGCACTTCAAAAGAGAAATCAACATCAATAAAATCATAGCAGGGGACTTAAACACCCCTCTGACATCACTGGATAGATCCTCTAGACAAAAAATTAACAAGGAGACAGAGACTCTAAATGATGCAATAGATCAAATGGATTTAATAGATATTTACAGAGAATTACACCACAAGAATTCACATTCTTCTCAAGTGCACATGGGACATCCTCAAAGATAGACCATATGTTAGGACACAGACTAAGTCTCTACAAGTTCAAGAACATTGAAATAATATCAAGCATCTTCTCAGATCACAATGGCATGAAACCAGAAATTAACTACAATAAAAACACTCAAAAACATTCAAACACATGGAGGCTAAATAGAATGATATTAAACAATGAATAGGTCACCAAGGAGATCAAAAAAGAAATAAAAAAACCTTCCTGGAGACCAATGAAAATGAACACACAACAATACAAAATCTATGGGACACAGCGAAAGCAGTCCTGAGAGGGAAGTTCATAGCACTACAGGCCTACCTCAAGAAATATGAAAATTTTCTAATAGACTATCAAACCCTACAACTTAAAGAACTAGGAAGTAAACAAAAAGAAAACCCCAGAGCAAGTAGAAGGAAGGAAATAGTAAAGGTCAGAGTGGAAATAACACAGAGACAAAAAAACAATTCAAAAGATCAATGAAACAAAGAGCTGGTTCTTTGAAAAGATAAATAAAATTGATGAATCTTTAGCCAGACTCACCAAGAAATAAAGTGAGAGTACCCAAATAAACAAAATCAGAAATGAAAGAGAAGTAACAACTGACACCACAGAAATACAAAGGATTGTTAAAAAAAAATACTATGAACAATTATATGCCAACAAAATGGACAACCTAGGTGAAATGGACAATTTTCTAGAATCACAGTCTCCCAAAACTGAACCAGGAAGAGACAGAAAACTTGAACAAACCAATAACAACTAAGGAAAGTGAAGATATAATCAAGATCCCAGCAAACAAAAGCCCGGGCCCAGACGGCTACACAGAGGAGTTTTACCAAACATTCAAAGAAGAACTAACACCCATTCTCCTCAAACTATTTCAAAAAATTCAAGAAGAAGGAAGACTTCCAAATTCTTTTTATGAGGCCAGCATAATCCTAATTCCTAAACCAGATAAAGACACTACAAAGAAAGAAAACTACAGGCCAATATTCCTGATGACCACAGATGCCAAAATCTTTAACAAAATATTAGCAAATCGGATCCAGCAATACATTAAAAAAATTATTCACCTTGACCAAGTGGGATTCATCCCAGGGATGCAAGGCTGGTACAGTATTTGCAAATCAATAAATGTGATAATCAAAATGAAAGCTAAAAACCATATGATCATATCAATAGATGCTGAAAAAGCATTTGACAAAATCCAGCACCCATTTCTTATAAAAATGCTCAGCAAAGTGGGAATAGACGGATCATATCTTGATATAATAAAGGCCATATATGAAAAACTCACACCCCACATCATACTCAATGGGCAAAAACTAAAAGCATTTCCCTTAAGAATAGGAAAAAACAAGGGATGCCCACTTTCACCACTCTTATTTAATATAAGTACTGGAAGTCTTGGCCACAGCTATTAGACAAGAAGGGAAAATAAAAGGTATCCATATTGGAAAGGAGGAAGTGAAACTGTCATTCACAGATGACATGATATTGTACACAGAAAACCCTAAAGACTCCATAAAAAATCTGCTAAATTTTTGTATCCTGCAAAGTAGCAGGATACAAAATTAACATCCAGAAATTGATGGCATTCTTTTTTTAAAATTATTTTTTCTTTATTAATTTTTAGAGAGAGAGGAAGGAAGAGGGAGAGAGAGATAGAAACATCGATGAGAGAGAACATCAATTGGCCACCTCCTGCATGCCCCCCACTGGGGACTGGATCCACAACCTGGGCATGTGCCCTGACTGGGAATCGAACCAGTGACCTCTTGGTGTATGGGTTGATGCTCAACCAGTGAGACACACTGGCCAGGCTCAATGGCATTTTTATACACCAATAATGAACACTCAGAAAGGGAAACCATTGTAACAACAACAAAAAAATACCTAGGAATAAACTTAACCAAAGAAGTAAAAGATCTGTTCTCAGAAAACTATAGGACATTGAAAAAAGAAATAGAGGAAGATATAAAAAGGTGGAAACATATACCATGTTCATGGATTGGAAAAATCAACATCATTATAATGTCCATACTACCCAAAGCAATTCAATGCAAGCTCTATTAAAGTATCAATGACATATTTCAGAGATCTAGAACAAATACTCCAAAAGTTTATATGGAACCAAAAAAGACCCTGAATAGCCACAACAATTTTGTAAAAGAAGAGCAAAGTGGGAGGGATCACAATACCAGATATCAAGTTATACTACAAAGGATCATAATCAAAACAACATGCTACTGGCACAAGAACAGGCATATAGATCATTGGTATAGAACAGAGAACCTAGATATCGACCCAAGACATTATGCACAATTAATATTTGACAAAGGAGTTAAGAGAATACAATGGAGAAAAGACAGTCTCTTTAATAAATGGTGCTGGGAAAATTGGACAGCTACATACAAAAAAAATGAAACTAGACCACCAACTTACATCATACACAAGAATAAACTCAAAATGGATAAAAGACTTAAATGTAACCCGTGAAACCATAAAAAGCCTAGAAGAAAATGTAGGCAGAAAAATCTCAGACATCATACATAGTGGAATTGATAGATCTCCTAGGGCAAAAGAAACAAAGGAAAAGATTAATAAATGGGACTACATCAAACTAAAAAGCTTCTGCACAGCAAAAGAAAGCAGCGTTAAAATGAAAAGTGAACCCACTTTCTGGGAGAACATATTTACCAATGTTATATCGGATAAGGGGTTAATATCCAAAATACATAGAGTGCTCATACAACTCATCAAAAGGAAGACAAAGAATCCAATTTAAAAATGGGCAGAGGACCTGAATAGACACCTCTCCAAACAGGACATACACATGGCCAGGAGACATAAAAAAATGCTCAATATCTCTAATCATCAGAGAGATGCAAATTAAAACGCCTATGAGATATCACCTCACACCTACTAGAATGGCTGCCATCAGCAAATCATCAAACACCCTGCTGGCAAGGGTGTGGAGAAAAGGGGACTCTAGTACACTGCTGCTGGGAATGCAGACTGGTGCAGCCACTATGGAAAACAATATGGTGTTACCTCAAAAAATTAAAAATGGAACTGCCATTTGACCCAGTGATCCCACTTCTTGGAACACATCCTAAGAAGTCTGAAACACCAATTGGGAAGAATATACGCACCCCTATGTTCATAGCAGTGATATTTACAATAGCTAAGATCTGGAAACAGCCCAGGTGCCCATCAATAGATGAGTGGATAAAAAAGCTGTGGTACATTTACACAATGGAATACTATGCAGCTGTAAGAAAGAAAGATCTCTTACCCTTTGAGATGACATGGAGGGACATGGAGAGTATTATGCTGAGCGAAATAAGCCAGTCAGAGAAAGACAAGTACCCCATGATCTCACTTATTTATGGAACATAATGAACAAAATAAGCTGTCATTCAAAAGAGATTCAGAGTCATGGAAGTAGGGAACAGACTAACAAACCTCAGAGGGATGGGGGGTGGGAGGGGTGGGAAGAGATAAACCAAAGAACTTATATGCATATATGCACAACCAATGGACACAGACATTAGAAGGGGGGTGGGAGTGGGAAAGAGGGGTCAACTGGGCCAAAAGGGGGACATCTGTAATCATTTCAACAATAAAAAATATACAAACATACACAGAACTTAATATGCATGTACGCATAACTGATGGAAATGGAAAACAATGCTGGGGATGGGGCAGGGGGGATGGGGAGGAGGGTGTCAGTGGGGGACAAAGGAGAAACATCTGTAACAAAAACAAATTAACCAAAAATATATATGTACAAACAGTACATCAGAAAATAAAGGGGTATCTTAAGAATTTAAAAAAAAATGGGCTCAGCTCAGAGGAAGAGGAATGAAAATTGGTGGAAAAAATATCAACAGCTTAAGATATGCGGATGACAACATCCTACTGGCAGAAAGTAGCAAAGATTTGAAATAACATATGATGAAAGTGAAAAAAGAAAGTGCCAAAGAAGCACTGCATTTGACCATCAAGAAGATAAATTTATGACTACAGAAGAAATACACAACTTTAACATAGAATGAAGACAATGAAATTGTTAAAGTTTTTGCTTACCTTGGTTCAGTCATCAGTTCAAATGGAGACTGAAGCCAAGAAATCAAGAGAAGGCTGAGTCTTGGAAGAGCAGCAATGGAAGAATTAGGAAAGATCACTGAGAACAAAAATGTGTCATTAGAGACCAAAGCTAAGATCATCCACACCCTTGTATTTCCGATTAGTATGTATGGATACAAAAGTTGGACAGTGGAGAAGGCTGATAGGGAAAAAAATTGATTCATTTCAAATATGGTTTTGGAGGAGAGCTGTATTGATCCTCTGGGCAGCCAGAAAGATGGAAGTGGGTCCTAGAGCAAATTAAGCCTGAAACATCGCTGGAGGCAAAAATGACAGAACTGAAGCTGTCCTGTTTTAGGCACATCATGAGAAGGCAGCGTACTTTGGAAAAAACAATAATGCCGGGAAAAATAGAAGGCAGCTGGAAAAGGGGAAGACCAAATATGAAACAGACCAACTCCATAAAAGAAGCCATAGGCATGTGTCTACAGGAGCTGTGCAGGGCTGTTGAGGACAGGACACTGTGGACATCACTCATTCATAGGGTCCCCAGGAGTCAGAGCCAACTCAATGGCACACAACACACATTAGTTTAGCAGATCAATAGCAGCATGACACAAAACACTATTCTTCCTGAGTTGACCATTAAGTTTGGTCTACTGACAAAATAAGAAAATTGAGAATGGTATATTAGAATATCATGTCTTTTTTCATCATTTTAAAAATTGTGACACTTAGCTGGAAAATGTGAAATTATTCAGATAATTATTTCCATTTTATTTTCAATAAAACAGACATGGTTTAAGAGAAAATGTAAAGGGAGACAGAAATAATATACTACCTAGTGGTTTCACTCAAAATGATTAAATATAGCGTTTTTTTTTTTCCCTTCATGGACCTCTCCTTTGCACGTGGCAATTACTTTTATGACTTTGCCAAATAATATAGAACTAAAATCTTAATCATTGCTTATCTCATTAGTAGGAGAATATTATTCACTAATAGTACTGATTATTTCAGCTGTGTCCAGACCAATAAACTCTTGTATCCAGGTGGAAACGGTGGGGGGTCAGAGGGAAACATGGATTTTAACTTTCTTTAGTAAACTCGGGACACCTCCAGGATAGGTTCTACCTCATAGTTCGTCTATTGACCACACCACTATTAGCAAGGGAGCCATGACCTCTTATTTCCCATGATGTTTCCACAGAAGCAGTTTGAGGCTATCATACCTATAGAGTGAATGTGCTGATAAATCAGTGGTGCTGCCTCTGTCTCGACTCCCCTATTTAAAATTGGCATTTAAAAGGTTAGAACAAATATCCTCTTTTCATTTGCTTCAAAAGAATAAATAAAATAAGCAGCTGCCAAAAGGAGACACAATTCCTCAGCTATGGACCTAGCAGGGGGAGTGTAGGAAGGTAGAGAGAGGAGGAGAAAACCAGTGTGGAATCAGTTCAGCAAAATAGGCAGATAGATAAGGAAGAGCACCAAATACTGCCCAGCTCAGAGTACATGTTTCTCTGTTTCCTCCTTTATAGAATTAATAAGATTTTCCTTGCCTAATTCATAGACCCATTGGAAAAGACATGAATATATTACTTTGACTTCCAAAATACTATACAGACATGCTGTATAAATTTCCCAAAGATCAATAATTCTGTTTAAAATGAAAGAAAAATAATAACATCGCAATTCAATCAGAGGGTGCAATTTAGATTAAACCAGAGGATCTGAACCTCTGGTCATTAATGCCAAAGTGATTTACTCAGGAGAAGCACCAGTCTCTGTCACAGCACTTCCTAGTGGCATCCAGGTGTTCCCAATGAGGGCAGAGTAAAGGATTTAAGGGTAAAACCCATGCCCTCCACTTTCACAGTTCCAATAAAATTTCAGATATGGGGGTCATGGACCTGCCCCAGAAATAGCTTTCTCCTTGCAGCTACTTCCCATAAAAAGGATCAAAACCTTGATTTAAAGTCAACTTAATTATTAAGGTGACTGTACCTAGTAAAGAGCTGGTACTCAATGAACTAACTGTTCATTCAGTGAATAAATAGTTAACCATTGCATTATTAGAATTTCTGAAGGCATATAAACACTACCTTAGGTATTAAGAGCTATAGGTATATATTATTTTAAGTTAGCTCAAATAAATTCCTATTTGAAAAAAAAAAAGATTTCATAGTATTAAAAAGTGATTCATCCTAGAATATTATAAATAGCAAGAAAGTGCTCTTGTATATTTAAAGCATGATCCCACCAAAAGGATGTTTTTCAATTATGAGATAACATGAATAAGGCATTTGCCCAGTGCCTCGAGTTTATGAGATACAGTACAAGTTTCTTGTCCCCGTAGCCCTCTAAGGACACTATCACTCTTCTGGCAGCCCATGTTGAAGCCCTGGCAACATCTCAGGTCCCTGCTCTGTTATTTCTTATCTTTCGTCTGTAACAAAGTCAGAGATTCTACCTACCTTTGCAATGTCTTTCAACTTTGACTCTGTCTCCTCCTTTCACTCCCATTCTCACCACTCAATATTAGTCCAATACATTCCACGTACCTATTTCCCTACTCATAACCTAAGCTCCAATAAATGTGTACCAAAAATAATGACAACATTTAATGAACATTTACTGTCAGACACACGCATTACATTTATCTCTCATCCACTTTGTAAGATGGGTACCGTTGTTATGCCTGTTTTATGGATAAGGAAAGTAAGGCTTACAATGGTTTAACATTTAAACTCTAAGTCTACTTAAACTTCAAATAACTTGCCCAAGGTACCATCTGCTGTTCCTTGTCACTGTGCCTTGGTTTTGCTGATCCCTCTGCTTAGACCCTCCCTTTGCTATCCTGCCTATTAAAGCCTTATGCTTTCTTCAGCCTCAACAGTACCCTTGTCCTCTATGAAAGCTTTCCCACTTCTTCCAACTAAGTATAATCTTTCCCCCTTGCAAACCATCTAGCACTTTTTTTCTTCACCAACATCACACTATATTGCTGCCATCTTTGTACTTATTTAATTCCCCCTTCCAATTTGTATACTGCTCAGGTCAGAAATCCATCTTTATACCTCCTATAGCACTTAGTCAGACTAAATAAATGCACTGAATTGTTGAAAATAATAAAGAAAATGAAATAACTATACTAGGTATTGTAAAAAATTAGCAAAATTTACAGGTTCATAATTTGAAACAGACTAAAAAATTAGTATAAGATATTATCAAGGGAGATGACGGGGATCCCAAGTTGGTAAAAAAAAAAAAAAAAAAAAAAAAAAGAAGAAGAAGAAGAAAAAGAGAGAGACTAATAAGAATCCACAACAGTTGTTTCTAGAAAAACTTTAAAAATTTTTTAAAGTTTAAAATATTGTTGTTCCTAAAGGTGATTTTGATACCTTTAAAGCTGAAGTGCTTTTGTAGGTTTACTTATTTAACAAACACTTTGTTTCAGGTACTGTTCCAAGTCCTTTGCAAATATTTACTCATTTAAATTTTTTTAACAACCTTATGAGGTAGGTTTCATTATTACCACCCCTGTTTTACAGGAATGAAAACTCAGAAGTTAAGTAACTTACCCAATCCCACACAGCTAATGAGTGACAGAGAAAGGATTCCAATCCAGGCATCTTTCTCCAGACGACTTTCTTAGCCACTAGGCTATGTTATCTTTTTAATTTATTTTTTTAAATTACACAGTGATTTATGTACTGCATAGTTAGACATATTTTAGCAATTTGGAAACTTTAAAAATCTTTCACTAATTTAAAGTTTTTGGTGTGTTTTTGTTTTGTTTTATTTGGGACTTAATTGCAGACTTAAAATTCCAAGAATAGTACAAAGAATTCAACCAAATTCCCCAAATGTTAATATCTTACTACACTGACTTTATCCTCTCTCTTTCTTTCTCTCAATATTTAACATTTTTCCTGATTTGTTTAAGAGTAAATTGCAGACATAATATCCCCTAAATACTTCAGTGTATTTCCTAAAATTAAGGAATTTTATTACTTAATCACAGCATAATTACCAAGGTTAAGATTTTAACACTGATACAACACTATTAAGATTAGGTCTTAATCTATTGACCTTACTCAGATTTCACCAATTGTTCCAAAAAAGTCCTTTATTGCAGAAGGAACCCCAAGATCATGGTTCATATTTAACTATCATGTCTTTTAGTCTTATTTAATCTATAACATTTCCTGAGTCTGTCTGTCTTTCTGTCTGTCTCTTGCATATTATGACTTTTAACATTTCTGAGGAACACAGGCCAGTTATTTTATAAAATGTCCTTAAATGTCAGGTTGTCTGGTATTTCCAGACAACCTGACTAGATTCAGGTCAGGTGCTTTTGCACCCTCTAACACATTTAGTAAACTGGATATTGTAATATCAATCTGACACACCAATAAAAAAAAAAAAATGAGGCTAGACCAGTGCAAAGAGATGGGTGATATTGATCGTGAGCAGAAACAGAACTTCTCAGTGTTCCTCAACATCATACAGTATGAATAGTCTCATTATTTAAGCAGAGATGTTCTTGAAATAAAAAATTTAAAATTTATTCCAAAATCCCCTAACTGTACCTTTTTAAAATTTTGTTTCAGTTATATATTCACTAAATAATTGTGATCTGACACTTCTCCTAAGAAGTACCCGCCAGAAAGGGGAACAACATTTACATATAATTGTTGAGGTCAAACAATTATAAATAGTTAATTCTTTGGTTGGATGAAACCCTCAGTGAATGGCCAATAATAAGTTTTGTGGTTAAAAAAATGAATTCTTGCCCTGGCCGGTTTGGCTCAGTGGTTAGAGCGTCGGCCTGCGGTCCAGAGAGACCTGGGTTCGGTTCCCGCTAAGGGCATGTGCTTCGGTTGCAGTTTGTCCCCGGCCCTGGTTGGTCGTGCGGGTGGCAGCCACTCGATGTGTCCCTTTCACGTCGATGTTTCTCTCTCTCTCTCTCTTCCTCTCTCTCCCTCCCATTCTATCTGAACAAAAAATGAAAAAAAAAAAAAAGAATTCTCTATACACTTGGTTATAAAGAATCAAATCTTCCACACCTGTTAACCTCTTGGTGAAAAGACAAACTTGAATTTCTGAAATTGTGTAACTAAGACTCACCCAGAACTGCTAGGGTTTATCAAGTTGTAGCCAAGTGTACCTTCTCTTGTCCTGGGTTACCTGTAACACAGAATAGTTTGCATTAGGGCTCTACAGAGAAACAGAACCAGTAGGATATATAGAGATATGAACTACTGGCTCCCCAACTTATGGAGGCTGAGAAGTCCCATGATCTGCCACCTGGAGGTCTAGGAAAGCTGGGAGTATAGTTTCAGTCCAAGCCTGAAGGCCTGAGAACTGGGGCAGCCAATGGTGTAAGTCCCAGTCCTGACCAAAAACAAGGAGCACCAAAGTCTGAGGGTAGGAGAAGATAGATGCCCCAGTTCAAACAGAGAGGCCCTCTCTCTGCCTTTTTGTTCTATTCGGGCCCTCAATGGACTGGATGATGCCCACTCACACTGGTGAGGGGATCTTCTTTGCTCAGTGTACTGAATCAAATGCTAATCTCCCCCTGAAACTCCCTCACAGACACACCCAGAAATAACATTTTACCAGCTACCTGGGCATCCTTTAACCTATTCAAGTTGACACAAAAAATGAACCATCACACAGTTCTTAAGCATAAAACACAGGGAGCAGAGATCTTTCAAAGATCTGTGTAAATAATCACAAAAATAAAAAATCCTTTCAGAGATAATAGGGGATCTATGAATAATTCAACAAGTAATCTCAATGGAAACACTGTGCCAAGGGCTTCCCTTTGTCAACATCAGAAAATAATTTATTATTGTTTACTTAGGGGAAAATCTCTCTTTATGAGCTAAAGAAACAAATACAACTGTCTATGGCAATTCAGGAGAATTTTTTTTTTCCCTTCATGTGAGCTTCACCTTGCTACCATATTTCCTTGACCTAGTGAATAATTTTTAAACTTTTTTTCTATTAAGAATGACAATAACAGAAAGACAGACACTACAGTTGAATTGAGAGATGCTATTGCCCTAGACTCAAGAGATTTTCATTTCTGAGAATTCTTGCATTTAGAGTAGAGGCATCCTCTAAGTTCACAGGATAAAATGAATAAATATTTTAATAAAATTAATAAGCTGAAGGATTTTTCTGGAAGTTGAATGCTAGCTTCTAAATTAGATTAACAGTAAGCATTCAAACAATAAGAAAATAAATGTCTCAATTCATAATTGACCTTTTAACTGCTTCATAGAATACACAGAGAGATTGCCAAAGCCCACATAATCAACATAAAAGTAGAGTTATATAAAAGGTCCCTGTAGGTGAGCATCTAATTTAGTTAATTTAGATGGGAGACTTTGAGGCAATGACTTCCTTTTCATAAAGGTATGAAAGAAAATCCAGACCCACAAGTCTCTTGAAGTATTAAGTACTCTGAGAATAAGAATTTCTTCAATGCAAATCACTTTACTGTTCTGGAATTGCAGTTATGGTACTGGCATGAGAATAGACATAGAGATCAATGAAACAGAATGAAAGCCCATACATCTGTAGCCAATTGATGTTTGACAAAGGTACCAGGACAATTCAACAGGGGAAACAATTGTCTTTTCAACAAATGGTTTTGGTACAACTACATATCCACATACAAGAATGAATTTGGATCCCTAACTCACCTATTACACAAAAATTAATTCCAAATGGATCTAAATGTAAGAGCTAAAATCATAAAACTGTTAGAAAATCCACATGCCTTAATTTTTGTGACCTTGGATTGGGTGATAATCTTTTAAAAATAAGTACAGGCAACAAAAGAGAAAATAGATAAATTGCATATTATCAAAATTAAAACCTTTGTGCTTCAAAGGACCCTATCAAGAAAGTGGGGATGGGGTGGGAGTAAAGAAAGAAAATTTGCAATAATAAAAAGGATAGATAATAACAAGTGTTGACCAGGATGTGGAGAAACTGGAACCCTTATACATTGCTAGTGAGAATGTAGAATGATGCAGCCACTTTGGAAAACAGTTTGATAGTTCCTCAAAATGTTATCACATGACCCAGCAATTTTACTTCCAGACGATCAAAAACGTAGGGCCACACAAAATCTTGTACAATAATGTTCATAGCAGCATTATTCATAATAGCCCCAAATGGGAACAACCTAGTCCATCAACTGATGAACTGATCAACAAAATGTGCTATGTCCAATTAATGGAATATGATTTAGCCATAAAAAGGAATGAAGTACCAACACATGATATAAGATAAAGGAACCATGGCCCCTGGCCAGTTTGGCTCAGCGGTTAGAGCGTCGGCCTGCGGTCCAGAGAGACCCGGGTTCGGTTCCTGCTAAGGGCATGTACCTCGGTTACAGTTTGTCCCCGGCCCTGGTTGGTCGTGCGGGTGGCAGCCACTCGATGTGTCCCTCTCACGTCGATGTTTCTTTCTCTCTCTCTTCCTCTCTCTCCCTCCCACTCTGAACAAAAAATGAAAAAATGTCCTCGGGTGAGGATTCGGTTCCTGCTAAGGGCATGTACCTCGGTTACAGTTTGTCCCCGGGTGAGGATAAAAAAAAAAAAAAGATAAAGGAACCATGAAAACTTTATGCTAAGTTTTTTTTTTTATGCTAAGGGAAAGCTGACAGACACAAAAGACCACATATTGTATGATTCCATGTATATGAAATGTCCAGAATAAGCAAATCTGTAGAGACAGAAAGCAGAAGCAGAATCAGGGACTGGAGGATGAGGGAATTAGAGGGTGACAGCTAATAGTAAGGGGTTTGGTGGGGGATGAATATGTTCTGGAATTAGATAGTGGTGATGATTGCACAACTCTATAAATACACTGAATGACACACTTGAAAGGGGTGAACTTTATGGTATGTGAATTATATCTCAATAAAAATACATAATAAAAACAGGAAGCATAACTGTGCCTTTTGAACTCAAGCTCAGAAAGTCAGGGGACTAGAAATATAGACTGAGAAATCATGGATTGACCGGTACTGGTTAGAGCCCTACAATGGGGTGAAATTGCTCAGGAGGAGCAGGCGAATAGAAGAGAGGAACTGGAATGGAATCCTGGGGACAGACAGTTCAGAACAGTCAGAAGTCACCCTGCTAGTGACAGGCACTGATAAGAAGTGGTTAGTGAATGATAGAGGCAGGAGAAAGTTACCCCACCTGATATAGAACCTTATATCTTATCACATTACATTGTTATTATTTGTTTACATGATTGTCTCCCTTGGTATTCCCTGAGCTCCTCAGGTTTCTGCCTCCCTCACTGCAAAAAAAAAAAAGTAATTAAATAAGTCACTGGGACCTTCCAATTGTCAGATTCCATGGACTTCCTCCATTCCTTCTATCACTGTATTGCATTTAATACCGCAAACAGATCATTGCCTTATTTTTCTTAAAATGTGGGCACAAAAGTGGTGTTCCTCTCCTGGGGGCCCAGAAAAGGCATCTCCTGAGCATTGCATAGCATCCTCCCTGGCCCCTCACCCTCCCTCCCTCCCCACCCCCGAATGTCTCCACTGCAGAATGAAACTCTTTCATAGTTCTTTGTGATGCTGCCCCTAGGAAGCTTCACAAAAGCTTCCCTAGGGGGCCCCACCACAGAGAAAAGAAAGACTAGGATGTCTATAGAACAGAACAATAGTAGGGGAAGAGTCCTGACTTCACCCATAGACATTGCCTTACACAAGCTAATGACACCTCTCCTGGTCCCCTGCAGGATCCTCTTCCTCTGTTCACTCTCTAAGCATGAGCATCTTCTTGTCTACTCTCATTGTGAGCATCTCATCTACTCTCATATTGTCAACTCTAATCTACATATTGATAATTTATCAATTTATTTTTCTTTTTCAGACAAATGCCATATATCTATCTCATCCTTATAGATGTCTCAAATTCAACATGCTGAGAAAAGGAACTCTTTTTCCCATGACATGTTTTTCTTATACTCTTGCTATCATGTATCCTTAACTCAACTCTAAAATCTAGGAATCACTCTATCTTTTTCTCTCTCCCCAAATCAATTGATAAGGAAGTCCTATGCCTTCTACCTCCATAACACATTTTAGAACCCATAGCATTCATCAGTATACCTCAAGGTATATTCCAATTACTTCTCTCATAAATGGTTGCCATGATCTCATGGTCTCCCTACCTCCTATCACATCTTTACTCCAATTAAGCCTCCAATTCACTCTAAGAGTGATCTTTCTAAAATACAAAAGTGAATATTTAATTCACTAAATGAAAAGGCTTCAGCAACCAATACCATAGTTCCCAAACTGCATTGTCACCCTAGGGCCCCACAGTGAACTCATGGACTTGCTGCTGAGGGAAATGCAGCAACATCTATTAGATACCACACAAACTACCACTATCATGTCATTTGAACCTAATTACTTAATGAATGGAGCTGTTAGGCATTTCTTTGATCTTAGGGCAATGTGAAAAAATTAGACACCAAGGGTGCAGTGAACTGAGAAAGTCTGGGAACCTATGGCCTACAAATGTCTTCAAGCCTCTTAGGATGGCATGAACGGTCCTTACCCACCTCTCCAGCCCCATTACTCTCTCTGTCATGCCTTTTCTTCTCCCCCACCTTACTCTACAACCCAACACATAGCCCTGCATCTCCCCAAACATGTCCTTCCTGCCATCCTGAGTGGTTAAGCTCTGACATCTAAGAGAGTAGAGACATCGTTTACTCAGGGTCTAGCAATGAGACCTGGCACCCTCAACAGAACACAGGATGAAGTGAATAAACCAGGAAAGCCACTCTAGACTTCCTATACTGAGTGGATTCTGTATGAGTTGGATTATCTGAAGTTAAAATATATATATGTATATACATGTGTGTGTGTGTGTGTGTATATATTATATATTATATATATATCTATATATATATCTAGATATATAGATATCTAGATATATATAGATATATAGATATATTAGCTATTCTTTGAAATTCCATGTGTATTTATTAGGCCAAGGGAAGGAGAGAGACCCTGCTCCCCGTTTTCAACAGAAGTCTATATTTTTCTAAGGTGAGGGGCAAAGAGCCAACCAACAAGGCAACAATAAGATTCTTTTTGTTAATGGTGGTACCAGTCCTTTCATTTCCTAAAAAGAGGTATGGCACCTGAGTTATAAAAATTTTTTGTGCCCTAATTTACCATCTCAGTCTCTCACACCATCTTTAATATTCTTTCACACTTATTTGTCTACCTATCTCTTCCACAGGGTTATAAACTTGTGGGAGGCCGAGACTATGCATGCTTCATCTCTGCATTCTCTTCGTTTAGCCAAGTGGGTGAAACACAGTAAGTGATGAGTGGATAGTTCAATGAATAAATTTCAAGGAGGGTGTGGTTGAGCCCCACAGAAAGCTCAAGTAAATTAGAAAAGAAACAATGTCCATTTGATGAAAAAGTCCAAAAGTCAAAGACTATATTAGTCAAAGATGTTTTGAGAGAGTAGTAGGAAAAAGCGGGTTTGCAGGTGCTGAGGAGCAAACTAAAAGATGAGGTAGACAGTGTTTACTGCCTAAGCAAAAGCCATTCCCCCATTTCTTTCTTGCTCAACAGAACTCCAGTTTTATTTAGGCATTGAGCAGATGCCCTTTCATGTGGAAAGGTGGGCCCAGTCCCTAAACTGTGCCAAAGTCCTGGCTAATGAAATATAAGGAGAAATCCTGTGGTGCAGTACTCTGGAAAACATTACACCTCTTTGACAAGAGTAAGGCTCATGAAGAATATACTTTCTGCCTGCCTTCCCAGCATGAAGATGATATGTGAAGTTGTGGCAGCCATTTTGCAACCATGAGGTGAAGGTCAAATGAATTGCAGATCTCTTACATTACTGAACCTCCGAGAAAACACCAGCAACCCTTTACCTACAGACTTCTTGTCAAGTAAGAGAAATAAACTTCTGTTTTAGGTTTTCTGTTACATTCTAATTAATATAGGAAGAAAGAAAAGAGTGATAAGCAAGTATAGGCCAATCATTAATCAACATATTACAAATAATACAGATTGGCAACTAAAAGACACAGAGTTTGGTAGTATTTGGAAATGCAAGTATAATGAGATTACAGGAGCCTCTACTGCCAGAGAAGAGACTTGGACCATAATTTTGTTGTCAAGAGGGAGTCATAGAAGGTTTTGGAGCTTTCAGATTACTTTGGCAAAATTAGCAAGACTTATATGTGCCCCAAGAGCAAAGCATCTCTTTATCTAATTTTCTGACCTTTATTTGACATGATTGCATTGGCTTTGCTCAACGACCTTTACATACTCAGTGACTCACTTGGTGTGTAAACTCCCTCACTCAGTTGGCACATGAGGTCTCAAACATAAGGTCTCAAAGCAAATGAAATGTTACATCATTTCAGTGCGACCATAATATGAATAATCCCCGTGGAACTTACAAGTAAATAAAACTTCTGTTAACTGAAAAGTAGCAATGATAGAAATAAACATTGTATGAACTCCTGCCATATAAAATGAGAAAATAAGACAACATAGATATTTGCCGAATACCAATTCCTGATACTTAATATGCACACACAAAATATTAGACATGCCTAAGTAACAACTCTTATGTCAGGCATACTAGATTTTTGGGAGGGTTTTTAAGTTGCTCACTTAAAATAAACAAAACACATTTTTAATGATTTCATCATACAAGAATAAATGCTCTTATGCTTATTCATAGTTTCAAACATGTTTCTCCCTTCCCACTAAATCTACTCAGAAAACAAATAAACTTACAACAGGAGACACCAAACCCGGGAAAGCTATGCTATGAACATCATGTAACATTTGAACACTGTTCAGGAAACATACTGGGGAATGGTGTTTACTTTGCCATCACATATGTGAAAACCTTCTTACAAAGATTATTATTAACTAAGATAAAGAAATGTGTCATTTGGGGTTTTAAAAAAATACATTACACCAAGCTTATAAAAAAGTACAGAGAAGGAGAATTGTTAACATCTTGCCATAGTTGCCTCTGATCTTCTCATAAAGAGTTGAGACCCCCTCTGGACGCCTTCCTTCTTCCCTTCGCTCCAAAAGGAAGTCACTTTATTTGAAGTTGATAAATATCCTTCCTGTTAATAGTAGTATTATACTTTAACTTCATATGTGTATATCCTTACCCACACATTTTACTTATGAAATTCTTCATATGTAAATTATTAAATTCTTTATATAAGTTATGTTATGCATGCTGAATATGAATCCCTTGTCAAGTACATGCCTTGGAAATCTCTTCACTTCTTTCTTTCAATCTTTATGATGTCTTCTGTCACACACATATTTTTATTTTAATATGATCCAAGTTATCCTTTTCTCTATGGAGTATGCATTTTAATGTTTAAAGAACTTTCTTACCAACGTCATGAAGACATTCTCCTTTATTAAACTCAGGAGTACTAATAGTTTCCCCAACTTGCCCATTTTTAGAAAGCTTGTCTGGAAGAAAAAAAAAATCTACCTACCCCTCAAGCTAGACTCATATTAGTTGCTCATCTATCAGGAAAAAAGCATAACAAAAAACTAGAAGCTTGGATTAAAAACATATTTAAATCTATTTTTATAAGACTTATAAGTCAACTATTTGAGTCAGAGGAAAACAGGTGCTAAACTCAACTCGATAAACATATTTTGAATGTACCAGTTTACAGATTTAGGCTCCTAATAAGGCCTAGTTACATTGGTTGAGTTCTTGTCAAGACCTGCTTACTTCCTCCTTTCTTTCACAAAGAAATAGTCTGAAAGTAAGATATGTATATAACCTAACTTTAATCAAAGGCAATTAATGAAAACCAAGTAAGATCATTTAAAAAAGAAACATTCTAATATTCCTTCAAAGAATACTTCCCTGATACATTTAAAAAGAGTCTCTTTATAAAATTTTGATTACTTTCAAATAATTCCAGGAGCACTGGAATCACGTAAAAGATGAACACTTGTATTTTTTGTGGAGGATAAGGTTCTGACAGACCACAGTGAGGAGGAAAACTGGGCCAGAAGATATAAAAATGCACTGGTAAATGTGAATAAAGTGAAATACGGTTGGTAAAATATATATTGGGAAGCAAAATAATTTTATTTTAAAATACTGTATGTAGACTCACCTTTTTACTACGACTAAAAAGGGGTATCAGGTCAGAAAATGGTGTGAGTGCTTTCAGCTTTGTGTTGACTGAAGCCTTTCACTTGAACTAGCTTCCATCAGCTGGTTCTTTCATAGGACCAAAAGCAAATTCTGCCCAGCCCAATGGAAAAAATAAAAAACAAAAACCGGAGACTCTCTACTACTAAGGTTAGACACAATCAGGAAATATCACCGTCTGCTTTATCTTTAATGTAGAAACATAGTGTCATTGCTTCACTGAACAGCGCTTAGAGACCTTGACCTTTAAAATCATGATGTGATCAGAGAAACTATCCGAGAAGCACGATTTGGGGACGTCATGTATTCAAAAGCATCAGTCTCCTTTGAAAGAGTTCAGCGTGTGTTTTTTTGTTTGTTTGTTTTTTGTTTTTCCTTTTAGGATCAAACTATAAAAGAAAAAGTAATTTTCAAGAAAGTTTAGCCTTAAAAACATAACAGTCATAGTGCTTGGGGTTCTCTTTGCTCAAAAGAAAACAAGAAAAAATGATTAATATAGCTGTCTTCTTCGCGTGCTTCTCTTAAGAAGTGGAATCCCCTAGCAAAAGGAGATTCAGATCCCACCCACACCTACCAAATCATGCCACGCCTAAGAACACTACAAAAGCGAGGCTCTAAGCTTTAAAAAAGAAAAAGAAAGGGGAAAAGGGTTCACTTTTGCGTAAACCCTGAGCCTCCTGCTGGGCGGGTGACCCTCGGCGGTGGGACCCGGTCGCGCGGTTCCGAGGACCCGCGAGTGACGGCAGGCGAAGTGCCCTGCAGCTGCCAGGCAAGCGCACGGCTCATTAAAGGAGGTTCTTGGATTCTCAAATAAAACCTTTCTTCACCAAACCAACAAGCCCCCTAGCCTCCCCAGCCCCGCCGCTCCCCGCTCTCCGACACACTCCAAAAATCAAGGGAGAGCGGCGCGGAGCGAGCCCAGGGGGGACTGAGCAGCAGAGCGTCTGTGACACAAAATGGAGAGAGGAACCGAGAGGGGAAAGGAAAGGAGGAAAAGCGGGGAAAGGAGGTTATGAAGAAGAGAAAAGGGTTAGTGGGGGAGAGAATACGGGAAGGACAGCAAAGGAGGGTAACGTGGCAGGACTACAGAAAAAAAATTCGACGAAGGAAGGGCCAGAGGAGGAAAGAGGCGTTCTAGAAGCCGAGGCTCCATTTTCGGCAGCGCCATATTCGCTTTTCCTTTCGCCGCGTTTTGTTTGCAGTCGATGGAGAGGCGCCAGCACGTTTCTGCGGCTTCAGCAGCTCCGGCCCGATGGCTGGGGAGGGCCCGGGGCCGAGAGGGTGGACGCCTCCGCCCGGCCCTGCGCGCCGCCCGCCCCGCGACCCTCGCCCCCGGTTGGCCTCCGCCTCGTTCCCGCCGGGAGGCGACGCTCGCTCGGCCCCGCAGCCCCCACGGCGCGCACGGCGCTCCTGTCCCGCCCGTGGGGTCGGTGGGCGCTTGCTGCGAAGGGGACGGGTAACCGAGAAGCGTCTAAGACAGAAACCGAAAAAGATCAACTAAACCCGTGGGGAGGAGGCGGAGGGCGCACGCTGGGGAGAGCGAGGAGGGCCGCCGGCACCCGGAGCCCAGCCCGAGGTCGCCGGGCCCCTGCTCGGGTTCAGCCTGGGGCCGCGGGCGCCACCTCCACCTGCGCTGGCGGCGGGGTGACCCGGCTTCGCGCGCTGTCGCGCCGGGGCCTTGTCCTGGCTCACCGGCGCCCGCCTGCTCGACGCAGCGCCCGGCCTGGCCGCCGGGCTCTCCCGGAAGAACGCCCAAGAGCGGGGCTCGGACGGGACCCCGGGCGGGTCCGAGGGAAGGACTGGCCAGTGCCAGCCGCGGGGCGCCCGTCCGGCAGGAGGCCCGGGACACGGGCTTCGGGGTGTTACCAGAAGGGGTTGTAAGTGCGGACTGTCTCCAAGCTCCTAGGGGTTATGTTCTGGGGCAACGCGAAGCGGTTCAGGAAACGGGTTTCCTCACCCCTGACCCTCAACTGCTGGATTCCCTCGAATTATTTGTGGGGCTACCGTGAGAGTCAAATGCGCACTAAGTAAATTTTCTTCGTACCCCTCACGTTTTTCCTTCACTAGCATTTGACACTGTCCTCCACCCAAAGTTAGGTCCCCGCGGGCGCTGGGTTCCCGGCGTCCGCACCCACATCGTTGGGTCCGGTGCACCCGCCGTCCCCGATCCTCTGGAGACCCTCGGGCTGGGAGACGCCGGGCGCGGGGCAGTGGTCGGGGCCGCGCTGGTCGCGCTCGGCGCCTCGGGCACAGCCGCCGGGCGGTCACGGCCAAGGACGCACCGAGGCCCGACACCTCTCGCCGTCGGGTTGCGCACCTGACGCGCCGCGGGCAGGACTGCCGCCGCCGTCCCCGCCCTGCCTGCCCGCCTTCCTCCCGCGGAGGTGGGGTGGCTGGCGGCTGGAAGCGACGTGCTCTCCAGTCCCGTGGAGTGGGGCATGTGAAGGTGGAGAAGCGCGAGCACCGCCTTGGTAACCGACCCCCACAAGTCCCGGCGTCGCGGCCACCGCGTCGCTAGTTTTGCTCCTAGAAGTACGTGTCTTTACTGCTGAGTTCCAATGGCTCTCTGCGTCCCCTTTCGTGGCCAGCTCTAACAACACAGCACTGTGCGTGTCACAGGCCTCCGGAGAGCCCGGGTCATCTCGGCCCGCAATCTGTCAGAAACGCCACCAAATTTGGCGCCTTCGAAGCTCCTCCGCTGGAGGCGACGGGGCCCTGGAATCCAGCCACCCCAAAGGCCACGGACAGCACAGGCCCACCTGGGGCTCTGCCTCGGACTTCATAACCCGGCTATTTTAGTACTACTGCCATATTAATCGGCCTTTAAATTATGAAATTACATTTAGGTTATTTTCAACACTTGACGTTTATATATGTAGTTTTTCAGGCTACAGATTTCCCCAAAGAAAACATATCTTTCCCAAACGGAGGGAAAAAACACACAAAACAAAACAGATATTTTGTATTCTATTAGAAAAGCTCCATTTAAAAAAGCAAGTTTCAAATCACTTTTGGATTAAACTGTTTTCCCTAAGAGAAAGCTCAATGATGAAAGTCAAACTTTAATCTTGACATCTTTGGTTAAGGTGATCGATCTCCCTGTGGTGTGTGTGTGTGTGTGTGTGTGTGTGTGTGTGTGTGTAATGCTAAAATCAAAATTTCTAATTTAGATAGCTCTATGATGGTTTTAGAATATTCCACAAAATGAAGAAGTAAAAATATTGACAAGCTACAAGGCCTAGTTCACAAATAACCTTCCAACTTCTGTTTTTGAGACAGATAAAGGGGCAATAGGAGATTTAACAATTAAAGTATTCATAGTCTGGAACAGACATTTATCGTTTGACAATATATAAAATATTAAATGGAGCATTGCCCCAGGTCTCATATTTATATTATGTTTCTTGGATATACTCAGCAGTCTTTTGTGCTTCACTCTTTTATGGGAAAGCTTACATTTAACTTAGCAAATTTCATTTCATCATTTTTCTTTTTTAAAGAACAAACCCTAAAGCCAGTTAGAAAGGGATATTTCATGACAGCCAAATACAGGGCAAATAAAGCTTAAAATAAGTTATTTGTCATCTCTCAAGGGCTACTTCCTACAGAAGTAAAAGTTGGAAGTTGCAGTTTGGTGGGTACTCAGTCCACTCTTAAATCCAGCCATTGAATGCAACTGATTAGGTATTAAGGCCTACTTTTTTTTTTAATCATTGCAAACTATTTATTAATCTCTTAAGAGAAACTTGGGTTTCTTTTCATGAGTCCATATATTAATTAATTTTCAATGTAGAACATAGATCACCACATTACTATAGCCCACTTCCAGCATTTTTTTGTGTAACATAGTGCTAGGTAATATGCAATTCAAGAAGAAAATCATCTCTATTTGATAGATTGGCCATGTAAAAGAAGGCATGTAAAAACTGCCTTAGAATCAAAAGAGGTAGTATATTAAGAAGAGCCCTTATGTTTTATTCAGAAAGATAAGTGATATAAATTATCTTAAGAGTAAATTTTTGGCAAGATAGTTTTTAGGAATGTAAAAAACTAATTCAGAAATATCCAGCATATGATGGTCAATTTATAACACATATAATCTTTACAAAACTATATTGTTATTTTTTAACATAACCTAATCATCTACATGTCTTTCAGAATCTTAATATTGGTAACTTATTGAATACTTTTTAAAGCATTTCTTTATATTTAGTATCATCTGCTTTGTTACATCATAAGTCATAATTGCTTCAATCCATTGAAGTATGTTATTGTCAGTGTTTTTCATATAGTCCTTATTTTTATTATGAATACCTCAAATTTCAAATATCTGCAATTTTTACATTTTGAAGTACATTTTTTTGATGCCAGATATTGTTATATGTGAGTACATGAAATACACTCAGGTGTTTTATTCTAATAGGACCCAAATGTAAATGTCTAAAATTAGATATGTTCAACCACTGGAAGCAGCAAAAATTCTTTTGGCATTTTAAAAACTTTTAATTAAAAACATAAAATTAGTTTCCAATTTGCTAAGACCTTATTTTTGTACTAAAATATTAAAAATACAATTTATATTCTCTAGAAATCATGTCCTAATCCACTACTTTATTAAATACTTTTCTGATTATGTCTGCTAGATACCAAGTATGATCAAACACTTAATGAAATGATATTTTAAAATTTCCCTTTTTGTTTGATGTATTTTTAATTGTTTCATGAGAAATTGATATGATTCAGAGAGTTTCAACAATTTAAAATCTAAAATTAAGATGAACACTTGCACTCATTTATCAACTGTGTAGAATTTTTTGAGGTTCAAGTTTACCTGAGCAATGAATGTATTGAAAATAAAAATGGAAATACAGGAAGTTCAAGGGTTACAATTCTTTACATTAACTGGGAATTCAGGAATGATGTTATTTTAATTTTAATATTATCTCTTGCTATAGGAAGGCTGTTAGGAAACTGAATTTCCTAAGAAAAGTGAATGTTGTGCTAGTGGTGGTTGAGGGGGTGTTATTGAGGTAATCACAATTTTTTTATCTACGCTTGTTTGAAAAAAAGTTTTGTTTGTTTTCAGCTAAATACTTGGCAATATGTTCAGTACATCAGACAATTTATTAGATAATTGTAAAGAGCTAAAAAGTGCAAAAAACGTTGATCAGCTAAAATTTTATAGTTTTTATGTCACAAATAAAAAATGTATGTAAGCCATTGATGTGAAGTGTTTTCAGTGAAAATCTGCAAAGTAATACAGAAAAGTTGCATAGTTGTATTACTGAATAAAAAATTATTACTACAATAAATGCAATATTTATAAAAGTCAGTAATCTTTTATAGTGGTTTTCACATGTTTCTATATTATGTTTTAAATTCTTCACTTTATTATAGTGTAAGTGTTCTGAATTGAATTGTTTTAAACCTATAGTAACCAGCTGATTTCTGTACATTGGGAATAATAAGAAACTACTAGAATTCTTGGATACTAACAAGGGGCTAAACACAATGGTAACAGAATTTCATAAATCAATTATATGCTCCATTTGAAGATTATAAAGCATAATTAACTTACTTGACACCAACAAAACAATGTTTTGTTTCTTTATAGAACAGGCTATGAGCTGTTTTCAATTATTGCACTGAAATACTGTCTTCCAAAATTAACAAATGAATGAATATTTGCATACTGTACATTGTACTGAAGACAACCTAGAGTGGAGCTATCCAATTGTTTTTCTAATTATATTTTGCCCACTTACAAAATTTATTTTTCACTGAGGAACTAATGATCACCTAATTATTTTTTTAACTAAGCAACTTGGTGAAAACATTTCCTAAAATAATGTATTATCCTTATGATCAAAGTGAAATAAAATTAATCATTTGAAAGGATATCTGGAGCTTGTTATTTTAATTCTTAATTTAAAATACTGAGCGTAAAATACTGTAGTTATGTATACCTTTGCCATGCCCTTCCTTACAAAGACACAGAAAAAATAGAAACAAATATACAGATGATTAAAATAAGTATTTTCTGGTTATGTGAAATGAAGAAGAGTTTTATACAAAGAGAGTTTTAGTGCAGAATTTTTGTCTACCTTTCTCCAGGTGGTGAAGGCAAATTTCTACTTGGTTCAATTTCAAGGGCAACTGCAAAAAATTCATCCTCCCTGTTACCCATCTATTGATGCTGTCAATATTTTTATAATTTAAAAGTTAGAACCTAGGTAAAATCTAAATATCACAGAGAAAACATACTTTTTAAGCTATTATCAATTATTTACATCTTTGGATGAGTGTAAAAGCAAATGCTGATAGAAGGAAGAGAAAGTTTCAGGACACTAAATAATTAATATGAATGGGGAAAGAACTTGCGGACGTGAATGAGACAGAGAAAAGGCTAAAGTTGGGGAACTGTTGAGGAACAGACAGAAATTTTTTTGTCCACAATTTTTCCTGGTCAAAATTAACTAACTAGATAATACTCTATTTAACATTAGCATTTAATGATCTGTAATCCACTTCCTTTTATACCATACCTTACATCTGGGCAATTAAGTTATCAGTGCAAGATGTAAAGAAAAAATGGGTTAATTAGATAGTTCAGGTGCAAACATGACTTGAATGTAAAATGCTCAGACCATTAAAGTCATGTCTATACAATAAAAAGTGAAATATTAGTTATGTTATGTATTTGACAACCAGATAATTTATCTGTCCACATAAATCAAATTAAGTAGATGATTAATAAATTTCAGCTTTACTATGAGCTGCATTCATACATATCATGACTAAAGACAGTCTCTTAATTTTTGTGGTAGATTTTAGGGCTTTTTTCCCCCTATTGGTTATATTAATGATGATATCCACACCATGTGGAAATTGGAACATTTATCAATTCCTTACCAACAGTTAAGATAGCCAATCAATCATGTAATGGTTCAGTTATTTCAAACATAAACCAGCCTCAGATTTTTTTTCCCTAATAAATTGGGTTCCAATCCATTCAAAATTCTATCCTAAAAACTGTATTTAGCAGTTTTCAAGAAACAAATGAAGATTAATGGACATTCAGTAATTAAGTTTAGCTTCATCATTCAAAGTTAAAAAAATGAATTGTTAGTCAAAATGCTAATCCCCTAAATGTGAAATTTACATATGTCCCTTGTTCTTAAATATTGAACAAATATCAATTAATCATTGAATTAGCCCAAATTAAAAAACATTGAAATTTAATTTCTAGTCAATTTGTTTATCATCCATAACTGACTATCCTGGCTTGCAATTCATTAACTTAGTGATCAAAGATGTGTTTCAACAATTAACTCTTACTTAAGTTTAAACAACTGGAAATCAGTTATCAATGGTGCAGCATTTCTTAATATTAATTCAAGAGGTCTGGAGAGATATTGCTGATTTTGGAAGCTGATTTGTACTGATTTGTGAGGAATTGGTTAGCTTATATCCTGGTCTCTGAAGAGAAATACTCTTAGATCCATTCAGGCAGTTAAGGATTCCAGACTCTTTCCTAGCTAGTTATCTGCTTCCTGACTATAATTTTAGTAGCCTGTGAGTGTTGCCACCCCCATCTGACTTGATTCTGGTTTCTTATTTCATGATTGCAGGCTGAATATTTTTCTTCTATGTTCCTAACTTTGACTTGACAAGTAAACTGATCTGCATTTTGAGCTTTCTTTCTTTTTATCCTCACCTGAGGAGATTTTTGCATTTATCTTCAGATAGAGCGGGAGGAGGTGGGGGGAGAGAGAAAGAAACATCGATGTGAGAGAGACACATCGAGTGGTTGCCACCCACACGACCCCAACTGGGCCGGAAACAAACTGCAACCGAGGTACGTGCCCTTAGTGGGAACCGAACCTGGGACTCTCTGGTCCGCGGGCGGACGTTCTAACCGCTGAGCCAAACTGTCCAGAGCTGAGCTTTCTTTCTTAGCGTTTGTCTGTTTTTGAAAAGATCCTTATGTTTCTCTGAACACAACCTACCCATCCCAGTGAAAGCTAGCACAATGGTTCAGCAAGCAGTCAGTGCTATGTTCCTGGTAGCATGACCACCCAACCACCTGCCCTTCTGTAAGAATAGGGACCTGTCATCTGTTGACTGCGCTTCTTTCTCAGCTGTTGTCAGATTGTCTAGAAATGAGTAGCTGTGTGCTTCCCTCAGAACAGACCAGGAAAAATCTCACCTTTGCAGTGCTTCATAGTTGTGCCAAGATGTCCCTCAATTTCCTGTATTAACTAGATTGGTGAGTAATATTTTCTCAGTTTGTTGGTTGCCAGAGATCTTCAGTTGAAAGGAACTGTCTCCATTATCCCCACTGTCTCACTACTGGGTCAGCCTCAGCAATGGCTGGATAGTGGTCTTCTTGGAGCTAGACCTCTAGGAATGGAAGATGAAGAACATGAAGGCCTTGAGGAAGACCTCAGCCCCCCAGCCTTGTCTTGCTTAAAAACTGTGGAAAACACCATAAGTCTATCTTCACTGGTATCGAATCCCCTAATCCTGGGCCTCTGCCTTTTTTTGGCCCTGTGACAACTTTTGCTAAATCCCAGCACATCTGCAAAGCAATTCCACCAGCCACGCAACTGTAGCAAGCCAAAACCAGATTGTACTCTGCATGGAAGAGGAAATCAATGTTGGTGACTTAAGTAATCATAATGTTTTCTGCAACACAGTTCTCTCAGTTTTTATTGATACCTAACTACACTTGACCCTTGAACAATACGGTTTGAATGACATGGGTCCATTTATATGCCTATTTTTTTCTATAAATACTTTATTTCTCTCTGGAATTCTGATATAAATAAATGGGTGGTAAGGCCTAATCTTACTACTGAGTATTCTACTTCCTTGAAGATTTGGTTTGGCCCTCTTAATCCCAGATGTGCCCAGGTATAATTCACTCAAGTAGAGGTATGGTAAAGACCTACCTCGTTTTTTTTTCAAATTTATTTTCTAACATATAATGTTAATTTTTTATTCCTCATAATAAGTTTATGAAGAGAGCATAATCAAACCTACTACAGAAATGCAAGCATTTGTTTTCAGCTAATATAACAATTCATATTTAGCTACGCATTGTACAAAGTGTGTGAAGTGCTTTACACATAAAAGCTCTGTGAAGCAGCTCTAATTATTATGACACTTTTCTGAGGAAAGAAGGCTTAGGACAGTTAATAAAGTGACTAAGATTCTTGCCAATGTTACTAATGGTCTTCTCTGCTGTCAAATCCAATGGGTCCCTTTTTATCCTGATTTTACTCAACTTCATAGCACCAGTCAAGCCTCTTACATTGATGCTACGATGGCCAACTCTTTTTCCTACTTATTGGTTTTCTTTCTGCCTCTCTCTTCCTTTCCTTGACTTTCAAAGATGAATTTCCTTAAGACAGGGTCCTGGCCCTTTTCTTTACTCTCTCTACTCTCTCCCTAGATGATCCCAGCCCCTCTCATAACTTCTATTGTAATCTGTATGTCTACAATGACAGCACTTACACCGTTATTGAAGACCTCATCTCTGAGCACCAATTTATCTATCCAATAGTCTACCTGATAGCATCATTTGGATGATTTATGGGTATCTAAAATTACATAATATGTCCAAAGCTGAATCCTTGACCATCTATTTGCAAATCTACTCCTTCCCATTCTCAGTGAATATCATCACCCTTTATCTAGTTGCTCAAGTCAGAAACCTGGAAGTCATTCTTTTCTTAAAATGCCTGTATCCAATCTATCCCCACGTTCTACTAATTTCACTCCAAAATGTCTCCTAACTTTCTATTTTTCTCTATCTCAACAGCTACCATATTAGTGCAAGTCACCATAACTTTTCTCTGCACTACTATAACTTCTGAAGAGGGTCTCCCCTCTGCTTTGCCACTAAATCTGTTCTCCATCCTGCCATTGTAATTCTTTTTATCTTTAATTTTGAATAAAATTTTTACAGAAACATTACAGAAAAGTCCACATCATGAATGTACAGATTAGTGATTTTTCACAGCTTGAACATACCTATAGAATCAACACTCAGATAAAAAAAAAAAATAGAATGCTATCAGTACCCTAGAACCCCCTCCCTTATAATCCCCCCCCAGTCATTACCTCCACCAAAGGTAACCTGATTTCTTTCGCCATAGATTAGTTTTGCCCATTTATGAACATTATACAACCGGTATCAACAGTTTTAAAACATAAAACAAATTATGACCCTACAGCCGCAACTCCTCAAAGTCTTCCTTTATACTTAGACTAAAATACAAACATATTACTGTGGCCTACAAGTCCCAACACAATCTGGTCTCCACGTACTTGCCTAAGTGCAAGTTCTGTGATTTCCCATTTACTCAGTATGCTCCAGCTTATTTGGTCTTATTTTAATTCCTTAAATATGCCAATCTCTTTCTCGACTCATGGCCTTTGCATATGCTGTTTCCTTTCAAAGACAGCTAGTCCGGCATGGCTGGTTTCTTCTCACCCTTAAGTTCTCACTTAGCATCATCCCTCCAGAGACCTGTCCATGTCCACTGTATTGCATATACTTCTCCAATCCTCCAACCTCAGGAAGAGACTTCTGTGTGAATCTGGAATGACTGAGGTCTCTTGGGCTTGGCCACCGAAAGAGGCGTAAGGTATCTTTTTTCTGTTTTAGCAGCTGTGCACACATACCATTTGTAGTGGTATTTAAATTAGTTAAATTTGGTTTAAAAAGAAAGCTGGAAGAATTAGAAAAGAAGTACCAAACAGAGATGGCGGAATCTGAAAGGCCTGTTCTGCTGTATTCCAAGAGGCTAGGTGAAGCAGCTCCCTTAGGACCTCACTTATCACCTATTTTAGATTCATTGGTGGGAAAGGGGAACCACAACCTTTTCTTTTAAAATGCAAATATTAAGTCCATCCATGTGTGAATAACTATAGTCATATTGTAGCGGAGATCACTGGGCACCTGACAGGCAGAGAAGTGTGGAGAGAAGCAGACTCCTTTCTATTTGGCCATTTTCCCCAGGACCTAGGTGGCAGATCCCTGGTGGAAACTGTGTTCTGTATAAGTTGCAACACTCATCACCCTATATTAAGTATGTATATTTCAATTTGTGTGACTTGACCTTGGATTTCTTGGAATTCCACTTTACCACATTTCCTCAAGTTTCCTCGTCCTGTGATCAAATACTTGCACACTCTAGATGGCTGCTAAATGTCGAAACAGACATTTGGGAGGAGGGGAAGTGGAGAGAGAGAGGGGCATGGGAATTGGGCCAAGCACATTGTCCAGTGAAGAACACCTATCCTTGAGGAAACAGATACGAAGTTGTCCTCCACAGGAGGCTACAGTGCCATTGTTACAGGCGCAGAGCAAGGACATGGGTCAGGTACAGAAACTCATCAGGGCAGAAAGCCCTGGATGCCTAGCAAGGGGCAAAACTGGGAAAACAAAAACCAGGGTAACTTTTCCTCCTTAGCATATCCAGTGGTTTGGACCCCTGACTTTTCACATGACTAGTCATTGGGTTTAGACTCCCTGACCTTTTCTCCCCCTAAAGATAACATCTAGGCCTCAGTTGTATTTCAGCTCCAGGCCCAGAAAAGCAGCAAAACCAGACAAGTGATGCCTTGGCTGCTTCTAGATCAGCTGCATTGACTAATGAAGCCCTGCCCTGGCACCAGCCTATCAGTGGAGAGCACAACCCTGAAAGAGCACACCTGGAAGCGGATGAATAGTCTATTAAGACCCTTCCCTAGCCTCCCCTAAGATTCCCACCTGCAAGTGAGAGATAAATACCCTCAACACAAAGGACCCAGTGTGTGCTCTCCCCTAGGGAGCATGCCCACGCCATTCCCTCCTTCCCTCAAAGGACCCCAGGAGACTTGCAACCTGGGGAGCAATGGGCTGCAGCAGTTCATCCTGAGCTAACCCCCTGAACCTGTCTCTAAGGCCCCTTTTCTCTGACTTCTCTGACTTCCCAGTGAGCCGAAGCAGCCCAGCCTGGGCTCCCCTGGTGCTGCTTCCACACCCTCGTTTCACTGTCCTGCGTGGGTTTTTGCTGCGGTCAATACATTCTTGTTTGCTTTGCTGCACTTTGTCTCTTGATGGAAATCTTTCCTTCAAGAAGACAAGAACCGAGGTCATGTCGTCTTGCTGGGAACAATTATGTTATGATGTTTAATTGATTATTAATGATAACTTACTGTATACATATATTAGACTTTTGCTATTGTTTGCGTTTTAGTTGGGCTGTTTTCATTTTATTTTATTTTTTTTATCCTCACCCGAGGACTTTTTTTTTTTTTTTTTGGCATTTATCTTGAGATAGAGCGGGAGGGAGAGGGGGGAAGAAGAGAGAGAGAAAAATCGATGCAAGAGAGACACATCATGTGGTTGCCACCCACACGACCCCAACCACCCCAACTGGGGCCAGGGACAAACTGCAACCGAGGTACGTGCCCTTAGCGAGAACCGAACCTGGACCTCTCTGGTCCGCAGGCCGCCTCTCTAACCGCTGGGCCACACCAACTGCTGAGCCAAACCGGCCAGGGCGGGCTGTTTTCATTTTAAAAGACAGAGACTGACTCAAGTTACCTCAACTAATTGAGGTGTGATTTGGGCGGGGGGAGAAAGGGGGTGAACAGAGGCTATGTGGAAAGCAGCTCTGCCCTGGTGTCAACTAGAAGGATTTGCTCATTTCCTGGGTGGCTCTGGTATTGGCTATTGAGAGTTATCTTGCCATTGTTGCTACAGGTTTCCTCCTCCAGCCTCCAAATAGTGGGCAGGGGGAGGAGGAGAGCTGAAGGAATGTTCCACAGCCAGGGACCATGGCCGGCTCTGCATGCTCAAGCCAGTACCTTGTCTCTTACTTTCCCTCTTGGGACATCCTGGCAGGTCTCATGGCTTCACTCTCCCTCATAGCGTTCAGGTTTCACCTTCTGCAGCAGGTTGCTTCATTCATTTAAAGTTTTTCACTTCAAATTCCTGGCAGAGACAGACAGAAAGGGGGAGGGAAAGAGAGAAAGAATTTGAATGGTGTGTTAACTCTTTCAAGCCTAGTCGTGACATGACTCTCTAGCCAGCCTAGGAATTCACTGTCCTTTCAGCTGGGGCTGGGACATGACTGAAGGAGGTCATGTAATATGTGTAACTTAAAGTCTGCCCTCTCAGGAGATGCAAGGTGTGATACATTTTCCTCAGAAGCAACTGTGGTTGTACAGGCAATGTATTTGGTATTCCTAGTATACTCTCATCAACAAAAGAAAAGTCTTAACAATGAAAGTAATAGGTATAAAACATACAAAGTAATCTTTCTTACTTGATGTCAAAATATATGTATATAATGATTGTAGATATGTTTAAAGAATAAATTCTTTAAAAAAAAAAAAGAAAGAAAGAAAACTCTAGTCTGGAATGTTTATTTGACCCAGCTGTGGAACATTATCCTACTGATTCAAGAAATTAATATATTCTTTAGAAGTATTAGTATTATAATAGTCTATTCCTGCAAGCAATAAAAAACAGAACATAATGGTTGATGTAAGGGCTGATTTTTATACACCTGGACTACGATGAAAAGGAAAGCTTTGATGATAAGGCTTTGGAGAAGCTGTTTTATGTTCAGCTACAGTTTTCATAATAGATGTTAGGTATTTCCAACCCTTTTCTGCGTTATTTAACATGAGTTTAACCCAGTTTTTCCTTTGGCTCAATGGAAAACAGGTGTCAAAGGAGCAACACGAAGATGTTTTTATCTTTCTTAGCTATTTCTACAGTCATGGAAGAAAGAACTTTTCCACATTCTGAATGAAAAAAGATTATGCATTTCCATTAATCATATCTAGACAAAAACCTAAAAACCATCTTTGATTTCTTCCATCCCTTACCCCCTGTTTCCAGCCAACCCATCATCAAGTCCTGGTGGTTCTACTTCCAAAATATATCCTGAATTCGACTGCTTCTTTCTATCTTCACAGCTACCACTCCTGTCCCAGCCTGGACTACTGTAAGGCTCTGTATTAATGCATTCAGCATCAAGCAACAGAAAACTCAACTCTGGTAGCTTTGACAAATAGAAATTTACTTATAAAAATAGTCCAAGGTTAGGCAATCCAGGTCTGGTACAACAGCTCAACAATGCCATCAGGACCTAGGCTCTAGAGATCTTTCTTTTCTATCATCCTTAATTTATTGACTTTCATTCTCATGCTTGTAACTCATGGTCTACAGATGGCTGCTACATTGACAGGCATTGCATCTGTGTTCGACACAGGAAGAAGTCTATTGGTGGAGAATGATTTCCTTCAGAAGTTTGTTTTTTTTTTTTTTTAATTCAGGAAGGGAAGTCCTTGCTAGAAGACTACCTCTCACATCTCATGAGTCAGAACCAGATCTTATCCTTAGACCAATCAATATCCAAAGAAATAAAATTGCCGAGGTAGCTATTGTGGACTTATTTACATAGTATCTCTTTTAACCTTCTTCTATTGTGCCTTCCTATACAGCTGAGACTGGAAAGATATAAACTACATTTGCCAGACTCCCTTGCAGCTAGGGAATGAAGTAAAGTAAGGAAAGACAGGTACAAGCTATCCATTTTGCTGGTGTCCATTAGCAGGGTGGTTCTGGAGTGATTAAACAGGCACTTCTTGGATTGCCCCATCTTTGTAAAATGTCTTAAATCATTACTATTCCACCAGGTGGTGGATTTGGCCCTTTTTGGTTTCTGTCTCCAGCTTTTTCTTTCTTTCTTTTTTTTAAAATATATTTTTATTGATTTTTTTTTTTTTTTAGGGAGAGAGATAGAAAAATCAGTGTGAGAGAGAAACATTGATCGGCCGCTTCCTGCACACCCCCAATTGGGGATCAAGCCCGCAACCCAGGCATGTGCCCTGACTGGGGACCTCTCAGTCCATGGGATGACGCTCAACCCACTAAGACACACCGGCCGGGCTGTCTCCAGCTTTTTCAATAAGAGATGTTGCAAAGTTAGGTAACCAATAATAAAGCACTTTATAGCACATTTGGTTTCCTCATAGTTGATTATCTGTACTTAGAGCAAGATAAATTTATTTGGTCTCAGAACCACAAACTGCTGGGCTTCTCCAAAGACACTGGTCACTGCTGTTTGTGTGATTGTGATGGTGGTATGATTTTTCTAAATCATGTGGACTCTGGGAATTGTGACTAGTGGTGAATTCTTTCTCTTCTGGGCTATCAAAAAGCTTTAAGACAAATGGGTAGCTTTCTTTAAATCTGAAAGTATAGTCTTTATTGTATACATTTTGTGTGCTAGCCTTACTCCTGATCCTATCTTTTCTACTCTTTATTCTCTTTTTCTTGATTCCCTTACTTATGTTTAGTTCATTCTGTTGCATCTTTTTTCCCACATGGCAGAAATCCTTTTTGAAAATAGAATTATAAGAGGATGTTTGTTAAAGAAGAAAAACTATTAAGTAAAGACATTTGATCTCCCAAATTAGAAAAACTATCAATATACTAGATATCAAAAGTAAAAAATGTGGTTAAAGATTTCATAGCTATAAAATAACTTGAGTAGAATATTTTAAATTGGTCCCAAACATGAGTCTCTGCTTTGTTCCTCATAAAAATACTGACTTTCCTCCATATGCTTGCCATAAACTTGTGAATAGGATGAATATAAAAGATGAATGCTCAGTATTGACCTTAAATCATCTCACTATAGTGATAAGAACCTCACACATCATAGAATTGAACTGAAAGTGTTTGTCACCGATACTTTAGAGAAGATAAATGCATATAAAAATGTTTTAAACATGGATAGGCAGTATAGCAAGGTGAGAAACTCATACTGAAATACTAGTGGTATTGTCTGAGATCATTTAAAATGGGATCACAACCCAGATGGTGGAGTAAAGGGTGGACAGCCCAGAGAGTTTGCTCTGCAGCTCTGTTCATTTGCCTGTAGAGCACCCCAGACCAGAAGCTTCACGGGTGCCATTTTCAAAGCTGGAAGATAATATTCCTGCAGAACATCTGGGTGATTCTGCTGCTGCCAAGCCAAAAACATGAGTGGCCATCCAACTAACAAATTCTAAAGTGTACTAATGTATTTCATGGAATATAATAAGAAGCAAAGATTCAGCCTCATTGCATTATAATCAGAGCAAATTCTTGACCCCAAATAATATTAACCTGCTCCAACAACTTTGTTTACTGAAACCAATTCCTCTAAATGATTTCTGTTTTCCATCCCCATCCCCAAAGCAAATCCACTCTGAAAAGCAATACCAGCATTGAGCATATTTAAAAGAGTGAGCTGAAAGTAATTTAAAAGGAGATCTGTAAGGCCCTGGCCAGGTAGTTCAGTAGGTTGGAGCATCATTCTGATGTGCCAAGGTTGTGGGTTTGATCCCTGGTCAGGGCATATACAAGGATAAACCAATGAATGCATAAATAAGTGGAACCACAAATCAATATTTCTCTCTTTCTCTCAAATCAGTAAATTTTTTAGAAAGACAGATAAAAAAAAAAAAAGGGAGATCTGTAAAGCTTTGAGTAAGAGAGCGTTATTCAATAAGTATGTAACCTGGGAGAACACTCCCTCCTTGAAATCATTCCTTGGCTCACCAGTGCATTCACAACAAAGTCCAAAATCCCTGGAATGGCATGCAAGACTCTTTATGAACCCTGCTTCCCCTCCCAGCTTCATCTCTGGTTACTCCCCATCTTGTGGCCTGAAAATATCTGGTCATATTGAATTACATGTTGCCTCATAGGTATACCACACGCTCTTCTGCCTCTGGGCCTCTGCACAGCCAGGAACTCTGGCCTGCCTTCCACGTCCCTTCTTCCTGCCTACGTGACTCTGGCGAACATTCCAGGCACTGTCTCAATCTTCACCTAAACCAGGAAACCTTCTTTCACACTTATTTTTTTTTTTTTTACGGCACTTAGTTGCTTACCCCACTGTATCTCTTAAACTGAGATGAAGTTGCCTGTGTACTCTTCTGTCTCCAACTGTAAATCCCTTGTTTATTATTGTATCCCTAGCACCTGGAACAGTGCCTGGAATATGGGAGGTTCTGGATACACATTTATCAAGTGACTGAAAGTTATTCTGAAGGAAACAATTCATTCGAATGGGTAGTCTTGCTATGTTTGAAAAAAATCACTCATTATCTTATGGACATAATTCATGTTCTATCAACATTCATGTTTCCTAATAAGTACTCCAAAAAAGTGTTGTTATCCAATTTAATAATCCTACTACTTTTATTTTTATCCCATGTTAAAGTTATGAAAACTTTAAGTGGCTTAAACAAGACAGTTATAAATAAAAATATTCATTTTAAGAATGGAAATACTCTATAGGGCTGGCAATTATAACATGAAATAAATGTTAGCAATTGTTCCCTATAGAATAGGCACCCCATCATGTTCTTATTCTATAAAAAATAAGGTGGCTGGGTTTTTTTTGTTTTTTGTTTTTTAATCCTCACCCAAGGATACTCTTTCATCCATCATCAGATAGAGTGGGAGGGAGGGAGAGAGAGAGAGAGAAACATTGATGTGAGAGAGACACATCGACTGGTTGCTCCCTGCATGACCCGAACAGGGTGGGGGACGAACCACAACCGAGGTACATGCCCTTGACCTGAATCAAACCCTTGACTCATTGGTCTGCAGGCCGATGCTCTAAACACTGAGCCAAACCGGCCAGGGCCAGGTGGCTCTTTTTTAAGCTGTAAAGAAAAAATATATAGAACCAAAGTTGCCACTGTCTTTGCTCTGACCTGATAATGATAATAATCATAACAGCAATAATAGTAATTTATATTATTAAATATGTACTAGGTGCCAGGCCCTTTAAATAAATTCTCTCATTCAATTCTCACAACAGTACTATCATTGCCTTTACTGGAAAATGAAGATATGAGTGGTAGGTAAGTTAAATGATGTGTTCAAATTTACATATTTAATAACTGGTAGGGCTGACACCAGAGCTTAGTCTTTCTTTCCTGACTTCTGGAAAATGAAATCTCATGTTAAGGAATATAAGATGGTATACCTGAGTTTTGGTGATTATATAACAGTACTAGTTATGGAACAGAATATGGTCTAAAACTGGTCCTTCTGGACCTCCATCTAATGAGTTTTAGTTATTAAAGTGTCAGACGTTACAATCTGTAATACCTTTAACAAATTACCCCAAAACTGGGCAGCTTAAAACAGACATTTATTGCCTCACAGTTTCTGAGAGTCAGGAATCAGGGGGCTGCTTAGCTGGTGGTTCTGGCTCAGGGTCTTTCATGAGGCTGCAGTCAGGCTGTGGTCCAGGCTAGAGTCCTTTCAAGATTTGACTGGGGCTGAAGGACCGGCTTCCAAGCTACCTCGCTGCAGGCTTTTATTCCTCGCAGGATATTGGGCTGAGGGCTCCAGTTTCTCCCTGGCTATTGACGAAAGGCCTCTTTCAGTTCTTTACCACACAGGCCTTGCCATAGGGCAGCTCACCACAGGGAAGCTGGCTTTCCTCAGAGTGAGGGACCTACGGGAGAGAGCAAGAAACAGGTGACGTAAGAGGAAAGGAGTGGCCTCTCATAACCTAATCTCAGAAGTAACACACCATCCCTTCTGCTATATTTTATTCATTAGAAATGAGTCTCAGTTCTGTCAAACTCAGGGGTTACACAGGGCACGAGGTCACTGGAAGGCATCCTGGAGGCTGTCTACCACACATGCCTTAATACCCTACAAAGATATGGGTGCCTTGGTTTCATTCCTGAGTTCCAGGTTTCCATGTGTTAGTGTTGGCTTTTTCTATTTATTTAAATGAAAAGACATTAGATTAGTCTCAAACAACAGATCTCAGCATCGTAAAAACAACAAGAACCCTTTCACTAGAAGACAAGATAGGAAAGGTGAAGTAAAATTTAAAATATCTTTAATTCACGACATCAAATTGCTAATACATTTCTTAGCAAATATCACATTCTCTTCTAATACAGTTTAAATGTAGGTCCAAGCTATAATAAACTCAAATATAAGACCACGCAAGGAAGCAAAGAGCACTTAAAAACACCGTGGAATATAAATTCCTGAGAACCACCGTGTGTCTCCAGTATTTCCCCTTTATCGCTGACAAATTTCTGAAATCACTGTGACAAATATCATGCCAGAGACTTCTTGGGGACAAGCTGAAGAACACATATTTAAGATCAGTTTAAGGAAAAGTATGTTACTGACTTACACAATACAATTAATCATTTTTAGAGTCTTTCAAATCAGTTGGTTTAAAAATAAGATATACACTTTAGACCTAGTGGTTAAACTAAAATAGCGGTAGTCACAAATTTTAAATCAGTTTGGAATGTTACATGTTTTCATGCTTGGAAATTTAGTCTGCTTCTGCATTGTTTTAAATAATACCTTACAACACCATTATCATAACAACTAATCATTTATTGTGCAAGTTTGTTAATGACTATGACCAAAAACCTTAAAATTCTGATCTGAAAGGGCATAAATCTTACTCATAAATGTGACGGTATGGTCTTACGAAGGCTATGTTTGCCCATGACTTATTATAAAACTTATGTATGCTTCTGATTTTTTCCAGTTAATCAGGTATTTATCATTGCTAACTGACATAAAAGTTTAACCCATGAATGCTAAAATCAAAGAATAATTCTTTCCTTTTTCCTATTGATGAAAATTTTTATCATATGTTAGCAAAAATTTTTTTTCAGCAGTTAAATTCTTAACAGCACTGTAAATGTCATGCATACTTTGCAACTCCAGAACAGCAGCTATTACACAGTAAGTGACTGATTTTCAGACTTGACCTGTGACCTCCAGAGGTCAAATTTGAACTAAGACTTTTCCAGGCTGATAGTATAAATTTGCCAGTTTTATAATATTCTTTTATTCTTATATTATGAATTTAGACTTAGTCTCCTATATAAAGAAAAGAAAATATTCTTTTCTTTTTGTCACTTAATTAGATATTCATCTTGTATAAAAGCTGTAAAAGTTTTATAATCATATTTTGAAAAACAAAAGGAATTATATGTTGAACACTTTGTTGTCAATAGCCAGTAGAGTGAAGCCTCATTAATTTATATCTTGTGATTTCTGAGTTTGTTGTTACTCTTATGGTGATTATAGATTTTCACCTATTCATGCTCTATTAAAAGTGTTTATAAATATATCTGAAATGTAAATTAGATCCCACAAGAGAACGTTTCCATACTTAAGATAATAGACATACTAGGACTTTAGAAGTATTTTATACAGGAGTACTCATTAATCAGTATTATTACATAATACCCTGGTCTCTAAAGGATTGTTATCCATCAGCTCTTATTAGGATAGCCCTAAGAGGGTGCGTTATTATTCAATATAATACATTGACAATAAAATCAGAAATTTGTAAAAAGCTCCATTTCAGACAAAAGTGAATTGTTAAGCTTTTCTAATAAGTACACAACTAAAAGTTTCTTAAATTGTCTCCAATTTCTAACTCCAAGTTAATTTTGTATATTAACTGAATTTTCAAAAGAGAATTATCAATGTACATTTTTATTTTCATTACAGAGAAATCATTGCCCCAGAACCACCTTAAAATGGAGAGATATAAGTAGATAGACATTCAGTTCATTTCAAAGTGATACAAAAAATAAAATTAGATGTATAGCTGGACACATTAGGTGATTATGTTTTCCAAAAAAAGAATAAGAAAAAATTAGTTTATATTCAACTTGAAGTTATAGAATATAATTCTGTATCCAATCCATCCATCATCAATCAATAAGTACTTATTGAATATCTACTATGTTCCCAGCCCTGGGTTAGGTTGCTATTTGGTGATTATATAATTACAACTAACCATAATTAAATATGTATTTCTGTATTCAAAAAGCTTATAATTTAGTTGTGATTATAAAATTTAAACAGCAGAGATAATTTTAAATGGAATTAAATTAAAAGAAAAACTACATTATAAATTCAAAGCAGTTGAGAAAGGAAAACAATTAATAGATGCTGGTATATTCAAGTAAAATTAAAAGAAGAGGGGGAACTTTAAGCAGGAAATTAAGAAATTACTAGGATTTCAGCAAAAGACTTAGAGTATATTTTTAGGAAGCTTTTCACCAATGACTTAAAGTATAATTAATTAAATAAGTATGAACATCTTTCTTGGCAAAAAAATGATGTTGAAAGATGGCAGAAAGAAAGCAGAACCTCTTAGGTTCCATTTGCTCAAGTTTAGTTATAGTGTCTTCATTCCACAAGAAAGAGTAAAGGTTAGGAAAAAAATAAACATTGGGAGAGTGAGGTAAAAAACAGGTGGGAAGAGAATGAGAAAGAAACTATTTCCACAATTTAATAAAAAAAAAATTTGACTTAGTGCCTCCTACTCGCAAAAGATAAAATATGAAGCAATCACATATAAACAAAATCCAATTCATGTGTTCAAGGAGTTTACAAGATAGTAGAAGTGTTAAGGAATGTACATCAGCCCTTAACAGAGATGCAGATAAAATCCCATGAGTGTTCACAGAAGGGTGAAGTCACCTTTCAGGTACATGAATCCAAGTGGGATTCATGGAAGAGGCCACATCTTTTGTAAATCTCAAAATGAGTATGTTGTCAGAGGAATGGCAAAGGAGCCTCAGAGAAGCAAAGTTTATTCTGGGTGGTCTTGTGTCTGCTAAATATCAGGAGATACCATAGAAAAGAGGGAGAAGCTGGATTTCGGAGCCAATAGCAATGTCTGGCACACCTGGTTTGTATAGAGGTATAGAGACTGTAGCAGGAAGGTAACATCTGGCTGATATGCAGAATGCATGTGTGTCCTGCTGCCCAAAGTGATTTGGAATATTTCCTTACCAGGAATGTTCTGGCTAATGAAAAACAGTAATGGAGTTGGTCAAGTGGGATAGTACGATGAATGAGTTCTGAGATTACCAAAATGGGGAGATAAGAGAGCAGTGTATGTGGCAAGGGATAAACCTGAAGAAGTGAGGAATGTATCCTGTGAGTTTACTCCAACCTTTTCCGTTCTTGGCTTTGCCCTTTTGTCTGCCAATCTTCTTTTCATATTCAGTCCTAAATGCTAAAACCCTCATTTCCTCATTCCCTTTGCTGTCTTTATATCTTTTTCCCTGGAAATTAAAATTCAAGCTTCAGGGTTGGCCGTATTTTTACTCTAAACCTTCTATTATCCAGCTACAGTGTTGACACACTTAATCTCCTTTATGTGACAAGTAATGAACTCAATTAGCTGGAAAACTTCATCTCAGAGAGAATAGACAACTCTTCCAATATAATTCACATACATTTCCCTTGATTCACATTATTCTTGTATTAAAGACATTCCATGTCCCCAAAGATCACTAAAACTGACCATAGAGCAATCTCACCTCAAGCATATTTACTTAAAACATTAATATCTAATTAATTGAACTGGAAATTTAATTTTCATACTCTCAAGCTAGAATTGTTTTATTATTAAAAAATGAAACACTTGACCTTCTAGAGTGGGCTACAAAGACTTGTCCAAAATCAATTAGTTCTGTAACTAATCTTCTAAATATTTAAAGGCACTCAAACACAGTACTAAATGGCTATTTGTTTGTAAAAAGAAACAATGCCACTTTACACACTGCTCTCAAGTTTTTGATAAACCAATATAATATTGTTTGGGGAACAGATAACTCTAATTTAAAACCAAACAAGATCTTCTTGTGTCTCTTCCAAACAATGTCAGTGATTATCCACTATTTTTCCTTTTGATGCTCTTCTCAATCCCCTTAGTTGCTCCCTTTTTATCTCCTCCAAATAAATAGTGACGAATTCCAGGGCTCAGTCTGTGGATTTTTTTTTTCCTGGGTTGGTCTCAAGTAATCTACAGGCATTAAGAACTACCTCTGTGCAGACAACTCCCAACTTTAGATCTTCAGCTCAGACTTCTCCTGTGAACTATATAGTCTCATATATGCCTACCTATACAACTTTACATAGGTGTCTAAAAAGCATTTCAAACTTAATCCCAGAACAGAACTTCTGATTTTTCCTGCTAAATAAAAACTGTCAATCCCACTGTTTTCCCTATCTTGATAAATAGTAACACCATTCTTCCAAATTGCTCAAGTCAAAAACCTTGTTGTCATTCTTGACTTCTCTCTTTTCTCTCCCTGCCCCCCACCCCCCATTCTGTGAGGAAATCTATCTGGTCCACCTTTATAATTTTTGTAGTAATTATATCCTGACTTCAGTAATTTTTCACTACTTCCATCACAGTGTATGCTGCCATCATCTCTTGCCTAAATTCTTGGCAATAATCTCCTAACTGGATTCCCCACTGCAATCCTTTTCACCAAACCCCCATACCTAAGGTCTATTTTGAATGTAGCAGACAGGATGATCCTTTAAAAACCTCCCTTGTTCAGAACCCTCTGAGGTACTCCCATATCAGAGTCAAAGTCGAAGTCCTTACAATTGCCTCAAGTGCTCTTAGTGATCTGTTCCCCATCGTCCCCAACCCCTGCTCCAGCCATGTGGCTCCTTGCTATTCCTCCAACATTCAGGCATATTCTCTTCTCCAGATCTTTGCAATTGTTGGTCCTCTACCAAGAATAAATTTTCCTCCAAATATCCTCATAGATATTTTCAGGTCTTGGATTCAACATCATCTTCTCAGTGAATCTTTACCTGACTAACCTATTTAAAATCACAACTCCCACCTTTCCCCCAACACTCTCTATCATCTCTTCTTTACTTTTCTTCATAGCACTTATTACCTTCTGATGTATATTTTACTTATTTGTTCATTGTCTCCCCTCATTAGAATGTAAGTTCCTTGAAGCCAAAGAATTTTGTTGGTTTGGTTCACCTAGAACAATGCCTAGCACATAGTAAGTGCTAAATACATAAATGTTCAATGAATAAATAAGTAAATAATAAGCGTTTATGACTAATTAGGGGAAAAGCATACTTAATAAGAATGCTTTCATGAAGAATAGACTTCGTAAGAGGAGCCGCAGTGCCTTTCCCCCCTCTGTAACTTCGGTATCTAGCAGTGTCTGTCATTTTGTGGGCATTCAATAGACACATGTTGAATGTATTTTTGAGAGCACAGACTGAAGCTAAATTGCTTGTGTTCAAATTCCAGCTGTTCAGCTTATCAGCTATGAAACCTAGGGAAAAAAGCACTTAACTCCTCTCTGCCTAGTATCCTTATAAAATAAGAATAACAATTTAATAGTAATTATGCATGAGATTGTTGTGAGGATTAAATGAGTAAATATATTTAAAGCATAGAACAATGTTTGGCACACAGTAACTATTAGATGGTGATGATGAAGCTGATAGTCCTATGAAACTCACAATGAAATGAGAATATTCTGAATAAGCTAAAACAACCTAAGTTTTTAAAATGTAAATGGATTACATGAATGTGATCAAATAAGCAAGTTATAGCATGTCAGTCCCCAACTGAAAATTTGTGAATAAATACTACTGCCTCCATGATAAAATCTAAATGTCTAATCTGGCACTCGAGGTCTTCTATAATTTGTACCCTGCATTTAACTTTAAAAAGTTAACAATTAAAAAAAAAAACAAGGTAAAGAATTTATCAAAAATGTAAGATAATGATTTTTCTAGGGATAAATAGTGTCTCTTATTTTTATAGCCTTATATGATTTTCAAAAACTTTTACACAGTCAACTGGTTTATAACAGTGACCACATCAAAAAGCAAACAGGACACATTATTATCTTCATTTTACAGATAAGAAATGTAAGAGTCAAAGACAATAAGCAATTTGTTTGAGGCAGTTGGTGTCTTCAGGACCAGAAAACTGATTCTTCTGATACTGAATTCAAGGTTGCTTCTACCGCAAACTTCTATTGATAAATGCGTACTTTAATGAGTGGATTTTACATCTCTGGCAGTGTTTAGCACATGCTAGGTATATAATAGGTGCTTCATACATGTTTACTAATTGCTTAAGGTAAAATATATATTTATTCTTTTACTCTGACTTACCATACTTGTAAGAGAAAAAAGGTAATTTATATCATTAGCAACAAATAAACTAACCCCCAACCTTGCTAACTCTCACACTGATTGGTTCAGTACTTCTTTTTAAGTTACAAAAGCTACAGTAATGGGTCCATGATTTTATATTGATATTCTTCAATACTCTGTCTTTCTAACTGAAAGACACCTAATTCATCTTCTAAACGTTCTATAAGATCGATGCCTGAGTTTCATGACTTGAGTAATTTTCTTTTGAACCAAAGAATAAATCATCGGACTTTATACAATCTATTTCCTTCTGTATGTGTGATTCTCACCCTTCTTCTCCCATATTAAAGAGATATTTGACTTTAAATTGTTTTACACAGGAGTTTAAAATCTTATTCTTTAACTTTCCATCGCATACTCCCAACATTTTCTACATATAATAAAATACAGGAAATAGCATATTTATACTTAAGAACTTATGTTTGAAATAATTGTATTTAAAACATTTTTTTGCCTGGCTGGTGTGGCTCAGTGGTTGAGCATCAACCCATGCACCAAGAGGTAACTGGTTTGATTCCCGGTCAGGGCACATGCCCAGGTTGTGGGCCCGATCCCCAGTGGGGGGCATGTAGGAGGTGGCCAAAGATGTTCTCTCTCATCGATGTTTCTATCTCTCTCTCCCTCTCCCTTCTTCTCTCTAAAAATCAATAAAGAAAAAAAAATTTTTTTAATTTTTTTTCAATTACACTTTACATTCAGTATTATTTTGTACTAGTTTCAGGTGTACATCATAATGATTAGACAATCATATACTCTACAAAGTGTTCCCCTTGATATTTGCAGTACCCAACTGGCACCATATAGTTATTATAATATTATGGACTATATTTCCTATGCTATATTCTACATCCCCATGACTATTTTGAAACTACCAATCTGTACTTCGCAATCCCTTCACCTTATTCACCCAGTCCCCCAACCCTCCTCCCCTCTGGCAATTATCAGTCGGTTCTCTGTATCTGAGTCTATTTCTGATTTGTTTGTTCATTTACATTGATCTTTAGATTCCACATATAAGTGAAATCATGTAGTATTTGTCTTTCTCTGACTGACTTTTTTCACTTAGCACAATACCCTCTAGGTCCATCCATGCTGTCACAAATGATAAGATTTTGTTCTTTTTAATGGCATAGTAATATTCCATTATATATATATAAAGCTGTAATATATATATTACAGCTTTTTTAAAAAAATGTTTTTACTGATTTTTTAGAGAGAGAGGAAGCTCCGGAGAGAAAGATAGAAACATCAATGATCAGCTCCCTCCTGCATGCCCCCTACTGAGGATCAAGCCCACAACCCTGGGCATGTGCCCTGACTGGGAATCAAACTGGGACCTCTCAGTCCATGTGAGGATGCTCAATCCACACTGGCCGGTCCTATTACAGCTTTTTAAAATCCATTTATCTATTGATGGGCACTGGGTTGCTTCCATAGCTTGGCTACTGTAAATAATGCTGCAATGATATATTCTTTTTAATTAGTGTTTTGGTTTTCTTTAAAAATATACCCAGCCCTGGCCAGTTTGGCTCAGTGGTTAGAGCGTCGGCCTGCGGTCCAGAGAGACCCGGGTTCAGTTCCCGCTAAGGGCATGTGCCTCGGTTGCGGTTTGTCCCCGGCCCTGGTTGGTCGTGCGGGTGGCAGCCACTCGATGTGTCCCTTTCACGTCGATGTTTCTCTCTCTCTCTTCCTCTCTCTCCCTCCCACTCTATCTGAACAAAAAATGAAAAAATGTCCTCAGGTGAGGATAAAAATATATATATATATATACCCAGAAGTGGAATTATTGAGTCATAAAGCAGTTCCATTTTTAATATTTTTTCTTTTTAATAATTTTTTATTTTTCAGTTACAGTTGATATACAATGTTATATTAGTTTCAGTTGTACAACCCAGGGATTAGACATTTATATAACTTATGAAGTGATCATCCCGATAAATCTAGTACCCATCTGATACCATGCATAGTTATTACAATATTATTGCCTATGTTCCCTATGCTGTACTTTACATCCTCATGACTATCTTGTAACTTCCAATTTGTGTTTCTTAATCCCTTCACCTTTTTCTCCTATCCCCCCAAGCTCCCTCCCAGCTGGCAACAGTAAAAATGTTCTCTGTATCTATGAATCTGTTCATGTTCTGCTTGTTCATTTGCCTTGTTTTTTAGATTCCATATATAAGTGAAATCATATGGCATTTGTCTTTCTCTGTCTGACTTTTATCACTCAGCACAATATTCTCTAGGTCTATCCATGTTGTCACAGATGGCACAATTTCATTCTTTTTTATGACTGAGTCATATTCCATTGTATATATGCATCACTTCTTTATCCATTTATCAATTGATAGACACTTAAATTGCTTCCATATCTTGGCTATTGTAAATAATGCTGCAATGAACATATGGATAATAGATATGTATTTATTGCCATTTTCTTATTCATATTTTTTATCTTTTATTTATTTCTTCTTTTTCTTCTTAAAGAAGACTCTAACATTTTCATATAATACTGGCTGGTGATGATGAACTCCTTTAGCTTTTTCTTGTCTGGGAAGCTGTTTTTCTGTCCTTCTAAATGATAGCTTTGCTGGGTAGGGTAATATTGGTTGTAGGTCCCTGCTTTTTTATCACTTTGAATATTTCTTGCAAGTTCCTTCTGGCCTGTAAAGTTTCTGTTGAGAAATCAGCTGACAGTCTTATGGGAGCTCTCTTGTAGGTAACTAATTGCTTTTCTCTTGCTGCTTTTGAGATTCTCTCTTTTTCTTTAACCTTTGACATTTTAATCATGATGTGTCTTGGTGTGGGCCTCTTTGGGTTCATCTTTAGAACTCTGCACTTCTTAGACTTGTGTGTCTTTTTCCTTCACCAGGTTAGGGAAGTTTTCAGTCATTATTTTTCAAATAGGTTTTCAATTTCTTGCTCTCTCTCTTCTCCTTCCTGAACTCTCATGATGTGAATGTTGGTACACTAGAAGTTGTCCCAGGGGATCCTTACACTATCCTCATTTGGGGGGATTTGTTTTTCTTGTTGCTGTTCTGATTGGGTGTTTTCTGCTTCTTTATCTTCCAAATTTCTAGTTTGATCCTCTGCTTCATCTATTCTACTGTTGAATCCCTATAATGTATTCTTCATTTTAGTTAGTGTAGCCTTCATTTCTGAATGGTTCCTTTTTATGTTTTCTATCTCTTAGTTGAAATTCTCACTGAGATCTTTGAGCATCCTTATAACAAGTGTTTTGAACTCTACATCTGGTAGATTGCTTATCTCCATTTTATTGAGTTCTTTTCCTGGAGTTTTGTTCTGATCTTTTATTTGGGATATGTTTGTCTCCTCATTTTGGCTGCCTCCCTGTGCTTGTTTCTATGAATTAGGTAGAGCTGCTATGTCTCCTGGTCTTGGTAGAGTGGCCTTATGTAGTAAGTGTCCTGTAGGGCTAGTGGTGCAGCTTCCCTGTTCACCAGAGCTGTGTGCTTCAGGTATGCCCCTTGTGTGTGTTGTGTATACCCCCCTGTTGTAGTTGAGCCTTGATTGCTGTCAGTGGAAGAGATTTACCCCTACGCTGATTGGCTGTGAGGACTGACAGTGCCCACAGCAGAGGACCTGCCATGCAAGTGCTGACCCCACAGAGCAAGACTTGTTTCAGTGGGGCTCTGGTGCTCGCTGAGTCTCCCACTTGAGTGTGTCAATTGTGGAGGTAGTTGGGTGGTGCTTTGGTGCAGTCTGAAGCTGTCCACTAGGTGCACTGGCTCTGGGTCCTTCCAGAAGGTGCAGGCCAAGGTCAGCTGCTGCCTGTGTTATGCTCAGGGCCACCCAGCATGAGCCACAAAGTGATCTGCAAATGGCTGCTACTTGTGTTGGGCTTCGGGGTGCTCAGGAGAGGCCAAGCTATGAATCAAGGCCAGCTGCTGCTAGTGCTGGGCCTGCAGCCACTTAGCAAGAGGTATGGGGCTCACTGAGGCCAGATGCTGCTTGTTTGTGATTTGTGAACCTTCGAGAGATTTTAGGAAAGTCTGCAACATGAGCCAAGACAGGTATTTGTATGGAAAAGCATTGGAAATGGCTTGAGTGGGCCTATAAGTTGGGTGGGGTGAGGTGTCAGGAAATCACCAGCACAGTATGAATAGTGTTAGGCAGGTTGATGGAGTCTCAGATATGGTGCCCTCCTGCCAGCTCTGTGAGGGGAGGGCTCAGCAAAGGAACAATGGCCTCTGCCAGCACTTGTGTCTGGAATAAAGCTGCCTCTCTAGCCCTCCTCCTGAAGCCTGACAATTTGCTTCCTCCCCGTATGTCCCTGGTGCCTTTCAAGCTGCTTCTCCAACGCTGGAGCTCAGAGCAAGTGAATCCAAGTAAGTTTATGTGCAAGCCCTTTAAGAGGAATGCCTGGGACTCCAGAGCCCTCTGTCTCACTCAGACACAATTTTGGTGACTTCTCTTCCTAGCAATAGAACCCTGGGATGGTGGTGGGTGCGGGGGCTGGTATGAGACTGGAACCTATGGCTTCTCAGGGGAATCTCTACAGCCAAGATTCCCTCCTGATTTTTAACCACCACATGGGGGTGTGGGACCAGCCCATTTTGTGTCTCCACCCCTCCTACCAGTATCATTTTGGCTTCTTCTTCATATCCTTAGTTATAAAACTTCTGTTCAGCTAGATTTCAGGCTGTTTTGAATGATGGTTGTTCTGTAGCTTAGTTGTAATTTTCATGTGGTTGTGGGAGGTTCTGAGTACCGCGTTTACCTATGCTATTTCGACCAGAAGCCAATCATAATCAAGTTTCTTACTAAGCTATGAACAATGGCTTCAGAATTTTGCAGATACTATATATAACAGGTTTTATTTTTTCTACTTCAACCATATTAAGTAGTTTAATTAAAAAAAGAAATTTAGCCTTTTGGCCCTTAGGGTAATTTAAAAGAGCAAGCACAGTCTTTTGTGGGTCAGTTGTCTGCTGTGGTTGATCTCACCAAAGGGGTGGAGATATTTCCTCCATCGACTACACTCTTGCTGACACTCCTATGATGATTTTTATGTCTCACCACAGCAGCAGCCCTGGTGAAATTAACCCTCAGGTTTAAAACATTAAAAACCAGGAAGCTCGCTTCCCTCAGTCTCTTCTCCCCAACCTCCACTATTGTTTTCCACAATTTATCTGTCAAGAGTATACAGTGAAAAATTTGATCCAATAAAGGGAAGCATGCAGCATCCAGATTTGGTGGACACCATGTCTAGATATTAGGCAGAGAATACATTTACTATATATATAGTTTTTATTGAATTTTTTTTTTTGGAGAGAGAGGAAGGGATAGAGAGACACATTAATGGGAGAGAGAAACATCGATTGGCTGCCTCCTGCACGCCCCCTACTGGGGATCAAGGCTGCAACCTGGGAATGTGCCCTGACCAGAAATTGAACCGGGACCTCTCAGTCCATGGGACAATGCTCAATTCACTGACCCACACCAGCTGGGAAGAGAATACATTTACATGGTACAGGCTGCTTGTGTAAACTATTATTCCCTGGCACCTACACACTAGGGCTAGAGTCCAAACCGGTGAGTGGGCAGCAAGCCATGCCAACAGATGGGCACAGAAATGACAGCCAAGGGACAATGTATGTGCATCAAGGATAGGTGTTGAGAACAGGAATTCCAACTGAGAAGATCAAAATGACTGTCTGTCTCAAGCTTATGCTTAAGATCTTGTAAATTCATGCCTTGTTTAATATAAATGGACTGGAATTCAAGAGAATTGACAGATTTTGACAAAATCTTACATTTATTTTTATTTTGTAAAAATATAAAAATAATTTAGACTTTTGCAGTAGTTTGGCGGCATTTTGTGAGCAGAAAATGTTTCAACTTCAACAGAAGTTTTCATGATTATTGAAGGTTCTCTTAAAGAAATATAGAATTGAACCCTTTAAGAGAATTAGTTGATTAGCTTCTTAAGTGCCTTCAACTCTATTATTTCAATGTCATGTATAATTCTTTAGGAAATTTATCCTAAAAGATCAATGACATTGTATTTCCTAATTTAATAATTTATTAAATCTCAAACATGCCTGAGATCTACTCTATTTTGTTTTCAATGTAGGAAAGATAATTAAGAGGGTACTTTATTGGTGTTTTAAGCTTTCTTTCTAAAAATAATTTCAAAACCTCAAATTCTAATGTTAAATTATTTGAATCAAAAATGAAAGAAAGGAAGATTCAGAATCACTTAAGATTGCTCATATGAATAGAGAAAGGAATATGCAGTTTATATTATTTAATTTATTTGTCCTTTTTTTCTAATTAATAAAATTAGAGAATTTTTCTAGGCTACCTCTAAGTTTCTCTCTAGCTCTAGAAAATTCTCTGCTAATGAAATGATGCTGTCCTTTCAAAATAGGAATCAAAATTCTGAGTGCAAGTTTCCTCACGACTATTGTAACTTTAAAACAAGACAGGACACAATGATTCCCCCTACACAATCCAAGTTGCCCCAGATACCTAAGCCTTCTAGAAGTAAGGAAGTCTTGATTCATCCCCACTCTTTCAGAGGCTCTTAGAAACAGGTTTTCCCTGTCAACTCAAACTTCTTTATAAAAATATTTTTTAACTCTTCATTGAGTAGTAATATAAACAGAAAAAAGACACATATCACAATTGTATATTTCATGAAATTTCATACACTGAATACACCCATGAAAACAGCAATAGATCAAGAAAGAGAACATCATCAGCACCCAGAGGCACTACTACTCCCTTCTGGTCACTACCTCCTCAACAGCAGCCACGGTGGCTTTCGAACTTTATGTAAACGGAATCATACAGCATGCATTCTTTGGTTTGGTACCTTTCACTCAATGTTATGTTCTCTCAGGGCTGTACAGTAATCCATTTACCTATTGTATTGTTGACAAGCATTTGGCTAGTTTCCAAATATGGGCTATTAGAAATAGTATTCCTAAGAATATTTGAGTATACATCTTTTAATAAACATATGTAAGCATTTCAGGGGGTGTATGCACTAAAGGGAAGATTTGTTGTTATATTTATCCATATGGTTCAGCTCTAGTAGATATTGCCAGTTTTCTTAAGTAATTGTAACCAATCTACACATCTACCACCAGTTTATGAGAGTTCCTGTTGTTCCACATCTGTGCCAAAACTTAGTATTTATGTCTTTCTTCAGTTTTGCTCTTCTAGTGGATATCCCAACGTGTGGGGTGGGGTTTCTTTTCTTTCTTTTTTAAAAACGTTTTTAAGGTAAAAGTTACATAACATAAAATCAACCTTTTAAAAGTAAACAATTCAGTAGCATTGCAACCACCATCTGTATCTAGCTCCAAAACATTTTGTTACCCCAAAAGGAAACTCTGTACCCATTAAGCATTCACTCTCTATTCCCTGATTCCTCCCCACCTGTCCATGGCAAACACCAATCTGCATTCTGTCTCTATGGATTTACCTATTCCAGATATTTCATATAAATGAAATCATACAATATGTGATTTTGCTTCTAGCTTCTTTCACTTAGCATAGCAATTTTCAACCAGTGTGCCACAAGAATTTTAAAAACATGCAGTAGTTGTATTTAGTCAGGGGCACTGACCTCTTTTCCCTTAGATTGTTAAATAAGAAAATCACAACAGCTAACACAACAATAGCTGTTCAGTGTGAATGAATAAAAATTATACCTACTTTTTTCGTCAGATCGGCAAAAAATATATTTTTGGTGTGCCACAGAATTTTAATAATTAGTTTATGTGTGCCATGAGTTGAAAAAGGTTGAAAATCACTGACTTAGCATAATGTTTTCAAGGTTCCTTTATATTGTATCAATACTCCATTGTTCTTATAGAGGAATAATATTCCATTGTATGTGTATACCACAGTTTGTTTATGTATGCATCCATTGATGGACATTAGGTTTGTTTCCACCTTTTGGCTACTGTGAATAGTGCTGCTATGAACATGTGTGTACATGTATTTTGTTGAGTACCTCTTTCTAATTCTTTTGGATAGGTATTTATAATACCTAGGAATAAAATTCCTAGGTCAAAAAGTAACTCTGCTTAACTTATTAAGGAACTGACAAACTGTTTCCATAGCAGCCTAACCATTTTAGATTCACACCAGCAATGTACAGGGCTCCAGTTGCTCCACATCATTGACAGAGAAATAACATTTGTAATTTTCTGGATTTTTTAAAGAATGACTATTATAGCCTTAGCCATAGTGGGTATAAAGTGGTACCTCATTGTGGTTTTGATTTGCATTTCCCTAATGACTAATGATGGTGAGCATCTTTTCATGTGTTTCTTAGTCATTTGCATATCTTATTTATTGAAATGTCTGTTCAAGTGCTTTGACCATAATTAATTGGGTTATTTGTCTTTTTGTTGTTGAGTTGTAAGAGTTCTTAATATATTCTGGATACTAGACCTTTATCAGATATATGACTTGTGAATATTTTCTCCTTTCTATATGTTATCTTTTCATTTTCTTGATAATGTTTTTCAATATTAGCACAGAAGTTTTTAATTTTGGTAAAGTCCAATTTATCTACTTTTTTTCTTTTGTTGCTTATGTTTTTGATGTAATGTCAAAAAATTCATTGCCAAATACAATGCCATGAAGACTTACCACTATGTTTTCTTCTAAGACTTTTATGATTTTAGTTTTTATATTTGGACTATTGATTCATTAAAACAATTTTTTTCAATTACAGTTTACATTCAATATTATTTTATATTAGTTTCAGGTATACAGCATAGTGGTTTGACAATCATATATTTTACAAAATATTCCCCCCTGATATTTCCAGTACGCAACTGACACCATATATAGTTATTACAATTTTACTGACTATATTTTCTATGCTGTTTTCTACATCCCCATGACTATATTGTAACTACCAATCTATACTTCTCAATCCCTTAACTTTTTTCACCCAGTCCCCAACTTCCTTCCCCTCTGGCAACCATCAGTCTGTTCTCTGTATCTATGAGTCTGTTTCTGTTTTGTTTGTTCATTATATTGTTCTTTAGATTCCACGTATAAGTGAAATCATGTGGTATTTGTCTTTCTCTGACTGACTTATTTCATTTAGCATAATACCCTCTAGGTCCATTCATGCTGTCACAAATAGTAAGATTTGTTCTTTTTTATGGCTCAATAATATTCCATTGTATTTATGTACCACTTCTTTATCCACTCGTCTATTGATGGGCACTGGGTTGTTTTCATAGCTTGGCTACTGTAAATAACACTGCAACGAACATAGTGGTGCATATATTTTTTTGAATTTGTGTTTTGGGTTTCTTCAGATATGTAATCAGAAGTGGAATCACTGGATCATAAGGCAATTCCATTTTTAATTTCTTGAGGTATCACCGTACTGCTTTCCACAGTGGTTGTACCAATCTGCGTTACCACCAACAGGGCATGAAAGTTCCTTTTTCTCCACATCCTTGCCAACACCTGTTGTTTGTTGATTTATTGATGATAGCTATTTTGATCACTGTGGTTTTAATTTGCATTTCTTGATGATTAGTTATGTTGAGCATATTTTTATATGTCTAATGGCCATCTGTATGTTCCCTTTGGAGAAATGTCTATGTCCTTTGCACAATTTTTAATTGGATTGTTTGGTGTGTGTGTGTGTATGAGTTGTATGGATTCTTTATAAATTTTGGATATTAATCTTTTATCAGATCTAACATTGGCAAATATGTTCTCTGACTCAGTGGGTTGTCTTTTCATTTTCTTGATGGTTTCCTTTGCTCTACAAAAACTTTTTAGTTTGATGTAGTCCTATTTATTTTTTTTGCCTGGGGAAATATATCAGAAAAAAAATGTTACTAAGAGAAATGTCTGGGATTTTACTGCCTATCATGCCTTCCAGGAGTTTTATCATTTCAAGTTTTACATTTAAGTCTTTAATTCATTTTGAGTTTATTCTTGTATATGGTGTAAGACGGTGGTTTAGTTTCTTTTTCTTTTTTCTTTTTTTTTTTTTTTTTTTTGCATACATGTGTCTAATTTTCGCAACACCATTTATTGAATAGACTGTCTTTACCCCATTGTATGTTATTGCCTCCTTTGTCAAATATTAATTGACCACATATAGGGAACTTTCATGCATTGTTGGTGGTAATGCAGTGTGGGCTCTCTATTCTGTTCTATTGATTATTGATCTATTTTGAATTAATTTTTATATATGGTGTGAAGCAGTGGTCAAACTTCATTCCTTTGCATGTATCTGATTATGTTAGCACCATTTGTTGAAGAGAGTGTCCTTTTCCTATTGAATGGTCTTAGCACCCATGTTAAAAATCAATTGACCATAGATGTATGGGTTCATTTCTGGAATTTCAATTCTATTATATTGGTCTATATGTCTAGCTTTATGTCACTACCACATTCTTTTGATTACTGTAACTTGGTAATAAGTTTTTAAATTGGGAAGTGTGAGTCCTTCAACTCTGTCTTTTTTCCCCCCAATATTTTTTGGCTTTTAAGAGCTGCTTGAAATTCCATATGAATTTGAGAATTGACTTTTCTGTTTCTGAAAAATTGTCATTGGAATGTTGATAGAGATTGCACTGACTGAATCGGTGGATTTCTTTGGATAGTATTGTGATATTAATAATATTAAGTCTTCATTCAATGACCATAGGATGTCTTTCTATTTATTTAGATTTGCTTTAATTTCTTTTTCATTCCCCTATTGACACCCTCCTCCAGATCCTGCAACGCCACCCCCTTTCCCTCCACCAGCATTGTTGTCTATGTCCATTGGTTACACATACGTGCATATAAGTTCTGTGATTTATCTCTTCCCTCCCCCCTATCACCCTCTTCTGAGGTTTGTCAGTTTGTACCCTACTTCTATGTCTCTGGGTCTATTTTGTTCATTAGCTTTTTTTGTTCATTATATTCCACAAATAAGTGAGATCATGTGATACTTGTTTTTCTATGATTGGCTTGTTTCACTTAGGATAATACACTCCAGGTCCCTCCATGTCATCTCAAAGGATAAGAGATCTTTCTTTCTTATAGCTGCATAGTATTCCATTGTGTACATGTACCACAGCTTTTTTATCCACTCATCTATTGATGGGCACTTGGGCTGTATCCAGATCTTAGAGATTGTAAATAATGCTGCTATGAGCATAGGGGTACATATATTCTTTCAGGCTTCTTAGGGTATATTCCTAGAAGTGGGATTACTGGGTCAAATGGCAGTTCAATTTTTAAATTTTTGAAGTAATCCCATAGTGTTTTCCACAGTGGCTGCACCAGTCTGCATTCCTACCAGCAGTGTACTAGAGTCTCCTTTTCTCCACACCCTCGCCAGCAGGGTGTTTGATGATTTGCTGATGGCAGCCATTCTGGCAGGTGTGAGGTGATACCTCATAGTTGTTTTAATTTGCATCTCTCTGGTGATTAGTGATGTTGAATATTTTTCCATATGTCTCTTGGTCATTTGTATATGCTGTTTGGAGAAGTGTCTACTTAGGTCCTCTGCCCATTTTTTAATTGGGTTATTTGTCTTCCTTTTGTTGAGTTGTGTGAGCACTCTATATATTTTGGAAATTAACCTCTTATCTGATATATAATTGGCAACTATGCTCTCCCATACAATGGGTTCCCTTTCCATTTTGATGGTTGTTTCTTTTGCTGTGCAGAAGCTTTTTAGTTTGATGTAGTCCCATGTGTTCATTTTTTCCTTTGTTTCTCTTGCCTTAGGCGTTGTATCAGTGAAAATTCTGCTGCGTATGATATTTGAAATTTTGTTGCCTACATTTTCTTCTAGGATTCTTATGGATTCACAAGTCACATTTAAGTCTCTTATCCATTTTGAGTTTATTCTTGTGTATGGTGTAAGTTGGTCTAGCTTCATTTTTTTTGCATGTAGTTGTCCAATTCTCCCAACACCATTTATTGAAGAGACTATCTTTACTCCACTGTATGCTCTTGCCCCCTTTGTCAAATATTAGTTGAGCACAGAGACTTGGGTCAATTTCTGGGTTCTCTCTTCCGCTTCAGTGATCTATATGCCTGTTCTTGTGCCAGTACCAGGCTATTTTGATTACAATGGCTTTGTAGTATAACTTGATATCTGGTACTGTGATCTCTCCTACTTTGTTCTTTTTCAAGATTGCTGTGGCTATTTGGGTCTGTTTTGGTTCCATATAAACTTTTGGAGTCTTTGTTCTAATTCTGTGAAATATGTCATTGGTATTTTGATGGGGATTGCATTGAATCTACAGATTGCTTTAGGTAGTATGGACATTTTAATGATGTTAATTCTTCCAATCCATGAACAAGGTATATGCTTCCACTTTTTATATCTTTCTGTATTTCTTTTTTCAATCACCTGTAGTTTTCTGTGAAGAGGTCCTTTACTTCTTTAGTTAAGTTTATCTTAAATTTTTTGCTGCAATGGTAAATGGGATTTTTTATTTTTAGTTTCTCTTTCTGTGAGTTCATTGTTGGTGTATAACAATGCTGTTGATTTCTGGAAGCTAATTTTGTATCCTGCTACTTTGCCAAATTCATTTACTAAGTGTAGTAGATTTTTGATGGAGTCTTTAGGGTTTTCTATGTACAATATCATATCATCTGCAAATAATGACAGTTTCGATCAACTTCTGGTCAAGATGGCTGCGTAGGTAAACACGGTATTGCCACCTCCCGAAACCACATCAAAGTTATGACTAAACTACAGAACAACCATCATTCAAATCACCTGAAATCAAGCTGAATGGAAGTCCTACAACTACGAAATTAAAGAAGCAGCCACATCGAGACTGGTAGGAGGAGCGGAGGTAGACGGGCTGGTCCCACACCCACGTGTGGAGGATAAAAAATACCTGGCTGGGAAGGTCCTCCCTGAGGAGTGAGGGGTCCCGGTCCCACACCAGGTGCCCAGCTCAGGGTTCCAGTGCCAGGAAGAGAAGTCCCCATAACTTCTGACTGAAAAAACCAGCAGGAACCGAGGCTGAGGTGGCTGGAGCCCCCAGCAGCTCCTCTTAAAGGGCCCTCACACAGACTTACTCGGACTCGCACTCTCCAGGCTCCAGCGTGCAGGAGGCAGCTTGAAAGGCACCAGAATCATATGGGGAAGAACTGAGCTGTTTGGCATTGGAGCAAGGGCTGGAGAGGCGGCTTTCTCCTGGACAGACATGCTATCAGAGGCCTTTGTTCTTTTGGTGAGCCCTTCCTTGGGCCAGCAGACATCCGCCATATCTGGGACTCCAGCAACCTGGCTCACACTGTTTGCCCCGCCCTGGTGATTCCCTGAGGCCCCACCCCACCCAACTTTCAGGCCCACCCAAGCTGTTGCCAGTTGCTTCACCATAAGATTGGCCTGTCTTGGATCCTGCTTCAAGTTTTCCTAAATTCTTTCAAACAAGCAGCATCTGGTCTCAGCTAGCCCCATACCTCTCATTAAGTAATACATAGAAACTAAACACAGGGAGGCAGCCAAAATGAGGAGACAAAGAAACAGGTTACAAATGAAAGAACAGAACAAAACTCCAGGAAAAGAACTAAGCGAAATGGAGATAAGCAACCTAAAAGATGCAGAGTTCAAAACACTGCTTATAAGGATGCTCAATGAACTTAGTGAGAACCTCAGTGAACTTAGTGAGGGCCTCAAGAGCATAAAAAAGGACCAGTCAGAAATGAAGGATGAATAAAAGGAATCCAAATTGGAAAGGAGGAAGTGAAACTGTCATTATTCGCAGACGACATGATATTATATATAGAAAACCCTAAAGACTCCATCAAAAATCTACTAGACTTAATAAATGAATTTGGCAAAGTAGCAGGATACAAAATTAACGTCAAGAAATCAACGCCATTCTTATACACCAAAGATGAACTCACAGAAAGAGAAACTAAAAAAACAATTCCATTTACCATCGTGGCAAAAAATTAAGATACCTAGGAATAAACTTAACCAAAGAAGTAAAGGACCTATTTGCAGAAAACTACAGGACATTGAAAAAAGAAATAGAGGAAGATATAAAAAAGTGGAAGCACATACCTTGTTCATGGATTGGAAGAATTAACATCATTAAAATGTCCATATTACCCAAAGCAATCTATAGATTCAATGCAATCCCCATCAAAATACCAGTGACATATTTCACAGAACTAGAACAAATATTTCAAAAGTTCATATGGAACCAAAAAAGACCCCGAATAGCCACAGCAATCTTGAAAAAGAAGGACAGAGTAGGTGGGATCACAATACCGGATATCAGGTTATAGTACAAAGCTACTGTAATCAAAACAGCCTGGTACTGGCACAAGAACAGGCATATAGACCAGTGGAACAGAACAGAGAATCTGGAAATTGACCCAAGACATTATGCTCAATTAATATTTGACAAAGGCGGCAAGAGCATACAATGGAATAAAGACAGCCTCTTTAATAAATGGTGTTGGGAAAATTGGACAGCTACATGCAAAAAAATGAAACTAGACCATCAACTTACACCATACACAAGAATAAACTCAAAATGGATAAAAGACTTAAATGTGACTCATGAATCCATAAAAATCCTAGAAGAAAATGTAGGCAACAAAATTTCGGACATCATACACAGCAGAATCTTCACTGATACATCACCTAAGGCAACAGAAACAAAGGGAAAAATGAACACATGGGACTACATCAAACTCAAAAGCTTCTGCACAGCAAGAGAAACAACCATCAAAACAGATAGGGAACCCACTCTATGGGAGAGCATAATTGCCAATGATACATCAGATAAGGGGTTAATCTCCAAAATATATAGAGTGCTCATACAACTCAACAAAAGGAAGACAAAGAACCCAATTAAAAAATGGGCAGAGGACCTAAATAGACACCTCTCCAAAAAGGACATACAAATGGCTAAGAGACATATGAAGAAATGCTCAACATCACTAATCATCAGAGAGATGCAAATTAAAACAACCATGAGGTATCACCTCACACCTGTCAGAATGGCCGCCATCAACAAATCAACAAACAACAAGTGTTGGCGAGGGTGTGGAGAAAAGGGGACTCTAGTACACTGCTGGTGGGAATGCAGACTGGTGCAGCCATTGTGGAAAACACTATGGTGTTACCTCAAAAAATTAAAAATTGAATTGCCATTTGACCCAGTGATCCCACTTCTAGGAATATACCCTAAGAAGCCTGAAACACCAACCAGAAAGAATACATGTACCCCCATGTTCATAGCAGCACTATTTACAATAGCTAAGATCTGGAAACAGCCCAAGTGTCCATCAGTGGATGAATGGATAAAAAAGCAGTGGTACATGTACACAATGGAGTACTATGCAGCTGTAAGAAAGAAAGATCTTTTATCCTTTGAGACGACATGGAGGGACCTCGAGAGTATTATCCTAAGCGAAACAAGCCAAGCAGAGAAAGACAAATATCACATGATTTCACTTATTTGTGGAATATAATGAACATAACAGTCTGAGGAACAGGGTAGACCCAGAGATGTGGAAGTAGGGTATAGACTGACACCCCTCAGAAGAGGGGGTGGGGGGGGAGGGAAGAGATAAACCACAGAACTTATGCGCATGTATGCATAGCTTATGGACATGGACAACAGGGCTGGGGACGGGGTCGGGGGATGGGGAGGAGGGTGTCAATGGGGAAAAAAGGAGAAACATCTGTAACAAAAATAAATTAATAAAAAATAAAAATAAAAAATGAAGGATGCACAGTCAGAAATGAAGGAGGCACTAACTGAAATAAAGAATAATTTACACAGATTCAATAGTAGAGTAGGTAAAGCCAAGAAGCAAACCATCGATTTGGAATATAAGGAAGCAAAAAACACCCAATCAGAACAGCAAAAAGAAAAAAGAATCCAAAAAAATGAGGATAGTGTAAGGAGCCTCTGAGACAACTTCAAGTGTGCCAACATTTGCATCTTGGGGGTGCCAGAAGGAGAAGAGAGAGAACAAGAAATCAAAAACCTATTTGAAACAATAATGGCAGAAAACTTCCTAAACTTGGTGAAGGAAACAGACATACAAGTCCAGGAAGCACAGAGAGTCCCAAACAAGATGAACCCCAAGAGGCTCACACCAAGACACATCATCATCAAAATGCAAAAGGTTCAAGACAAAGAGAGAATCTTAAAAGCAGCAAGAGAAAAGCAGTTAGTTACCTACAAGGGAGTTCCCATAAGACTGTCAGGGGATTTCTCAAAAGAAACTTTGCAGGCCAGAAGGGAGTGGCAAGAAATATTCAGAGTGATGAAAAGCAAGAACCTACAACTAAGATTACTCTATCCTGCAAAGCTGTCATTTAGAATCAATGGCCATATGAAGAGTTTCCCAGACAAGGAAAAGCTAAAGGAATTCATCACTACCAAACCATTATTATATGAAATGTTGAAGAGTCTTCTTGAGGAAAAAGATAAAAAATATGAACAAACAAAATGGCAATAAATACATATCTATCGACAATTGAATCTACAAACAAAATGAACAAGCAGAACAGAAGCATTCTCATAGATACAGAGAACATTTTGTTGGTTGCCAGATGGGAGGGGGGTTGGGAGAATGGGTGAAGGGATTAAGAAGTACAAATTGGTTGTTAGACTGACAAACCTCAAAGGGAAGGGGGGGTAGGGGGTAGGAAGAGATAAACCAAAGAACTTATATGTGTATATGCATAACCAATGGACACAGACAACAGTGTGGGGAAAAGCAGGAGGGGGGGCGGGAGTGGGGAGGAGGGAGTCAATAGGGGAAAAATGAGGAACATCTGTAATACATTCAACAATAAAGATAAATTTTAAAAATTAAAAAAAAATGACAGTTTCATTTCCTCCTTTCCAATTTAGATCCCTTTTTTTTTTTCTTCATGTCTACTTGCTGTGGCTAAGACTTCCAGTACTATGTTAAATAAGAGTGGTGAAAGTGGGCATCCCTGTTTTGTTCCTGTTCTTAAGGGAAATGCTTTTAGTTTTTGCCCACTGAGTATGATGTTGGCTGTAGGTCTTTCATATATGGCCTTTATTATGTCGAAATATGATCCTTCTATTCCCACATTGCTGAGTGTATTTATCAGATATGGGTGCTGGATTTTGTCGAATGCTTTTTCAGCATCTATTGATATGATCATATGGTTTTTATCTTCCATTTTGTTTATGTGGTGTATCACATTTATTGAATTACGAATGTTGTACCAGCCTCGCATCCCTGGGATGAATGCCACTTGGTCATGGTGAATAATTTTTTTAATGTATTGCTGAATCTGATTTGCTAATATTTTGTTAAGGATTTTGGCATCTGTGTTCATCAGGGATATTGGCCTGTAGTTTTCTTTCTTTGTAGTGTCTTTATCTGGTTTTGGAATTGGGATTATGCTGGCCTCATAAAATGAGTTTGGAAGACTTCCATCTTCTTGAATTTTTTGGAATAGTTTGAGGAGAATGGGTATTATATCTTCTTTGAATGTTTGGTAAAACTCCCCCGTGAAACCGTCCAGGCCTGGGCTTTTGTTTGTGGGAGTTTCTTGATTATGTCTTCAATTTCCTTAGTTGTTATTGGTCTGTTCAAGTTTTCTGTCTCTTCCCTGTTCAGTTTTGGGAGACTGTGTGTTTCTAGAAATTTGTCCATTTTGCCCATATTGTCCTATGTTTCTCCTGTCGTAGTATGTTTTAATGATCCTTTGTATTTTTGTGGTGGCAGTTATTACTTCTTCTCTTTTGTTTCTGATTTTGTTTATTTGGGTCTTCTCTTTTTGATTTTTGGTAAGTCTACTTAAGGGTCTATCAATCTTGTTTATCTTTTCAAAGAACCAGCTCTTTGTTTCATTGATCTTTTGAATTGTTTTTTCAGTTTCTATGTTGTTTATTTCTGCTCTGACCTTTATTATTTCTTTCCTTATACTTGCTCTGGGGTTTTCTTTTTCTTTACTTTCTAGTTCTTTAAGTTGTAGGGTTATAAAGTCAATTAGGAATTTTTCTTGTTTCTTGAGGTAGGCCTGTAGTGTTATGAACTTTCCTCTCAGGACTGCTTTCACTGCGTCCCATAGATTTTATCTTGTTGTGTGTTCATTTTCATTGGTTTCTAGGAAGTTTTTAATTTCTTCCTTGATCTCCTTGGTAACCCATTCATTGTTAAATAACATGCTATTTAGCTTCCATGTGTTTTAACGTTTTTGTGTGTTTTTGTTGTAGTTGATTTCTAGTTTCATGCCATTGTGATCTGAGAAGATGCTTGATATGATTTCAATCTTCTTGAATTTGTAGAGACTTACTTTGTGTCCTAACATGTGGTCTATCTTCAAGAATGTCCCATGTGTACTTCAGAAGAATGTATATTTTGCAGCTTTGGGGTGAAATGTTCTGTAAATATCAATTAAGTCCAACTGATCTAGTTCATCATTTGCAGACTCTGTATCCTTGTTAATTTTTTTGCCTAGAAGATCTATTCAGTGGTGTCAGTGGGGTGTTAAAGTCACCCACTATGATTGTATTGCTATTGATCTCTCCCTTGAAGTCCTCCAGAAGTTTTAAAATATATTTTGGTGCTCTTGTATTTGGTGTATATATGTTTACCTGGGTTATATCCTCTTGTTGGATTGATCCTTTTAATATTATGTAGTGACCTTCTTTGTCTCTTATTATGGCCCTCGTTTTGAAATCCATCTTATCAGACATAAGTATTGCTATATCAGTTTTTTTTTTTAATTTCCATTCACTTGGAAAAATTTTTCCATCCCTTCACTTTCATCCTGTGTGAGTCTTTTGTTATGAGGTGGGTCTCTTGTAGACAGCGTATATATGGGTCATGTTTTCTTATCCAATCAGCTACCCTGTATCTTTTGATTGGAGCATTTAAGCCACTTAGATTTAAGGTTATTTTTGGTAGATACTTATTAGTTGCCATTTTTATTTTATGCCTGTGTTCCTCTCTCTCTCTGTCTCTCTATTTATTCTTCTTCTTACAATAGTCCCTTTAGCATTTCTTACAGTGCTGGTTTGGTGGTGGTAAATTCCTTTACTTTTTTTTTTTTTTTTTTTGTCTGTGAAGCTCTTTATTTCATCTTCAATTTTGAATGATAGTCTTGCTGGATAGAGCAGTCTTGGATTCAGACCCTTGCCTTTCTTTACTTTGTCTACTTCATGGCACTCCCTTCTGGCCTGCACTGTTTCTATTGAGAAATCAGCTGACAGTCTAATGGGAGCTCTCTTGTAGGTAACTTTCTGTCTCTCTCTTGCTTCCTTTAAGATTCTTTCTTTGTTTTTAATGTTTGCCATTTTAATTGTGATGTGTCTAGCTGTGCGTGATTTGGGGTTCATCTTGTTTGGGACTCTCCGTGTTTCCTGGACTTTTTCTTCGTGTGATTTTTTCTTTCACCAAATTAGGGAAGTTTTCTGTCATTATTTCTTCAAACAGGTTCTCTATTCCTTTGTTTGATTCTTCTCCTTCTGTTGCCCCTATGATGTGAATGTTGTATGTTTCATATTGTCCCAAAGCTCCCTTAAACTCTCCTCCTGCTTTTTAATTTTTTTTCCAATTTGCTGCTCTATTTGTGTGTTTTTTTTCTACCTTGTCTTCTAATTCACTGATTCGGTCTTCAGCTTCTTCTAATCTAACACTGAATCCTTCGAAGGTATTTTTCATAACAGCTATGTCATCTTTTATTTCCTCTTGATTTTTGTTAATAGCTTCTACCTCTTTTTCTAAGCTGAAGTAGTTCCCACTGAGCTCTTCATAATTCTTATTGTTTGTAGTTCTCACTAAATTGTTTGAGCACCCTTAAAATCATTGCTTTGAATTCTTTATCTGACAAATTGCTTTCTTTCATTTCATGTACTTCCTTTTCTGGTGATTCCTCCTTTTCTTTCATTTAGGTGTTGTTTCTTTGTTTCACCATTTTAACAGTCTGGTAGTTCTAGGCCTGGTGAGGGCTGTTGGAATGTGTAGGCAGGTTGGTGTGTATCAAATAATGCTGTTGTGCGTCCCAGACTATTTTGATGTGTGGCGCCTCTTGTCTGCTGTGGGACCTGGAGAATTCATAACTGGCGGCTGGTATTGGTCTGTCGTGGTAAGCGCTCCTGGGATGTGTGGGTCCTGCTGATGTCCTTCTGGATGCGCTGCTGCCTGGTGGGGCTCAGTTCCTGATCAGTCGTTGCTGCTGCTGCTGGGGGTGAGTGTTAGCTCCCAGTTTGCACTGCTACTGCTGCTACTGTTTCCCGGGGGTGCTCTCATCTCCCAATCCTCTGCTGCTGTTGGGGGCTAAGGATGCTCAGCTCCTGGGACTTTGCTACTACTGGGGAAAGGGCTCCACTCCACATCTGCTGCTGCAGTTGTCAGGGCATAGTTTCAGCTGCCCAAGCCTTGCTGTTGTTTGGGCTGGGGCACCACTCATGATCAGCCTGTGCTGATGCTGCTGGGGATGAGTCTCAGCTGCCGATCTATGCTGCTGCTGCCTGGGGATGGATGTACGCTCCAGAGCCTCTGCTGCTGGGGGTGTGTCTTGGCTCCTGAGCCTTAGCTGCTGTTGGGAGGTGGCGCTCCACTCCTGCCCAGTCACTGCTGCTATGGGGGAAGGTGCTGGATTCCCAAGCTGGTGCTACTGCTCTTGCTTTAATTTCTTTAAGCAACATTTTGTAGTTTTCAGTGGACAAGTCTTTCACTTCCTTGCTTAAATTTATTCTAGGTGCTTCCTGGCCAGTGTTTCCCAGTGGTTAGAGCATCAGCTCACACACCAAAGGGTTGTATGTTTGATTCCCTGTAAAGGGCACAGACTTGGGTTTCAGGATCAATCCCCAACCCCAGTTGAGGCACACACAGGGCACGTGCAGGAGGCAACCAATCAATGTCTCTCTCTCACATCAATACATCAATGTTTCTCTCTCTCTCTCTCTCTCTCTCTCTCTCTCTCTCTCCCTCCTACCCTGCCTTTCACTCTCTCTAAAAATCAATGGAAAAAATATCCCCAGGTGAGGACTAACAAACAAAAAATTTATTCTAGGTGCTTTATTCTTTTGGATGCTATTGAGAATAAAATTTTTAAATTAATTTCCTTGTTGGGTTGTTTATTGCTGGTATATTAAAACACACCATATGTGTATGTGTGTGTGTGTGTGTGTGTGTGTGTGTGTGTGTGTGTGTGTGTTGATCTTGCACTTTGCAACTTTGCTGAAATTTGTTTATTAACTCTAGTAGTTTTTTTAAATTTTTGGTAGAGTCTTTGAGATTTTCTATATCTAGGATCACGGCATTGTGAATAGAAATATTTTTACTTCTTCCTTTCCAATTTGGATGCCTTTTATTTATTTTTTCTTACTTAATTGCTCTGGCTAGAACTTCCAACACATTGTTGAATAGTAGTGGTTAAAACAGGCTTCCTTGTCTTGTTGCTAATCTTAGGGGAAAAGTTTTCAGTCTTATTTCATTGAGTATGATGTTATCTGTGGGTTCTTCATAAATACCCTTTATCATTTTGAGGAAATTGCTTTCTATTCTTAGATTTATGCATGTGTTTGTTTGTTTTTTTATCATGAAAGAGTTTTAGATTTTGTCCATTGCCTTTTCTATATCAATTCAGATGATCATTTAATGTTTTACCTTTATCTTATCAAAGTGGTATATTACATTGATTTTCTTATGTTGGACCATCTTGGCATTCCTGAGATATTTCCCACATTGTCACAGTACCACATAGTATAAATTTTTTAATATACTGTTGGATGTCACTTGGTAATATTTTGTTGGAAGATTTTTGAATCTATATTTATAGGAAATATTGGTCTGTAGTTTCCTTTTTGGTATCTTTGTTTGCCTTTAGTATCACAGTAATATGGGCATTATAATATGGAGTTAGTGTTTTCCTTCTTCTACTTTTTAGAAAAGTTCAAAAATAATTGCATTAATTTTTCTTTAAATGTTTGGTAGAACCAATGTGGTTTTAATTTGCACTTTTCTGTTTTCTTTAAAGAAAATTTTTTTCTTTATTGATTTTTAGAGAGAGAGGAAGGGAGAGGGAGAGAGAGATAGAAACATTGATGAAAGAGAACATCAATTGGCCGCCTCCTGCACTCCCCTCACTGGGGATTTGGCCCACAACCCGGGCATGTGCCCTAACCAGAAATCGAACTGGTGACTTCTTGGTGCATGGGTCAATGCTCAACCACTGAGCCACACCGGCCAGGCTGTACTTTTCTATTTCTAAAGTGGTTGAACATTGTTTCATAGGTTTGTTGGCCATTTTTACATTATCTTTTGTGAAACTCTGTTCAAGTCTTTTGCCTATTTTCCTTGGTATGCTGTCCTTTTTTTAATTTGTAGAAGCTTTTATGAGTTATGGATGAGTCTTTTGTCATTATATGTATTGTTATATCTTCTCCCACTCTATAGTTTTCCTTTTCATTCTCTTAAGGGTATCTTTTGATTAAAAGAATTCTTAATTTTAATACGCCATCTTTGCCTACTCCAATGTTGCAAATATTTCCCCTGTGTTTTCTTCTAAAAGCTCTATAGTATTTTTACCTTTCACATGCAATCCACCTGAAATTTATTTTTGTGTAAGCTATGAGTTAAGCGTTAAGATATGTATATTTTTCCATATAGATATCCAATTGACCCAGGACCAATTATTTTCCTACTGGCCTGCAGTATCACCTTTGTCATAACTCAGATAACCATATATGTGTGGGTCTTTTCCTGGATTCTTTATTCTATTATGTATGGTGATTTGTCTATCTATGCATGAATACTACATTGTCCTAATTACCATAGCTTTATTATATAAGTCTTAGTATCTGACAGTGAAAGTCCTCCAATTTTTTTAAAAGATTGCCTTGAGTATTCTTCAACCTTTGCATTTTTGTATTAATTTTAGAATCAGCTTCTTAATTTCCACAAAGGAAAAAGAAAAGGCCTACTGGCGCTTTGATTGGGAGTATGTTGTTATATAGCACTTTGGAAGCTGAAGAAACAAAAGACACATCTAGACTTGGGGGACAAGATAAAAAGAAATATTGTTTAGTTCAATAAAATTTGTTCAGTGTCTGATTTTGGCCATTTCCTCTGTGAGGTGTGGTAGTGTCTAGGGAGACAGTGGTAAATAAGACACAGTACTTACACTCAAGGAGCAGTCTAGTTAGTCACTGAGAATCTCCATAAAATTGATGCAGTCTGTGTGTTGCTTTTTAATCATGACAGTTTTATAATGGGTAAGATTAGACACCTGCTGAGGCATTTTATGATCATTTGTAAATGTCTTTGTTATGAAATGGGGCACTTTCCAAATCCTCCTGAGGTTTCACTTAAAAAATACAGGCTCAGAGCTTACTGAGTTCTTAATATGTGCCACGGTGCACTTTACAGATTACTTTATTTCATTCGCATAACATCACCCAACATTGAAGTAAATATTATCCGCATTTTTACAGATGAAAAAACTGAGATTTAAAAATGGAATAATTTGCCCAAGATCATTCAACAAGTATATATATATATATATATATATATATATATATATATATATGGTCAATAGTCACTCAAGGATATTTTTCCATTGATTGTTTTAGATAGAGTAGGAGGGAGAGAGAGAGAAACATCAGTGTGAGAGAGATACATCAATTGGTTGCCTCACACATGATCCCAACTGGGGCCAGGGATCGAACCTACAACCAGATATGTGCCCTTGACCAGGAATCAAACCCGTGACCCTTTGGTCTGCAAGTTGATGCTCTAACCATTGAGCCAAACCAGTCAGGGCAACAAGTATATTTTGGATCTAGTGTTGGGACCCAGGTCTTCCTAATTCAAAGCCAGTGCTCTTAACCAGTACACATCAAAAACAGAAACGATATAAAATTACTTATCCCTATAATTTAATTTCTTGCAATGTTGTGACAGGAAAACCATGATATGAATGGAGTCTTAAACAAAGTTAGATATGTGAATGTGTGATGTTTCTGCAGTGCTCCACAGAGGATGGTGACGGTGGTGGTGGCAACAAAATATTTAGAGTGATAGGGAAGCTGGAATTAGTTATCTGGTCCAGATGGGACTGAAAGGAGCTAAAACCCAATTAGTATTGAAGAATGGGACTTTAGTATTACATGGCACAGTTAACAACAGTAAGTTATATAATATCTAATCACTGGTGTGTACACTTTAAACTAATATAATATTGTATGTCGACTGTAATTAAAAAACAAAAAAATAATTATAATTAATTAATTAATAAAAAACAATGGTCATCTAGCATGAAGTGCTATTTCACACAAGGCATTGAAAGACCCAAGGGCTATTCCTGAGAAACAGTATGAAGGCATGAAGAATACAAAGACTATAGGATAGTGTAGGTCCTTCTAATGATATTGGAGAGCTTAAAGAAAGAGGGTGGCCCCACTCAAGTTTCTATTTTATTTTATTTTTTTTATCCTCACCTGCATTTATATTAAGATAGAGCAGGGGGGAGAGAGGGAGGAAGAGAGAGAGAGAGAGAAACATCGATGTGAGAGAGACACATTGACTGGCTGCCAACCACACAACCCCAACTGGGGCTGGGGACGAACTGCAACTGAGGTACGTGCCCTTAGCGAAAACTGAACCTGGGACTCTCTGGTCTGCGGGCCAACGCTTTAATCGCTGAGCCAAACCAGTCAGGGCCCACTCAAAGTTCTAAACTCTAAGCTTATGTCATGGATTAAAACTAGGGAATCCTATGATTATTTTAAAGGACCTCTTATCTATTGTGATTCAGAGCTGATAGGCCCCAAAATAAATGCTGAGATTACTGAAAATCAAGTATCAACTTAGATTATGTGGGTTATTTGATTACAGTATCAGTTCAAATACCAGCCTTACCAGATTCCTCATGTTCAAGTTAAGGCACTGAATGAGAAAGTGTAGGACCTTGAAGATTGGAGAACGGATATATGGGAGGATTAGAATAACTCAAAATATACCGAACCTCCAACCCCCATTGAGTTTCCCTTGACAAATGAAACTGATAAAACTGTTCTTGCATTTCCTGAAGACTTTGTAAAGACCTAGCCTGATGAGAAATATTCTCTCCATACTTTACATCCTCCATCCCTCATTGTGTCTACCTGTGTATCTACCTATGTTACATATATTTATGAGTATATATATGTAATTGTATACATATATAATTATACACATATATAACTACATAAAATATGACTACACATACATATATAACTGTATATGTAGTATATGGAATACATATATTTGTATATAAATACATGTAGAATGTAGTTACATATATTATATACATCCTAGCATGCCTTGGCAGAGATAGGCTATAACAAAATCCAATAAAGGAAATATCATCAATGCATCAAAAGAATTGTAGCATTATGCTAATTTATATTGGCAAATTTTAGAAATAGATTCTGAGGGTTTTAAGCCAAAGACAGTAGAACAGAATTTTAAGTCGGATTAAATTTATCAGATGTGCTGACTCAAGCAGCTGGGAATGGTTCTAATGATTTGCCCAGTTGGTTGACTAAAAACATGGCTAAATAAAGTTAAAATTCCTTGATAGAATGTCAAGGAAGAAATCCAAATAGTAGGGAGATAAAAATGTTGAAGTGGATTAATCATGCAGAGGCTGTTCTCTCAACTCCTGTGTTCCCTTACAAGGTCCAGATGATAATCCTTGGTGAGGTGAGTGCCAACACTGAAAAATGATTGCACATCGTACTGGCTATTCTATGTAGCCTGAGGGTGTGCAGGGTGAAATGGACTCTGATTTTGTTCCCCAGTGAACTCACAATGGGATTTCTAAGTTTCAGGGTTTTATCACCTGGGCAGGTGTGTGTGGCAACAGAATGGGAATGGTAAACAGAATGAGCTCTCCCAGGATCTTTGCTAGCAGCTATTTGAGTATTCGGTCCCTAGAACCAAAATAGATCGTCAGCCCATTAAGGGCCTACTTGATCTACAAAATCAAAAATGTCTAAATCTGGTGAATAGAGAGAGACTTGCTGTGAGCCTCACTGGTGGAAACTACTTACCCAGTTCCTGAACCAGAGACAGTTCAGTGTCCCAGAGTCGCTGCATTGAACGGGAGGTTGGGGCCCTTGGAAGAAGAACCTACAAAAACATCACACATTTGTACTGTGAATCTTCCTCTGGACTTTCCCAAAGGCACCCACAAGTCACTGATCAAGGTAAGTGTACACTGTAAAGGCAAATACCTTGATGATTGGAGGATTACTAATTCTTGAATTAAACTGGTTTATAGGACAGAGTAAGATCGCTCCCTTGCTTCCTTTAATATTAGCTTAAATAAAGCCTTCCTTGAGCACCCTATATAAGAATGCAAACATCTTCCCATCTAGAATTCCCTATCCTCCTACCTTGACTTATTTTTGCTGCATAGAATGTGTTGCCTTCTAATGTACTATATTATTTAGTCAGTTGGTTTATTTTTTTCCTTTTTTAGAATAATAGCATTATGAGGGGAGTTTTATCTGCTTTGTTCCTTGCTGTATATGAAGCCTTGCATATATTTGATACTTAATAAGTATTTATTGAATAAATTAAAATGAGAAATAAAGTTATGATCTGAGTTTTTCTCAGATAGACCAGTAGGATGCTGAGCCCACATTGTGTTTAGTTTCTCTGTTGCAAAAACATAAAGGAATAGATGAACTCAAAATCTAGAAGTATCTCCACAATGACTCTTTATCATAGCAAGAACAAGAGCTATATGTCAGGAAGAGCCACATTCTGAGCTCTTGGATCATCCCTTGTGTGTCTCTGTATACCAAGAAGTCACCAAAAAACAAAACCCTATCCCTGAGGGATCACAGAAGTAAGGGTCATCATAACAAACCTAGCATGCAAGAATAATGATTTCTTTTGCATCTCTGTTTAAGTCACCTGTATAGTCACTGAAGATGATAATGTCTTTAAAAGACAGTATATTCTCAAAAATTAAATTCCCTTTATAGGAGAAGAAGCAAGATAGTGAGGTGATATTCAAGGGATTTGCTTATCATGTATACATCACTCAGAAGTCTGGCCTTATAGAATGGTGGAATACTCTGTTAGAGTCAATAATATATGTCCGTGACACAATGGTGTGCTCTCTTCTGAGATGACACAAATGTTCTTAACCAGCAACCAATTCTCCCACAGCTATAATAGATGGATTTGAGGACCAAGAGGTAGAAGTAAGAGTGGAACCTTTTACTATTATCCCTAATGATTCTGCGCAATGTTTGCTTCCTATCCAATGATACTGGGTTTTGGCATATAGGTCTTAGTACTCAGGGGCAAAATACTTTCATTAAAGGCAAACCATTGGATCCCTTGAATTATAAGCTGAGAATATTACACAGCATTTCAGGCTTGTCATGTCAGTAAATAATAGCAGTTCAAGAAAGTATAACATTGTCTTTGGGGTGAATACTCCTGACTACTAAGGGAAAATAAGGTTGCCACTAGATAAAAGGGTAAAGGAAGAATATGCACTGATTCTTGAGGATACATCAGGTCACTTCCTATTATTACCTTGGCAATGGTGAAAATTATAAAAACTCTATATATGCAGGACCACAAGGGCTCAGATCTTTCAGGAATATTAGTTTGAGTTATCTCTTTGGCTTAAGAAGCCCAACCAAATAAAGGCAAAGGGAACATGGAACATGAGGTAGAGGAGGAAAATCATAACATCTACTCTGGCCTGGTGATTTATAATATAAGTGAGGGCTATTCCTTTTTTAAGTCAGGTATATATCTATAAATTTTAACAAAGCTCTATTTTCTCCCCAAGTCTTTCCCCACTATTTTATACAGGCTCTAAATTAATCTAGTGATTAACTTTACAACTTAGTCTACAGGTAGCAGAATATTGAGAGGGGCTGGTGATGAAACTGGAAAAGGAAGGCACATTGTCCTGAGGTCTGGACTTGGAACTGAATGCAGTTACTAATGAGACTTTGGATTGACTACTTGGGAAAGGAGGTGAACACATTTTCCATTGAACTGGAGGATTACTCATCATGTTAGAATCATTTTTTTTTCCCTTCCAAGATTCTTCTTCTCTTTCTCCCTCCTTCTTTTCTTCCTTTTTTCTTTCTTTCATTTTTGGAAGTTAAAGTAACGAGAGAAGATTGTATGCTGATATGAAGCAGTTAAAGGGGTGATATACAGGACTGAGTAGATACTTGTTATCTTCTTGCCATCCAAGAGCTAAACTCTATTTTTGGAGAACTCCTCAGTTTATGAGTCACAGCCTGCTACCTACTAAGCTGAAAATGTGAAATACTTGTTTTTCAGATTCCTTGCACCTAAGTGAGAGCTATCAATTAGATGTATCCACCAATTCAAGATCTTGGAAGCTAGCAACACAAAGACACAAGGGTCATGTGTTCTGGTGACAAATGCCAACTGTGGTCATTTCCTGAACCAACAAGGGGTAGTAGTAGTTCTAGCAGTACTCTTCTATGCCCAGCTAATGACAGGTCTGTGCCCAGGAATCTTGCATGCTATTCGCTCATTCATATGTGGTGCTATCTTCCATAGAGCAGTACTGTGGGTGATTTGGGGTGCTGTTTCTTAGCTGGGTGGCCTCAAAGCATTGGTGTACTAGATAGAGCCAGTAATACCAGCTTGTAAAAGGTATTACTAAATTTTCAGGAATTTTGTGAGCCAGTCATTAAATGTGATTCTAAATATTAAAGTATATAAACTTATAATTAAGTAAATTATATATAAAACAATGATAATAAATACTCAAAATCATCCTTTCCTAATTATTTTACTGTTATCTATGGACTTAAGGTTATTTACATCTATTGTGTCTGTATGATACATCTTTTCCCACTTCCATGTTCAGTGACATCTCATTGAGAGCTTGATATTGGCTGTAGTGGGATTATTTACACCACAGAAATGGGCAAATCAGGTCTTCATTTATTATATTGTTGATTGTCTAAATTTTAAGTGATGGGAAATGTTAATAATACAAATTAAACTTAAATGTGTGTCATGTCTATAACTATTACAGAAATTAAGAAAACATTCTTTTTCCAGAGAGTTGGTTTCATTGACTAAAAGCTTCATTCCCTGAACCTCCCAGAGGTTCTAAGAGCAACTTATTATCCTTTAAAAAATATTTTTTCAGAATAAATCAGTCAGAATATGTTTCTAAAGACTAAGAAAACGGATAGATGCACTGCTCTATCTGTAATGGGACAGATATCTTTTCAGTAGCATGTAACAAAAATCTCTACAATGAGTCCACAGTGTTCAAGATTGAACAGGTTTACTTCTGCCTTTCATTCTGAAGCTTAGCCTCAGCCTGTAACAAGAACTTTCCAACCTTTTGGATAGTAGTGCAATTCCTATTTAAAATTGTTTATCTTTCTACGCATTCCAACTTAACATTTCTTCCGCATATCATAACATACACCTACCGTCCCCAATTGTAAGTTTATATTCTGATGTGGGACTATTTTACATATTTTTTAAAGAAACTAATCTACTTATATTAAAAGTCACAAACATTTATTGAGTACCAACAATTTGCACAATACTCTAGCAGAAACTTTGGGAGAATAAATTAAAAAGATTTGACTGGTCCTTGAAGAACTTTATCAAACAGTACTAGAGATGATGTATACACAATGACTGTAATTCAGAATAGAATGTCTTAGGACACATAAAAGGTTCAAATTGCTGTGAAACCAGCCTATTTCAGCAAGATAACCACTAAGTAATCATACCATCTATAACAGTAAGCCAAGCTTAATAATGAGTGTCATCCAAAGAAAAATGTTAATTGTTTTTTTCAGCTGAGAGGAAGACTGATATGAGCCTAGGAGCCAGACAGACCTGGGCTTGAGAAGAGGCTCAGCAATTTGCTTGCTATATGTGTCAATTAATAGTTCAGTCTGGGAAGCAGAACCACTAGGAGTGATGTGGAATAAGGGATTCATTATAGGGATTAGATTTTATATGATTTTGGGAGAAGATGTGGTGGGAAATCTATGTAAAGAAGAGTGTAATTGGAGGATCAGATAAAGTTGCTAACCTGGGAGCCTGTAACAGGCTCTATGGAAGGCTGATTCCTCAGCTGGTGGGCCTGACATCACTGCAGACCAGCAGGGCAGGCTGTTGGTAAGAAAAGCTGGACATAAAATGGTAACCCAGTGTGTTGGCTTTATATTGTCTCTCCCTGCATCTAATCTGGCCTAGGATTGAGAGTGCCTGAAGGAGAAGATTGGCAGAAACTGAGGGAACTGCTACCTGAAGCCAATCAGATGAGCCAGGAGATCAACAACAGCGTGCTTTGAGTGCTACAGCTGCCGCCTCACTTCTACATTCCACATTTTGCACAGATTTCTCTTGTGGCCAACTTTAAATGGGAATCATACAAGTTAGGGAATTTTAGGAAACATAATTCCAATTAGGTTAAACTGACAAAGTATAAAGCCACCAAACTATGTTACCTTAGGTAAGAGACTAAAACTCTTTTAGCTTCAGTTTCCTCATTTGTGAAAAGAGAATAATACCACTGACCTGGGAGAGTTGTTGTGAAGATACATAGCTTAAGGCACAGCTCTTTTTACCTAATATGTAATCTATATTGTTATTTATCCCATGAAACAAATTACTTGAAAGCCTGTAATGCCACTTTTATGGTATTTCACTCTATTTTTCCTATTATCCTCTTTTGATAAGATTATCATTATGTTTGCTATTTTTAAAGAAATTACATTTAATTTTTTTTAAATTCTCATCCAAGGACAGTTTTGCATTTATCTTCAGGTAGAGCAGGAGGGAGAGAGGGAGGAAGAGAGAGAGAGAAACATCGATGTGAGAGAGGCACATCAACAGGTTGCCACCCACACAACCCCAACCAGGGCAGGGACAAACTGCAACTGAGGCACGTGCCCTTAGCGGGAACCAAACCTGGGTCTCTCTGGTCTACGGGCTGACACTCTAACCGCTGAACCAAACTGGCCAGGGCTACATTTAATTTTTTTATATATTTTGATATTATATACAGTCATTTCCTTTGGCTAAAAATGATTTTTAATAGTATTGAGAACAAAACAAATGCAGTTAAAATTTATATTTATGGCCTCAAATTTGAGAGTTGGCATATGATTTGGATAATATTAGTTTGCTTTAAGTCATCAACAGTCTGGTCCTCAACCTAACTGATTGGAATTTTTAGATCCCTCAAAAAATTTTGTGATCCTCTCTTTTGATGCTCTCTTTTCCCTTGAGGCCTTTGAGATCAACATCTATGGTGAAATCAAAGCTCTCAGATCCTAAGTTGTCAGATTTAGCAATAAAAATATAAGATGCCCACTTAAATTTGAATTTAAGATAAGCAATGAATAATTTTAAGATAAGCGTATCCAATGCAATATTTGGGACAAACTTATAAAAAATCATTCATTATTCATCAGAAATTCTAGTTTAACTGAGCATCTTATATTTTATATGGTAACCCTCTCTGATTCCCCAATTTTTCAGAGGCACCCTGACCTTACTAATTCAGGGATCTCTTCTACTATCGTATCTTCCAAAATTATTTTGCTGACAATTTCCAAAACAACTCACTTCACACTCAACATATCCCAAGACAAAAGATGACCTTGACTTCTAAAATGGCTACCCTTTCCATCATCTACATCTGCACTATTGACATTCTTCTCATCTCCTCAGATAGAATATTGGGTTCATTCTTAAGTGCCCCTCTCCATCTTTATCTACTTCTGGATATTACTAAATTCTGTAAATTCCTTATTTAAACTGACTTCTTCCCTGGCCAGGTGGCTCAGTTGGTTGGAGCATTATTCCATATACCAAAAAGGTGGCAAGTTTGATTCCCATAAGGGAGTATGCCTAAGTTGCGGTTTGATTCCCAGTTGGGGTGTGTTTGGGAGACAACCAATTAATGTTTCTCTCTCTCTCTCTCTCTCTCTCTCTCTCTCTCTCTCCTCCTTCTTCTCTCTCTAAAATTAATAAAAACACGTCCTCTTGTGAGGATTTAAAAAATAAAGTGACCTCCACGTACTCACTTTCCTCTTCATTTTCACTGCTACTACCTCTGCCCTGACTCTCACTGTCTCCTTAACTCCAGTCTCATCCTTTGATACTGTCTGAATTACACTCATCTCCCTAAAGCACTATTTCACTGTTCTGTGCTGCTCAAGAACTTACAACTGCTTGCTATTGTCTATTGTATTAAGTACTATAACTAGTGTAAAATCATTTGCTCTTTGAAAGATAATGTTAAGAAAATGAAAAGAAAAGTGACAGTTCTCAAGAAATAATAGGTAACCTGAATAGTACTATATCCACTTTAAAAATAAATTCATAACTAAAAACATTAAAACAAAACTGCAGGCTCAGGTGGCTTCCCTAAATTCCACAAAACATTTATGAAAAAAATAATACTAATTCTACATAAACTCTTATAGAAAATGAAAAAGGATGGAGGTCAGCATGACCCTGACACCAAAAGGAGAAAAAGACATTAGAAGAATACTACAGACCAATATGCTTCATGAACATATATATAAAATCCTCAACAAAATATTAGAAAATTATATCCAGCACAGGCAGCCACAAACTGCATATTGCTTAGTAGCTCCAAACAGGTTGCCCAGAGCCAGTCAGAGGAAGCATCCGACATTGACCTGTACCAGAGGCCCTCCCAAGAGGCCCCAGAAAAGATAGGTCTAGTGGCCAGCTTCAGATATCAGAACAGTATCCAATTAATTTATAAACGGCATATACAAAGGGATATCTTGGCCAGCACCAGACCCTGCTGAGGCAAATTCTCCTTCATGTGGTCAGCACCTGCAAGTCAATTCATACACTATGGTCAAGATTGATTCTCACAGTCAGCCAGGCTGAGGGTAAACACCATGCACAAACAAGCCAAAAGCAATCAAGACTCAATTACAACAGGAGGGTACAAATAATCCACACATGGAACATTCTTGGAGCACCCAGCTCAGGTGATCAAGGAGACTGTGCCACTGGGTCCCACAGGACACCTACTACATAAGGCCACCCTACCAAGACTGGGAGACATAGCAAATCTACCTACATAGAAACAAACACAAAGAGGGAGCAAGAACGGGGAGACAAAGCAACATGCTCTAAATGAAAGAACAGGAAAAATCTCCAGGAAAAAGAGCTAAATGCAATGAGGCAAGAAATTCACCAGATATAGAGTTGAAAAGAATGGTTATAGGATGCTCAAGTAACTTAGTAAGAACTTCAAATAACTTAATGAGAACTTCAACAACATGATAAAAACATAGAAATCATGAAAATGAATCCATACACTATCTGAAGTGAAGAGTACACTAGCAGAAATAAACAGAAAGCTGGAAAAAGCAGAGGGCTAAACCAGCAATTTGAAAGGCAAGGTAACAGGAAACACACAATCAGACAAGCAAAAAGAAAAATTTTTTTTTTTCAAATGAGGATAGTTTAAGGGACCTTTAGGACAGCATGAAGCTTAACAACATCCATATCATAAATGTACCAGATGGAGATAAGAGAGAGCAATGGATTGAGAGCCTACTTGAAAAATAATGGCTTAAAACTTCCCTAACTTGGTGAAGGAAATAGACATATAATCCCAGGAAGTGCAGAGAGTCCCAAAGAAGATGAACTCAAAGAGGCCCATACCAAGACATATCATAATTAAAATGACAAAAGTTAAAGACAAAGGAATAATCTTAAAAGCAGCAAGACAAAGACGGTTAGTTACCTACAAGGGAACTCCCATTAGACTGTCAGCTGATTTCTCAACAGAAACATTTCAGGCCAGAAAGGATTGCCATGAAATATTCAAAATCATGAAAAGCAAGAACCTACAACCAAGATTATTGTACCCAGCATGGCTATCATTTTAACTTGAAGGAAAAATAAAGAGCTTCCCAGACAAGAAAAAGCTAAGGGAGTTTGTTATCACCAAACCAGTATTACAAGAAATGTTAAATGGTCTTCTTTAAGGAAAAGAAGGAGGAGGAGGAGGAGGAGAAGGAGGAGGAGGAGGAGGAGGAGGAGAAAGCAACATAGTTATAAAGAATAAAATGGCAATAAATATGTACCTATTAGTAATCACTTTAAATGTAAATTATTTAAATGTTCTAATAAAAATATATAGTGTAGTTGAATTGATAAGAAAACAAGGCCCATATATATGCTGTCTACACAGACTAAAAGTAAAGGGATCAAAAAAAGATAGTTCATGGAAATGGAAATGGAAAAAGAAGCTGGGTGTCAATACTTAATTCAGACAAAACAGACTTTAAAACAAAGAGATAAAGACACTATGTAATAATAAAGGGAGCAATCCAACAAAGGGATATAACCCATGTAAATATTTATGCACCAAACATAGGAGCACCTAAATTTATAAAACAAATATTGATGGGAAAAAGGGGTGGGGTGAGAGAGACAGTGATACAGTCATAGTAGGGGATTTTAATATCCCATTGACATCAATGGATAGATCTTCCAGATAGAAAATCAACAAAGAAACGGTGGCCTTCAGAAGGGATTGGCATGAAATATTCAAAGTGATGAAAAACAAGGACCTACATCCAAGGCTACTGTACACAGCAAGCCTATTATTTAAAATTGAAAGAGAAATAAAGAACTTCTTAGACAAAAAAAACAAAAACAAAAACAAAACAAAACAAAACAAAAAAAAACTAAAGGAGTTTATTACAAGAAATGTTAAAGGGCTTGCTTTAAGAAGCGAAAGAAAAAAAACAAAAAACAGAGGAACATGGTTAAAAAAATAAAATGGCAATAAATACATACCTATCTATAATCACTTTATTATTATTATTATTTTTTATCCTTACCCAAGGACATTTTTGCATTTATCTTCAAATAGAGCAGGAAGGAGAGAGAGAGGAAGAGAGAAAGAGAAACATCAATGTGGGAGAGACACATCGACTGGCTGCCACCCACACGACCCCAACCGGGGCTGGGGACAAACTGCAACTGAGGTACGTGCCCTTAGCGGGAACTGAACCTGGGTCTCTCTGGTCCATGGTCTCTCTGGTCCACCGATGCTCTAACCGCTGAGCCAAACTGGCCAGGGCTCAATAATCACTTTAAATGCAAATACTTAAATGCTACAATCAAAAGACATAAAATCGCTGAATGGATAAGAAAACAAGACCCATGTATATGCTGTCTTCAAGAGACCCATCTCAGAATGAAAGATACACACAGACTAAAAGTAAAGGAGTAGAAAGAGATATTTCATGCAACAGGAAAGGAAAAAAAGCTGGGGTAGCAATACTTATAGCTGACAAAATAGACTTTAAAACCAAGGCTATATAGTAAGAGACAAAGAAGGACAATATATAACGATAAAAGGATCAATCCAACAAGAAGATGTACCCTTGTAAACATTTATGCACCCAACATAGGAGCACCTAAATATGTAAAGCAAATCTTGATGGACATAAAGGGAGAGACTGACAGTAATACACTTATAGTAGGGGATTTTAACATCCCATTGACAACAATGGTTAGAGCTTCCACACAGAAAATCAATAAGGAGTTGGCAGCCTTAAATGACACACTAGATCAAATGGATTTAATTGATATCTTCAGAGCATTCTACACCAAGGCAGCAGAATATACATTCTTTTCAAGTGCACATGGAATATTTTCTAGGTTAGACCACATGTTCGGATACAAAACAAGTCTCAATAAATTTAAGAAAATTGAAATCATATCAAGCATCTTCTCTGACCATAATGTTATGAAACGTGAAATCAACCACAAGAAGATAACCGAAAAACACACAAAGACATGGACACTAAATAACATGTCACTAAACAATGAATGGATTAACAATGAGATCAAGGATGAAATCAAAGGTACCCAAAATCTGTGGGACACAGGGAAATCAGTCATAAGAGGAAACTCACAGCATTACAGGCTAATCTCTAGAAGCAAGAAATAGCTCAAATAAACAATCTAACTTTGCACTTAAGGGAACTATAAAAAGAAGAACAAACAAAGCCTAGAGTGAGTAGAAGGAAGGAAATAATAAAGAGCAGAGCAAAAATAAATGAAATAGAGTCTAAAAAAAAATACAAAAGACCAATGAAACCAAGAGCTTGTTCTTTGAAAAGATAAAGAAGATTGACAAACCTTTAAACAGACTCATCAAGAAAAAACTAGAGAGGACCCAAGTAAATAAAATCAGAAACAAAAGAGAAGTAACAACTGACACCAAAGAAATACAAAGGTTTGTAAGAAAATATTATTAAAATCTATACACCAACAAATTGGACAATCTGGAAGAAATGAATAAATTCCTAGAAACATACAACCTTCCAAAACTAAATCAGGAAGAATCAGAGAATCTGAACAGACAGATTACAACTAGTGAAAATAGAGCAGTAATTTTAAAAAACTCCCAACAAACAAAATTCCTAGACCAGTTGCCTTCGCAGGTAAATTTTACCAAATATTCAAAGAAGATAACACCTATCTTTCTCACACTATTCCAAAAAATTCAAGAAGAAGGAAGACTCCCAAGCTCATTTTATGAGGCCAGGATTGTCCTAATTTCAAAACCAGATAAAGATACGACAAATAAAGAAAATTATAGGTCAATATCCCTGATGAAGATAGATGCAAAAATCTTCAATAAAATATTAGCAAATTGGATCCAGCAATACATTAAAAAGATCATACATGATGATTAAGTGGGATTTATCCCAGGGATGCAAGGTTGGTACAATATCCACAAATCAATAGGCATGATACACCACATAAACTAAATGAGTTTAAAAATCACATGATCATATCAATAGATGCAGAAAAAGCATTCAGTAAAATCCAGCAAAGTGGGGATATAGGGAACCAACCTTAATGTAATAAAGGCCATACATGAAAAACCCACAGCCAACAGCATACTCAATGGGAAAAATATAAAAACATTTCCCCTAATATCAAACAAGACAGAGATATCTTTCATCACTCTTATTCAACATAGTACTGGAAGTTCTACCCACAGCAATCAGACAAGAAGAAAAAATAAAAGGCACTAATTTTGTAAAGGAAGAAGTAAAACTGTCATTATTTGCAGATGACATGATACTGTATACACAGAACCCTAAAGATTCCACTGAAAAACTACTAGAATTGATAAATGACTTCAGTAAAGTAGCAGGATACAAAATAAATATCCAAAAAACAGTTGCATTTTTGTACACTAATAATGAACTATCAGAAAGGGAAACTAAAAAAAATCCCATTTGCAATTGCATCAAAAGCAAAGAAAAGAAAATACCTAGGAATAAATTTCACCAAGGATGTAAAAACCTGACTAGAAAAATTACAAGACACTGAATAGGGAAATTTATGAACATACAAGTAAGTGGAAGCATATACCATGTTCATGGATAGGAAAAATTAATATCATTAAAATGTCCATACTACCCAAAGCAATCTATAGTTTCACACAATTCCTATCAAGATACCAGTGGTGTATTTCACAGGAGTAGAACAAATGTTTCAAAAATACATGTGGAACCACAAAGAGATCCTGAATAGCCACAACAATCTTGAGAAAGAAGAACAAAGTTGGAGGTATCACACTACCTGATGTCAAACTATACTACAAGGCCATACTAATCAAAACAGCATGGTACTGACATAAAAACAGACACATAGATCAATGGAACAAAATAGAGAGCCCAGAAATAAATCCACACCCTTGTGGTCAACTAATATTTGACAAAGGAGGCAAGAACATACAATGGAGTAAAGACTGTCTCTTCAATAAATGGTATTAGAAAATTGGACAGATAAATGCAAAAAAATGAAACTAGACCACCTTCTTACACCATACACAAGAATAAATTCAAAATGGATCAAAGACTTAAATGTAAGACTCAAAACCATAAATATCCAAGAAGAAAACATAAACAGTAATATCTTGGACATCTTTTTAATTTTGTATTGATTTGAGCGCGCGAGAGAAACATTGATTTCTTGTTCAACTTATTTATGTATTTATTGGTTGATTCTTGTATATGCCCTGACTAAGGATTGAACCCACAACCTTGGCATATCTAGAGAATGCTTTAACCAACTGAGCTACCTATCCAGGGATCTAGGACATTTCTTGTAGCAATATATATATATATATTTAATTTCTTGTAGCAATATATATATATATATATAATTTCCTTGTTGGGGGGGGAGAAAATAAACAAATAGGTCTACATCAAACTGAAATGTTTTTGCACAGCAAAGGAAACCATTTACAAAATGAAGAAGACAATCCACTGAATGTGAGAACATAATTGCCAATGATACATCTGATAAGGAGTTAATATCTAAAATTTATAAAGAACTCATACAACTCAACACCAAAAAAACACCAAACAGTCCAATTAAAAAATGGGCAAAGGACCTGAATAGACACTTCTCCAAAAAGGGCATACAGATGGCTAACACACATATGAAAAGATGTTCAACATCACTAATCATCAGAGAAATGCAAATTAAAATCACAATGAGGTATCACTTCACACCTGCCACATTGGCTACCATCAACAAATCAACAAACAACAAGTGTTGGCAAGGATGTGAAAAAAAGGAACCCTTGTGTACTGTTGGTGGAAATGCAGATTGGTGCAGCCACTGTGGAAAGCAGTATGGAGATACCTCAAAAAATTAAAAATGGAATTGCCTTATGACCCAGTGATTCTACTTTTGGGAATATACCCAAAACTAGAATCAAGAAACCCAAAACACCAATTCTAAAGAATATATGCATCCTTATGTTCATTGCAGTGTTACTTACAATAGCCAAGATTTGGAAGCAGCCCAATGCCCAACAGTAGATGAGTGTGGTATATTTACATTTTGGAACACTACTTGGCCATAAAAATGGAGGAAATGTTACCTTTTGTGACAGCATGGATGGACCTGGAGAGCATTATGCTAGTTGAAATGAGCTAGTCAGAGAAACACAGGTAACATATGATTTCATTTATATGTGGAATCTAATGAATAAAATAAAATAACAAATGAAATAGAAACAGGAGACACACAGAACAGACTCACAGCTATCAGAGGTGAGGGGATTGGGGGCTGGATAAAAAAAGGTGTACATGCCTAGCCAGTATGGCTTAGTGGATTAAGCATCATAACTTGGACTGAGAGGTCCCGGTCAGGGCACATGCCTGGGTTTTGGGCTTGATCCCTGGTAGGGGGCATGCAGGAGTCAGCCAATTGGTGTTTCTCTTTCACATCAATGTTTCTATCTATCTCTCCCTTTCTCTCTTTCTAAAAAAATCAGTAATAAAAAAAATTTTTTTAAATGTGCAGCGATTAAGCAAAAAAAAAGAATTCATAGATACAGACAACAGTATGGTAACTGCCAGATGGAAAGGGGGTGGGGTAGGTAGAAGAGGGAAAAGGGGAATACAGTCACAGAAGGAGACTTGACTTTGTGTGCTGAACACACAATACAATATACACATGATATATTATAGAATTATATACTTGAAAGCTATATAATTTTATTAACCAATGTCATTCCAATAAATTAAATTTAAAAAAGAAAATCCAGAAATAGACCCACATATAGTCAATTGAGTATTTTTAAAAAATTCTCATTTGAGGATATGTTTACTGATTTTAGAGAGAGGGGAAGGAAGAGAGAAAAATGTAAATTGGTTTCCCATACATACCCCAACCAGGGATTGAACCCACAAACTAGGTATGTGCCATGACCAGGAATTGAACCTGTAACCTTTTGGTATACGGGGTGACGCTCCAACCAACTGAACCACTGTGGCCAGTGCACAGTCAATTGAGTTTTAGCACCACTGAACTGGCAATTCAATGGAGACAAGATAGTTTTTCAATAAATTGAGCAAAATGATTGAATATCCATATGCCAAAAATCCCCGCTTAATTCATATCTCATGCAGTATATAAAAATTAACTCAAAATGGAACACAAACTTTAATGTAAAATCTGAAACTTTAAAACTACTAGGTGAAAACTTTTGTGACCTTGGTTAAGAAATGATTTCTTATACATAACACCAAAAGCACAATCCATAAAATAAAAAATTGGACTTAATAAATATTTAAAACTTCTGCTTTTGAAAGATACTCTCAGGAAAATGAAAAGATAATCTACAAAATAGGCACAGAAATATTTGTAAAAACATATCTGATAAAGGACATATATCCAAAACATGTAAAAAACTATCAAAATTCAGTAATGAGAAAACAAATAACCCTATAACAACATGCCAAAGATTTGCATACACACTTCACTAATAAAGACATATGTATGTATGGCAAATAGACACATGAAAGATGTTTAACATTATTAGGCATTAGGGAAATGCAAATTAAAACCACAATAACATACTACTACACACACCTGTTCAAATGTCTAAAATAACTGATATTACCACATATGAAGAGAATGTGAGGCAACTGAGACTCCTGTACAATGCTGATATGGGAAGACAATATTAATACAGTTACTATGGAGAACAGTTTGGTAGATTCTTGTAAAGATAACATACACATATCATATAACCCCGCAATTCCATACCTTGATATTTATTCAAGAGAAATGAAAGCTTATGTCCACACAAAATGAGTATGCAAATCTTTTTTTTTTTTTTTTAGTGATTTTAGAGAGAAGGGAAGGGAGAGGGAGGGAGAGAGAGATAGAAACATCGATGAGAGAGAACATCGATTGGTCGCCTCCTGCATGCCCCACACTGGGGGTTTGGCCCACAGCCCGGGCATGTGCCCTGACCAGGAATCAGACTGGTGACCTCTTGGTGCATGGATCCATGCTCAACCACTGAGCAACACCAGCCAGGCCAGCATGCAAATCTTTATAGAAGTTTTATTCATAACCTTCAAAAACTGCAAACAATTTAAATGTCCTTCAATGGTGAATGGACAAACAAACCATGGTATGATCCATACAACGAGATGCTATTTGGCAATATGAAGGAATGAACTGCTGATGCACACATCAACATAAGTGAATCTCAAAATCTACAAACTGAATGATTCTATTTGTATGACATTCCAGAAAAGAAAAAACTATAGTAAAAGAAAGTAGATCAGTGGTTGCCTGGGATCAGGTATTTGGCAAGTATAATGATTGCACAGCAGGAAAAGGAAAATTGTTGGACTACAGCAATGTTCTATTCTTCCATGTGGCGTGCTTACATGAGTGCATACATTTGCCAAAATTCACTGAATTGTTCAATATTTTGGAGTTGTAAAGTTTACACCTCCATATTCTGACTTGTGTGTCCTCTATTCCATGGTAGATAAGAGTCCTTTTTTTCTTATTGTTTTAAATTTGCTTAAATCTTCCCAGTGCTTTATGAAGCACGTGACTCTTCGTAGAAGATGTTCCAAGCAGAGTTGAAAGGACTATAAGTATGGATTACTCTAACTAGAGTATGAGACAATAACTCCCTGAAATTAGACAAGAAATGTTCCAGAGGAGGTGAAGGCATCTTGATTTTGCTCCCAGAAACTTTCTAAAAAGCTGCTAATCAAAGGAAATGATTCAAGAAAAACTAGAGTTAGAACGAGTGGGAGGAGAGGGAATTGCCCCACTAGGCCTATTTAAGGGGGAGGTGTTAAAGGTAGGCTGATCATAATGGACACTGGCCTGGATTCTGAGATTCCTGGGGGATCAAGATAATGATTGTCATCAAGGACTGTTGCTATTAAAAGAGCTCTTGTCAGAGTCACTTTAGAGTCCCTGAAAGTAAAGAAGTGCTAGGCAGCTCAGAAGGTTTTTATTTCATTTTCTAAGTAGGGGCTTATGTGCATGGTGTCCTCAAATGGCTACATCATGTGCACAACAGCTGTAAATTTGAATGAAAAAAAAAAAACATATGACGGTAAAAATAAAATTACAATCACAGAATTACATTATTTGGTTATAAGTGCATGCATGGAGCACATGCTAAGGCTTGGCTTGGAATGCTTTTCAAGAGCCATATGAAAAAGTTGTCATTATTATTTCCACTGTACATTTGAGAGAAATAAGACTTAGAGAAAATAAGTTCAAGGTCATAGAACTGGAAGTAAGTGGTATAAGGCTGTGAGCTCCATTTGTGCTGTCTCCATGCTCTACTATCTTCATTCATTTAGGTAACATTCTTGACTATTATGTACCAAGTACTTGTTTAATAAAAGGACTCCTCATAAGTGCAAGGCAAAGTAAAAAAGTAAAGAAGTAACAATCATAAAGGTTTAAATCCCATGAACTTTGGTATACTTTAAGAATGTATTCTGCCCGGCCGGTGTGGCTCAGTGGTTGAGCATCGACCCATGCACCAAGAGGTCACCAGTTCGATTCCTGGCCAGGGCACATGCCCAGGTTGTGGGCCCGATTCCCAGTGTGGGGCATGCAGGAGGCGGCCAATCAGTGTTCTCTCTCATCGATGATTCTATCTCTCTCTTCCTCTCTCTCTAAAATCAATAAAGAAAAAAAAATGTATTCTAATTTATTTATATAACTTTATAGTGATTCTTACAGCTATTAAGATAAAAATAAAAATTTTAAGCAAAGTTATGAAAATCTCCCTATTAAAAACAATAGAATGCATATCTGGATAAATACACTGCAAAATATGTTTTATATTTCTTGTCAATAAATCTTGTTATTCTAATCGAATATGTTATTCAAAAGATTGATATTCCACTTGAAACCAAGGATAAACGCTAATCCTTAAATTTGTCATGTAAACTTTTTTTTTTTTTCAATTTTTACTAATTTATTTTTGTTATAGATGTTTCTCCTTTTCCCTCCTATACACCCTCCTCCCCATCCCCCTACCCCACCCCCTAGCATTGTTGTCTATGTCCATTGGTTATGCATACATGCATATAAGTTCTCTGGTTCATCTCATCCATCCCCCCCGCCCCCCTCGTCTGAGGTTTGTCAGTCTGAACCATACTCCTTTCTATGTCTCTGGGTCTATTTCCTTCATCAGCCCACCTTGTTCATTATATTCCACAGGTAAGTGAGATCATGTGGTATTTGACTTTCTCTGGTTGGCTTATTTCGCTTAGCATAATACTCTCGAGGTCCTTCCATGTCGTCTCAAAGGATAAGAGATCTTTCTTTCTTACAGCTGCATGGTATTCTATTGTATATATGTACCACAGCTTTTTTATCCACTCATGTATTGATGGACACTTGGGCTGTTTCCAGACCTTAGCAATTGTAAATAGTGCTGCTATGAGCATAGGAGTACATATATTCTTTCTGATTGTGCTTCAGGCTTCTTAGGATATATTCCTAGAAGTGGGATCACTGGGTCAAATGGAAGATCAATTTTTAATTTTTTGAGGAAACACCATACTGTTTTCCATAGTGGCTGCACCAGGCTGCATTCCCACCAGCAGTGTAGTAGAGTCCCCTTTTCTCCACACCCTCGCCAGCACTTGTTTGATGGCAGCCATTCTGGCAGGTGTGAGGTGATACCTCATAGTTGTTTTAATTTGCATCTCTCTGATGATTAGTGATGTTGAGCATTTCTTCATATGTCTCTTAGCCATTTGCATGTCCTTTTTGGAGAGTTGTCTATTTAGGTCCTCTGCCCATTTTTCATTTGGGTTCTTTGTCTTCCTTTTGTTGAGTTGTATGAGCATTCTATATATTTTGGAAATCAACCCCTTATCTGATGTGTTGTTGGCAATTATACTCTCCCACATAGTGGGTTCCCTTTCCATTTTGATGGTTGTTTATTTTGCTGTGCAGAAGATTTTAGTTTGATGTAGTCCCATGTGTTCATTTTTTCCTTTGTTTCTGTTGCCTTAGGTGATGTATCAGTGAAAATTCTGCTGCGTATGTCCGAAATTTTGTTGCCTACATTTTCTTCTAGGATTTTTATGGATTCACGAGTCACATTTAATCTTTTGTCCATTTTGAGTTTATTCTTGTGTATGGTGTAAGTTGATGGTCTAGTTTCATTTTTTTTGCATGTAGCTGTCCAATTTTCCCAACACCATTTATTAAAGAGGGTGTCTTTACTCCATTGTACGCTCTTGCCACCTTTGTCAAATATTAATTGAACATAATTTCTTGGGTCAATTTCCGGATTCTCTGTTCTGTTCCACTGGTCTATATGCCTGTTCTTGTGCCAGTACCAGGCTGTTTTGATTACAGTAGCTTTGTAGTATAACCTGATATCCGGTATTGTGATCCCACCTACTTTGTCCTTCTTTTTCAAGATTGCTGTGGCTATTTGGGGTCTTTTTTGGTTCCATATGAACTTTTGAAGTATTTCTTCTATTTTTGTGAAATATGTTGTTGGTATTTTGATGGAGATTGCATTGAATCTATAGATTGCTTTGGGTAGGATGGACATTTTAATACTGTTAATTCTTCCAATCCATGAACAAGGTATGTGATTTCACTTTTTTATATCGTTCTCTATTTCTTTTTTCAATTGTCCTGTAGTTTTCTGCAAATAGGTCCTTTACTTCTTTGGTTAAGTTTATTCCTAGGTATCTTAATTTTTTTGCCGTGATGGCAAATGGGATTGATTTTATAGTTTCTCTTTCTGTGAGTTCATTATTGGTGTATAAATGCCGTTGATTTCTTGATGTTAGTTTTGTATCCTGCTACCTTGCCAAATTCGTTTATTAAGTCTAGTAGATTTTTGATGGAGTCTTTAGGATTTTCTATGTATATATCATGTCATCTGCAAATAATGACAATTTCACTTTCTCCTTTCCAATTTGGATCCCTTTTATTTTTTCTTCATGTCTGATTGCTGTGGCTAAGACTTCCAGTACTATGTTAAATAAGAGTGGCAAAAGGGCATTCCTGTCTTGTTGCTGTTCTTCAGGGAAATGCTTTTAGTTTTTGCCCATTGAGTATGATGTTGGCTGTAGGTTTTTCATATATGGCCTTTATTATATCGAGATATGATCCCTCTATTCCCACATTGCTGAACATTTTTATCAGAAATAGGTGCTGGACTTTGAGGAATGCTTTTTCAGCATCCATTGATATGATTATATGGTTTTTATCTTTCATTTTGTTTATGTAGTGTATCACATTTATTGATTTGCGAATATTGTACCAGCCTTGCATCCCTGGGATGAATCCCACTTGGTCATGGTGAAAAATTTTTGTAATGTATTGCTGGATCCGATTTGCTAATATTTTGTTAAGGATTTTGGCATCTATGTTCATCAGGGATATTGGCCTATAGTTTTCTTTCTTTGTAGTGTCTTTATCTGATTTTGGAATTAGAATTATGCTGGCCTCATAAAACAAATTTGGAAGTCTTCCTTCTTCTTGAATTTTTTGGAATAGTTTGAGGAGAATGGGTGTTAGTTCTTCTTTGAATGTTTGGTAAAACTTCCCCGTGAAACTGTCAGGGCCCGGGCTTTTGTTTGCTGAGATAGTCTTGATTACATCTTCACTTTCCTTAGTTGTTATTGGTCTGTTCAAGTTTTCTATCTCTTTCTGGTTCAGTTTTGGGAGACTGTGTGTTTCTAGAAATTTGTCCATTTCCCTTAGATTGTCCAATGTGTTGCCGTATAATTGTGCATAGTATTTGTTAACAATCCTTTGTATTCCTGTGGTGTCAGTTGTTACTTCTCTTCTTTCATTTCTGATTTTGTGTATTTGGGTTCTCTCTCTTTGTTTCTTGGTGAGTCTAACTAAGGGTCAATCAATATTATTTATCTTTTCAAAGAACCAGCTTTTTGTTTCATTGATCTTTTGAATTGTTTTTTTGGTGTTTATGTCATTTATTTCTGCTCTGATCTTTACTATTTCTTTCCTTGTACTTGCTCTGGAGTTTTCTTTTTGTTTGCTTTCTATTTCTTTAAGTTGTGAGGTTAGATAGTCAATTAGAAATTTTTCTTGTTTCTTGAGGTAGGCCTGTAGTGCTATGAACTTCCCTCTCAGGACTGTTTTCGCTGTGTCCCATAGATTTTGTGCTATTGTGTGTTCATTTTCATTGGTTTCCAGGAAGTTTTTAATTTCTTCCTTGATCTCCTTGGTAACCCATTCATTATTTAATAACATGCTATTTAGCCTCCATGTGTTCAAATGTCTTTGCATATTTTTGTTTTAATTTATTTCTAGTTTCATGCCATTGTGATCTGAGAAGATGCTTGATATGATTTGTCTTCTTGAACTTGTAGAGACTTAGTTAGTGTCCTAACATGTGGTGTATCTTTGAGAATGTCCCATCTGCACTTGAGAAGAATGTGAATTCTGCAGTTTTAGGGTATAATTCTCTGTAGATACCTTTTAAATCCATTTGATCTAGTGCATCATTTAGAGTCTCTGTTTCCTTGTTAATTTTTTGTCTAGAAGATCTATCCAGTGATGTCAGTGGGGTGTTGAAGTCCCCTGCTATGACTGTATTGCTGTCGATTTCTCCTTTGAAGTCCTCCAGAAGATTTTTAATATATTTTGGTGCTCCTATATTGGGTGCATATATGCTTACCAAGGTTATACCTTCCTGTTGGATAGATTCTTTCAATATTATGTAGTGGCCTTCTTTGTCTCTAGTTATGGCCTTCATTTTGAAATCTATTTTATCAGATATAAGTATTGCTACCCCAGCTTTTTTTTCCTTTCCATTTGCTTGGAAGATTTTTTTCCATCCCTTCACTTTCAACCTATTGAGTTTTTTGTTGTGAGGTGGGCCTCTTGTAAACAACATATATATGTGGGAGTCATGCTTTCTTATCTAATCAGCTACTCTGTGTCTTTTGATCAGAGGGTTCAATCCATTTACATTTAAGGTTATTATTAATATGTACTTATTTATTGCCATTTTTTTTATTGTGGTTATATTTTTCTTCCTATTTCTTCTGCTAATTACAGCAGTCCTTTTAACATTTCTTGCAGTGGTGGTTTGGTTCCAATATATTCCCTTAGCCTTTTTTGTTTGTTTGTTTGTGAAGCTCTTTATTTCACCTTCTATTTTGAATGATAGCCTTGCTGGGTAGAGTAGTCTTGGATTCAGACCCTTGTTTTTCATGACCTTGATTACTTCATGCCATTCCCTTCTGGCTTGTAGTGTTTCTGTTAAGAAGTCAGCTGATAGCCTTATGGGGGTTCCTTTGTAGGTAACCTGTTGCTTATCTCTTGCTGCCTTTAGGATTCTCTCTTTGTCTTTAATTTTTGGCATTTTAATTATTATGTGTCTTCTTGTGGGCCTGTTTGGGTTCTTCTTACTTGGGGCTCTCTGTACTTCTTGAACTTGAATGCTTTCTTCCTTCATCAAGTTAGGGAAGTTTTCTGTCACTATTTCTTCAAATATATTATCTAACCCTTGCTCATTGTCTTCTTCTTCTGGAACTCCTATGATGCAAATATTATTATGTTTCCAGTTGTCCCACAGTTCTCTTCCTGTTTTATAATTGTTTTTTACTTTTAGTTTTCTGATTGGTTCATTTTTTTCTACTCTGTCTTCTAATTCCCTGATCTGGTCCTCAACTTCCTGCACTCTGCTGGTTATTCCTTCCAATGTGTTCTTTATTTCTGCTATGTCATTCTTCATTTCCACTTGGTTGGTTTTCAATGTTTCTATATCTTTACTCATGGTGTTGAGCTCCTTACACATGCTGTTGAGCGTCCTCAAGATCATGGCTCTGAACTGTACCTCCGATAACTTGCTTAACTACATTTCATTTATCTCATCTTCGGTAGAGGTCTCTTGTTCTTTCATTTGGGATTTGTTTCTTTGTTTCACCATTTTGGCTATCTCAGTGGGTTTTGGAGCCTGCCACATTTTCCCTGTGGGTGTTGGTGTTCTGCTGTTTGTGGCTCCCTTTACTGGGTTTGGATGAGTGTGGGAGGACCCACGTTAAACACCACTGTCAAGTCTTACTTTCCTGAGTAGATTTGCAAGCCCAGGAAAGGTTCAGTTATCCTCTAGCCTTCTGCCTGGAGGCTATTAGTCTCAGTTACTCGATGAGTCTTGTGTTGTAGCCCTCAACTGAATGAAAAACTCCATCAAGTGTTCAGGGTAAGAGGATTTCCAGAGGGTGGGGCAGATGCTGGTTGTTAATGAGCCTCAATTTGCATTTCTCTGGCCCAGCTGTGTGGGATTAAATCTCTAAGGTAGGGGCTGCTGCTTCTCATCAGGGCTCCGGGAAGGGCTCCCTGAGCAAGATAGCCCCTGTTCTGTGGGGGCACAACTCAGCAAAATCTCTCAGCACCCTCCAAATCCTGAGTGTCCCCACACAGTTCCAGTCCAGTCTGCCCTCCCTCTGCCAGAGCCCAAGGTGAGTGGCTGTAGCTAATTTAGTGCTCTGTCCCTGCCCTCTGCGCTGTGGATCTGGCTTGGGATTTTAACCTCAAGGGAGCTGCTCACAGCTAGAACATCTACTGTCCGTGGGCTGCCAGCCTGACCTTTGGTGCCTCTTCAGACCTACCAGGCTCAATTCAGTGTCCTTTTTTCCTATCCCTGGTTATATAGGTCCTCTCCAATTGTTTTTCTGTTGCTTTTTCCTGATGATTTGTCTTTATTCTAGTTGTAATTCCAGTTTGGTCCTGGGAGATGATCTGTGTAGCTTCCATTCACTCCCCCGCCATTTTGGAATTCCCTATCATTTAAACTCTTGTATTTCCAAGATAATTATTCAGATTATCTTAAAGGAAAAAAGAGTACCAACTATTTTCATTCAAAAATGGCCTGGCCGGTGTGGCTCAGTGGATTGAGCATCATCTCATGGACCAAGAGGTCCCGGTTTGATTCTGGGTCAGGGCACATGCCCAGATTTTGGGTTCGATCCCCCGTTGGGGGTCGTGCAGGAGGCAGCCAATCGATGTTTCTCTCTCACATAGATGTTTCTATCTCTCTCTCTAAAAAATCAATAAAAACATATACAAAAAAACCCCACAAAAATGGTGCAAGAGTATTCCAATGCACAAAGTAGCATTATCTACTATTCTATTATCATATTTAGCTGGAATAATCATTTAAAATTTCTGCATAATATAAAACTATGCCTGAGATTCTGACAACATTCCAATGTAAAAGTTGTGGTTTTATTTTTTTCAAACCATCTTAGCAATCATGTTGAGTATGTTCAAATCTAACCACAGAGAAAAAGCTTAAGGCAAACACAAATAGATTTGGTCTTCATGCCATTTATGTCAATGGACAGATATTTAAGACCTTGTTAAAAATTTAAGTCTGTTACTATATGACATATGCTTACGCCCCTTCTTCCCCCCAATTACCTGACAGGATGTTTACTTGCAAAATGACTACTTTCCTATAGTCACACTTGACTTTAATATAACAGGCTGTTATTATGACTCAATGTGAACATTAGTCATCATGGAATGTCACTGTCTCTGCAGACAAATATTGATCATAGTAACTTTTAGAAACAGAATAAAAGCAAAATAAAATAAAATTAATGTAAAAGTATTTGAAATGCTTTAGTTTTCTAAAAAATACTTTAATTATTGGTTAAAATAGCTCACAAACATCTGTATTTAAGATTTTTATTTATGTCCACCTTGTTACAAAAATAATTTAAGGCAACCTTCAAGTCTACAATATATAGTAGAATGTTGTTTTCCTTCTATTATAATTGGCAAATGTAAAATCAATATTTCCAATATAGAGTTGAAAGAGTAATTTTTTAAAAGAATGCATATTGTCTATAGAAATTTATAAAATAAAATGTCTTTTTATTGATACCATTGGTCTTAGAAAACAATTCATTTCAATTCTCAAATATTTTAATAAAATTACTATATTAACAAAAACAGAAGTTTTCTTAAACCCCTGTCAACTACTCACCTATATATTGTAGTTGGGCCTTATTTAAAAATTTTTGTCACCTTCAAATGTTAAGAAAAGCAAATGAAAATTCACTTTTCCTAGCTCTCATTTGCTGACATATTTCCATGTACACTTTTTCTTTACCAAATTTCTCATTTTTTGGTCTATAATTTTAGAGCACTGCAAGTCAAATAAAAATTGCCAACATTTGATTTGATTTAGAATGCTGTTGCTCCAAATAATCGAGGCCTATTTCCTTTAGGGCAAAATAAAAAGAAAATTAAGCAATTACCCAGATACTAGTAACTCAGATCTCAGTGTCTAATTACATGGACTAAGTTGACTATGTTAATACAACAATTCTCCCCTTTACCCTATTGCTAGTCATTACAGATGCTCCTCGACTTACAATGGTGTTGTGCCCAGTTATACCCTTTTTTTTTTTTTTTTATCCTCACCCGAGGACATTTTTTCATTTTTTGCTCAGATAGAGTAGGAGGGAGAGAGAGGAAGAGAGAGAGAGAGAGAAACATCGACGTGAAAGGGCCACATCGAGTGGCTGCCACCCGCACAACCAACCAGGGCTGGGGACAAACTGCAACCGAGGTACGTGCCCTTAGCGGGAACGGAACCCGGGTCTCTCTGGACCGCAGGCCAACGCTCTAACCGCTGAGCCAAACCGGCCAGGGCCAGTTATACCCTTTGTAAACCCATTGTAAATTGAGAATATTGGAATATTGTAAATTGAAAATGCATTTAATACACCTAGCCTACCAAACATCATAGCTTAGCCTAGCCTACTTTAAACATTCTCAGAACACCTACAGTAGCTTACAGTTGGGCAAAATCATCTACACAAAGCCTATTTTATGATGCCCAGCATCACGAGAGAGTATTATACGGCATATTGCTACCCAGTGAAAAGATCAAAATTCTAAATTTGAATAAGTTTCTACTAAATGCATATCACTTTTGCACTATAGTAAAGTTGAAAAATCATAAGTTAAACCATTTTAAGTCAGAAATCATCTGTATTTTCTTGGTACTTTATGACATTAAAAACATTTTATAAAATTTGTTCCCCAATCCCTTTCCATAGAATACAGATTTAAATGTTTACACAAAGGAATGTAATTTTGAAAATAATACTTGAAAGAGTTAGATGTATTTATATTTAACCTTAATAAAACAAAAGCTTGGGAGAAAAAACGGAGTCTACAGGGTGAGGGAGGCAGAGGGAATGGAAAGTTTTCATGTTTCATAGCAGCCTGTTTTCACAGCAATCTATAAAATTACTTTCTGAGCATTTATCATGGTGTAAAAATCAGTTATGTACAAACTAAGGTATTTCCTTTGTTTTTTCTTTTTTTTCATCCTCACCTGAGGATATTTTTCCATTGATTTTCAGACGGAGGGAGAGGGAGACAGAGTGAGGGAGAGAGAGAAACATCCATGTGAGAGAGACACATTGGTTACCTCCTGAACGACTCCGACCAGGGCCAGGGATCAAAATGCAACTGAGGTATGTGACCTTAACTGGAATCAAACCCGAGACTCTTTGGTCCGAGGGCCGATGCTCTAACTGCTGAGCCAAACTGGCCAGGGCCTAAGGTATTTTCTGAATAGTTCTATCTATCTATCATCTATCTATCTATCAATCTATCTATCTATCTATCTATCTATCTATCTATCTGTCTATCTATCTGGACTATAAGTGAGAGAGTTGAATCCAGTAATTCTACAAAAATTTTTTAAAGTATTTTTTCTCTTTATTTTTTATTTTATTTTATTTATTTATTTTTTTATCCTCACCTGAGGACATTTTTTCATTTTTTTGTTCAGATAGAATGGGAGGGAGAGAGAGGAAGAGAGAGAGAGAGAGAAACATCGAAGTGAAAGGGACACATCGAGTGGCTGCCACCCGCACGACCAACCAGGGCCGGGGACAAACTGCAACCGAGGTACCCGCCCTTAGCGGGAACCAAACCCGGTCTCTCTGTACCGCAGGCCGATGCTCTAACCGCTGAGCCAAACCGGCCAGGGCTTAAAGTATTTTTTTAAAAATCCTCACCCAAGGATATTTTTGCATTTATCTTCAGATAGAGTTGGGGTAGGGTGGGGGGAGAGAGAGAGACAGACATCAACTGGTTGCCTCCAGCACGACTCGGGCTAGGCCGAACCGCAACCGAGTTATGTGCCCTTGACCAGAATCAAACTCGAGAAACTTTGGTGTGCGGGCCAACACTCTAACTGCTGAGCCAAACCAACCAGGGCTGCATAAAATTATTTCAAATCTATGTTTTATTTTGACAAGGGAGTAAAATGTATATTTTCTCTTAAAAATAAGACTTTCAAGATATCACAATAAAAATGTGAATTCCTTACCCACTATTATTTAAAATATCATACATATTCCAAAATACTAAACCACTTTTACCCAGGCCTTTCTTTGCCAGGTAAACCCTTTTAAAATATTCGTTTTAGTTTAAATGTTTACTTTAAATGAGATAAAAGCACATTTGGTATAGCATTTGTAATGTATTCAATTCAGATCATGTATTCCTATGTACGCAATTTCCATTCTGAAATGATTCATTTGATAAGTGGTGGTCAAATCTTTCATTTGCTAAAACTCTTACCTGAATTTTAGTTTATAAAACATTCCTTTCATATTTTGTTTTCATTTTTATTTTTAAAATTATAGTCCTTTAAACAAGATAAATATGAATATTTGTATATTAATTAAAAATTTAAATGTAATATGTAAAATGCATGCTTTTAAAATACAAACTTCTAAAAATTATTGGCTTTAGACAATATTTCATAGAGTAGGCCAATTTTTTCCATTTTTGGTTGAAATTCATGGATCTGGCAAAACTCCAATTTCTGAGTTATAAGAAAATACAGTGTTAGAAGAGAGATTCCAAAATCAGAATAATAAAAAAAAAATGGAGAGAGAGAGAGTCTGTTAGATATTCTGTTGCTGTAATCTAAATATCAAGATGTAGGACATCTTGAAACTGATTAAGTTCTGGATATGACAGATGAAACTTCCAGTCCATTTCAAGCAGTATTGTGAGTCTCAGTTGAATTCAGTGTAGCTAAGAGAATTTGGCTGTAAAGGATTGTGCCAGATAAATTAAACAGTAAATAAACTTTCTGTGATATTTCTCCCCACAAAGGGAAAAACTATCTTCCTTCCTTCCTTCCCTCCTTCCTTCCTTCCTTTTTCTAAAAATATTTAATCTCTCTCTTTTAAAGAATATGCTAACAATTTAAAGGGCTGCCTGTAGACATATGGCAGAATTAATTGGATACATTAATCAAAGTAAACTTGTTTCAACCATGTCCATGCTTCACTTTCATAGCTAACATGGGTAATTCTGGCTGATCATGATGTAGGAAACCAAAGTGCTAATCTTTATAACTTAAGTAGAGGAAAAAAAAAAAATCAACCTGCTATTGAGGTAGAAAGAGTGATTATCTAAATTCTCTATTTGACAGAACTTATTGGATGATTGGTCAGCTCCTAATTTTCATATCACTGGTGAAATAGATATGAATTATGTGATTTGAGGAATAAACTTGCTTTTTATAATGCACACAAATGTCAAGTAAATTGTAATCATTTAAATTACTTACTTAATTTAAAGATAAATTATTAGTTTTTATTTGCCTACATAGAGAAATTCCAAAACATAATTCAACGTGTTCTATTCTTATTAAATATAATATGGAGTATGATTGCTTTCTTTGTTCTTTCTAATTTCCTAGACTTTAAATTAAAATTTGCCTTCATCCCTTGCCAAACTGCATTTGTTTATTGTCATTTCCTTTGAAAAATTAATTCCTCATTTCTTCTTAGCTGGACTTCACAATTTTAGTCTGTATGACTCAGATATTCCCATGTAATATTAGTTGCTTTGCTTCAAAATAAGGGATCGAACTTCCTAAAAGAAACCCTAAAGAGCAGAATGACTTTTCTAATATGTACAAAATCTTTTCAAAACTATAGACTGGTTAGATCCAAAGATTTTATATTAAAAATTATAATTTATTATTATGTTCATAGCTTTAATGATAGAATATCTTATTCTGACCTAAGTAGCTAGCAGAATCATTGCATGACACTTGATGATAACTACCAAATTTCACTTTACAAATTCAAAAGTATTATTTTTTGACTATAGAATTTCTTGTCTGCAAAGTTTAACAAAATTCAAGTTTCCTAACTTCAGGAAATGCTTTCAGACTTATCTTTTTAAGAAACTCAGTTTCTTATCCTGGCTGGCTTGGCTCAGTGATCAGAGCATCGGCCTGTGGACCAGAGGGTCCTGGGTTCAATTCTTGGTCAAGGGCATGTACCTGGGTTGCAGGTTCAATCCCCCACCCTGAAGGGGGAGGCAACCAAAGGATGTCTCTCTCTCTCTCACATTGATGTTTCTCCCTCCCTCCCTCCCTTCCACTCTATCTAAAAATCAATGGAAAAATATCCTTGGGTGAGGATTAACAACAACAACAAAAAAAGAAAAACCTCACTTTCTTAGTAGTATGGATAATTTAACCTGTTAAAGCTTAGATTTAAAATATTTAATTTTATTTATTGTTTTATCACATTTTGAAGTCTTATATTTGATATTTACTCAATACAACTATCTAAAAATAAATATTTTAAATGATACTAACTTACAAAAATATTACTGAAATAGTAATTGTATTGTGTAGGCTAAGTGTTTTGAATGTAAGTTTTGCGGGGGAAATCCAAAACACTCATGCCAAATCATGAGCATGAATTTGCTAAGTGCTTTAGATAACATTGTATCATTGATTTTCATTCCTTGGTTCCAGTTTCTTGAATGTTCCTAACATTTCACTTTCCTCATATATTAAGACACTAATTTCATTTAAATGAATTTGAGTTTTATCTAAAAGTCCACATGTACAAGATAGTCTATAATATATGATGGAGTAAAAGGCTCTATTTGCCTATATTAATTATTATAGCAGTGACCATTTAGAAATTATCAAGAATTGGATTACACATTTAATTGGAAAATAAAAACTCTGTTGTCCCCTCTGAATACTCAGTGTGGTCTGTTTGACAACGTATGTGACATAAACTCAGTTGAAATCACTGAACTCTGTGATCATGAATGTGCAAACACTTGACCATTCAGATCCCAAGTCCCAATCTTTGCCTTACCAAGTTATTTAATAAAATAAAAGAATGTACATAGATGTTATAAACTTCACTGAAATAATTTTGATCTATACTCTAATGTCATGTATGACTCAGTTAAGCATTCCCCCCAACTATTCATTTGTGGTTAAAATAACTTGAAAACAGTAAATTTTATTTTCATTAATATTTATCTCAAGGCTTTAAGATCACTAACCATCAAAGAATCAGTATTAGGGGGGCACAGAGAAGACAGTTTCTTGTGTATAGGTAATTTTTAAGCATTTTTAACTTACTTCTCTCTAGAAAATGAGCAGGTACTCCATGGGCAGGAATAAAATAGAACCCCACTAGAACGCATAGTTTATATGCCAGTTAAAACTTCTGGATGTCTCATGGGCATTAGGAATATTGGCTTCCCCCCCCTCCCCATGGATGTTCAATGAACTTTTCAATCAAAAGGAATACTTCCCCTCAGCTTTCTTTGCCAAAAAGCAAAAGTACTTAACACAATCTAAAAGAATACCAGAAAATATTTTACTTCATAAAACTAACAAAAATACAAATGAGGCCTCTGGGAAAAGCTGACCACAGAGATCCTATAAACACCCAGACCACTTTAATTGTACTGGCAGTGCTGAAGCCAGTATTAAATTGGTTTCTAAAAATAAATAAATAAATAAATAAAAATAACCAGTTCAAAGGATACAATGTATTTTTAAACAGTCTGAAACATTCTTTAAAATGATACTTTCTAATTCTTCAAATAACTTCTAGAGTCTAAAAAAACCCCACAAATTTATCAGTATTGTCAATCTTAATATTTGCAGTTTAGAAGGAAAATGTATTATTAACATGAGGATATTTAAATATCTATTATGTTATTTTCAGCTCTACATAATTATCTTTAAAGGGTCTCTGAGGTCAAATTTAGTCTATTAGCTTTAAGCCTACAGAATTTTTAAAATCCTAGTGAAAACTCCAATGTGGTTTTCAGTAATCAAAGAACAAATTTTAAAGTTTTTTTTCACACCTTTAGAATGTGTTAATACATAGTTTTTCTAACAATATAAAATTTTGTTGCTGTAACCAAGAGTGTCTACAGCTGGCTAATCATGACATTTTAATGATCATACTTCAATGTATTTCAATGGCTTACTTGACAAAGACACACAGGTTCTATTTGCATTGAAACATACTGAATCCTGTGCCTCCTTCAAAGGGAGTTGAAATAAATGTATCTACAGTAGAAAAATTCAGCTTTCCTAGCATCATAAAACATTATGGTTAAAAGTTTTATGTGAGCTGGAAATGTATCCATCACTTGGGCCTAACATAAATATATTCAGGCAGAAGACAAATGCCCTATAAAAGAAAGGAATTATGCATGTACAAGAGAGTAACATAACAGGTATTAGGGAAATAATTCTTGTGGATTTTCAAACCTTTATGCCCACAAACTCACAATCATTTCATTGTATTTCCTTTCCTCTTAAAAAAAATTAAAATCTTAAAATCTATGCTCAAGCATTAATGCTTTTTTTAACACCAAATTGAATGATTACAATTATCAACTCAAATTTTATTAGAGTATTAACAATGTTATACAAGGTCATAAAAATATGTGTAATAAATATAATGAGCTTGGCTGTTGTTTGTATTATTTAACATTTGCACAACTCTGACCTGTAAAATATCCCCCTGTGTAAATCAGATATCTGGAAATTTGTGGACTGATATTTTACTACCCATGAGAAACAAGGAGTTTAGATGACAATGAGAGATGGGAAGAAAAGATGAACATGATTAATAGGTGTCTGTTTCATAAAAAGTCTAGGGAGACTCTTTTAAATCCTTCGCTGTTCCTATATGCTCACTAAAATGAAGAGCTAGTTCAGATGCCTTTCAATGCCTTCAAAAAACTGAGTAGTCTGTTACTGACGCCAAATTATTCCACCTGCATCCTATTGTAATATTAGGTGCTCTCTATGTATTGGTGCAAGGTGAAATGTTGACTGTATTCATTAGAAACATCTTTTTCCCCCCTTTCAAATAAGCACCTAAATCGTGCCCAGAAGAGTCTTTCACGTTGAGTCTGTTTCAAATAACCTCTCCTGAAGACTAAAACACCTTTCTTGCTCCTTATCCCCTCCCTCCACTAGTAAAACACTTGCATTTTGACTTTTTCTTTTAAATTCTTTTGATCAAAAATTCGTCATCTACTTTGCTTCGAGGTTTTGTTTGTTTGTTTTTAAAGAATCACTCTTGTTCTCCAACTTCGTAGAAGTACAAAGGGGAAGTTAAACTTTATACAATATTTGAATCTTTAAAGGTATGGGTATCCAAAACAGCAATTCACTTTTAATAAAATTCTTGCTGTTCCTAACTGTATTTTACTAAGATAACTTTCTGATATAAATATATGAAGAATCTTTGAGTAATTAAAAATGGACCCATAGATGAACTGAATACAGTAGCACAAAATGTTTGTTTGCTTTAGAAAGGTATTTATTTGCAGCGGAATATACTAATTTTAATAATCCTGTCAAGTATATTTGTGAATGATTTATTAACCCTTCAATTGTTTTAGTACATTGCGTTCACACGCGCTATATGAATATTTGTGTATACACACGCACACTCCACGCAGGAAGGAATCAATTGCCGTGCTCCAGAAATGACAACGAAAAAGGAAAAGTAAACAAGAATTACATAATTAGATGTCTATAGTCTCACAAAAGGGCCGTGCTAGGGGGTTAAGCTGTTGAATAAAAGAAACGCCCAAACTTAAAAAAACATCAGTTGCCTTAAATTGGAGCTTTCCGCAGGCAGTCGCGCCCAGCGGAGAACAGGGAAGGCGTGTTTTCAAGGCAGTGGGGCGGGATCCCGACACCTTCCACCACCTCCCGAGGGGGTCTTCCAGGGAAGGCGGCAGCGGAGCCCCGCAGGAGCTGGTGACAGTCCCAGGTCAGCCCCGAGGGGAAGAGAAAGCACCGAGGGCGTCCACAAAGTACCCGGGGCCGCCCCTCTCGCTCGGGCTCAGCAGCTCTGGCGGCCGGCGTAGAGGAAGCGGCGGCAGGCAGCGGGGCGCGGGCGGCGGGGGCGCGGCGGGCGGCGGGGGCGCGGCGGGCGGCGGGCGGCGGGGGCGCGGCGGGCGGCGGGGCCAAGGCGGCCAGCAGCGGACGCCCTGGTCTGGGAGGCCCGCAGCCCGCGCCGCCGCCCTGAGCCGCGTGCGCGCGGCCTCATCAGCTGAGCGCGCGGCGCGTATCACGTGGTGCGCATGTCGAAGGTCACCGCGCGCTCACAATGGAGCTCTCGGAGTATGTGCAGAAAGGCTTCCAGATGCTGGCGGATTCCGGCTCCTTTGACTCCAGCGCCTTCACGCTTCTCCTCCGGGTGGCTTTCCAGAGCCTGCTGGACGCCCAGGCGGACGAGGCCGTGTTAGGTAAGCCGCTAGGCTCTGAGCTGGATCAGCCTGGGTGGAGGGGAGCTCAGAGGAGAGCTGCGAGACCGAGCAAGAGGGGGGAAAGCCCCGGGAAGAGGAAGTCTTCGGTCTTTGGCTTTGCCCTTCGCTCCGGACGGAGTGTGGGGTTATGGCTCTGCCAGAACACTGAGCGGACCCTGAGCATTGTTCTAGCCCCAGTTGGCACCTGCACACGTTCCTGGCCAGCTACACGTTCCTGGCCGGATTCCCCTTCATAGGCTCTTTGTTCCTTTGTAAAGCTCGTGTTTAAGTCTTGTTTGTGGCCTAAACATCTAAGGTTTTCAGCCTGGTCTGAGGCAAAGGCTGTTTGACACTTGATTTCATCAGGAGAGCTCCCTGGCAATTCAAGCTTTCAGTGCTAGGCTGGCAAAGGTTTTAAAAGGTCTGTTTCCAAAGTAATTACTAGGTCAAATAGTGTTGACAGTTTCCAACTTAGAGAATACCTCAAGTTCCTGCGATCACTCCGACAGTCTAGTTTAGTATGTTTTGCACCGGTTGCACACCTAAAACGTTAAGATAGGGTGCATGATGTTTTGTTCCGCACCAGTTACCAGGATGCGAGTCTCTTTTAAGTGGTGCGGTCAGTGATTGCGGAGTGCGGTGTTTGTATGGATTGAAGACATATTTTAAGACAGATCGCTTTTAGATAATTTTCTTAAATATAAATATCCCAACAATTCAAATTTTTGTGTTTTTTTCCCCTGTAGTTTCATGAACTAAACATGTACAAAAAGTATGAAAGTGGAAGTTCTTTAAACGAAAATAGTCACCACCACCTGGGTAATCTAAAAAAAAAAAGGATGGCTGTCAAAACCTGAAAATATTTTGAAAATTATTTTAATATTCTGAACTCGTGCCCTTGCCTCCCTTGATGTATTACTGTGCATGGAACTGTTTACCCTATAATTAATCAATCTTTACAGGGAATGTTTATTCATTCTTAAATTTGCACCATGTAAAATATTTATGTTCTTATTTTCCTCTGAATTTATCCATCATGTGAGAATGACCACTGTATAGTTATTTTTACTTTGGGACTATAATGTTTTTTAAAAACAGTAAGAATATTAAGGCAAACATAAAAGAAGGTCATTGAGACCAGGAAACAGCAGAATTATTGATGCGTGCTCTTTATTGTTTTGCCATTGACCTTGTTGCTTATCTCATTTACGTATAAGTGCCAGTCCTTACATTGGAATCCTTTTTGTTATCTTGTTAAGAGGGTTGGGGGGTTATCCAAATTAAAATATCCCTTTAAGAAACATGACTATAAAAAAATTGATCACAGGCATCACTGGCAATTTATTTTAGATCACCCAGACTTGAAACATATCGACCCAGTGGTTTTGAAACATTGTCATGCAGCAGCTGCAACTTACATACTGGAAGCAGGGAAGCAAAGAGCTGATAAATCAACTCTAAGGTATAGGATTTACTTAAATTCCATTTATTATCAAATGATATCTTTATTTTTCCAATTTTAGTTTTTAAAATGGGAACTAAACTTTGGCTTCTTTCTTCCTTTAGCACTTATCTAGAAGACTGTAAATTTGATAGAGAGCGAATAGAACTGTTTTGCACTGAATATCAGGTTACTTACCTCAATTTTTAAAAATTAACAGTTAGGACTTTTTTCCTATTCTGTTTGCAAAGATGTGTTTTCTTTTTCTTTTTTTCCACCCTCCAGAATAATAAGGATTCCCTAGAAACCCTGCTGGGAAGGTAGGTACTGTATAAGGTGTCAAGTTGAGCCACTTTTCACTTGCAGGTATGAATGGAGAATGCTGGTGTGAAACAAAACAGGGCAGAAAAACAGGGATTTTGACCAAAAGAAAAGGGGCCAAAGGGCAAGTTAAACAATTGAAGTTAAGCTAATGTTTTTAAAGATGAAGTTTATTGAGACACTTTTTTAAATGCTCTTTTACTATTCAGAACTTGAAAATATTTAACAATGTTTTAAATTCAGAATGGATTAAAATTTTGTGTGTGTGGGGGGGCTGCTGGAAGGTAGACACCATTCTTAGTAAAGAAAAATACTGAAAGTTTTCTGTAGATATTATGTACAAAATTATCATTGTATCTTTCAGTATAGGCAGATCTCTCCCTCATATAACTGATGTTTCTTGGCGTTTGGAATATCAGATAAAGGTAAAGTTTAACTGTTCTCTAGGGGTATTTAGGAAACTTAAAAATATAGAGTTAAAGACTGAAATGTGTTGTGTTGTTTTAGACCAATCAGCTTCATAAGATGTACAGACCTGCATATTTGGTGACCTTAAATGTAGAGGTATTTATACATTAGCCCTGTCTAAAAATTAAATGTGTAATGGAATTTTAATTTCCTTGATTTAAATAAACAGCATTTTTTTTTCTTCTCTAGAACACTGATTCCCGATCCCACCCAGAGATTAGTTTTAGTTGCAACATGGAACAATTACAGGTACAGTATTAGGATCTGTGAATATACCTATCTTTTTATAGATGTTTAATTGAGAATTATGCTTTTGGAAAGTTCAAAAGAAAAATAATCTAACCATCTGTCAGTAGATAATGAAGGTTGGTTAAGGATTTAATGGGAAGGGGACTTCAAAAGCAGTATTTTAATGTAGACTTCACTTTTGAAATGAAGATGTTACTAATAGAGAGTTGATCTATACTTGCTGTTCTCTCCAATTAAAATGAACTTCTGAAGTGTACTGTTGAGTGTAGATTCCTTCTATTTGTGATAAGTTTTATACAATAGGACAAAACAAAATTATGAACATGGCTTTGAAAATGTATTCTTTGCTTTCAGAAATTGAATTAAACTTTCAAAACGGGATTTTTAAACTGGTTTTAAATGACTTTTTATAAAGGGGGAAGTATACATACATTTCTAAAACTTTATATTGCCCGTGTAAGACTGGGGAAATTCAAAACTGCATTGATTAATGGACATGACAACGAATTTGTTTCTTACCACTCAAAAGATGAAGATCATTGCTTGAAATTTTGGTGAAATTGAATTTACCAAAAGGCATCTCCTGCAGAGTTGTTTTAATGTAACCATTCATTAACTTGAAACTTTCAGAAAATGTGAATACAGCATACTCTGATAGCTTGAGAAATTTAATTTAGTTATACCTTGCCTTTTAAGAGGATGTGGTTATAAATCATTATTTCAAATCTGAGGGCAAGTAGCCGATTTGAAGATGAAGTGTTTTAGAGGAAAACCTTCTTTTAATGGTCTGTCAAAGGTTAATATCCTCGTGAATTTTAAACTTGTTTATAAAGTGTCTCCCGACTTTTTTTCTTGAATCTTTCTCGAATTTGGATACTTCTTTCCTGTGTTTTGTCTTAAAAAACGTAGTATTATATACATCTTTTAGGACTTAGTGGGGAAACTTAAAGATGCTTCGAAAAGCCTGGAAAGAGCAACCCAATTTTAACTTGGGCAAGTTAGCGATCAGCCCGGGTCTAGAAGAAGACCAGGAAACTCCTTGTCGTCCCGTCGGCGGAACCATCGTTTGTGCGACCTGGATATCTCCTTTTTGTAATAGAAAAAAAATTTCATTTTGGATTTATGCTACTCATTAATTTTGACACTTTTTTATACTTATGAGAGATTTAAGAGGGAAATTCTGCCTACCTATGTGAATCTTTAGTATTAACTGTACATTGATCCATTTTGATCATTTTTCAAGTCTTACAAAAGGAAGTAGACAGTATTTACATTCTGAATAAATAAGTTCCCACCAAAAGAACTGAGCATGTGTTTGGATGGTGTTTGTATGTCAATTATTACTCTGAAGACAGAACGATTAGAGTTAACTCTTAACGATCGTCTTTTCTCTGGATTAAAATTAAACCCAGTGGAGAAGGATGCGATCTCCCGGGTTTGTTAGACTCCAGCTTCGAGACTTGGGGAGCGGGAGCGGTCGCCCCGCGGAGGGGAGCTGGCGGGTCCCGTTACCTGCGGCGGAGGGCTCCTCCGCAGCCGGACCCTCCCCCACGGGGCTCCAGAGGCCGGGCCGGGTCAGCCCCCGCACGGAGCCCCTGCCAGGAGCGAGTGGCTGCCCGTGCGCGCCCCGCCTCGGCTGCTGGCGGGAGAGGAAGGGGGCCGGCGCTGTTGTTTCCGCGAGCCCAACTCCAGCGCAGGTTCCGAGCCGCGGCGCCGGAGTCTGGGCCGCAGCCCGTGGGGCGGCAGGGTCGAGAGGGGACGGTGGCCAGCGCTTACTTCGGATGGAGCCCGTGGGCTTGTGTTCCCGCGGGCAGAGGCGTACGACAAGAAAAAAGAAATAACGGGGGGGAGGGGGGCTGAGCTGCGTGCGGGGCGGGAGCGATGCCCGCGTCGAGAGCTGGGTGGCGCGTGTGGCGTTGTGGAGAAATGTCTCGCCAGCCGCAGCCGCAGCCGCCGGCGCCGCGCAGAGCGAGGGGGAAGGGGCCGGGTTGCGAGCTCCGAGAGGAGGGGGCGGCCACGGGCCCGACTACACCGACACTAATTCCCAGGCCGCCCTTAAGGAATGAGGGGAGCACGTGACCAGGGCGGGCGGGGGACGGGGCGGGCGGACTCTGAGCCATTTTGGAGCCGGTGTCAGTTTCCACTCTGCCTTCAGCGGTGCATTTTTTTTTCCACCCTCCCCTCCCCCCTCCTCATCCTTCCTCCCCTCCCCCCGCCTCTCCGCACGCACACTCACGGCGCCCCCCACCCGCCCACCTCCCCCCACAGCAACTATGAAATAATAATTGTAGTATTAAAGGCAGAGATCGGGGCGAGACAATGGGGATGTTGACGAGGGAGCCCCGATCCGGATTAGAAACACCTCCCAACCCCGCAGAATAATACTGATCGCGCCCCCTCCGCGCGCTCCCTCCCCCGAGTGCGGAGCGGGAGGAGGCGGCGGCGGCCGAGGAGGAGGAGGAGGAGGAGGAGGCCAAGGAGGAGGAGGAGGAGGAGGAGGAGGCGTTGGAGGCCGAGGAGGAGGAGGAGGAGGCCGCCAAGGCGGAGGAGGAGGAGGCCGAAGCGGAGGAGGAGGAGGAGGAGGCCGGGCTCCGGAGGCAGCATGAGCCGAGCGCGGCGGCCGCGGCTCCTCTCGGCTGCGCTCGTTGCCCATTGACAGCGGCGTCTGCAGCTCGCTTCAAGATGGCCGCTTGGCTCACATTCATTTTCTGCTGAACGACTTTTAACTTTCATTGTCTTTTCCGCCCGCTTCGATCGCCTCTCGCCGGCTGCTTTTTCCGGGTACGTAGGAGGAGAAGCGCCCCGAGCTGGGGCCGGGGGCCGGCGGGGGCCGCGCAAGGCTGGAGCTGGCCGCGGGTGGACTGGGAGCGGCCCCCCCCGCGCCTCGCCCCGCCGGCCAGGAGGGCGCTGACAGCGTGGGCACCGAGCCCCGCGCCGCCGCCGCCCGCCGGCCCCGCGCGCCGCCCGCGCCCGCGAGCACGCGCCCGCGCCGCCCGCCGACTCCCGCGGCGCCGGGACCGACCCGCAGCCCGCGCCGCGCCGCCGCCGCCGCCGCCGCCAGCCGGGCTCGGCGCCGCTCCAGCCGCCTCCCGCTCAGCCCCGACGCGCCGCGCGCGGCCCCACGTTTTAGTTCCTTTCTCCCCCCAGCGCCCCTTTTCACCCTCGCGACGCACATGGCCCCCGAGAAGAACTCTTCTATTTGCAGCCTCTGCGGCTCTCGCGGCAACGGCGCCCTTTGTTGAGAGGTAGATTTTGATGAAACGGGGACGGGTTCCTGAAATCGGGAGCTGCTTGGGTCAAGTGGCTTCCCTCCTCTCCCGAAGAAAGGGCTTTTGAGGGGTTTAAACCACCAGAGAACGCCCCCATTTTATAGGGACGGGTTACGTGGAGGGCAGCGGTCCCGCCAAGGTGGATGTTAGACTGGGGAGAACCCAAATAAAAATGTTATTAACTTAAGTTGGAGGGACACTTGTGTGAAATTGGATGGCTTGTAAGATGGCGGTTCCCAGTTGTTTCCAAGGTTTCCTGCGTTTGTGTTTAAAATGGTAAAGTTTTCAAGGTGTTATTTGTTATTAGTCTTGAATAAGTTATCCAAACATCACTTCGGACGTGCTCACTGGGAAGTGGCCATTTCAAATTTGGAGCTTTTTTTTTTCTCTTGGAGTGATGATGGTGACTGGACGTTAGTCTTGCAGGTTTCCTTTCTTTCTTTCAAGCTTCTTTTTCCTCTCTCTCTTTCCCTCTACAATTTTTCTGTCAACTTATACTATGGATGTACTTAAAACCATGACTTAGATTTTGCTAAATGTCAGCATAGATTATATGATAAAGAAATACTTTGGAAAAGAAGCACAAAAAAAGTGATTGACTATATATTTATGCAGTCTTTTGAGTTTGACAGCGATATTGCGTGAACTTTTCCCCCAGAGATTTACAGTTAATAATTGGAAGTAAACTAGTAGAGAGACTTCGATCATTTCCAATTGCAATAAAAGGACTTAGTGGGTTTAGTTGTCACGGTTCAGTATTAGAAAGAGAAGGATGCTTTAACACCTTCCCTTAAACTAGGCAAAATTCTGGGCATGTTTTTTCCAAATTCAAGTGTAGGTTGGTGGTACCCAGAATGTTATGAGTAGTTCAGCTTATATCCTTAACCTCCAAGTTCTGGAAACTCATTGTAAGCTATATTAAACACTTGAAACTTAAGGATGCAAATTGTTGACAGTATACCCTAACTTACGAGACTATGTTAACATCTGAATTTTAAGTAGACTAATCAGAATCCCTTGGAGGTTGAATTTATGAGCAAATTTATAAATTTTTAATATTTGAGTATATTACCATATTTCTGCCCCAGAGTGCAAGTGTTTAAAATAACCTAGCAAGTTATACATCTAGTAACAGAATCTTTGAAGCCGTGTAGAAGTCATTGTATGTGCACATGTGTATACACATAAACACTTTTGTGAGAAAATCAAGGATTTCATTGTACTTGATAAATCCATTAATATTCTACCAAGTTCTTGGATGTGCATTAAGTGTCCAAATAGGCAAAATTATCTCTAGGAGCCAAGTTAACCCCTACTTCACCCATAATTGTATTGGGCTGGGAGCCACACTGGAGTTTTGAAGTTCATTTGCATTTCTTAGATTGCAATAGTTTAGCCAATTGTTAACATAGTAAGAACTTGCTTCTGTTTTCCTTCATTTTGACATTACTGGTGTTAGGCCTGCAACCAAATTGACAGCCCCAACTAAGTGTGCTATAATGCCAAGTTTTAACTATTGAGTATTTTTACCATTGTATGTTTGGTGCATTTTTGCTTGCTTAGCTGGCAGTTTCTGTGTTGGAACCTAGAAGGTTTTCATTTCTAAGGTGCAAGTGTTTCTTAAGCCTTATCAGCATGTCAAATGTTTTCAGTCTTCATTAAGCTCTCAGTACTTTCAAATGGTGTAAAAAGACAAAGAACCGATTGATTTTTATATAGTAACAAAGTGATACTTATTAGCATCATAAATGATAATAGGGTTGTGGCCAGATTCTTCTGAATTTAGGTAGAGGAGTTGTGTGAATTAAGACTTAAGATGAATTTGAAAGGGTTTTGGTCAAGTACATGTGACTTAAATGTGTAAAGCTAATCAGTAGATAACCCTCCACTGAGGTTTGATTGTTCTGTGTTAATATTTGTGGTTAGTGTTGGTTTTCTGTAAAGTACAGGAGAAGTAAAGGCAGCTCCTTTTATTGAAGACCCTAACTTAAACTTCGGTGATCGGTGGCATTCCTGTGGTATGCTTTCACGGGCAAATAGAAGTGTATCACCTTTCTATGGAAGGTCTTGCGGTGTCACAAAGTTTTCTTTAGCAACCAAGAATGCTCGTTTTTAATCACCAAGTACAATGGATCTAAATATTGCTACTCTTTGGGGACACTGCTCCACCCACAACTCCTCTGCAACCCTACTTATGTTTATATCAACAATATGTTGACAGTGGTCTTCTAAACAAGTAACCCAAAGATAACTGAGGAGTCACACATGAAGCTTTATGGTTTAAGGCGCTGGCTGCCCCTCTAGGCACTTTCATAAAAGAGGTTTTGTTTTGTTTTCACTATTTTTTAGTACTCTAAAGCTTTTAGTTTTGGCCATTGAGGTATGTTGATTGGTATTTCCCTACTCTACATGAAAATTTCCTAATAATTAAAACCTCAGATATATCTTGAAGTTCCACAAGCTCCCAGATTTCTATTCAAGGCAGCTTTGAGAATGTCCTTTACACAGGTCTAGAAACTTAGTCTTATTTCAGGTTCTGAAATAAATGAAGTGTGAGTAAGAAATGTATTTTTCAAGAATACTACACGAAGTAATTGACTTCCTTGATTGTACACTGGTGTATCGTTGCTGACAGTTTCCCACCGTGACTTTTTATAACATATAAAATCTGTTGGGAATATCATTTCATCGTGTGGGGGTCTCTGTGGAGTTTAGGCTGAGAAAATGACATTTGTTTTTCTCTTCTATGGTTGTTCTGGGTTGACAAGGTGTTGATTTAGCGTTGGGAATGGGCTGGTCACATGGTTCTTTACATATTGTCACTATTGTACCGATTAAAGTAGTTTTACTTGTCTTCAGCATAGCTTAAATAAAACACAGGGCTTTCCCCCTTCTCTTCTTGTAAAACAGATTTCAGTTTTCAGCCTTTCCAAAACTTTGTATCGCTCATCTAATCTACAGCAGAACTTCATATTAAAGGAGAAAGCTTTAAAGAGGTTCAGTTCAATAAACATCTCTGCAATTTGAGCTCTGACGGTTTCGGGCTAAGTGCACAGTTGGCAATTCTCAAAAGATCCCTTCGTGAAATTTTTGATCTAGTGATTGCTAACAGGAGAGACCGAAAGAGTCAAGATCTGAAAGAAGCTGTTCGCACAGAGTCCAAGTGGAAAGAGGCCCCGAGAGTGTCCGAAATGGCCGGGAGTGCGGTTTGCATTTTCCTTTACCACTTGCCCATTCCGGGGTCCCCTCAGCTACCGCGCTGGGTCGTGGAGGGCGGGGATCCTGCTCCCAGCGCCTCGGGGCCTCGTGGGGCTGCCCCACCCCCGCGCCGAGCGCCCGCACCCCACCCCGCCCCCGCGCCGGCCCCGCCCCCGCGCCGCGCCGGCCCCTCCCCCGCGCCCGCCGCCACCGCTGCCGCCGCCCCGACCGACCGCCCCGCACGCCTGCCGCCGAAGCTCCGGCTTGGCCGGGTCTGCGGAGTTGTAGCTGTGGCCGGATGCCAAGTGTAAGTGTAAGTTGCTATGGAAACCCCGACAGAGGCGAGTTCCGAATCCGGAGCAGACGGAGCCGCGGAGCCCCGGTGCTGCCGGATCCGCCCCTCGCATCCCGGCCCCCGGGCGTCCGCGCGCTCAGGCCCCAGCCCGAGGCCGACTCGAGGTGCTTCTCCTGAGGCCCCAGCACCCAGCTCCGGAAATGCCAGGGATGCAGATAGAGCAGAATTTGTTTTCCCTTTGTGTTGCGTAAAAACGTGCCAGGTTCTGGTTGCTGGAAGCTCCTAAAACAACAGGAACCCTTGGAAAGCCAGGGCATGCTCCTGGGTTTTCGATTGAAGATCCATAAGGAAGTTTTACAATAAACTTGGAGACTGAACAAGCCCTAGCGGTTGGTAAATATCTGCGGGGACTGTGTGGCGACGGCAGCAGCCGTGGGTCTGCTAGGCTGGAGGACAAATGGAAGAAAGAGACCCGAATACTCTCGGCTCCCTGCCCCCACCCCAGACCTTTTCTTCATCCTGCTGGAATGACCTGAGGGACCACAAGTTAACTTTAGTTGGAACCTTTTTCAACGGTTCAGTATAATTGATTCAAGCCTGATTAGTAAATTTCTTCTGTAGAAAACATTGGGACAGTCTAGCTGTACAGTGTTAAACGGGTTTCATGAACGCCTCAGCACTTCAGAGTGTACGGTTACTAGGAGTTAGAGATAATGTCGATTCTCTTTCTGTGAATTATGGCCAATATTTCTATGTCTTGCAGGATCTTTTATCAAGCAGAAATGCATCGAACGACCAGAATTAAGATCACTGAGCTAAATCCCCACCTGATGTGTGTGCTTTGTGGAGGGTACTTCATTGATGCCACAACCATAATAGAATGTCTACATTCCTGTAAGTACAAAGTTTTAGACCTTTTTGTGTCATATGTATTTCACATTTCATCCTGAAATAGGAAAACTGACAATTCTGCAGTCCTTGGAAATGTTGGTAAAAAGTGGTGGAATTGTTTCTTCTTTTGCATTTAGTGACTTTTTATTGATACGTATTTAATAAAATATTATTGTATAAGTGTGCAATGTATAAGTGTTCTCAGGATATTAGTTTATTTAATTGAAAATATCTTTGGCATTTACCATTTTGCTACTATTAGTTTTCTGTTTCTGACACTAATCTTAATGCTTAGTGTATAATTTCTAAACTTACAAAATGAGTTTCTACTTCTAGTCTGTAAAACGTGTATTGTGCGTTACCTGGAGACCAGCAAGTATTGTCCTATCTGTGATGTCCAAGTTCACAAAACCAGACCGCTGCTGAATATAAGGTAGGAAAATGTCTAAAAACATTGTTTGTAAGTGATGTTGGAATTGTATAATGTAGTGAAGGGTTACCCAGTTTATTTCTTCACAGAAAACTTACCCTGGAATCCCCACCTAGTGTGTATGCTTTTTTGGACGGTAGCCCTTAATTTTTTGCCATGTTAATAATGACTAATTTTAAAGTTCAGTGTTACTCAAGTGAATTTAAGATTTATAAAAATTGAGTCAGTTCTCCATTTTTTCATTGTTTATTGACCTTATGACAGGCAAAAGTGAATATGTTCAAAGTGCTTCTATTCTCTTCTCTTTACTCTCTTTCATAGCTAATTTAGTTACTTGAAGGGTACACATCTCTTGACTTAGTAAAATTTGAAGAATATATTCATGAATATAAAACAAAGTATTTTTCTACTGATTTAAAATAGTGCTACTACATAAAGAATTTTTATTCCCATAATTAATTATCTTATTAATGTAGTTAGTGTCATAATCAAGTAAAATACGATAGCACCAGGAAAACAAAGAATCTGTAATAACTTATGAACATTTTTAGTTTTTGTCATATTGCTAGTTTACTTTTCTCATTTATTTTTCAGGTCAGATAAAACTCTTCAAGATATTGTATACAAATTAGTTCCAGGGCTTTTCAAAAGTGGGTAACTTGCTAAAAATTAATTTTTAAAAGTGTTTTATCAGTTTTACCTGCTATACCAAATGTGTAAGACTTTTTTCCTGCCCCTTTAGATGAAATGAAGAGAAGAAGGGATTTTTATGCAGCTCATCCTTCAGCTGATGGTAAACTCTTTGGGGGGGAGGGGAAGACATTTTCTTTGGATGGAGAACTTATTAATTTATTAAAATTGAATTTAATCTAAAGTATCACTTCCATTCTTATATGTGTGTGTGTGTATATATATATATAATTGAGTACTTAATTTTTTAAAATTGAATTTCAAAATGTCTTTATAGCTGCCAATGGCTCTAATGAAGATAGAGGAGAAGTTGCAGATGAAGATAAGAGAATTATAACTGATGATGAGATAATAAGCTTATCCATTGAATTCTTTGATCAGAACAGGTAAATTCTTTAGGAAATGTGTTTTATATTTATATGTTTATTAGATACATTGTTCCCACTAATAAATAATCTGTTTCTTAGATTGGATCGGAAAGTAAACAAAGAGAAGGAGAAATCTAAGGAGGAGGTAAGATTCCATGTCCCCAAAGCGTAAAAGATTCTAAATTTTGAGTGTAATATTGCTTTTTAGAATATTCTAGGTCAGATGATGCCGTCAAATAGAAAAATATCATGTTTGATGTTTGAGAGTGAGTTATATCTGATAGTTAATAAATATAGTTTATTTTATATATGATTACTATTGTTACAAAGTATTTTGAATAACTAATGTTTAATGCTTTGATATAATTCAAGTTTCCTTGTTATATCAGGAATATGTTCATTTAACATTTATAAAAATAGTAAACTCAAAGTGTAGTTGAGAATATAGACATATCCCACTTTTGGAGATAGATACCTTTTATCACTTCAGGCATTCTAATTAAAACTCCTTTTCATCTGAAAGTTAAGAATAAAAAAACATTACTTTTCTAAATGTACTTAGGTGAATGATAAAAGATATTTACGATGTCCAGCAGCAATGACTGTGATGCACCTAAGAAAGTTTCTCAGAAGTAAAATGGACATACCTAATACTTTCCAGGTATGTACTTTATAGTGTTCATGCATTTTATATAGATCTTTTAAAATTCAATGGCATTTTTCTTTTTGGATTCTGAACCCAAAAGAGCAATAGAAAAATTTTTTAAATTTGATTTAGTACTTAACTTGGAAATATCTCTTAAAATAAATTCTGTTTTATGCTATGAAAACAAATCCCTTAATAATTTCAAGAAATATTTTTCCTTGTTTGAAGTTTGAAGAGGATTTGTCGAAATGTTTGGAGAAAATGTTTTTTAAAGCATTTTTGAGTTATATTTAGACAAACAAAGTAATCTAGATTTACTTTTGTACTTTGTGATACTTAATTGAAATATCATTTTTCAATAGATTGATGTCATGTATGAAGAGGAACCTTTAAAAGATTACTATACACTAATGGATATTGCCTACATTTATACCTGGAGAAGGGTAAGTACCATATCTAATACAGATTATTGTGGTAAACTGTATTTAAAGAAGACTGATTTTTTTTTTTCTTTTAACTTTGTAGAATGGTCCACTTCCTTTGAAATACAGAGTTCGACCTACTTGTAAAAGAATGAAGATCAGTCACCAGAGAGATGGACTGACAAATGCTGGAGAACTGGAAAGTGACTCTGGGAGTGACAAGGCCAACAGCCCAGCAGGAGGTATTCCCTCCACCTCTTCTTGTTTGCCTAGCCCTAGTACTCCAGTTCAGTCTCCTCATCCTCAGTTTCCTCACATTTCCAGTACTATGAATGGAACCAGCAACAGCCCCAGCGGTAACCACCAATCTTCCTTTGCCAATAGACCTCGAAAATCATCAGTAAATGGGTCGTCAGCAACTTCATCTGGTTGATACCTGAGACCTTAAGGAAAAAAATTTTAAATCCCTGATTTATATAGATATCTTCATGCCATTACAGCTTTATAGATGCTAATACATGTAACTATCATCCAGTTTGCTTTCTTTTGTAGTGACATTAAATTTGGCTATAAAAAATGGACTAGATGTGATATTGATATGGATGTTAATTGAAAAGAAAGATTGTTCCTATAAAGAATTGGTTTCTGAGAAGGCAGGCAAGATTTTTTTTTTTTTCTGTGTGTTAGGAAAGCTATGAAATGGTTTCTGTAACCATTGTTTGGAGTTGAAAATATTCTGCAGTGAATATAAACATTTGGCCATAGTTTGTTAATCTCAACTAACACCTACGTTACATTCTCCTTGATTGTTCTTGTTATGAAGCTGTTTTGTGAACCTGTAGAAAACAAGTGCTTTTTATCTGGAAATTCAACAAACAGAAAGAATATGCATAGAATAATGCATTCTATGTAGCCATGTCACTGTGAATAACGATTTCTTGCATATTTAGCCATTTTGATTCCTGTTTGATTTTTACTTCTCTGTTGCTACGCAAAACCGATCAAAGGAAAGTAAACTTAAGTTTTACAATCTGTATGCCTAAAAGCGGGTACTACCGTTTATTTTACTGACTTGTTTAAATGATTCGCTTTTGTAAGAATCAGATGGCATTATGCTTGTTGTACAATGCCATATTGGTATATGACATAACAGGAAACAGTATTGTATGATATATTTATAAATACTATAAAGAAAATATTGTGTTTCATGCATTCAGAAATGGTTGTTAAAATTCTCCAAACCGGTTCGACCTTTGCAGATACCCTATGTTTGAGCCTTTTTGGCATAGAATATTTTTAATGTGGATATCTAATTCTAAAGTGTGTTCCTTTGGAAGCAATTGGCAAATCATAATACTGACTTTCTCTAGTGATGCATATTTACTTTTAAAATACATTGTTGCAGTAAAGAAAAACTTTTAACTAAGGAATTTGGAATAGTGTCTTCATTTCCCATTGCTTATGATGAAATTTCTGTGTTTTTAAAATGTATATTGATCATGATAATCTTAAGACAAATTTTAAAATAAACCAGCAAATTGCTGGAAGAAGACATTTTATCTAAAATTATTTTAATATGTGGTATAGCAGTAATTTAAAATTTAAGAGTTGCTTTTACAATTTTAAACAATGGCATATGCCTTCCCTCTAATGCCTGGAAATAGCAATTTATTATGAACTTCTACAGGTATTAACTTTTAAATAGAGTGAGCATGTTGAATTTAAAATATGAATAACCCCCACAATTTTCAGTTTGTGTTTTGCTTTGGTCGAACTTGGTGTGTGTTCATCACCCATCAGTTGTTTGTGAGGGTGTTTATTCTCTATGAATATTGTTTCATGTTTGTATGGGAAAATTGTAGCTAAACAATTTCATTGTCCCCAGTCTGCAAAAGAAGCACAATTCTATTGCTTTGTCTTGCTTATAGTCATTAAATCATTACTTTACATATATTGTTGTTACTTCTGCTTTCTTTAAAAATACAGTAAATGAAGTTTTATGAAACTACAAAATACATATATTTTTATTTTGACCTAAATTTGTACAGTCCCACTGTAAGTGTTGTTTCTAATTATAGATGTAAAATTAAATTTCATTTGTAATTGGGGAAAAATCCAATGAAAAGGACATTCATTTAGAAAATAGCTAAGACTGTAATAAAAATTTGACATGAAAAGCACAATGTGCAGAAGTTTTGGAAACCCTATTGTGGATAACAACAGGTAAAAGGTAAAGGGAATCCATTGCTGTCTTAAATAGTGATGTTGCTAAAAAGTACATGATTTGTTGTATAATTGCTTGAAAGCCCAATTGAAAGATGTATCTGTTTATTTACTTTATAATCTTTGAAGTAAAAGTTACCCATGTTTGCCAATTTTGGTGAATTTAACTTATTTTTCTAGGCCTCAAGTTTTTCATGATGTTATCTAAGACAAAAGTTAGTTGATGGAAGTTTCAAGTGGTATTTTTACTTTGGATGTTCATGTGTATAAAAAATGAAAACATTTTTCAAAGGCTAAAAACTTTAAATGCGACTATAATTTGACTTATACAAAACCAAGTTGTAAAACCAACATGGAACTTAGGCTTTAATGATGGATTTATTTTTCAAGTTATTACTTACTAAAATATCAGAATACTGCATTTATGACTTAACACTTGTATCATACTTGAAAACGTACATTTATTTTATTTGAAAGAGGATTTTTTTCCTTACTGAATTTGAAAATTGCTTAAGCATTAAAGGATATTTCACCTAAAACTTCTTTGTCTTTTAATGAAACAGAAGATTACAATGTTTTGAAATCTCCCATAATCAGCCATCACAGTTCTGACAAGATTTAAAACTGTTGTTAAACTACCACTTAAAAAAATTTCAACCTTACAAAATAAACCTATAGCAAAGCTACTAACCTTGTAACTCTTAGCAGTAAAAGCAGGGTACATGAAACTCTGCTTTAAGTTTGGCTTTTACTTCTGAAAAGTATTCTAGGATTCTATACTACAAAGTTAGTGCTAACAAAATATTCCACAGAAAATGCCTAAATTGATTTCACAGATTTTAGCTTAAAAGCAGAAAGAATGAAGCTGGTTGCTGTTGTGTAAATAGTGATCTGTCTTGCTTTACACATGCATACCACTTTACAATTACTTTTAGCTTTTAAAATTGCCGGCCGTTAATTGCACTGAGTTGGGGGGGGAAAAAAAAAGTTGACTTAACCTACCAAGCACATTTACTTCGGTTCCATATCTATATGTGCCAGTGTTAGGATCTCTGGCGGTATAATGCAACAGGCAAAATAATGGTAGGGGCTTTTCTTCATCCTTTCCTATTGTCTTTTCCCAATATTTGGAGTTTTAGTTCATGCGTGAAATCTTTTGGTACACTCATATAGGCCTACCAAGATAAAGTTTTGTTATGAAATCTTAATAGGCATTTAATAGGAACCCATGTGACATACTACTTGCACTGTCCAACAAGAAATGAAGATGTTTGGTTTTTCAAAAACAGCTTACAGTAATCTTTGAGGGGATGGGGTTTTAATTTTAGAAACAATTTGTACAGGGACCCTAGTCTCTTTTAGAATCCTGTGGTGAATGAAGTATTAGGGTTTTTTCTTCATATTTTTATATTTAAAGGTTTGATAAATGTATCTCTTCTCATTGCCTCTGGAATGACAGTGGAAATTCTGATTTAGTTTAGTGCTTTCCCCCATATAGTCTAACTCGAATTTTATTCAAAACAAAAGGTCTTAGTGAAATTAACATTTAAATGACCCTTAAAAAAAAAAAAAACATTTGTAGAGACATCTATTGGTGCAAAGAGCATAGAATGTAGCTCCAGCATAAGGCTCTTGGGTTAGTTAGATGATGTCATTTCACTTGAGGATGTTTTTTGAAGTATAAAATGAACAGTACAACAGGTGATTATTTCTAAGGTCACTCTAAAAACAACTCCTCCAAAATAAAACCCTGAACTAAACTGGGACTACAGATTTCAGATAGCCGGTCCTTTACAAGGAAGAGATGGTATCACCTATTAGAGCCTCCTGGTAAATTAGACTTGGGAACTAGTCCCCCGAAGACCTTGAGCCTTGTAGATCTTGCAAATCTCAAGATCGCCCAGTTTTGATTATGAAAGTCTCCGAAAATGTTTACACAGTCGAGTGTTTCCTGTTTCCGTAGTTAATTTTTTTTAACGTTTTTTTTTTCTTCTTTTGGTTCTTGAAACGGATTTCCTTTATTTGCACCAGTTTCTTTTTCTTAGTGTGCAATTTCTAGGTCTCACAAAGACTTCACTACCAACTGTTGTCTTCAAGTCGACGGCATCAAGTCATTTATCTGGAAAGGCTACTCTAAGATCCTTGTGGGTTTTCTGAATAAGTTCAGGTGTATGTGGAAAACTCATCCCGAAGCCTCATTTAACCCTCCAAAAAAATAGTAAGCACTCAAAAACTTCCAATGAATGAGTTAAATTGCTTCCATTCTTTTAACTCTTGTCTTACAATATCCCTTCCAGAGACTATCAGAAGGAACTCCCCCAAATAGCAGGTGTTGCTCCCTCAGAATAACTTACATTTCAACACAAACATTACTTCATGCTCTAATTGTTGTTGGGGGTCAGCATAAAGTCTAAACTTCACAGAGAACGTGATTTCAAGTTCGGTACCGATCCGGCGCTCTCCAGCCTGCGATCCTAAGTAGCTAGAACCCAATTTGAGAGAATAGACTTGGAAGGCTGAGGACCAGGATACTCGGGGGAAACGCGTTGAAAAATGGGATGCAAGGAATGAGAACGTTACAGAGAGAGATAAAGAGATCACTGGGGTAGGTCTGTCCAGGAGCTACAGCCTTAGGTCTCAATACCCTCAAGAATGGAAGATATTCGAACAAAGCCAAAGACAGGCATGCACTGCGCGGCTTGGAAAAGAAAACCAGGGCGACGGTGATTCGGGTGGAAAGATCAACAGCTCCTCTCCAACCCCCCCCAAAAGGCTTTTTATGTTCTTGTGCTCGGTGGAAAGCGCACAGGACGCCCGTCTGCAGAAAATGACCTCCCTCTCCCGGCAGCGCTGCCTTCCCGGTCAGGGAAACTTTACCTAACGGACACACGCCAGGAGAAAAGGACCCTACCCCGGCTCCTAATTTTTAAACTAGCAGCTCTCAAAGGAGTCCAAAGAGCCACAGCTCAGACCTCCGCTACAGACCGCGCCGCGGGGGTCCGGCCCGGCTCCGCGCGAGCCCAGGCCGCGGGGCACCGGGAGGCCATTTTGCGCGTGCGCCGCTCGCCTTGCGCCACGCTCGGCTGGGCGGATTCGCATCCCGCCAATTTTGAAAGCTAGATTCTCAGGCCCTGCGGGGCTTGCTGGCGCGGGAGCGAAGTCGTTTCTACAACGTCGAATCGGCGACGACAGCAGGGTGTGCACGGCCTTACATTGTGGCCCCCTTCCTGCAGAAGGCTTCTCCACGAGGAGAGGCACTGGCGGGTTCGCCCGGCCGCCGAGGAGCAGCGCCCGCTGGAAACTGACCCACGGAGGCTGCGGTCTTTCCTGCAAAGCCCACATTAACACATTTTTGCGGGTCATTCCAGATCATCGCCTGGCTCTGTCCTCTTACTTCAAATCTTATGCCCTTTCACCGTCAATAATGAGGTGTCCTTGGAGTTGGAGATTTTGTTGGATATACTGTAAACTAAATTAACAAAATGTAAAACCGCCACCTTGAAGGTTCCCCAAGGCTGCGCTTTGCGGGCGATGACTGGAAAGGCCGATGGAAGAGGGTCCTCCAGTTGAGCTTGTTTGATGGATAGAACAGGCTCTAATCCCCTGGGAAGGGAACTTGACCCGGTGACAGTGTCCAGGAGGGGTTGGTGCGCTCCAAAAATCTCTGGGCGAAGAACCTTGGGACCCAATGGCGACGCCTAAATGGGTCTCAGATCAGGGTCAACCTGGGAGGCCGGGTGTTCTCGCAACCTCCCACCCCCATCCCCACCCCACACCTGCGTCCTCGCGACCCAGGACGCCCCCGCCGGGCAGAGGAGAGGGCGGTCCGAGGTGGGATGTGGTCTCTGCAAGCTTCGGGGACACAGCCGGCTTCCGGCAGAGCCCGCGCCTGCCCGATCCCCAGGGTATAAACACCTCTCTGAACACAGGGTATAAACGCCTCTCCGACCCGGGAGTCCCATGTGCACCCAAGGAACAGGGAGGAACGACTTGGGGAGGGAGGATCAGGGTAACGGCAGGGAAGTGAAAGCGGCCTAAAATGGGCGACACCGGGCGAGTCCTCTATCAGTGCAGCCAACTGCAGGAGCCGCCATTTGGTGGCAGATTTCGGTATTTCAGTAGCACGTTGTGTTAAACGTCACAACTGGCATGTCTCTGTGGCGTGGTTGGTTTTCTAAACAGCGGTTTTAAAAAATGCAAAATTTCCCTAGGTTGCCCCTCCCAGGAGTGAACCCCTTCCCCACTCCGGGTGGACGGCTCCGCGGCTCCGCTAGCTCCTGAAGCCCAGGCGGGGTTACATTTCCTTGGGGCGACACCGGTTTCCACCACCCAAGGGCTGGTGTGAAGCGCGATTAAGCCCAGCACAGACCTAACAGGGTGTATTTTTCCCGTTTTTCCGAGACTGGGGCTATTCCGAGCCCGCAGCTTTTCTCTCCACAGTGAGAATAATCTAATTTCGGGGCCATGTCGGGCATTGTCTCTTCGCCATCCTGCATCCCCGCCCCGGTCTCCCGCCTCACACCTCTCAGCTGGGAGGCGGGGAAACAGCGAGCTGGGCCTCGCGGGCAGTAAGCCACCCGACGACAGGCGGCTCGGAGCCCTCCAGAGATAGGAAAAGCTAGAGAACTCTGTGCACGGCCACAAGGTCTGGAGTCCCACCCCGGGTCGCTGTCTTCGAGGCTTTCCACTGAAAGCCTCCGGAGCGTGAGGAGCCTACCGAGTGGAGAACAAAGGACCGAGGGGTGAAAGCGAGGCGGGTCCACGCGCGAAGCTGCCCTGGGCCCGGCCGGGCTCCTAATCGGGGGCACGAGCAGGCCGGACTCCCGGCGTGGGAAGGAGCAGGCAGGTGCTCTGTCGAGTCCGCGGCCCCCGCCTTTCCGGCGGACTGAATGAACCCAGTCTTCGAGACCCAGCTGCCATGTTGCATTCACAGAAGGCGCCAGTAATTTGACGCTCCCGAGGCAGTGTCACCCCCAACCCAAGAGCCCTGTGGCCCTTAGTATGACAGCTGCAGACAAGGCCCGAAGGGACCGCAGGGCTCCAGCGCGAGGTAGAGCCCTACGGGTGGCCCGGCCCGCGAGACCACGGCGCCGCAGCCGCTTTCCCTCGCCACCTTCTTTCCAGGGGCTGCGTGGCTGCGCGCTCCGCAGAGGCTCGGTTGCCAGTAGCAACCACACGACGGCGATTTGCAGCCAGGGCTGCCGCTGCTGCCGCCGGTACCGCTGCCTTCTCCTACACCTCGAGGTCGAGCATTTGCAACTCTGGGGGTGGCCCTCGTTGACATCTCTCTCCCCCCCGCCCCGGGTCCTCGTCCAGCCCTTCAGGATCCTCAGCTCCGCTCAAAAGCCAGCTCCCTGGGCTTGGCCCTGCCCCCACAGCAGACAATAGGGGAGCTGGGAGTGCACTCTGCTGCGCCCGCCCGCGCGCTGAACAGGCACCTGAGCCCCCCGAGAGAGGGGTGCTTTGCTTAGTCCCAGCCCCAGGTGCCCTCCTCTCCACCTTGAGCCGAAATTCTTTGTCAGAGGCCAGTCCATTAGAAAGCTTTTCTTGACATCAGAAATAAGGATGGTGGTACAGAAAAAAAGTCAAAACCAGATGCCCACTCCCTTTCTAGTTACATGGACACAAAGAAAAGCTTATGGTTGTGCCTGTTCTTGGTAATGATGGCTTTCCTCTGGGTTGGAGCCACAGGCAAACGCTACCGTCTTTGTTTGCCACGGATATTTTGCACGAAATCCATAATATAACCACTTATACTGGCTCAAACCTTATATCCATATGCTTGTCCTTGTTGTACAGAAGTGGATGGAACACTTCGCCTGCCGCCTTCATTTCATTTGGTGATCCACATCACTCCTTGGCAGAATGGACTGAGTGACCACACTGAAGCATAAAGAAAATGACTGACATTGATCCTTATACATTTTTCTGCCTTTTCCATTTTCTGTGGTTCTAGGACACTGATTTATTTTTTAAATAGAACTCTTGTTAGTGTTTTAAACAGGTTTTTATTGAAGAAAAATCTCCAAAGTATCCAGCAAAGTCTTTAATATTGCAAGTAGGATAACTCAGGAAATATGTGCACTGCTAAATTTCTTGGCTCTTAATAATTTTCCTGGCTTTAAATAGTTATTAAGTCAGTTGAGTATTCTTCATGGATTGAAATTTCATGTAAATCACAGATGTGCTGAACTTTCTAAGTTTAAAGCTCCTTGAGGACAAGCATCTGTTTTATTTATCTTTGTGTGCTCTGGGGTCCTTTTAACATGACTCAACAAATATTTGTTGAATTTCCAGAGGATTCCAGAAGTTCAACAACCCTTATTAGAAAAACAAAACTTTACTAATAACTACAATAAAGCCTGGATATCTTTAATAAACTCAATGGAAACCTAAACATTCTCCAGGCTAGTGGCATTAATCAGATATCCTTATTCATTATGCCTTTACCTAATTATATTTCAACTGTGGTAGATTGTACTAAAAAATATCTGATAGCTATTTCCAGAATTCTAAGGAGAATGATAAATTGTAAATAAGAAGTTGTAAAATTTACTATTTTCCCAACAAATTGTCTGAAAACTGGTTAAATGGCCGTAAGTAAGATCAAATTTTAAAGTTTTAAAGTGACTTTCATAGAGTACAGACCTGGCATTAACTATCTTTACTGTTCAACAGGAGCACTTAAGGGGCTAGTATTGGATATTGTACTCTACTAAGAAAATGCATCTTGAAATATCCTGTTTAATTTAAATAAATCTTAAAACTTCCTGAAAGTAGTTAATATATCTTAATCATATCAGATGGTAAACTCAAACACGACTTCTAGGTATGATGTTATAGAAGGGTTTCAACTTTAAGCTGCACAAAATGTCAAGTTTAGTAAATAAGACAGTTTACTTCAAAGAAGAAAGTTAGCACTACTTGGTTCCTGGAGGCAATATAATGACCTGTAGCTTGTCCAAATAGCTGCCACCCTCCAAAAAAAATAAATAGGAAAGCAAGGCTTTGGTGAAATGTTCCTTTCTATGGTCTTTCAAGAATGAAAAGCTCCAACAACTTGCTTTGGACCAAGTTAAAGAGATTATCTCCCTTTTCCATTACAACTGTGTCTTTCAATGAATTTGAAGGATAAGATCAAAGTGCATTCATATTCATGTGAATTATCGCTATTGACCTGAATAATGATGCATTTCATTGTTTTATTTAAACTGAAACCAGAATTGCTGCTGCTTTTGAGTCTCCACCCCTAAGGCTGTAGAATTTCTTCTACGAGGATTCAAAAGCCACGCAATTAGGTTTGACAACCACGTCATTTCCATGATGTACATCCGTACAGAGGACCTATTATTGGAATTGGTTACATTCTATAGAATTTTACCACATAATTTTTGACTCCTTTCCAACCTCCTGAACAAAACTCCAAAGTGCAATAAACACACTTCCAAAATATGTAAGTATAAATTGTACTGGGAAGATAATGTATAGAAAGCACCTAGCTGTTCATGAATCAGAAAATTAATGTTATCAGTAATTAACTCAGGACAGTGATTTTGCTTTGAACATGATTCATTACAGTTTGTTTTCTAGTGTAACTGAAGAACTCAGAGTAAGCTTGGGAAAATGTGTTTACCAGCTGTTTCTAAATATGCCTCATGACAATTTTCTTAAAATATTTTCACTTGGGTTCTCTTCAAACTATCCCATCATTTTCTAAGGAGAAAGAGGTTGAGATACAGTGGACCTCACTCACTTTTATCAAATGATCATTCTACTCAAATTACTCACATACTGAAATTCTTGTCACTTTGGAGAACATTTTTAAGGAAATTTATTACAATAAAGTAAGTTTACAATAGAATAATAAGCACCCTTAAAACAGACTTAAGATGATGCCTTTTCATGAACTTTAATATACATAATTCATATAGGCTCTCTAGTGCAACACAAGTCTATTATATTATAATGGTCTGCAATGGGTTCTGGGAATATCCTTTCCTGGAAAGATAATTGATACCATTTACTTGCAGCAATTTTAAATATTTGCCATACATTTAAAGCATTAAGCATCACATTTAAAAAAATAATGTTTTTCTATCCAACTGTGCTGCAAGAAGTCTGTATCTCTAACTGTCCCCATTTGGTGTACTCTTAAGCAAAGAGTTTGTAAGTTTATTTTTCTTTGGGATTTGGCAATAAACATAATGGTATTATCTGCACAGTTCCAAGTGTATTTGTAAACTTCCAGGACCCTAACCCTTGAGTTATAATTAAAATGATAAGCAACTACGTATTATTTCACCAGGAGACAAATAAGCACTCCTAGAACAAAGAACATTTCTTTGTAATTAATTATCTATCTTACTAATAGGAAAGGTATCAGTATTTTCTTCTTATAAGTGGTCATTAATCTTTTCTTATATTTTATATGTAAGACGCTTTATTCTAAACTTTAAAAATAAATATGGGGAAATGTTGGAGTAGGAGGTAAAGTAATTCAGCTTTAGCAGCTTTCAGATGTTTCCTCTGAAATATCAAAAAAATAAAATGACAGGAATTGCAAATTGCAGTGCGAGTTATCTCCTCCTGAAGATGAGATGCTGTGCCACCGCGCCTTCCAGTCTAGCTACTCGCAGCGTAGGAGCTCACTTTCGGCTCTGATAATCTCTGGGGGTATGCACAATGGATAAATAGCCTATGCTATTTTTGTGAAAGAAGAAATCTTGAAAACCTTCTCTCTGTACTTCTGCAATATTTCCTAGGCGTCAGAGCATACAGTCAATTGTTCTTCAGAGTAATCAATGAGCAATAAGTTTTTGGCATGAGACTTGATAAAGCGAAATGACGTCAAAAAATTGAGGCCCGCACATGCGCAGTGAGGTGCAGCTGTTTTTTTTTTTTTAAATTTTTTTTTTTTTTTAAGTAAGCTTTTGGCTCTTTACCCCGCCTCTGGGATTTCGCCTGCGCGCGAGGTCTACCGAGCTGGCTGACTGAGGTGGTGCAGGGTTCCCACACCCCACTCGGGGCAAAGAGAGTCTGGAGACCCCACACCCTTCCCCGACCCCCAACAGGGCTCTCTTTATAAGTCCCGAGGGCAGAAAGTCAGAGGGAAGCAAGGCCGACCCAAGCGGCCGCGGCGAGCTTTTCTGGCTGCGCCAGCTCTTCGGGGCCTCGCTCCCGAGTTCCGGCCTCCGGTCGCTCCAGGCTCTCCTCTGCGGGTCGGCCGCACCACTCCCGGGCCCACGGGTCAGCCGCGCCGCGGGCAGGCTCGGGCCGGGACCTCTCCGCGGAAGCCCGCGCAGACTGCGGTTACTGCTGGAGGCTTGGCCGTGACGCAAAGCGAAAGAACAGAGGCCTTCTTCGTCTATCCCTCCGCCCGGCTGCAGCCGGCTCCGCGGGACCCACGGCCCCGCTCCTCCCGATCCCCAGGCCAGCGGCCCGCGAGCAGCGAGAAAGCTGGAGAGAGGGACTTGCCTCCCGCCCCCGCCCTCGCTGCAGGCGCCCGGGGAAGACCCGCGGGAGGGAGGCGCCCGGCCGAGCCTGCGCTGCTCTTCCGCACTCGCGCCCTCGAGCCGCGCGCCCCCGCCCCTTCCTCCCGTCCGCGCTCCCCGCGCTGCTTCCCTCGCGCCCCCCTTTCGGCCTGGCCCAGCGACTCGCCGCGCAGGCCTCGCGGGGTTCTAACCCACGTGATAGCCTGACCCTAGCCCCATTAGAAAGTGCTCCTGAGGTTCTAGAAACTTCGGAATAAAGGAAAAGCCTTGGAGGTCAGGCGGGTCTACATCCTTACCTTCCACTCCAGCCCCAGCACCCCTGCCAACACTGAACGCAGGTGTCTGTGAGGGCCAGCGCCCTGGAACCCGGAACCCTGCGCCCACGCCGCGCAGGGACCCTCACGTGTCCAAGTTTGCGGTGTTTGCTGAGAACCTTTGGCTCGGGGATGACAGATCCGCACCTAAGGGATGCGCGGGCCGCGTCCTCCCAGACGCTAGCTCGTGTCATAGTTCGGATGCGGGCTTGGTGGGCTCCAGGGGTCGGTTTCCTCTGTGGCACCTTTCATCTTTGTCTCTTGTGTCCAGCACTAATAAAAAGGTGGGGAAGGAATAGTATCTACCTTCTCCGAGAGAAGTCCAACACCACCAAGATTTTAAAGGGGTGGTGGGCCTGGGTGGCGATGAGAGGGAGTGGCTGACAGACTTTGGTAGGGCGCTTAGAGTTTTCTATCTGGTGATGTGGAGTTTGGGTACAATTTTGAAAGAACACACACGGAAGTTTTTAGAAAGATGATAGTCCCACATCACACAACACATACACACCCCAGCAGCAATAATTTGATTTTCATGCATGTCCCATTGCTTAGAAAATATTATGCTGTATTTCAGACTTCTATGTTGGAATCATCAATTTTTAGTATCAATGACTTTGTGCTGTATGGTGTCTATGAAGATGAAATTATTCTTATGTGTAATCCTCCTAATGACGGTTTACTTTGGGAGTGGGAAAAATCTCTGCATCCACTGAATTAGTGGAAAAGATACAGGTGTATCTTTAGAACTTTGGGGCCAGCCAAATCACTGTCATCATAACATTTCATTGACCTTAACACTAAAAGAAACGTAAAAACTTAAAAGTCTAAAATGTATAGAAATGACTTAAAAGGCTTGAAAAGCAAAGAATGGGAAATAAGACACAAGCATAGAAATGTCAGTCTTCTCCTCCAAGTCCGAAGTGTCCAAGAGTCTTCTGCCCTGCTGACAAACTTGATGGCAGAATTAGTTGGTCTGCTCAGACCTAAAGGTAAAATCCTGACGTTCCCCCCCCACCCCCCAAGAAAGAGTGGCAGTGTAACATTTAAGATGCAATATGTTTGCTTTCCTCATTATAGATAATATTTTGAATCCACTTAGTTATGGAATATGTAATCCTTTATTTTTAACTCAAGTATTTAAAGAGTTATTTCAGTAATTTTAGATTTGGTGTTGGCAAAATGATTACATTTTCTCATAACTTGAATTACATGCAATAGCCAAATGAATGCCTATTTAAATTCTAACACTATGTTTTAATTGTTTGTGGGAGAAGGGAAGGAGATTTCATACCTAAATAAAACAGCTAATTTTTTTAAAAACACAAGAAGTCTTTTATTATTTAAGTGATGTTTTAGATAACCTCACCTATTCACCTAAGTTATCCTAAGTCCCTCCTCTTTGCTCCCAAAGCACTTACAGTGCTAGAGCAATTACAGCCTCTAAAACAGGGCAGGCTGCAGTATATACTTGTTGAATGAATTAATACTTTGTTTACATGTCTGTCTCCCACTAGATTTCATGTTCTAGAAGGCACATTCTGTTATTAGCAAAGTGTCTAGCACATATGAATATCAACAGCAGTTTTAAAAATGTGGATGTTAATATCTAATTAACATATATAACACTTTATTTTAAAATTCAGCTAGGAGCTGAAGAAAACATATATGTTAAAATTAACAAAATTTCTTCTAGGCTTGTGTAGAATATATTCCCATGATAATGGGATTTTCTGAATTTCCAAAGCAAATTTTTAAAGAGAAATAGAACAGGATTTTTCAACTCGCTTTATACTGTCATCTTTTTTAGTCTCATTTGCATAGAGGAATGCAAAGATGATTTTGAAGTTAGATAAGATTAGTTTTTTACAAAAGAGCCAGTCTTCCAAACAAATCTTTCATAGAAACATTTTTGCAAGTTGTTCAGATAATATTTTATTTTCAATCAAATGTATAGTTCAGTGTGTCAAGTACATTGCATATCTGTATTTAAAGTCAGCTGGTACTTTAAGAACTTTAAGTTATTTTAAATAGCATTTTTTTTAAAAACCTGAACTATTCCTTTAAATAGTTTTCTTTCTCACTGCTTAACTGTTAGAAGTGTATATGTGATCACTGAGCATTCATTAACTTTGTAAAAACAGAATGGTATTTTATTTTAAAGTTAGAAAGTTGAAAAGTGGGTCAAAAAATATAGATTGACCTTCTTGTCAGTAAAAGTAATCTGTTACCATATTTTATATTTGAATTACTAATAATTTATTTATAGTATATTATGATCATTCCGTATTGTATTTATCCATTTAATTTTAAAGACTTCTAAAAAAAGAAAGCTAGAATTAAGGAGAAAGGACCTAGCTTCCTGAAATTGGATCTATCTCCAATTTCAGATATAAAGTAGGAATCCTATATTGTATTTTCTCAGGAACAATACAGTTTAATCCATAGACATTGTTAATGACAAACTGTCAGAATCTATAGTTAAAAATATATTAGATACCACCTGAATTAAAGTTTTCAAACTTTGTAGCATTCCACAAATAGAGTTATGTTTATAGGTTTGCACCTTTTCCACCACTGAGCTCTTATCTCAATACTTTTAAAGTAGAAAATACGTAGTAAAAAAAGAAAAAAAAAAGAAGATACATAGTAAAACAATCACTGAAAATGGCATCTGTACTAGCTTGGCAGTTTGATTGTTTAAGGACTGAAACCAATTATGGAACCTTTTAGTTTTAAGGGGATTTTTTTCATAATGCAACAAGGAACTGAAAACAAAATTACAATGAAAGTTTATTTGCAATTTTAATTATTTGCTCAATCTGTTTCCCCCACATCTCAAAATGGAAACACACAACAACTTTAATTTTAAAGGATCTGTTTCCTTAGGGAAGTGTGGAGATCATTGTGAAACATATGCCTAAGAGTTAAGTAAAGGGATTGTGGGTGTCACTGGCTTCTGAATTTCCAAGCGAAAGACAGACACTTGCCTTACTGAACACACTTACTGCCCTCTCTGATTGCAGGTCCATTCCCAACTATTTGGGGCTCCACAAAATATCAGGACTTCATCAGAGAACTCAAGTCAGAATGAGATCTCCAAGATTATTTGATAGGACTCACCTCAAATGTAAGAACCAGCTAATTTTGCACGCTCCCTTCTATTGAAGAAGAGATATCAAGAGGTTTCCTATCTTGGCACTACTCAGCAGCAGCTGTGGCTATCTACTTACTTGACACCTGGTGAAAGTGTAGTTTCTGACGGAGAAACATTTTAAGTTGACACTTGTGATTGGAACATTTGGTGTACAGTTTTTAGAGAAGCTAGAAACCAGTTATAGACTAAATACCTAATTTTTGTTAAAAGAGACTAGGTTAAGAGTTAAAGTTATATACACTAGGAAAGTCTGATTAAGATAATTTGAATGAAGACTTTCCAGGTAAAGATCCCTCACCCCCCTTTTTTTTGGGGGGGGGATGTCATTCAGCAACAAAATAAAGCCTAAATTTTAAAAAGTGAAAATGTTTAAAAATTACACAAAAGTGAAGAAACAGCATAGGGAGGAGGAGGAGGAGATAGTCACGGAAGAAAGGACATTTATCACATTGTTTCCTCGTATGTCTTTCTCGCTAAATATCTAGGAGTGCTTACTAATGCTTTCAATATAATATAATTCAGTGTATGAACATTGTTGACTTGACCCACCAAGGAATTCTGAAAACCGTAATGCCAGGTATGTAAAAGCTGGAGTAAAGGGGAAAACATTAGACTTTAAGGTTGCATTGACAATAATATATTTATCAAAGTATACAATGTCACAGGTGAAATTTCTCTCGACTGTGGAAGCCAAGACGACTCCATTGCCCAGTTTCCTTGTCTCGCTGCACTTGCACTGGGTTTTCTGGGCACATGGGGCTCCCGGCTGGGATGAATCTCGTGCAGCCAAGCAGCCAGGCAGGTCTGAGGTCGGTATGTAAAGAAGCTGTGCTCCCCGCGGACGCCCTACCCGTCAGGGTAGTGACACTCGACGGTGCATGACTCCTGCGGCGGCTGGGCGCATTTGGCACGTCGAGGGGTGGGGTTTGGGGCGGGGGCTGTAGGCGAAGTTCCCCGGAGGCTGGCCGTCTTCGGGGGTGCGGGGACCCGCGGCCAAGACATCACTCCCCGGACTGGGTGTTGAAGCTAAACGGCCGCGTTCCGGTTTTGGTCGGTTGTCGGGCATATGCGGGTACACAGAGAGGACCCACCTCAGTCGCCCCTCTCCTCCGCGGACTAGCAGGCCAGGCGCGGCCCCGCCGAGTCGCCCCGCAGTCTGCGGCCGGTGGGAAGCTGCGGGCACCATCAGTCAGAGGGAGGTGCTGCAAGGTAAGGGCTGGGGCGGGCGCCCCGACGGCTGGCAGCGGGAGCCAGGGGACGACAGGGAGGCCCGTTCCAACGTGTCTCTCCTTGCAGTGTTCGAGCAGTATCAGGAAACTCGAACCCAGTTCGTGCAGATGGTGGCAGAACTGGCGACCAGACTTCAAAGCATCGAGACCGTGCTGAATGCGGGTGAACCCTCACCTGAACCCGCGTCGCTCTGCACCCCCAGGGCGTGTCACCTGGTGCTCCGGCCTTGCCCTGCGCCTCGAGTCGTTTAGTCCCCCCGGGTCCTCAGCCCTGCGTCGCCTCTCACTGTATCCTCAGCCCGTCGCCTCCCTGTATCCGCCGAGTTCCCGATTCCCCGCCTCAAACCTCTCTTTAGCCCGGCCTCCTATCCCACCACCATCCCCGCCCCGCCGGCTGAGTTTTAGGGAGGAGAAAGATGGGGACTGGAGGACGGAGGACCTAAATTCTTCCAATTCACTGCGAAGGTTGTAGAAGTATTCAGACTCTTTAGCAGGTCTTTGGGAGTGAAGCTGAGAGGGTGAAGATTGGTTTGAGAGGGGCCCAAAGTTCGTATTTCCATCTTGATCGCAACCAGGCAAGTGTCAGGTTGAAAGTCAAAGCCAAACGAATTGCCTGGAAGTCATTTTACGCGAATGGGAATCTACCCTAATTAGACCCGATTTATCCGGGTGCTCGTGCATGTCACCCTGCCTTTGATCACCTTCGCCTTCTTCACACCAAAGGAATTCCAGAGCCGTTGACACATTATTTCTCGTTTTGCATTAGTGAAAGAACCATGATATGCTTGAATATTTTCCAGGAGATTCAAAGTCGGTAAAGACCTAGCTTTGAGAAATCCTTACGGTGTTCTCATTTCATCCCTCAGCCCGAACTCAGGCAGACTGTAGAGAGGACGTGTGTGTGATTTGCTTCTTATCTATTAACAAAGATAAGATAATGGTAGCTCTCTCTCTCTCTCTCTCTCTCTCTCTCTCTCTCTCTCTCTCTCTCTCATTAAGCATGATTCCATCACCATCTGAACTCAAAGTAAGCTAGCATTTTATCACTACTGCATCATGAGAAGCTTTTTATTTAGGGGCAATTGTAGATTCACATGTAGTTATAAGAAAGATACAAGATCCCGTATACCTGAAAACTGTAGTATATCACAACCAGGATGTTGACATTGGTAATTCATTGATTTAATTCAGGTTTCCCCTGTTTTACTTGTAATTATTTGTGTGTGTGCTATACAGCTTTATCCTGTGTGTATCCATCACCACCACAGTCGAGATAAAAAACTCTTTCATCACCACAAGGATGCCTCCTTGTGTTGCCCTTTTACAAGCACACCCACCTCCTTCTTGTCCCTCACCCTAGGCAACCACTAATCTGTTTTCCATTTAGAAATTTTTGTTATTTCCAAACTGATCATCATTTATTCTGCAGTTGTTTCATGTGGATTAATTTATTTTCTTCTGCATGTGTGTGTATGTTTTTATGCATGTATACTTCTCAAAGTACTCAGAACAGTGCTGGACACACAGTGTTTCATATATACTGACTAAAGTTTATTAGACCATATTACATTTTAAAATGCACTTATTTTCCCCCTCAGTGCTTCTCAACAGCCTTTGTGAATATCCACTTGCTATTTACATTATATTAAAAATTTGATACTGAAATATGGAAGTATATATAACATTTAAGATACAGAATATTATGTTTTAGTATAATGGTAGCAGGTTTCCTCTTTCCATAAGTGCACAATGTAGAATATATTATGAAATTAAAAAAATATTTTTATTGATTTTAGAGAGCAAGAGAGAGCTGGAAGAGAGAGAGAAACATCAATGTGAGAGACAAACATTGATTGGCTGCCTCCTACATGCACACTGACTAGGGTTCGAACCAAAACCCAGGTATGTGCCCTGGCTGGGAATTGAACCAGTGACCTCTGGGTGCAAAGGACAGCACTCAACCAACTGAACCACACTGGCCAGGGCATATTATGGAATTTAATCAATCCAAACTGTTAGGCTAAGTGATCATCAAAGTGTAAGTGACTTAGATATAACATTTTAAATAGGCACCTATTTTCACTTATGGTCTGGCTTATGAAGGAATGGAATACAAAAGGAATATAATTTAATGTTTTAAAGTGACCTTTACTTGACTAATATATTTTTTAAGTTATTTATTAATTTTTATTGAATTTATTGGGGTACAGGTTTCAATAAAACATCATCTACACACTGCATCGTGTGTCCATAGACCCAGTTATAGTCTCTTTCCATTTCCATTTTCCCCTCCTTTGCCTACCTCCACCTACCCCCCACCACCCTTTTCCTCTAGCTATCACCACACTCTTGTCTGTGTCTAAACATATATATATTGTTGTTGTTTTTTGCTTAACCCCTTTACCTCTTTAATCCAGCCCCCCAATGCCCCTCCCCTCTGACAGCTGTCAGTCTGTTCCATGTATCCATACCTCTGTTTCTATTTTGCTCATCAGTTTATTTTGGTCATTGGACTCCACATATAATAGATTATATGGCACTTGTCTTTCTCTGACTGTCTTATTTCACTTAGCATAATACTCTCCAGGTCTATCCATGCTGTTGCAAAAGGTAAGATTTCTTTTCTTTCTTTTTTTTTACAGCTGAGTAGTACCACAGCTTTTTTTTATGCACTCATTGACTAAGATTTTTCTTTTCCTGAGAAATTTATTTTAACGTATTTCATGTTATCTAGATTTAATTTAAGCATTTCTTTAGTCATTTTAAGTAGACATATAATGAATATTCTAATATACTTATTCTTTTAATTAAAAATAACCTGTAAGCTTTGTTATGAAAACTTTTCTTAATAGTCAATTAACTTAAACATTCAAATGGTTTATTCTTTAAAAAATAATTTTAAAAAATTACCTGGATTTAAAAATGTTTTTGATTGAGCCACTATATGTAAGCATCAATTATATATTCTGATCAAGCTTTTTTTTTTTTTTTTTTCCAGTAATGTGATTTCATTTTGGTAGCCTAAGACACCAGTACATTTTATTCCTTTGACATAATTTCTGTACACCCTGGAGGGCTTTGTTTTCTCACTTTGATAATAAACTATTTAAATAAATATATATCATGTATCCAAGATGAAGTGAAAATCATTTCCATATAGGCATCATGATAAATCAACAGTTCAGTTGTTAAAAATTTTTGAATTCATTCACTGTGAAAGGAACTTTAAAGGTGAAAATCATCAATTAGTTTTATTTCATTTTAAATCTCTGCTCATTTTCATTGTGTTTTTGATGTGTTAATGAGAAAATTTGCCTTATTAAATATGTCTAAAGTAATTACCAAAGCAAACAAAGTGTTGCAAGATATATCCTCGCAGTATTTGGACAAAAATAAGTTTGATTTCTAATCAAACTTGTTTCTGGAAAGAACTGTGTACAATGTGTCTATAACCTAGAGTTATTTTTTTCTCATTGAGATTTTATTCCTTCTAAATTAAAACAGCATACATGAAAATATTAAAAAGTTTAATGTTTGTTATAAAGTCTCTTTATGCACCCTCAAACCCTGTACATTTGAACCATTACATTCTTGCAGCTATTTAAAAATGAATTTTGATAATTTTCCTCTTTGAATAATGACTGTAATAGTAGAAATAATACATTGTTAATTCTACCAATTATAGAATTTGAGCAATTTAAGGTAGCTGTTTAGTTATAAAATATCAGAATCATGTTTTATGGCATATTGGAATAACAGGCCACTCTTAGGAGGTCTTTTGAAATAAGCTAAAAAAGTTCCAAGAAAATGATTTTAAAACTGGTTAGCTAAATAAAATAAACTTCTCTGAAGCAGATATTTTTATAAGTAAAGTGAGGGTAGAGTTTAAAATAATACTTTGTAATATATTACATATAACCTATAGTAAAATAGTAGGCATTTACGTTTTCAGAAGAGTAGAAATAGAGAAGTTTACGTAACACTTTAATACGCATTTGTATGAAGCTAATTTGCAAGTCAAGACAATTTTAATGGACCCAGAAATCAAGAAAATAAGTAATATTTGATGACATAAAATGATTTTAAAATTACGTGTGTCTGGGGCAGGGTTAAAAATTTCAGATTAATGATCTAGCAGCTCAATGTGCTATGAGAAGGAAAAGCCTGTGTTAAGCATTTATAATGTATTTAAAACATATCCTGGTAGATAAATGTACCATGATTCTCTTACAAAAACTACTGGTCCACAGGATAACGATAATTAGTGGAGCAACTTCAAAAAATGAATTATGCTATTTAAATTTGATGCATTTTGTCAATATAAAAGGAGTCTTATAGTTGTAAATATATAACTCAAAGCACTGACTTTTTTCTTTTTTTTTAAGATAGGGATAGAGATTTTTTTCACATATGTTTAAGTGGAAAATATTCTATGGAACTATAACATTTCTGAAAATGTAGCACCTAATGATATACCCAGGATTATTCAGAATTTTATTCTGTGTTCCAAACCATTGTTTCTGCAAGGACATTTATCTGTTTTGTTATTTAAGCATTGGTACATATATATGTAGAAAATAATACAGTGAGGGCTAGAGTCTAGCTTTCTTAGGGAAAGCTAGACAATTAAGGAAAAAAACAAAACAAAACCCCAAGCCATCGATGAGCCTATAAGAGTGGGGCTTAGAAATGGTAAGTAGTGTGGGTTAAATTTAAATGTTACATATTAAACATTTTTGAAAGGTTATTTAAATATTTCCTAATTACACTTTACATTTTAATGTTTTTTTCATGACCTTTGCTCCTATGACTAAAACCTTTTCCTATACTTCTTTGCCTAATTAATTTCTACTCATTCTTTTTTTAATGTTTTTATTGATTTTAGAGAGAGAGGAAGGGAGAGGGAGAGAGAAACATCAATGTGAGAGAGAAGCATCGATCAGTTGCCTCCTGCATGCACCCGGCCAGGGATCAAATCTGCAACCTGGGCTTGTGCCCTGACCAAGAACCAACTACGCCTTTTGGTGCATGAGACGATGCTCAACTGGCTTCTGGCTCTATTTGTGTTGATTCCTCAGGAAAACCTTCCTTGGGCCTTCATAGTAAGTTAAGTCTCCTGATTTATGCTTTCCTTGCTCCTAATATTTCTCTTTCATAATACTTACTATAATTGCAATTATTTCATTTCTGTTTTCTCCACTAACCGTAAATTCTGTTCCTAGAGTAATGCTTAGTATAGAGCAGATGTTTAATATGTTTAAATCGAATGAAGGAATACTTATTTTTCTAAGTGTTTTCACATCTCTTAAAAAATTCAGATTCTAATAACAGCTCAGGTAGGTAGCATAGGCATCTTCAGTGTGGATACTTAAGCCCAAAATGGTTGGATAATTGTCCTCATCACAAAGTGAGTTGTTGAAGTGGGACAAAGACCTATTTCTTAATTGCTCTGACCTTGTGCTCTTTCTGCTTGTAGGTATAAATAAATTATTTCTAAATGCTTCTAGGAATTCCTAGTAAACCTCAGTGTTAACTGTTAAAACAAATTGTCTGTTTATGCCTTTGGGTACAAAGGCTGTCCAGTAATTGTGCATGATTGGCTTTTGAGGTCTCCTTGAGGACCATTATGGGAGCTTGAGTAGAGGCCAGATGCAGGGGACTAACTGATAAATACTTGGAGGTTTGTGGGAGGGGTTGTATTTTGGCCTTAAACTGGCCTCAGAGCTCTAGAGGACCTTTTGGCTTCCTGTGGCTTCTAAGGAAAAGCCCTATCAAACCAGAAACTTATTAAAGCACCTAGGGAAGAGTGTGTAATCCACTGGGAGTTGAGACCCAAGAGAGTACTTCAGAGAGTTGTTGGACTGAGACCCTACCAGGATCAGGGAAGGTGCAGAGGAGACTTCATCAGAGCCCAGGGGGGTCAGCTGCCTGTGATTGACTGCCTTCTCGCCAGGGCTTTTTGAGGACACACGAGTTAGCGCATAGTGAAGGAGGAGGCACTTGATATTTGTTGGTTGACTGATGTGAACGTATACTTAACACTTCCCTTTGTTTTTCATTTAATCATACTTTATGTGAAGGACTTTTCTTCCATGTTCTTTGGGAGCAGAACTTTGGGATTTCTACTGAGTAGATGTACTGACCCTAGGAGAAATCCAGGGCCACACCTTGAGAAAAAATTTGACTTTGCCTTATAGCGGGTGGGATGGTCCATCTGAACACAAATCAGACTTTCCTAATTTTCAAAGTAAAATAATGGTTTGGTTTTGCCATATGCCCCATGTTTTCTATCATAAGGGTAGCTCAATTTAAAATTTATTGTTTATTCAAGTTCTTTTAAAAGTCTAGGTGAAAACAAGTAACATTTGTGTTCATGTGTACGTATGCATGTGCCTCCAAAGGAAATGATCTCTATCTACTTTTCCATATATTCTGTCTCTGTGGCAAGTTAAAATCTCTATTAAATTATGTACATTTACTAAATTATATTTGTTTTCCATAGAAATGTCTTTGTAAAGTTAGTCTAATAATATGTCCTATTTTTAACTTTGAAATTGAGGACTTATTTTAAAAATAGACAATTTTCCCATATCATCTTTAAATCTGTCATGGAAGATATTGTCCATTTTGTTATTAATTGTTTTTAATATAAAGTTACATATACTCTTTTATGCAACCAATCTTTATTAATTATTATATATCAAGCTAGCCCTTGGTAAATTTCAGGGAAAAAAATTGTTCCTATTTTCTTTTATTTCATAAAGCATTTCCCTTTTTACTTTTGCTATCATGAAACTCAGTGCTATGTTCAGAGCTCAACTGCAGCCACTATCCCTACCCTAACCCATGTTTTTAATAAAATTGTCAGTCCCCGTCTCTACCACATGGCTCTTAATAATTATCTTTGTATACATGTATTTTAGAGTAAACTATCTAAAAAAAATTAGGGTAGGGTGAAGTATGAATAAAATAAAAATTAATTCTATCTTAAGATATATTTTTGAACTGACTGTCTTCCAAAATTTTCGTCTTCAGATATTACTCATAAAACCTCTTGGAGCAGACAATCCTTTTAGAACTGTTCTATTTATTCTCTATATATTAATTTTCACAGTTTGTTCATTCATCATTCAATAAACATTTATTGAGTGTCTAAGTGCCAGATGAATTCTTAGATGCTGATCATGCAGAACTAGAAAGCCCATAAGGAGCTTATTTGCTAATGGAGAGATATATAAATAAATAAAATAACTGTTTGGTAAGTGTCTAAAGATAGACATATGGAGCACATAGGGAGGGTACTTACCTCACGCATTGGGAGTGAAGGGTGCTGTCTATAGGAGACTTCTAGGAGGAGTAGGTAGGAGTTAGCTAACTAGGAAGGGGAGGGAAAACTGCATTCAGGTAGAGGGAAATTATGTGTAAAGGCACAGAGGCAAGAGAAAGTGTGGTGTGTACTTGGTAGAAAAGGCAAATGGTAGGTATGGCTGGAGCTTCTTGGGGTGATAAAGCAAGAAGAGAAAAGTCAGTGGCTAGAGAGGAAAACAGGCCTAATTATGAAGGACCTCATCTGAAATTTGTATTTATCCTGAAATCGATAGAAAGCCTTTGAAGAGTTTTAATGACCAGAACATTGGGATCCATTTTGTGTTTGAGAAAGACGATTTTCACAGTAGAGTGGAGAACAGATTGAAGGGGATTAAACAGGACTAGGAAGACCAGGTGTCCATTTTTTGCTGTGCCAGTCTAACTGGAGAAGAGATATGCAGGACTTGTGACATGGTAGAAGGGGGCAGGGGCAGCTAAGGAGAAAGATGAATTCAATGTGATTTCCAGGCTGCTGGCTGCTTAGGTTGGTGCCATTCATTGATGGAGAAAGAGGATACAAAAGGTAGAGGAAATGATGATTTCGCTTTAAGTGTTGAGGTTGGAGTGTGTCTGGGATATCTATGTGCTCGTGACTGTGGTAAGCAATTTGGATGTATAGGTCTCTGGAGCCCAGGAGAGAGAGCTTAGCTGGGAATAAAGGTTTAGATATGTGGAACTTACATGCTCATTTTTTATGTAATTATAAACATGTAAATTCCAATCATTTATCTAAAGTATATGTAAATTGAACTTGCCATAATTTGTATGCTCTACATGCTCACTCAGTTAAAATACCACATATGTGGATGGTGATGGCTGTGACCTAGTCGAAAGTCAGACAGGTGCACCAGTTTAAGACAGTAACCATGGAAGACAGATACAGTAACGTAAATGGTAGAATAATGTCAATTCAGCAGATTACACCCTTTGGTATGCATTCTAAACCTGGCAATAGGTCAGTTTTCATTGATAAATGGTAAATGTTATGTAAGTATATGTGAAATTAGTAAATAAATACTTGCTGTGCTTCCTTGCCCTCTTAGAAGAGTTGCTAGCTTGTTCAGTGAGTCAGGGGTCTCGGTCTCATCTTCCTCTCACCTAGTCTCACTTAAAAATAACATATCAGGTATGGTGGCCCTTCACTCATGAACAACTGAGTTAACAAAATTCAGAAGATACTAACTAAAGTATTAACTATAACGAGAATAATTAAAAAAGGGAAAATCAATTACTTTTGATCATAATATAAAAAGACTATACATATGTTTTATGATTCATTCTGACCCTTTAAATAAATTATAAGACTCTGTTATAAGGGATATAACATCTAAAATAACAATTGACTTGATAGTTATGACAGTGAAAAAGTATTTCATAGAAAACAAAACAAATAGACATGTGATACCAAAACTTATGATTTCTTAATCAAATGCAGGAATAGTGGCCAGAGGTGTATATAACCATAGAGGCTGGGAGAAATCAAATCAGGTCCTGGAAATTCTTACTCTAAAAAAATGCAAAGGAAGCCCTGGCCAGTTTTGCTCAGTGGTTAGAGCATCGGCCCACGGACCAGAGAGACCCGGGTTCGGTTCCCGCTAAGGGCATGTACCTCAGTTGCAATTTGTCCCCGGCCCTGGTTGGGGTTGTGTGGGTGGCAACCAGTCAATGTGTCTCTCTCACATTGATGTTTCTCTCTCTCTCTTCCTCCCTCTCTCCTTCCCGCTCTATCTGAAGATAAATGCAAAAATGTCCTAGGGTGAGGATAAAAAAATAAAAAAATGCAAAGGAGGAACACTTAAATATTTTCAAATAAAAAATGACCCGTGAAGGAAAATGAGAACAAGTTGTAAAATGAAACTTGCTTCAGTAGAAGTATAATCATGTAAATGTAATACCTTATTATAGAAATTAAAAAATTTAAATCTATTAAAGCTGATAAGTGTAATTGGAGTTAACTAACTCTGATAGGAGAATAAGTAGTGCTTAAAGTAGTAAAATCAAAGTGAGTGGTGGTTTCTAGAGCCAAGACCACAAGTTTTTTAATAACAGCTAGCTGTATATTCAGAACTGTGATAGGTTATTTGAGAAACAGAAAAGAAGTATAAAACATAAGCTCTTCTCTAGAGATGTTTATTATTTTACATTGGGGATAAGACATTTATTCACATAAAACAAACTATAGAACCACATAACATGCTCTGTCAAGGATGGCTGCTGTGCTTTGCATGACTTTGGGAGTACCACTGATGTCATGATCTATGTGAATGGCATCCCCTGGATGGGTGCAGGACACAGCCAGCTCAGCCATGCATGGTGGACATGGGAATTATTCAGTTTTCCTTTTCATATGTTTCCCTGAGAGTTAGTAGTGTAAACAATAAAGCTCCCCATGGGTTCCCATTCACTTAAAATAACATCACAAAATCTTATGTGACCTATAACCAAATTTGACCTGGCCCCAACCAGAGTTTCCAGCTTTATCTCTTGCCACGTCACCTCTTCCATTTGACATTTCAGACTGGCCCGAATTTCTCATGGCTTCTTCAACAGTTGGCCACAGTCTTGCATCCCTTGTCCAAGCCAGAAACCTGGAAGTATCACCGATTCTTCCATCTTCTTCACACTAATCAGTTTGTCTCCTAAGTATCTCCTTAGACCTTTCCCTTTTGCCATTGCTGTTCTCCAGGGTATCTTCACATCTGGTGTTCCTACAACAGCTTCCTAAGTAGTCTTTCTGCCTCCAATCTCGTCTATTTTCATCCTTTCTTCCCAGTGTAATCAGGGTGATCCTTCTTTACAAAGTGCAAATTTGACCTGTCACTGCACTGACATTAATGTTCAGATACAATTCAAAATACATCAGGATTTTTGAGTTCTGTAATTTCTTGGCCATCTTTCTCCAGCCTTCTCTCCCCACTCTTGTACTGTAGTCATGCTGCATTCTCAGTTTTGTCAATGTTATCAAACTGCTTTGGGTTCTGACCTTCATTTAAATAGTCCCTTCTGATTGGTTTTTCTCTTTCTGCCCCCCCCCCCCACTCCCGCTTCCCTTTGAGGTTCGTCATTCTAACAACAAATTTGTATTTCTTAATTCCTTCACCTTTTTCACCCATCCCTCCACCCTCTCCCTTCTGGCAACAAAATGTTCTCTGTATCTATGAGTCTGATTCTGTTCTGCTTGCTCAGTTTGTAGATTCACTTGTTGATAGATATGTATGTATTGCCATTTTATTGTTCATATTTTGGTTCTCCTTAAAGAAGACCCTTCAGCATTTCATATAATACTGATTTGGTGGTGATGAACTCCTTTAGCTTTTTCTTGTCTGGGAACCTCTATGTGTCCATCAATTCTAAATGATAGTTTTGCAGGGTAGAGTAATCTTGGTTGTAGGTCCTTGCTTTTCATCACTTTGAATATCTCTTGCCACTCCTTTCTGGCGTGCAAAGTTCCTTTTGAGAAATCAGCTGACCAGTCTTATGGGAGCTCCTTTGTAGGTAACTATATTCCTTATGCTGTAGTTTCTATCTCTGTGACTATTCTGTAACTACCCATTTATACTTCTTTTTTAAAAAACTTATCTTTATTGTTGAATGTATTACAGATGTCCCCCCTTTTTTCCCATTGACCGGCTTTTCTCTTGGTGCTTTTAAGATTTTCTTTTTGTCTTTAACCTTTTGCATTTTGATGATGATGTGTCTTGGTGTGGACCTCTTTGGGTTCATCTTGTTTGGGACTCGCTGTATTTCCTGGACTTGTATGTCTGTTTCCTTCACCAAGTTAGGGAAGTTTTCTGTCATTATTTTTTCAAACAGGTTTTCAATTTCTTGCTCTCTCTCTTCTTCTTCTGGCACCCCCATGATGCGAATGTTGGTACACTTGAAGTCCTAGAGGCTCCTTACATTATCCTCATTTTTTTGGATTCTTTGTTCTGATTGGGTGTTTTTTGCTTCCTTATATTCCAAATTGATGGTTTGCTTCTTGGCTTCACTTGCTTTACTATTGATTCCCTGTAAATTATTCTTTATTTCAGTTAGTGCATTCTTCAATTCTGACTGGTCCTTTTTTATGCTCTTGAGGTCCTCACTAAGTTCTTTGACATTCTCATTAAAATTTTCACTAAGTTCTCTGAGCATCCTTATAACCAGTGTTTTGAAATCTGCATTTGTCAGATTGCTTATCTACATTTTGTTTAGCACTTTTCCAGGAGTTTTGTTCTGTTCTTTGATTTTTGGGACATATTTCTTTGTTTCTTCATTTTGGCTGCCTCCCAGTGTTTGTTTTTATGTATTAAGTAGAGTTGCTATGTCTCCCAAGCTTCATAGGGTGGCCTATTGTAGTAGGTGTCCTGTAGGGTCCAGTAGCACAGCCTCCATGGTCACCCCAGCTGGGCCCTCAGGGTGCACCCCTCATGTGGACTGTCCACCCTTCTGTTGTAGTTGAGTCTTGATTGCTGTTGGCATGTCAATGGGAGGGATTTACTCAGGCTGACCAGCTGCAAGGACTGGCTATGCCCACTGACCACTGACCTCTGATTACCTTGGAGGATCAGCTGTGTAGGGGTCCAACACACAGAGCAAGACTTACTTCAGCAGGGCTCTGGTACCCACTGAGACCACTCCTTGAGTGTGTTGCTTGTGGAGGTTGTTGGGTGGTGGTGCTTCGATGTGGTCTGAAGCTGTCCACTGGGTGTGCTGGCTCTGAGGCAAGGTCACCCATGGCCTGTGGTCCACCTGGGGCCACCAGGCATAAGCTACAAAGCAATCTACAGATAGCCACTTCCTGTGCTGGTCTTGGAGGTGCCTAGGCAAAGCCAAGCTGTGAACCAAGGCTGGCTGCTTCTAGTTCCGGGCCTGGGGCCGCTTAGAGAGAGGTATGGGGCTTCCTGAGGCCAGATGCTATTTGTTTAAGAAAATTTAGGAAAATCTGAAGCAGGAGCCAAGACAGGCCAATCCTATAGTAAAGCCACTGGAAACAGGTTGGGTGGGCCTGAAAGTTGGGTGGGGCAGGGCCTCAGAGAATCACCAGGGTGGGGCAAACAGTATGAGCAAGTTTGCTGGAGTCCCAGATATGGCATCCATCTGCCTGCCCCATGTGAGAAGGGCTCACCAAAGGTACAACTGCCTCTACCATCATGTCTGTCTGGGAGAAAGCTGCCTCTCCAGCTCTCTTCCTGATGCCAAACAACTCAGTTCTTCCCCGTATGTCTCTGGTGCCTTTCAAGCTGCCTCCTCCACGCTGGAGCCTGGAGGGAGCAGGTCCAAGTAAGTCCATGCTTGGGCCCTTTAAGAGGAACTGCCTGGGACTCCAGAAGCCTCAGCCTCAATCCCTGCTGGTTTTTACAGTCAGAAGTTGTGGGGACAGTTTTTCCTGGTACTGGAACCCTGAGCTGGGGGCCTAGTGTGGTACGGGGACTCCTTGCTCCTCACGGAGGAACTACACAGCCCAGGTATCCCTCCTGATTTTTATCCACCACACATGGGTGTGGGACCAGCCTGTCTGCACCTTTGCCCCTTCCTACCAGTCTTGATGTGCCTTCTTCTTTAATTTCATAGTTGTAGGACTTCCATTTAACTTGATTTCAGGCGGTTCTGAATGATGGTTGTTCTGTAGTTTAGTTGTAATTTTGATGGGGTTGTGGGAGGAGGCAAGTACCACATTTACCTACGCTGCCATCTTGACCAGAAGTCCCAATTTGTACTTAATCCCTTCACCTTTTCACCCAGTCTCCCCATCCCCCTTCCCTATGTCATTTGACACTCTGTTCTCTGTATCTGTGAGTCTATTGCTATTTTGTTTGTTTGCTTATTTTGTTCTTTAGATTCACCATATAAGTGAAATCATATGGTATTTATCTTTCTCTGACTTATTTCACTTAGCATAATACCCTCTAGGTCCATTTCTGCTGTCACAAAAGGTACAGTTTCATTCTTTTTTATGGCCAAATAGTATTCCATTGTGTAAATGTACCACAGCTTTTTTATCCACTCATCTATTGATGGACATTTGGGTTGCTTCTATGTCTTGGCTATTGTAAATAATGCTGCAATGAACATAGGGGTGCATATATTCTTTTGAATTAGTGTTTCAGGTTTCTTTGGATATATTCTCAAAAGTGGAACTGCTGGGTCATAATGCAATTCCATTTTTAATTTTTTAAGGAAACTCCATACTGTTTCCTGTAGTGAATTCACCAATTTGCAATCCCATCAACAGTGCATGAGAGTTTCCTTTTCTCCATATCCTTGCCAACATTTGTTGTTTGTTGATTTATTGATGATGGCCATTCTGACAGGCATGAAGTGATATCTCATTCTGGTTTTGGTTTATGTTTCTCTGATGATAGTGATGTTGAACAACTTTTCATATGTCTCTTGGCCATCTGTGTCTTCTTTGGAGAAGTGTCTATTCAGGTTTTCTATCCACTTTTTTTTTTTTCCTTGTTGATTTCAGAGAGAAAGGAAGTGAGAGGGAGAGAGAGAGAGAGAAACATTGATGAGAGAAAACATCGATTGGCTGCCTCCTGCATGCCCCCTACTGGGGATCGGGCCCACAACCTGGGCATGTGTCCTGACCAGGAATCAAACTGGCGACCTCTTGGTTCATGGGTCAATGCTCAACCATTGAGCCACACCAGCCGGACTCTACCCACTTTTTAATTGGGTTGTTTGTTTTTCTGGTGTTGTGTTGTCTGTGTTCTTTATCAGTTTTGGATATTAACCCCTTATTGGATGCATGATTGGCAAATATCTTCTCCCATTCAGTATGTTCTCTTTTGATTTTGTTGATGGTTTTCTTGCTGTGCAGAAACTTTCTAGTTTGATGTAGTCTCATTTTTTCTTATGTATTCCTTGCCCAAGGAGATATGTCAGAAAAAATATTACTAAAAGAAATGTCCAAGATTTTACTGCCTGTGTTTTCTTCTGGGATTTTTATGGTTTTGAATCTCACATTTAAGTTTTTAATCCATTTTAAGTTTATTCTTGACATGGTGTAAGAAGGTAGTCTAGTTTCAATTTTTTTGCATGCATCTGTCCAATCTTTCCACCGCCATTTATTGAATAGACTGTCTTTATCCTATTGTATTTTCTTGATTCCTTTGTCATAGATGAATTGACTGTATAGGCATGGATTTATTTCTGAACTCTCTATTCAGTTCCATTAATCTATGTGTTTGTTTTTATGCCAGTACCATGCTGCTTTTATTACTATAGCCTTGTAGTATAGTTTGATATCAGGTAGTGTGATACCTCCTACTGTGTTCTTCTTTTTAAAGAGTTCTGTTGCTATTTGAGGTCTTTAGTGTTTCCACACAAATTTTTGAATTATTTGTTCTAGTTCTGTGAAATATGCTATTGGTAATTTGATAGGAATTTTGCTGAATCCTAACAGATATTTCTTGAATGAATTATTCCATGGTAATTCTAAAATATAGGGTAGAAAAGGCTTAATTTATGGAGCCATAGAACCTTAAATATTTCTTCATTAGAATGGAAGGTATTAGTTAATTAATGAGTCGTGTACACTAATAATAATAAAGTGTTGATGAAAGATATGGTCAACATAAGGACTTGATTCCTTTAGGTAGCACTTTTATTTATCAAGCACTTGTGTTTATTTTGTCCCAACTCACGTTCCTAACACTTCTAGAAATTTTACCTTATTGTAATTCTCACAACAATTTTATGAGGTAGTCCTAGAATTTACCCCCATTTTACTTGTGGTGAAACTGAGACACAAAGATGTTAAGTTACCTTGCTGAGCCCCACAGCTAGGAAGTGGCAGCATCCAGATTTAAACTCAATCAGTTTACCTCCAGATACAGGCTATTAATTACCTCAGTCTGTTGTTTGTCAACATAGGCAGTCATATACAAGCAGGGCAAGTGATTCCTTCTATTTTTAAAGCATTAAGTTTCTTTTATATTCTCTTTGGACTCCAAACAGAATGCCTTAGTCAGAAAGTAACACTGACAGTCACAGGTGAATTTTTTGTTGTATATTGGTTACTTGTATGCAGAAATCACTTCTTCCAAAACTTGAATGAACTGTAGTGGCAATCGAATAGTAAACAGTCATATAGAAAGTAGTTTGAGATAAAAATAAAACATTTTTTGGAATTTACATTTTTAAAGCTTTGCAAAATTTACAATAATAAATCTTTAACATATTTTATAAGTTTATGATAATTTTGAATAAAATCAGAAAGCAAAGAATATATATGGTAGAAATCACTTCATATTTAAGTCGAAAAAATCCAAAGAAGGACATCAAAAGACACTACCAAGAGAGTAAAAAGATAGCTCACAGAATGGGAGAATATATTTACAAAGTATATATTTGATAAGAGATTAATATCCAGAATATATAGAGAACTCCTTATATTCAACAACAACAAAAAACCCCCAAACAACTTGATTCAAAAATGGCCAAAAGTTTTGAAATAGACATTTCTCCAAAGGAGTTATAAAAGTGGCCAATAAACACATGAATAGATGCTCAATATCACTAGTCATTAGGAAAATGCAAATCAAACCACAGTGAAATACCACTTCATACATATTAGGATGGCTGTTATAAAAACAACAATAACAAAAAATAAGTGTTGGTGAGAATGCAGAGGAATTGGAACCCTTTTGCTTTGCTGGTGGGAATGAATGTAAAATGGTTCAGCCATTGTGGAAAATAGTTTGATGGTTCCTCAAAAATTAAACGTAGGATTACCATTTGATCCAACAATTCCACTCCAAGGTACACACCAAAAAGAATAGAAAGCTGGGACTCAAATGCATACGTGTACACCAATGTTCATAGCAGCATTATTCACAATAACCAAAAGGTGGAAACAACCTAAATGTTCATCAACAGATGAATGGACAAACAAAATGTTGTGTATACATATAATAGAATATTATTCATCTTAAAAAGATAATGAAATTCAGATACATACTATAATAGATGAACCTTGGAAAAACTCTAAGTTTGAAATAAACCAGACAAATAAAGGACAAATATTATATGATTCCATTTATATGAGACAAATTCAGAGAGACAAAGTGTAATAAAGGTTACCAGGGGCTGCAGGTAGGGAGAAATGGGGAGTTAGTGTTTAATTTGTATAGAGTATCTATTAGCAATAATGAAAAAAATTCTGGAAATGATAGTGGGTGATGGTTACACAACACTGTGACTGTACTTAGTGCCCCTGAATTGTACATCTAAAAATGGTTAAAATAATAAATTTTGTTATGTATATTTTACCACAATAAAAATAAATAAAATTGAATATTTGAAAACCCAAACAAAGAAGATAAAAAGTAACCAGGGCAGCCCAGGGCCAGTGTTGCTCAGTGGATTGAGAGTGAGAGGTCCCAGTTCGATTCCAGGTCAGGGCACATGCCCTGGTTGCGGGCTTGATCCCCAATAGGGGGTGTGCAGGAGGCAGCCAATCAATGTTTCTCTCTCTCTCCCTTCTTCTCTCTCTCTCTCTCTCTCTCAAAAATCAATAAAAACATTAAAAAAAAAAAAAGTAACCAGGGCAACCAGATATCTTTACTATGACTTAAATGGGCCCAAAGGCCCGGTTTACAGACATTTGTATTTAAAGAAACAAAGTTGAGATGTTAAATATCTTTATAAACAGAAGACTTTGTAATATGAGAATGAATGGGTAATTTTTTTTTTGCCTTTGGAAGTATTTGACATTTCCTTCCTAATGTATATATGCAGTAAGCATGCAAAATCAAAGTAATTAGGCCTATGTTGCATTGAAAGGTATTACAGGAAAGAGCCGTGATTATTTTGAGGCTATTTTATAATCTCCTCCACTTTATTAGTTTCTTGAGAGTAGGAGCTCCTTAACTCATATGTGTAGTTCTATTCCTTGCCACTTGGTAAACCCTGATCTGTTTTTTGAATGAATGACTGTGGGCAGAATCAGCACGGTTGTTTTCGTTTGGGGCATAACTGCATTGCAGTGTAGGTGTTAGCGGCAACATCTCCAGAATGGCACTGGAACAAGAAAAATAGAAAAGGAACTCAAAGCTATAAAGTTGGGGGAAGGGGAGGATTGTAAACATTTATCCTATAAGTTAAATTTCAAAAACAGTTTCACACTATTTTATCAGTTTGTATAGAGTGGACTAAATTGTTTTATAAATATTAGAGTACAATATATCAATTATTTTTAATATTAGATAATAGATAGAGCATGTTGGCTCCTTCAGTGGAGACCCTAATGAGGTCATTTGCTGCTCCCTAGAGAACTTGTGTATCCAATATTATAGCAACTATTCAGACTGCTGTAATTTATGGGCTCTAAAATTTCATGCATTCACTCACCAATAATCAATCACTATGGATTCTTAATGGACAGGCAGGTAAGGAAATAATTCTTTTTATGTTATATATACTTTTCCCCTTTCCTTCCTCCTCTTCCCTCCCCGTTCCTCCCCTCCTTTCCCATTTCCCCTTCGGTCTCTCAGTTTCTCTTGCATCATTATCTGTGACAAACCTGTATTTAATAACAAAGTCTCCATGCTTAATCTGTATAAGAGATTTTTAAAAATGTCCCTGAGGACTAATGATGATAAAGCACTAAAGAAAATTTAAGGACTAGAAATTAGGGGCAGTATTTTTTATAATAAGAATAATCTTATTCAAAAAAAGACATTGAATTTATTAGGGTTACATTGGTTAATAAAATTATATAGGTTTCAAGTGTACAGTTCTATAATATATCATTTTTATATTGTATTCTGTGTTCACCATCCAAAGTCTAATCTCCTTCCATCACCATTGATCCCCCATTTACCCTCTTCTACCTACCCCCACCCCCCAAACAAAGATATTTTAAATGGAAACTTTAGCTTTTACTTGTATAGGTTCAGAGATTTAAAATTTTTTAAAATTCTCATTGTGCTACTGTCTGAACTAAGGAATATAGGGAAAGTATATAGAGCAAAAGTTCCCATGCAGAAGCCTAACTTGGATATTGAATACAGGCATAGAAGGAAAGGAATTATATGTCATTTTATTGATATTATTTTTCCTAGGCCAGATGCAATAGAAAAATGGAGGAGAAAATATATAAAGTAGAAAATACCTTTGAGTATATGAACAAGTGAAATACATTTTGAGGGGTAAAATATTTTACTGCTAAACTGAAATTTTCCAAAATTGGAGACTTTTGGTATATTAGCTGAATACTGTAATTAATAATAAACACATCATTAAGTTAAATATAGACCTAGATAGATGAATTGATCAAATTCTTACCAGAAAAGTTCAAAGTTCTTGAGACTTTAATTTGTAATATTTAGGTGAAATAACCCAGTATGGATTAATTTTCCAATTATATTTCAAAAGACAATAAGCCACATCACATAAATCTATCAAGTAAGGGAAAAAGGTAGTAACAGAATCATCAGGAAAAAAATAACATGAACTATAATTGTGATTCTTTTAAAACTATTCTAAGCATACATGTGCTTTATATAATTTTTGGCCTCACTAATGTATTTATTATGAAACTTTAAATATAAATTAACAAATTTAGCTTTTCTTTTTAAAATGGTGTGTATTTATTATAAAAAATGACAAATTATATTTAACAACAACAAATAACAACCCAATTAAAAAACGGGCAATTTTCTTGAATAAACATTTCAACAAAGAATAAAGCACATAAAAAGACATTCACTATCATTAGTGCTAGGGAGATGTACATCAAAACCACAATGAGATACCACTTCACACCTATTAGGATGCCTATTATTAAACAACAGCAACAACACAGAAAATAAATGGTGAAGATGTGGAGAAATTTGAACCCTTGCACTTTGCTGGTGGGACTGTAAAATAGTGCGGCTTCTGTAGAAAACAGTTTGAGTTTCTAGGTAGTGGTGATGATTACACATCACTGGAAATGTACTTAATACCACTGAATTGTACACTAAAAGTGGTTTAAGTGATAATTTTTATGTTATGTGTATTTTACCACAATTAAGAAAAAAATGAATAAAGCAAACTACAAAGAAGATATAGACAAATTGTTTTATTTTTTATTTATTTTATCCTCACCCAAGGACACCTTTTCATTTTTTGTTCAGATAGAGTGGAAGGGAGCAAGGGGGAGAAAGAGAGAGAAACATCGACATGAAAGGGACACATCGAGTGGCTGCCACCCACACGACCAACCAGGGCTGGGGACAAACTGCAACCGAGGTACATGCCCTTAGCGGGAACCGAACCCGGATCTCTCCGGATCGCAGGCCAACGCTCTAACCGCTGAGCCAAACCAGCCAGGGCTAGATAAATTGTTTTAAACCCAACTTTCTAGGAAGAACCCATGTTGACATTTGGTAGTAGTTCTAATACTTTATTCTGTGCTTTAAACTTTTTGTTGTGAGATTTGCAGAAATTTTCTCTATGAAAAAAGTATAGACAATAATATAAGCAACACTTATGAGCATAGATATGTTCATTGGTTTAACAGGAGCTATGACCTAGGCGTGAGCATGAGTGCTTTGTGCCTGCAAAGTTAACCAGCCTGTGTGGGTCTTACATTTGCAACTGTGGCCTTGTATAAGAGGATCTAACCAAGTCAACTTAGACATAAAAATGATCACTGAATGAAATGGGAAACTATGAAAAGCCACAGGTCACATCATTAAATGTATCTGAGATAAGCATCATTATTCTCTGTTTGTTATTTGGTAGTACCATTTACCTTACTTTAGTCTAATCCTAAATGTTATTGTAAACATATTCCTTTTTATTCTATTTCAAGTGTTTCTGGATATAACATTATAAAAGAATATTGGTAATATATGCTTTTATAGATCACTGGAATATGTTTTTATACAAAGGATGTAACCTCAGTTGAATAGCCTGCTGTAAATTACATAAAGTTTAGAAAGTCAAGGGGTACTTTGTTCCAGTTTGAACTCCATCATTACCTTTCTTATAACTTTTGACTAAAACACCATTATTAACATCATTACCTTTCTTGTAACTTTAGACTAAAACACCATCATTAACATCATTACCTTTCTTGTAACTTTGGACTAAAACACCATCATTAAAGCACAAATAGCAGTTGACTATTTTACATATTTTCTAGTAAGGTGAAGTTAATACAAAGAGTTGGAATATCCAATAAGATTACCAAAATGCAATTATTGTCTGTGTCCCTGTCCCTATCTCCTCAACTTTAATACATATTATTTAGCAATTATCAATAAAGAATGTCAGAATTTCTAACCTTGCTCCACCATTTATTAGTTGACAATTTTTAAAAATATGTTTTTATTCACTTTTTAGAGAGAGTGGAAGGGAAAGAGAGATAAAAATATGATGTGAGAGAAAAACATCATTCAGCTACCTCCTGCAGGACCCCACTGTAGACGGAGCCTGAAACCTGGGCATGTGCCCTGACCGGGAGTAGAACCAGGACCTTCTAGTCCATGGGAGGACACTCAGTCCACTGAGCCACACCAGCTGGGCAGTATGACGATTTTTTTTAAAACCTTTCTCAGCCTCAATTTTCTCATCTGTAAAATAGACATGATAATAGGGCCTACATGATAGGTTTGTTATGACAGGTCAGTGAATTAACATGGAAAAAAATCTTTAAAACAATGCATGCATATATGTACTCCATAAATATAAGCTACTTGTGACCATAGACCCGCCAAGATGGGCTGCATTGCACCAAGACTGTGAAGAAGGCGGCCCAGGTCATCATGGAGAAGTACACACGCGCCTGGGCACTGACTTCCATGCCGAGAAGCACGTGTGAGATCGCCATTATCCCCAGCAAGGAGCTCCGGAAGGAGCGTGGGCTATGGTGCATCTCTGATGAAGCAGATTCAGAGAGGCCTGGTGAGGGGTATACCCATCAAGCTGCAGGAAGAGGAGAGAGAGGAGAGAGAATTATGTTCTGGAGGTCTCAGACCTGGATCAGGAGATCACTGAAGTTGATCCTGACACTAGGGAAATGCTGAAGCTCTTGGACTTTGGCAGACTGTCCAACCTGCAGGCCACTCAGCCTACAGTTGGGATGAATTTCAGAACACCACATGGAGCCATTTGAATCTTTCGGCTGTGCTGTAATATTACCTAAAAACCATGAACAACCAAATATATGAATACTATTTTTATTACTGTTGTAAGGATGATATGCCTACTCTGTGGTCAATCCTAAAATGAATATTATGAGACCTGATAATATGATATGTTTTCTTATATCAAATAATTTATTTGGAGGTCATATCAGAAATCTGATTTGCAGCCCTTCATGAATGTGAGGTCCACGCCAAATGGCCCTTCTGCTCCCTTGGCTCTTGATAAAATTTCTGTAATAAACTCTAAGTTCATTTGGAATCAGAGAAAAGACCCAACAGTTAGAATCAGAGGAAAAAAAAAACACAAAAATGAAAGACTTCATTGAGAGGAAAGGATCTGAACTAAGGCCTGAAAGATAGAATTTGCAATGGCTGGGGGCAGGGGAGGGGGATCAGCCCCATCCCCCACCATGTGCTAGGCATTATACAATGTGCTTCACAACCTTTCTTTGCACTCCTGTCAGGTCACTTAGCTAGTATTTGCAAATCAGGGATTTAAACTCTTATCTAACCCCAAAGCCATTCTTATTTCCACACTATGCTGCTGCTTTGATAATTACAGGTTGTTTATTCTGTCTAGGCCAGTTATATCCTTCTAAATATGCCATTAGTTTTTAGTGGCTAAGTTTTTTGTTTTGTTTTTTTTTCTGATTTTTCTCCCTCAGTTTTCTTATTTGCATATACTATGCTGAATTGTATGTTTGCTTTTTAAGTTTTGCTGATTTCTGTTCTTTCATAATTTAACTCAGATGTAATGTCTTTGCTGAGGCCTCTTCTTTGGGATGAGGTCTCAACAATTCAATAGGCTGCTGTTTTGGCTTTTGGGAGGCTGGCTATTTACAATGATCACCTAGCAGACGCAGTTGAGAAGGATGACATTCAGGGTGGAAGAACAGAATGTAAGAATTTTTAAAATATTATGTTTTTGACTTTAAAATATTTGATAGTTTGGGTACATTTGCAAGCTTGTAGGCATTAGAATTATTAAGATATTAATACACATTCAGTTCTTTGAACTGAACATAATATCTTTAGGGCTTTCTTTTTTGAGGTTGATATGTAGCTTTTTCCCATTATTGTTAATATAAAGAGAAAACAGGTTTAAAAATGTAATGGAATTATACATAAAGTAGTATTTCTGTGTATAAGAGCATTAAAATTATAGGATTAGTCTTAGGTATATAAAGCCTTAGGCAAACAAAAAGTTATTTACAGAAATCTTTATATATAGGTGAAATTTGATTAATGGCAACAATAAGAAATTGCTTCAAAGCAAGGGGGAGAGAAGCATCCAAAGGGAAGGAGAATGTGTTTAGTGGAAGGTTTGGTAAAGCATTTTTATGCAAGCATGTCAGGCCTTTTACGGGTCATTTAAGAGAGTCTCATTTCCCCCTTCTGTCTGTTCCACTTTTTCTGTACAGCACCACCTAACAGTGGTTAAGGAAGGACCTTCCTATAGTTAAGGTCTTGGACTGTTTATTCTATTCTGCTGGTTTATCATAACCTAGGAATATATCTTTCTTGACATATCTTTAATATTATATTCCTATTTGTGTAACCAAAGGACAAACAATTCAATTAAAAATGGGAAAAAGACTTGAATAGACATTTATCCAAGGAAGATGTACGCATGGCCAACAAACACGAAAAGATGCTCAACAGCATTAGTTATCAGGAAATGCAAATCAAAACTACAACGAGAGAGCACCTTACCTACTAGGATGGTCATAATAAAAAGGAAAATAACAAGCATTAGTGAAGATGTGGGGAAATTGGACCCCTCATACATTGTTGGTAGGTGTGTAAAGTGGTGCAGCTGCTTGGAACAGCTTGGCAATTCCTCAGTAAATTAAACATAATTACCATATGACCCAGCAATTCTACTCAATAGTTATATTTCCAAAATAATTGAAAATGAGTATTCAAACAAAACTTGTACACAAATGTTCATAGCAGCATTATTCACAATAGCCAAAAGAATGACTGGATAACCAAAATGTTATATATCCATACAGTGGAATATTATCAGTCATAAAAAAAATTATGTTCTGATATATGCTACAACATGGATGAACCTTAAAAATGTTATGCTAAGAGAAAGAAGCCAAACACAAAGACTACATATTATATGATTCCATTTATATGAAATCTCCAGATTATGCAAATCCATAGAGACAGAAGCAGACTAGTGGTTCCAGGGCTGGGGTGGGGGCGGGGGTGGGAAGAGGATTAAGGAGTGACTGCTTAACACATATGGGGTTCTTGACGGAGTGATAAAAATATTATGTAACTAGAAAGGTGGTTGTACCACATTGTGAATTTACTAAATGCCACTGAATTATAAACTTTAAAATGGTTAAAATGGTAAATTTTATGTAATGTGTATTTTATCAGAATGTAAAAAAGTAAACACAATCTTAATTGTTGAAAAATTTGCATTATTTTAATGAATTGGAGAGTCATTTACTAATGACTGTTTTACCTCCACAGATTTTATTTTTCTTGTAGGTATTTCTTCTATCATCAAATACTGTTAGACTTTCTTCTTCCTGGACTCTTCATTTCTTCCTTTGAAGTCAGAGTGTGTAGTTTGGTATCCCACATAGAAAGTTAACAGTAGTTTTCTAAGTGTGAACAATGTCGATTAGTTGAAAAGAGACAAAAAATGTATTAGGACAGAGAGAAATGTGAAGCATTATTCACAAGCTTCTGTCTTCTTCACCTACCAGTCCTTTAACTCATTTCTCACAAGAGATTTAATCTCTCTTTAAGAGGTACAAAGTCCTCTGGTTTTGCTGTTGCTTTTTTACAGGAAATTCTTTTGGTAAGAAATGGAAGAAAAGAGAGGAATTTGGGGAAGCAGAAATTAGGAGAAGGGGGGAATGAGATCAGAAAGTGTGACTTATAGGCTCTGTAGCTAGTGGTGACTGTTAGTACACAAGGAATTGCCTGTGAATTTGAAAATTCTACAATATAAAAAATCAAATTAGCTTAAGGTAATGATAAGAAATGTATCACCATTATTTTTCCACAATTATAAGAAAATAATCTGTGGAAGGCTACTTTAAAACTCTATTTTAATTTTTATAATAAATTAGTAGCTATTTGGCTACTGACACATAAAATTAGACTTTACAACAAATATTTTAACATTTACATGTTACATTTAAAAAACTAAAGAAATATGTAAAATCCAAACATCATTATTAAATAGCATATTTCTTATATCATCAATATATAGCAGGTTTTGAGTTATAATGTTAAAAATAACTTGGTGTATCTTTTCTCTCTTAAAAAAATTTTTTTTGTATCTAAATAGTTTAGCCTAAGTAAATAGAATGCTTTCAAAACAGGTGCTATGACACCCAGTCACTTTTTAGTAGTCAATGTAAAGAAATCGAAACAGAATCTAAGAGGGAGTTAACTGGGTTCTGCTAATAAAAGGAAGAGTTAGGAGACCACTACTGTGTCATTATGTCAACCATAAAACCACAGTGAGTGTTATAGCTAAATACTTCCTAAACATTTAATTTTCTTAGCTATATGAAGAAAATCATGTTTTAGTTTTATTTTATTTCTTAATCTGATAAAACTTATATGTAGAAAATATTATAAATAAGAAGCAGCCATATAATATTAAGTCATTTGTATTTACTTTTTAAAAAAAAAAAAAACACTTCTAAAAAGGGATAAATAACATATCCCATTGTTTGGCTAGTTTATTTGCCAGGAAAAGTTTAAAATGTATCATGAATGTTTTGCCTTTACGTTTATTCAATGATTGATAAGTGTATCTTGAAACATGGTTGTTATTTCAGGATAACTTAGGACACTAGAAAGATTACTTGAGGTCATGAAAGGCCTACTAGGCTCAGAGACTGAGAGCAAATAAAGGAAAGGAATTTGTGAGTTGACAGGTTAGTGGCACATGCTAACAATCCAAGAGTTCCCATGGGTCAAACAAATACCTTTAGTGTGGTGCAGATGCATAAAAATCTCATTAAATCATAAAATAATGGATTTGTAGGAAATATATTTTATTTTATAAATGCATGTTTTAGAATAAAACATTTGAAATGTAAGACTTACATTGTTTTTGTTTAGCTGCTGAACAAAAGCAATGGGGAACATCAAAAAATCAAAATGATGTTGCAGGATGTTTTTCTTTTGTATTTAAAAGCTGTTGCGCTTTATTATATTAACGTTATTTTTATGCTGGTTTTAGTTTATTTTAACTTTTCATTATATAAGTGTTCAACTCACTTTGAGTTTTATCTGTTTTATCCTTATAGCGTTCCTACAAGAAAGTGGCTGCCTTTGTGTTAGCAGCAGTTGGTAAACCTTCTCCTCAGCTCGCTCAGGCAGTAGTTGATTGTGGAGCGCCAGATGCGCCGGTGATACGTCTGGAAGATTCTGACCCTGGAATCAAAGAGCCTGCAGCCTGGGCACTCGGATGTATTGCAGCACAGAATGCAGGTAATGGAGCATGTTTTAAAATAGGATTATTAAAGTTTATATTTAGTATTAGATAAATCTGGCTTTGCTTAGTAAGGCATAGGTGAGGTTTTAATGATGTTTCTATACATTATGGGAGATGAGCTTTGAACGATGCTCAAGTTGTTTGGATTACAAATTCATAAAAAAATCTATACATTCCAGTCTTTATCTGAACAGAAGAGGAATTTGTAGATGGAACGAGAAGGTGAGAGGAAGTGGAGGGAATGAGATATTAATTCTCAAAGACCTTGGTAAATTGGTTAGGAAGTTATTTTAGTTTGTCACCCCTCAGGGTACACTGAGTCTTCACTCTTACTCCTAACATAGGGTATTCCACATCATGTGAGTGAGTAATGTTCAAAAGATATGGACTCTATGGGAGAGCATAATTGCCAATGATACATCAAATAAGGGGTTAATTTCCAAAATATACAGAATACTCATACAAGTCAACAAAAGGAAGACGAATAACCCAATCAAAAAATGGGCAGAGGACCTAAATAGACACCTCTCCAAAAAGGACATACAAATGGCCAAGAGACATATGAAAAAATGCTCAACATCACTAATCATCAGAGAGATGCAAATTAAAACAACAATAAGGTATCACCTCACACCTGTCAGAATGGCCGCCATCAACAAATCATCAAACACGTGCTGGCGAGGGTGTGGAGAAAAGGGGACTCTAGTACACTGCTGGTGGGCATGCAGACTGGTGCAGCCACTATGGAAAACAATATGGTGTTACCTCAAAAGGTTAAAAATTGAACTGCCATTTGACACAGTGATCCCACTTCTAGGAATATATCCTAAGAAGCCTGAAACACCAATCAGAAAGAATATACGTACCCCTATGTTCATAGCAGCACTGTTTACAATCGCTAAGATCTAGAAACAGCCCAAGTGTCCATCAATAGATGAGTGGATAAAAAAGCTGTGGTACATATATACAATGGAATACCATGTAGCTGTAAGAAAGAAAGATCTCTTATCCTTTGAGATGACATAGAGGGACCTGGAGAGTATTATCCTAAGTGAAACAAGCCAATCAGAGAAAGACAAATATCACATAATCTCACTTATTTGTGGAATATAATGAACAAAACAAACTGATGAACAAAATAGACCCAGAGATATAGAAGTAGGGTACAGACTGACAAACCTCAGAAGAGGGGGTCGCGGGTGGGGAGGGAAGAGATAAACCACAGAACTTATATGCATGTATGGGTAACCATGGACATAGACGACAATGCTGGGGATGGGGCAGGGGTGGGGGGATGGATTGGGAGGAGGGTGTCATTGGGGGAAAAAGGAGAAACATCTGTAACAAAAATAAATTAATAAAAAAAATTTAAAAAATAAAATAAAAAAAGATACGGACATACTTTCTAGAACATGCTTGTATTCAGCCCATATTGGGCAGGAAGGAGGAGAAAGAAAAGGATCACCTCTTATAAACTGACAGCTCAGTGCCTGGACCTCTCGTGTGAAGGCTGTGCTGACACCTGATTAGTTAAAAAGTACACAGGGAACAAAATTGCCCCCACCACTTTATGGAAATTGTTAAATAATACAAACAAATAACACAACAAGAATGTGCAGTTTAACAAACATATATAAAAATGATCAATTATGCTAGTACTCAAGAACTGCACATTAAGACATTAGTGCAGATATCTTTTCCCACCTATTATTACTTGGGGGAAAAGAGGACAGCAGAACTCTAGCCAAGTGGTGAAGAGCTCTGTGGCATTAGACAGGACCTGAGTCTGAGTCCGAGTTCTACCACTGAGTAGCTGCCATGCGACATTGGACATGACTTTTAAACTTTTTGAACCTTTACTTCCTCATCTACTACTCATTTACTACTGCTCCAGAGTTACTTCAGAGATTTGCTGGGAGGAGGATAACACATGTGAAGCACTCAGACTGGTGCTTGGCACATGGTCAATACTCCATTTTGAATGTGCTACCCTTAGGGTAGGCATTACTCTCCTTGTTAAACAGAGGAAGAAAGTGGAACTTAGAGAGGATGCCTGAAGTTATGCTAAAGGTAGAACTGGAATAAATGGTGATGGAAAAATAAAACAAAAATTAAAAAAAAAAAATGAAAAAAGTAAATTGAGAACGAAAACTATTGTCATGCTTAGAATGATTCAGAATTAGTATATTAAAATTATTTTCTTAGTATCTGGATTTTGGTTTTCCAGATAGGTTCACCTTAGGACTATTGCTTAATACATGTTGATTGAGAAAACTAAGGTAGTGTTTTACATCAGAAGCTGGTTATCAGGGGAAACTACATGAATCTCTTTAGTAATTTTTTTTTTTTTTTAATGTCAGGAGACTTAATGGCAAACAGATTGTAACATGAGTATTTTAGAGGGTGGTGCAAAAGAGCTTTGAGAGACAACTGCACAGATACATTCTCAGGCAGGTACCCACAGATAACCTTTCCATACCTCCCTTCTGTTGAGTTTGAGGCTAGATGATAACAGTTCATAAAAGGGGTCTGTCTTAGGGATTCCATTCCAGTTTTTTGCTATAATCTGGATCCCACATGGAATTCCCCCTGTAATTTCAATATTTCACGGTACTTAAAGGCTTGGGACCCAGAAGCTCCCAGAAGAGATTACTGCATAGACTTCTCTGAAGGAAAGGGAATTGTTATCTAGTAAGCAATAAAAGAAGTCATCATTCACATCCTGAATATCAGTGAAAATAGAGGATTTACCTCCAAATAACCTAATTTCTTTTTTGACAATTTCCTAAAAATGGAATATATTGAAATTAATGGGAGCACATTCATTCAGTGTTTTCTTCTTAGTATTAGTGGTGAAATGTTTGCTTAGACAGATTAAGAAATATAAACTTAAAATAGAGATGCAAAAGACATAAAGTGTATCTTTAAGGGCAATGGAAGGAAAATATTTTGTGTATAGGAAATAAATATAAAGCAAGCATACAATTAATAGAGGAGAGAAACCAATGGGTATTATCTGACTTTTCCTTATTTAACAAATACAAGTTCTAAAGGTCACTTCCATGCATAGATTTTAAAGCATTTTACAGATAATGGAAGGGAACTGGGGGCTAACAACAACAAAAAAAATTCTGTGCAAATTGTGTCATTAAATTTCTATAATCGAACCACCAGTTATTGAATACACTTGATAATATGTACCTCTTACTTTGAAGATAAATTATTTCTTTATATATTTTCCTGCTCCTTAAGAAAGCCTGAGGTAGAATTCTTCTCATATTGGTTATCTCTCCTCTTCCTTCTTGTCACACTTTCCCACTCTGCAGAATTATTCTAATCAATGTCAAATCTGTCACTATTTCTAAAGATTAGCCTTGCTTTTGGAGATACAAGTAATGAGGCAAGTAGCCTGGGCGGGCTGGAAGTGTGAGGGGTGAGGCAGAAGAACCCGGGGCTGTGGAGCCACAGAGCTTCCACTGGGAGGGGCCCAAAACGGTGCTCCCCCTGCTCCTGGCCCTCCTTCTCTGCTCCCACCTGGCAGCCTCTGTCTCGCCTTGTTTCTGTCTGTAGCACAGCAGCGTAGTGGCGGAGTGCTGCCAATGAGCTTGTGTGAAGAGTGTGGCAGCAATTCGAGTAGTTGGTGAGGTGAGGGCAATAGACTGGCTGCAAGTGTGAGGAAGGAGGAGTCATATATATAAATGTTTTTTGTATGAACGATCTTCCACATTTGGGCTCAAAAGTAAGTTTTAAGTGTTTATTTTGGGAGCTTTAGCTAAAAATACTATCTCTTGTAAACTTGATCTCGTAAATTTTGGCTGTTCTCAAGCCTGGCTAACAGGAATACATTTGATTAGGTGTTCTAAAACATTTCAGTTATTGATATAATTGTCATATTATAGATGAGGAAACTGAAGTAGAGAGGTTAAAGGATTTATTCTGGTCAGGCAGCAATTTATGGTGGAACTGCTTGGCAGTTACTGAAAACTTTTCAGAGATTTTTCATTTTTATAGTGTGAGAAAGGAAAGTGTATGAGAGCGCATCATTCTTCATTTTAGCCTCTTTCTTCTATTTGAAAGTCTTGCCAGATACTTCTGTTTTAATCCCTGATGGCTGGTTTCCACATGTGTGACTATTCTTTCTCCCATAGACCTGATTTATGTTCTTGGGACATAAATCAAATGAGGAATTTCCATTCCAGCTCAGTAGCAGTTAGGAAATGAGACTGTGGCAGCCAAAGATGAGCAGTGCTTCCAGGAAATGGCTGGTTTGGACACTATGGAAACATTTAGTAGCGTGTATCCTATTTACTAAATAAATAATATAAGTTAAGAATCCAGACAGAGCTTGCCAGCCTGATTCTTTTCTTTCTTGTGTATAATGATGAAATGATTAAAGGAGAAAACATTTTTAAAATTCAGAATTTTTACAAATACTCTTCTTATGCCACTCATGCCACCTATACATAAATACCTATATCCTAAATTGTGTGCAACAGGCTTAGGAAGCAGTAATTAACTTTAAAAAATCCACATGTTACTAACAAATATCTGAATTAACTAGGGACTTTACAGTGTATGTCTTAGAGTAAGTAAGGATGTATGGGTGAAGGAGACAAGAGCCTGGTAATTAAAAATCATTTAAAAAGCCCTACAGACAACTATCTTCACTGATGCCTGTAGATAATGTTGATTTCTGTACCATTTTATTCTTTTTATAACATTTTGTTTTTATCTTGGAGGAGTTGAAAAACACACAAGCATAGAGGCAAATGATGTTTATGAGGAGATATATATATATATATATATATATATATATATATATATATATATTTTTTTTTTTTTTTTTACCTATGTTATTTCTTTCTTTCTTATCCTCACCCGAGGACATTTTTTGCATTTATCTTCAGATAGAGTGCGAGGGAGAGAGGGAGGAAGAGAGAGAGAGAAACATCGAGTGGTTGCCACCCACACATCCCCAACCAGGGCCGGGGACAAACCGAAACGGAGGTACGTGCCCCTAGCGGGAACCGAACCCGGGACTCTCTGGTCCGTGGGCCGACACTCTAACTGCTGAGCCAAAGTGGCCAGGGCTATATTTTTTATTTTTAAAAAATGTTTTTATTGATTTTTTTGAGAGGAAGGAAGAGGAAGAGAGAGAAACATTGATGAGAGAAACATTGATCGGCTGCCTCCTGCACATCCCCTACTGAGGATCGAGCCCACAACCTGGGCATATGCCCTGACCAGGAACCGAACCTGTGACCTGTTGGTGCATAGGTCTACACTCAACCAACTGAGCCACATTGGCCGGGCAATATACCTTTTTTTTTTAATCCTCACTCGAGGACATTTTTTTTTTTTTGCATTTATCTTCAGACAGAGTGGGAGGGAGAGAGGGAGGAAGAGAGAGAAACATCAACGTGAGAGAGACACATTGAATAGTCGCCACCCACATGATCCCAACCAGGGCGGGGACAAACTGCAACTGAGGTACATGCCCTTAGCGGGAACCGAACCCGGGACTCCCCAGTCCACAGGCCAAAGCTCTAACCACTGAGCCAAACTGGCCACGGCAATATACTTATTTTTAAAAAGATTTTTTTTCTCTTTTGATCTTAGAGAGAGGGGAAGGGAGAGGGAGAGAGAGAGATAGAAACATCCATGAGAGAGAACATCGATTGGCCGCCTCCTGCATGCCCCCTACTGGGGATTTGGCCCACAACCTGGGCATGTGCCCTGACTGGGAATCGAACAGGCTGCCTCTTGGTGCATGGGTCGACACTCAACCACTGAGCCACACTGGCTGGGCCCTATTTTTATTCTAATTTCATTTCCACAAATACTCTCCTATTTACTTAGGTGTTGGTGAAAAAAGATAAAGTGAAAATAAACGTTTCTTCTATGTTCTTTGGGCATGGAAGCCAAGTGTGTCAAACAAAATAACATTTTAATTATAACTTTACTCAGTAGTTACACAATTTGTCAGTCATTTTTTGGGGGTTAGTTTGTATACTAGTAAAAATATACGCTATAAATTCTTCAGTATTTTTATTTATTGTGATATTTATTGTGATATTTATTTATTTATTTATTTATTTATTTTTATCCTCGCCCAAGGACATTTTTGCATTTATCTTCAGATAGAGCAGGAGGGAGAGGGGGAGGAAGAGAGAGAGAAACATCGATGTGAGAGAGACACATTGACTGGTTGCCACCCACACAACCCCAACCAGGGCATCGGACAAACTGCAACTGAGATACATGCCCTTAGTGGGAACCGAACCCGGGTCTTTCTGGTCCACAGGCCGACGCTCTAACTGCTGAGCCAAACCGGCCAGGGCTTTATTGTAATTTTTAAAGTTACTGAACTCATGGTTAATAAAATCTGAATTTTTGGGGCATTTTTTTTTTTTTTTAGAATTCAGAATATGGAACAATAAAATATAATTCTGTAATCTCAGATCCCTAAATTACTGAGAACTTTATATATGAGGCTAGCAAATGATTTCTTTATCACCACCATCATTATAATCACCAAAAGGTATTTGTGACACTTAGCCCTCTACCCCACACAATACTCCTCTACCTGATGTCACCTAACATTTTTTTAGTCTGAGGCTTTGATTCCTGTTTAGTACAAATACTTGTGTGAGAAATGTCACCAAATGAGTGTGCTGAGTGAATAAAGAGAAGGGTGTTTGTATTCTAGTGGTTTCATAAATCACTAGATTTGAACAATGTATCATAATGTACTTTTTAAGTTTGAACAAAATTATTTCTCGAACTTGGTTTATTTTCCAGTCACTAGTGTATAAATCCTCCTAACATCTTGTAGATGTTGAAGGAAGACCACTTTTATTTACATTTTACATTTATTTACACTTTATTTATATTTGAATATCTAGAAGTACATTAGGCATAGTGTACTTACTGAAATTTGAAAGTACTTTAATTAGCATTTCACAAACATCTGCAAGAGACTTTACCTTATTAAAAGCTTCAGACTTTGTTAGTATAAGAATTGTACTTTGACATAAGTCATGTTCATCATCTTATCAATAAAAAATTTTAAATTCATGTCCTATAGGAAAATAATTGCTATATAATTATTATGTTATCTGATGAATTTGCACAGTTAATTTTGGGGCTTACTTTGCTCCATTTTGTGGTTTTAGATGAATAACCCAACTAGCTTTAAAGTGTAGTGTAAATTAGCTGCATCCAAGCATTTTGCTCACGATAGGACCTCTGGCTTTGAAGAGGTAGGAACTGTAGCTATTTAACCATTTATGTCATAAACTATTTCTCTATATCTCCTTTGATTTTCCACTAGAGTTTTACCAATATGGTAGCAACGAGTCATATGAGGAACTAAATTCTTAATTTTATTTACTTTTAATTAATATAAATTTAACAATTGATGAGCAATTATTGGAACAACTTGGGTATGTGAACTGACTTTTTCAACTGTAAACTTTTTGAAATCTAAATAGAGATGAGAGTATTCCATGAAAATATAGCAGATTAACTGAGATGTGCTGTAAGTATACAAATACACACTGGATTTCCAAGACTTGGTATGAAAAAAGAATGTGAAATACCCCAATAAAATGTTAAAATATTACTTACACATTGAAATGATATTTTGTATATATTATGTTAAATAATGTATATTATGAAAATTAATTTAGAATAGGCCAGTCAGAGAAAGACAAGTAACATACAATTTCACTCATATGTGGAATCTAATGAACAAAATAAACTAACAAACAAAATAGAAACAGATTCATAGATAGAGAACAGACTGGCAGCTGGCAGCGTGGAGGGGGTGTTGAAGGCTGGATGGAAAAGGTGAAGGGATTAAGCAAAAAACATACCAAAACAACAACAAAAAACCACAAAGTCATAGACACAGAGAACAGTATGGTGATTACTAGAGGGAAAAGGGGGTGGAGGGAAGTAGAAGAGGATATAGGGAAGATAAATGCTGATAGATTGACTTGGGGTGGTGAACACACAATACAGTATACAATTGGGGTATCATAGAATTATACACCTGAGACCTATTTAATTTTATTAACCACTGTCACTCCAATAAATTCAGTAAAAAAGAAAAAAGACTTTAAAAAATTAATTTCACCTATTTTCTTTTACTTTTTAAATGTGGCCACTAGAAAATTTTAAATTATATATGTGGCTCATGTTCCTATTGGACAGCACTGATTTAGGATTACTGTGCCTATGCTTTGTAGGTATTTGCTAAAAGGCAAATACGGTGGTAATGCTGTGGTCTAAAAAAGTCATATTTAACATTCAAGTTTCTCAATCAGTGTAACACAACCACTGTGGTATGCTGTTAGTTAAGAAATATGGAACTAAAAATACCATTTGGGGAGAAGTAAATGATGATTCAACTTTAAGCAATCACTTACTTGATGTAAGGGCTAAAATGAACTTTATAAAGTAAATGGCCAAACTGCCAGCCTCACACATTGTTGATAAGGACATATACTGATACATCCCCTTTGGAAACAATATTGCAGTACATATTAGGTTGACCTATAAAATTACCTATATTCAGCTGGTTTTGACTTAACAAAAATAATAGTCTCATGTGGTTTAATCTAAAAATATCAAGAACCTCAAAAAATGTCCACATTCTTCCCCTCAGTAATTTCACCTCTGGACCTCTATCTTAAGTAAATACACACATGAATGCACATACAGACACTGGTTGTATAACCCAGTGGAGTTATATATGTATGTCCTGTGGCAGCCAGACTCCAGGATGCCCCTCAAAGATCCTGAGTCCTGGTATTCACACCCTTGTGTAGTCCTCTCCCACATTGTACCAGGATTGGTCTGTGTGGCCACTAGAATACAGAAGTGATGGTATGTCACTTCTGAGAATAGCTGACTAGCTATAAAAGATTGAGGCTTCTGTCCTGGGATCTCCCCTCCCCTCCCCTCCCCTCCCCTCCCCTCCCCTCCCCTCCCCTCCCCTCCCTCCTCCCCTCCCTCCCCAGCCCTCTCATCACTTGCTCTGGGGGAAGCCAGCTACTATGACATGAGGATACTCAGGCAGCCTATGAAAAGGTCCATGTGGCCAGCAAGAAACTGAGGTCTCCAACAACCAGTAGGAAACTGAGCTTCCCAACAACTACATGAGTGAACTTGGGAGCAGATCCTCCCCAAGTTGTCTGGTCAAATGACTGCAACCCCAGCTGATAGTGTGCCGGCAGCTTCATGAAAACCATCTGTTTGGCAAAGCTGCTCCTGGATTCCTGATCTGCAGGAAATATGAGATAAAAAATGATGTTGCTTTAAGTTGCTGAGATTGGGCCATTTGTTACATAGCAATAGGTAACTAGTACATAATTTTAATGCACAAAGAGGTCCACTATACTGTACTTTATAATGGCATATTTACTGAGTGGAATATTACGCAGTTATTAAAAATGTTGGCCTGGCTTCATACTCAGAAATGAGAGTGGACAGTGGAAGCCCACATGTAACTTCCAGGAACTACTCAAAAGGAGTCACACTAACAACTGCTGATAAGGGACCACTTTTGTATAAAATACCATGTAAACTTTCTAACTATCCAATGTCTCATTTCCATCTCCCCTTTCTGTTTTCTCTTTCCTTTGTGTGTTCTTGTAGAGAATTCCACCAGGGCACCATAGTCCTTTACTATTTAGCCTCCTCCATGAACTGAGCTCCTTGAAGGCAGGGATTTATCTAACACTGGGATGGAGCAAAGTGTGAATGCCAGAAAAGTTTGAATAATAAAATATGCATTTTTCATTTTAAGTTTTTTAAAAAGCAGAATGCAACATGGTAGGTAGTAAGTAATGACAACCATGGTTGCAATATTATATAAAAGCAAGTGGAAAACAAATGAAAAAATTTCTAGGTACTACAAGAGTATATTTTGTGATGCTCTGACTCCACGTAATCAATTTTCTTCACCACAAGAGCATTCCAGACTCCCTCTGCAGGTTTGCCTTATTCTAGTCAGCTCAGTCTCAGCTGTTACATAATTAAAAGTAAAAAACTAAAAATTGCTCAAACTGGGGTTTTAAAAATTTCTTTAAATCTTATGCTACCTATTATCTTCCAAGGCCAAACTCAAGTCTTTATCTTTTCTACCTTCTCTTTCTCTAGTCTCCACTTCTTAACACATCTTGAAGCTGCTTTTTATACTTGAGCCCCGTAAGAGTGAGCCGTCCATTCCAAGCTGATTGTAATTTCTTACTAAGGCCCCATTAACTTCAGATCAGTGGCTTATTTGACTCACTTGACTTTTTAAAGGAGCCAGAATTACTTAACCTTCAAAGCAAATATATGTATGTATATTAACCCTTACTCTCTCAAACACTCAACCCAAGTGTAAGGGTTAGACAGTGGCACTGACGGTTGGATGGAGAGAAGTGGCATGGAAATGAAAATAGGAAAAAGTGATATTTGTGAGGGGGGACAGAGAGATAAACATAAAATATTAGACTTTTTCATCATAATATGCAAATTCCTTCTCCATCCTTTTCTCACTCTCACCTGAAATTGGAAGTATCAGTTTCTCAGCTCAGAATTATAGCTAAAATGAGCGGTTACCTACGGAAGGATGTTGCCTCTCTCAGATGTGTTGGTGAAGAATTAAGGGTTTTGTGGTAGCCGGCCTCCATGATGGCCCCCCAGTGTTGCCTGTTTCCTTCTCTTCACATCCTTGTATAGTTTTCTCCCACATTGTACCAGTGAAATACAGCGGAAGTAATAATACATTACTTCTGAGATTAGAGTATAAAAGACTGCAGCTTTTGTCCTGGGTTTCTCTTTTGGATTGTTCACTTTGGCACAGGCCTCAACATGAACAGATGCTGGAAAGGCCCCAGAAAAGAGAAGAAAATGAAGCCTTCCAACAGTGGCAGGACTGTGGTTGGAAGCAGATCCTCAGACCCAGTCAAATCTCAGGTAGCTACAGTCCCATCTTGACTGCAGCCTAGTGAGAGGTAACAGACCAAACCACCCAGCTCAGCCACTCCCAGATTCCTGACCTACAGAAACTAGGCGATAATAAATGTTTCCTGTTTTAAGCAGCTAAGTGTGGTGTGATTTGTTACACAGCAGTAGATCACTAAGCCAGTAGTAAACAGTTAGTGGCATTCCTGAAATCATACTGGAGTATGGGCAGATATAACCAGCTTTGGAATTGCAACAGCATATTTATTTTTACTATAATTTCATCAAATCATGAAATATTTGGTTGAATAAGGTGACTGATTATTATAACATAAGATTAACATCATAAGTGGTAGCCAAATTTTAAATATAGTTTAACCTGCTTTATTTTAAAAAGGTTTTAAAGTGATATAGCTATATGTTTTGAAGCTAGATGCAAATACCAGCCTATCTTTAAACTGATCATTAAGGCCACCTAAGTGCAGAGAAATGACGATTCTTGACTTTCTTTTACTTTTTAATGAAACAAAATATAACATTTTGTAGGGCTTAGGAACAGTGAGTTATAAGTAGTATTTGAAAAAATAAAGTTAAAAGAAATTAGAATTCCTGAAGTGTTTGATTTGCCTGATTATTTTTAGTTTGCTAAATACATATATATCTCTGTATTTCCTTTTCTTTTCTTTAAAAAACATTTTTTTTCTTTATTGATTTTAGAAAGAGAGGAAGGGAGAGTGAGAGAGGTAGAAACATCGATTGGCTGCCTCCTGCATGCACCCACTGGGGATTGGGCCCACAACCTGGGCATGTGTCGTGACTGGGAATCGTACCAGCGACCTCTTGGTACATGGGTCCGACGCTCAACCACTGAGGCACACCAGCGGGGCTGTATTTCCTTTCCTTTATTCCTCTTGGAGGGTCTCTTCATTCTGAGTTCTTTTTATGAGTTCTCATGACGGGTCAGTTAATTTAGCTTTAATTCTCTCCTATATTTGCCTTGTGAGCTGAAAGATTAGTTGAGATTGCTATGTTTAGATTAATCCATTTTTTTTGAAGGCCAATTTTTAGGTTTTTATCAATTAAAAAATGTTTTTCTTATATAACCACTAGAGTGATTCTTCCTTTATGACTCAAAAACATGACTGCAAGAATCAAAGGTAGAAGGTACATCACCTTTCCACATCCAGACAGCTCCCCATGCCATGTTAGAAGGTGTGAGGGGAAAGCCGGGCTGCACATGGGCGGTTGCAGGCTGCTGCTGGCCCACAGGTGGATGTGTTTTATTGGGCCTGCACTATGTTGTCTCCCACAGTGTTCTTTAAAAAAAAAAAAAAAAAAAAAAAAAAGTTGCCAACACTTAAAAAAACAGGTGATTTAACACTAAAAATCAGATTTCTAGCTTCTCTTGAAAAAAATCAAAAGATCTGACCACAGTAGGCCTATATTCCTACATGGCCACACTGGGCTGAAGCTGAGTAATGGCTGCTGCTTGAAGCTGGTGCCTAAACTTTTCCAGTCCGCTGCTGCTCCCCAACTAGGTATTTTTCTTACACCCACTGGCTTCACTACTCTGGTTACTTGTCTGGGCCTTGTGGACATTTCAATTTACCATTCTTAATCCAAACTAAGAACTAGCCATAAATAACAGTTAAGAGGAGGGATTGAGGCCATTGTGAGAACTACTAAAGCAAAATTACTTTTGCCTGATTCATCTAGTTTTACCTGTTACAGTCATGCCACCTGTATGCTGATGGACATTCCTGTCTGCACTCTTCCCTTTTAGTCAGCATGAAGTCATTTCTAACAGTCCATTCATCTAGCTTTAGAAAATACAAATTTTACACATGCTGTTGATCTTAAAAGCCCTCCCTTTTGTTCTCTTTTTGTTTTAGAATTAAAGCTAAAGTTATACTGAGCTTTGTTGATTATTCTAAATAGAAGATTTTGATCCATTTAAATGGTAACACTCCACACCTGTTGGTGAGAGAGCACTACAAGTTCAGTCTTTAATTTTTTTAGGGGGAGAAAAACCTGAAAACAAAAACCCAGGTTCCAAGAACAGCATAGGATAAAATAAGAAAAAAATCAACTGTCTAAGAATCAAAGAGTTGTCACCCAAAATTTTCACATTATTAATATTCAAAGAATTTCATGCACATAAGCTTCATAAATGTTATTAGAAAGAACCATGGAAAAACTGAGACAGACAGAACTGTGATGGGATGACCCCACCACCAACCCTTCCCACAGTCCTGTGGAGGAAGCTGCCTCAGTTCCTTCACTCAACAATGAGCTATTCATGAGGCCCAGTAGAACTGGTTATTCCATACTGAAAACAGCTGACCATCCAATTTGAAGACTGAATATTCAATTGTCTACAATGTATGCAATAAATGGGTTTTTGAATTATTTTTGAATAAGGAAGGTGTTATTAGTTTATTCTCTCTGATAATTTGCAATCTGAAAATGTTAAAAAGGATTAATAATCCTTAACATTTAAAAAATGTAATATTTTAACTTAAATGTAATAAGAGCATGGATTAAGACAAGAGGGAAAGTGTGAAGAAGTAAATGGATAATATTTTTAGTGTATATTAGTAATTCTTGGAAGAATAGTTATACACTCTTTCTTAATATTTTCTTTAAAGGAGGCATACAGTCCCATCATTTTTTTAAAAAAAGAAACTCTCTGTCATCTAGAGAAATAAGCTAAAATGTTTGTATTTATTTGTCCTTTATAATAGTAATGTTAATATAGTTAGCCCTAGCAAATAGCTACATCTATGGACAAAAAACATGTTCATATATCTTTTTATATTTTTTTAGAGAGATTGGAAGGAAGAGGAAGATAGAAACATCACTGTGCCTCCTGCATGCCCCCCTGCTGGGGACTGGGCCCGAAACCCAAGCATGTGCTTGACCAAGAATCACACCGGGACCTCTCAGTCCATAGGACAATGATCAATCCACTGAGCCACACTGGCCTGGCCATATATCTTCAATTAAAAAAAAAAATTTCATCATCCCTGGCTGGTGTGGCTCAGTTGGTTGGGTATTGTCCCATGCACCAAAAGGTCATCGGTTTGATCCTCAGTTAGAGCACAAGCCCAGGTTGTGCTTTCCATGCATGGTTGGGGCGAGTGCAGGAGGCAACTGATTGATGTTTCGCTCTCATGTCAATGTTTCTCTCTCTCTCTCCCTCCCCCTTCTTTTCTCTCTAAAAATCAATTAAAGGGAAAAAAATGTAATTACATTGAAGAAAATTTGGCAAATAGAGAAGAAAAATATATCACCAATAGTATCATCACATAGTGTAAATCCTGTAGGTATGTTGGTATAATATGTAGCCTTTTTTCTCTGCATTTTCCTTTACATAACTACTACTAATCTTGCTTGTTATTAACCGTATATGATTATGTCAGTTGTTATTGCACAATAGAGGGTGTATTTTTTAAGAATTAATCTTTTTGCCCTGGCTGGTGTGGCTCAGTTAGTTGAAGCATCATTCTGAGTACTGAAAGGTTGCCAGTTCGATCCCCAGTGTGGGTGTGTATGGGCAGCAACTTAATGATGCTTTTCTCATACAGAGATGTTTCTTTCTCTTTCTCTCCCTCCCTCCCTTTTCCTCTCTCTTTCTAAAATCAATAAAACATATCCTCAGGTGAGGATTAAAAATAAAATCTGTTTGAAGAGTCACTTAAAATTTAAAATGAAGCTAAGATATTTTCAGATACAAAAGATAAATCTCTTGGCTCACTGATTTTATTTATTTATTTATTTTTGGTCAAGCCTTTTCAGAGCATTTGAATATGTACATATTAATCTTTGGTTTCATAAGCATGATCAGTCATTCCCAGATTAGAGTTTAAAAATGAGCTCTGTGAAATTGCTCCTATGAGAAGTTATTTTAAAATGTTATCAGAATTTGGTATGTTTTGGTTACTACTGCTTTTTTTCTTTTTTTTTAGTGGAAAAGTATAAGAAAAAAGAAAAAGGTAGAAATAAATCAGGTGGGGAGCACTTCCTGGAATGGCACCCCTGTATACATTTTCTCCAAATACTCCACAAACCTGACTCCTAGCTCTGCTCCATACTTGTAGTGGTCTGTTTATATATTTGCCGTGGGCAGAGTCTTCTAGAACAGAGCAATGTTTTATGATATTATTCTGCTTCCCCAACATTTGGCCAAATTTCTAGCACATAGTAAGCACTTACTGAACACTCAGTGACTAAAAGAAGAGAAAAAAATATGCACGTACACTAAGCATGAGAGAGGACAGAATTACATCAGGATGCTTTTGGCTATAAGTTACAGAATTATCAACTACAAGTGGCTCAAACAATAAGGACATTTTTTATTTCACATGACACAAAGTTCAGAGTCAGGGCAGCTCCAAGGTTGGTTATGCAGCTGAACAGTGTCATGGAGGACCCAGATGTTTTTCATTGTTGTACTCAGCCGTCCTCAGCATATTGGTCATTTCTTTCGTTATAGTTGCAAGATGGATATAGGAGTTCCAGATGTCATTTGCAGACATGGCTACGTCCAGCAAAGAAGCAGTGTTTCCTCCTGTGTATCTCTGTTTATGACTGAGGAAAACTTCTTACAGATGCTTTTAGCTGATTTCTACTCAGGTCCCATTGGCCAGCATTGGTTCACAAGCCCGTGCCCTGGCTGACAAAGGCTATTGGGTGGACATCAAGAGTCACTGGCACTGAAATGCCAGAGGAAGCAATAGCAGGGAAGAGGAGAAAGATATGCCATAGGAGAAAGAGTAGTGATAGGAGGCAGGTTGAAAGAGCCTGTATTTTGTGTAGTATAGTAGGGTGTGTTTTATGCAGATGCCAGTTTTGTAGAATCATATAAATTTGGAGATGTAAATTACAGGAAATCACAAGTACAAAATCACTAGGCCCAATCCAGGTCCTTGAATGCTTCATAACCTTCATGGCAAATCTTTCTCCAGTGATATCCTCAGCCTTCCCCACATTTAACATCACTACTCTAGAGAGAACAGAAAGCAGCTTACAATGAAATTGGGTAACAAGTTAGAACAGAGTTTGCTTTATTATTAATATTATAGAGTTCAGGGAAAAGAGGACATGGCACTGTGTTACTTAAGATAAAGATAAGGCCCAGCCAGAGTGGCTTAGTTGGTTGAGGGTCCTCCCTTGCTGGTTTGATTCCACTGGGGAGCATGCAGAGGGGGCGGAGGGGCAGCTCACCAGCTGATCCATGTTTCTCTCTCTCTTTTCTTTCTCTCTCTCTCTCCCTCCCTTCCTTCCTTTCTCTATGCATGTCCTTGGGTGAGGATTGAAAAAGAAAGAAAAGTACAAGCCCTGGCTGGGTAGCTCAGTTGGTTAAAGTGTCATCTTAATACACCAAGGTTGTAGGTTCGATCCCTGGTCAAGGCATATACAGGAATAGACCAATGAATGCATAAATAAGTGGAACAACAAATTGATGTTTCTCTCTCTCTCTCTCTAAAATCAATATATTTTTTAAAAAATGTGTGGGATTACAAAGACAATGGATGTTTTTGTTTTTAAATTTTTAATGAATTTTTTAAAAAAAGAACCTTAACTTGTTATTAATACTATTTAAAAACTTGTAGTTTACTGCATATTCTTGACTCTTAAAAACTATGCATAAAAATGAAAATACATAAATAGATGAACTAATCTTTATACTGTCTAGAAACACAATGTTCACTCCGTTATATATATATATCCTAGGTGCCCGTAAATATGTACAATAAAGCTGATATTACAACACTCGTATAATTTGGAGTGAATTATTAACATGTTAATAATTAACACAAAATATGAATATTATATCTAGAAATTACATATAATATCACACTTTATGTTTCTTTCCATTTTCTGTAGGTGGGGTGGGAGAGAGAGAGAAACAGTAATCACCTATTTCACCTGCTGACTTGTTGGTCTTCAGGCAATTGCAGTAGAATCAGAGATACTTCTGAGGAATTTACAGTACTAGGTTGATATTCCAGTCTGTTTTTTCCCCCCAAAAAGCCCTTTTTCTCTTATCTGCCTCTAGTTCTTGTGATTACATATTGACTTCCCATTGTATTTCATATTTCACACTAGATTTTAAAAATTGAAATATATTTGCTAATCAGTGTAGTGTTAATTTGTAGAAGTCTGTCATCTGCACCTAACCTGTATTTTCTAACATTATTTCCTTTTAGAAAATGTGATATTACCCATCTTTTGAAAAATTAAACACCATATTTTTTTTAAAGATTTTAAATGATATGCTGAATGAATAACTTGGCTATTAAGACATAAATCGTCAGGCCACTACAAATGTGGGAAATGAGAACATAATTTGAAAGGAAGAGATTATAGATATGGTTATATGTGATTCAGTAAGGGAGACCTTGAATACAATGAAAGTAGAATCATGTAACTGTGTATTGTGCTTTATGCTTCTCAAAAGACATTTTTTACACATTTATTATATGAGTCTGCCTATCTCTATCTAAAATTTAAAATGTGTTATTTTTATAGTTGTTATTCTTGGACACCCAAGTAAATCAATGTGTATATTCAAAAGATGTTTGTTTCTGACAAGTAAAATGCTTAAGATAAATTTAGTCCTTTATCTAAACATTAACATTTATATATATTAAAGTTTGCTGTTTAATCATAGATCTCGTTTTGAGAGTGTTTTTATATGTACAATAAAAATGTACCTTTTTATTTTATATAATATTTTCTAAAAATATTTTAAAAATACTATAAGTTGAATGGAATTTAAAAATCAACATTATTAGCACAAGATTCATGTTAATGTTTACTCATGTAAATAGTACAAAATACTGCCTAATTAGTGTAGTTGGTAAATTTTTGGTACTTTAATTTTCTGTTATTGTAAACCATGCATAAAATGCTTTCCTATTGAGAAGTGCAGAATTGTCAGGGCTTAAACAGCTGACATCTGCTTAGTCTCTTAAAAAAAAAAGAACAACAAGCCATTTCAGCCTAATCTACCTCAAATGTGTTCATGTAAATGGAGGTCCATCTATTGACCTGTATTCTTTTCAGCTCAAGATTGGTCCACATGGTTTATCAAACCAGGAAGGCTGATTTGAAATGCAGATGTCGAGACAGTGAAGTACACCCTCCCCTTTTTTTCTTTGCTGTATCTGTCAGGGTGAAAAATGGCTTGCACAAGGGTCAGTCACCCATACTCACTTAATTACTTTTCTTGGACCCACAGAACTGTCACAAGCTGTGGTGGATGTGGGAGCAGTTCCTCTTTTAGTACTCTATATGCCGGAGCCAGATATTGCTTTAAAAATGATTGCTGCTTTGGACGTCATTGATATTTCAAAGCATTCTCCAGAGTTAGCACCGACAGTAGTGTATGCAGGAGCCATTGCTCACTTAGCCCAGATGATTCTGAACCCTGATACTAAATTGAAGGTATTTAAAAATGAGTTAAAAAACAAACAGACTTGTGTTAATCTAAGAAAATGGAAATGTATACAGATTAATATATTTTCAAAAATAATTTGTAAATTATTATTAAAAACAGATGTGAGCATGTTACATATTTGGTTCTCTATGAAAATTATGCTGTAAGGATTAAACAATAAAGACGTGACTGGAAAAAAATATGTGCAATGCTAAAAATTAGAAGTAGCATCAGTATTAACATTAATTACTAAAATATAGAATCACTTAATGATTGAATCTCAGGGTGGAAAGGCACCAAAAGCTTTTCTAGCTCACCACTATTACATTTACATTTCTTATGAAAATTGTCATATTTATGTTTGTCTTTTTTTATAGCTTTCCAAAATCTGTTTTTCAGTTATTAGTCACCAATTACACTTTTATATGATAAAAGTTATATCCTATAAGGTTTTAAAATTGTTAATGTTAACTAAGCAATGGAAAGTTGTTTGAAATGTTATCAGCATCATGTCAAAACTAAGATGTAAGTTCTCCCTGATATTTTTTGTACAATTATTACCACATGTATTGCAAATGAACAATTTAAGTATTACATAATGAAGAAATAGTATTTATCCAAAGGTCATATTCCTTGATCACCTGCAATAGAGATTTAAGTAGCCCATAGAAAACTAAGACATTTAATTTGCAAATTAGGGAATTTAAGAAATTGAGTATTTAGGTATAAGACTAGGATGTGAATGTCTTGAGACTCAGAAATCTTAGGTTATGTTATATGTGTAATCTTTTTCTTTTTAATAAAGGATTTGCTTATGTATAAAGCTGTTTAAATTATATCTGAACTCTGCAGTGAACTCTACATAATGTTTCGTTTTATTTTGGTTTTTACTTGATAGCATCAGGTCTTTACAGCTCTCGGTCAGATTGCAAAACATTCTGCAGATCTGGCAGAAATAGTGGTTAAAGCAGAGATTTTTCCAGCTGTACTTACCTGTCTGAAGACAAAGATGAATATGTGAAGAAAAATGCTTCTAGTTTAATTAGGAAGATTGCAAAGCATACACCTGAGGTTTATATATAAAAAAAAAGCTTTTTAAATACAATAATATTAGTTAATTTTTGTTGTAAAGTAAAACACCAACTTGTGTACAAGGCCCAGGTGCTGCGCCACACGATTTGGTTAGGTCAGGGTGTCTCGTCCTGAGCACCGCGCACATTTGGACTAGATAATTCTTTGTTGTGGGGGACTGTCCTGTACACTGTAGGATGGATATTTAACAGCATCCTTGGCCCCTGCCAGTAGCATCCCTTTCCACATCGTGACAATCGAAAGTGTCTCCATATATTGCCAGATGTGTCCCAGGGGACAAAAGTGCCCCTTGTTGAGAACCCTGCTGGGTTATATCAATGGAGATTGAGACAGAAATCTCCATTTTTTCATCGTTTCCTGCTTTCATTTCTAGATTGTGGGGACCGAACATCTTTGCCATTCTTGTCAGTGTAGGTCAGCTGGGAGTGCTGAGAGGCTGTACAGTCCCAGGTGGGAGAGACCCCCCGGCCCTCAGCCCAGTGTGACTCTCTAGCAGCTGGTCTTCCATGGTGGTTCCCGCTCTGAGTTCTTAGATGCCAAAGGCACAGAGAGGAGGCAAGCCTGGGTGGATTCTGCAGTTGTATCTTTTTCTGTGTATATTTTGACTAATCAGTTTCATTGCACTGAAGTTTAAAGTCCTCATTCTTTATTTCACCTAACATCTTGGTTGAGATTTTTTATGATTGAAGTGTAATCAGCTAGTAGTCATTGTTTGCAAAGGGGGATAACTAGGCTAGAATATTTCAAGTCTGACATTGTCGGTCAGCATTCAGTGATTAATCTGCTTCATACTCACACATTGTGATTGGGGCTTTCAGTAGTTAGCTAGTTATGAACTAGCCCTAGGCTTAGTGTCTAGGTGAGGAATTTTGACAACCATTAGACTAGGGATAAAAGTTGTGCTATTGATGCATGAAAATTGAAGCACAGAGTAAGCTCCATGGTGAGTACATTTGTACATTCAAAATAGGATTATTATATTTGTATATTTTTTTAATAAATGTAATAATTTCACTAAATCATATTTCAAACTTTACCAGGTGTTTTTAGGTCCTAATTTAAATCTTTGGCAATACTAAAGTAATATTTACAGATTATGTTATGCTTTACAGTCACAATTACCTAGCTCTCTTGCCTTTCCTTTCACTTTCGCAGTTGATAGTTAACACAGGACGAGTTCCTGCTGAGATCGCCTGCATTGGGACTTGCAAAGGAAAAGGAAGGCTGCCTGGCATCTTGGTGCTTGGTCATGTGGCGGCTCATTCTGAAAACCTGGCAATGGTGGTGACCATTTGCAGAGTCTGTTCTTACTTGATTTTCTTCTAGTCACTGCAGTGAGGTATTCTAAGACAGAACCATAGAATACTCTCCCACAGATAATAAAATATAACTGACCAGAGTGAAAGAAACCTGAAGGATTTTTCAGCTTGTTTCAAGGCTTATTAGTAAGTTTCCAAAAGCAATGCCTCAATTAAGGTTTACTTTGTAGGCAGTTTAAAGTTTACTCGGTATTTAATATCTACAAAATATCAATACCTCTGAGTATTAGTATTACCTGTATTGAAATATTCAGTGTATTTGTATCCTGAAGGATTGACTGTATATATTTACAAACATGTAAAGCATACGTTAAGATAACTATTATAAATTACATGCCCAGTAGTCATTCATTATTCTCAGAGGTGTCTATAGTCTCCCCTTTCCTGTCATTTGGGTAGGTGATGACAATGGCTGGGACATCCCTTTTCATCCACTTTCCTTCAGCTCTCATGAACTAATTTCTCTTTTTTAGATGTAGGCAATTCAGAGCACGTGTCAGATAGCGATGTTTTGTGTCCTTGCTCTAGGAATTTGGCCTCATCTCAATTTACAACTTGGTATTAACCCACCATACATTGTAGCCCTGACACATAGTAGGTGCTCACAAATATTGGTTGAATGAATAAATATTGACCTCCTGAGGAACGCTTCAGAGGCTGTGTGCTCACAGTGTCTCCAGCGACCCTTGGGTGTGGGTTTCTTATCAGCCTAGAAAACCTGCTGCTGTATGCTAAACAGAAGTGTGGATTTTTTTTTTTTATCCCTTGCTAATCCTCAGAATAAAAGGGAGCCTCAGATCTTTATTTTCCACCTCTTCGTTGATAAATCTTTGCTTTACTTGCTTTTTATCCTCTGCTTTTCCTTTTGTTTGTTATTACCAAAGACTATGATCGTGACTAGAGCAGTAGTGCTGCCTTCTGAAGGGTCACTGTGGGGATATTACTGGGACTTTTGACTCTTGGTTCTTTTGTGGATCGTCAGAAAGCTTACACATAGGAAGAATGATAAAGGAAGCAGCAATTGCTTTGGCTTCCTATATTTCCTCCCCGAACTAACCAGGAGGCGCTCCCCTCCTTTGGTCTAGGGTTGCTGCTGGCCTCTCCCACCTAGTTGTGTCTCAGGTAGGTAAAGATCAAGGTGGCAGCAGCAGTTTGAGCCAAACCATACACTGTGTCATTCTTTCTTTTTCCTATTTAGTGCTATTAGGACTAATAGCAATACTTCACATTTAAATAATACTCGATAATTTTCAAAGCACATACATGTTTCTTATCTCCTTTGCTATTCATAACAACTGAAGATGGGGGTGGGGAGGGGCTGGCTTCTTTTCCTCCTGCTTCTTCAGTCTTGATATGTCCCAGAGTATGAACTTTCTGGAGAGTTTTCTCATTCTGAAGACAGGTCTGACCTTTTGTATGGGCAGACAGACATTTTTAGTTGGAAAAAAGAAGCCAATGACGAAATATGGCAGCTCTCTTCAGGAAATAGGTCTTAATAACCAAATTTAAAGGTACAAGGAAAACAAGTGTATATGATCATTTGGACTTTGCTGTGGTACCATGATGATGACTTTGGTTGGTGCTAAATTTAAGGTGATAATTATTATAGTCTCAAATTAGATAGAAAATTATTCCTATGCAGAATCTGGAATTATAATTTGATTTGGCTATTTGATTCTTCTTTAGATATACAAACAGATGTATTCGAGGCCCTTTAATGAATTCTGTTTTATTTATATAAAACTGAAGCCTAAAGTGCAAAATATAAGCACGTGCTGTCTGTGTAACAAAAGTAATCATTTCTACTTTGACATTGAATTATGTTAAAATGGGCAACACTACCATTTGAAAGTTGATCAAAATGAATAGAAATATATTTACTCGTTCAGGAAAGGTTTTAGTAAATATATTTCATCTAAAAGTTACTTACATAGAATTCTGGCTCACATTATTCATTGGATTTCAAATCTGTAGTAGTTATTTTGTTGTCAGATCTATATTACTTAGTGAAAAGGCAAATCTTAAAGGATTCTAAATAAACAGTTTTAAAAGCTAAGCATTTAAAATTTGTCACAGTGGAGTCTGGTTTTGCCTATATACTAATCTGTGGCATCTGTTGTTTGGTTAAATGCCTCTATATTTAGGGAGTAAATGCTAGCAGAGATAGTCTTAGTTTAGTCGGACTGTAACAGATAATTAAGGTAAATTAGTTCTAGTCATTTTATTCACTTGAAAAATGACAGTCCCTGTGCTTGCTCATTTATTGAACCATCTAGGAAAAAAAGGATCAAGGCCAAAATGATTTCAGTGTTTGAGGGACATGGAAGACTCTTAAATCCTGCTCTAGATTCACAACACTTGCTCTTTTGATCAACACTGCAGGGTGTGCCCCGGTTGTCAGTCTGCTTGTCAGAAGAACCAGAAGACATATTAAGGCTGCTACTGCCGGGGCTGGGCCCAGATCAGGAGACACACCGCGGAACATGCCGGGGCTGTCGCAGTCACAAATACTCTGCCAGTTCTGTTTTCTTTGTACCTGTCAACAGAAAGCTCTGAGGGACTTCAAGTAAAAGTAAGTGCTTAATTCTTACCGTTCTGTGAAGATTTGTTGGATTTTGACTCAATATGTAATTTAAAATGTTTTAATTTTCATTATGGACAATATTGCTTTTATGAGTCAGGACACAAATTTATCAGAAGAACTGAGGAGACTCTTCTTTGAAAATGGGTTACCCTTGTCTCTACAAATCAGTTCTCTGCAGGTGCACAACTGTTTGTAAAATGAATGTCTGGTTGTTGCTTCTACATTCCTGCTGACTTTTCCTATAGAACAGGAATTGAAGAATAATAGAATTTTGAAGTTAGAATTGACTGCAGAGAACTTTAGTCCATCTTACATTAAAAATTCAGTCCAGCCCTGGCTGGTGTGCTTCAGTTGGTTGAGTGTCACCCCATGCACCAAAAGGTCTCAGGTTGGACTCTGGTCAGGGCACATGCCCAGGTTGCGGGCTCTGTTCCCAGTAGGGGGCATACAGGAGGCAGTCTATTGATGTTTCTCTATCACATCGATGTTTCTCTCTCACATCGATGTTTCTCTCTCCCTCTCTCTCTCTCTCCCCTTCTCCCTCTAAAATAACTAAAAACATATTTAAAAATATTTTAAACAAATTCAGTCCAAAAGAATTTAAGGTGCTTTCAAATGTATAATGTAACTGGGCAGGGGGTGTTCCTGAAGTCGTGATCCACCTCTCCTAACTCCAAGTCTGCCTTGTCTTTTAAGTATATGTCTTAAATTTGTTCCTTAAAAGAAAAATGTCCATAATATTTCTTAAATTAAACATTTAAGAATATGCAGTTTTAAAAATACAACTTTCTGAAAAAAATATTATTAGCTACTAAAATGATTCACCAAACATGAATATAAAGTAGGATGGGTTGTTTGATAATTATAGAATTTCAAAGAAAGAAAATGTTTCCCAGTATACTACCTTATTAGGAAAACATGTAACCTTTGAAAATAGCTTTTAGAATTGACTTGAAGAAAGTACACAGAAAAGACAATAATTCAAAATAAAATTGACAATTGTAAGTGAAATTATATTTACACTTTAATTAAAACAATAAATTCACCAATAAGAAAACACGTTGATGATACAATGAGGCAGGAAGTTTATTAGAATTGTATAATTCAGGGACTCTGAAAGTTATATATAATAAATTATTTATTTATCATTCTATATATTTATCAATTAAATATTTTATAATTTATAAATTTTATAAAAGTGAATTTATGTATATTTGGTTATATTTACATGTTATTTCTCTGCAAATTCATTGAGTAAAGTTGATTTCTAAGATGAATGTTTTTTTTTTTCATTTTTTATAAGATTTTCTAGATCAAAACAATGATTTGATAGATTTGGGGCTTCCCTTATATTTCTCTGATGTTGAGTGCTTTCCTTGGCAATGGTTGGTAGGAAGAGTAAGATTAGCAATGTGCTAAGGCCTTGTCTCATTTCACAATTCTGTGATTCTTTGACTTTCTGGTTGAGAAACCACAATTCCATTTTCAGTTTTGAGTTGTCCAGGACCTCTTATTTACATATATGTAATTTTAACCTATATATATATTTCATATATATTTCTCTTTTAGCCTTGCATTTCTTTAATCCATTATCATTATTGTCTTTTGTTTCTCCTCTTCCCTCCCCACCCACCAAATTCCTCTTTTTTCCTCTTCCCTCTTCCTCACTTCGCATCCTTCTGCCTGCTACCTCTAGTGATCCAACGACTATGGCCTCCCCTGCAGGGTCTCCATAGGCTTAAGCTGTGCTGCCAGGCTATACTAGTAATTATGTCCAACTTTTAGCTGATCAACAGATACATTGCTAATATCCTAAAAAAGTCTCTATCACTTTCAGATTCCTGCACTTAACAACTTTTATTTTCCTGTAAGTTTTGGCATTAAAGGAATATATGAGCTATAGCGAGCATGAATAATTTATAATGGAGTCCATAGTAATTATAGCTGAGAGCCCTTGCAAATAGTCTCTTAGGTAGCACCATACAGGGGTGGGCAACAGTAGGTTTACAGTTGTAATACAAATAATTAATACAACAATTAATCAATAATAATGCAAGAATAAACTCTGTTTCACATATTTACAACTGTAAACCTACTTTTTCTCACCCTGTATACTTTTTATATACTACTAAGTTTATATAACTTTGTTTTTAATGAATTAGTATGATATTATGATGTGTAAATATCACTGGAGTAAAAGTAAGATAATTTTTATTGTGTTTTATTTTAACAAAGATGCTTTTAGTAAACATTTAGGTTTACTAATAGAAGTTAAAGTTCCTTCTGTCTACATTTGATACCATATTTACTTGCAGGAAATACACTGGGTAATAAATTACATTCTATCAATCATTGTCCTATTAGCAATCTTCCAAGGCTTTAAATCCATTCAAATATTTCCTTAATGTAGGGACTTGATCATCTTTTTTTTTTCCTCTTTCAGGTCTCTTGGATTCTATAGTTATTGGATGAAAGTCCAAGTCTGTTTGATTTTACTGTATCTCAGTAGGGAAAATGCAACCGAGAGCTTCAGAAACTGTCTAATGGTATTTCTCATTTGTTACTCTGCGGCAGCTTTCAAATTATAAAGCCATGTTGAAGTTTATTTTGTCCCAAAGGCATGTCAACTTCTATAAGCATTGTCTAATTGGTTCCAATTCAAGAGAACCAATAAACAGCCCCTTAAAATTTCTTACATATCTGCCTTACTATCTGCCTGTGCTCATGTCATTTTAAGTACCTGTTTAAAAAATAAAAAAATACATTTTTTCTTTAAAAAGCTTACCTACAAATATTTTTAAAATATTCAGGCAATTGCATTTTCATCTGTTTTGATTTAGAGGCGTCCTATTGAAATGTTCCATGTTAATTTTGGCACGTGAATAAGTTCATTCTATCACCTTAGTTATAAAACTATTTCTAAGATAATTATTTGATTTATCCTGCTCTTATCATAATGGTTGGCCCTTTAATTTTCTAGCAGCTTTATTGAAATGTAATTTATATACCATATAATTTACCCATTTAAAGTGTTCAATTCATTGGCTTTTAGTATATTCAGAATTGTACAACCACACCACAATGTAATTTTAGAACATTTTTATTACCCCCATCACTCCATATCTTCCCTAACTAGCCCCAGGCAACCATTAATTTACTTTCTGTATTTGTCTCTTCTGGACATTTAATTTAAATAGAATTGTGCAAGCTCTGGCCGGTTTGGCTCAGCGGTTGGAGCGTCGGCCTGCGGACCAGAGAGTCCTGGGTTCAGTTCCCACTAGAGGCATGTACCAAAAATAAAATAAAATAATTATTTAAAAAAATAGAATTGTACAATATATGTGGCATTTTATGTCTAGCTTCTTTCACTTAGCATAAGTTTCAAGGCTTGTTGTATAGCATATATTGATAATCTGTTCCTTTTTATTGCAAAATAATATTCTATTGTATTGATATACCACATTTTTTTTTTTTTTTTAGCCATTTACCAATTGATAAACATTTGGGTTGTTTCTAGTCTTTGACTATTATGAATAATGTTGCTATTGTACAAGTTTTTGTGTGGACTGTTTTCATTTCTCTTGGGTAGATACTTAGTGTAATTGTTTAATGTAATTGTTAAACAGCTATCTTTGGATTGTATTATCACTTTCTTGATTATATCATTTGCAGCAACAACACTTTTAAATTTTAACAAAAGTTAATATATATATAATATATATATTATATATTATATATAATATATATATTATATATATATATAATTTTTTGTTGCTTGTGCAGTTGGAGCCATACCTAAGAAGACTTGCCTAACCCAAGGTCACAAAATTTATTCCTGTGTTCCCCTTTCATTATAACTCTTTGGGCCAGAATGCTTTCAGGACAAAATTAACTTTTGAATAGAAACATTTTTTATTTTAAACAGTTTTTATTAAAAATCATCCATTAAGCAAAGCAACAATGAATAGTTATTATTTTTATTTTGTGTGTGAAAACATTTGAAATGGTATCAAGTGTTTGTATTGACAGTTTTATTTTGTTAATTAATATTCTCTTTTTTTATTTTTAGAGAGAGAGAAATATCAATCGGCTGCCTCCTGCACACCCCCTACTGGGGACTGAGCCCGAAACCCGGGCATGTGCCCAGACCAGGAATTGAACAGGCAACCTTTTGGTGCATGGGACAACCCCCAACCAACTGAACCACACTGCCCAGGGCTAATTACTGTTCTTATGTATATTGTTAAGAGGTAAAATATAGCATTGCTAGTCACTTACTGTGGTTTTTACAACACCTTTGATCAGTGAAGACCCAGTCAGTTTTTAGAAATGATAGAAGAATGAATGAATATAGAACTTTAGATGCTATGCTAGTTTATAGGAAAATAGGCTCAAACTGTCCTTCTCTGACATCATCATATATTATGTATGACTAAGGATAAACACTAACTACTAAATACTAAATACAGTGACAGTTAGCAAAATTTATAATCTGTTATTCATTAGATCAAAGTAAGATATTATTTGATTTACTGATTTAAGTAAATAAAAGTGTTTGTTGACCTCATATAATTTTTCCATTCACAGTATGAAGTTGTAAGAACTATTTTATTTTCTCAGAATTATAAATAACCTAACATAAGGCACATTTACTAAGGGCTATCAAATTTTAAATCCAACATCTGACATGATCTTGTATATAGAAAATCCTATGGAATACACACACACACACACACACACACACACACACACACAAATACTAGAACTAATAAGAGTTCAATAAAGTTATAGGATATGAAATCAAAATATAAAAATCAATTTTATTTTCATATGCTAATAATGATCAATTCAAATATGAAATTAAGAAAATAGTTTACTCACTACAGCATCAAAAAGAATATATTATTTAGGAATAAATTTAACAAAAGAAGTATAAGACTTCTATACTGAAAACTACAAAATATTGCTGAAAAAAATTAAAGAAATATGAATTGACAAACATTCCATGTTTATGGATGGGAAGATTCAACATTGTTAAGATGACAATACTCCCCAAATTGATCTATATATTCAATATAATCTCAATCAAAAATCCCAGCTGGCTCCCTGTAACCGCCCCCTCCACCCCCCGTATTGAAAAACTGATTCTAAAATTCACATGGAAATGTAAAGGAGCAGACTATCCAAAACAATCTTGAAAAAGAAGGACTTACACTGCCTAATTTCAAAACTTACTACAAAGCTACAGTAATAAACATAGTGTGATACTTGCTGACAGAAAGACATATATCAGTGTAATCGAATTGAGAATCTGAAATAGACTCCTTTTTGGTCAATTGATTTTTCACAAAGGTGTCAAGGTAATTTAGAGTGAAAAGGATAGTATTTTTAGCAGATAGTATTTTGAAAAAGCACCAAATTAGATTCTAACATGACAGAGTTTTTACTTCCCCTCATGCTCTGCAAAATAATCCTGGAAATGGGTAGACAGAAGACTTCTATTCAAGAGAATACTTTACCATTGGTTAATTTTAATAGGTCATTCCATTTGGGGGCCCTTTAGTTTGCTTTTTTTTCATTTTTCTATAACTTTATGTTAGAAAATTGTAATGAAAGTTATTTTAAACTTACATAAAATAGCATTCTTCCTAAAGAGATGTGTAAATGTGTAAAAATTAACTTTATTTTCTTGAGAAATTATTTTCATATTTCCTTCATTTAGTGATTTTACACATATTTTGTATGTCATGTAAACTTCTTGGTATATTATTATATTGGTAAATTATATATAGTAGATATACATTTCATGGTATATTTTATATGTATTAATATTTTCAAAGCTAACTTATTGGGACTCTTTTGGTTAAGGAGTTCTCATAAACCTCCCCATAGTGAATGAACATATCTTTGGAAAGAATTTGCCTGTAGAATATATGTAAACAGAAAACAAATTTTAATCTTAAAGAAAATTATTTTTGCCCATCCCTGTACATACAAGCAGATGTGGATTTCTACTGGAAAACAGCTGTAGATAAACCCAATTGTGAAGCCTTCCAAAGCGAAAGGGGCAGGCTTTAACACAACGAAACAGAATCACAACCAGCATGGCCTTAGAGCTGGCTGTAGGATGTGCTCCAATCTCATCAGAGTCCTTCTTCAGCTACACCTTTGGGGGAGGAGGGGCAGCACCACATGGTGTCATCATGAAATACAGGGGAGAGTAGGCAAGGTACCTATTCTTTTGCTTGTGAGTGATACACTCCTTTGTTGAGCTTTCCTCTACATCTGAGTAGATTCTTTGTGCTTCTGTAAGGGGGATCATTTCTACCCGTGATCTATAGCAGCATATCTGCAAATGCTCACTGAATATTGCACACCAAAGAATATTTCTGACTACATACCTATAAGCCATGAAGCCTTTTGGTGAACATAGAATCCCTGATAATGGCTTTCTACAGTAAAGTAAACTAAGTATTTTCTCATATTTGTTGATTGGAAGGAATAGGACATTAGTTATCTCACAGTATCATATATACAAATTTTTACACTAATAAAATGTAATACATATAATTTTCAGTCTATAGCTTTATGATGAATAATTTTAATTTCCTCATAGGTATTTTAAGAGCTCAATAATACACTATACATTTTTAAATTTGACACAAAGAAAACTGGCAGGGTATCCTATGATGAAACCAGTGAAAGACAGAAGGAGTTTTTCTGGCAACTCTTTTTAAAAAATGAAACAACTGCAGCTTAGACCAGGAAATTGATTTCATTTCAAATTCCAGGAACATGAGACATGAATTTTTGTCAAGCTTTCATTGACTGCTTACTTTGGTATGTACTTTGCTTTGTGTTTCAATAGAGTAAAAAAGCCATAAAGAGTATCTTACAAAAATGCACCTATTTACCAGCCCTTGAGCCATTTCTATATGATGCTCCGCCCAATATTCTGAAGCATGTGGTTGGACAGTTCAGTAAGGTAAGAAGTGCTCTTAACCTGCAAGTGGGGGAAGAAAATAAAAAAATTTATATTTTTTTTCCTGGTGGGTCAATGTTTTCTTCTGTAAGATGAGGGCAGGGTTCTCCTACTTCACTCTCACTGATTGTATTGACAGGGATGGTAACATAGATTAATAAAATTCACACATATATAATTCACATTTCCTTCTTCCTCACAATCTCTGTATTGTCTTTTTAGTGTTCTTGAGGATTAAATAGTATATCAACACATAAAAACCTCATAATATAGAAAATTTATATTATTAAGTAACTTTTAGTAATTTTCCTGATGTCTGTTAGTCTCACTCATCTGGGAACACTGCAAAACCTTATAAAGAAAAGGAGAACCCTGGCCGCTATGGCTCAGTTGGTTGGGCATCGTCCTCTGCACCTAAAGGTTGCTGGTTCAATTCCAGGTCAGGGCACATGCCTGGGTTGTGGGCTTGATCCCTGGTAGGGGGTGTGCAGGAAAGAGGTAGCCAATCAATGTTTTGCTCTCACACATTGATGTTTCTCACTTTCCCTTCCCCTCTCTCTAAAAATCAATAAAATTCTTAAAAAAAGAAAATAAAAGGAGAATCATCTCTGAGCCACTGAAATACTTTTCACAAAGTTCATGTACTTACTGGAGATGTTCTCAGTCACTAGAAGTTTATTGACTTATTTTATGAACAATTTTAACAAATGTAACTGTTATATTTCTTAGATTATTGCAGATTAAAAGTAGTAAGGTAGGAAGGTCAAGCTGCTAGCTGTGGGCAGCAGCCAGCTGGACGGACTACTGATAGCAAAGGCTAAGAATGCCTGCATTGCACAGCCCCCGATGGCCAGGATGGTGACCCTAAGCCATCAAGAATGGGTTCAGTTGTGCTCAGGTGATATGGTTTAAGAAACGCCCCCTACTGGGGATCAAGCCCATAACCTGGGGATGTGCCCTGACTGAGAAACCAGGACTTCTCAGTCCATGAGATGATGCTCATTTCACTGAGCCGCACCAACCGGGCTTTATCAAAGACTTAACCTTTCTAAACTTTTGTATGATTACCCAAAAAATGGGGATAATAAGAGTACCTATTTAGGGTCACTGTAAAGTTAAATGAGATGTTATATGAAAAGAGTTTAGCTCAATCCCAGGCACATATTAAGCACACACACACACACACACACACACACACACACACAAAGTTGTTTTTAAGATATAAAACATGGAAGTAATGAAGACTAATTAAACAGTACATTGTTATAAAGATACTAACGGCCTGCACTTCTCTGAACTGTTCCCAGATCTCCAACAGTTTGGCTGAGCCTCAGGCACCACAGCCACTGGACAGTAGGTTTTCCACAGCTGAAGCTACCTCAGGATACTATTCTGTGTATCAACACCCATGTCCTGTTTCCCTCCTTCAAAGGAACACACAAAGAAAATAATTGGACGTTCCCCCACCCCAGTTCTAAGTAAGAAACTGGCCAGCTAAATGTGGGAGGAGGGCAGAAAGGAGCTGAGTGAATCATCTACCCACAGTCATCAGCTCCTGAAAGTGAGTAGTTGACACTATTTCTGAAGGTTTCATTTTATAGTCTAACCTTTTAGGCTGGTGAGATATTCTAGTTTTATTGAACTTACTATTAAAATGAACACTAACCCAAATTAAGAGTTAAAAACCAGTCACTAAAGTAAATAAAAAATGAATCAGTGAGATTTGTGGAAGGTTAGATAGCCAAGATAAAATAAAGACAGTACCTCATATTACGCACTCATAAATGCCTTTGGGAATATTTGCTTCAGGCAGAATTTTGTGTTTTCTTAATCTCAGGATACTAGAGCACTAGACAGAGAAGGGAAAGCAAGGCAGAAGGTAAAAGGACCGTTTACTGTGGCTGGGGGCAGACATGGGTATGAAAACTCTCCAGGCCAATAAGATGTTTAAAACTGATATATCTGTGGACCACTCCATTGTGGTTTTTTTTTTTTTTTTTAATACATACTAGTGTAATCTTTTACTGTCCAGGTGATGTGTATTAACATCCTATTGGCCGGAGCCTTTTGTAGTTTTAAGTATTTGTTAAGTGCCTACATGTACTCTGTAAAGCTTTGAGGGACAGACAAAAAGAGTGAGACAAAGTTCTTCTTCAAGGAACTTTATAACATAGCTGGGGAGACCAGAAGAAACACTTAGAGAATGCTTCAGTGTGCTAGACTTCATAATAAATGTTTTAATAGGAAGGAATACGTGAATGCAGTCTGAGGTATTCCGGGACGGCTTCAGTGGAAGAGGTACAAGTGAAAAAAGCTGGTTTTGAGGAAAGCATAAGAATGGTGGGGAAAGAAAGGGTGTTTCTGTCAGAGGGAATAGTAACAATGACCAAGGAAGAGTGTGGGAATCCCCACTGTGAGCCCCCTCTCCAGGACCCTCCTTGTCTGTTGTCATGCATAATTAATTTCTTCATCTGCACTGGCTCTTTCCTCTCAGCACACCAACATCCACTGTCAAATCCAGTGACTTTCTTTAGTCCTCATTGGCTGCTTCTTAAAATCTTCTCTTGGATTTGTTGATTCCTTACTTTCCTGATTCTTCTTCTATTCTTTAACATCTCCTCAATTTCTTTTTTCTGCCTACTCCTTAGTATGTTCATTCATTTGTTGAACATTAATTGAGCATCTATTAGGCACCAGGCACTAGAGAAATAAATGAATGAATAAATGTACAGTTTCTGTCTTCATGATATTTATGTGTGACAGACATATAGACTGATAATAAATTATTATGTGGCAAATGCATGGGGTTTAACAGAAGGCTATGAGAGAAGAAAAGTTCCTAACATCCTGGGATAAGAGAAAGTTTCTTAAAGGAGGTAACACCTGAGCTGAATCTTAAGAGAGAAGCAAGAGTTAGCCAAGCAAAAGAGGGGGAAGTGCATGGGAGGTGGAAGGGCATTCTCGGAGAGGAAACAGCATGGGCAAAGGCAAGGAATGGCCCAGCTGTACCCTTTGAGGTTATTGAACAAAATTTGGGATAGAGATTCCTGGGAAAGGAAGCTGGAGAGATATTTAGTTGCTGGGTCACAGAAGACCTTCTGAGCCTTGTTAAGGAGTATGCCTTTAATTTTGAAGGTAGTGGAAAGATTTTGAATGGGTGTCAGCAAAGCAGGGACACCACCTTATGTTGTATGTGTATGAGTGGATCTCCATTGCCTTTGCTCATGTTAATTGCCGTTATTTCATCTGCACAACATCAAAGGTTCATACATTTCTAAAAAGATTGAATCTTCTAATCATCAGCAAATTCAGGCTCATTATGTTACAAGCATATTGCACATAAATTCTCTCATACATTTCCTTGGATATATTATTGCTTTTCAGTAGTAACAATCCAACTTGGAAAAGAAAAGCTGACAATTTAATGTGCTTCACTTTTCAAGGTGCTGCCACTGAAAGCAAAGGTCGACGACTTTTTGTAACAAGTGGTGGACTTAAAAAGGCTCAAGAGATAAAAGCAGAACCTGATCTCTTCTTCAAAAATACATCAGTAGTATTAACAACTGCTACTCAGAGGAAATAATAAGGTGGGAAAATAGACTTTGAGAAGTTCAGAATTATAATGTGGGTTTTCTGTTTTCAAATCTAGATTTTATATCCACCGTGTCAAAATGTGGACTTTGAAGTACTACATGAGACCAGTCAGTGTATGCCTTTACCTCTGCTCTTGATCGCTTTTTCCCAAGTTATATGATGTTCTGATTGATATACACATTTCCAAGTTAAACTGGAATATCATTTGAGACATTTCTGTACTAATTAATACATGCTTTACTAAAATCACCTAAATACAGAATTCAAATTAAATGAATCTTTAATGTGAATCTGATTTAGAAAGGGCCTATAGATTCTGATTTTCATAGTTCCCCACATATTATTAAGCTCACACTTATATTACTGGAAGTATGACAAATAGAAAATAAATGTCAAAAAAAGTTACAATCTACATTTGAAAAAAATGAAATAATGTTGTTTATGAATGTGGGTGCTTCATAGTAACGTAGCAGAAAGCTCCTTTCAAAATTAATTTTTTTAAATGAGGCTTGATTTGAAGAGCATTAAACATAAGCCTCAGACTTTGTAAGCCTAAAAGAGACCATACCACTAAGCCTAAAATAAATAAAAGGAAAATTACCTCCCTGGTAACTTTCCTTTTATTATGTAAAAAAATGCCCATAACATATGCAGAATTAAAGTCCATATTTTTTCTAATCCTACACTTATTTCTTACTTTCTCTAATTAATACTAGAGAATATAAATTCCAATTTTAAAACTTATAACTTATATAAGTTATATAAACTATTCCTTCCACTTAACACCAGTGATTTTTAATACATATGGTAACATTAATTTTAAGAACACAAAGATAATTTTTTTTAAGATTAAAATTTGTTTTCTATTTACATATATTCTGCAAGTATTCTTTCCTAAGATATGTTTATTCACTTTTGGAAGGTTTATGAGAACTCCTCTACCAAAAGAGTTCCAATGAGTTAGCTTTGAAAATATTAGTACATATAAAATATACCAAAGGAATAGTATATCATAAAATATATATCTACCATATATAACTTACAAATATAATGTTATACTGACCACAAAATGAAGAAAATATGAAAATCTTTTCTCAAGAAAAGAAAAGAAAGTTAATTTTTACACATCTACATATCCCTTTAGGTTTATGTAAGTTTAAAATGACTTTCAATACAATTTTCTAACATAAACAAAATTATAGAAAAATGTAAAAAAAAAAACCAAACAACTAAAGGGCCCCTCAAATGGAATGACCTATTAGAATTAACCAATGATAAAGAACTTTCTTGAATAGAAGTCTTCTTTCTACTCCTTTCTAGGATTATTTTACAGAACATTCTGGGAAATAAAAAACTCTCATGTTAGAATCTAATATGGTGCTTTGTCAAAATGCCATTCTAAAAATTTTAACTTCTAATATTATCTGATCTGCTACTTTATTTTAAAAATTGGCTAATTATCATGAAGAATTTTGGTTAGCTGACTTTTTCAAATTTCTGATATATATATTTTAAAGCATTAAGTTCTATAAAATGATGTTTTATAGATATCTTTGAAACATTGTCTTTCTATGAAAAGAGACAAATAATCTTAAAATGGTTTTATCTTTGCAATCATATATTCTCAAGAATCACTTGGTGACTATTTTAGAACTATTCTTTATTAAACAGATTATCAATGGTTATATTCTCTCTGCTCTTATCAGCCTAAATATTGACTTCATATTGCCTTTCAATTTGAGCAATCTTTTTTTTTTTTTTTAAATCCTCACCAGGGGACATTTTTGCATTTATCCTGAGATAGAGCAGGAGAGAGAGAGGAGGAAGAGAGAGAGAGAAACATCAATGTGAGAGAGACACATCGACTGGTTGCCACCCACACAACCCCAACCGGGGCCAGGGACAAACTGCAACTGAGGTACGTGCCCTTAGCGGGAACCGAACCCAGGACTCTCTGGTCTGTGAGCCGACGGTCTAACTGCTGAGCCAAACCAGCCAGGGCAATTTGAGTAATCTTTAAAAATTTCTAAAAGGCCCTTGCCTGGTAGCTCAGTTGGTTAGAGTGTCATACTGATATGCCGAGGTTTTGGGTTCCATTCCTGGTCAGGGCACATACAAGAATCAACCAATGAGTGCGTAAATAAAAGGAACAACAAATCTCTTTCTCTCTCTCTCCCTTTCTCCCTCCCTTTCCTCTCTCTCTCTAAAAAATAAAAATAAATTTCTAATAAAGATAGTTAGTATGATGGGAGAGAAGAGACCCAGGGTTAGATGTTAGATGATCTGAGTTCTAGTTCTTGTCCATGCCACAGCCAGAGATATTTTGGGAACTCTTCTGTCTTCTGGATCTCTGCCTAAACTGGGGAGGGGAAGATGCTTTTAGGAAACATCTAATTTGGGGAGAGAGGCATGAATACAGTCTTCCATTCAGCACATTTCTGATATGGTAACTGTATAATAACCCAAATTCTGCATGGGTCTAGGGTAAGGTTAATTCACCTATATTCTTAAAGGTCATACAGAGGTACATTAGGATAGCAGAGGTTGACGGGCAGAGAAAAGGAATTTCGTGTCCTTTTTTGGATGTTCATTTTGATTCTTTTATGAGGAGTATGTGGTTAGCAGCTACCATATAACAGCACAATTTAAAAATTTTGGATTTTTATTTTTAATCTACTTCTTGCCATTTACATTTAAAAAATACCTAGCTTGTGTCTGAGATACTTGTAAGGCCTGGGAAGGTGAGGGCTACTTTAAAATGTGTGACTAACCCAGACACAGAGAATTGTTGTGACTTCGTCAGTGTATGAATACTTTGAAGAGATCCACTGTCAAAGGGCAATTTTTTCAAGAGTTTTCCTTTAGAGGAAAAACATTCAAGGTAGCTTTTTATGTTTGTTTGTATGTATCTGTTTAACTATGGTTACCTATAAAAAGACACTATTGAGAAAATACAGCTTTGTTTTATCCACTATAATTTGACAAATTGTGGAAGAAATTAGTACACTCTCAATTATGTGTTTTTATGTCAAGCATCTGAAGATAAAGAAAACTAACAAGGCCAAAGCAAGTCTCCAACATTAGGTTTTATCTAGAGAAAACACCTTAAGAGGCTTACTTATTTTAAGTGTTTCAGAAATTTTTTAATTACACTTTAGAATTTGTAGTCATTTATTATATTCTAGAATGTCTGCCAAATTTTATTTGACATATTTTTATATGCATGTAAATTCTTTCCATGGTATATGAAGCATCCCACACTGCATTAATCAATATATTTAATACTTTTATATGAACTCTTTCATAAAATGTTCTATTTATAAATACAAATTTATAGTACTATAGATGCTCAAGAACAAATGAAATCGATTAATTTCTGAGGTTTGTATGATGGAATATTTATAACTCATATATGAAATAGTTCTTTAATATGAAGTGTGCTCCCAGAAAGTTTTGTTTTTATGGGTGACTAGACTTGATTAAACATACATTGAGAATAATCTCAAAAACAATCAGAATGCAGAAGTTGATTAGTGTGTTGTCTAACTTATGAAAAAATCTATTAGCTATGTTCATTAAAGCAACATCAGTCACTTGACATAAGAAAGACAAAGTTGCTTTCACCCTAGCTGGTGTGACTCAATTGGTTGGAACGTAGTCCTGTACACCAATAGGTGGCAGGTTTGATTCTGGTCAGGGCACATACCTAGGCTGCAGGTTTGATGGATGTTTCTCTCCCTTCTTCTCTCTCTCTCTCTCTCAAATCAATAAGAACATGTCCTTGGGTGAGGATTAAAAAATAAAATAAAATAAAAATAAAAATAAATAAAAACAAAGTCGCTTTAATAAAATACTATCACTGGATCCAAGTATCTTGCTTTGAAAATATCTATTCTTTGTCAGCATTGATATCCCTCAAATGTTTTGTTGTTTATCTAGCAGTCTTGTGAGTTGGTGTTCTTTTTCTTGGTAGTCTCTAACCTTGTGCACAAAGCATTACTGGAGCATACTTATTCAGAGATTTAATTTATAGAATTATTTCAAATATAACACCTTATATTAAATCTTTTGTGCGTAATGTGCTGAATCTTTTCACCAGTATCTAATACTAAGTTTTCTTTTTCAGGTATTATTGTCCTGGATATTTAGATACACCTTTGCAGAGCGTGGACAGTTATCAACCACTAAACAACTCAGCAAAGTTACATTTTTATACTTGAATTCACAGTAGAGTTATGAATAAAAGTTGTTAAAGTTCTTTCTAAATATTTGAACCAAGTATATTGTATATTAATTTAATATGATATTGCTTTACATAATATTTTCTAAATTTATGTAATACTTTAAAAATTAGTGGCTTGAATATATGAGAAACTACCTATGGTCATTTACACAAGATTTACTCTAAAGGTAGATTAAAAAGGACATCAAAGAATTTTGAAGCATTTGTTATTTTTTCTATTAAAAACTATACATACACACACACCTCCAACTAGATACAGATGAAAGATGGTATTCAAAAACTCATCGTTATTTTGGCCAGTTCTTCATAGGCAAAGGCAAGGAAAACTGTCCTTGCAAATTCCACAGTAGGTTATAGAAGGGAAATAGTTGAAAGAGGAAACTGATGACAGAAGTATGGAGACTCTAATACTGGTGACACAAATGCATTAACTGAACACAGATTCTGTGAATAACCTGTCATAGATAACCTTAAGAACTTAGGAAACTCTTTCTATCCCAAGTTTCCTAAGCTCTTTTCTTACCCTACCTAAACTGTTTCTTACCTTTCACGGGGCTGGAGAGGACAGAAGTCAACATTAAGCATTATGCTACTGCAGACATGCTTTCCATTTGCATGGACAGGTTTCTCAGTCTAGCTCTGCTCGTGCATAAACAAGGAAGCAGGCATGTAAAATGGGTCATCGCTAGTCCCTCTTCCTCGCTTCACTTTCCCAAGTTTCAAAAGTCACATTTTTACCCAGAGATTTAAGACATAATTTTAAAAGAACACCATCAGGCTCAGATTTTACATGCATCTTCATTCACTCGGGGTGCTAAAATAAGGTGAGAGGGGATTTCAATAAATTTTAAGTAAAAACAGCATTAGAATTGTCCTTTTCATCTTTCCTAGCTAGTGTGTTTCTGACCTTGGGGAATATGTGACTAGGTTTAGGAATCTTGGTTAGATGGCGTGCATGTGTGCCTTTTGATCTAAAGGGACAGTCCTTATAGTGATCTCCCTGAAGACCGGAAAGGAAGGAGTGTTAACCAGGGAGCCCCTAGGCCACAGTGTTTCCAATCTGGCTGGCTTTCAGTCTTCCTTCTCAGACTCGTTATTCCTTCTCAAAAGGAACCTACCCATTTATTTTTGGTATTTTCTGGTTTCATCTCTGTCATTATTTCCTCACAGTGCGTAGCTTTTTGCATCTTTTTAAACGTCATTATACCCAAGATTGTCCCATTTCTTTTTCCTTATATCTGCCAAGGATTGCTTGCAGTTTGACTTTTTAATACTTCCTTGGACCTACTTTCCTTCCTTGCAGTAATTTCGTTGACTTATTGCATAAGAAAATAGAATTTTTATTCCCAATTTTGTACCTTTTGTTCCTCTTTCCTGTCTGCCTGCTTATCTTATGAACCATTTAAGAATCTGAGAAAATAAAGGTAGTTTTCATCTTTTCTTACATTAAGAACTTTTTTTTTAGATGACCATGTCAGTAATGAATAAACTGGTCTATATTCTATAAAACCTCCTCTGATGTTATGGGAATGGTGAATTTCCTATTATGTATTTCTTGCCATTGTATGTTATACTTGAAGGTTTTTACTTCACACATCATTTCATTCTTATCAAAGAGTATTAAACTAAGAAAGTAATAAATATTGAATAGTGTGTGGATGAGTGCTACAATTCGATCATATGCAATTTGGAAAATTTATACTATGAAGTGTTTCCTGACAAAAAATACTTAAAGCACATGAAATGTTATTTTTTGAAAAGTCTATTATGAGACATTTTTATTTGTGGTACAGCAAAAGCAGTGTCTCTCACTGATGGTGTTCTTTGATATTTTCACCCCTGATTTGAATTTTGACAATTCTAATTCTCCAGCCAGACCAATCCCTGTCCTCACTGTTCCTGCTCCCCTACAGTTTATTTAAAATTCAGCTGTCATTAGGACTTCTCATTTAGCAGGAACAATTTATTTTTAGGACTTTAGGAAGAGAATTGGTTGAATCTTATTATTGGTTGACTCTTATTCATTCAGTTCCCTTGTTCTGGAAATAGATGCCTATCAGTGGTGCCTGAAGGAGATGTTGAAAATCTGGGTTCCAGTCATATCTGCTCAGTAGTAAGGGTGATAATACTTGCTCAGCTTACTAATAAGATGCTTATGAAAATAATTCGAAATGGCGCCTGTAACAATTTTGTAAACTGTCCCATTCTGTGCAAGCCAATATGTGCTTTTTGGGCAATGACAGTCAATGACAGATTACACGTTTGAGCCCAAAATCAAGCAATTGGGCAGACCAGGCCCCATACTCTTAGATAAGTGGAATTTATACCAGGTGATTTATGATAAAGAAAAGCTACATTTCCTGCCCTCGTGGAATTTTCTGATATAAACACATTTGCCTGGACACAAGGAGTAAAATAGGCACAAGACTCTGAACACAAAATAGGCATATTTCATTTAGTATAAAAAAAACAAATGACAACCTCATATTTACAGGAGGTTGACCTGTTTTCCTAACCTTTTCCTCTCAAACTACCCTCTTAAAGAAAGGATTAAAGATTTGCTTGTTTCTAAACTTGATTTGAGGTTCTGCTTAACATAAACCCTGACCTTAAATTCCTGGGTGAGGCCATCTCCCATCCAAGACATCAAGTTTAAAAACTAACCTTGAAAGAATAAAGGATTTGTCTGTTGTGTTTTCAAATCGTCAGCCCTTCCCTTAAGTTCATAAACCCTGACCTTAAATTCCTGGGTGAGGCTATCTCCAATCCAAGATGTCAAGTTTAGAAACTGACCTTGAAAGAATGAAGGATTTATCTGTTGTGTTTTCAAATCGCCAACTCTTTGATTAAGCTAGGTGCTAGCAAATGTGGCTTAGGTATACTCTGGCTTATTTTGCCACAAAACTCACTGTCTAGAAAATACTGATTTGTAACTATTCTGTTTCAGAGATTAAACAGATCAAATGACAGTCTTAACTGTAACTATTACATTCACCAGTTGTTTAAGAGATTTTGGACTTTTACATTTTGATTTGTCTATAAAATTATTTTTTTAGTAATACAAATACTTATGTTTTGTTTTTAAGAGGTCTTGGTAGGCCATAAAATTGGACACATATTCAATGATAATTGCTTTAAAGAATGGTGAGTTTTATTGTTTGTAAAAATCATTAAGTTTTTTTTTTAAATTTAGGGTATATGAAAGGATAAATAAAAAGCAAAAGCAACACTCCAAATCTCACAACTCAGAAAATAATTGTCATTAACAAGTTAATATAATTTCAAATTCCTCATTGAGCAAATTACAGCAGTTTGTTTCACAGAAGATGGAGTTTTCACTTTTTTGTTTGTTTACTTTAGTGAGTTTAGGAAAAAGGTCTCCTCAAAGATAAATTAGGGATTAATATAAAATATGTGTAAATGGCTTGCTTTTATTAATGATTGACTAATATTTACTATAGAGATTCTAAACTGAGTGTTATTTATGGCTTATCAGTTTTACAGCATTGGATCAAGAATATTATACTAATAATATATAATTTTGCAAGGTGATTTGATATAGATATATATATTTTTAAAAGCTTTTCACATGCATATAGAATTTGTGATAATGCAGTCTTGCTAAAATTTATACTAAAATATAAAATTGATACATTACTGATGGTATTAATGTATTTTTGATATAAAAATTCAATTCTTTGAGAACTATTATAACCTATGTTGGGTTTTCTGTTTTTTAAATTTCTGTAGCATGTATAGTTTAAATCATACAAATGTAATTAAAATGCCAAAGAAAATGTCATCATTCTCCCATTTTTTTCTTTACTAATTCAAGTATGACCTTTTTCTGGGATGAGTGATATGTGCCCTGCTCTTCAGTCCCAAATGGCACCCAGCACTGTGGTATAAGCACACCGTACAACAGGTGGCAGGCTGGACTGAGCATCAGGGCAGCAAGGCTCTCTATGGTCAAGTCTCCTTAAATCCGTAGTTTTCTGAAATATCACCACTTAGTGCAAAAGAGGACAGACTCTAGAGGTAGACCCACATTGGAGTCTCAAAACTACTACAACTGGCTCAGTGGCTTTGACAAGTTACTAACAGCACCCATTTCATTGAATCCTGAGTATTAAACAATGCTGAGTGAGCATAGGCCCTGGCACGTAGTAAGCAATGCCACCACTAGTCTATGTGATATCTTTATGTCCCTAGAAAAAGGTATTTAGTCCTCAAGACACTTTACTTCCATTTGGTAGAAATTGTAATATTCTATTTTTGGTTGAGAAAGACACTTTACTGCCATCTGCTGGAAAATTTTCTTAATAAATATGCAAATAATGATGTCTACAATGTGAACCACACCCCCTTCGATGTGTTGGTGCCCTTGTGCAATCACAGCCTGCACAACTGTGCATGTAAGTGCTCAGTAGACAGTATTTGCTACTCTTCTTTTCACTTGTATAGATAGGGTTTGGAAGAGAATTCCAGATAATGCTATTATTGCATGAAACAATTCATTTGAAAAATCAAGGAGTCAAAGTTAATCTCTATAAAAAGAGTCAGCATTTTATTACAAAACCTGGAAACAATTGAGCTTACTGTTTGCCTCGTTCCCCATTTCCCTCACCGAAAAGTATGTTCTACACTAAAACCTGCAATTTAAGTTAGCAGAGATACTAATTAAATCATTACTCTTGTATTCATAAACACTAAATGTAAGACCAAATCAGGGGACATATTTTATGTATGCAAAAGCAAAGCACATTTTGGACTAATCCATATAGCTTTTAATCATGATTTTTAAGGTTGGATCAAGAATATCATATCATAATTGCAAGATGGCAGATCTTTGGAAAGCAAATCTTCATTCTGGAACCTGGGCTGGGATCGTCCTTATTCAGAGACCATTATAGTACCTTTTTTTGCACACACGGGAAAAATTTGGCTCAAACATAGCAGTACAATCATGAAGAAGATTGACTACATTTGGATTAGGGAGAGTGTTATTGATAATGGGCATACTCTCCCAGGATAGAGATTATCACCCTAGGGAGGACCCCAGGTGTGAGGATGAAAGTGACAGATAAAGACTGGGCATGAGTAGGGCCAATGGACACAATAAAGTTGTGTCGGCTGATGGCCCAGATCCCCATGTCATTTTGCCACTATTGTGCTGGTGTTCACAACCATGGTGTTCCCATCTGTGATGTGATCTGCTTAGACCAGCATGGCTGCTAGCTGAGGCTGAGGCAAATCTACAGTGGGTGGTGGAGAAGGGAGTAAGGTATCAGTTACTTCAGGCTTGAGATCCACTGCAGCTGCAGCAACTGTGGTTTTCCCACTAACTTTCTTGTGTTTCCTCAGCAATAAAGGCCAACTAGAGTCCTGGAGTTGCTGGTTACGAGGTGGCAGAACTTACTGTAAGAAGCAAATGGATCTGAGCACCATAGGGGGTGAACTATAACAGATACTCTAATGCCCCACTTACGAATATCTCCCCTTTAGGGCCATCCTCCAGCTGCTGCTATTTTCTAGTCATACCTTTTATAGCCTTACCACAGATATAAACTGAATTAAATCCTCAAACCACAACTAGAATGAACCTTAATAATTTGCTAAACCTTAAAATTAACACCTTAAGTTGAACCAAAAACAAGTAAGAACTCTTAAGCAACTAGTTCAAATTGGAATCAAACCAAGCCAGAACATCAAATTTTCTCAGATCTAAATCCAAACCAAAGTTCCAGACACTCTGCACATCTAGCCCTGGGTAGACTCTCTGTGGCCTTAGCAGCTCTTGCTAATTAGAAGCTCCTGACTTTACTCTGGCAGCTTAGCAGATAAATGTCCTCCAAAGTGTGCTCCCACCTGAGGTTGGGGAAAAATGACTAGAATTTTAAAAAATTAACTTGCACTCAGTTGTCTATTTGGTTCAGATGGGGAAGAAAACATCAGTTATTTTTCAGAAAGTAATTTTATACTCACCCAGCATCATACCCTCCAAGTCACATCATAAAAATAAGTGGCACCTAGCTGTAGTTAATTGTGAAGCAAGCTCAGTTCTTACCTAATTCTCTGAATTCAAGTAGTGAAATCTTAACATCATTAATAATGAGATTGCCTCGAAGCTCAGACAAAATCCTGGGGCTTCTCATCCAAGAAGGTGGGGGAAGGAGTTTAAAAAAAAATACACAGAGTATTCATGTGAAAAATTATTCTCAGAAGCTCTTACATCGTTGCTCACACAAGAGATACAGGTCTGGGTTTAAGCACCATGAGGACAGGAACTATGCATCTTTGTATCTAGTACTTAACTTTGCCTGGCACGCAGCAGGCAATCAGTGAATAATGATTGAATGAATGAATGAGGCTGCAGAGGTCCACAAACCAGCCTGGTTGTTGGCACTCTTTGAGGGGACTTTGGCCAGGACATTTTGAAACTGTAGCTCAACCAAGCAAGAATAGGCTCTTTTCAATCTGTATTCTGTCAGGACTGCTGCCACTTTCTTCACATTTGGCATGGAAATCTGGCTGTGCTGTCAACCACATCCACTTAACTCAAGTTAGCAGTGCCTGAAATAGTTCTTCGGACTTTAAAATGGTAACATGCACAACCAGTTTGAAAGGAATGAACCCATGCTACAGGATTATTTTCAGAGTTTATTAAACATTGTGAGCCTGAATACATAGAAAGAGAGAGAGAGAGAGAGAGAGAGAGAGAGAGAGAGAGAGAGAGAATCAGATTGTCCTGGAAATTTTGGGTTTTACACAGAGAGCCAGTGATTGGAAGTTGGTAGCTAAGTTGTTAATGGCAGGTCTTTGGAGGAATTAGTGGATTTCAGCTTCTGAGGTCCTGGGAAGTGCCACGGTTCAGTTCTCCGTGAGGAAGGTTTGGTTGCTCAATTCTTTCTTGGGTTCTATGAGCTACCTGAGTATCTGTCCAGCAATTTTACTTTTACTTAGATTTTCTCCAATTGGAAAGCATTTTATAGAACCAGTGAATCCAAGTTGGATGCTGGAAGAATGATGGTGTCGCTGAAGGAAGTGGTGAGGTGTGGGCAGGAAAGCTAAATGGAGAAATGAGGTGAAGGCTCTGAAAACAATCATCACCTTTCTACTGAGAGTCAGTTGTGGACAAGAAGCTGCCAACTGTTAACTGGAGCTCAGCAGAGGGCTGCCAGGGGCCACTCTGAGTAAGATTGGTTTTTAAATATTCATTTTAAAAGCTGAAGGCTTCTCTGCTTGGGAATCTTTCCTACAGTTCTTGCCCCAACCACTTGTTTTGTGTCTCCCTCCTTCAGCTTTTCTTTACCTTCCAAGGTGCTAACTAACTCCCAAAAGAGGGCTACGTGACCTCTCTTTGATTCCAAGATATTTCTCTGAATTATTAGCCTTTTGATTGAGCCCAAGGAAGGAACTCAAATAGTGACTTAATCCTTGTCCCCTTTCTCCCTCTTCCCAAGTATCTCATTGTGAGAATGTGGAAGGCAAATCCTGCTTCTGGTTCAAGCTCTCTGTTTAGAGGGGTGAGTTTATTGGGTGCCACTGGGAAAGAAAGGCTAAACTAGGAAAAGGAAGAGAGTTGCGAATTGAAGAAAAACGACGCCAAATCTGTGAGGGAGGAGGGAAGGGAAAGAAGAGGAATTTGGGCCATTTATTTGCAGCATGTCTTGCTGACAGTGAAATACAGTGGTTTGCTCTGTTTTCTGCCACTTGAGGGTTATTTAATTAAATTCATGACCTAGGATGCTAACCAGCCCACATCTAAAATAATTGCTTCTCTGTTGGTGAGATGTAAGGCCAGGATTGATTTTCCCCTGGCCAATAGCTCTCCTTTCTGAGTCATGAATGTCATCTCCACTCTTCTCTTCATGTAATTTGATCTCTGTATTTGATCGATATTTAGTAGTACACTTCGATAAACAGATGTCTCAGTAATTAAAATCCCACATGGGCACACTCCTCAGTGAGTTACATCTACTTAATAGTCAGCTTAGAAAACTTTTCATCCCCAGCTCTTCTCTTGTCCTGGTGTCATGCGCCATTGTACTTCAGCAGGATTTAAATATTAGAGTTCAAACTTATGTTTGTTTTCCTGTATTCATAGAAACTCTTTTTTCATTTCCTGACTACATTTTCCTCACAAGCCCCTGATCTCTTTCTCCTTTAGCTCACCTGGATTTTCTGTACAGTTTTCCACCAGCATTCAAATTCTCATTGGATGAATCATCCTATCTTTCATTCATGCCAGCACCAGCAATAAAAAAAAAAAAAAAAAAAAAAATCAGAACAGAACAGTGTTGTTTGAACCACGGATTAAGAGTGCCTTTTATTTCTTTCCCCTGAGGCATAACTAAATGTTTCAATCTGAATGACCCCCACCCCCCCCCCATTTTTTTCTTTTTAACTCTTTGAGATCAAATACAGGAAACCTGTTTGGTTGCTACAGGTCACTGAAAGATTTTGATGACAAAAAATTATAGAAAGAAAGAATGCATGTGTGGAGCAGGAAGGGGAAGTTAGAGAGGGCTTAGTGCATGGAATTTACTCACTTTTGAGAAAGGATTTAGATGGAAATTTATTTAAATGTTTATACTAAAGAGATAATGTTCTTATGATAAATCTTATGACACTGATGTTACACTACATAAAACTTGAGGTTAATGCTGTAATTTACAGTGAAAGAATTTCCCTTGCAGTTGATGATGCATATTGATTTTAGGAAAATTCTGAAATAAGTAGAGACTATATGTATTTTTTCTGATACCTATCAATTCAGACTTGAACAAAAATCAGATACATGAGTGGGCAACAGTCATATAGCAAAAGGATTCTTTATTTTCCTACTTTTAAATGGATGGAGGTCCACTGCATTTTAACATAGATCCTTTTATATTAGTCTCTCGGAACATGTATGTTTCTTGTGAATTCCTCTGAATTTACAAGATTACGGAATTTAAAAAATAATATGATGAGAAAGCAAGCAACAAGTTCAGAAGTTAACTAACACTGTTTTAATTCTATGGAAGTAAATTCTAGAAGTATTTATATAAACTTTATTATCATGATTGTATTTGGAAACTAGATGAAAATCCTTTTGTGTACTGGGAGATTCATTTGGGTGGTTTAGACACTTCCAGCCTTGTTATCTAAACCAACAAAGGCCAGGTAAATAAATAGATAAAAATTTAACAACAGGATTCTTAGACAAACAATGACATAAGGAGCTAATATTTCAGGAAGGTAGCTGCTGAGTGATGGGAATACTGGGGATGGGTTTTTTCTCTCTGTTTATCATCTAGCTTCATTATAGACCGGATGGCTCATGAGCTAGAATAATTTTCATTCTCACCATGCTCAGGATAACTCCTCTTGTCTGTTCCCAGCTCTCTTCCCCTCCATGTGGCTTGTGGTTAATCCACTTAAAGTTCAGGGCTCTTCTTTCTCTGATCCAAGCCTTTAAGCCTTGTTTTCCCTCCAGTCACTCATCACATGTCCATCCATGCTCTGCTGTCAGTTTCTTTTAGATCATTTAAAAAAATTACTAATTCCCATAACCTATTTCTGGCTTCCCACTGCCTTTGTGTAAATTGGGGAGAACATTTCCTGACCTCCTCACAAAATTGTGAAGGTCAAAGGAGCTCTTGTGGAAGAAAGGGCTTTCTTTGTCTGTGGTTACATGTGCCAAGGAGGTGGGCTCCAGCTCCAACTACCTGGCTCAGATATAGCTTCGAGCATTTTTCCAGCTGTGTGAACTTCAGCAAACTACTTTTCAGTGCTTCAGTCTCCTAATGTGGAAAACGGAGATCAGTCTCCACTTTAAGCCCCAATAAGTGCTCACACAAGTGCAGGCATCAGACGGTGTTTCCCACTGAGGTCAATCAGCTTCCTCACAGTCTCAGGTCTCTCCAGCCAAAGGCCTCTGGGACCTGTTCTCATGTGGAAAGCTAGGCTATGTCCCTCAGGTGTGGTCTGTGACAGCTAAGGATGGGAGCAGGGTGTAGGAGTCTGGCTGAGCCCTGTTTGACGACTGGCAGGTACTTTTAACAGTCGCCTCTCTATATATTGTGTTCACTTGTCTTAGCTTTTCCTCTGATGATGACTTTATTTCGAATAATTTATGTTGACACTTCAGTTTGCTGCCTATTTATATTTAAAGTCAGAAAGATGCATCCTTTCTAATCTAGAAGATGGGGTAGTGAGAATACCTACGCCTGGGCTTGTAATGAGCTAAATCAAGTGAACCTCTTCCAGAGGATCCAGGAAAGCACAATATTCTAGGGATGCTTTTGAAAAAGAAATGGGAGAAAAGGAATCTGTAATCCAACTGTCACCTTGTACACATGAAATGAGGTGAAAACAAAACATACAAACAGACAGCAAAAACCTAGCATTCCAAAAACGGGACGAATGATTCTTCCAAATGAACCCCCTTCCTCAAAGTGGTTCCCTCTGAGTTTACGTCCACAATACAATGCTGTTGTTGCCCAAAAGGTGTTGAAATTTCTTTTTTGAAAAGACTTTTAAGGATCTTAGTGCAAATACTAACTCTGTCATTTTATGATATTTATGACAAAGATCTTTCTCCTTTGCAACTTATTCAATATTGTTTGTAATTTTTTGACATACAGATGCTTATGTAGATACATCTATGTGCTTTCTTCCATTGTTTTTTAGTTAATTCTTTCCCATCCAAGAATCACTTAAATATTCATCTATATTTTCTTTTAGTTCTTTCACAGTTTCATTTTCACATTTGCCTCTTTAACCTATCTGGAATGTACTTCAGTATAGAGTATGAAGTAAGAGTCTAATCCATTTTTTGTTTTTTTTCTCACAGATGATTGTCTGGTTTTCCTAGTATTATTAGTTATTGAATAATCCATGTCCTCCTTATTAGTGATGCTTCATTTATTGGTATATTGAATTTTCTTTCAAAGTATCTGTTCTGAAATCTTAATCTATTTACCAATCTTTTCTCAGCAGTTCAAAATCATTGTAATTATTGTGGGTTTAAATATGTATTAATATCTGGTACAGTGAGTCTCCTGTTATTACTCTCATGTTTCAAAAGTATTCTGGCTGCTCGCTCCTGTTTTATTATTCCAAAAAAATAAATTTTTTTCAACATAAAAGAAGTCCCATTGGTCCGGCCGGTATGACTCAGTGGTTGAGCATCGACCCATGCACCAAGAGGTCACCGGTTCGATTCCCGGTCAGGATACATACCCAGGTTGTGGGCCCAATCCCCAGTGGGGGGCATGCAGGAGGCAGCCAATCGATGTTCTTTCTCATCCATGTTTCTATCTCTCTCTCCCTCTCACTTCCTCTCTCTCTAAAATCAATAGAGGGAAAAAATTTTTTAAAAATCCCATTGGAATTATTGTTAAAATTACAAATTAAAAAAAAAATAGATAAATGTATCTTAGTGCCTAACAGATTTCTTAATTTATTAAAATCTTTTTGTTCTTGTGTTTTCCTTTCTCTTTATTTGTTGCATAGATCCTTTCTAATTCTTGCCAAAATTATTTATATGTGAATAGGATTTAATATATATTTCCCAACAAGTTATTGTTAGGTCACTGGAAAAGTTATTTTTTGTTGTTCTTAATCCTCACCCAAGTCTATTTTTTTCCATTGATTTTTAGAGAAAGTAGAAGGGAGGGAGGGTGGGGGAGGGAGAGAGAAACACTGATGAGAGAGACATGTTGATTGGTTGCACACCAACGCCAGAGCTGAGGATAGAACCTGCAACCCTAGTATGTGCCCTTGACCAGGAATCAAACCTGCAACCCTTTGGAGCTCAGGCTGAAACTCTTACCACTGAGCAACACTGGCCAGGGAAAAAGTTATTAACTTTTTAAATAGTTCTAAAATAGCTTTTCAATCAAGTCTCCTGAGTTTTTTAGGCTAAAATATGATCTGCAAATAAAGGCAGTTTTTCCTTGGCTTTACAATATTTTAGCTATTATTTCTGTTTACCTAATTATAGAATTGTTTTAACATAATTTTAAAGAATAACAGGCAATCTATGGCAAAAATAGAGACTAGCAGGCATCTTTATACCTGATTTTAATAATTCCTCTACTGTCATATCATTAAGTATGGAAATTAAAAAATATACCCCAAAGTAGGATGACTATTAAGATGGACTATCATGTACCCATCACCTAGCTTCAACAATTATCAATTTTTTGCATATACTTTTCATGGGATTATACATTAATGTAGCCTTTTTTATGCTAATTTGATAGATCTAGCAATTCCATTGCTAGGCATTAATCCTATAAGTACACCAGCACCAATAGGCAAAGATATGCAACAATACTCACTGTAACTACATATAAATGTAGACAAGAAAACAGCCTAAATACTCCCCATAGGTGAGTGAAAATGGTACATTCATATAATAATACTCAAATGTTATGAAAAATTTTGGTAGATTTATGTGCTGAGGTGGGAAGATGTCAAAGTTACTTTATATGATGGAAAAGGCAAGTGTAGAACAATATGCATAGTGTGATTCCATTCTTTTTTTCCAAAGAAAATAGTCATATGCTTTTATGTGCATGGAAAATTTCTGGAAGATTATGTAAGAAACTGTTAATAGAGGTTACCTCTGGGAGGGAGAACAAAGAGTGGTGATGGGAGGTTGAGGAAATAACTTTACACTTTCTCCTCTTCCTTACAGTTTGTCTGTCTTACCATTAGCATTATTATTTTTAAATATCTTACTACAATAGCCCAGCCAGTGTGGCTCAGTGGATTGAGCGTTGTCCCATGGACTGAGAGGTCCCGGTTTGATTCCTGGTCAGGGCACATGCCTGGGTTGTGGGCTCGATCCCCAGTAGGGGATGTGCAGGAGGCAGCCGATGGATGTATCTTTCTCACATCGATGTTTCTATCTCTCTCTCTAAAAAAATCAATAAAAACATATTAAAAATCATACTAAAATATATGATATTGGCTATGGATTTAATATTTACTAAGAGTTTTGTTTTTTTTAATCTTCACCCAAGGATACTTTTCCATTTATCTTCAGATAGAGTGGGAGGGAAGGAGAGAGAGAGAAAGAGACATCGATTGGCTGCCTCCCTCACGACCCCAACCAGGGCCAGGGACCTAACCGCAACTGAAGTACGTGCCCTTGACCAGAATCAAACCCGTGACTCTTTGGTCCTTGGGCTGAGCCAGACTGGCCAGGCCCTAAGAGTTGTCGTTTTTTTGTTTTAATTTAGTTGTTTTAATCAGGAGGTGGTGTTAGATTTTTATCATCTATTGAAATGATGTCATTTTTTCTTATATGACCTAACTATGATTTATTTCCATTAGTATTATATAAGTATCCTGGCATTTCTAGGATAAAATCTACCTAATCATGTTAAAAATGACTTACTTCGTTGAATTTAATTTACTGGTAATTTTATGGGGAATTCTGGCATTGGTTTTCTTATGTGAGTTTATTTATTATTATTATTTTATAATCCTCACCCGAGGATATTTTTACATTTATCTTCAGCCAGAGTGGGAGGGAGGGAGAGTGGGAGGGAGGGGGGAGGAGAGAGAGAGAGAGAGAGAGAGAGAGAGAGAGAGAGAGAGAGAGAGAAACATGGATGTATCTCTCACATCGACTGGTTGCCACCTGCACAACCCCAACCAGGCCAGGGACAAACCGCAACCGAGGCACGATGTGCCCTTGGCTGGAATCAAACCCGGGACTCTTTGGTCCACAGGCCGATGCTCTAACCGTTAAGCCAAACTGGCCAGGTCTGGGAGTTTATCTTTTATGAGTATTTTTTGGTACAATTTTGATAGATTTTATAATAACTATATTTGGTTCATAAAAATGAATTAAATTTTAATGACTTTATGCATTTACAAAGGGAATTAATTATATGTCCTTCAAATTTTGCAAGAATTTGACTATATAATCTCTAGGACTGAGCCATTTTTTATTTCTCCTATGATTTTGAACTACTTGTTTTTTTTATTTCTTGATTCAATTTGGGTGATTTATGTTTTCCCAGAAAAGTATGTTTTAGCATATTGTTAACTACACATAGTATTCTCATATAATTAAACAAAACAAAACAAAAAAACTCCATATCTGTTATGTCTCCTTTCTCCTTTATAATTTTATTATATTTTCCCTCTCTCTGTATTAAATAGATTTGCCAGATATTTCTCTACATTCTTCCAAAAATATGTTTTGATCAATAATTGTATTTTTTGTTTGTTTTCTAATTTATTAAATGTCTGCTTCAATCTTTCCTTAATTCTCCTTTCTCAGATTAATTTTTTTAAAAGTACTACTTAGTTAACTTATTTTTATTCTTCATGTTCAATTTTCTCCTCCGAAACAATGTTACTATGCTTGATCTGGTTTCAAAAGACTTTTGGGTATTTCTAAAAACTAAATCTACTCTCACAGAGGAAGATTTCTATCACTGATGATGTCCATTTAAAAGAATGTGACTCAGTCTCTTGTGGCAAATTTCCAAAGAATTCTAAAAATGTTTGAGTAATGGCAATATAATTGCAGCAAGCTTATAACCTATCCTGAAGGGGTCAACACCTATTTGTATAGTATATAAAATCTGTATGTTTGCTAGAACATTATCTCCCTTCTCATATTTGGAAAGAATCAAGGGCCAGGATTTAAAGAGGAGCTCTCATGCTTGCTTAATGGGATGTCCTCAGATACTGCATGTTTGTAACTCAAGATATTTTAAATTGGTTTTTCTTTTTGTGAAAAGGTATTTAAATACATTATATGTACAGCCTGGCTTCATGATTGGAATTAATCTCAGATAAAACCTTTTTTCAAATGCAAAGATTAAATATTATTCACATGATAGGAAAACAAAAAAAAATTTGCAAAAACCAATTCATTATGATGACATAGATGTAGGCAGAACATGCTTTTAAAAATAATTTTTGAATGCTCTGATAGGCCAGATTATTAACAAGAAAAATAAGTGTCTAACAAAAAATATTGTGCCAATAGAAAGGCAGATTTGCAGGTGTGACCTTTGCTAACATATGTCTCAGAAGATCATCAGATCCATGTGTTTGTATATTATGTAACAGTGTTTAAGTGGCCAGGAAAGGGAGGATTTTGTGGTCAAGAAAGTGGAAATGTCCTATTTAACATATGACCCTGGCTAGTCCCATCTCAAATTACTGTTGATCAGGTTACAGATGGCAAACCAGGTGGGAGGGAAGAAAAGTTCTGACAAACTTGGCAATAAACAGGAGGCCACAAAGCCAGTGTCATTAAAAATACAAACTTACTGAAGTCTTCAATATTTAAAATAACCCAAAGAAAAATGGTTTTGCAAAGCAATCTGGACCAGAAGGAATCCCTTTAAAAAGCTTTAACATAGCCTCCCCTGGTAAGATATTAGGAAAGGTAGAACATGACTTTATGAATGAACCAAAAACATATATCTAGACTCCCCCACTCCCAACTAACAGCTTTATGATCACGATTGAAAAGCATTTTCTTTGTTTTGCACCCACATGCATCTCAAGTTTTTCAAGCTTCCAAATATTTAAAACATGTAAGTGCCTGTGGTCTGGGAATTTATTTTTGAGAGGAAACATCACTAGGCACCAATAAGTGGAAAACTAAACCTTTATCTCTACTTCAAACAGAGGCACGCATATATAAATGTATGTATTTAGCAGTGGTCTCAACTGGATGTCTTTTAAAGTAGTGGCTTAGGGCTAAAAGGACAGTAAGCTAGAGCCCCAAATAATCTTAATTCTGTTTGTGATTGTGGCTGTGAAGTTGTCAGTAAAGAACAGAACTGAAGCTCAAATGCTGCTAAAGGATTACCTAGAAAGCAGAGCCTGTGGCCAAGTTTATGTGCTAAGACTTTTTTTAGGGGCGGCAATCCCAGGGTAGTAAGGGTGAGGGCAAATGCAAAGGAAAGCAAAAATACAATGAGTTGAAAACAGCTTCACAAGAAAGTACAGCTCTTTGCTGGGTCCCAAAGGCCAGCTTCCAGACAAGCCAAGCATGCAGAACCATCATAACTTGAGACCCTCTGTCCATGGAGAGGCAGAGGGGTTTATATGCTGGCTACTTCTTGCTTTCTACACTCTTTGATGCAAGTTTGTCTCATGGGGGCCTCATGCTCCCACTCTTCTGGGTGTGGCAACTAACCCCTCCTTTCAATGGCCAGGGAAGCAAGGACATGCTGATCCTCAAGGCTTTGCACAGGAGGTTAGGACTGGTGAGAGGAACCCGAACCTCCATCAGAGCCAGGTGACAGGCAGTGCTGACGCCTGACGCTCCCTCACCCAGCGGGAAGCTGTCCAGGCCAGACCTCTGCGCTGAGCAAGAGGCTCGAATGGGGGTTGTAGGGGTGGGATTCACCACATCTGGGAGGTGCAGAAACTGGGTGTGGTATAGTGTATCCTTCTTGGACCTGAGGTACTCCTGAGAAGGTGTTCACTGATTCTCAGGAAACCAGGAGCCGCTCCATTCAGAGGCAGCACTCAGCGCTGAGCAAGCAGATTTCCCCCGCCAACCTGTCCCTCACTCCTCAGCTCCACTAGCCGCTACTTTAATTCCCCCCCCCCCAACTTTTTTTGAGGTGTAATTGGGATATATTAAAATTTACCTATTTGAGCACTTCAGCGAAATGCATTTTGACAACTGTCTCTGTCCTGTAACTACCACTCCCCTCAAGATGTGGACCTGGTCTGTTACCCCGCAAAGTTCCCTCCCGCTCCTGGCGTTCCGTCCTGCGCAGTTCACCCCGCCGAAGGCAACTGCTTCCTGGAACTAGTCTCGCCTCTTCTAGAATCTCAGAGAAACGGAGTGACCATGGTCGTCGGCGTTCACCTTTCCCCTAACATGATGCCTTGAGACGCATGCATGCCGCCGCGTGTGTTAATACTGTGTCCCCGTTTATTCCTCACTCTATTTTGGAGAAATTACCGCGTAGGCTACATGTAGGGCACGTTGCCCTGCCTCGGTCCCCTGGGAACCCTCACACTCTCGGGCGTCACAGCAGGGCGGCCGGCTGCGCGCCCAGCGGAGGGGTCTGGGGAGGGCGCGCGGGCCGAGCCCCGCCCGTCAGTCACCGCGCTGCCCAGCCCGCCACGGTCTGGGGCCGGACCTGTGGCACCGGACCTGTGGCACCTGCTGCCAAGCGTCAGGGGGCAGAGGGGGCCCGGCCGAGCGCAGGCTCGGGCCAAACACGCCGGGCCGCTGCCCCTCGGCCGCCCCCGCCCCGGCCGCCGGCGTCGCGGGCTGCGCGGTTCTGCTGAGCCGCCCGCGGGGCTGCTTCCCCGGCCGAGGCCAGGCGGCGGCCGAGTCCCCCGGCGGAGGAAGGGTGGGAGCCGCCGCCCCGCATTTCTGCGGCCGCGTCACCTGCCGGAGGCTCCAGCGCGGCGGCCCCGGCCGTTTCCCTCCGCGCGCGGACGGCACTACTTCCGAGGAGCCGGGTCGTCGGCGTGGACGCCGCCTCCTCCGCCGGGAGAGCGCGGGCGGAGCGCGCAGGCGGCGGGGCGGCTGCGCGTCGCTGCCCGCGGGGAGGGGTGGGCTCGGGGTCGTGTCCCCGCCGTGCGTCCCCCTGGTTACAGTAATATTGGCCGACTTCATTTGAAGGACGCGGCGGAAACGGACGAGGGCGTTTTGCTCTGTGGCGTGGAGCGGCCTGGCCGCGGCTTTGTCCGGCTGCCTGGCGGGCGGCCCCAGCTCGGCTGTGCGGCCCCGCGCGTGGCTGTGCGGCCCCGCGCGTGGCTGTGCGGCCCCGCGCGTGGCTGTGCGGCCCCGCGCGTGGCTGTGCGGCCCCGCGCGTGGCTGTGCGGCCCCGCGCGTGGCTGTGCGGCGGCGGACGGCGCCGGGGCGCTTTGTCCCGCAGGAGGAGCTGGTGCGAAGCGGCGTCTGCCGAATGGCGCCTTCAGCGGGCAGCGCTCCGGGAGCCGCTGGCAATTCCCCCGCATTAATTAAAGAAGGGAAAAAGCCGCATTTCCCCCTCACGGCATTTTCATTCAGCATGAGTCTTACTGTTGCAGTAGTAGAAAGCTGTCATTCGCTTAACTCCACCTCCTTTAATGTATTCCTTCTCTACTCTAAAATGGTCTCCGTAACCAAGTTCTCTTTGGACCTTTCTAACATCTTTTCTCTCTCAGAAATAAGGGGATTTCACAGAAACCTGCAGGTGGGCGATGCGCCCACGCCGAGAAGCCACGGTGCGTCAGACGCAGGCCCTGACGGGGAGGGAGGATGGGGCTGGGGGCGTTATTTTGGGACCCCAGGAGTCTGTGATTTTATGCAGATCCGCAGAAAGGGCCTGGTCAGAGGGGGTGCGAGGCCACTGAACCTAAGGGAGGGGCTGGCGTGCGCTGAAAAAGCATCTGTTGTTTGATCACACAAGGACCTGCAATTACGGAACAGGGGAAGTAGAATATTTGTCGATAGCACCGTGTGAAAAGTTTGGGTTTAGAGCTTTTCTGACTGCTTACCGACTCGTTTATTTCTCTTCATAGCCTTATACTGTTGCGTATTTTACATATTTATTGATTTACTCTCTCCCCACTTGATAGAAAACCCATGGGAGCTGGGAGTTGTTTGTTCACTATTGTTCCTGGGAGCCTAGCACAGTACCTGGCAGAATACTTGGAACTTTGTAAATACTTACTGACTCAGAGAATAAAAAACAAACAACGCACATTATTTGAAGGCATTGTGAGAGAAGCACAAAACCAAAAACCACACGACACAAGGAAAACGGATCTCTTCAAACCGACTCTTTTAATTTTGGAGCAATAATTGATAAAGAATAGCCAAGAGATAGTCACGCCACCATTTCATTTTCCAAAGAAGACTAATGATAGCAATGACCTTACACTCCCCGCCTCCCTCTCCCTCTCTCTTTCTCTTCCTCTCTCCCCATGTGGTCTCACATAATTCAGTAGTCTAGCTCAAGCATTTTCACATGGTGGCTATCTTGGGGGGGTGGTGGTGAGAGGGATTACAAAGCATCACTTTCATCATCTTCTGTTGGTCAAAGCAAGTCAGGGGGCTAGCAAGTATGGATTCTACAGATTGGGAAGTAGATTCAACTCCTAATAGGACGATGATACAGGCACATTGCAAAAGGGGTGTGGTTACAATGAGTAAAAGAAGCCAGTCACAAAAGAGTACATATGTATGATCCTATTTATATGTAATTCTATAAAGGACAAACTAATTTGATATGACCAGAAGCAGACCACTGACTGTCCAGGGCTGGAGGGTGGAGATTGACAAAAGGGCTCAAGGAAACTTTTTGGGATGATAGAATGGTTCTGTACCTTGATTGGGGTGGTGTATGCACAGGTGTATATACTTGTCAAAATATGTGCGTTTAAATATAATTATTAGGCAAATTATACAAAAGAAGGGTAGGCAATAAGAGGTAAGAGGGACTATCGTAACCATCTTTAGAAATAATTTACCATACATAAAACCTTACACCTGACAGAACCTGTAAAGAGCATCTGGTTCAGTGTCTTCATTTTATGGATAAGAAAAGTAAGGCCCAAAAAAGGAACTTGTCAAAGAATAATTGTTAGTGACAAAACCGGGATTGGAACCCAGACTCCTGACCACAGTCTTCCTGTTACGTCTCCCACATCCTTTAAGAAGATTGGGGAAATGGATGCCCTGGCCCTGAGTCCCACTGAGACTCGCTTAGATGTAAGAATGTCTGGGAATGAGGGCTGGACCCTGATAGCTGTCAATATCCCTTTGTACTCTAGACATTTTCAGGGGTCTCCAGTGGTCAATAGGAAAAGTTGGGAGCAAGATTTCTGTGCTCTGTTCCTAGTTCTGAGAGACTATTGACAAGTTCCTATAACTACTCTGTAAGTCGGTGTCTATAATAAAAGGAAATGGAGCAATATTTATGAATAGAGTTGAACAATGGGGAATAAAATAGAAGAGCAGCTATGCCATAGCCACCTGTTGTCTACAATGCTATTTTGGGGTTTCCTAAGAGGGTATTGGTGGAAAGGGACAAGGAGGGATATATGACTATTGAAACATTATTTATTTAAGCTTTACTAAATTAGTAAACCCATTTTCAGGCTTGTAAGCCAAGAATTATTATTAGCTTTTGTAAAGTACTTCATATAGTAAGATAGAGTTGAAATAATAATAGTATTGCTACCCACAGCAATATGCAAATGTTAGAACATTTAGGGAATTTGAAAAGGTGAATATAGTCCATTCTTTATCTTTAGTATAATGTCTTTACTCAGAAAAAAATGACTGAACCATGTCCAAAATGTCTCAGACATTTATCAGATGTATTCAACTGCTCTGGATGCCAAAGAACCTTTTAAAAAATATCTATGAGAGATGGCAGAATGATGTGGGCCGAAATGATTTGTGACTGCTGTATCAGAAAGTAGGGCCCTGCTGATTTTAGGCACTTACCCGAAACCTATGGACTTCAGCTGTGGATGGAATATGAACCATTTGCTAACACAAAGTCACTTTGGAAATTTTCTCCTATTGCCCACCCTTCTTTTGTATAATTTCCAAAGTGATTCAGCAAGGGAAGTTTGTTTAAGAGAACATCACTCTGATAGATTTCTGAAGCTTGGGTTTTGTTTTGGGTTGTTATTTCCCCATTTTTTTCTAATACCTATATCTTAAATATTATTATATGTTTATATAGTAAGCAATTTACCAAATGAGGGGACACAGATTTGCATCTTGAAGTTGTGGTTTCTGCCTCAAAACTGCTGATTGGGAGGAGCCTATTCTTTCACAAACTTAAAATGTAGTTGCAGAATAACTCTACTGGCTTAACACTAATGTCAGGTGGAAAGTGATGTATTTATGGAAATAATTCAAACCAAAACAGTCTACTCTTGTTTGGATTACTCTAGCCAGGTGCTTTGGTCCTGGATGGCTTCCTCTTGATTTAAGTTGGGTCAAAGAGAGTAAAACAATACAGCATGTAAGGGAATCAGCCTAGGGCTCTCTTAGAGTTTAACATCAGCAATCCTACAAAACTTAATTTGGTTTAGGTCAGACATTCTCAACTAAAGACCTTTTTAGAAGTAACATTTCCACTCCATGGCTGCCATGTTTTGAAAGATTTGGGCTACTCAACATGTAGTATTGTTCATAACCCTTGTAGCCTTTACTCAGGTACACACACACTTTGGTAAGGTTTTTTTTTTTTTTCAATAGCACAGATCAACAGTTCTACTTTAGGAACGCAGGAACCCAGCATGACATAAAACTCATTGAGGAAGATGAACCAAGACTTCTAGGTCTTCTATATACATTTGTGCCAACCTGGTTCTCACTTCTCACCATTGCTGTTCCTCCAGAACTGATGGTTGTTTTAATGGCCTCCTATTCATGCCATTGGTGAGGGAAGGATTCTTGCCTTAGATTTATGGGGATGGCCGGACACACAATACCTGACACTGGACAGATGATATTAACAGTAGTTTATGAGTCACCTATACTCAGCCAGTGGGAGAAACACACCACACGCAGGGCTACCTGGAGGTTGCACTCTGGAACAAAATGAACAACCAGGAGCTGTGGGGCCAGGCTTCTTTGTGGAATCAAAAGAATGGGGTGCCCCCTGATTCTATGGGAGGATGTGATTGGCTTGTTTGAATTCTGAGGGCTGGCAAGGAACTGAAACCCACTACTCAGGGATAAGCAGGAGTGATACCTGATCTATTTGATAAGAAGAGTTGTTTGGCTAGGGACCTATCCTCTGGAGCAGAGCGGGGAAGGGAGCTTATGGTTAGGCCATTGGTGGTCTCCCAGTTTTCCAGGTGTCAAGGCATACATAATATTGGACCTTAATTTTTAGGCCTTATACCACAATAGCAAGGTCAGGACTTTATTTCTAGACCACCATATATAATACTCTGTTATAACTGGAGGAAAAAAAAAGGTAGAGGCAGGCCAAACCTTTGTAGTTTATACTTTCAAATATATAGTCACAAAGCAAATGTTTACTGAATGTCTTCATGTGCAAGCACTAGACTAGGCACAAAGGCTTAAAAGTGAATGGAACATATTCCCTATTTTGAAGGAGTCAAATGGAGGAGAAATAGAGAACATAAGTAGATAGCCACAATACAGAGCAATGGATGCAGGGGCAAATGTCTGCATGTCTATGAGAGCACAGGGACGGGAACAGTTCATTGAGCTGGGGCAAGGAGAGCTTCCACAGGGACAAGGGACAGTGGCCCCTGAGCTGGCCTTGAAGGGTGAGAGGAAGTTGGTCAATCAGAGAAGGGAGCATCAAATTAAAGGGACCAGCATTTCCACCACGTCCAAAGGTGGAAATGATCACACATTAACAATAAGTGACCAATCGTCCATGAGGGTTGTTGGGGGTGTTGTTAGCATTGGGATGAGGGGAGAAGATTGACAAAGTCTCAGAGAGGGAAGCCTAGGATAGCTGGGAGCATGGAGCCGGGAGGGCTAGGAACTGTCTGCTTCTCCCAGTCCTCCCCCGACACTTCCCTAGAGCCCTTCTTTCTCCCCTAGGCATCTTCTTATATTTGCAGAATCAGATTCTGCCCTTATATTAATGGGTTAGGGCGGCAAGGGAAGGAGCAGTGAAAGGTGAGAGGAAAGGAAAGGAAGGGCAGGAGAGGGGAGAGAAGAAGTGAGGAGAAGGGGAAGAAGGGGAGGGAGAAGGGAAGAGGATGGAAAGGGGAGTGAGAAGCAGGAGGGCAAGGAGCATGCTAAGGGAGCTGAAGATAAACTTCACTTGCCTAAGTATCTTACCAAAGGCTGCCTCTGAATATATTGTAAATTACTATACCCATCACTTCATGTGCCAAGTGCCCTGCTCACAGTGCTCAGATTCCCTGATGGCTCCTCTCATTTTACTCCTTCTCTGCTGCTCTTGGAATCCTCTCTATACTTTGCTTCTACTCCCTTTGGCCAAGATGGTCAACTCTGTAAAAGCCACATAATTCTCTGAATGATGAGGAAGCAGGAACTATGCAACTGATTTTCCTGGAGTAGAGATAGGGAAATGGGAGTTAAAGATATTTTTATCCAGTTCAGGAACACTGTTGTCAATGTTCCTACCTAGGATGGATAGATCTTTGAGCTGTACTCGTTTTCTTATCAATTCTCTGTCTTCACATGTGCTGATCCCTTGGATTGGAAATTGTCTGCCCTCCCTCCCTCCCTATGTTCTTGAGGCAGAAAAGTCAAAACAGGGAACAAAGGCCTCGAGCTCCATCCCTCTCCTTTTCCATCCTTGCTGGGATATCCCAGACTGACTTTTATTGACCCCCTGTTCCCCCACTTTTTCCTCCCCAATTCCTGTAGTTGAGACAAAAAACAGTCTCAATCAGATTTGGCAACTATACTGACCTAAAAGTGACTAACAGGGCCATTATAACATCTTTGTAATACATTTGCTTTGTGGTTTCATGATCACTTTGCCCTGAATAGCCATGACAGGACCAAAAAAGAAATCGCTATCTGGGGAGGAGGGACAAGGACCAGCTGAATCAGCAGTCACCCCACCAATGTCAGATGCTGAGGACAACCCTATCGCGGCCCTCCTCGCCTACATTTAATAAAAACCTTCCACCCAGACCCCAACAGAGCATCTCATTCTCCAGGGCACCCACTCTCACTTCTTAACTGTGTACTTTCGATTCAATAAATGTACTGTGCTTTGTTAAATCTTTTGGCCCTATTCTCGAATCCTTTCTTGGACAGTGACAAGAACCTGGACCCCGGTATGGATACGGGGTGGAGGCCACCTGGCATCATTCTTACCTGGAAAAATTCTACTCCTCTTTCAAAACTTAGTTCAAAATTCACCTCCTGAACGGAGCTTTCCTCAGACAAGCTAGTTATCCCCTTAGCAGCGATTTTAAACGTTGTTTTAACACTGCATACTTGATTATAATTCTGTTTCCATGCATTTCCTCCCTTCTTATCTAAATTCCTGAGGCATCTTTATTTCCATAGCAAGCAGCAGTAACAGACACATAGTAGGTACTCAGTAAAAGTTGAGTGAATAAAAGGGAATGAAAGCCAAAGAAAACACTTAAAAATCATACATCTGGATCAACCTTCCAACTACCAGTTTACAGAAAATAGACGGCAGAAAAAACGTTAAATGACACCCCAAGGAACAAAATTCTGAGAGGGAAAATTTTTTTTGACAACCAAGTTTCTTGAAAAATAAATTGCAGGGGGGAGGCGGTAGAGGGGGGCAGGGAGAGAGATGGAGGAGGATCAATAATTTAAGTGAGATTTAGAAGACCTGTCAGTTAATTACAAAGCATGGACTTAATTTGGCTCTTAGTTTTTAAAAAAATAATGTATCATGACATGTCTGAGGCTTTGGAAATTTGAACATTGACTGGACATTTGATGACTTTACGGTCTGGTTGTTAATTGTTTTAGATATGAATGGTGTTATGTTTATTTTGGAAAGAAAGTAGGCAATTTTAGAGATAAGTATGAAATGTTTATAGGTGAAATTACATAATGTCTGGAATTTACTTCAAAACAATACAGGATGGCGGCAATGGATGAGAGTGTGAATGGGGCAGGATTGCCCATGGGGTTGGTGATAGCTGAGGCTGAGTGATGGGCACAGAAAGAATCAGAACATACATATTTTTCAATTGCTTGAAAAAAATTTTCAATTTTGTAAGAGTGTATTTGAGCCAAACTGAGGACATGCTGGGAGCAAGATCTCAAATGCCCCACACAATAACAGTTTTACAGCTTCATCTAAGCATTTGAAATTAAAGCAGGAACGTAAGGAAGACTGCATGGAGATGTGGGGAAAGTACCGTGGGGATTGGGTCACAGGAGAGTCAACGAGATTATGTGCTCCTTAGGGATGGATGCTTCGAAGGTGTGCTAACCTAGACGCACAGAAACAATGAACAGAGCTTGCTTAAAGCAAATATAAGGGCTCGTACTGGGGTTGCAGGTCGTGCATATGGGAGGCAGCTGACAGATGTTTCTCTCTCTCTCCCTCTCCCTTCCTCTCTCTCCAAAAAAATCAATGGAACATATCCTCAGGTGAGGATTAAAACATAAATATATACACACACAAAAAAAGTAAAGCCAATTAGAAAATAGATTCCATGTTTAGAAATGAGCTTTCTTAGCCAATTTTTAGGAATGCATCTGTTTTTTCAAAATATCTGTAATGATATCTAGTTGAATCTATCAACTAGCAAGCTATGGTACTTTAATATTATTACCAGTTACAGACAGTTCTTAGGTGCAAAGCAAATTTGGAAAAATGGTTTCTAAGCACAATCACCAACAACATTAATAATAAGTAGATTTTGAAGTTTGTTCACAAAGTCCAAAGTTCTATAAGTTAAACAGTGAGTTTCCAAGGGTGCTTATCAGTGTGGTTAAACAAGGTGTGGTGATTCTCACACAGGCAGTACATTTGAAGGAAAAAAATACTTCATTGATTCAGTTTGCACAATATTGGTTACTGAGGACATTTTATTAATCTATATTTTCAACTTAACACTGCCTTTGATTTTTTAACGGTAAATATATTCTAAAACTTAAAGATTATGCATCAAAACTTGTATTTACTTTTATCAGACTTGCTCAACATAATCTGAGGACAGGGGTCATTATCCTGCACCCCTCACCCCTGAACTCTCACCCTGTGACTTATGGACACTGAGTCAGTTGGTCCTTGGAACTGATGGTTGCTAAATGTGTGGTAAAGTAATACAGCAGTGTTACATGTAGCAAATTAATTTAAATAGTTACCAGTTTAATTAAAATATTTCTCAGTTTTAAATGCATCTTTTGAGATGTTTTAAAGGTGTGTGCGAGTGTTGCTATGTAAATGGGAAGTAGAGGTGGTGGGTAAGAACTAACTTTTATTGAATATGTACTATGCCAGCTGACATGCTTGAGTAAGTGCTTCTCAAGTACTGTTTTATTTAATCCTCCCAATATGCAGTCAAGGAAAGTTTTACTATTTCCACTTTGCAGATGGGGAGTGTAAGATTCAGAGAAGCAAAGAAAGTTGTCCAAGGTCACACAGCTTGTAAGGGGTGGAGCAGGTGAAGTTGGTTACCCTGGTTTATACTCTTTTCCTCTTGTGCTCTGTTTAATTATCTTCTCCTCAAGATTGTGAGCCCCTCAAGAGCAGTTTTTCCTTAGTCTTTGGGACTTTTATGGCTTCTTAATCCAAGTGAATGTTTAATAATTGTTAGATAGCCTTGGCCAGTTTGGCTCAGCGTTTAGAACATTGGCCCGCGGACCAGAGAGACATGGGTTCGGTTCCCGCTAAGGGCATGTACCTTGGTTGCAGTTTGTCCCTGGCCCCGGCTGGGGTCGTGTGGGTGGCAACCAGTCGATGTGTCGCTCTCATGTCGATGTTTCTCTCTCTCTCTTCCTCCCTCTCTCCCTCCCACTCTATCTGAAGATAAATGCAAAAATGTCCTCGGGTGAGGATTAAAAAAAAATTTTTTTTAAAATGATTGTTAGATAATCTCAGCAAATCATCCAAGTGTCAATGTCATACAGCTGGAACTTCCTTAGGTCAAGAGCTGAAGGTCCTTTGCCCACATTTTCCAAGCTCACCTTTTGACTGACCATGTATGATTACTCAATAGTCACTTAAGAAAAATGTTTGAGAACATATCTGTAGGCTTAAAACTACATAAAGAAAAAGTGGGAAAAGGAATGATGCCAAAGACAAAAATCAAGGCAGAGAAAAATTGAGATTTAAATTTGGAAAATGATAAATCAACCAGAAAGGTTGATTCAGTCTTGCTTCAAAACAAATAGAGAAATCTTGTAGCATTTATAATATACAAACATTATAATGCTTTAGAAATGCTTAAACATTTTCTATAAAATAGTAATGTTCTATTTAGAAAGACCCTTATCTGTTAACATTTTTGTAAGAAGCATTTCGTGAGAAGCATGTGAGTTTCATATAGCCTGAAATTACTTTACATTATGTCTGCTTCCTTAGAACAAAATTGATTGTCACTTTGTTAAGGAACAGTAGTAAATAAGTCAATTTCTGAAGGCCAGTTGCTGATAATTTCTGATCCAACAGTTTGCTAATAAAATACAACATGGGAAAGCAAAAAATTGTTGTTGTCAGAGTGAAATTATAATATAAAGTTTCTTAAAACCACAAGTAAACTGATATCACTCCCAAACTCTGGGCCTAGGGAAGCAAAACATGTTTTTTATTTATTTATTTTTTAATCCTCACCTGAGGATATTTTTCTATTTATCTTGAGATAGAGTGGGAGGGAGAGAGAGAGAGAACCATCGATATGAGAGGGACACATCCACTGGTTGCCTCCCGCATGGGACCCTGACCAGGACCAGTGACAAACTGCAACCGAAGTACATGCCCCTGACTAGAATCAAACCAGTGACTCACTGGTTTGCAGGCTGACGCTCCAACGGCTGAGCCAAACCAGCCAGGGCACAAAACATATTTTGATGTTCATCTCAATGTAAGGTGCATCACAGCTGCTCAAAGGGAGCTGTGACTATAATGTAATATGGTAATGCTTTAAATTCAGACTCTGACAGTATAATGTCACATAATTAAAATCAATATGGTAACTGTTAAGTGAACAATGGCCAAATGCTATGGTAAGAGCCCTAAAATACAGCCCACGAAAGTGTTCCACTTTTGCCACCAAGTTGAACGGTGAATCTGTTTTCAGGAGTTGATATATTTCTTCCTAAACCCTACACTGATATTCCCCTCCTTGGATCTTTTGTTGAGCAGATAGGTCAACTTAAATCTCAAGGTCACAAGTCAACTTTCAAAAGGGGTCCCTGTTTAGACCAATGTTTCCAGAACAGTACCCTCAGCATGTTCCTTATTCTATAAGGCCTTATGTATTAATAATAGTAATAGTACTGATAGTAACAACAACAATATGTAAGGTCTCATATAATAGTTATAGTAGCAATAGTAGTGGTAGTAACAATAGCAATAATAATAATAACTAACATTTATATAATGTGTTTTAGTCAGTTCAGGCTGCTATAACAATACCATAGACTTAGTGGCTTCAACAAACAAACATTATTTTTCACAATTCTGGAGGCTGAGAAATCCAAGGTCAAGGTACTGGCAGATCCAGTGTCTGGTGAAAGCTTGTTTCCTGGTTTGCAGATGGCTGCCGTCTGTTTGTATTCTCACTCGGCAGAGAGCAGAGAGAGAGAGAAAGCAAACTCTCTTCTTTTAAGGGCACTGATCCCATTCCTGAGGGCTCCACCCTCGTGGCCTAATCACATCCCAAAGGCCCCACCTCCCAATACCATCACATTGAGGTTAGGATTTCAACATATTAATTTGGGCAGGGGGTGGGGATACAAACAGTCCACAACAGAACCGTTGTTGGTGTTTTCTATATATTAAACCATTTAGTCCTGTCAACAACTCAGCAAAGCAACTATTAAACTATCATCCTTTTTGTTCCATTTTATAGGGGATCAATTGAGGCCCAGAGAGGCAAGGAGATTTGACTGAGGTTATGAAGCTAGTAGGGGAAGGAGTCAGGATTCTGGCTCTGAGCAGTGCCTGTTAACCTTGATTGCACTTTGGATTCACCTGGAGAGTATTTTAAGCTGTGGTTCCTAGGTCTCACCTGCAGTGTCCCCCACCCCATGCCTCAGCCCCACCTCCAGATGCTAATTTAATTGTGAAGGAAATTAAAAAAAAAAATGTTCCTTGGGAAATTCTAATGAGCTGCCTTGATTGGGGTCTTTGGTCTGGGGCATTTTAGCATCATACTATACAATTCATGAGAAATTCTTGAGCACAGACTATACTTTGGTTTCTATGACTTTTCCCATTGGGCACAACTGGTTAGAAGGAACAGTCAGCGGGAGGAAAAGTCTTGTGAATGAAATAATGATGACCTGTGGGCATTTAGCTAGCCACAGGGTTTTAAGCACTTGCCTCTGGACTTAGTGTATTCATCTGCAAAGTAAAAGGTTTGAATTGAATGATTTCCTGCTTCATTCCAGTGCTATGCATTTATGATATCAATGTAATAAACACTTGATTATCCATGAGAGGGTGATCCACAGAAAATGTTTAATCTGGGAACTGGTTTCCTTCAGTCAGTCTTATCAATTGATGTATACCCAAGGAGTGCACATCAATTCTATTTTTGGCCTAAGCAGAACTTAATGAGGAAGGAAAGAATCATGCGTGTTTGCATGTGCGTACATGTGAAAACCATTCAAAAGATAAATTAAATGATTTAGAGGGGTTATCTGCTGTTTTGGATTATTCACACCACTGCCCCCTCCAATAGCGTTGATAATTGAAAGTTGCCTGTAGTCTGATTGCCGACAGCTGAAGGGTCCATGTTGCCAAGGAAGCTATGGCTGAATGCCAAGTAATGACCTGATTAATTATCCTTTGCTTTGTGCTACTCAAGCTCTCCATACTCTTCCCTCACCAGAGTGGTATCCAGTTTCAGGAGCAGGAAGAGAACAGGAAGTCCCCAAAGTGAACAGTCCCTATTTTCTGAGGCAGAAAATACATCAGAGTGACTTTTCATATCCCCTCAGGTCCTTTGCTTACTGCCCTACTTGTTGACTTTACCAAAGACAGTAATTAAATCAAGGAGGGTCTGTCCAGACACAACGGCTTTCCACATGGAGGGGTTCACAAAATGCTTTCTCTTCTTCAATCTGATGCATATGGAGGTCGCCCAAAATAGTACCTCAGAGGCCCAGGATAAGAACAAACTATGATGGCCAGCAGGCTACATGAGGCTAACCCTCAATCCTGTTGGCTTTATGCTGACTGGGCAAAAACAAGTACTTATCCTCAGTATTTTAGTTTGGAGTATCATATAGAATTCTGACAGCCTTTTCTAAAACCAGCTTTAAAGAATTGGCTTTTACAAGGGTATTAAAATGGGCATTGAACTTATGACTGCAGGGCAGATGCCTCAACAGCAGAGGGTGTGGTCTCTGGACTACATCACTTGCAGGAGCACCCTGGCAATGGACAAGAGCCCCCACCCATTTCTAGATGACCTGGGTTAATATAATGGCCTTGGGTACTTCATGCCATGGCAACTGTGGACTCCAAAGGCTTTCCCTGTCCATGACCCAGTTGATGGCCTCAGCACAGAGTTCCCCAGTTCCTGTGAAACCAGGTTCTGCTTTTCACTGGGTGTGCCCATCAGAGCCAGCTCTGCACTGGTCTGCTGGGGCTTTCAGTGTTGGTGCTCCAGGGCTGGCCTCTGGAAAGTGTCACCTTAACTCTGGGAAACAACCCCAGGAAGAGGGTGGTTCTGCTCACTACAGAACCTTTTTCCATCAACAAGGTTTGACTTTCTGTTTGGTAGAGTCGGCCAGACCTTAGGCATCTGGCCATCTGAGTCATGGCTTTGGCTCATTGGTGGTGATTATTTCACTGAGAACCAGTCTGATCTTACACAAATTTCAAACAAATCTTTTAAGAGAGGCGTCCTGTCCTGGAGGGGGAGATCTTTTCCTCTTAGAATTTGGCCTTTGAAGTGGAATCCGCCAGCTATCTCGCTCTGAGCTTCTCGTGCGTACTGTTGTAAACTGAGTTGGGAGTTTGTCCTGATGGGCTGGAAAACACAGCTTTTTTGTGTGGGGCGGCTCAGTGAAAACACTGTTTTGAAACCACTGCAGCTCTGCACAGAGCCCCCTCCAATGAGATCGTTCCAGACACTTCCTGAGGTCAGTAAAAAAAAAGTTGAGCTTGTGTTTTTATTAGTAGAGTAGGCGACTTCTCAGATACTTAAACACTGGTTTAGGGCATAGATTTGGGTCCTACCCACATAACAGATTACTCTGGTATCTAAGCTACATGGATACCTGATTTCACTATCTGTACACTTCTATAAATATATTTTATTAGCTTATCTTAATGCCTTTCTTCCAAAGGACAATTTAGCATTTAAAACCACATTGATTTTTAAATAATACCATAGTTTCATAAAAGAACTTTAGCCTACTCTAAAATTGTTTTGCTGGTCTGCACATTCCACAGGTTTACTGGGGTGTAAAACACCAAATTAACGTTCTCTTTATCTGTTCACTAAATTACTTTATGACTTTACCTATTGCCCTAAGAATACTTGTTGGAAAATATGGAGACCTATGAAAATTTCCTAGTCTTTAAAGAAATGTAAACTGAAACTAGAAGGTAATGATTTTTCACCTACTGAATACTCATTTTAGCAAGGAAATTAATTACCATATATTACTGATACGACATCTAGGAGCATATCTTGACATAGAATTACTTTTTTTTCTTTATTGATTTTACAGAGAGAGGAAAGGAGAGGGAGAGAGAGATTGTCCCGATAAGTCAGGAATCAACCAATGAATGCATAAATAAGCGGAACAACAAATCTATGTTTCTCTCTCTCTCTCTAAAATCAATCAATCAGCCCTGGCCAGTATGGCTCAGTGGTAAGAGCGTCGCCTGCAGACCAAAGAGTCCAGGGTTCAATTCCGGTCAAGGGCATGTACCTCGGTTGCAGTTTGTCCCCAGCCCCTGTTGGGGTTGTGTGGGTGGCAACCAATCGATGTGTCTCTCTCACATAGAGGTTTCTCTTTCTCTCTCTCTTCCTCCCTCTCTCCCTCCAACTCTATCTGAAGATAAATGTAAAAATATCCTCGGGTGAGTATTAAAAAATAAAATCAATCAAACAATCAATAAAAGAAAGTACACAGCTAAGTGAAAAAGTAGGCTGTAACACAGAATATGGACAATGGCAACTACATTTTAAATGTTTTTCATTGATTTTTTTTAGAGAGAAAGGAAAGGAGAGAGAGATAGAAACATCAATGTGAGAGAGAAACACCGATTGGCTGCCTCACTGGGCATTGAACTTGCAACCCCGGCATGAACCCTGACCGGGAATCGAACCGGGACCTTTCATTCATGGGATGATGCTCAATCCACTGAGCCACACTGGCCGGGCCATTAAAAAAAAAATCTGTATATAAAATGTGTTTCTGGAGACAATCCCTACCTCTTTTTCAATGGCTATTCAGTGCCTCAAGACAAAGCCCTGAAATTTAAGGCAGTTCCCAGCTGGCCCAACCTCCCATCCTCTCCCACACTGCTCTGCTTCTGACAGGCTAGCCTGCTCTCCAATGCACCCTGCTCTAGGACTTCACACGAGCTGTTCTCTTGCCCAGAAAATGCTTCTCTCTTCTTCATCTCATTGCATCCATCCCTGGTCCTCCTTCACAACTATTTTCTGTGCTATATAGTTGATCATTTAAGGTTTGCATTCTCATCTAATTTTTCTTATGATTTCATTTTTTCATATCCATACAAAGCAGATTTCAGGTACTCAAGAAGATGAAAGCTTGTGATTGTTTTATCATGTTTACTAAACATACCCTGAAAGGGAACCTTGCAATCAGTGCTTCATGATCCAGCCAAAAGTGGATTAAGGTTGTGTTAGAAAAATCGTCATTCATGTTGCACAATAAACTAGTATTTATGACTTAGATACGAGGTCGCTGGCCCTGGAAATAGCAGAACCAGTGATCTTGAGAGAGGAAGAACTTGGAAGTGTTGCAGCCGCCTCATAGCCTGCACTCGGGACACTGCCCTACTCTCCCCAGGCTTGGTGCTGCCCTGGAGTTGGTGCTGAGCATTTATCCTCAGACTGGACCCTGGCTCATATTAAACATTTCCAAGGTTGGTGAGAAGCAAAATATAGCAAATGTCTATCAGGCAATCAAGGTAAAAATATCAATGCTGAATAAATTTTCCATGATTAAAAAGCATGTAGGTCAGGAGCTGGGCAGGATGCATAACAGTGACTACAGAATGTCCCTCAGTATTATTTCTGACAATGCAAAATCAATGTACATTTAATATATTTTAAAATAACCAACCCACTCATAATATTTGATATTACTAACTAGAGCTGAAATAGAATCTTAATGTAGTTTGTGAGCATATTCAGCAGAGGCTTATTATTTCTAAAAACACCTGGTATGATCACAGGACTTTATCATTGAAATTGCCAGGTTTTGTGATTCGTAATGAAATACTCTTGTCTGTTAATGCTACCATTGCATTTTCCCCAAGCAGACAGTTAAAAAATCCTATACGTTTTCAAGGCTGAATGAGGCCCTCTTTTAGGAGAGACTCTCCCTACACAGGTTTTATTTATTAATATGATCAATCAAGGAAAGAATAAAGTATCCTGAGAATGAGCGCTAATGAGGTCAAAGATCACAAAATTGGAAATAGTTATCACTTTGCCCAAACTGTGAAATAGTCCCTCTGGGCTACCCACCTCTTCTGTGGTTTTAAAGTGGGATCAACTCTTAAGCTTCATCAAACATTGTGGTCAGAGTCATCAAAGAAAAAATGTAAATATATAATGAAAGTATTTTTTAAATTTATGTTTATTGTTGAACGTACTACAGATGTCTCCTCTTTTTTTCTCCCATTGACCCCCACTCCGCCCTGCTCTCAGCCCCCTTCCCCCCCTCCAGGCCTTCAGCACACTATATAATGAAAGTGTTTTTTAAAAGAAGGTTCCTATATGATCAGAATAGCTCACCCTACCCCCTACTCTATGCTTTAGGGAAGAATAAGGAGTTTGTTCCCTACCTGCTACCCACAGGACTCGGGGGCAGGAGAGGATTTCTACTCATTCCCGTAACTGGCCAAGCACAGTGAAGCTGGCTGGCAGACTAGAGTGAGGAGGGGTGGAACTGGGTTGGAAGGGCAGTGAAAACAGGGCTCGGAAGTGTTCCTTCAGGTGTCTCTGACCTCAACCCATTAGGTAGTCAGAACTCTAAGAAGAGTTTGGAGTGTGCTGCTTTTGGAAAGCAACAGTGTTTCCCACCCCGTCTCGACCTAAGCATTTGCCTAGGTGCCTCCAACCTAAAATAAATCAGACTTGTGGACTATAGGAAAACCAGGTATTGGTCCTTAAAGACTTATAATATCTTCACATTCTAGTATACATTGTCTCGCCTGCTTTGGTTGAATTTTCATGAAAATCTGCACTGGTAAAATGGAATTGACTAGAGCAGAGGCATCCAGCCAATTACCACCAAGAAGTCTTAATATCCTCTTAATATGATATTGATATCCTCCATTGTGGACAAAAAAGTAATCATTAACTTCTTTTTCACTTTTAAGTTCAGGCACCTGATCAGCAGGAGGGACAAGCTAATGGACTTCTAGCCAGATGCCATGGCTCATGCCGTTTTAATCAGGTCCATGTAGGACAGTTATTAGACTTTTGGAAACATTTCAAATAGTCTGAGGACTCCCTTCACTGTCATGAAGACTCTTGACAGGCTGAGGCTTGCTGTGCTGAGCAGGCAGAATCTGGGGAGGAGGTCAGTGTAGATGCTGCGGGGCTGAGGACTTCCCGCACTTCCTGTGCCGGTGATGGCGATGGAAGGTGGGACTCACAAAATGGAGCAGGGCAGTTTCCAGGGGTGGGGACAGTTCTTGAAGAGATGGAAAAGGGCAATAAGCAAGCTAGGTGCTCCAGGGGACACAAACATTAAAAACAGCAACAACACAAATATATTTTAAATGCTTAAAAATAGTAAAAAGAAAAACACAAAGAAAAAATTATATAATCAAGTGTGCCCTTCAGACCACAGATGACAGATGTGTTTAAAGAGGGAAGGACCATTTCAACAGGAGAAAGCATTATTGATCAGGTGTCGTGTGCCAGGCATTGTGTTGGCTGCTGTATGGAGCTGGATTTTCTTACAATAGTGTAGTGGGGATCACGCAGATTGTTCTCTTGCATTGGCCACATGGACTCATGGCTGAATGCCAGTATAAAGAGGACTGTAGTTGGGAAAAAACAGCAACAATAACATCACGTATAGCAGCATGAGCAGAAACAGATAATGTTTACTAAGTGCCTGACAAAGATCAGGTACCAGGGTGAGCCCTTTACACGAACCCATTAGTTCAGTCCTGATGACATCTTAATTACAGAGGTAGTATTACGATCATCCCACTTTACAGCTGGAAAATCTGAGGCTCAGTGACTTGCTCTAGACCACAAAGCTAGAGAGGAGTGTCTTGGGATTCTGAGTCTAACTTCAGAATTATTGTTTATATTAATGAGAGTAAATAATAGGAAGGGTAAAAACGAGGAGCTGCTTCACTAAAATTTTCATGGAACATAGCAAAAAAAAGGAAGGCTGTTTCCGTGGCTGTGGAGATAGAGGCATGCTGAACATGGAGACTCAGTGAACCCTGTGAGGACTGCGGCAGGCCCTGCAGCAACTCCCACTCCAGGCGACACATGACAGTTTGCCATGAGTTGGGGCAGAAGAAAAGGAAAACTGAACCACTGACCTGGGAGCCAAGAGAGACAGCTCCCACTTTCCCCAACGATCCCCTACCCCGAAGTGCTGAAAGTGTGTGGGAGGAATCTGGGAATCTGAGGGGAGGGCTGGAGCTCCTGCTGAGTGAGTGATACTGTTTCCTGAGAAATATGAAATTGTGACTATTGATTGGACACTGTTTGTAATCTCAAACTGGTGGGCCTGGGACATATGGCTTATATTTATAGTATGTGAATAGTCTGCTTGGCTGATGGGTCTTGCATCTTTTTCTGAGTTGGAATTCAAACTTCTTTTATGCAAAGACTTCACCTGCTTCTTCATATAGGATTTTGCAGTGTTGCATTATTTTCAACTTTTTAATCTTTTTTTTTTTTTTTAAAGATGATGGCAAATATTACTAAGAGGGATTTTCTTCACCAAATTCTTCAATTTCAGGGGGTTCCCTCCTTAACAAATCCTTGGTACCCTTTTCTGAGAAATAAGGAAACTGTTTCACTGCTATTTTGAGTCATTGGGTTGAGTATGTTCACAGTGTGTTAGTTCCTTTGTTTAATACTGACATATATTAAATTTAGTGGGTCTCAGCCCCATAAAGACCATTTGTAGTTTGACTGCTCAGCCATCAAGTAGATTGTGTTACAATCTGATTTGATTGTTATAAGTCACCAGAAGGAGCCCACAAGACAAATGGCTCTTAATGAATTCTCATTGTGTCAATGCTCTAGCACTTTGGGTGGCTCCCCATTGCCCTTTGGACTCAGCGGAGACTCCAGATCACACTGTTCCTCTCCCTCACAATCCATTTAATGCTGCAACCCTATCTGCTCAGAAGCCTTCACCCCATGGGAAGAGCATGAGGAGAAATGTGCTTGCTTTGCACAGGCAGCACATCGTGGTGACTGAATGAAGACATGCTCCATTTCTAATTAACACTCCACGCCTGAGAAGCATCAGGCATTCTGAAAACCAAAGACAGGATTTGGTATTACCATTTTCAAGAGTGAAAAGAATAATAATAAGAAAAAAAAAAGCTTTAAATGAGGACTGTTTACCTTTGTCAGCATTTCTACCAGAAATAATAAGAAACAGAGAACAGAAGCAGCCTTATGAAAAACAGCCTGTTCCAAACACTGAGATATATTAAAATATATACCAGCATAGGCATTCTGTCACTTTAAAAATGTTTTGAATCCCTGATGCCAAGCAGGATGCTCGGGGGGTTATTGCAGCCAGCACCAAGTGTTAAGAAAACATTAAAAGAAAAAAAAAATGCAAAAAAATCTCTCCGTGTTGATTCAGCTAAAATAAACATTTTATTACTCCCATAATAAAGACAACTTCTTGATTGAATAGATAAAATTTCAGGTAGCCATATTTCCGAGTTGTACTGTGTAGGCAATTTCAGAGATACTTAATAAATAGTGTGCATGATAAAGTGTTGGATTTGATTGGCTGGAGGGAGGTTGAAGGAGAGAGACAGTGCTGTGAGTTAGTGTAGTAGGCACTATCGGGGCACTTGGTAGATGATTGAACCCAAGGACCAGTGTGCAATGCGCTTACTAGGTGCTTACTGACAATACCCAGAAGCTTAAAAATAAACGAATTGTAGCAAAGTCAAGGAGATTGCCTTCAGGGAACATGGAGAATATTATGCTGAGTGAAATAAGTCAGTCAGAGAAAGACAAATATCACATGATCTCGCTTATGTGTAGAATATAATGAACATAATACACTGATGAATAGAATAGGTCCAGAGGCATGGATGCATGGAACAGACTGACATATGGGGTGGGGGTGGGATGGGAAGAGATTAACCAGAGAACTTATATACATATATGCGTAGCCAATGGACACAGACAATAATAGTGTGGTGAAGGCCTGGGGTGGGGCAGGGGCTGGGAGGAGGGGGGCTAAGGGGGAGGGGGGAAAATTGGGGGACATCCGTAATACTGTCAACAACAACAACAAAAATCTCAGGCTGGTTTGTGGAATTTTTTTAAAAAGAAGAAAGAAGAAAAGAAGGGAGAGAAGGAGGGAGGGAGGAAGAGAGAGAGAGAGAGAAAGAAAGGGAGGAAGGAAGGAAAGGGGGGAACAAAAGCCATGACTTAAGTGCCTTTGTAATTTTACCTCCTATTCACATGAGTAGCAATCACATAAACATTATTTGAAGTGTTTTCTCATATTTTATCTGTTTTATTCTCATCACAACTGTGAGGGAACCATTTTTTAAGCAAGGAAATAAACACAGAGGTTAAATGACTTGCCAAGGACGATCCAGCAGATAGGTGTGGTCCCTCCAGGGAGCAAAGCCAAGAGGGCCTGTTCTGTATGTGGAATGAAACTCATGCCTCTTGCCTAGGGTTCCTCTGTCCTCATATTGCTGTTCAAGTCACCATATGGAATGATTTAGAGAAAGTCTCTCTGAAGGCAGGGGCATGGACTTAATGATGCCCAGAGGTCCCCGGCCACATGATGGTTTTCTTGTGATTCTAAAAAAACATAGTGGGCCTCTAGGGAAACAGAGTCCCATGTGCAGGAAGTCGGGGTTAGACTTTGCTTCTTGTCATTGATCAGTTGCATATGTTGGGAAAGGGCATAAAAGGAAAGAAACAGATGTTCACTGATGGTCTGTCTTCCTAAAGAGATCTCGTTGCTTGTCGACCAGTGGCTCTCACCTGGTCTATGAGAACTTCACATCAAGTCCAGTCGACAGAATCTGAATTTTGATGTGGCTTCCTTGGAGGGCCTGTACCAGATGCTGCTCGTCCCCTGCTCTCTCGGGCTCAGAACGTTGTTGGTATCTACACCCCGAGTCCCCATGGCAGGCAGGGGAGCAGGCTCTTTTAGGGTGTGGGATAGCTGGGAGGAGTCTTTGGGATGGATTTTTCTTTTTGACACTCAGATTATCTCTGGAGAAAACCTGCTGCCATTTTGATTCTGTAGTCATTTAGTGTGGAGAAGAGTTGCCGTAGCAACATGATTTCTGCATCAAGTTGACATAAATTCATGCTTGTCTGGTTTGAAAAGAAAATTGGACATTCAATCCCCTCCAGAGAATTTGTATATAGGAGCTATAAATCCTGACTTTATTATTATTTTTAATTTTTTAGCAGTTGTTCAAACATATACAAAAATAGAGGCTAGTCTAACAAAGCTTCATGTGTTGTTAACTTTAACAATTACCAATATATGGCCACCCACTGTGTTATTTTGAAACAAATCCCAGATAATGTATCATTTTATATACAAATACTTAGTATGAACTTCTAAAAGATAAGGACTCTATTTTTAATGAATAGTAAATAAAAGATAGGAATAAAGAAAGAGCCCTGGCTGGGTAGCTCAGTTGGTTGGAGCGTTGCCTTGATGTGCCAGGGTTTCGGGTTCAATCCCAGTAAGGGCACATACAGGAGTCAACCAATGAATGCATGAATAAGTGGAACAGCAAATCAATGTTCTCTCTCTCTAAATTCAATTAAAAATCAAAAAGAAAAAAAGAATAAAGAAAGATTGCAAATTCTGCCAAACCAAATTATTTAAATTACTTCTGTTTCCTTTTATTAATATCTTTACTCCGGACACTATATTTTGGTTTAAAGTATAATAGCACTAAGTAGCAAGCTAAGTTTCAAGTACTTTACATGAATTAGCTCATTTAATCATCACAACAACCCTGTCAGGTAGATATAAATATTATCCCATTTTACAGAGGAGGAAAATGAAGTACAGGTTGGTTAGTAACTTGGCACATATCAAACACTTAGAATATGTAAATGAGCAAATATATTATTTTAGTTCCTAGTCAGGGCTAATCTTCTCATTGAAATGACTGCATATTTAGCTTGTCAAACAGTGCCTGCTTTCCTGTGCCTTGCATTCCTGTATACTCTTAAAAAAAAAAAAAAAAAAACTGATGAGAGAGAGAAACATCAATTGCTTGCTTCCTGTACACGCCCTGACGGGTGATCGAAACAGCCACCTTTTGGTATACAGAGGACATTCCAACCAATGGAGCCACACCGGCCAGGGGCATTCCCATATACCCTTAAGACTTGACATTAAAATCTTATTGCACAGAAACAGATCACTCACCATAAGAAACATGCTAGGTGGGTTGTGGGCCAAATCCCCAGTGAAGAGCACGTAGGAGGCAGCCAGTCGATGTTCTTTCTCATCGATGTTTCTATCTCTCTCTCCCTCTCCCTTCCTCTCTCTCTAAAAATCAATAAAGAAAAAAAAAAAGATTTATCCTCAAGATGACCATCTATCTTTATCTCCACAAAGTTTATTTTCAACTGTTACCTATATTCTATGAAGTCCTGAGCAATATTTTGGAAGTTTCGATCCCTGAGAAGTAGTGGTATCACACAACCACTTACTGGCTGTGTTATGGAGGGCCAGCAGCTATACTTCAGCTCCTGGTATGTACCCTTGCCCCATCAAAACCTTGCCATAGTGCATTGCAATAATCTCCTCCCCAGTCTGTTTCCTCAGTGGTTTCTTGAGGCAGGAGCCAATCTGCCATAGGTTGGTTTGGCTGTTTCATCTTTTTTTGTATCTGGGCACTGAGACTGGTACATAGTAAGTACTCAATCAGTAAGTTTTTCCAGATACTATGAGTCTCCAAGTTCTTTTTATTCTTCTTGAAATCAAGCAAATCATGACATATCTGTCAGTGACTAAAATTCAGAATAAATCAAAGGAGCCACATAATTCAGAGAAAAAAACATATTTTTAAATCCAAGAGAAAGATGTTCTTGCCTGATGTTCCACTATGTCTACCCACACTGAGATTCAATGTACAATTTTCCAATGCCTTGACAGAATCTTTAGAGTTTATCTTGGGAAAAATTAGTAGTATATCATCTGAAATTTAACATTTAATATATATATATTTAATATGTTTTATTGATTTTCTTTAGAGAGAGAAAGGCATGGAGAGAGATAGAAACATTGATGTGAGAGAGAAACATCAATGGGCTGCCTCCAGCATGCCCCCCACCTGGGATCCAGCCCTCAACCTGGGCATGTGCCCTGACCAGGAATCGAACCGGGACCTCTCAGTCCATTGGACGATGCTCAATCCACTGAGCCACACCAGCCAGGCAACATTTAATATTTTAATACTTAATATTCTTAAGTTGAATTGTCATCACTAATACTTATTTTAGGTTTGTAAGAGAGAGGCAAATATACAGAAAAAGAACTGAAAAGCGACAAAGTCAATATTAATAGAATGTTTAAGTATTTACAAGTTATCCCAAAATACTTCCCTTACGTTTAATAATACAATAGGAAGATCACCCAAATTTTCTGAGACTCTTCTGGTTTTAAATATTTGTTGTATTTTTCCCACATGTATCTACCAGATCAGATGCTGGGTTTTGGTTTAGAAAATATAATTACTGTACACAAGTGGCTAATAATAATAAATTTGTTCATTGACTTGACACTTGTCTTTGTCTTTTAAAAAATTAATTAATTTTTAATTGAATTTATTTGAGTGACTTGGTTCATAAAACCATACAGGTTTCAAGTGTGCAACTCAACAAAACATCATCTGCACACTATATAGTTCGCCCATCTCCCAAAGCAAAGTCTCTTTACATCTCCATTTTCCCCTCCTTTGCCCACCTCCACCTACCCTCCACCCCCTTTCCCCTCTGGCTATCACCACACTGTTGTCTGTGTCTATGCATTATATATATGTTTGTTTGTTTGTTTTTTGCTTAATCTCTTCACCTTCTTTCATCTAGCCCCTCAACATCCCTCCCCTCTGACAGCTCTCAGTCTGTTTCATGTTTCTATGCCCCTTTTGTTTTGTTCATCAGTTTATTTTGTTCATTAGAGTCCACATATAAGTGAGGTCATATGGTACTTGTCTTTCTCTGACTGGTTTATTTCACTTAGCATAATATCCTCCAGGTCCACCCATGCTGTTGCAAAAGGTAAGATTTCCTTCTTTTTTACAGCTGAGTAGTATTCCATTGTGTAAATGTACCACATCATTTTTATCCACTCATCTACTAATGGGCACTTGGGCTGTTTCCATATCTTGGCTATTGTAAACAGCGCTGCTAAGAACATAGAGGTGCATAACTTATTTTGAATTAGTGTTTCAGGTTTCTTTGGATATATTCCCAGAAGTGGGATTGCAGTTTCATTTTTAATCTTGTGAAAAAACTGCATAATGTTTTCCACAGTGGCTGCATAAGTCTGCATTCCCAACAACTGTGCACGAGGGTTCCCTCTTCTCCACATCCTTGCCAACACTTGTTGTTTGTTTATTTATTAATGATAGCCATTCTGACAGGCATTAGGTGATATCTCATTGTGGTTTTAATTTGCGTCTCTCTGATGATTACATTGAACATCTTTTTATATCTATTGTCCATCTATAGGTCCTCTTTGAAGTGTCTATTCTGGTCCTTCGCTCATTTTTTAATTGGGTTGTTTGTCTTCCTGGTGTTGAGTTATATAAGTTCTTTATATATTTTGGAAAGTAACCTCTTATCAGATGTATCATTGGCAAATATGTTCTCACATTCAGTGGGTTCCCTTTTCATTTTGTTGATAGTTTCTTTTGCTGTGCAGAAGCTTTTTAGTTTGATGTAGTTCCATTTGTTTATTTTATCTTTGTGTCCCTTGCCCAAGGAGACATACCGGCAAAAATATGGCTATGCCTGGCTGGTGTGGCTCAGCGGTTGAGTGTCGACCCATGCACCAAGAGGTCGCTGGTTCGATTCCCAGTCAGGGCACATGCCCAGGTTGTGGGCTGGATCCCCGGTAGGGGACATGCAGGAGGTGGCCGATTGATGTTCTCTCTCATCAACGTTTCTATCTCTCTCCCTCTCCCTTCCTCTCTCTCTAAAATCAATAAAGAAAAATTATTTTTAAAAAATATGGCTATGAAAAATGTCTGAAATTTTACTGCCTATGTTTTCTTCTAGAATTTTTATGGTTTTGAGTCTTACATATAAATATTTCATCCTTTTTGAGTTTATTCTGTGTATAGTGTAAGTTGGTGGTCTAGATTCATTTTTTGCATGTATCTGTCCAATTTTTCCAACATCATTTATTGAAGAGACTGTCTTTACTCCATTTATTCCATTGTATGTTCTTGTCTCCTTTATCAAATATTAATTGACCATAAAGAAGTGAGTTTATTTTTGTACTATTTTATTCCATTTATCTATATGCTTGTTCTTGTACCAGTGCTATGCTATTTTGATTACAACGGCCTTGTAGTATAGTTTGATATCAGGTAGTGTGATACCTCCAACTTTGTTCTTCTTTTTCAAGATTGCTGAGGCTATTCAGGTCTTTTGCTGGTCCATATAAATTTTTGGAATATTTGTTCTAGATCTGTGAGATATGCCATTGGTATTTTGAAAGGAATTGTGTTGAATCTGTAGATTTCTTTGGATAGTATGGACATTTTAGTCATGCTAATGAACATGGTATACACTTCCACTTATTTTCATCTTTCTCAGTTTCTTCAGTATCTAATAATTTTCTGAGTATAGGTCTTTTACTTCCTAGGTTAAATTTATTCTTAGGTACCTTATTTGTTGTTGTTGCAATACTAAATGGGATTGTTTACTTAATTTATCTTTCTGATAGTTCTTTATTGGTGTATAAAAATGCCACAGATTTCTGAATATTAATTTTGTATCCTGCTACTTTGCCAAATTCATTTATTAGATCTAGTCTTTTTTTGGTAGAGTCTTTATAATTTTCTATGTACAATATCATGTAATCTGTGAATAATGACAGTTTTACTTCTTCCTTTCCAATTTGGATGCCTTTTATTTCTTCTTCTTGCTTGATTGCTGTGGCTAGGACTTTAAGTACTATGTTGAATAAGAGTGGTGAAAGTGAACATCCCTGTCTTGTTCCTGATCTTAAGGAGAACACTTTTAGTTTTTGCCCATTGAGTAGGATGTTGGCTGTGGGTTTGTCATATACGGCTTTTATTATGTTGACTTATGTTCTCTCTATTCTCACTTTGCTAAGAGTTTTTATCATAAATGGGTGCTGGATTTTATCAAATGCTTTTTCTGCATTTATTGATATGATAATGTGTTTTTTTATCCTTCATTTTGTTTATGTGGTGTATCACATTTATTGATGTGTGGTAATTTACCAACCTTGAATCCCTGAAATAAATTCCACTTGATTATGATGTATGATCTTTTTAATGTATTGCCGGATCTGGTTTACTAATATTTTGTGGAGAATTTTAGCATCTATGGTCATCAGGGATATTAGCCTATAATTTTCTTTCTTTGTAGTGTTTTTATATGATTTTGAATTAGAATAATGCTGACCTCATAAAAAGAGCTTGGAAGTCTACCCTCCTCTTGAATTTTTTGAAATAGTTTGACAAGCATAAGTGTTAATTTTTCTTTGACTGGCAAAATTCACCTGTGAAGCCATTCAGTCCAGGCTTTGGTTTGTTGGGAGTATTTTTATTACTGCTTCAATCTCATTTGTTGTAACTTGTCTATTCAGATTTTCTGATTCTTCCTGATTCAGTTGTGGAAGATTGTATATTTCTAGGAATTTATCCATTTTGCTCAACTTGTCAAATTAGTTGGGATATAGTAGTTCATAGTATTTTTTTTTATAATCCTCTATATTTCTGTGGTGTCCGTTGTTACTTCTCCTTTTTCATTTCTGATTTATTTATTTGAGTCCTCTCTCTTTGTGCCTTGATGAGTCTGGTTAGAGGTTCATCAATCTTGTTTATCTTTTCAAAGAACCAGCTCTTGATTCTATTGATCTTTTGTGTTTGTTTGTTTGTTTCTTTAGTCCCTATGTCATTTATTTCCTCTCTAATCTTTTTTTCTTAAACTTTAACATGAAGATTTTTTTATTCCAGTTTTAAAAATACTTAAAAAACCCATCCTTTAAAACATGATGTCAGTTGGGGGTTTTTGAATGATTATAACAAATTAGGCATAATTGCATCTCAGAATTACTGAATAAAAGTTAATGTACCGTTTTCTTGTTAAAATTCAAAAGCTTGATTGTAACAAGAGATATAGCAGGGAGTTTAACCTAGAAATCTCACACAGAACAAAGACGAACACAAAATATAAATTAATTATATATGGATATGATCACACAAAGGATCTAAACAGGGTGATTTTAACAAGCCACATATACCTGAATGTAAGGTGACTCCAAGCCATAAACATAAATTAAGGCAGCTACTTTATTTTAAACAAGAAAGTGGCATGAGCAACTAACTGTGAGAGTCCCCCTAACATGAGAGTTTGCCCCCTCACTCCCCATCCATGTTTGGGAGAAGATTGTGCTGTATCTGCCCGGTCCTGTCATCTGCTCTTACACCTGCTCACAGGCAGACATGGCCTTGACTGCAATCTACATAAAGCTGTGGAATCAGGTCCCAGTGGGGAAGCTAGGCAGTGACACTTGGGGACATGAAACTCATCGGGGCTCAAGTGGAATGTGTGTGCTGGCACAGGGCCATGGAATTAGAGAAAATGATTGTGACTACCCACATTCCCACAGTGGCTTCTATGTAAAAATCAGATTTATGGCTCCTTTCATTAAACATACTCTGATCAAATAACCTCACAAAGGAAAACTCACCCAACCTCAAGTCTATAAATAAAAACAAGGAGGAAATGATAGCTTTTCTGCTATTATCATGCTCAAGACTGACACAGGGGCAAGGAGTGTGCTGGCTGCTAGGGCACCACTATGCTATCTGTGCCAAGAATACCACATGCTGCCCCCAAGCAGTGAAATGGTCAGCTGGCTGGTTGTATGCTATCCACACTGGTTCCCCCACAAACAAGCTCATGGCCTTCACATAGTTCTGCTTATCCAGTGTGAAGCGGTGATAGATCCCTGCAGAGAGGGTGATCATGTCTCCCTTCTCCATGGTGATCCGGGTCCACCTGTCCTCCTCATCCCTCACATTGAAGTGCCCACTGGCATCCAAGATGTAGTGGATCTCATTGTCCAGGTGCAGCTGCTCCTCATAAAACATTTTAATCTTCTCTTCATAATCTGGCAGTTTATCTTTGCATGTGGTTATGTCCATCCAGGAGTAGTTTTTCTTTTTTCAGGTCTTTTCTAATTCTGGATCATTCTTATATTTGTCAGCATCCAGCTTCCAGTATAGGACCCCCAGCCGGCACAGCTGCTCCTGGTCTACTGGACAGCTAGGCTCAGCGAAGTGGGGCTTGTGGGGGTTGTCAGCAGGAGTCGTCAGCGGGGGTTGTCAGTGGAGTCGACCATGTACCAGGCCTGCACCATGGTGGCAGGTGGATGGGTCTCCACTCTAATCTTTATTATTTCCTTCCTTCTACTTACTCTGAGTTTTGTTTATTGTTCTTTTTCTAGTTCTTTTAGGTGTGGGGTTAGATTGTTTATTTGAGATTATTCTCATTTTTTGAATTAGGCTTGTAATGCTATGAACTTTCCTCTCAGGACCACTTTTGCTGTATCCCATAGATTTTGGGTTGTTGTGTGTTGATTTTGATTTGTCTCCAGGTAACTTTCGATTTCTTCCTTGATCACATTGTTAACCCATTCACTGTTTAATAACATTTTATTTCACCCCCATGTGTTTGAATGTTTTCAGTTTTTTTATTGTAATTGATTTCTAGTTTCATACCATTGTGGTCAGAGAATATGACCACATGTTTTCAATATTCTTGAATTTATTAAGAGTTATTTTGTGTCCTAATATGTGGTCTATCTTTGAGAATGTTCCATGTGCACTTAAGGAGAATGTATATTCTGCTGCTTTGGAATGAAATGTTTTATAAATGTCAATTAAACCCATCTGATCTAGTGTGTTGTTTAAGGTAGCTGTTGCCTTGTTGATTTTTTGTCTGGAAGATCTATCTATTGATGTCAGTGGGGTGTTAAAATCCTCTGCTATGACTGTATTGCTGTTGATCTTCCCTTAATGCCTTCCAAGATTATCTTTATATATTTAGGTGCTCCTGTGTTGGGTGCATATATATTTACAAGGGTTACATTCTCTTGTTGAGTCAATCCTTTTAGTATTATGTAGTGACCTTCTTTGTCTCTTGTCATGGCCTTTGTTTTGAAGTCTGTTTTGTCTAATACAAGTATTGCTACCTCAGCTTTTTGTTTGTTTCCATTTGCATGGAATATTTTTTCCATCCCTTCACTTTCGTCCTGTGTGACTCTTTTGTTCTGAGGTGGGTCTCTTGTAGACAGCATATGTATGTGTGCCATGTTTTCTTATCCATTCAGCTACCCTATGTCTTTTTTTCTTTTTTTCCAATCCTCACCTGAGAACATTTTTTTTTTTTCTATTTATCTTCAGATAGAGTGGGAGAGGGGGAGAGAGAAGGAGAGAGAGAAAGAAACATTGACGTGAGAGGAACATATCGACTGGTTGACCCTGACTAGGGCTGGGGACAAACCGCAACCAAGGTACGTGACCTTGACTGGAATCAAACTCGTGACTCATTGTTTCACAGGCTGAAGCTCTAACCACTGAGCCAAACCATCCAGGGCTACCCTATGTCTTTTGATTGGATTATTTAATCCATTTACATTTAAGATTATCATTGATAGGTACTTATTTATTGCTATTTTATTCTTTATACCTATGATCCTTTCTGTATTGCTTTTCTTCTTCTTAAAGCAGGCCTTTTAACATTTCTTTCCATACTGGTTTGGTGGTAATAAATTCCTTCAGCATTTTCGTGTCTGGGAAGCTCTTTATTTCTCCTTAAATTTTAAATGATAGTCTTGCTGGGTAGAGAAGTCTTGGTTGCTGGTCCTTGCTTTTTATAACTTTGAATACTTCATGATAATCCCTTCTGGCCTGAAGTGTTTCTGTTAAGAAATCAAACAATAGCCTTATGGGAGCCCCCTTGTAGGTAACTAACTGTCTCTCTCTTGTTGCTTTTAAGATTCTCTCTTTGTATTTAGCCTTTGTCATTTTAATTATGATGTGTCTTGGTGTGGGCCTCTTTGGGACTCTCTGCTTCCTGAACTTGTGTGACCTTTTCCTTCACCAGGTTAGGGAAGTCTTCAGCCATTATTTATTCAAACAAGTTCTTGATCACTTGCTTACTCTCTTCTCCTTCTGGTACTCCTATGATGAGGATGTTGTTTACTCTTGATGTTGTCCCAGAGGTCCTTTAGACTTTCCTCATTTCTTAAACTTCTCTTTACTTTTCAATGCTCTGCTTGGGTGCTTACTGTTATCTTGTCCTCTAAATCACTGTTAATTCCTTCTAGGGATTCTTCTTTTCAGATATTGTATTCTTCATTTCTTACTGGTTATTTTTTATGGTTTCTGTGTCATTTTTAATGCTTACTATCTCTTTGTTTATGTTCTCACTGAGATCATTCATTCTTCCCCTAAAGTCTTTGAGCATCCTTATAATTATTGTTTTAAAACTCTGTATTTGGTGTCTTAGTTGCTTCCACTTCATTTCATCCTTTTTCTGGGGATTTCACTTGTTCTTTCATTTGGGGCATATTTCTTTGTCTCCCCATTTTGTCTTTGTGTATTAAGTGGATCTGCTATGACTCCCAAACTTGTTATGATTGCTTAATGATGTAGGTGTCTTGTTGGGTTCAGTGGTGTAATCTTCCAGATTACCCAAGCTCGATGCTCCAGGAATGTTTCTTGTGGGTTATGTGCACCCTCCTGTTGTAGTTGAGTCTTGAATGTTGTTGGATCTTTTGTAGGTGGAGTTAACCCTTCAGGCTGGCTGAATATAAGGATGAACCTCAATCACCATGTATGAGTCACTGTGCAGGGGCTGTCCCCCAAGGCAAAGTTGCTCCCAGCAGGGTCTGGTACCTGCAGGAATCCCCCTTTGGATGTGCCACTTGTGTGGCTAATTGGGTCAAGCTCTGTGTGGTCTGAAGCCCACTACTGGTTGTGTTGATTCTGCGTCCACTTGGGTAGGTATCAGGTACAAGTTGATGTCAAACATTGCATGTAACCAACCTTGGGCTACCTGTCTGGAGCTACCACACTACTCACTATTTGTGACTGCATCTACTGGGCCTGGGAAGGGCGAATCTACAAACAAGGTTTGGCTCCCTCCAGTGTAGAGCTGGGGGCAGATCTATAAAAGGTCTGAGGCTCCTCGTAGTCTGCCTTCACCTGTCAGCTAATCTACCTCTCCCTAAGGTTGCCTGGTTTTTCTTCATAGCCTTCCAAAGAAAAACTATAAAGTGGGCCTAGGCTGGCCATGATTCACAGACCCTTCCATGGCTTGTGAGCTCATTAGAATGGGGTGACCTGGGTCAGGAGGATGGGGCTAGTGGGTGTTCTACTTGGGTGCCACATGGTCAGGTATTCAATAAGGGGAAAGTAGTTCCTACTCCAGAGCCATACCACTCAGTCTCTGCCAGAGTCTCCACTTCTAGATCCTCCAGAAAGAGTGGGCCACAGGTTCAGGTTGGGTGTAGCCAGCTGTCTCCTCTGCAGGAGCAAGGTCAGCAGGGCAGAACCACCAGGACTTGGGAGGACAGATCAGAAAAGCCTCCTGTTGGGGGAGGTGCCAGCCACAGGAGGAGGCCAAGCACTTTGTCCCAGTCCTATAAAATAGCCTCTGAGGAAGACACACTCTGAGTGTCCCAGCCCCGAGCAGCACTTCCTTTCCTCCACAGAGCTGAGCTCAGCAGGGTGGGGCTCCTGAGACTTGGGAGGGCAGATATAAACAGTCTCCCATGGTGGTGGTGAGGTGTTGCCAGCAATCCTGTGGAAGGGGGCAGGCACTTATTCCCCTTTCTGGGCAAAAGCCTCTGAGGGGGATGTGCACCAAAGCTCCCAACTTCCAGCAGCTCTCAGATTCCAACTCCCACTTCCTGGACTGAGCTCAGCAGGGTGAGGCACCCAGCTGCCAGAAAGGCAGGTCAAATGAGTCTCCCATTGGGGAAATAGTGCATGCTGATCTCACAGGGGAGTTTGGACTGGAGTGCATCCCCCACCCCCTGTGATGTAGCCACACAACTCAGCTCCTTCCTGTCTGATTCCTGGACAAAAGCCTACTTAGGAGACATGTTCTGAAAGTCCCGGCTCTGTGAAGCACTTTTATCCCCCTGTGGAACTGAACTCAGTAGGGTGGGGCCACAGGAAGTGGAAGAGCAGGCCAAGTGATTCAACAGGTGGGTAGGAGGTGCTGGATGTATGCTCAAGGTGGGGAAGAATGGTCGTCTTTCCAAAGCTACACAGTTCAATCACTGTCTGAATTTCCACCAAGAGTATTTGCAAAAAAAGAGCACCTCAAAGGTCCCTGCTGGGTGCAGACAGCAGACCCCTCTGCAGGACTCGAGCATGGCAGAGTGGTGTTGCCATTTGGAGGACCAGGCAGTGCATCGCCAGGCTGGTGTTGTAGCAATAGTAGTGTTCCACCTGGAAAAGTGGTATCTGGGTCTCTAGCAGACTTTCTTCTCTCCCAGGCAGACCGAATCCCCACTGATTTTCAGCATCAAATGCTATGCAGGCTCTTCTTCCCATCTGTGTTACTTTGGGTTGGGGATTCCCTGCATGGGGTTGAGACCCCACACTTCTTGAGGGAGGGAGTTTTGCAGCCACACTATCTCTCTGGCTTCTCAGCCGCTGCACATGGATGTGGTGGCCAGCCCTTTCCATGTCTTCACCCTTCCTACCAGTGTCTATGGGGCTTCTTCTGTAAATCCTTGGTTATAATAATTTCAGTTCAACTAGCTTACAGCTGGTTATTCAAGTTGATTGCTCTATAATTTAGCTGTAAATCCAGTTTGGTGCTGGGAGCAGGTGAGTGTAGCTTCCACCTACACTGCAGCCATCTTGGAATCTCTGACACTTGTCCTTCTTAAACAAGCTTGTGCTTCTTTTTTTGTATTTTATAATAGGCAAATATTCAAAGTATCTCATATGATGTGTGCTAGGATTATATTGAAAATGACTTTTCTAAAAAATGTAACTGTGTAGTCTATGTAGTTCAAGCTATTTCCTGAGAAATAAAAATAACTCTAGGCAATCATTATGTAAAAAATCAGAAGTCTGGTCATTTACTTTGCCGTTTTTGCTTAAGATTTAAATATAGGAAACAAACAAACAAAATAGAAAATGATTTAACATTTAGCATATGTCATCTATCACCTATTTTCTGCATTTTTGTTAAGAAAGATTCTAAAAATGGTAATTTTGATATTGAAAGGAGTGTATATGTGGGTGCAGCTCATAATTAAGGGATCTGAAATTCCAGTTCCAGTACCTGACTTCTTTGTCACATTGAGAAATTGCTTGATTTGCTGTGGCTTGCTTTAACATGCCAAAAAATGGGATAATAGGTGAGTCTTCCTTATGGGGTTGTTGTCAAAGAGTGAAACATCACTACAGTAAATGCTTAGGAAATATAGTCATGTGTCTGTGCAGTGATTTAATATTCAACAAATATGTATTTGATAAATATTTACTCTTTTGCAAAAACAATAGTCATGGATGTTATTCCAGGTACTAGAACCCTTCACTTCCTAACTCCACACCTCTTGATTCTTTATTAAGTCAATGAAAATACAAGGGCAACTGAAAATATGGATAGTGAGTGTGTAAGAAAGGTTTGGAACTACAGAAGTCATGGTGACAGTCTCATGAGTGAACAGGAGGGGAAGCTTGTCTGCAACACTCCTCCTGGACCCCCTGAACCCTGAAGGTGCTCTCTGGAGCCCATCCCATGCCAGAAAGGCTGTGGCTCTCAATGCAGAGTGGTGGAGTTCCCACAAGGCAGCCTCTCTTGGCTTTGTTCTCCTTGCTGAATGTGGAGCAGGCATGGATGTTGACCAAATGTAACTTTCTGCTAAATTAAATGTGACCCCTTGTCAAAACCAACATTTAAAATTGTACTTCCTTTTGCAGTGGAGTTTTAGTTTGCCAGTTTCAGAGTTCTCAGAGAAGCAGCATTTACGCTGTGTTTAATCAAAGCTCATGGTGCTAGAGTTAGTCATTGACACGAAGGCTGGCCTTACTTTCCAGTCTGCAGAGTTCACTCTTCATGCCTCTTTCAAAAACATTTGAAGAGCTGATGCAAAAAAGTCAACTAAACGGAGAATCAGAAAATGTTGCCTTCGTCTGAGAGAAAAAAAGCCTTTTCTTGCTGCTACTATTACAGTTTAGGAAACGTGTAATGCAGGTCTCAATTTTACCTAAGAAATGACAACTAAAACTTTATATTTGTTTTTATAGATGTAAAATGACAGTCCCTGAAATATGTAAGGTCATTCCTTCCAGTATAACTTTTTTTTTCCAATGCAGGCAGAACTCTATGGACAATAGCAAATCCTGGGAGAGCTTGTTGGAAGAACCAGACTTTAAGAAGTAAATTACCCAAGAGATTCCAACTTACTCAAAACAAAACTTGGCCCCAAGATAGTTAAGTAGATTGTCAGTAATGGCTAAATTTATCGAGACTTACTATGTAACAAGTATTGTGCTAAGGATATTACATGGATTGCCTGATTGAATCTTCAAATAACAAGTAAGAAAAGTATAGTATGGCATCTGTTATCTAGAAGAGGAAATGGAGGTTTGGAGGTATGAACTTGCCCAAGGTTATACAGCTAGCAAGCGGTAAAGCCTGACAGGATTCAAGTTACCCTGGCTCACTCTAATGCCCATGCTCTCAACTTCAGTGTCACACCATCTCTCCTAAGCTACGGATTATGGTCTCCCTCAAAAGCGACACCAATCAGGCCATTTGAGTCAATAAGAGTGATTTCTTTGTTTATAGGTCTTAGAACTTCAATTTTTGGTTGTTAGTATGCCCAAAAGAATAAGCAAAGGAATTGGAAGGAGTCAAATGTATTTATTATAAATCATTTTCACAATTCTTAAAATTCCTTGAGAAATTTTATAAGAAACATTTTAGCTATATGAGGGAACTAACTATAATTCTGTACATACTTTTAGGATTGTAATATGTTCAAGTTAGTTATAAAGTGACTTTCTACAGAGTGAATGCGATTTACTATCGAGTTTTTCCACTGTTTAAATTCATAAGTCTATTTTCTTTACAGGAAATTATCTTACCTAAAAGGGTTAACGTTATAGAAATGATAACATTAGACACCCTAAAAAACCTTGTAGCAGGCTTTTATGATGTTTCCAAATCAGGTATCACCCCTCCCTCCCCATTTTCCTATTCTTATGTCTTTTCTCTTTCTAGACCCCATTTCTCCCAGGAGACAAGTAGGCTTCTCACAAAATTCTTGGTGCTCTCCTTTGGATTAAGTATTTATTGTATCTTCTAGAGCTGGGAAATGCATATGACAGTGACACCCATTAACATATCTCCTGCTCCACCTCCTTGGGTAGATTGCCCCTCATTCATATGGCAACAGCATGGGCTCTTAGCTCATGCAAATGTTATAGCCCCTCCTACCTTCCCTCATACCTTCAGAACCTCGCATCCATCTGCAGACTGGGATATCTCCATTTACATGTCCTCTGTACACCTCAAACTCTGTATCTGAGATCAAATAAGACATCTTCTTCCCAAACCTGCTCTTTCTACTGGACTCCCCCCTTGGTCAATGGCTCCACCATCCATTCAGTGCACCAAACAGAAACCTGGGGTCTTCCTTCATGCTCTCCTTTCCCTTTACTCCTCACATTCAATTGCTGGCCAGGTTTTGCCTCTTCTTCCTCTAGAACCCAAACCCTTCTCTCCATCCACAGTCCATTCTCAGCTCAGCTCTCCTTATTTCTCACCTTGATCAATGCCATGCTTTTTCCTCAACACTCACATCAGGCATTTTCTCTAGGAGGATTTACTTGCCTATTTGCACCCCTCAGTCTGGCTCAATGTCCTATGTTCACACTGCATCTTGTACATATCTCTATCACAACACTTATCTTGTGTACCCTAATTGTGTGTTTCCTTTTGTGTCTTGCCCCAATGCACTATAAGCTTCTTGAGGGAGGGTCCGTGTCTTACCTATGAATAGCTAGCTCTGAGCAGTGCCTGACACCTGGTAGTTACTCATTAATGCCTGTTGAGTAAATAGAGGAGACTGTGCAGTTGGTTCTGGCTTCAGTTTTCCTGGGGAATTTGTCAGGATCTGTGTGTGATTACACAGCTTATCTACCTGGGGCTTTGGGTAGGCTCACTGGGAGTTACATTTTATTTTCGTTTGTATCTTGTTTGTGATAATGAACAAGGACACAGCAAACTCAACAGTATTTACCCCAATGTTATATTATAGGCCAGGAATAACTGCTTGTTAAATTAAAATAGACAGGTCAAATAGGGCTCAGTTTTTAGACTCCATGCAGTAACACATCTGTTTTCTACATTACTAAGAATGCAGCATACAATATACTACCTGGCTACAGTAGCTATTCAAAAATTAATAAAAACAATAATGATAATGTTTATTACTTAGTAAATGGTTCCTATTCTGAGTGTCATGTGCTCATATCATTTAATCCTCACAACAATTTTATCAAGTTGGTATTATTATCCCCATTTTACAACTGAGGGTACAGGGTTAAGTGACATGCTTAAAGTCACCTGCAAATTAGAGGTGGCACCAGATATGGAGCTGGCTATCTGATTTCAGAGGCCACATTAGTCACTGCTGCCTGAAGCAGTGCACAAACGGCTCTTCATGCTCTACTCCGCGGAGCCCTCAGCCAGTGAGTGATAGCTGCTGAAATATGATTTGTAAACATGTAGAAAGCACAGATTTTTGTTTCTGATATTCTTTCTGACGTCACAGCTTACCTAAATTCAGGCAAGTAAGTTTGAAAATAGCACACATGCTAAGTTGTTTCACATTGCCTTTTTTAAAAAAACTATAATTAAATGTAGATTTCATTAAACAGGCATTACTCCTCAAAAAAAAACAACTCATATTCTCCTCCTTCCCAGAATTATCTTCCTGGAAGATATTTGTTCAGATTACTTGGTTTGTGAAGAAATTGAGTTTTGTTTTTTTTTAATGGGCAGAAAATATATTTATGTTAGTTACACAGATTTTTAAATCTTCTTTGGTCATGGTAAAAGAATGAAAACCATCTGCTTGCTGCTCCCCACACCTTATGAAGAGTTTTCTACCCTAGTTGGGTTGGTTTTTACTTGTGGACTGGAAAAGATAACACGGGCCAGAATTGTGTTGGCACAAAATGGCCTGACTCTAGAAGCTGTTACCCAAAAATTTCTTCTGAAAGGCAGCTCTTGAAATTACTGATGAAAGAAGCCTTTGACATGACAGCTTCAATTACACATGGTCAGAAGGTCTCCCCTTCACTGAGCAGGTCTGTGGGTTTCTTAAAATGTTTTACATGAGTGGTGAATGGGAAAGAGGAGACACGCGAATTTAAATTGTGTTTTCTCTCTGATGTCCACTACTCTATGTTACCAACCATAAAAATGAGGTCTACTGAGCCTGCTAGCATGAAACACCACAGAAATAAAGAGGAAATTAGATTCTATTAAGTGATTTACTCACCTATTTAATTGTATGTGTCTGCATCAAGTTCTGGGTTATAGTATAAGTGTTCAAAATGGTGTAAGACCTGTGTTTTCTTTTTCCTCATTGTTGAACACCAGATCTAAGTTCGTTAACATCACTTACCAATACATCTTTGGGGTTATAACATGTGGCAAATTCTCAAAGACTTAAGGAAATGTGAACACTTTTTTTTTTTTTTTACAATTAGGAGAATTGGTGATCTATGACAAAATCCCCGAAATGTGCTTAAAAACAATTCCTCCAAGAGCTATGCATAAAACTATTTTTAAAATTTCTAAGCCACTGAAGTAAGTTTCTCAGACTGACACATCCCCCAGTTTGCTGGTTTCTCAAGGAGCGTGCCTAGACTATACTCTCCACACAGGAGAAAATGTTCTAGAACAGAGAACAATCAGTAGCTTACATCGTGGCCAAAAGAAGATTAGTGAGGTAAATGATCAACAACTCATTAAGATAACATAAGGTTAATAATACTCTTTAACATCCTTTGAAACTGAAAATTTTAAAATATTAAGTTGGAATAGAAAGGTTGTAGGAAAATTTGTAATAAATTGTGTGTATGTGTGAGAAACTATACCAATACATCTGCAATATTTGTGTGACAATATTTTAAATATAAGATTTGATGTTTTCTATGCAAAAGTGAATTATATTAGATGTATGCAATTGTCAAAATTCATAAAACTATAACTTGAGGTTTCTGCATTTTAGTATATGTAAATTATACCCCAATTTAAACAAATCTTCAAACTCTCAAGGTCATCAAAAACAAGGAAAGTCTGAGAAACTATTGCTGCCTAAGGAAACATGAGGACTACATATAATGTGATAACCTGGTTGGTATCTAAGAACAGAAAAAGGAAAAAAAAATGTAAATGAATAAAATTCATATGAAGTATGGAGTTTAGTTAGTAATAATGTATCAGAATTGGTTCCTTAGTTGTGACAAATGTATCACACTAATGTAAAATGTTAACAATAGGGGAAGCTGTGGACTGGGTATAGAAAAAACTCTTTGCCACTTTTCTGCAAGCCTAAAACTATTCTAAAACTTAAAAAGCTTATTTTTAAAAACAGAAACAAGCAGGATAAGGGGGTGGGTGGGATGGATAATATGACAGTTACCAAGACACTACCTGAAAGTCAAGAAAACGAAAATATCAGTATAATCTATTTCAAGCAATAAGTGTAAATAAGCCATAAAGAGCAAGAGTTTTTATCTTCTGGACATTAGCATCAGATAGTTTACCCTTCTATCAGATTTACCTTCCCACGATAAAACTGAAGATTGTCATCCTTACCACATTATTTTTTTAGTTGGCTAACGTTAAAAAGAGTTGTACTACATACAAATGACAATGGACTGAATGAAGAGTATAGTTTTTATTTTCACATAACATATTCCCCGTTGTAAATCATCTAGTGCCACCGTTCTGTCCTATTGAATGCCACTGTCCATGAGTAGTTACACACATTCCTTCCATGCCTGCCACGACGTTTTTGTTTGTGTAGAGATGTGTAAAGAAAACTCTTGCAATGCCATCTATTTCTCTTTGTTAAATATGCCCCTATGCTATAATCTATAATCATATTTAAATCCTGTGGATTCCCCTTTTAATAAGCAGGGAGTCTTTCTCATCAGTTACTGGTGTTGGTGTTGACCAGCCCTCTGAGAGGCTCGGATGGGCCAAGCACAGCTGGAAAGCAACGCCTGGTGTTGCCACATTTGAGCCTGGATGCCAGAGGCAGGGTACCCACAGGATGTAACAGGATCCTTCCTTTGTGGGGCGCAGCTCCAACGGGAATACCCCTTGCGACGACAAATCCCTCTTTCTTCAGTTAACAGTTCTGGGATAGAGGCTGGGGGAGACGACCGTAGCCGACGTAGACAGAGAGGAAGATGAGGAAGACCAGGAGAAGGAAGAGGCTGGCTGCTGCGGCGGCCGCAGCAAAGAGCTCCAACCGTAGCACAGCCTCTCGGAGACCCGACTCACGGGTCGCTGCCGGGCGCCCCGTTGCCATGGCAACCGGCCCCCGCGGAACCCCGCGTTTACGACCGGAGAATCGACCCACGCGGACGCCGCCCCCACGGCGGGGCGGAGGGCCGCGCTTCCTCCCCGCCCCCATCGTCCACGCAGGAAAAGCAGGAACCAGACCTCCGAGTGAAGAGCAAATTGGAAACGCTTCCTGAGCGTTGCCGGGAGCCGGCCGCTTGGAGACCCCTGTGGAGGCGGGTGCGGGACCAGCCAGCTCCTCCTTCCCCGCCGCTCGGGCGCGTCAGCCGGCCAGGGCGCGACGTGGGCCGCAGAGAGACCCTCTTGCCAGTCCGGGGCTCCTCGGACACCCCCGAACCCTGCCGGGGACAGCAGCGTCCCACCGCGCCCGCAGAAGGAGGATGGCAGAGGACCGGCGTAGGCGTTTTTGGCAGAACCGCCCCAAATCGAGGCCTCGTTTATCTTTCTCGCCCTCGCCCCCAGGAACGAGGGAAGAGAGGGAAGAGAGGAACATAAAAAGATATTTACCCCGAGTCCTCGTTATTGAAACATTTCCTGAACACGCCGTCTGTCCAGGGAGGTAGACACCTATTGCACGAAGGCTGTGTTTGGGTCACTGGTGAAGAAACCATCACGGTGCTTCCAGGACGCTTGCTGCCCGGTCGGGCCTGCGCGGTGGCCCCTCAGCCCCCTGGGGACGCGCGGGCTGCGGCTCCGCGACGCGTCCACACCTGGCTGGCTGGCAGCGGTCCTGTAATTAGCAGAAACGCAGAAGGCGGACGATGCCCATTTTCCCCACCAATCCTTCTCCTCCGGGTTCACTGACGAAGTCCCTGGCCCCAGAGACACTCGGGCTCCGCGCCTCGGCCTGAAAAATCCGCCTCCAGGAAGCGAAGGTCTTGTCGCTCCTGGCTGTAAATATTAATAAGCTGAGCAGCTGGGGCATACTTATTTTCCTTTAATTGCAACTTAACCAAATATCAAGACCCCTGCCACTCAGGCCCTCCTCAATAGGGATTGCTGGGTGTCGGTGTCAGCAGACTCCCTCGGCTCAGTCGTTCTTTGTATGCGCTGCCCAACATGGAAACCATATGTTGCGCCTCCCCGCGTGTTAAAATCACCCTCCGGGACATCCGAGCTTCGCCTTGCATTCGGTCGCCTGCATCCCTGGGGCGACCAGGGGACCCCGTCTCTACCCAACCAGACTTTATGCTACTAAAGCCATAGTTTAAGGGGTCTGACAAACAGGGGCGGCCCCTTGAGGAGGTGGGATTCCCCCTGGGTTTGACCTGAAGGCACTTGTAGGGGCCCGGCCGGGTACAGTCTTCGGGCCGCGGAAAGGCCTCGTTCCTACTGCGCTCAGCCGAGCACCTTCCCATCCGCTGGGGCGTTCCGGCCCGCAGGCCAGGGTGCCGGGTGTCCCGCTGCGTCGGAGGCCCTCTGCCCCTCCACTCCGCCTGCTCACTCCCTCCCCAAGGGCACCTCAATTTGTCGCCACAGAGGTGCGCGCGCCACAGAGACCGGCGGCGAGGGGGCTCAGCACGCTCTCCCCAGGGTCGAAGGTTGGGGTGGTGTAGAGCGTGGGCTGGTGCAATTCGCCGCGCTTTCTCGCCACGCGCCGCCAACGCTGAGTCGGGGTGTCGGCGCGACACTGGGGACACCCAGCCTTGCTCTGGCTACGCTCATTTGCCAGGCCTCGAAGGCGTTGAGCTTCCACAAAGCAGGCCCTCATTCCCAGGGGGTTTGTTGAGCCAAAAGGAGGTCCCCCTCGCTTCCCTAGGCGCGAGAGCCAGCAGCGGGGGCAGGCTTTGAAGGTAAGCTAGTCTTCCAGACGCGGGAGGAAGCCCAGCTGTGCTCCTTCTGGAACAAAACGGCAGAGGCCAGGAGCTCTTCAGGGAGGACACAGCGCCCGTGGGCGCCTGGAGAAGGCCCAGCTTTCTGCGCACGAATTCGCCATCGGAACTGCCAATTACTTCTTGCCCACTTAATTTTGTTCCAGGAGTCGTGTGCCAACAAACAGCTAGCTGCCCAACGCAGAGGGATGTGATCCACTCCCTGTTATGATCACCTAAAAATATCCATGCCCATTTACTGTATACAGTCACATTTAAATTGCATCAAGAGGAAAATTCAAAACGCAAAATAATGATTTAGGTAAAACACACACAGTAGTTAAATTAGTACCCGTATTATTTCAGTTAAAAAATGCAGACCCATCTGAGGCCCACTTGAAAATTGGATGTGCTCTACAACCTGGAGTGTCAATGATCAGACTGCAGTGGTCACTGAGTTTCATGAATGTTAACTGTCCACTGAAACAACAGAAGTCCACTTCAGAGGTCAAATGCATGGACTGTAGTTATGTGAATTGTAGGCAGTTTCTGCAAGTCACTCCAGGGGCAAGATCAGCTTTTGGGTTGACCAAATCAGTTTCCTGTAAAATTAACCCAGGCTCAAGGCTCTGGTAGCAAATAGTTAACTGAGGCCCAGAGTTGGGGGAAACCATTTTGATGGTTACGATAAAAGATCAGTGCTACCATCAATAGCCCTGTGGTTTTCCATCTTCTCCTCTTTGTTCCCACCATTCAGCACCCGATCACCTGTATGGAAGAGTTAGTGGTCTGTGAGGACCCGAGAGTATGGAGGCATCAGGTGCAAAACAAGTGGAGGTGGTGGCAGTGGACATTTGGACAGGATTTTATTTATTATTATTCCTGCACCCAGCAGGTGTTGAGTAATATTAAAAGACCCAGAGCTACATGAAGACAATGTGGGCTGGCCTTCTCTAAAGGGAAATTTAGCTTGAGCGGCCTGGTTCAGAATCAGGCCTACGCCTGCATGGAGTAACATGTGTTGTATCCCACTTTTCTTTTTGCCAAGGTGGGTGGAGGCAGGCAGTATTGGGAGATGGGCAAACTACAGAGGCCGCCTGCCTGTCCCTTACAGCACAGGAAGGCATCTGGAAACCTGCTAGAGGAAGCATTTATCGGATCATCTCGGACACTTGCATATTGACCAAGAAGTGTTTCACAAGGCTGAGACAGGTGTTTAGAAGTTGTTGTTTGCTAATAACAGTCTTGGGATCTCTCTCCCCCCAACAAATCTACCTCCCTTTTTTATTCTCACCTAAGAATATACATTTGTTGATTTTAGGGAGAGAGAGAGAGAGAGAAAGAGAAACATCAGTCCGTTGACTCCCATATGTGCCCCAACCTCAAACCCGAAACTTAGGTATGTCCCCTGACTAGGAATCGAACCTGCAACCTTTTGGTGCATGAGATGATACTCCCACCAACTGAGCTACCTGGCCAGGGCAATCGGCCCTTTTATATTTTGTGTTCATCTTTTTTGCTTGACAGAGATCAAAGTCATATACCAACTTGTCTCTCCAACTCCCAACTCCAAGTGAAAGCTGTTTTTGAATTCTGTTAGCTCAGCCTCACCCCACTCCTCCTTAGATGATGCAATACTAGAACAGGACTGAGAAAGCTGCTGGGTCTGTCACCAGCTGGCTGAGTCTGGCCTCGAGGTGCCAGACTGGACCAAACAAGAGCTGTGTTGAGTGATCCCTCAACCCCTGGAGCTGTGACAGAAATCACAGCATAACACCTTCCATTTTTGTGTGACTTGAGAACTGACAAATTCTTGCTAGTTCCTTACAACAACTTCCTATGATTTGTATTTATAGCTGAAGAAACTGAAGCCCAGAGAAGTGAAGTGATTAGGCCAAGGCCACATGGAAGGATGGGGTTTTGCGAATCTGTCCTTGGGCGCTTTCTACCACACTTGTCACTTTAAAGTTGGCAGTACACACGGTGAATTCTAATCAGGGTTTTCCCCTGGAATTCACATCGCATCTCTGCTCTGTTTGGCAAGACGTGGGTGCAACACATCTCTCGGCAGCATTGGAACCAGTGGGTTCCTAACAAGAAACTGGGTGCAGTCCAGGCAACAGAGCCAAAGACACAAGTGTGAGTGAGGCCTTTCCACAGGACAAGGCCTTCCAGCTGGAGGATGTTATTGAAGTAGACAGAAGCCCCTCTTTACAAAGACAGCAGCAGGAAGGGGGATTTTCTCTGTGGTAGGAAGGGGTCCTCCTGTTTCTCCTCTTCCCTCCACCCTTGCCTGACTTGCTGGACACAGGCCCAGGCAGCTGGCCTTGATTAGCAGTGCAGGCCATGGATGGGGACATTCTTTTTTCTTCTTCTCAGAAGCTGTGGGATGGGACATTTATTAGCACTAGATATTCAACTATCTCAGACCTGTAATGCCTCCTGAATTTCATAGAGCATAGACACCCAGACACATCTACCATTCATGGTCATGAAAACTCACTCTAATCTACACCTCTCACCTGGTTAGGTCTTGAGATAATGAGACTGGGATCTAAAAGAATTGACTCTAGTCTTTCCTTTGCTTGGATTTTCATATTTGCTACTTAGACATACACTCATGTCCTCAGTCTGGTGGCATGGAAAATATTGAAGAGAGGTAGGAAGCTGTGTCAGAAGAGAGAAGATGGCATATTGGATGAGTAGGTCTGAGGCTAACACGCTTTTGAGGATTTGAAGATTTTGTAAACTGCTTATGAATGTATGGAAATGAGCGCTAAACTGCTGTTTGCTAAAGCAGCGAGTCTGGCTGGTAATGATACTGACATGTGTGAGCACTTACTATGTGCCTGGCATCGTGCTAAGCACCTGACATGTATCATCTCATTTCACCTTCGTGACAACCCTATGCAGCAGTGACGATGACTATATGCATTTTACAGGTGAGAAAACCGAGGCACAGAGATGTCCTGTAACAGTACTGGTAAGAAGCAGAGTTAGGACTTGACTAAATTTTGGGTTTACCTGTGAATTAGCACAAGCCATCAGTCAAACAGGTGAAGCTCGTTTCACCAAAGCTGTGGTCACTAATGCTAGGTGGCTCATTTGGAAAGTAAAGTCTTCATTACCCTGGCAAGAACACATTTCAAGTTGTTTTTCTCCTCCTTCCACCCACCTTCCCCCATTAGAGCTGAGATTCCTGTGGTCAGGCCTGGAGGAAGGTGGCAAGTGGTTAAAAATGGAATGATTTGTTGCCAGAAATTCCCCTTGTCACCTATGTCCCACATAGCTCCTAGTCAGCAGTGCCCCAGGCTGAACCCAGCTGGGCTGAAGTGTATGAAATATATACCTGTTACCAGTTACTCAACATTCAATGTGTCTTAGGTCAGTGACAGTAGTGCTTTTTACACATAGTGCACGTATTTATAGATTTACAGTCTATAAGACGTAGTTACTCCTGGCCTCTCATTTTAGATGTTTCCTCTTTGCACTCGGGGCCTTATCTCTAATTATGTAGTGAAAGGCTGGTGAAAAAGATCCCAGGCCAGGCCAGCCTGCTCCAGATGGAACCCAGTGACAGACTGGAGGAGAGTGCAAATGCAGCCCTCAGGATGAAAGGGAGGCGGGCTTACCCACACACAGCCCCACAGTGGTTTCACTTCATTACAACATGTGCTATCGGCTCACATTTCAACTTGTTTTTCCTAAATTGTGCTTATCCTCTTCCCCGAAATCAGAGTTTGGAAACCCTACTATCCGTGGGCCAATCTGTAGCATGGTGCAGAACTGCTTTTCTGTCTCTCCTGCCTTAACAATCCATTTTGCTCTTGGGTGACAGACAAGAGGCCAAATCCAGATGTCTCCAGAAAGGGGATGTGTGTTAATGGAATTTCAGACATCTTTTTTCTCTTCCTCCTTTTTTCCTGTTTTTGACAAGAAAAAATGGGACGGTCCACATGGAAGTTGCTTCACATGAGTGGAAGAATCAAGTTAGGTTCACGTGCGCACATGCCCTTTGCTGCTGCATCTGCTTCTGTAGCTCTGTGAGGAGCACTCGAACTCTCTAAGTGAGTTCCTCTCCTTTTTACAGGGCTGGGACCAGGGAGAATGAAGTATTTGCCTTGTGCACAAAATGTAAGGAGGTGCTAGAAAACCCAATAAGCAAGATAAACCTTTTAATACTATATATATATATATATATATATATATATATATATATATATATATATAATAAAAATTAACACAAAGAAATCCATGGTAAAAAAAATAATCAAAATTTTAAATAAAAAACAGTATTACTGACATTTATTTCCCTTTGCCTCAAGCTTTAGTATGGCTTGTCACGACACAGCTTTCTTATTTATCTTTCGCTTAAATCAGCGGGAATGAGAGAGGCAGCCGGATAAGCTAACTGAAATCAATGTAATGAACCAGAGAAACTAGATATGAACAAAATGAAACCAAATGTAAAATAATGTTTTGAAAATAAGAGAGAATGAGGAGTGACTAGATTAATACATAAATCATTGACAATTAAAGATTTTTATAGAGAAAATCTAAAAAGTCCACCTCTCTGGAGTGAAAGGTTTTGTCGCTCTGGGCTAAAAATATTAATAAGCTGAATAATTATTAAAAACCTTGCTATAGTTTAACGTGTTTTTAGACACGTAGATTTCCCCCAGTTCTCCAAACATGTATTTTTATTAACAATACTTGGTGCTTTTAGATTGCTTCTTTATTTTTCAAAGCTCCTTTTTTGGGGAGCATATTATTTCATTCATTCTTCTCACATCGAAAGAGTTAGATAGGACCTATTGTCCTTTCTCAGGAAATGGGTGGGTGGGATTGTGGAAGAAAAGGACACTCGGCTGGTGTGGCTCATACACCAAGAGGTCGCTGGTTTGATTCCTGGTCAGGGCCCGCCCCAGGGAGGGGTGTGCAGGAGTCAGCCCGTAGGTTTTTCTGTCTCTCTCTCCCCCTCCCTTCCTCTCTCTAAAAAAAAAAACCAATAAAAACATATTTTTTTTTTAAAAAAAAGAAAAAGTAATTTTCCCAGTGATAAGCACTGAGCTAAATGCTTTATGTATGTTTTCTTATTTATTTTCTAAGTAGCCTTGAATTATGATCAGCTCCATTTACAGATCCAGAGGATTTCTTAATTAGCTGGTAATATTCTCAGATATTTAATTTGTAAAAAGTATATTGTATCATTATTTTCATGCTTTTGGTTGTTAGTAAAACTGAAAGAGGCCAATTGGACTAAGAAGTTATATTCTAGCACCAAAAAATGTTTTGGCTTCCATATCTAGTCAAAGTAGCTCTAAGCTCTTCTTTTCGCTTTTTCTGAATAGCCTACGTACGTGTGCTTATGCCAGGATGTGTCAACTTCTAATGTGCTAGTTTAATAGAAGTAGAGGTTCTCTTAACCTGGAAATATTTTGAATTAAGTAGATGTAGATAATTGGTCAGAAAAGAGATTTAGGTTTTTTTCCTTCTCTACACAGTGCATTTGGTTTATTTAATATGAATACATGCTAAAGTGTGGAATCATTCTTGTGTGGTCTGATTTTAGTATACTACTTAATTTTATAAATAGAAGGATAACAACATTAAAATAATGTTTAGTCAACCATAATCCCCCACCCTTATACAACAATTTTTATTTTTGAATAATTGTACTCACATGAATAGTTTCAATAAGAATAAGCATATCATTTTATATTTACTTAATATATTATTGTATAAGTATCTCATTATTTCTATAGACTTCATGCTAAGAAAATGGCTGAGGAAATTGTTTTACTGATTTGCCACTATATATTAAACCATGTCTCTGAAAATGAAAAATTAAGTGTTTCAATTCTATTTTTTTATCTTTATTGGTAAAAAATAATAATAATAATGTAGTCTGCCACTTATTAAGCACTTACTCTGTTCCAGGCAGTATGCTTGGCACTTTAGAAGTATATATGATTTCTCTGAAGGCTTATGGAAGGATCAGAGCATAGGTTTTATTAATCTCATTTTACAGACTTGGAAACTGAGGCTTGGAGGGGGAGTGGCAGACACAGGAAGGGGTTGAGGAGGGATTCAGAGTTAGCTAAGGCTGTCCCGCCTGCATGTGCTTTCAGTCACTCTGTGGCAATGGAGGCTACCACGCCCCTACCTTCAGACTGTTATTGATCAATTTCCAGGGAAGAAACAGGCTTTTTGGCTTTTCATATGCTCTGCCATATTGCTTTCCAAAGGTGTTGCAATTGTGCATAATCCTTCCAGCAATGAAGACAAGAATAGTGTCACTTTTGCCTTGATAACATTGGATATTGTTATGTTAAAAAGATGCTACCTGGGCAGGTGTAAAATCAAAGCTTGGGTTTGCTCTGTGTATTTCTTTGATTACAAATAAAGACATATATACTTTTTAGATGTTTGCTAATTTGTCTTTCCTCTTCCATGTGAATTGTGGTTAATATACTTTGCCCACTTATCTATTGGTGTCAATGTTTTTTCTTATGAATTTGAATGATCTATTTATATTTTATACATAAAAATCCTTGTTTTTCATAGTAGATTCAAATATTGTCCTTGTCTGTGGTTGACCTTGTAATTTTTTTGTAGGCTACACTTTAAAAAATAGCTTCATGATTAAAATGATCAGTTTTGTAGCACTGCCAGATGACTTAGTGGTAATTTGATTATACAGTATTATTTATCAAAATTAATTGAAGTTGACCATTTGAAATTAATTAAGGGTGAACTTCCTCAATTCTAACAAGTCAAGCTCAAACTTGGGTCGACTAGGGAACATACTTCTCCCGTCTTCTATCATCGAAGTCAGAGGCACTTAAATAGAATCATGTAAGCTTATGAACTTTCATGCTTACCTTTCAGAATAACAACTGAAATTAATCTTAACAGAAACTGGCATAGATATCTCTGATTTTATGTTTTTAGCTGTAAAAACATTTTAAAGCAAAGAATAGAGACAGTATTTTATTTGAGTCAACCTGAGTAACCTGAAAAGATAGAGTATGTTGTTAACTCAGATTTAGTCTTCATTTTCCTCTTCCTGTACTTTCCCCAAATGAAACATAAAAATTCTCTGAAATCTTACTAGGTAGTCTGCCAGACAACCTCTGGGGACTACACACGACCATTCTCCCCTAGTTATAAAGGCTTTCGCAGGTGGAAATATCATGTGTATCAGTGTTATTTTTTCCTAATTTACGGTATAATCTCTGACCATATGCCTTGAAGTTGTGCATTTTAGCAAACACACACACACACACACACACATTGAATCTTTTAAAACTCATTCACAGAGATTTTTTTATTAAAAAAAAAATTGCTCTTGGGTAGTTACCAACGCTCAGAAACGCCCCCATTAGGTGGAGAGAAGTGGCAGGATTAGGTGTTACTCTCCCCTGCCGCTTTCTCACCCCCTCCCTGCATCCTAAACAGGGTTTCTTAGAGGTCTACCCCCAAGACTGCTCTCAGTTCTCCAGGGTCCCCGAGAGCCGTACCAGCAGCTGGGCTGTAGCCATATTTTTTATGTAGGAAAATATGTGTCTTTGGTCATCTTGAAAGTTTCTTTGCTGAAAATATGCAGATAACAAACCTAAATATAAAAATAAGTCGGGAAAATAAAATGTTTACAGAGCAGCACCTGGTCTGTGTGAAGTGAGAGGCAATCATGGTCTGTTGTCGTAATGGCCACCACTGGTATTTGCCCAACCACTCTTTTTTTTTTTCCAGGAAAGTGGCCAGAAGCAGAGGCCTCCTGTTTCTCTTGGAGACCATCAACTTTTACACAGAGCTCTGCCACCCAAAATGGGTTTTGTACTCCTAGAACATCTGAGGGGCTTGCTGAGGCAAAGTGAAAAAAATGCAAGTGAGATGGAATAGGTTATATTTTACTTCCAACAGATGCTGCAAAATTGTTCAAAGCACAGTAGCTTCGGAAAACAGGATATCCTTGAACCATGGAGTTAATTTGACCCATGTGGTGTTCAGCATACCAAGGAATCAGTCCTGAGACAAGTTCATTGCCAATGTTCGTTTATCGTCTCTCTCTCTCTTCCTCTCTCATATTCTGATAACCTACACTATATAAGCTATCCCTTGGCTTTCCTTCTCTAATTCTGACATCTTTACAGATGTTTTTCTTCCTGAACTGTGCCAACGAGCTGAGCTGATTGAATCCTCAGGGCTTGAAATGTCTCTTTAAAATTAATCTCAACATTCACATATAAAAGCAGCTCACAAAGTCCTTTTGTGAAAAAGGAGTCACAAACGGTCCTCTGCTGGGGGGTACTTCATCCTTTTTAGAAAGCCAGTTATTTTAAACAAAGTTGTTTACATTTTTAAAAATGCACCTGATCTTCCGACATGAAGGGAGGGGAGTAATTTACTGTAAAGACCAGATGGATCTCGCTGGAGGAAAAAGGGAGATGACTCATAATTTTTCAAGTTTGAATTCAGCAGCTACTATTTGTTATATCAAAATAGTTGTTGTACTCTCATTATTGCATTTGAGCTTCCCTCATTTTTGGAACACCTCATCAGCAGTTCTTGGCAATTTTTTAAATTGAATTTATTGGGATGACATTGGTTCACAAAAGCATACAGGTTTCAAGTACACAATTCAAGAAATCATCTGAACACTGCATTGTGTGCACGTTGCCCCAAGCAAAGTCTTTTTCTGTCCCTATTTATCCCCCCGTTGCCCACCTCAGCCTACCTCCGCAGCCTTTTTCCTCTGTGTCTATGTGTTATATATATATATATATATATATATATATATATATATATATATATAATATGTATGTGTTTCTTTTTTACCCTCACCAAGAATATTTTTTCCATTTATCATCAGATAGAGTGGGAGGGAGGGAGAGAGAGAGAGAAAGACATTGATGCGAGAGACACATATCGACTGGCTGCCTCCTGCACGACCCAACCAGGGCCAGGGATGAACCGCAACTGAGGTACGTGCCCTAGACCGGAATTGAACCCGTGACTCATTGGTCCGTGGGTCCATGCTCTAACCACTGAGCCAAACCGGCCAGGGTGATATGTATGTTTTTTTGTTTAATCCCTTCACCTTCTTTCATCCAGCCCCCCAACACTCCTCCCCCGACAGCTGTCAGTCTGTTCCATGTATCCATGCCTCTGTTTCTATTTTGTTCGTCAGCTTATTTTGTTCATTAGATTCCACATGTAAGTCATCATGTGGCATTTGTCTTTCTCTGACTGGCTTATTTCACTTAGCATAATGATCTCCAGGTCCATCCATGCTGTCGCAAAATTTTTATAGACAATAATATAGTCACTTATTTTCTCTGAGGTCAAGTAGCTAGGACCATTTTCTGTCACAGGTTTTCGTCAAAACAATAAAGCCCAAGTAATACTGGAATACAAAATAAATGCCATATCGATTTAATAGTAGCTTTTAAATGAAGTGGAAGGACCCTTGTTTAATTAATTCAGTCATTCATGGAGTAAACATTTATTACATGCCTGTCACATGCCCCAACTGGAAGAAACATCCACCTGTCACTCTGTCCTTGCCACACCTGAGGAGTCGAACCGTGCCGTCGTGGCTCCCTTTATTCGAGGTTGCACTGCACCTCACGCTCTGTGCTTAGGACTCTACTCACATCATTTTAATCTTCTGAACAATCTGTCCAGGTAGGTATCATTTCTCTCATTTTAAACGTCAAGAAGCTGAGTCCTCCATGGCTTATCTCTTAACTCCAAGTTTGGGCCTGGAATCACTTTAGGTCCCTGACAAGTTCTCCTTCAAAAGAATACAGAGAATGGAGTAAAGATAAGAGGGTGGAAACTGAGGTAACCATGAACAGTGGAAACTAAAGTCACTTTATGGCCGTTACTGTTGGTTTCATTGTGGCTGCTGATTTACTTTTAGATCCTATTATGGCACCCTGTTGTCACCTGTTTATTTACACAGCCATTACTCCTGAATTTAAAACGGTGTGAATGTATTGTTCTGGGCCTCCAGTACTCAGTGCCTACTGGTCTCTAATTCCTGCAGCTTTCCAGGGCTTAGGTAAATCTGACCTACCTCCTCCAAGACCTCTCTGACCTCTCTGACTGTGCTGCTCTCTCCTGTCCTGGACTCCCGATCATAGCCACCTGCACCTGTCACTGCGTGCTGCTGCAGAACTACTTTCCTTTTCATGACCAGAGCAGGGCCTCTCTTATATATTTCTTTTGAATCCTCTCTGGTGCCTTGCATGTGGTACATTCTAGTAAATACTTGCTAAATGTAGGCGCAGCACTTACTGCTTTTCGGCACTCACACAGGCGAAGGGCTGGACAGTTTCAGGGTAAGTTCAGTTCTCTGAGAACAGCAGGGCTGTGGCAGGTGGAAAGGCTCCGCTGAAAATCACTGTCAGTTCGTTAATTTCCAAAGCGGCCAGCCTGAAAGAAATGAAGTCCACGGTTCATAAAGACCAGATAAATGTTTTATAGGGAAAGTAAATTAGCAAATTCACTGTCAAATTCCAAATGGCAAGGAAGCATGGAAAGTCACAGTTTAACTTCCTTAGCAAACCTGTCACGGACAGCCAGATGACGGAGCCTGTCAGAGACCGTGTGCCACTTTGGAGACAGACTGCTCTCTGACATACAGCATTCATTCCCAGGCCCATCCCTGAAGACTAGAAGAAAGGTGAAATCTCACAAAACCAATTGCCATTTGACTGTACAGGACTTTCCCTTCAATTTTGAGGGTATTTTGAAGCTGTGTAGATTCCCACCTATGAAGAAGAGTGCTGTCATGGGAGTCTTTTGTGGGAAGTAAAATATATTTTAAAATCTAATCCAGTTATATCATTTCATATAATTTGGGGGTTTGTTCATGGTAGACATGTATGAGTCATATAGGGCAGACCCAACTCATTTCTTTGTCATAAAGACTTCCCAAATCTGGCCCTGGCTGCTAAGTGTATCACTATTTGATCATTGTAATGGGGAAGTAAGAATTGCACACTAAATATATGCCAAAATATTCCAAGAGGCTCATGGAGATAACGATGAGATTATCATTATCAGTGATGAGCTAAGGACAACCATATGCTGATGGAATGAAATTCTAAGTGGAATAAATAAACTCATTCATAACCCATCTGTTCAACAACAAACATTTACGGAGCACCTACTGTTTGCCAGGTGCTGCGTGAGGAGCTGGAGAAACAGTATGAAGTCAGCCACACCCTATGCAGTGAGAAGGGCTGTGATGGACTTAGGTGCCTCACAGTCCTTGAAGAATTCCAGAATTCACTTCGGGAAAATCAACTTCATTAAGTTCTCAGTTCATGACTTCTCACACTGAAAAGTCACATGCATATAGAATATTGATCCTTTTATTGAAAACTGAGGAAATGGCCCCTGGTCTCTCTGAGCAGCCTCATTTACTAAACGAAGCCCTGAATTTTTCTTGCTAAAATGAAACATCAGGTTACTATGGGTCATGGATGAAACTTAAGCAGGACAAAACTCCAACTTAAAAATAAAACCTTACAAAAGAAAGCATGCAATACTAAAAGGAACAATAGGTAATAATAATAATAGTAATAATAATAGTAAAGGTATTAGAGATAGACAGATCTAGACTCAAATCCTTGCCTCAGCTGTGTGACGTAGGATGAATTTCTCAGCTTGGCAACAGGAATTGGTAGCTAATACTACTGATAACTATAATATCAGTAATGGAAGCTCTTAACTCATAAGAACAACACCCCCCAAAAGGAAGAGACTCAAGCTGCCCTGAGGGTTCCTCTGGGAGCCTTCAGGGAAGCAGCAGCCTTAGGAGTGATTTGGAATGAAGGCCATCTGGATTAGACGCCTGCATCTACTGCTGCCTCTGGGCTTGGGGCCATCCTCAGCTCACATTCGGTCAGCAGAGCTGGCAGTTGGGCAGAAAATCTGGATGCAAATATGAGAGAGTGAGAACCAACGAACCCACAGGGATAACCTTTCTCTCACTAACAATGAGTCACGGGAGACCTATAGAAGGAGTCGGCATCCTTTGCCTTGGGGCTGTGTGCACACCTAGTCCAGGTCTCAGAGAAGTTGAGGCAGGAGATTTGGTGGGAGCTGAAGGAGCTGCTGGCCATGGGCTGTCCTCACCCACAAGGCCGACCAGCAGATGGTGGCCACACACCGCAGGGGCACCTGGTGTCCTACACTGACCATCAGGGTGTCGTGCCAGCCACTTCGCTTCTGCCTTCCAAATCCAGTGCAAATCCTGGAACCACGCTGGGAAGAGAGTTCTGAGGAACAGTTTTAGCTTAGCTCAGTGGTGAGACCACAGCCTCCGATGGGAAACGCGCATTGTTCAGAGCCGCAGAGCAGGCTCTTCCATCCCTCTCTCGTTTTCGTCCGCCCTCCCCTCCCCACCCACTCTGCCCCTTCACACTTTCACAAATATCTGCAGTGTACTCACTATTCTTGCTGGTGGAAACCGTGTTCTTTCACAGGATCTCAAGGAAAGCCTTCCTAGAGACCCACGTGTGCGGGCTGGGGCATGGTAAGGTGAGAAGGCTGCCCCCAGGTTTCCGAGGTCTCATCTCTGTGGGTCCCGCCATAGAAGAAGCCCAGCCTCGTCTCTTTCAAGGTCAAAACAAAGGCCAGTGTCCGAAGATTCTGTGCCATTGATCTGGCATCAGCAGTCTCAGTCCCCAGCCAGGTAGCTTAGTGCTGTTCTTGGCTGCTGCACCCTGGCTCCCGCACCCAGGCTCCCGCTTGGAGCCTGCGTTTGGAGCCCGCTGGGCTGCTGGCTGCGTGGCTGCTGCGCTCCCATGGTTGCCAAGCAAGGGAACCTGCGAATGCATGGGGCGTGTTACCCAGAGAGAGAGAAAGCTCCTGTTACCTGGGATTATGTTATCTCGGGCTTGGGAAGGACCAGGTGCTTTTCCAAACGAAGGAATCAACTTCCCAAGCTTTCCAGAGCTCCTGTTGGGTCCACTTCCTAATCAATTTATTTTCTAGATCTTTCCGGGTTGTGTCTTTTATCCAATCCGATCCTTCCTCCAGGCTACACTGACAGGCCTCTATGGTGGCTGTCTTGGCTTCTATTGCGCATGTGCTCACCCCCCCTTTACTGTTCTGTCTCCCCAGAAACCTGCTGGATCCACCAGTGGTTCCCTGGGGAGTGTGTGAAGCTGTAACTTCCTGGTGAAGCAAGCAGGCTTCTGCTCCCTGGATTATTATGCTTAATAATGTCTGATTTCCTTTGCTCTCTTCCTTTATTAATATTTAGCTACCTATGCTAACACTATGTTCTAGGTACCATATAGGGTTCAGTAGAAAAAAATTGTGAAACAAAACAGACATGGTACTTCCCCTCATGACTCCTATAGTCTAATGGATGGGAGACATAAATTAATAACCACACAGATCTGTAAAATTTCAACTATGGTTAGTGCTATGAGGGAGATGGTACGTGGTACTCTTGAGAATGCACCAAAGGAGGATTTCACCTAAACTAATAAAAACACCTAAAACTGGATGATTAAATATCACTTCTCTAAAACCTACAGATTTGTCTAGAAGCACTGATGATGCTACTGATTCTCATGGACTCCTAAGGTCACGCTCAGATCATCACCACCAAGAGTACACAATCATGACAGCGGACCAGAAGGAGGAGAGCTGAAGGTCATATCAAAATCTGAGTTGTGTTATCTGGCAAGTTAACTTTTTAGGGATTTCCAGTTCATGCACTGACGGAGAGCTGAGTCACAGAGAAGGGGAACTGGAATGGAAAGGTAAAGTGGCAACACCCATGGTGCTTACCCAGCGTCCCAGTAGGACATCCCATTGAATGAGTCATTTTTCAACTGTAAGACCTGGTACAACTTAGATTACTGTACGAAAGTGGCACCTCGGTTGCTAAACGAATAATGTAAATATGCTCCAACTTTTTGTAAACGATGAGCACTTTCTCCATGGTAGGATACAAAGCAAAACCTAATGTATGCTACACGAAGATAGGACCTTGTTTTCTCTCTGTAGCCCTATGGGATTTCTTTCCTGTGGCATTGTCCTTGCCATAGGATAGATGCTCAGTATGTTTCCTGGTCGGCTAAGGCTGCTATAACAAAATTCCATGGACTGGTGGCTTCATAAACAACAGAAATGTATTTCTCGCAGTTCCGGAGGCTGGCAAGTCCAAGGTCTAGGTGCTGGCAGTTTCCGTGTCTGGTGAGGACCTGCTTTCTTGTTCGTAGACGGCCATCTTTTCACTGTGTCCTCACATGGTGGAAGGACCGAGGGATCTCTCTGGGGTCCTTTTTATGAGGACACTGGTCCCATTCATGTGGGCTCCTCCCTCACGACCTAATCCCCTCCCAAAGCCCCCACCTCCTAATACCATCATAGTGGGCATTAGATTTGAATATATGAATTTGGGGGAGGGGGACACACACATTCAGTCTATAGCAGTAAATATTAGTTGAATGAAGGAATCCATCTAAATGACAGGTTTGGTATTAGAATCTGCCTCCTATGTCAGACATACTGTAGCAAATTTTTCATCTTCTTCCAACATCAGGAAGAGTATAAAAGATTTCACACTTGAGACAGGATTTGCCCAAATCAAGGTCTTCTTGTATCTGGGGTCTTCCATTGCCCTGAGTACTAAGCTGGCTTTGACCCTCAGCTCTGTTCTCTGTACTTCGGCAGGGAGAGTTGTCCAGTGTTGACTCAGCCCTCAATCACCACCTCTGACTCTTGCATGCCCCCAAACCCAACTTTGGTTTGCCCTGACACTCAGTTTGCAGAGACAGTTTTCTGTGTTTTGGATCTTTGTTCTCTCTCTGATTTTACTCTCACTGCCCGTTCCCCATGTGACAACAGTTGTCAAACCCCCAGTATGTGAGGACCAGCATACCAGCTGAGGACCAGCAGGCTAAAACAACACACGGGCACGTTGCCTGATGTCGACAAGGCAGCCATCAGCATGGCAAGTGCTGCACCCAGACGTCTCAGGGGTGATGTTCCAGAGCCATGTTCTCTAGATGCAGAGTGTAGAGGTCAGTTCTTTCTTTCTTTCTTTCTTTCTTTCTTTCTTTCTTTCTTTCTTTCTTTCTTTCTTTCTTTCTTTCTTTCTTTCTTTCTTTCTTTCTTTCTTCCTTCCTTCCTTCCTTCCTTCCTTCCTTCCTTCCTTCCTTCCTTCCTTCCTTTCCTTCCTTCCTTCCTTCCTTCCTTCCTTCCTTCCTTCCTTCCTTCCTTCCTTCCTTCCTTCTCTCCCTCCCTCCCTCTCTCTCTCTCTCTCTCTCTCTCTCTCTCTCTCTCTCTCTCTCTCTCTCTTTCTTTCTTTCTTTCTTTCTTTCTTTCTTTCTTTCTTTCTTTCTTTCTTTCTGTTAATCCTCACCCAAGGATATTTTCCCATTGATCCTCAGGTAGAATGGAAGGGAGGGAGGGAGAGAGAGAGAGAAACATCTATGTGAGAGAGACACATCGATTGGTTGCCTCCCGCATGACCCAGGGGATCGGTGATTGAACCTGAGAACCTTCGGTCTGCAGGCCAATGCTCTAACCGATGAGCCAAACTGGTCAGGACAGTACTTGTCCTGTTTCCTAAAATTCTTTTGAAATTAGATGCTAGCTTAAATTTTTTTAAAGTAGTACCTTTGCTTTAAAAAGATAAGTTTTCTGATTATAAAAGTAAAATATGTTTATTATAGATAATTTGGATAACATGTTATTGAGAAAGCATATTACCCATGACTTACTACCTAGAAATAATCATGTTAACATTTAGACTCTGTTTAAATGCCATAAGGTGGGAGTCATGACTTATGGTGTATGTGGCTTGTAAGCCACCGGGACCACTTTCTTCCTAGTCACGGGGACTGCCGACCTTCTCTCCTTTAGACAGCTCCAGAGCTGGGCTTTATGGTCCTGGTTGTGAGCCGTCCTCCCTGCTGTTGTCGAAGCATCTTCCTAAAGTACAGATGTCATCTGTCACATCCCTGCTTAGGCTGCTTCCCACTGACTTCCTGAACCTTCCAGATAAAGTTCATCCTCTTAGCATGACACACAAGCTCCGCTCTTTCCTTCCTTCCTCCCTCCCTCCTTCCCTCCTTCCCTCCTTCCTTCCTTCCTTTCTCCCTCCCTCCCTCCCTTCCCTCTTCCCTCTTTCCTTCCTTCCTTCCTTCCTTCCTTCTGCCCTCCCTTCTCCCTCTGCTCTTTTTCTTTCAGCTTTATTGACGTAGAGCTTACATACAATAAAACTCACTGATGTTACCTGTACCTTTCAATGAATTTTGACAAATGTGTTTTTCCACAGAACCACTATCACTGCAGTCAGGATATAGGACAATCTACTCATGTCTCTTTGATTCCACCCCCTTCCCTTGTCTTCTGTCCCTGGAAACAATCTGTCTGCTTCATGTCACTATAGTTTTACCTTTAAAAAGAATTTTATATAAAAGGAATCATAGAGAATGCAGTATTTTATGTTTGACTTCTTTTCACTTACCCTAGTGTGTTTTAAAATATTTATCCATGATGTTCTGTGCATCAGAAGTTTGTTCTTTTTAACAATTGACTAGTATTCCACTGGGTGGACCTATCACAGTTTGTTTATCCATTCACCAGTTGATGGACATTGGGGTTATTTCCAGTTTTTCACTATCCTGAATACAGCTGCAAGGAACATCTGTGTACATGTTCTTGTGTGAGCATGTGATTTCATATCTCTCAGGTAGATTCCTAGGAGCAGGATTGCTGCTTTGTATGCTAAGTGTGTGTTTAGCTTTATAAGAATCTTTCAAGCTGTTTTCTACAGTGGCTGTACCATTTTATGTTCCCTAAACTGGCATTTGAGACTTCCAGTTGTTCCACATCCTCATCAACATCTGGTATCGACTATCTTTTTAATTTTAGTCGTCCTAGTGGGTTACCCAGGCTTTTTAAGCCCACCCTCCAGTGGTCTCTCCTACTCCAGTCACACAATTCTCATTCAGGTCTGCAAACAGCTGCCCTCTCATGCTGTCCCCTCAAGTGACCAGCTTTCCCATGGGAGCTCCCTGCCCTTCTTAAGGTTAGCGGAGGTCCTGGCTCTAGCACTCCCAGTATCCTGTGCACATCTACCCTTTCTGTTTTTGTTGGTTTTTGTTTTTTTTCTGACCTTCTCCTGTCAACTCAAAGTTCAGTGCAAGAGTGAGGAGTGGGAGGTTTCCACATCTTTGCACCCCAGTGTCGACCACAGAGTAAATAATTATTTGTTGAGTGAAAGAATGAACAAAAAAATCTTAAGACTTTGATATGTTTTTAATCGACAGGACTCACCCTTTTTCAAAACATGCACTCAGACATCTTTAAAAAACGCATTTGTGTACATCTTCTTTCCATGGGTGCCTGGCTTTCATTTGCAAGAAAGCCAGTGAGGCATGCGGCCCCAGACTGTGGGATGCAACCTGGAGGGGGCCTTAGCTCTGACTTTACCCACTCTGCCCATCAAAGCCATTCACTCATTTACAAGTGTTTATTAAACACTCACCATGCACAAGCACGTTGGGTGGGTTCTGAAGACACCATAGCAGAATGGCTCCAGGGAAGGGGGGACCATGAGTGGACTCCTCAGGCAAAGCTGTGGGGAGTAAGTGGAACTGGATAGATGGAGAGACAGGGGAAAGGCACCCCTGGTCACAGAGTTTCTGCTCACAAGCTGAAAGGTGGCCTCATCTGGCTGTGGTTGCAGCAGAGGGTCCCTGTTGAGAACAGCAGCACATGTCGTCAGAGGGGCCCATGCCAGCTGGGGGAAGCTCTAGAATGCTTGGTGGAGGGAATTGCATTTTGTGTTACAGACAAGGGGCTGGAGGAAAGGTGGGGGCAGACTTATTTGTTTATTTTTAACAGGGAAGTAACATGATGAGGCTAGTATTTTAGGGAAAGTTTCTGATAACCATTTGAGGCAAAGGGCAGGGAGCCTGAGCCAGCCCAGAAGCCATCTTCGACGTCTGTGCTAACCAGCACTAGGTGTCTGGGCTCCCAGACCAGAAATCTTTCATATCTTGAGAAGCCGACCTGGTGTCCACTCCCCAAGTCTGTTTCCCCAGGGTGTTTACTGATACCCTAAGTCTGATTTGATGATATGTTGTCTTCCAATAGGATGGCTTTCTCGCTTTCTCTCTGTCCTGGACCCATCACCAAAGAAAGCAAAGCTATTGTGGAACAAGTCTCGTTTTATTTGACCATACTAGTTATCTATCAGATAAGAAAAACTAACATTGGCAAAGTGATTTAGAATTTACTGGACATCTAGGAGGTCCTAGATACCTGGGAAATGTGACCTTCATTCCGTAGGCATCTTGTAAAATTTTGAGTATGACCACCCAAGACTATTCTCTGTAGGCAGGCCACCAGGCCCTCGAGGGGCGGATTTGTACAGAGTTCTGTCCAGTGGCTCATAGACTCCTTGGTGGAAGTAGGACGAGACCCTGGGGACTAGGCACGAGGACTGGGGCAGGGGTCATTCCAACTGGGAACTCAAAGGGTGCCCTCTGCCCCACTGCATTTTTAATCTCTTCTCAAAGGTCATAGGCTTGCTCTTTGAACGTGCCATACTTTCAGGAAATAACCACGTCCACCTTTTATACTAGGAAATCCCGACTGGAGGGTCCCATGTGCAGAATATTCTGTGAAGATCCTCCTTAGGCAATGTGGCTTTATTGCTTTCCAGACAGCTGGAAACAGCAGGCAGCTGTGTGGGTGAGGGATGCGGGGCTGTCAGCCAGGAGAGCGTGGTGGTGCTCTCATTCTGATAGTCATCACCATCACCTTTTTGTCTATATGCTGTTAGAGTACATGTAAAGCACTATAAATTCAAATACACTCGAGAGGATGCCTAGTCCACGAGGCATTCAGAATCTCTGCACAGAACCCTGAGTCTGGAGGGGCCTCAACTGGCCCTTTTGATGGGACTGGTGAGTCCCTGGTGAGGCTCCCAAAGTAGGTGGTACCGCCTCAGACCTGGACCCATGTTGCCTGATGAGCCTGTCTTCTCTCACCACGTCATTGCCTCAGCTTCATTCCTTCTCTTCTGTTCTCACTCAGAATGGGAAACAGCTGGCCAACATCCTTCCTTCTTAAAGATGGGTATTGCGTCCGCCCCTTCGCATTTCCCCTCTGTAGCTTGTAGCCCTCTGTCACTTACTGGGCAGCTGAGGCACCGTGTCAGCATGAAAACTCTTCACCTGCCCGCCTGTTCAGCTGCCTCAGCGTCTTCTTGGAAACAGGTGGCCTCTCCATGATGAATATATTAAAAGAAAAGAAACATTCTTGGTGTGTTAGACCGGCTTATTATTTTAAGTGCGTTCTAAACTGCACGAGGGAGCTTCATGGGTGGAAAGTCATTTTTCTTCAGCCATTGTCAGATGCAATGATTGAAAAATTTAAGTTCCAAGGTAAATTAATTAGCCCATTAAGGGAGATATAAATATTGCTTAGTTATGCATACGTAAAGGTGTTTCCTCTTCCCAGAGTGCAGTCAGTCCCAGACGGTGGAGTCAGGGGCAGAAGGAGCTGCATTTAAGAGACCTGACCCCCCTTCCCCCCCAGGCAGTGGCGAGCTGCTCTGGGAGCAGGCGTGCATGGAAAAGCGACAACTAGCTAACTCAGGAAGAAACCATCAGCAATTAGTGATGCGGGAATGATTATCAAAAACATTCAGGCCTGGCAGTGATGTCTGAGAGGAGGGGCCTTAGGACGAAGACAGAGCGTTTCCAAATGTGATCTCCAAAGGAAAATATTAATTTCAATGACTTTGGATTAATTAGTATCAATGCCCTTGGGTCCCTCCCAAGTTTGAACAGAAAGAATATAAATAAGAGAGAAAAGAGGAGGAGAGAGAGGGATTAAAGGAGGACTCAGATATTTGTAGAGTAAATGAAAAATTACTTGTTGAAATTAGACCAAGCCTGCAGGGTCTTTGACTGCCAGTTTGTACCAGGTCGGTTAGGTTGTTAAATCAACCGTCATCATTGGATAGTAAAGAAAGAACTATTTAAATTTTGGTAGCTTGAAAGACTTTTTAAAAACCTCTTTTGCAAGGTTGATTTTAACATAAATCTTGAGCAAGCCTAGCATGTAAAACACCACGCAGGGCCATTACAGTTATGTTAAGGTTTGATTTTCTCTTGCCAGTGGGATTTCTCTCTCCACTGGTATATATGTGCCTGCCCAAACCCTATAAAACGTGTTCATGGAGAAAAGTTTCCAGTGGCAGCAGCCAATTCCGTTCCTTCCCAAATCCAAAGGTTAGCACAGGGCCTAGAGACGGGTAGGAAATAGATGTTAGAAAAGATGCTGAGTGAGGAAAGCTTGAAGGGAAGATGAATGCATTCAGTGTCCTGTGATCCTGGGCGTCGGGGGAAGGACGCAGACGCTTCCATTCATCACAGCTAAAGCTGAACAGAGACAGAAGTTCCTGGTGTTTTTCAGTGACGTTTATCTGCTCATCTGTCAGGAGTTGTTTTCTGTCAACAGTGAGAAGCTGCTAAAAAACAAAACCAAATCAAGCCTTGCAGTTCATAATAATCACTACGTACGTTTGCACTTTATGCCACACATTTCCGCCGACATGAGTCATCCTGTTTCCCCTCCCCTTTTAAAATGAGGAACTATGGAGAGGATCCTAAGGAAGTAAAATGATTATTTATAGTAATGGCTTTGATGAAACACACACCCACCCACACACACACACACACACCCTCCCTGTGGCATTTAGAGTAACACAAACCTGCCTTGACCTGGCAGTCATATTTTTATGCTGTGACATGGGCCATTGAGACAGATAAGAATTTTGAAGTCCTCTGTGACTACACTGAGTGAAGAAGCCTTTGTTCAGCTTGTGGCGGTGTTCACAGGACAATGGACTGCCAGTGATATATGCAAATGTGTCCTTTTGCCATTACTGAAAGTGACCTTTATGATTAGGTTGGAATAGCAACGTCAATACCTGGGTTAATGTGACTCATTGGCCTCAAGGGAGGGAGCATGTTCTCCAGCAAGATTTAAAAACTAGGAATTAGACATGTCAAACCCCAACCTTCACCACAGCAACGGAATTCTTATGTGATGCTAGAGAAAACTTTCACCACCCTGGGACTTGTTTGCTGTCTTTGGGAATCAGGGAGAACTGCCCTCTTCAGGAATTTTACGAGCCTCTATTAAGACTTGCACACAGAAGTCAGAAGATATGTCTGAAGTAATATTGTGACCTATCACTCCCACACAGAACTCTTTTCTGATTATTCTAAGTCCCTCTCAGTGCAAGGGGCTGAGTCAGGTCAGATTCAGAGACGTACATGTCAATAAAAATCATTGTTAAATGGAGCGGGATGGGCAGAAAATTCAGATGTAATGTACAGCACAGGGAATACAGTCATTAATATCGGAATAATTATGCATGGTGGTGCATGCTTACTAGATTTATTGTGGTGATCACTTGGTAAGGTATATAAATGTTGAACCATTATGTTATGCACCTGAAACTCATATAATATTTCATGTTAAGTATAATAAAAAATAATACTTAAACATTTTTTTAAAAAGAGTTAATGTTTACTGGCAAAACAGTAAGAAGGTGATTTTCCTGAAGGAGTGGCGTGGCCTCTGAGCGCACCGCTCCCTCCAGCCGCTCCCAAGCGGGCCTCTGCCTCTGCGGCCTGCTGCCTCTCTCCGGAGAGGCAATAGGGTCAGCTGTAGTTTCATTGCTCTGTCCACACTCAGCGTTGTTATTTATTTGCCCTGTGATAACACTTTACATTTTTTAAGTGCCTGAAAATAACTTGACCAGTTTCTCCAAGCCAACGTGCGTCAGGAATTGGGGGAGGAAGACACATAAGCGTGTGCAGACAAGTACCTGGCAGTCGCTGCAGAGCAAGCGAGATGAATGTGAAGACATTTTTTAGTGAGGGCTGGATTTCAAAGGAAAAAAATAAAAATAGTATTATCACTTAAAGAAAGCAAGCACCAGCTGCTGTTAGAGACTCCAGACACTTTTAGTTAAAAAAAAAAAAAAAAGTAGAGACAAATTTTGCAACTGAGTGAATATTTACACATTTTACTCTTAACTGTTTGCAAATAAAGAGTCATTTTAAAGTGCTACTAAAGTATATTCATCAAAAGAAATTTACTTCACATTATTAAAATATATTGTTCTATGGAAAAGAGGCATTTAGTTGGGTTTCCATCCATATGGTTACAATGGTTAAGTATTTAATTGCTTCGAAAGTAATTCTGTTATTTCAGATTTCATGCATAATGAATTCTTTTTCTTAATTTGAGAAATTGTGATGAGAAAATGAGACTCTCTGGTGGTAAATTTATTTTTGAAAAAGCACTTGATGGGTGTTGTAACATCTAAGCAGCCTGGGCCAGAAAGAGGCTCTCAGCAGCAGACTGAGGAGCGGGTACCAGGGGACGAATATGTGAAACCCACGTGACAGTCCAATGAGGTGATGTCTGCCTTGGTTCCCTGCATGAAATCACCGTGAAAACATGACTTTCAAAAGTGGGGCATAAATGAATACTTTGTTTATTAAAGCCTCTAATATTTCTCATAGGAAGTTTTGCATTTGAGGAAATGTCTCAGTCCTAGGTATTTAATAGTAAACTCGTGTACCTATGGGAAATGTGGAGGAAACAGGACCTGCTTTTATTTCACAACTTCTGTCACAAATGACTAGACAAGAAGGTGATTAGAAACAGAGGGGAGAAAAGGACAGATGGGTCAGAGGAGGTACTGGCTGAATAGGGGAAATGCAAGCACCACGGAGCTCCCAGCATGTAATGCAGGCGTCAATAAAGATTTGTTGTTTGGATGGATGACTGGATGGACCGAGTGAAAGGTTTTATGATCACAAAGAAAGGTCAGTCAACGTTTTTTCTCGGGAGAATTACCACCCCCCCCCCCACACACACACACAAATGACTGGGAAATGGGGAGTTCTGATTAAGTTGATTAATATGCCCTAAATGAACCACTTAATTTCAAAAAAGTGTTCAAAGGCCTTAAAAACCATCACACCACTCAGACCAATCCAACCGTGATTTATGTGATTCCTTGGTGAGTCACAAAGCCCTTCAGGACATTTTAGGGCCTGGGAATCACCTGTCACTGTAGAGTTCAGCAGAGCATTCCGTAAACTCTGGTTTTCAGATAACTTTTTTTCTTGATAAACAGGAATTCATTTTACCTACATTTTTATTCTTGCTTTTAGATTCTGAAACATCTAATCTATGCTTGAAACTTTGACAGGGGAACATTGCAATAGGAGCTCCCATAGCATTGACCCTTGTTGATGGATTTGACCTTTGCTAAGTGGGATTCTCCTCAGTGGACCGATGGGGGCTCAGAGAAAGGAACCCTCTGGAAGTGGGAAGAACTGGCTGATTTAAGCCACAAGCAAAAAAACTGAGGTTTTTGGAATTTGTATTGTTGAGTTTCTCTTTGTGACCTTGACTATATTTACAAGTCAGTGTGATAAAGATTTTTTTTTAAATAATGCTTTTAAAGCTTTTTCATCAAGAAGGATCTACTACCCTTTGAGACACCTGGAGAGTGTTATGCTAAGCAAAATAAGCCAGGCAGAGAAAGACAAATATCACATGATCTCACTTATATGTGGAATCAAATGAACAAAATAAACTCATGAAGAAAATAGAAACAGAGGCATGGAAGCATGGACTGACAAATCTCAGAGGGAAGTTGAGGGGTGGGAAGAAATTAACCAAAGAACTTATATGCATATATGCATTGCCCATGGACACAGACAATAGGTGAAGGCAGAGGCGGGAACTGGGAGGAGGGGGGCAATGGGGACATCTGTAATACTCTCAATAATAGAGATGAAAAAAAATAAAACTTTTTCATTGCTCTTTAAACATATTTTTAGAAAGTTTAAACTATTATGGCTGTTTTTTTAAATTTAGTAAAACATCTAGGGATCACTTATTCACAACATCCAAGAAGCTGGGAATGACTGTCCCTTACTTCCCCATCCCTCTGTCTCCTGAAGACAGAGAACACACGCGTCAACACGCCTTTCCCTGAATTCCTGATCCAATAAGGCTTATTTTTTTTCTGAGTTGCATCCCAGATCCTCCAAAGAATACTTTCCCAGAGAGTCTGCACACATTTTACCTGTAAAGAAAAGTCAGGCTGCAAGCCATCAGCCAGAGAGGAAGCTACTGAGCAAGGAGCTAGACGATGATGAGGCAGGGCGAAAGTGAAGGAAAGTACGTCTAACATGTTGTTACGACACCTTCAGATAAAATTCTAGTCCCAACAGAAAACCCATCAGAGATATGTGTACACTGGGTGCTGCAAGGCTGTTTTTCTGCCAGTGGAGGTGAGAGTCTGCGTGTCATCTTCCTGGGAGAAAATTCTCATAGGAAGGTTGGTGTGTGGGGTGAGCAGTCAGCTAGTGTTTCCTGTTCCTTTGCCCCAGAGCCGGGACTTCTGAGGTAGGTCCACCAGTTCTATAAAGTTATAACCTTCTCCTCACTGTGTTGTTTTCTATAAGGGCCTGAAAAGACATCACTTCATCCAGGGCGCAACCTGAAAGTGGAGGTGGCTGACCTTGCTCTGAGACATCATATGACTACATAAGAAAGGAAGTTTGAAAGCATCTGTGATGTTAGATGATTGTATGAAAATAGATTTAATTATTCCTTCTAATTAATACATTAGTAAGATCCGATGAATACCCACAGTCCTGAATGATCTGGGGGGACATACGCACTCCCTTTGTGCTAAGTCCTAAAACTAGTGCATAACATATTGTTATTTCAGTGAATCATTGAGACAACTATGTGAGCTGCATATTATCCCCTTTGTATAAATGGAATGTCAGAAGCCTGTCCGGGGTCATGCTGCAGAGCTGGGATTCAACCTCAGATCTAAATGATTTTAAGATCTGTTCCCTTCTCGCGATGGAGTGTGAAAGACGAACTTTGAAGCTTTCCACTTAGAAGTGCAGCGTGTGTTAGGAAGACACATCTGCCCACAGGGGCAAGCAGAGAACAGAGGTCCCAGCCTCCCATGCCGTGGTCCTCCTCGGTGCCTCTGGCCCTTTGGTTCTGGAGTGATATTACAATTATCTTTCATGCTAGCTGGTAACCCCTTCTAGTTCATTTCTTTTACATTATCAGCAGCTCACACAAAGCTTAACATACAGAGCTCAACACAATTCTTTAAATGAGAGATTATGTTGCAAATTCTGTATAATGAAATCCTAGAGGTCCGCCTTTCCCACGTATCCGGAGATCTTCTTTCTCGGCAGCCTTTTCTGTCTCTGACCTGCTCATCCAGGCGTCCGGGACACCTCTCTGACAGCCCCGTGCGGCCTGCCCACGCAGCCCTCTCTTCCTTTGCTCATTGTTATGGCTGCTCCCTGCACAAGTGTCAGGGCTGCTGTGGACATCTGATTCACACGTTTCAATTGTTTTTGCCCTGGTGAGAATTCTGGTTGGCAACAATACATAAATGAAAATAAGCGAGGAAATAAAAATGACAAAAACATGGAGGGGAAAAAAGCTTCGACATGCTATTTTTTACAAGTAAAGTTATAAATACTGAAATGACATTCACTCAAAGAATAATGAGAAAGTGAATCTGCGTCTGGTACGATCACTGACCCTGTGATTTCATTCAGCCAGGAGAAGGCCCACCCAATCAGCACCTAGGTGTTACCAGGCTTATGAAATCTGATCCGTGGTGTTGAGAATGTGGAAGTGAAAATTCAACTGAAGGTGAACCTACAACTTTCCTCATCAACACAGGGCTTTAAAAGCTGCCGGGTATTACCCTACCTACTTAATATGCAGGTGGCAATATCTAGGAGTGTAAGCTTGCATGAGAAATGAGGATGAGGTTTGTGCTTGGACCACTTTGTGGACACCTGTCCGGCTGTTTTCTGTGAGTGTTCTTTGAAGTGCAAACACCTGACTACTTCCCCCACTCCCGAGAAGGCCCGGAGAAATCAAACCTTAAACTAGTCTGAGAACAAGTTGTCTATTCCCCACTTGGAGGGGGTTGTAGTGAATGTAGGTGGAAGCAGCCAACCCAGGTAACTCCCCTGCCTTGGAGCCTTACGCTGGCTTCTTTTATTTTATTTTATTTATTTGTTTTCTAAATTTATTTTTATTGTTGAGAGTAGGCACCTTCTTTATTTTAAAGGGAATGAATTCCCAGAACAAGAGATACTGAGCACTCTGAGAGACAATAAAAAAAATTCTGAAAGTCAAAAGCCTTTCCCTCAATTTCAAGACCATCATTTTGTAGAATTTATCTGCAAAAGATACAAAAGGGTACATAATGTAGAGGAAGTGTCTCTCCCACCTCTGTCTCTAAATCATATCCCCCCCTCCCCCGAGGCAATCACTGAAACTGGTTTCTTGTGTTTTCTCCCAAAGATTCTCTGTGTATCTACAAGTGAGGATACATAGCTCACAAACAGAATTATCCTCTGTACACTTTTGGGAACCATGTTCTCTTTTTTGGATAAACTCTCCTTTATTTACTTTCCCCTTCTACTGGCCACTTAAGTTTTCCATTTTTTTGCCACTACAAATTTCAGTGAAAGGGCATGCGTTCTTTCACACGAGTTTCAGTATTTCTGTAGGGTAGATGCCTATCACAAGGACTGGTGTGTCGAGGGAGTAAGTTCTAAGTCCATCGCCCTCAGATGTAGGTTTCCGGTGGGTGCTGCCCACCTTACTCGGCTCCTGTCTCCTCTTGGCCTCTCACTGTCCCCCAAGCCACACAGAACCACCTGCACCTGCCATGAGGTCTCGATCCTCTTCGTCTCCCGCTCGGTCGGCCAAAGCAGTTCCTCCTCACGCCACCCACGCCCTCTTTGGCACAGGATCCCTCGGATCTCGAACTCGATAGCACTGCTTCTTCTTGGCGGCTTTCTGTCTCCCCAGGAGATAACACTCCTGGGCTTTGCTCTGTGCACCTGCGCTCCCTCCTTATACCAGAGAACATACAGAAAACAAAAAGTCAGTGAGCAGGCAACATATAAAAAACCACAGATCGTGAGATGGATTGTAATGAACACAAATAGAGCATCATGGTGGGGAACGACGGAGGAACCTCCACTTCACAGGACGTTCAGTCCTGGGACGAGATCATGGAAGGGCATTCCAGGATGTGGGACGAGCAGGGACAAAGGCCCCAAGGGGTAGAATTTGACTTCCTTGAGAAACAAAAACAAATGTGTGGTGAAGAAACAGGCAGGGACAAGATAATTTAAGGCCTGGCAGGCCATGTGGAGAGTTTGGATAGTATTCTAAGTACAATCAGAAGCCGTTGAAGGGTTTCATATATGTGAGTGACATGTTTTGATTCACCTTTTAAGAAGAGGAGAACATACCTTGTAGCAAGAGGGCGTTCCGTGAGAGATGATGGTGGCCTGAATCGGAATGGTAAGAGTGGAAAGAGAGAAGTTGATGGAAATAGATATTTTGAAAGAAGAGCCAGGACAGCCCTGTCTGGTGTGGCTCCGTTGGCTGGAGCTTTGTCCCATGCACCGAAAGGTGATAGGTTTGATTCCTGGTCAGGGCACATACCCAGGTTTCAGGTTTGATCCCGGATGGGAGGCAACTGATTGACGTTTCTGTCTCGCATCGATGTTTCTCTCTCCTTCTTTCCAAATCAATAAAAACATATCCTCAAGTGAGGATTTTTTTTTTTTAAGAAGAGCCAGGAGAATCTCTTGATTGATAGAATATGGTGGGATGGCAATAAATAAATAATGGAAATTTCCCAGACTTCTGTGTTGAGTAACTGAATGGACCCTGGGAGCTTAAAGAATGTGGTCAATATGAAAAGAAGTGGATGAGTTTGAGGGATATTTAGGAGGGGGAATCAGGAAAGGATGAGATATTATTGGGTGTGGCGGAGGGGTGATGGAACTGAGGTTGGGGAGGAATGAACTTGAGGACATTATGCTAAGTGAAATAAATAAGTCAGACACACACACACACACACACACACACACACACACACACACAACTTCATGATTCCACTTATATAAAGAATGCAGAGTAGCTAAGTTCATAGGGAGAGAAAGTGCAGTGGACGCTGCCAGGGGCAGAGGAAGGTTGAGTATGGGAGTTGTTTCATAGATACCGAGTTTTAGTTTTGTAAGGGTAAAGAAGATTGGTTGCACAACAGTGTAAATGTGCTTAACAGTACAGAACTGTATGGTTAAAAGTGGTTAATATGGTAAATTTTATGTTACGTGTGTTGTATCACAATTTTTTTTTTAAAGGAACAACTAGGCACCCTCAAAATGAACCTGGGATGATCAACTTTGAGCTGTCCTAGTGTTTTTGTTATCTATTGTGGTGTAACAGATTACCCCTAAATTTAGCAGCTTAAAGTAGCAAACAATTATTATCTCATTGTTTCTGTGGGTCAGGAATCCAGGAGCAGTTTTGCTGGGTGCCTAAAGGTCTCTCATGAAGCTGCAATTAAGTTGTCAGCACTCGGTCCCACCTGAAGGCTCCATTGAGAGAGGAACTCACATGGTTTTTGGCTGGCTGAACGTCCTGTTGGTAAGCGATGTAGTTCCTGCCCAGTGGGCCTCTGCGTAGGTCCACTCACAGCCTGGCAGCTGGATTCCATCCGAGCGTGCAAGTGAGAGAGCGAGAGGCGAGGAAGAGGGAAGCCAGCGTCCTTTTGTAATCTAATCTCGGAAATGACATCTCATCATTTTTGCCATATTCTCTCTGTTAGAAGGGCATCACTGTTATAGCCTACACTTGAGGGGAGGAGATTAAACCCAGGCATGAATATCAGGAGGAGGGGATCACTGGCGTCTAGTAACATGACTAGACTTTAAAGATGAAGAAATCTTCGGGGCTTCCAGGCAAAAAGATGAAATAATTTCAGTGGCAACAGTAGAACAGTAATCTTAAGAAATTTAAGGAAAGGAAGTAGGAACCAGGAAAATTCTTTAGCCAAGCTATCCTTCAAGTATCAAGGCTACCAATAATCAGCCCGGAGTGAGCAAGAACTCTGTGTATTGACTACCACACACAAGTGCTTTTCCTATGGTATTAAAGCCGATGTATTAGTCAGGGTACTCCAGAGAAACAGACCCAATAGACATAAATATAGAGAAACGATTAATTGTAAGGAATTAGCTCACACAATTATGAAGGCTGAGAAGTCCCATTACGTGCTGTTTGCAAGCTGGAAACCCTGTGGTTGGTTCACTCTGAGGTCCAAGGACTGAGAACCAAGAGTGCCTGGCAGGAGAAGACCAATGTCCCAGCTCAAGCAATCAGGCAGCAAGGGCTAGATTCTTTATTTTTGTGTGTGTGTGTGTGTCTTTTTGTTCTAATCAGAGCCTTGACAGATTGGATAGTGCTCACCTATACTGGGAAAGACAAGCGCTTTACTGAGTCCACTGATTGAAATGCTAATTGCACCCAGAAACATCCTCATAGAAACACCTAGAAATAATGTTTCGCTAAATATCTGGGCACTCCATGACATAGTCAAGTTGATATAAAATTAACTCTCATAGCAGGGGGTCAGCAAATTGGCCATCAACCAAATCCAGCCTGCTACCCATTTTGTAAATAAAATGTTGTTGGAACCTGGCCACATTCATTCATTTATGTATTGTCTGCAGTTGCTTTGGCACTACAACAACAAACTATTTTCAACAGATTCCCCCAAGCCTAAAATATTTGCAATCAGTCTCATTACTGAGAAAGCTTGCTTATTCTTGTACTAGAGGATGAGCTTTATCCAATAAAGATTGAGAGAACTTGGTACAAGTGCTGATGGTGAGTAGTTCTATACTGTATTTAATTGTAGAGCCAAGGCTAAAATAAGGGTGGGTTTATGGGTATAAGAATAACATAGAAGCATTATACGTTATGAAAAAGTGAAAAGAATATAACCCAAAATGGAAGAGAAGGGAGAAAGTAGAATAAGATTACATGTTGCTGTATACGTAATGGGAATCAAGGGATGCCTATTACAAGATAAAAAGAGTGCGCATGTGTAGGCACGCCGGGCCGGGGGTCAGCCAGGCGAGGAGGCGGTGACCTTCTGCTAGGGGCTGGGCTGGAGCTGGGTTGCCACACTGAGCCTGCCCTGGGGCACCAGGTGTTTTGGGATGTGGACTTAGCCAACCCAGGAGATCACACACACTGGCCAGGTTTACGATGCTAATGACTACAGGAAAGTTCAGATTGTAGGTCATCAGAAGTAGGTGAGTGAAAACTTTGCCTTTGATCTGATGGCGGAGAACCCGTGAGTGAAGTCAAGAGTTGAGTGATAGCGTGTGAAGGCGGTGGGGTCTCTTGTCCATGAGAAAGTGTATATAAACTTGAGCAAAGAAGCAACTAGGGTGTGCGGGTCATTCAGTCAACACCATCACCAGAGCGAAGGGTGCAGCCTGGGTCTTAGGATCCTTTGGATATATATTGGTGGGCAGAAGTAGGCTTACAGTTGTATGTGAAAGTTTATTCTTGCATTATTTATTAATTATTGTATTATTTATTTGTATTACAACTGTAAATCTACTTTTGCCCACCTGTGTATGTCAAACACTACTCCCTGATAATATAGACTATATCTTCGTTTTAAGTGCATATGAATATTCCAGAAAAGTGATCATATATTAGGGTACAAAGAAAACATTGATAGGTTTCATAAAAGTGAATATTACTGACAGTTTCTGCACGCAATAAAGCTAGAAATTAAAAACAAAACTAAAAATAAAAAGGGTACTTCCACCTGGAAATTAAAAGAAACTTCTACTAAACAACTTTTGGGTTAAAAGGGAAGTATAAACAAAAATTACAGAATTTCTGAGAAATGATAATGAAAAGGCTATAAATCAAGAACATATTACTTCTATGTATAAGAAGCAATGATCAGGGAAAAAAAAATCATAGCCCTACACACCTATATCAAGTAAAATGATAAAGGAGCATAAATGAATTAGGTTCCCAATTCAATCTAGAAAAAAGGACAATAAAATATACCAAAAGAAAGCACAAAAATATAACAAAGATAAATGCAGAGATTAGTAAGATCGAAAACAGAAAAATGGTAGATTAAATCCATTAATCAAAATTCTGGCTCTTTGGAAAAAATGTACAAAATAGACAGACCACTGGCTAATTTAATGAAGGAGATGTGATAACAGAAGCAGAGTCAGAGAGGAGGAGAGAGATTTGAAGAAGCTACACGCTGGCTTTGAAGATGAAAGGCACCCGAAGCCCACAATACAGACAGCCTCCGACCTGGAAAAGGCAGGAAGTGGATCTCCTCGGCTTCCAGGAACGCAGCCCCGAGTCATCGTGACCTACGTGTAACCATGAGGGGCTGCCATGCTGGTTTCCAATGCGGCTGCACTGTGTGCATTCCCACCAGCAGTGTTTGAGGGTTTTAATTCCTCCACATCTTCGCCAACACTTGCTATGGTCTGTCTTTTAAAATTTTTATCTATCCTAGGGGGTGTGCTAATTTAAGATTCCTAGAAAGGCCACGTGCAGTGGTGCTGGGGACCTTCAGAGCCCACTGATGTAAGAGCTCCAGAGTCCAACTCCATGTTCAACCTGGCCTTGCCTTTTCTTCACGGCCTTACTTCATTACAGACATCGAGACACCACACACATTCCCACTTCATTGTATGTAGTTCCTAAGCTCTCGCATTTAACCCTTCACCACTATTTCCAAAAGTGTTGTTTAAGGATTAATGCTTCAGACCAACTTTTGTCCTGCTATGAATTAGTAGTAGTCAGTTTTCGGGGACTAGTGTGAATTCAATCCAGGAAATTAACGAAAATGGAAACAAATGTCTACATTTCCAAGTGTCCACATAGAAACCCAATGAAAGCCCCCGCTGACTAGAGTCAGCTCTGTTGTAATGAGACAACATGTTTCTAGAAGTCAGTGCTCTGTGCAAAATCACACGGTAGAGACCAGAGCTCATGGGAATAACAGAACTAGGGGCATGATGCCCTGACACGTTGTCAGAGATGCATTAAAAAAATAGGAACCTGCCCTGGCCAGTTTGGCTCAGCAGTTAGAGTGTCCGCCCGAGGACCAAAGTGTCACGGGTTCAACTCCTGGTCAAGGGCATGTACCTAGGTTGCAGCTTCGATCCCCGGTCTTGGTCAGGGTTGTGTGGGAGGCAACCAATTAATGAGTCTCTCTCACATTGATGTTTCTCTCCCTCTCTTCCCCCCCCTCCCTTCCACTCTATCTAAAAAAAAAAAAAAAAAAAAAAAATCAATGGAAAAATATCCTCAGATGATTATTAACAACAACAAAAAATAGGAACCTCATAAAAACAGTAACACGTTTAAACATGCTAAATGTCAGGAAACACATAAATATCACAAAAAAGTGTGACAGGTTACCTTGAAAAAGACAGGAGGGGTGCCCATGGCAGTGGGAGTCAGAAGGGCTGCAGCTCTTGGGTTACCGTGAGGTGGAGGCAGGAGAGTGATCTGAAGTCACACAGAAAGCTGTAACTCCAGATATGGACCAGTGTGACTCTTCATATGTGCTGAACTGAGGTAGCTCATAAATGTTCGAGGGGTGTATGTCTTCCTATGCAGCACAGTGCAGGTGGGTGCAATTTTCTGTGTTCATCTAATGGTCCTTGTGGACCACAATGCACAAGTAGGAAAAGCGTGTTATGCTCAAATCATGTACCGATTGCCTTAGAACACACACACGTTTTCAAACAAGTGCTACAGCTGAACTGTGTTTGCTGTCACCAGTGATGACGGAATGCTATTAAAAAAGCCTTAATCCGCCCTGGCCGGTTTGGCTCAGCGGTTAGAGCGTTGGCCTGCGGTCCAGAGAGACCCGGGTTCGGTTCCCGCTAAGGGCATGTACCTCGGTTGCAGTTTGTCCCGGCCCTGGTTGGGTCGTGCGGGATGCGGCCACTCGATGTGTCCCTTTCACGTCGATGTTTCTCTCTCTCTCTCTCTTCCTCTCTCTCCCTCCTACTCTAGCCGAACAAAAAATGAAAAAATGTCCTCGGGTGAGGATAAAAAAAAAAAAGCCTTAATCCACCAATGGTATCCCAATAAAGTTTCAATAATGCTGACAAAGAACTATGGTTGGCAAAAATTAAAGAAGAAATAATATCTTTTATAAGGTGTTCATTGAAAAGATTTCTTTTTTATGCTTGTCCATCTTGTAGTAAGTCAATTTTGTCCTGGAAGTTTCTATTATTTACTTATAAAATAGTTTACAGGTAGAAGTCAAAGGTCTAGTTAGTGAGAAGATTCAATTTCACCTTTATTTCTTCCAGGACCACCTAAGGATAATCTTAGCACAGAGTATCTTTTCTTTTAAAGTAAGTTATTTTTTATTGATTTTTTTAGAGAGTGAGGAAGGAAGAGAGAGTAACATGGATGTGAGAAACATTGATCGACTACCTCCTGCACGCCCCCTACTGGGGATCGAGCCCGCAACCTGGGCATGTGCCCTGACCTGGAACCGAAGTGGGACCTCTCAGTCCATGGGAGGATGCTCAGTCCACTGAGCCACACTGGCCCGGGCAGTCTGAGTATTCAAAATTTGTTTGCAGCAGAGAGAAACACAATCAAGAAAGAGGAACAAAGGATCCACCTTGTAAGTCATCAAAGTGCTTTATTTTGTAAAGCCCGGCTCATGACTGGAGTGCACTGTTAGCACTAGGAGATACAAGGCAAACTTCCTCACTCTGTCCAAACAGTTTATCAACAGAAACGAGTGACAGAGACTGTTACAGACAAAAATAAAGCATTTTGTAAACTTCTAAAAGCATACACAGATTGGCCACAAAGGAAACAGTTAACTCAAATAATGTGTGTGTACCTTATCCTTACTTCAGGGTTTCACTTTTATAGTCTCGGTCAAAGAAACCACAGTATGACTTCAGAACATTGAAAGTGACTGGATTCCAGAATGAATAGTTGGGGGGAAAACCAAGTCACAGTCTCAATTAATTTCAACGCATGAAATATAGATTTGGACAACCATGTCATAGCGGTGTCAACACCATCTGTTGAGGATAACCATCTATGTGAAGCCAGGAGATAACAGCAGGACAGTGTTGCTGCTGGGCTCCAAACACCGATTTGCTGTCACCTGTGTTTTCTGAAGTAAACCCACATATACTGGGTACAATTACAATCTTGATAAGCCCTGAAGTAAAGTTACCGCAAGAGGCAGTATGGCAGGGGGTATCTGTTGAGTTATAAGTAATTACTGAAGGGTGGATTTTTTTTTTTTCTTTTCTGAAACTGCCTACAAAAAATCACTTCATGTTTTAAACAAAGAATTTCAAAGGCACAGCTGTAGCACAGTGTGTAAGTTGATAACCTATTCTAAGCAAGGCTAATATTTTAGCTTGACGCCTTTCAGAAAACACTGGAAAGTTGGTATATACATGATCAATGTTGGGAATTTTATAACTTGATTAAACACAATTAGCACAGTTTAGGGCAATGAACTTACATAACCAGATTTGGGTTAAGCATTAAAAAAAAAAAAAATCATTAGGTTGATAAATGTATACCTGGAAGAAACAAAACAACCCTTTCCCTTTAATTGTAAAAGACTGCCTACCATGTACTTTGAATAAAACATTCACCCCAAAATATGACAGCAGGATACACTTCAAAGTATGACAAACATTATTTCACCTACACTGTAAAATGACTTTACATGTAAACTTCAAAAATCACATGCTGTACATTAAATTTTTAGATTCAAAAATATCCCTGTTTTCCTAATAATGTAAACAGTAATATTGAGGGTTTCAGTTAAAGGGATAATTCATAACAAAATACCACTGTTTAAACAATGGTCAAACATAAACATCTTGTAATTCAGATGTGTAATCAGAACAGGAGAATTGAGAGTTCTAATGCTTTGCTCACCTTCCCACCATAGGAGATGTAGATACCATTGCCCCAAACTATGCACTTTTCAGGTAAGCTTTATTTTTATTTTGTAGCATTAATTCCTATGTTGCAACATAAGTGTAACAGTAAAGAAGCTCCAGGCAAGAAAAGAGAAGTAAGCAGTTCTCCTGGATGTATTTACTGAGGTGAAAATGTACAGATAGAATCACTAGAGGCATCAGCTTCTTGCTGGAGGAGGGGCATTTGTCCTGGGACATCGGAAGTCCTGACACCGTGTGGAGGCAGAACCCTGAACCAGGACACGCAGGAGATGCCAGCACTCCTCTGTCCAGTGCCAGGGGCTTGGGGTACAACTAGTAAGGAGTGTCAGCGTGCGTGGTAGGAGTGTAACATTCATGGTTAAGTTTTTTTCTTTTAATCACCATCATTATTATTATCATTATTATTATCTTCATTATTATTATGAATACTGTCTCACATATTTCATCTCTGAAAAGTAAACCGATCCACAGTTTATCGCGTGATGCCAACATGGTTGGTCCGACATGCATTTCCTTTCCCCTCCCCCATTTGTATGCTCATTCACTCATTCGTTCGTTCATCCACAGCTGCAATCAGAGGGTTGTTGCCCAAACAGACTCTGATTGAAGCTGATCAGTTTTCATTCATTCATTCATTCATTCATTTTGAAGATGTGCACACACAAACAGCACACCACACACACGCACACACACGCGCACACACACACACACACACACACACACACACACACCAGAAATAGCTAGAATGGTGCTGGGAAATATCAGGTAGCTGTTAAAGCGAGTAGCTCCCTAATCAGTCATCTTGGCCTGAAGATGTAAACGAGGAGGTGTGCTTCACTGAGTCTGGTTTCCATTTTTCCTACACCGAAGCCACCTCTGTCCTTCCCATGCTCATGTCCGTCTGAGACTGTGCAGGAGGTTACGTCAAGATGTGGCCAATAAAGTCCAAAAAGCGCTTTGAATACTGTTCTGGGTTCACGGTTGAGATCTCCGCACCAGCCTGCGCAGTTTTAAAAGAAAGGAATATTGATATAATTACTACTCAGTATCTACAGCAATTTCCAATTATAGATGAATGTAAAGCTAATAATTTTCAAATCTAGGCAGGCTCTTCTTAGGAATCTGTGTGTGGAAATGAGGCAGAGTGGCAGGAACAACAAACCTTATTAACACATACACTGTGATTGCTGTGACTTCAAAACAACAACAACATAAAAACCAGCCACGTTTGGGATGTTCCTGGCAAACAGCAGAATCTGGCCAACATTCAGAAGCCATGGGGATGATACTTTGGGATTTTGAGATAGCAGATTGTAGATACCTTGAGAATGACACAAACATCAACATTTGGCCAAAGAAAAACTCCGATGACAATGACGTAAGGATTGTGTCCATTTTTCTGGACATGGAAGCAGTTGAGTGCTCTAAAGCAAGGGTGGCAGCAGCAACAGCAGGTTCTATGTCAGCTGCCCTGGCTCTTGGGCCAGGAGAGACACAGTGCTGCTGACTGCCTGTCCCCAGAGGGCAAGGGCTGGCTTCCTTCAAGCACATGGCACAGGGGTGCCATTGTTCCCCTTCACAGAGACCTGCTTGGAGCAAGGATGTTGGGCCCCTTGCAATGCATGGGTGGTGAGTTTCCTATTTTGAGAGGCAAGCAGACCCAAGGTAGTTACTGGCTAGTGTCCTGAGCTGCAAAGGGGAAGAACAGAGTTTTACTAAGTCACCAGGTGCTGTTTTTAGGCGCCCGTGCACAACAGGGAGTGTCATTTCCATGTCTGGCCTGGGCCACTGGGATTGCCACAGAGCAGCCCAGGCCTTGAAGGCAGAGAAGGGTTCCCAACAGCAGCTCAACCCCACATTCCTTTACTAGGCGTGATGTCTTGTTCTCGCAAACTGCACATGATTTTAGGCCATGTGGTACATTATGGGGCTGAGCTGGTGACTCACAGGGGAGACAAAAATGGAGCCATGTTTTCTGTGGTACATTTCCAATTCCAATTGAAATCGAATATTACAGCAGATTTGAGGAGGGATGGGAACAAACATAGAGCAGATCCCCAGTGTTCAGCCTGCTCGCCTCATGTATCCCTGACAAAACCCAGTTAGCAAGGTGTTAGGACCCCTGCCCAGTTCGGAGAACGAAAGCTCCAAAGTGTTTCCTCGAGGTCACATGACAGGGGAAGGGGAAATCGGGATTCCAACCAGGTCTCTGGCTTATTTAGTGCACCTGTTTCGGCACAATGGGTACCGGGCAGGTGGGGTTCACTGGTGGGATAGGGGGATGGGACTAGCACAGAGCAGAGGGATGGGCTAGGTCCTGGGGAGCAGTCTCCAACCCCATCTCTGCCACCAACGCTCTCCCTCAGTTTCTTTGAATGGTAAACAGGGACACAGCAGCACCCCTCCTAGGCCTGTCACGGGGATTAACAAGTTAACATATGCCTAGAACAGAGATAATTTTGAGCAAGCACAGCAAAGGTAAGGAATTCAGATAATTAAACTCTGACCTTGCACTAGAACGATTTCTGTAATAGAAAAAATACAATTCACCGTGGGAAAAAAATATATAATACTTCTTATTTTGGAAATGTCTACAGCAGAGAATAGTGTTTCAGTTCTCAACATTTAATATATTAAAACATTTAACTATCTTCAGAACTTTTATCTTTGAAACATTTTTCAAACAAAAAAGAATTTGCATAACATTCCAGGGACGCATGTGTCTGTGAATATCTTCCCTGTGAAGGGAAGAGCCGTGGCTAAGTTTCGCCAAAGCCTACGCGGTCAAGGGGAGCAGCACTAGCATGGGTGACTGCTGGCTCTGAATCGTGCACTCAGACCCCCTTAAGGAGACTAGAACCACTGAAGGACTTTGAGCATCACAGGGAAGAGGAGCAGCCTGGAGGACTCAAGGGCCCAGGAGAGGGAAGGAAATAAAACAGAGGTACTTACGCCGTGTTTAACAGTTTTCGCAGCGTGGGCAGCTTTCTTTTTTGCGTCATAGTGAGTCAGAATGTCAATAATTGCCATAAAGTACACCTCTTTCCTAGGTGAGTCTGTAAAGGGACGAGAGCAAAGTTGGGGCACAAACGGTAACACCTGGAGAGGCACAAGCTGCTGAGGGAGGAAGTGCTGGAGGGGGGGTTCAGTGGGGGGGGGGACTGAGGAGTCTACGTGCAGTGGCAACGGAGGCTTTTAAACAGTCCCTGAAGCCCTGGGTGGTTTGGCTGAGCAGTTAGAGCTTCGGCCTGGGGACCAAAGGGTCAGTTTCTATTCCAGTCAAGGACACAGACCTGGGTTGCAGTTGGATCCCTGGCCCTGGCCGGGTTCCCGTGGCAGGCAACCAAACAATGTGTCCCTCTCACATCGATGTCTCTCTCCCCCAACTCTATCTGAAAATTAATGGAAAAATATCCTTGGGTGAGTATTAAAAAAGAGTCCTTGTAACTCCTGCATATTAAGCAGCTTAACTCTCTGTACAAATTCCCTCTCAGTTTGAAAAGAAAAGAAAAAAAGACGAGGAACCTAACCCCAGGATATTAACAGTGGAGGGCCAAAGGTGAGATCAAGTTAAGTGTTTTTATTTTTTGTTAATCAGCATTTTATTTAATGATGTGTATTGCTTTGGCGTAAAGAAACATTAAATACTCTATAAAGCAAGTAGAAGCAATTATGCTACTTAACCCTTTTCTACCATTAGATGCTAATTCCTAATTAGATGATAATTACTAATTCTCATTGGATCTAATATCAGAACTGGATAAAGGCATATATCATGTATAATAACTATCTTTTACATATTTCCACAAATATGATGCTGTTTCAGTTATGAAGAATAAGAAAATTACATTTGATTGTACTTAATTTTCTGTGCTAAAGAAACAATTTTGGTGAGCAAAATAAAAATACAGCTCAAACTCACTCGGCTGATATGCTACATGAAATTAAAAAAAAAACACCAACAACAATGAATCATGATTTTTATTACTAAAAAAAAAGGCCTACTTTTATCATTTCTCTAAAATAGTTTTTTTTTCTTCATGTATATGTAGGTATGGTAGAATGTAATATTTCTTCAACTATCCAATTTCCCAGATATTGAAGATTAAGATTAATCCCACTCTAGAGAAGAGGGCCACAGACCCCCGTAATGGGGGGAGGGGGAGACATCCTGAGATGTCTGCCCCACAGGACGTCCATGTGAGGTTCAGAGTGGAACACGTTTGTACCTAGACTAGGACAGAGTTGTGACACTTTAGAGTCACACAAAAGAGCGATAGTTCAGAATAAAAATATTGAAAACATTTCTTATATATGTTATCTATATTTAAGTTTGTGTATCTGTAACATAGTTTGTGTTCCACTCTATTCCCTCAACATAAGGAAATTCAAGGACCTCATCACATTACACTTTTCAAAACCAGAGATTACAGTTACCTTTAACACACACTTGTCCCCAAATCAATTTACTGGGACTCTGGAGAACAAAGCTTACAGGGCAGCATACTTTTAACTGAGGTCATAATTACCAGTAGATAACGCACAAATCAAACCACTTCACAGGGAAAAAAGAGTTGATAGTGACTGAGCTTACTTTCATGGCATTTAATTCCATAAACATCAATGTTTGGGTCAAACTCCCCTGGAGCCAAGGGCGGGGAGCTGTTGAGCGTGTTCCCAGGGCTGTCTGGAGGGGTTCCGATGGGGTGGGTGCCGTCGCTTTCCCCCTCTTCCTCCCCGTCATTCTCTTCACACTCCACCTCCTCCTGTTCGGCTCGCTCCACATCGTGGATTCCCACTAGCAGGCTGTAGTCCATGAGCTTTAACTGGGCCAGAAACTGGAGGGTAGGAGGTGAAAGGGTCAGTTATGCCTTAAACAAAACCCTAGGTTTAAAGAAAACCAGCTCAGAACAATGCACCCGGGAGCTGCGAGGGAAGGAGCGGGAGAAGGAAGGAGGAGCTCGGAGGCGGCCAGGGGCCTTGCTGCGCTCAGCCCCAGGCAGTTTCTCCGGGCAAACGCAGCCCCGCACCCCGCACCCCGGGCTGGCTCGGGGCTGGTATCATTCTCCCAGAAACGCCGAGCTGGACGCTGAGAGGCATGCACTGATCACATCTACACTGGATTATGCCAAAGAGCAGAGAGCCTGACTGGCAAAAAGAGACACTGAAGGAGGGAAGGGAGCGTTTCTCCTAACAATTAGCACGGCTAATGGGAAAAACCAGGGACCTCCCAAGCAGCTTCCAGCAGAGTCTCTCAGAACAGTTTGTGAAAGCACTTTGAAATTCAGCACACTCCGCTGAGATTATTATGCTGTCCATCACAAATAAGTAAAAGCCCAAATGTCCCAATCAGCCAGCAAATGCCCGTGTCAATGCGCTGGTGAGTGACACAGTCCTGTCCTGATGGCTCGCTCTCCAGCAGGCAGAGCCGCCGGGTTCCTGTTCCCTCCCTCTCCTGTTGCAGCCACAGCTGGAAACGAATGTGGGGCATGGCCCAGCTCTGGGTTTAGCTACTGCTGCCTGCCAAGTTCTTTTTTGACTTTTCTTGTCATGATTTTCCTTTTCTTCTTTTTTAGTAGATGTATCCAGACACATGACCTTAAGCACAGTATACTAACTGATCAGCTAAAATGTGGATAGTATTATTGAGGGCAAAATGTGGCAGCCCATCTGCTGGCTGGGACTCAAGGGCTCCCTGATCCCCAGCTGGCTGGCTCTGCACAGGGTCCAGTTCTGCTTGGACCCGGGCTCGTGGTCTCACAAGGTGTCTGACCCTGACTTTTGAAGGATCTGGTAGCATCTCTGCTCACTGATGCAGAGCAGCTGAGGGGCCTCGGGCTACTCTGATAGAATTTAAGAAATGAACTCCTTACACAAAGGGTAAACAGATGAAATTATAGGTCCTGAAGTTCTGGCTGACATGAAACCAGTTTGCGGAGATGTGCAGAGCCATTTCTTTCTCCCAAGCCTGTGGGGAAGCACCTTTGTCTCTGGGCTGAAAGAGAAACCGTACTCCCTTAAAGACAAGGAGAGGACCTCACACTCCAGCTGTTTCCCCGTGCCCCCAGCTGTCACTGGCCCAAACCTCCTCCCTTCTTCAGCTCTGATTCCTTCTTCATCTTCCCCACTATGAACCCCCTGGGGTCAGGCTTAACGTTCCCCATTGGTTTTGAGTTCAGAAAAAAGAAATCACCAATCTTTAAGCAAGGTAGGAGAGACCTAGTACTTAAAAATAGAAGCAAACCTTCGATCAAAAAAGAGTGCTGAATGGCCAACAGGAACATGAAAAGGTGCTCAGTATCATCAGGAAAATGCCAACCAAAACCACAATGAGATTTCACCTCACACCTGCTAGAACGGCTATTACCAAAAAGGCAAGAAATAACTGCTGGCAAGGATGTGGAGGAAAGGGAGCCCGTGCACACTGTCGGGAGGGCTGCAAACTGGTACAGCCACTATGGGAAACCACAGGGAGGGTTCTCAAAAAATTAAAACTAGAACTACCATATGATCACACAATCCCATTTCTGAGTATGTAACTAAAGGAGATGAAACAGTTTTCTATGAGCACCTCCATGTTCAAGGCAGCATCCTTCACAATAGCCAAGACATGGAAACAACCTAAGCACACGGTAAGGAAGTTATGGTGTGTATATGCAATGGAATGTTAGCCTTAAAAATAAGGAAATCCCATCATTTGCAACAACATGGAACTTGAGCTCATTATACTGTGAAATAAGCCAGTCACTGAAGGAGAAATACTACATGGTATAACTGATATATGGAATCTTTTTTTTTTTTTTTAAATCCTCACCTGAGGATATTTTTCCATTGATTTTTGGTTTTTGTTTTTTAAATATGTTTTTATTGATTTTTTAGAGAGAGAGAGGAAGGGGGAGAGAGAGAGAGAAACATGGATGTGAGAGAGAAACATCCAGCAGCTGCCTCCTGCACGCCCCCTACTGGGGATCGAGCCCACAACCTGGGCATGTGCCCTGACTGGGAATAGAACTGGGACCTCTCAGTCTATGACACTCAATCCATTGAGCCACACTGGCCAGGCATTTTTAGAGAGAGTGGAAGGAAAGGAGGCAGAGAGGGAGGGGGGGGGAGAGAGAGAGAGAGAGAGAGACATGGATGTGAGAGAGACATCGATTGGTTGCCTCCCACATGAGCCTGACTGGTGCCAGGGATCAAACCTGCAACCAGGTATGTGCCCTTGACCAGAATCAAACCCAAGATCCTTTGGTCCATGGGTCAATGCTCTAACTGCTGAGCCAAACTGGCCAGGGCTATATGTGGAATCTAAAGAAAAAAAAATCAAACTCATAGAAACAGAGCAGAAAAATAGTTGCCAGGGGCTGTAGGTGGGGGAGACAGAGGTTGGTAAAAGGACACAAACTTTCAGTTATAAGATATATAAGGTCTGAGGATCTAATGCAGTGATTTTCAATCACTTATAATCCTGCAGCACACCAAAAAAATACATTTTTTGCCAATCAACAACAAAAAAAAGATGTAATTTTGATTCATTCACACCGGATGGCTATTGTTGTATTGGCAGTTGTCATTTTTTTTAAATTTGACAATCTAAGGGAAAAGAGGTCAGTCAGGTATTGCATGTTTCAAAAATTCTTGTAGCACACCAGTTGAAAATCGCTGGTCTAATGTATAACGTGGTGACCATAGTTGACACTGTTTTGTGTAACTGAAATTTGCTAAGATGGTAGGTCTTAAATATTCTCACACACACACCAAAAGGTTAACATGTGAGGTAACGGATGTTCTAATTTAATTAACTCAATGTGGGGAATCCTTTTACAATGGATAAATATATTAAATCATCGTACTGTACACTGTAAATATTTTACAATTTTATTTGTTGATTATACCTTAATAAAGCTGGAGAAAAAAATATAAAGGTGTTACTTATTCTATTTAAAAAAATACCAATCAGACAACAAAGTGCTGATTCTCAAGCTGTGAGTCGATTTTCTGAGCCATTGTTCCTCCCCATGGCTTCCCCCAAACTCCACGTTAAAGTCACCACAGCACCAACCGGACACTTCCACTTCCCGCAGCCAGACTTCCTTTCTAGTGGTCAGAGCTGCTCATCCTCCCGTACCACCTGGCAGCTGCTGGGCTTCAGGGAGCATCTGGCCAGGAAAACGTTTGTGCGGACGACCTGCCTCATCTCGAGAGAATAACAATACCATAAAACACTTGAATCCTTTGCCAACACAGAGCCAGACACCCAGCCTGGCGCCGGCTCAGTTACTGCTCTGCTCCCCAGGGGCCCATGATGTGGAAGAGAACTAAGAGCTGTGGGGTGCAAAGAGGTGCAAAGATAGCCGACCTGGCACGAGGTAGGCATTCGGATCCCCGTGAGAGCTAGCAAGCAGGCGCAGACGGATGAAAAGAACTTGCCCAAGGATTCAGAGCTAAGTAGTAGTGGATTTAGGACCCGGCGTTCAAAGCTCATGCTCTTTATACTGCATTGCGCTGCCTCTGGAAGCTGAGTTCAGGCAGCTTTTCCCAAATCTTGTTCTCTGCAACACTGGCCGGGAAATGATGAGTCAAACAACTCAAATGGCTTCTGAGGAGGAGGACCTGCCAAAGTTAGTAAGTACTGTGGGTCTCCGAGAGGGGTACCACACCGATGTGATCAAGGAACCTGATTACCCCCTTTCAGAACAGCCTGTGAGCTTAATGTTTTGCGAACAAAAGACATTGGGAGATACTGCATTAGAAATAGGCAGCCAGGCCCGGCAGGTCTGGCTCAGTGGTTGAGCATCACCCTATACACCGAGAGGTCGCCAGTTCGATTCCCAGTCAGGGCACATGCCCAGGTTGCGGGCTCAATCCCCAGTATGGGGCATGCAGGAGGCAGCCAATCAATGTTTCTATCTCTGTCCCTCTCCCTTCCTCTCTATCTAAAAAAAAAAAATCAGTAAAAAATATATTAAAAAATAAAAAAAAGAAATATGCAGTCATATCCTTTAACTCCAGGAAGTATGAAGGGCAGGATGCTCACTAGTGGCCCTGCTTTTGCCCCATCTGTTGTTCAAGGCTCCCAGGAGGCTATGTTTGTGGCTGAGCTCAGCCTCTGGGCTCCCAGAGAACAGGGTCGGTGCCTCCTTTGTCTCATCCATTGCTCCTTCCCAAGCCTAGCAGAGTGTCTGCCCTGACCTCTCTATCAGGGGCTGGCTCTGGCCTGCTTCTCCCACCACCACTGCCTCCAGAGGTCCAGGCGCACCTGGAGATGTGTCAATTGCCAGGTTGCAACATCTGCCCCCAGAGTCCATGCATGTGCGGTGGGTGCAGGGTGGGTGGGGGCTTGGCCAGTCTGGGTCTTGCTCAGCATGTTTGGTGGCAGGGCAAAGGTCCCCATCTCCCTACCTCTGCTCCTGCTGGGCCCTTGGAAGGTCCCTGGGAAGAAGGGAAGACTGGGTGCTGCCCACACTCCCCCTCCAGCCCTCCGGAAAGGAAATAGCTTTTCAAAATGCAGATTTGATCTTGCCACTCCCCTGCTTTAGACCTTTCAATGGTGTCCCATTTCTCGAAGGGCAGAAACAAACTCTCATGTGGCCCAGAGGACTGGGCTAGTTTGGCTCCATCACCCCTGGGGCCACCTTGAACCCTGTCCTCGTCGGCCCCCAGTTACCTCCCGCCTCAGCTCAGGTAGGGCATTTGCTCAGGAAGCCTTTCCAGATCCCGTCTAGGCCACATCCCACAGCATGTGGACAGCACTGCACACTCTCCCCAAAGACCTGGCTTAGCTGCACATTCATCCTGTTGGATTGCTTCAGTCAGTTCCATCTTTCTCAAACATGCAGCATGGGGCAGGCACGGGCTCGGAATGCAATGCCCCTATTGCATTCCTGATTCCCAGGAATTGATGGTAGGTAGTCAGTATCTATTGAACAAGTGAATGAGATGCCTGCTTCTTCTTTCCCAGTCCTCCTCAACTCTCCTAAATTTCTCCTAACCTCTTTCTCAGAAATAACCACCCCAAACAAATAAAAACAAAGAACAAAGCAACAACAACCAAAAACTCGTTTGAGGCTCTAAGAGGTAGCACCTATCAGAAGCAAAAGGAAACCATTTCCAATATATCTTTGCAGAACAAATCTGTTTAACATGTGGGTCTTCTGTTTGACCTTCAGACAGTCGACTTTCAAATACACTTCTAAGTGCGCTTTATGTACAAAAGTAAGGGGCTGCCTGTAATTAACCTGCTAAAGGCCAGACAGGAAGAGGTGCCAACTGGGGCTGGACCGTGGCACTAAGTGGGGTGGTCTCTAGGCCCACGCCTTCCCCGTCCGTTCCTGGGCCTCCCACCCGTGACCAGACCACTGCTTGGGCTCCTCGTCCAGTAAGGAAACAATTGTATTCAAAAGTGAAGTTAGCTCCCAGCACTGTCCACTAAACCATCAATGAAATGAAAAACACATCTCTAGGTAAGAAGCTGTTCTGACATTCTCAAGAACATAAAGGAAAACAACTGCAGGCCTAAATGGGCATTAAACACGTTTTCAAGTCTGTGAACCCGAGGCAGAAAGGGAAAAGACCAAGAACAGCACAGGGCTTAGGGGTATGGGCTTTGCTGACAGGGGATACTCATTTGTTCTTTTTTAATTACAGTATTAGATATTCTTAAAAAAAAAAAAAGAAGAGTATAGATGTTGGAGTCATATAGGAGATTAAATCTTATTTCTCTCACTAGTGCTATGCCTTGATAACGGGTTCACCTCTCTGAGCATCAGTTATTCTAACTATGAAATGGGACAATACCACTCAACTCATGGGGTGTGGAAAGGATTACAACGAGATAATGCAGCTGAGGCAATGAAACGTGTAATGATGGATGCGGTTGTTATCATTGTCCAGGTTTTTATCATTATGGTGAAAGGCCTTTTTTCCATCAAGCATACAATTTAAACTGCTCTTATCTTCACAAACTTTATTTATTTTATAATTTTTCTTTATTGATTTTAGAGAGAGAGGAAGGGAGAGGGAGAGATAGAAACATTGATGAGAGAACATCGATTGGCTGCCTCCTGCATGCCCCATGCTGGGGATTTGGCCCACAACCTGGGCATGTGCCCTGACGGGGAATCGAACCGGCGACCTCTTGGTGCATGGGTTGACACTCAGCCACTGAGCCACACTGGCTGGGCCACAAACTTTATTTTAAATGTCTTCTTAAGTAGAGTGAAATAAAATGTGGCAATAAATATGAGATTCTTATTAGAAAAAAATTCCTTTGGGGACTACACCACCACTGTGGACTGGACGGGTACAGGTTGAGAGAAGAGAGAAAGGGTCAATGGCTCCACTTCTGGGGTTTGCCTCCAACTAACATAGGAACTTAACGCATATTTCCCCAGTTTCTGTTCATCCCTTTATGCTTTGCCTCAAATGTATTGATTTTTTGTAAAGTACGTAAGATTTCAAAGCATGAAAAGTTTTACATCTTTATAATCTTTAGGTCTCTTGCTTTTCCTCCTTTCCAATTTCTTAATAATTAACTGAAGATCTTTTCTCAGTCTTTTCCCCTCAGAATCCCATCTAATCTGATTCCTTCATAATTAATTCCTCATTACGCCACATCTCTGAGCTGGTATCTTCCTCGACATCTTTATGAGCCCCGTCACAAACTCTTCTAAAAAAACCACGCAGCAAAGAGCCATTAATACACTCTCCTTCACAACAGATTTAAATGCACTTGGTCTGTTAATTTTATGAACACATTTGCTTTACTGAATTACCCCTTCACATCTGTGACACAGAATTAAAGTTCCAACCAGCTCTATTTAAGAGTTATACTTTATCACTTGTTAAAAGTTGTAACAATCCTCCTTTGGAGCATTTATCAGAAAACAAAGTCTCAACTGTGCTCGAAAACATCTTTAATTTGCATTTTGTATCAGAGCAGTTTAGGAATGTGGCCTCTGACAGCCTCAAATCCCGGACTGCATTTAGTAGCTGCGTGTCCTTGAGCAAATTATATAGTGTCCCTGGACTCAGATTTCTCATCCATAAACTGGGAAGATAACAGCACTCACCCTCAAGGAGCTGTTATGATGAAAAGAGATAATGACGGAATGGGAAGGACTTAGGCTCTCCACGCACCATAAACGCTGGCTGCCACCCTCTCCCTCCCACTGCCAAGGTTGTGGGACCATAAATGCGAGCACTGAGAGGCCCTGTGATAGGGGCATTCCCAGACACCACAGGGAGAGCCCAGTTTTGCTTTGTGTGACATTTAGATCCCAGTGTGAGCCAATGAGAGGACAGACCAGCTCTGGCTCTTCACTGTCACGATCAGGGTTGACAACAGCAGGTCAGAAGGCAAAAGTGATTTTCACTCTCCATAGAGTACTTTCTTTTGGAGAAAGAGGCTCACATAAATTTAGTTATGTGCAAAGCTATCTGAACTAAATTACTTTTCATGGCATATGAATAGAACAGTATTTCAAGTGCAGAAAAAGGCAGCTAGAGTCTCAAATGATAATTCTTTAGCTTTTTCTACAAAACTAGATTATTGAGCTATATAATATACTCATCTTTTACTTTAAGCATTAAGCAAAAACAAAACAAACAAACAAAAAACGCTTTCCCTGCCCCTCCTCCCCCCCCAAACACTGTACTCAAACTAACAGAGCAGTCAGCTAAATTAGAAAGCATGGAACGGATGAAAAAGCTAAGCTAGATTAAATTCTAGCCTCATTGTCAAGATCAGATGTCAAGCTACTTCACCATAATTACCTGCTTAAAAATTTAATGATGCTTCAGCATGAATTTGAAAACTAAAGATACTGTTATCAACCATTGAGAATTTTTAAAAATGAAAGAATGCTTCATGCCCTGCCTCCATTTCAACAAAACAGCTAAGTGTGAGAGCCATGTTTGGGATTAAACTATCCAAGTCCTCTAATCAACAACATTATTAGAGACAACAAAAGGCCTAAGAGGATCCTTATGTAATTCAACTGTGACTCTGAACTGCTTCAGGTACATTATTTCTGGAGTCCATCATGTAGCGAGATACAGAAAAAAAGAAGATAAATTTTTGGCAGATCACAGATAACCCTGAGGGCGATTTACCATACATAATTGCTAAAACAATATTATTCTAAGGATCAAAGACTTGCTGATGAATGAACAAAAATCCAAGAGTATATGTCTACCCATGGTACTTAGTTATCAATTAGATCAAGTTGTCCCCAAACTAAGGGGGACATGCTTAACGGATATGCATTTGAATAATAACCACTGACAACTGAGGAAAAAATAAATGCTTATTAACGAAAGACTAGAGAAAAAATTTTATATGATGAAAACAAATATTTTTATCTACTTTTTAAAGTAGACACTTGTATCTTTCACAAATCATCAATATTTAGGTTCTAAAAGAAGCATATACACCATGTAGGTTAAAATAATGTAAATTTTTAAATTAAAATATTTACGACCTAAAAATAATTATAAAGTAACTTGGTCAGTCTGAGTGTCTTGCAATGAAAGAGATGTTAGAGGACGAAAAAGGAAACTGTAAAACCCCTTCTGCCTTCGTGGAGAATATGTTCTAATGCATGACATTCATTCTGTGGCTCAACTCATTTCAATTGTTTTCGTTTAATGACATGAAAAAGAAACTCTTTCCACAAAGCTTCTAAGTAGCAAATTTGTACTGGCATGAGCGAAACTGTATTTCAAAGTAGAAAATGGAAGTACACGGCATGTACACACACACAAGTAACTGCTCAGAAACACTGTCTTGAAATCAAACCCATTTCAAGGAAATAACTTTTGTCCTGAATTTATTTCTGAACGAACTATATAAGAAAGTCCAATGGGAGAACTGCAATGCCTTTACAATAAATAGAAGGAAAGGAAAAGGTACAGTATTTTTAATTCTTAAAACGATATTTGAAAAGAAAACTCCACTATAGACTTCATGCCCACATCCGCATAGTATTTTACTCTTCACAACTATCCCCCATGACCCTGGTGTCCAAACTGCCTTTGTGCTATTCCTGCAACGCCTAAGGCTGGCTTCATAGACCTAATGATGATACTAGTTTCATAGAGGCTGGTGAAAATATTAAAGCAATAAGTGACTGTGGCTATGTTTACTAACACTGAGATGTGGTTTTGATGAAGAAAACTCCCAATTCAAATGGTTATTAAACATTTGTTTTTGAAATGTGCTGCGGCTTGACAGTCATTCCCCTCCCCCTGCTCTGGTGGCCGTGGGCAGTCAGTGTGCCTGGGCTTTAACTACACCCAGGCTATGCCCACCCAACAAAGAACCAAAGAGCGGGGAGCCTGAGGGTGGAGATACAAGCTGAAGAGAGCAGGTACACTCTTTTGTGTGTCATCTAGAGGAGAGAGTTGCTGAACCAGCACACTTTTTCAAACCATATCACATACGAGATACCCTTGTTTATATCTGATTTTGATAATGTACAATATATATTTTTTGCCTTGGTTGCAGATTTAGACAGATGGTTTAAAAAGTTCCTAAAAACCAACAATGTTGACATTTATACAATGGGCTGTCCATTATACTGAATTTTCTTACCTCAACATCCTTTTTCAGTTTTTCCAGGAACACCTTTTTGTTGTTGTCATCAATATAAATCTTTTGGCCCTCATTAATGAAATCATTATCCTTTAAAGTTGGCAGTTCTTTGGCCTAAAACAAACAAACAAAAGAACGAGAAAGAAGCTTGAATGAAATCTAGAGAACGCCTACACCCTCTAATCCTGGAGGTTAAATTTCTGCCCCAGGAAATTGAGATTGCCCTGTTCACTACAGGGGTCTTACCCAAGGCACAAATGTGAGGTGGCTTGAGTACCGCAAGGGGGCACCAGTGAGCTATGACCGCTGGAAGCATTCCCACTAGCAATGGAGGGTGAGACACACCATGTTATAAGGCTTTTGTAATCGATTTCATGGTTTTCTTCGGAATGACCCTGACTACTTTCTTAGATTCACTGTCTTACAAGAAGTCTTCTAAGTATAGAATTTGTATTCTTGGAATTGTCAGGAACCCTCAATTTTCTTACTGGTACAACCCAACTGCACATCCCCCACACTTTGGGTAGCCTTTGCTGGGGTCATATTACAAATAACATGTTATCTTGCTTCAGAAAAGCATCATTCATAATCATATCTAATTTTTGAGTCTGGGAGAATATGCAGCCAGGGGTTAGCTATCTGCCCTTCCAAGCTTTCCTCCTCCCCACCCACCAAGAAGGAAATTCTGTTTTCATTTTACAATGTCAAAGGAAAATGTCTTCCTTTAGCATAAAACATTCAGATGTGAAGTTCTACCCTTTACAAATAAACAAGAGGGTGGTGAGCTGGCAATGAGACTGTACTTGGGTTAACCAACACAAAACAGTGGGCAACTATCAAATTATGGTCACAAGCAGAAAAAAACTCTAGCTTGTGCTATAGGATAATAAGGCATATAATTTTAAAATGCTGTGATAATTCTATTTAGCTTCGTGCAACCTGCATTCTGAAAGAGTTCAAGACCATTCAAAACTCTTCCCTCTCCTTTCAGCTAACCTAGCTTACTTCTTCCAGTTGAAAGGAATCCAGCATAATATATTCTTTCTTAGTATACTAATGAATGCCTGAATGGTTCTCTTTTCCATAAGTGTGAACTATAAGAAAAAAAAAAATCCAAGGAAAGAACATATTCTCCTTCCCGGTCCCGTCCCCTCACCCCCTTTATTCAGAGCAATAAAAGAAAACTCACTGCCCATCTTTCAAATGCCCGAACTGCTCACTTTCCCCCTATTTTATAAGGTATCCACATTATGTACACTGCTCACGTCTACCTGTACACACACATATGCACATATATTGTGTACATCCAAACTGGTAGCTTTGCTACTCATTTTGATGTTGAGAAAATTTGAACAGTTTTGCAATTTTGAATTTGATATAACTACTACCAAAACAATTATCCTTACAAAGCAAGTATAGCAAAGCTCAGAAATCCAAAGATTCAATTCAATAAGCAGTTACTGAATGTCATGAACAAGAACACAAAAATGAACAGGTCAACATTTCTAGTCTAAAGGGGTTTGTAGCCTAGTGTGAAAGACACGAAAGCAAGTAGGCTGAAAACCAGGTAGCATGAGCACATAAAAGGTACAGAGAAATAATATGACCCTTGGGGGGAAGGGAAGAGACTTGCAAATGCTTTTATGGTGAGTCATAGAGTCTTGAGGAAATAAAAACGAAATGCCATTCTCCACAAAAACAAGACAGGGGCTTGGTAGGCTAATCCCATAAATTTGTCATTAATGATTTTAAAATAAAGTAATAAATGTAACAGAAAACCCCGAATTTAAAGACAGCACGTTAATGTCAAACGTTGGACTCAATCACACTGAATCCTTAGTTCTTCTTCCATTAGAACTATAAACAGTGAAGTTTCACTGTGAAAAAAATGCAGGGATCTGAGGTTTAACAAGCTCCTTCAGGGGGCATTGAGCCCCGCCCAAAACACAAAACTGGAAGGGCCTTAGAGGAAGGAGTTGAAGCCAGATTCATGCACAAAAACTGAGATGGAGAACGACTGTGATTCTCCAAGAATTCAACTTGGGCATTTCTATGTTTGGGGTGGGGGGTAGGGAATGGGAGGGGCTGTTAAAATTAAGATATCTGCACACTCATATGTGTAAAAAAAGAAGGGGAGAGGGACTTCTGTGTGTGAGTGAGAGAGAGAAACCTGAAGGCAGGATGACAGACCCAAAACAAGGCAGACGACCCCTGAGATCCTCGTGTAACGGCAGGCGCGTGCATGAAGATGAACACACAGCAGAATTACGTCCTGTGACAGGCAGAGTAAATCTCTGGACGCCCTGTACCATATCACAAAGCTAACTTGTGGATTTCACAGGCACAAGGGACGCATTTAGTTGGATCAAGTTTAGAAAGGGCAACTGGATTGGCTAAAAGACTTAAAGGCTTATATTACTGACAGGCTCAAGAGGCAAACGCAGATCCTTAGCAGGGCAACTGCTAGAGGAATCTAACGCTGGTCTAAAAACACCCGCCCCCAAAGTGGGGATGGCAGAGTGCTTAGGAGCACCAGGGTTTTGGAAGCCTAAACCTCGAGGTTCCAATCCTGGTTCTATCCCTGACTCGCCAGGAACCAGGGCGGGTTTCTGGACCTCTCCAGGCGGTTGCCTTATGTGCAGAATGGCGAAGGCACCAGCACCACCACCACCGGCCTTAGGTCACGTGCTAACGAGCCATCAGTTTATTTAAGTGTTTGATCTCATTTACTCTCTGCAACCACCTCGACTACTATTCTTAAGCTCATTGTACCAGACAAGGACACTGAGCTTAGAGAGACTACACAATTTAGCAAGGTCTCCCAGTCTAGATTAGAAGGTAAGCCTGCTAAACCAGTTGTCATGGCTAAGGTGGAGTTCTGAAAACCCGACAAAAATCTGTGACAAATGTAAACAGTGAGTGGCACTTATTATTACCGTCACTGTCATCACCTCTGTAAGCACTCAAGACACTGTATGGATTTAAAACTGGTATTGCCCTGGCCAGTGTGGCTCAGTTGGTTGGAGCATCATTCCTTACACCAAAAGGTTTTGGGTTCGATCTCTGGTCAAGGCAGGTGTAGGAGGCAACTGAGCAATGTTTCTCTCTCACATCGATGTTTCTCCCTCTAAAATCAATACTACTACTACTACTACTAAAACCTAAAACAACAACAACAAAAACTGGTATTAAAGATTGAGAGTGCATACAACATATTTTCTTTAAAACAGAACTTTAAACCAGCTGTTCTTTTCTATGAAGAACCAGATGACAAAGATAAAAGAAAACCTTATTGCTTACCTTTTTAAAAAATTTCAAGCTATCTCTTCTGATAGGGAGCAACATTTATATAAAAAACACACCATTTATTAAAAAAAGAGATGAACACTATTATGCTATGAGTGAATAAACTGAAACCCCTCGGTGTCACACTGCCCACAAAGGTGGCAAAGGAGATGTCTGCAGAGCAGCCGGAAGTCACTGGGCAGCAATGGCTTCTACCCTTGGCTTTGCAGCACTGGGTTATTTGCACTCAGGAGAGTGTTGAAAGCCTCGAAGCCACTGGGTCTGATTCTTTAACGGGTGTCTTTCATACTCTTCCTAGTTCAATGCAGAACCAGCCAGAGGGTGGAAGAAACCACCGGAACTAAAGACGTAAGGACAGAAACCTTCTTAACCGTGGACTTGCTGAGGCTGGCATCCAGCCAGCAGTCAGCAATCCTTCTAAAGTGGTAGCAGGTTAAGCCTCTAGTTATTCGCTGAGTCAAGTTCTCCTGCCAGTGCCACGTAGATTGGGAGCCTCCACGTGTGACGGGGGACTTGCAGCACCGCACACGGCACTTGCCAAGGACGAGGCATGGGCAGGACCTGCTGTGCCACCCTCTGCAGGCTGCCCAGCCCTGGGCTGCAACTACTGGGTCTCCGGGAGCTGCTCCCAGGCCCTGGCTGGCCGAGTGAGGCTGTGTAGTTCAGCACTGCCCAAATTTAATGAGGCAAAGTTACTTTCCCTTTTGCATGAGGTCATTGTAATGGGGTGGGGTGGGCCCCAAATGGCATTCATCTCTACCAATGTGACGTGAAAATCACAAACACAACTAAAAGCATCAGCAGAGAGGCACCATTCCCCCTGCACCTTAGCTATCCTGCTTCCACTGTCTGGATAAAATTAGCAGATGAATATCCCTCACACTTTCCTGCTGGGTGATGCCAGACCCCTGGTTGGCTCAGCATGGGCCAGGTTTCTACTTAGGACACAGATTGAAGCCTGAGGTTCTGAGGGCAGACTGGATCCAGCCACCTGGGTTATATCTCAGCTCTTCCAGTTATTAGCTGTGTGACTTTGAGCAAGTTACTTAACCTCTCGGTTGCCTCATCTTTAATTGGGGATTAGCAATCGGCACTGGTGTGAGGATTACACAAATTTATATATGTAAAAAGCTTAGGGTAGTGCTTTCCACATGGAGGGTTATTCTTGTTATTTGCTGGTCATGGTCTCGAGGATGACTTGTAGTATCTAGAGTAAAGCTCATCAGTGCTAAACCCAGAGCAAGAGTTTTAACAAATGTTGGCATATGGAACATTTTTATACTAGTTGTGATACACTGAACCAACTGCTTCATGTGCCCAAAGCCCAGTTTCCTTATCTCTATATGGGGAGTTAATAATGCCTACCTAACAGGGCTAGTGTATGAACTAAATGAAAATCACCATGCAGTGCTTGGCAATAAGAACTTGCTCTGTATTAGTTTGCGTCTTAGTTACACATAAGCCATTTTGACCATGACCAATATTGTTACAGTAGTGTGTTCCTTACTAGGGAAGGATACAGACTTGCCCTTCTTTTATCCTTCCTGATTTCTCAAAGAAATAAGCTCTTTATACTTGGCATACCAGTAATCTAGACCGTGTTTAAACTTTTCTTTGTTTTCAGGTTTTATTGTTAATCACAAACGTCTCACTTAGATTGTCTATACACTGCCTTTACACTTTGAAGACACTTTGTTTACTTGCTGCACACAAATCTAGCATACACAGGTGCAAGGCTATTATTTCATCTCCCTGCACCAGACATGGGATACAAACGGGACACTGGGTGCATTAAAGCGGCTTTGGCCAGAGGTTCTTCCTGCCTTGTCCTCCAGCTCCATACCTTGCTCTCCAACCCTCAGCTGTGAACTGTCCTGGCTAGAAAAACCCGTGGCCCACTGCAAAAGCTATCCTGAGTCAGGAAACCTCATTGAAAATGACCTTATTGAAACCCTAGTGAGAATAAAATGTTGCTATATTATAATAAAAAGTGGGCAAATTAATTTCTTAGAGTAATAAAGTATCTAAATTTCTATTTAATAACATGGAACAGACTTTAGTAATTTTAAATATATGGCCAAAGACAGAAACTTGCTGACTCTTGTCTTACCTTAATTTTCTGTGGATTAGTTTCCCTCAGGGAGTACATCATAAGAGTGAGTAATTTAGTGAATGCTATTTTGCTGACTTAAAGCAAAAATTCACTAAATGAAATCTTGTAGCCAGAAAACATTAACCAAAATACTACAGAGTAATAAACTCATTGGGAATATTTAACTTGCTGTGAGGTAGAAAAAGAAAATTGTTTCATTGTAATGTGTTTCTCCCTTTTTGTAACTACATTATCGGGTGAAATGTGTTTGGTTTCTTGTAAAGCACAGCATTATAGCCTGTCCCTCAGCAAGTCTTTTTATTTTTTATTTTTTATCCTCACCTGAGGACATTTTTTCATTTTTTTGTTCAGATAGAGTGGGAGGGAGAGAGAGGAAGAGAGAGAGAAACATCGATGTGAAAGGGACACATCGAGCGGCTGCCACCCGCACGACCAACCAGGGCCGGGTACAAACCGCAACCGAGGTACGTGCCCTTAGCGGGAACCGAACCCGGGTCTCTCTGGACCGCAGGCCGACGCTCTAACCGCTGAGCCAAACTGGCCAGGCCCCCTCAGCAAGTCTTTACTCTTCACTAGTAAGAAGCTCACTGCATAACATTGGTCACGGTCCAAATGGCTCATGGGTCACTAAGACACGAATGAACATAGACCTGAGAATCAAGATGCACACATCAGAGCCTGAAGGTACCCGGCACCTGAAGATAATATTTTAAACGTGTAAGTGCTTCTGAATATGAAGAACTACTTCTTACTCCCCGGGGCTCAGTAAAAGATCTAAATGATCTTGAAGGACAGATTTGGCCAAGGTTTGAGATCAAAAAGGAAAAAATATGCAGAACCAACAGTGACAAAGTTTAGAGCTGTCTTATGCAGGAATGAACATGTGCTTCTGTGGCCAGCTCCGCAGACAGGGCCCTGGGCGTGAGGGTGGTGGCCGGAGAGCCACTGGGGCTCGGGGAGGGCCAAGGAGCCGGAGCTCCGCTCGCCCCCACAGAACGGCCGGGGGAGCCAGCACAAGGCGTTAGTTTCCCTTCCAATGTAAAAATATGAAGCACTTTTAATACAAGCTTTAAAACTCCAAATCACTGAAAATTTTGCAGATTCTCTGAAAACAAAACCAATGTCTATTAAAAGGATTTACATGTTATATCTGTTTCAAATGGAAGCTAACCTGTTCGTTTACTTCCTGCATTCGATTCTGTGAGCTGATGTACGATTGCTGTCAGATCAAGAAGCTTACAGATACTGGATGTCTAAAGGTCGGCAAAGCCAGAAATCATACAGAAATTTTATTTTACTGAGACTTAAAAAAATCTATCTTTTAGATGACTCAGACTTTGTAAAAAAAAAAAAAGAAAAAAATCACAAATATTTGAAACCGGTATTCACAATAAAAAACATAACTTTAAATACACAGAATCCAAACTAAAATGATACTGGATTTTTTTTTCCCCTTTATTGATTTTAGAGAGAGAGGAAGGGAGAGAGAGAGAGAGAGATAGAAACATCGATGAGAGAGAACATCGATTGGCCGCCTCCTGCATGCCCCCCACTGGGGATCGGGCCCACAACCTGGGCATGTGCCCTGACCGGGAATTGAACCAGCGACCTCTTGGTGCATGGGTCGATGCTCAACCACTGAGCCGCACTGGACTGGATTTTTATCATTGTACAATTATGTTACATTACAGCCGTCCCTCGCCACTTCGCGCTTCGACGTTCGCGGCTTCACTCTATCGCGGTTTTCTCAAATATATTCATTAAAAAATTGATCGAGACAGTGAAAATGATACAGCGCACGCTCGGTTGTCTGAGTCAATTATACACCCCTGTATTACAATTAAAATTAAAATTACTGTACGCATGGACTGTAGGCCTATGTATTCGAGCACCCCAGGAATCCTTCAATGCCAGGTGCAACCGCTAGAGTCTGGAACGGATTAACCGCGACAAACGAGGGACGACTGTATACAAAAAATAGTCTGTTGTATTTTAAATTGCCATTAACTATAGAAAAGAAAATACATGAGCCAAAATCTACAGAATACAGAACTAGGTTTTTTTTTAGCCTGGATGGAAACCTTAGCAGGAAGGTAAAATGTACTCCTGTCACACTTGAGTGTTTAATGCAAACAGGATTTCGGTACCAGAAGGTTTCAATGCAAAGGATAATACACAGCACAGTACTCTATGATTAAAGGACTTGTATTTCAGAAAGAAATGAGTTTTTGTTCGATGTGCTCATTTGGCAACCTGTTTAAAAGACGTCTAATTGTAAGCCTTGATGTCAAAGATTGCTGCCTGGTGTCCCTTTGATGGACTGTATTGTGACACCCAGAGCTGAATACACAACATAAAAAATATGTACTAATTATTGTCTCATGTTAGGAACTGCTTATGTTCCCAATTTACTTGTTGCTACAAGCTCACCTAAATGAAAATAAACTTACAAAAAAGACTAAACCCCTTTCACCAAGCTTGCCAAAAAAACCTTCATGAAAGTCAGCCTGTGTGGCTGAAAATATACTCCAGAAATATTTCTGTAAGGGAGAGAATTTTAGGTAATCCTGACATTGGAGCTAGGATAAAGATAATTTGATTGACTATATGTGGTATCAATTTTGGGGTAATAAGAGATGTTAGAGATTTATAATAAAATCAGTTCTGCTTCTCAAAAACATCCAAGCCACAAATGTGATACATGAAAAGGCAAATTAGTGAATATGGGTAATGTTCCTACAGAAATAGTAAAGATAACAGGTGTTTTCTCACAAAAGTACATATAACAGCCTCCTTTAACAATGGAAGCAGAATATCTATCCAAGTTCATGGCTTGGGAAATGATCCAACAGTTCATTGACAACTTATAATTTCCACAAGGAGAATGTATACATTTGTGACCAGCATCTGAATGTGAGTTCTTATTTTGAATCTGTTTATGTGTAACTATAGAAAGCGAATATACCTCAACATACTTGTGAAACAGTGCTACAATTAAAAAGCACTATCATAATGGGTAAGCCCTATCATAATTTTGCAATTTGGAACTGTTAAGTCAGGCAGAATATAGCTGCTGGTTATTTATTTTCCCTAACATTTTAAAAGTGATATTTATTCCTCTTCTAACAGTGTCATGCTTTTCAGAACACAATGGCTCTGTAAGTGGTGATGCCAAAGGTGGCAGTTTGGTTTTCCTCCACAGGCTGTGATAAAACAGGTAAGCTGCATATAACACCTACAAAATAGGTGTGTTACAGTCTGATCGGAAGATTCTGTTGCATGGATAGCGATGATGATAACCTAAAAACTGTCAAAGTCTGAAAACTTAAGAAGTTTGCTAAGTCCTATAGTTTCCGGTTTAATACTAAACTAGTGAACATCATAATTTTATTATTTTAACACTTATACATCTGCAGCAGCTTGGCTTAAATTCAGGCCACATACCAAATTTTGGAAGTCTTTCTATTCCAAGTCTTTCTGGAACCAACTGGATAAAAGTTGTCAGCTTAAAAAAATTCTCATATCCAACAGCGCTGCTCTGTATGTGCTTGGGATACCCTAAGTTGAGTTCATTCAAGTGAAAAAAAAAAAAAATCTAAGGCAATTGAGATTTATAAACCACCACAAGCCAGACCAGCTCAAGGAGTTTGACACTGTCCCCAGGAAGATGCTGCCGAGTCACTGAATGGGGTCTTTCTTCCTCATATACCGCCCTTACCAGCTGCGAAAAATTCCAAATGAACTGAACCTTAAAAACTCCCAGAACCACCCCCAAGGTTTACATCACAGGGTTCTGGAGGCTTGCTCAGACATCTGCTGACACAAAATGATGGTTCAGAGCATTTTTTCCATGAATAATAGCATTTGCCTTAACCTATACCCGTACCAGACAGGATTTTAGTGATTGCCAAGTCTAGGCTTTCTCCAAGTCGAGTCTGCAGCTGAAGTGCACCCCTGGAGGAGGGGAAAGTTTCATCTGAAACAAGAGATTCTTATCAACACTAAAGCATGAGAACCAATGATACAATCAAACCCTTTAATTTTACCAATGAGGACAAAGTCTAATGATTTATCCCCAAACCCCAAGCTTCCATTAATGGCAGAGCAAGGGCTGGAACTCAGTGTCCCTAACACCATGTTTGGTGCCCTTCTCCTAAAGCCCCCTTTTATAAAACCTCTCTGGGCCACAAAGCAGATGTTACCGGTGCTGCTTCCAATATAAAGTCTGAGAAAGAGGCTCTGCTTCTGCTCTGAAGGGAAACTCTCCCCTGCACACGGGCGTTTGCATAGGTGTTCCGGACAGTGGCCGGCAAACAGAAATGATTCCCTTCCCCCTTGGAAGAAAAGAAATTCTACAGAAGGTTGCAGCATCAGCTGATTTACGGCCTAAAAACCTCGACAATCTCCCTGTAACTGATCATCCACGAAGAGTGGAAAAGGAAGCACTTTTTAACCGATAGCCAAAGAAAAACTCCCGGAAGGACTCGCTCTGTGCTTCCCTGTCCCATGCACCGCGCCTGCCACCTTTTGTCACGTTACCTCTGACTGCAGCCTGAAGGACCAGATGCGGGTAGTAATTAATTATAATGTGTTACAATTTAAAGATCACAAAAGAAATGCTGAAAACTGCTTTTTTGACGTGAGGGTATTAACGATTAATTCCCCTGAACCGTCAGTCAGTAATAGGTAAAATGTCAGAGATGGTGACAGTCACTTAATTGCTGGTGCAATCACAATGCCTAAGAATCGACAAGGTGGCTTGTTGTAGCCCATTACCAAAGTGTCAACAATGATTATTGCCAATATAGTCATACAAATGCCAACGGCAGGGCAGCTGTTTTCTTTCAAATGGATTCCAGGGAGAAGGTTATATGTTAAAAGGAATCTTCTCATTGGGACCCTCTGCCTCCATCACACAGGCTTTACTTTACCTAATAAAATCGGACGTGAGTTTTGAGAAGAACTGTGCAGAACGATGAACAAAATACATATTGGTGTAAATCCCGAACTCTCTCTCTCGAGAACATGGGCTCTTTAAAGAGTCGGGTCAAATCCCTTAGAAATCAAGTGAGTCCAGTTATGTTTTCTTTTACTTCCCCGGAGTCCCTGCGGAGCAGCTTGCTCGCTGGCAGCGTGCTAAGACTGTCATTTCGTAAAAAGCAGTCCGCTCAGCTACAATTACTAATTTGATGTCACACTGGAATTGCAGCGCAGCTGTGAAAAGATCGACCACCAGGGAGATTCGCATTTCTCTCCCTCATTTAGGGGAGACTAAAACTGCTGGAGCCCTGAATGGAAGATGCCCTTCCATTATCAAGGAAGGAATTAAAGAATAAAACAAGTCATAGCAGCTGTCAGTATTTGCAAATGATTAAAAAAATAAATAAAAGCACTGTTCTGTACTTTTTTTAAAATTCAAGACATCTGTACATGCACGTTCCGATACTTGTTGCCATGAAAGTGATCCCATTTTTGTTGGAATATATATAACGTCCTTATTTCCTTCGGCTTCATCTTCATTACTATGCTAATGAAGATCACACTAATTCCATGTCAAGCTGAAATCGAAGGGATGGGACTTGTCTGCACCTATATCACTAAATATTTGAAATTAGAGTTTTAAAACTTGCCATCTTCAAGTGAAAAGTGAGGGAAATTAAAACAGTTATAATGACTCAAATGAAAGAAAAACAAAGAACTCAGATTATGAATTAAGCCATGTTGATGGAGATTCTCCATGAAAATTGTTCTTTGCACCAGGACAATCATTTTGTAGAGAATGTCACACTATGAGAGCAATAAAAATGGTATTCTTTTAGAAACTTTTTAAATTAATTTTATTGATTTTTTAGAGAGAGGAAGGGTAAGGGAGAGAGAGATAGAAACATCGATGTGAGAGAAAAGCATTGGTCGGCTGCCTCCTGCACGCCCCTACTGGAAACTGAGCCCGCAATCCAAGCATGTGCCCTGATGGGGAATCGAACTGTGACCTCTCAGTCCATGGGACGACGGTCAATCCACCGAGCCACACTGGCTAGGCCGGAAATAATATTCTTGCAAATCATTGGTTTCATGTATAAAAGGCTAACATGTAGAAAACAAGTATTTTCAGCCTACTCCAAATATTTCTAACCAGAAGTAACAGTGTTAAACATTTATAGTTTTATTTGTGAAGACAAAGAATAGCATGCTTTCTGGACAAGTCAAAAATATTAACTGATCATGGAGAAAAATACCTGAAAATTGGCATAAAACAGGAATGCCAAAAAACAAAAAATGTTTTAGAACTTAAAAACCCAGTGTTTTTATGTGCTGGGCTTCATTAATGCATTTCATTTATTTTTGTGTATTATAGTTTAGCCAATGCTACCTCACTGTGGCTAGATTATAAACAAACTGCCATATCCGAGAGGCATCATGTCCTATTGCAGGCATACTCTCCTTCATCAATTACTGATTTTAATTACTTTTACATTCCATATCGTCAAGAGATGATCTCTCACCCCTTCCCAGGGAGCACTTATACTCTAGGGCAGGTGGGTGGCCTTTTGACCCTCTCCTTCTGGAAGAAGAGCTCTCCTGAACTCCAAGCCCAGAAAGTAAAGCACAATGAATTCTTCCTCGGGGCAACTGCGTAGACGATTTTAATGTGTACAGAGTGTGAGATATAATGACATGTGATGTATTTTCAAAAATGCTTACATTCCACAAATTAAGGAAATATGCATGGGTTGTTTTGCCAACATAGTTTAAAACCAGTTTATTTCACTACTTTTTAAGTCAAGACTCAGAATGAACTGCTTCATTACCATATTTAACTCCAACATAGTTGGTGTAGTGAACGTTTCCTTTTTCATGAAATTCGTATATATTTTTGATACCATGTCCTTTAAAAAAGGAGAGACAGAACTCCTGGACATGTAGAGTAGCACATTTAGCAGAGTGGTTAGAAAGGTGGGCTCTGGGCTGGAACCCTGGCTCTGTCACCTTGTAGCTGTGGGACCTTGGTCAAGTCACTGCACCTGGTAAGTAACTTCATTTACTCAAAGGAAGTAATAACAGCACCTACCTCATAAGGTGATTGTTAAGGATTACATGACCAAATGCATATAAAATTTGAAAGTGTCTGGCATATAGTATGTACTCAACAGATGTCAGTTATTATTAATTACCTTTATAATTCCAATACATTGAGATTAACATTAAAAGAATAAACCCCAGATTAAGGTAAAGTGTCTCCTCTGCCACTGATTGTGTGATGCAGCATGGGAACTCGATTTTCTGGTCTCAAATCTGTCACCAGTGAGGAGGAACTGGACTCTGATCTCTCAAGGCCCCTCCCATCTTTGACTTTCCAAGCCCACCTCCAAAAGAGGTGTTTTGAGAAATAATTGGCACATATTCCAAAGAGGATAAAAATCATGCTAGCATAATCCTTAGAGAAGGGTTTCTGTTAAAGAACTCCTATATTCTCATGTTTTTCACAGAAACCTACACCAATAGAGGGCTAGACGTTTTTGGTGAGGTGGGCAGTGGAAGGAAATACAGGTAACCGAAAGTTCTGCTTCTGATGAAGTATGACAGCTACAAGGATGTCAAATACTTGTGGCTTTCCTTCACATGTCCTGGCTTTGTAACTTAGACCTCAGCAGCAACCATTCCATTAGCTGTAACTGTCTTTCTCAGCACTGGTGATTGTCAAAGCAGACCAAGTCCTTGGTGATGTAATCCTGAAGACATCAAAATGAACAGAGAGAAAAAAAAGGCTGCTGGCAGTAGTCTCAAGGGACTTGGGAATAAAGTAAAAACAGAGCAACCAACACGGAATGATGGATGTCATCATATCCACAGTTCTTACTCAGGGGCTGGCTTCGTGTTATAATGCTGAAAAGTCTGGGTGGCTCTTTAAACAGTCCAGCTATTTGCTTCTAGGAGAAAATCCCAATAGTACGAAACATCTGAGTTTCTCATAGACCAAAAACTTAAATATCTACTTGAGTTTGACACCTGGAAGAAATGTTTAGTCATAGCAACATGGAAATCAATGGTCCACTGTTTCTGCTTCTTTGGCCAAAGCTGGTGCCTCCAGGGTGATTTATTTGGAGGTTGGAAATGTAAAAATATATTCACTAGTGCACAGTAAAAATACAAATGGTCAAAGAAGGACCTACCACTTCATTTTCTCTTCTCTCTTCTTAACCCACTGCTATCTGGCTCTGCTCCACCCACCCATTCATTGTTACTGACAAGGTTGCCAGTGATTTCCCTGTTGACAAGTCCAATGGATAACAGATTACTCAGTCCTCATCCTACCTGACCTTGCATAAGCATCCGATACTAGGAAAGTTCTCTCCCTCTGGTTTCTGGGACAAGATGAAGAGTGCAAATTTCATGAGTAGGGGCATTATTCCCTGAGGCACTTCTCATAATGCTCGGCAAAATGCTTGCTCATAATAGATGCTCAATAAACATTCAGAGAAAATGATCCACATTTTCCTGGCTCATCTCCTATCTCTTTGGTGGATCCTTTGCAGGAGTCTCTTTCTTCACCCATAAACTTTACATGAGCTGGTTCCAGACATGCTTCTCCTCCTACTCCACACACTCATCCGGAGTGATCTCAGCCTTCCCATGAGTTTCCCATGCCATTTCTTCCAGTTGAAACTCTCTCTGCAGCCTCTCACGCCTATTGGACATCTCTGTTCTGATGCCACCTGACATCGCAAACTATTCCTTCCACTCTGCTCCCTCTCCCAGAGAGTGAAGTCAACACCTACACAACCATCCAAACCAGAAACTTGGCAGTCGCCCTTAATCCCGCCCTCTCTCCACACACGCTCCCTGGAACCGTTCACCTCCCACGTTCAATCTCTGGTTCTGTGGATTCCTCTTCCTAAATTTCTCTATGATCCTCATATTCCAATGTCTCAGCTCAGGTCAACATCTCATATGGGTTATTTCAACAGCCTCTCTACTGGTCCAGCTTACTGGCCGCACCTCACCCTCCGTGCACCCCTTCTGTGCTCATGCTGCTGGTTCTTGCCTCTTCCCCTGGCTAATTCCTATGTATCCTTCAGGTTCCCATGCATCACCTCTTCCAGGAAGCCTCTCCTTGGCTCCACCAAACTAGAGCCAGGCGCTCTTGGTAGGTGTTTCCTGTCGAAGTACTTCTCACATGACACTGTCATTTCCTAGCAATGTCTGTATCTCCTGCTAGCGGTGTCTATGTGGTTCATTACTTTAGCCCCTGAAGCTGGGAAAGTAACCATAAAGACATTCACAAACACTTCTGAACGAATTCATAGATTGCCAGATCTATAAAATTCAAACCAAAACTGAATATCATTCTGAAAGAACTTAATTTCAAAAACAAAAACAAAAACCTGAGCCCCAGTTTTCAGATAGTTTAGTCAAAAAAGACCCTTCCCAAGGCGAGGAAGAGGAATGACTGAGAGCGCAGAGGCGCCTTTCCATTGAGCAACGTCAATTTCGGTCAGTTCAGGTTTACACACAGAAGGCACGTCCCAAATTCTTAATCAAAGTGGTTGAAGTTGAATCTGTCTATATTCTTGCATAAACTAAATGTAGTTCCGGTATTTCCTACTGTCCAGTGACTCAGGAACACATACAAAGACAGTCTCCTCCCTAATTCTTTAAGTAAAAAATACTCTAATCGTACCTTAACACTTCACAGTTGGAAAAGAGTGTAAAGCTCACGCAAGCCAACATGTCACAGGTGAGAAAACTGGGGCTCACAGAGGCAAAGACACTTGCTCAGGTCACAGCTGGCTACTCAGTGGTCAAGTGTAGGGTTAGGACCCCGCTGCTGAGCTGTACCTGCCGGTCTTCATCATAAGTTACTGCACAGGTGGCTGCGTTTTCAGGACCCCATTGCATGTGAACCGTTTCTTCCAACCACACTTAAACTAACAACTACTTCATTATTCAACCTAGAGGTATGGGACCGCTGAACAGCGGAAGAGTCGTGAAGTGAGACACTCCGGTTCAACAGTGTGCTTCTCTCCGGCGCAAAGAAGGGGACAGTGGCGGAAGTCAGGAAGAAAGAATGAAGTAAGAATCCTGCTCGACCCGCCCGCAGGACCGTGGTGAGGACTATGTCAGGGGACTTACCTTTTCTTTGTCACTAGCTTCTCTAGCCACTGTAGAGCCCTGAAACACAAAGAAATAATAAAAACTTGCATGTGAGAGGCACTAGATTTCAAGTTTAAAATATGCAAATGTTCCAGGGCCGAGCACGGCAATAAATGAGCACCTGCTTTGGAGCCTCGTCCTGGGTGAGCTCTGTCCCCTCCCTGATCACTACCCCCTGCCGGCACGCTGCTCCCTCTGCAGGTATTCCTGTCCGCGCCCCTCCTACCCTCTCCCTGTCATGTCACCTGTGCTGTCTTCTCCCTGCTTCTTGTCCTCCTGCTGGAAATCAGAAAATCTGACGATCACTGGAAATAGTAACTTACTAAACACTGGATCAAAACCACACTCTCCTTTTTGCATCAATTGCCAAAAATGGTTAGTGTTAGGATCTTCAAAGGTGAAGTGGGCCATCAGCTGGCCAAAGTGACCACTGGGGCATTAAATCCCTCTTGTCCCACATTATATCTTCCAGATTCAGGCATGTCCTTGCCCTCTGACAGCCTCACTCCCGTGTGTTTTTTAAAATATGTTTTTATTGATTTTTTAGAAAGAGAGGAAGGGAGAGAGATAGAAACATCAATGTGAGAGAGAGAAATAGCGATCGGTTGCCTCCTGCACGCCCCCTGCTGGGGATTGAGCTCACAACCTGGGCATGTGCCCTGACGGGGAATCAAACCAGGACCTCTCGGTCCATGGGACGATGCTCAGTCCACTGAGCCATGCCCCACTGAGCCAAGCTGGCCGAGCTCACTCCCGTTTCAGAGTTACTGATGAGCACACTCTCTTCAGTTACTATGAGTAAGACCCCTGTGGTACTTTCTGTCCCTCTTCACAAACACATTTACTTGCACCTCTTCTGGGCCAGGGACCTAGAATGAGCACGAAGCCATAAAGAAGAAAACAGTTCTTGATCTCAGCAATTTCCCCTCTACTGCTCTGGTTTTCAAAACTATGCCTCAGGGCTCTGGGATTGTCCCAGATGACTTCTGTCCATCTCAGATGCTCACAGGGGGGCTTTGAGGTAAAGTTCCAGCAGAGAAATTTTCCTTTGTTTGTGGAAGATTTTAAAGCGAAAGAAGAGTTGGGAAACAAACGGCCAGTGAATTCCTAGCTATGTCAGCACAACTATTTATGCTTTGTGCTCCCCAGTGACCACCGTGTGTCTCGCACAGTAATGCCCGGCGTTCGCCAAACAAATGGCTGGAGAAGGATCACAGACCCATTTACTCTCTCCCCCCCTTCCAGCACTGGACACCCAAACTACAAGAGGGCCAGGGGAGCAATTCCTTTACCTGACTACCTCTTAAACAGACATGTATTGCCCTGGAATACTTGCATTAGCCAATCATCAACAGAACTTACATGTGACTGCGGAAAAATTTAAGTAGCTTCTAGACTGGCTATTCTTTAAAATACCAAAAGCCCAGCCGGTATGGCTCAGCGGTTGAGCATCGAACCATGAACCAAGAGATCTCTGGTTCGATTCCAGGTCAGGGCACATGCCCAAGTTGTGGGCCAAATCCCTAGTGGGAGGCATGCAGGAGGCGGCCAATCAATGTTCTCTCTCATTGATGTTTCTATCTCTCTCTCCCTCTCCCTCCCTTTCTCTCTAAACTCAATAAAGAAAAAGAAATTAAAAATAATTAATTAAATAAAATACCAAAGATTTTATTCCATGATCATCTTTCATTTATGTATCTTAGTCAGTGATTAGGATGTGTGTGACCTGCAATTCACAGATGAGGAGACTCCTTGTATTGGGGAAGGGAGCTGAGACCAGGCCGGAGTCTCCCCCAGGGTCAATCTCCTTCCCCCTGGTGCTCAGCATTTCTAGGCCTAGTGGATCTGAGAGACCCTGCTGCCAGCCCAGGGAAAATACTCCAAGTTTCCTGGGGCTATGTCAGAGGAGCACAAAGCTGACCCACCAAGGAAGATGGACGATGTGAGTCGTTCGTGAAGGAAAACCCATGGCCTGTTCCACATCGTAGTGTGTACCCTCTGCACAGCTGACCCCAGAACCACCACCTGCAATGGTCTGCATTCGTTCCTTCAGGGATTCTCCAAAACGGGCCACAAATATCTTCCTTTGTGCACTGATTTCTATCTGACAAACAATGTTCCCAAAAGAAAAAGGGGGGACATCTGTAATACTTGAGCACTGCTTATGCCACTGGGCAGAGGAAAAATGATTCATTCATTCCTTTTTGTATCTTTAACCAAGTTTTTGGTCAGTGTTTTTTTTTTCTTTCTTTCTTTTCCTTCCTACAATATAACCCTGTTTAGGATTCTCAGTGAAGCTTCACTTCTATGTAAATGCAGACCATTAGCCTGGAAAACACTCACCCAAAGTTAAATTAATTCAGAATAAAAAACTAAAACAAAAATAGAAATGCAAGGTTAATAAGTTAAGGCCAAGCGTTTGAGCCATGTAATGATGCCAGATGCCCAGGTTCCATCACAATGGGAAGTACTGGCAAGAACATAATTTATTTATTCTACAAGCTAAAAAGGAAGATGAAACGATGAAATCCAAGGCAAATTAAAACTACAATATCCAGTCTACAAGTATAATTTACATCAAGATATATTTGCTAAATGCACTATCTTAGGCATTTCAGGGGGATAAAAACATAAGGAGGACAAAAAATTTGCCTTTAAGGCACTTAATAGTAGAATGGATGACAAACACAATTCATTGAGCAATTCCAGATGCTATGTGTTATGCTGGACATGACATGTACGTATCTCATTTAATCCACACAACAACCCAGCAAAGGTAGGTACAATTATCCCCAATTTACAGATGAAGAAACTGAGGCTTATAAAGGCTCAATGACTTGCACACAGCTGACAAGTGATAAAACCAGGACACGTGGCTTCAGAGGTCACTCTGGCTTCTCACATGGGGGAGTCAGACCAGTGAACAGAGTCCTGTGATACTCAGCATGGCCGTTGTGACAGAGATGGTGTCCAAGAGCCCTGCACTGGGGCTGGAGTTTCCACCAGGGGCAATCACAATGAACAAAGTGGTTATGACTTGAAGACAGGACAGACTAAGGCTGTATTTGGAAAGACTACACAGTTGCCTGGAACTCCAGAGGGCAGGAGAGAAACCCAGACCATTTCCCTTAGACCAGCACTTCTCCAAGTGTGTGGTTCAGCACCCTGGGTCCCAAGACCTTCTCAGGGATCTGAAATGTCAAAACTATCTTTATCATAATACTGAGATGTTATTTGCTTTGCTCACTGTCTTGATATTTGCGTGAATAGTACAAAAACAATGGTGGGTAAAACCACTGGCACAAACCCAGCAGTGATACCAAACGCTACTAGTAGAGTCTGTCACAATATAGCTGTATCTTTATATCTGTATCTAAATACTCAAATGTCCTTGAGGAAGCAATGAAATTCATTTTTATTAAATCTTGACTGTGGACTGTACATTTCTTCATATTCTGTTTGGGAAATCTGCACAAAGCACGTCTGTTTATGAAAAAGCAATGGTTTAAGGACAGTCATTTTTGTGATGGTTTGAGTTATGAGCTGAACTAGCCAATATTTTCATGAAACATTTTTACTTGAAAGAACAACTGACAATCTATATTTATTCCTATCTGGGCACTTGTCAGATATTTGCTCAAAGGTAACTGAAGCTGCTTGGCTGGGCCAGGCTCTGGGAGGGGAGCCGTGTGCTGACACTTCACGGAAAACAACTAACAGGACTTGCGCCCAGTGGTAAAATTTGAGCTTTTAAGTAAAAATTATAAATTTAAAAACCTTGTCTGGGAGAAAATAGGAGAAACACCTGTAACAAAAATAAATAAATAAATAAATAAATAAATAAATAAATAAATAAATAAATAAATAAATAAAAAACCAACAAAACTTGTATCCACCACCCTGAGCTGGACAGCATCTCAATACTTAAGACTTTTCTGATAGGACTGGTGGTGTTATTATGTAACTTCTTGATACTGTGTAATGAAATGTGTCAACATTGGGAAAAGCACTCAGTGAAGCCATCCATTCCAAAGGACCAAAGCATGATGTAGTCCGACCAATGCATGCAAACAGACCAATGGTTTTTAATGAAAAGAGTACAAAAGTTTACTGATGTGACTGCAGATTCCACACTCCACATAAGCTTTGAGAAATGATCATACGTCACGTTTTGGATATCAAAAAACAATATCTACAAATTTCTGAAGAAGTTATTAAAATACACCCCTCCTCTTTTCCAACTACATATATGTGTAAAGTCTGACTTTCTTCATACACTTCAATCAAATAATAGACTAATAGACTGACAACAGAATCAGATAAGGCATTGCAACCATCTCATATTTAATGTAAGTCAGACATTAAAGAGATTTGCAAAAATGTAAAACAATGCCACTTGTCTGTAATTTTTTTTTTATTTGGAAGATAGTTATTTTTCGTAAAAATATGCTAACATGCAATTGTTTTAATATTTTAAATAAATTGAGTATTTAAAATTTCTCATATTAATTTCTAACACTGCAAATATCAGTAGACATGACTTGCATAAGCTAAAGTTTTGGGGATTCTCTTAAGAGTGTGAAGGAGTCTAAGTTAAAAATTGTAAGATTCACTGACCTTGAGGCCCAAGCTTGGCAAACTTTTTCTGACAAGGGTCAGAGGGTAAATGTTCTAGGCTTTGTGGTCCAAAACAATCTCTGTGATAACTACCCAACTCTGCCATTAGAGCGCACAGGCAACCACACACAATACAGAAACAATGGCACGGCGATATTCCAATAAAACTTTATTTACAAAAATGACCAAGTTGGATTTGCCATGCAGGAAGGTCATAGTTTGCCAAATCTTAACTTGGACATTCTGCCTCTAAGTCAGTGATCCTAGAAGTCAGATCACCTTCCTCCACTCAAAATTCCCAGTGGTCTGCCACCCAGTGTCTGGGATAGCCTGTCTCATGGCCTGTTCCCTCTGCCAGGGATGTTTTCCCTCAGCCCTCCCTCACCTCCCTCAGGTCTGTTCCACATCAGCTTCTCAGTGAAACCTTACCTGACACCCCATTTAAAACTGCATCAATTCCTCATCCTTCCCTGTCTTTACTTCTATCCACTTACCACTTCCTAATATACTCTATGATTTACTGACTACTTTCACTTATTGTCTGTCTTTACCCACCAGAAGTCATCTCCTTGAGTGAAGGTTTGTTTTGTTTATCACTCTACTCCTAGCATCTAGAAACAGTGCCTGGTATGTAGATGGTGTTCAATAAATACCTGTTGAATAAACTAGACATGATATCGCTAATGTGCACACGCACCTTCCGGGAAATCCAGCGAGCGATCCTTGGTTGCCTGGGGCTCTGAGCTCTGAGCACTTCCTAAGCGTTTAGCGTGATCACTGACAACATTTACAACGTGGATGAGTGTTTAGCAGGATGAATACAACATTTACAATGTGGATGAGTAAGCTTAATTACTTAAGAAAAATGAATAAAATCAACCTCACCTTTAAGTCGTATTTCCTATATACAGATAAACGGTGGCTGAACACATTTCTTGTAACAATCACATATATTTCAACTCCATCAACATTGAGCCGGTACATGCCCAAGAACTGGGGAAGAAGGGTAATCCCATGACATTCCACTATATACTGCACAGGAGAGAAAGAAAAAGGAAAAAAAAATTATCCAGTCAAAAGATGCTCTTTCAGATGTAAAATATAACTCTTCTGCCTATGGTGTTTATACAAAGAGACACCTTCCTATCATGAAGGTCTTATTTACAGAAAATAACCATGTTTATACTGCTTAATACAGGATCATATATATATGAAAAATTCAACTTTATATTCAAAGAGATATTTTTTTCCTAACATTCCAAACTAATTTGTAAAGTCAAAACTTGGATATAACAGAATGGTCCTTTCCGTAATTCCTTTAAAGTAAAATTACACTCTACTGAGGGCCTCCATCTTCCTTCCCAAAAGCCCTGATAATGACTTATCAGGTTAAGACAGAGTCACTCGGCCACGAAGATCAGCTCTTTTAATAGTGTTGAAGTCAAGATTAAAGAGGAAAGTGCGAAGAGAGCCCAGTGTTACAAGCTGGGCGGGCTGGGCTCTATTCTAGGTTTTGTTTCTCAGGAGCCTACTGTCTGGAGCTAAGCTGCCCACGTGAAGGGCGGGTCCCACTACGTGGAGCCTGTGTCCTGCTCTGCAGACAGACGGAGCTTCTCCGGACCCATGCTGGATTGCATCAAGTCCGCTGGACAGAGTTGCAGCTTTGACACCATTTCCAATTAGAGTTGCAAAAACAGAACACGAGTTTAGAAGTCTTTAATGACCATACCCTACAAGGCCACAAGATGAAGACACTTCCTCTTGAAAGCCAATCTTGACCAAATGGGTCCCAGTGTACTTTCCAAAGGAAAAGTAGGTTTTCCTTTCTTTAAAATGAGGGGGCAATAAGATTTCAAAAAAACTCTTTTATGTCCACAACACGTGTGAAATCTCTAGGATAAGGAACAACATGATCGTTATGATTCATGTAAAAACTGTATACATTATGCATATTTACAGAGAGATGCCTGGAGGAATGGTCACCAAATGACAATGGTGGAATCTGGGGTATCTTTGCTTTTTTCCTTTTTTATAAAAAAATCATATTGCTTGCCCTGGCCGGTTTGGCTCAGTGGTTAGAGCGTTGGCTCATGGACCAAAGGGCTGTGGGTTCGACTCTGATCAAGGGCCTGTACCTGGGTTGCAGGTTCAATCCCCGGTCCCAGTCAGGGTCATGTGGGAGGCAACCAACTGATGTGTCTCTCTCACATCAATGTTTCTCTCTCTCCCTCTTTCCCTTCCACTCTCTCTAAAAATCAATGGGAAAATATCCTCGAGTAAAGATTAAAAAAAAAAATTACATTGCTTGAATTTATTTTCAATGAACATGTGATAAAAATAAGAATCAGAATCATACTTTCTAGTGGTAAACACTGTCAATCATCAACTCTTATATTAGCCATCTTAAGAGTTTTTTAAGCCTTAGATGTTATCATTAAAGAAAAGATGAACAGGGTTAGTATGAATCAGATTTTTTGCCACCTAGAGTTTGGCACATTTTAAAGACGCTCCTATCTTTTGTTACTTTTCAATCTTTCTAACCATAATTGAGCTACATATTAAAAATAAATTTTTTTCCTTTTATTGAATTTTTTTGGTGACACTGGTTAACAAAATTTTAGAGGTTTCAGGTGCACAATTCCACAACACAACATCTGTACACCACATTGTGTTCACCAGCCCAAGTCAAGTCTCCTTCCATCACCATTTATCCCCTTTACCCCCCTCCCCCTCCCCCACACTGTTGTCTGTGTCCATGAGTTTTACCTCTCTCTTATTTTCTTGAGCTACATATTTTAATTTGATATATTTTCTGAATAGAGTTTCACCTCAAGTTGTTCTTAATTTGAAGTCAGATCAGTGGAACAATTTCTACTTCTCTCCTTTAAAAAAAATAATAAATTAACCTGAGTTTTGCTAACATGAAATAAGTGGTAAAGAGCTCTGGTTGAAGAGAAAATGTCTCCAATCTGCTCTAAAGAACTAAAAGGGGTTGCTGTCCCTCGCCTCTGAAGACAGATGGTTGGATGGGCCTCAGAAACGAGGAGTCCCCGTGGGCCACAATGCACAGCGGAAGGAACAGGCTGTGAGCCGACCAGCGGTGTGTGTCCTGGTGCCTCCGTGTATCAGCTGTGGGGTCTCGGGCAAGTTACTAAATCTCTCATCATTTCAGTTTCATTTTCTGGAGAGTGGACACCATGATTTCCACTTCAAGGTCATTGTGAGGATGACAGATAATAGTACGTCAGAATACTTCACACAATGCCTGTGGTCTCTACTATACTCTTCCTCCTACTGCAGATGACAATGATAATAACTATTATTTTCATTCAAAACTGTGATAAGAAACTTCAGTGTTACACCTATCTGCTCCAAACTGACTCACAGACATGTACCTGTGTCTGCTCTGAGGGAGACCCTGCATAGGTGTTGGGGGGGGGGCTGGAGACACTAGACTCGGTGTGGCCACTTAACCCTGCTCTGTGCTCGTCTGCTCAGACTATTCTCATCGTGGCCCATCTCTGAAACGTCCTGCCAGCAGAAAGTGTCTCTTTGATCAGAATCTCTGCGGACTCAGAGTGCCATGGAACACAGTGGACATGCACTATTATTCACGGTGACATGTTAAGGAGACCTCTGAATGCTATACGGAAACCACTGACAAGCTTTTTTGTTTTCTTTTGCAAGGAAAAATATACATACAGATTACATTCTACAAGTCCTCTACCTAAGATTAGATAAATTACTACATACAAAAAAACAGATCAGCCCTGGCTAGTTTGGCTCAGCAGTTAGAGCAGCCGCTCGCGAACGGAAGGATCGCGGGTTCGATTCCTGGTCAAGGGCACGCACCTGGGTTGTAGGTTTGATCCCTGGCCCCAGGGCCGTGCAGGAGGCAACCAATTGATGTATCTCTCTCACATTGATGTTTCTCTCTCTCTCCCTCCCTCCCTCCCTTTTACTTCAATGGAAAAATATTCTCAAGTGAGGATTAACAACAACAACAACAAAACACAAATCTGATCTCCTGCATCAGCACATTTCTACGTGTACTCTTTCTCAAAGGCAAGGCTCTCCTACAAGACTTTGATGACCACCTTGAAAAAATAGATTTAATACACTTGTAACTCCTGAGTATGTAAATATGTACAAAACCACAGACCATATTAAAGCCATCATACTAGATTCCAGTAGTGCCACGCCGTAGCTGGTGCCAAAGGCTCAGCCCACTGTACACCATGTCCCTGCATGTGGTTGTCGACACAGAGAGGCCTGAATGTTAATCCTCCCGGATGCTTCCCCAGCTGACCCAGGAAATGTTGTGCACAAACTCTAACCCCATCGGGCAAATCTATAAGAGTTCCTATACACGCAATCTTCTAGAAGTAATCCCACGACCAATAAGTGTAAATTCATGGCCACAGCTTCAGGGGGACCCTCGGCATGCCTCAGCCCATCATGCCGCGAAGAGCCCTCGTGGTCCAGCTCCACATCCATGAGCTGCGTGAATTAGCCAACCCCTCCGTGTCTCCACGTTTGGAGAAGAGGGTAATAATAGTCCTTGGCTCCTAGGGTTTTCGTAAAGAACGTGAAGAGTAAGGAAATAAGACTGGGGGACTGCCAGTGACTCAAGCAGGAGCAAGATGAAACCGAGACCCAGGGGTGAGGGGTGGAAGAGGAAGAAAGGAAGGGGCGAGCGAGAAAGACCTCCAAGAGCACCTGATGTGTTCCTAAAATGCTCTCTGAGAAATGGATTCTATTTTATTTTATTAAAAAATTTTTTTTTCTTTATTGATTTTTAGAGAGAGAGGAAGAGAGAGAGAGAAATATCGAGGAGAGAGAACATCGACTGGCCGCCTCCTGCATGCCCCTCACTGGGGATCAGGCCCACAACCTGGGCACGTGTCCTGACTGGGAATCGAACCGGTGACCTCTTGGTGCATGGGTCGATGCTCAACCACTGAGCCACACCGGCTGGGCATGGATTCTATTTTAAATGCATAATGTAAACTCCCAACTTTAAGGACTCTCATAAAACAAAGACTTTCCAAAAACGAATAATGTTGCATAGCATGTATTTGTTTATAAAGTGAGGTAATCTTTTTGTAAATATTTAAAAAACACTAAAAAATTATATTTCTCACCCTTGTTGCTTTTTGGATCAGACCTCTGGGCACTTTCCCTTCAAGAACTTAAGCACTGTTAACAAATCAACTAAATAACTTGCTTCAAAAATAATTTTTAAAAGTGGCATTGGGAGCACTACAATAGCATGCCTTTCAAAAATAGTCAATTATTTGCCACAAGCATCTCCTTTTTTTAAATAGCTACAAACATCCTCAGCATCAATTCATTTCTTTTTAACATTCTTGATTCTATCACAAGACAATGTAAGGAATCTTTGCTTTCTCCCTTCTACATGCTTCATTTCCAGACTGAAAGAATGGAGAACTAACCATTTAATCCCGAGGGTCACTCTTTAAGAAAGTAACAACATTTCTCCCACTTTCAACCACTGCCTTGATGTGGCTCCAAGGCAGCCCTTCCCCACTGGCAAGGGACATGCTTAACACGAGTGGGCCCGCTGTCTGCTGCACTGTCTGTGTACAGACTCGACAGGTGCAGGCTCCAGTGTAGCCTGCCAGGCTCCTTTCTAGGAGTCCGAGGAGTCTGCGGCCCCGAGGGAGCTATGGCTCAGGTGGACCAAACTCCACACTGGTCGTCCGTGTGCGGCTCAGAAACTGAGCACACATCAGGACAGAGAGATGGTTCATTCGCGAGAGCACAGGCCGAGCGTGGACAATCCTGAAGAGTGTTCCTCCCAGTGACCCCTCAAACATGGCATTTTCCCGAGGCGTTCCTATCTGTGGCACAACGAGGCCGTTACATCCACCCTCTTGGGCTCTCTAGGTGACCTGCGGCCACACTCTCCTCTCACCACGAACAGAGCCGCTCTGTCTGGTGCCTGGGCGGTGGCTTTCAGATGCTTATTTCATCTGAATGGCACTGAATATTTACTCCCAAATTTTTAAAAAATGAACTTGATGATCACCAATTCTTATGCTTACTATATGGAGTTAAATCAATCACAATTATTCTTGGGGGCAGTGTCCATATTCTCAGTGTTCAACTCGCTGCATCACCTATGTTTGCATTTTAAAATACCGTTTTCACTACTTTCAGCTTTTGCATTTTTGTAGCTGGACACCTCCTGTCACCTGTTAGTTATCAGGCAGTGGCTTCTGTTTGTTTCAAAGTGCTCTCAATGTTGGCAGTGTTCTGCTGTCTAACCTGGGTTCCAACGCTAACAATTTTTACTTCTCTCTGTCTTTTCAAACATCTATGTGTGAATGATTCCACGGTGTCATCAATAAATGCAAATTTAATCTCTTCATCAGTCTTCCTTAGTACTTTTTCCTGTAGAACCATGGGCTTGTTAGAACTGTAATGCAATGATAAATTGACGTGGTGAAATCGGAATTAAAACAACATATAAAATACAACAGCCACAAGATCTGCCTCCTTTGTAGGCACTGAACAAGAATAACAAATATTATGAATCCCCAATTTGTTGCTCTTCTCATGCAAAATAAAATGCCATTAAAAGATTCACAGCTGACTGAAGGTTTCGGCAGAGAGGAGTCTAAGTGATGTACTGCAGCAGATAAATATTTATATCTCCACATGGAAGTGTGATCCTGTGCTCAGGCTTTTGGAAATTGCTGTTATTATCATTTTTTAGGGGCTTGAAGTGACAATTTAATATAGCATTAAATTAATACTTCAATGTAAATTCTTGTCTCAGTTAAATGTTTTTGAAAGGTTAAATTATCTGTAATCCTTATTGTGTCTCTGGCTATGTTTATAGATCATTCCAACAACATGCTTTACATGAAAAGAAAGAAAGAGAGACAAAAGGAAAGAAAGAGGGGGAAAAAAAATTAGCCAGCCTGAAATTAAGGATTGCTTTGCTTTAGAATGACCAAATAAATAAATAACCCAATTTTTTCTTACATTGATATTTTGGGAAAGTGGTCTATAAGTATCAGTTAATAAAATTTATTTTGGATTCAAATAATTTTGAAGTAAAAAAAGATGCAAAGATGACTACATTTAAGCTAATATAAATGCTTACTTTAAACTTTACTGCTTTTCTTAAATTGAATAAAATTAGACTTAAAAGAAACATTCTTTTGTAGTGTTTACAAACATTGTTAATACTGAGATAATGCAGAATATACTCAAAATGTAAACACTGATGTCCCTAATTCTATTTGTTACACTATAATAAAGACCCATAAATGACATCATCATTAAAGATGAAATGACTTCATAAAAAATACTCTATCATAAATATAGATGGCGTTTACTCATTGACTACAGTTAAGATGCAGAATGGCTGCTCCAAGTACCACCCTGGTCAGGAGCTCCGAGAGGCCTCGCTGCCGGGCTGCGGAGTAGTCAGCTGCCTTCTGCTGGAGCTCCCCCTGGATCTGCCTTCCTGTCACTTTGGCCCAACATGAGCACTACTGGATGGAGTACTCCAGAGTGTCCGCCCAAGGTTGGCTGTGGCTTGGTGGGCTTGCCTGGCGGTGTGGCTCCTCCCTCTGTCCAGTCCTGCTTCTTCCCCACATAGGCTTTAACCCCTAATCAACGTCTTGACGCCACACGCTGTGTGGGCTTCTGCTTGGACAAGTCCCTCTGGGGGAGAGTCAGAAGACACAAGAGGCAATAAACTCAGGCCCAGGAACTGCACAGGTTAGGACTATCGGAAATAGAATCTAACAGTTATGCATAAAACGTTTGAAGAAATAAAGGATGAGATCTCAGAAAGGAGCATATAACAAAAAAAACTATCAGGAACGAACTGGTAGATTTTCAAAAATGGAACACTTAGAGGCAAACATGTGATTACTGAAATAAAAGAAATAACTGGAGAGGTGAGACAATAGGTTAGAACAGTTGAGGAGAGAATAGGGACTGGGCGTCAACACAGCTGAGGAATTTCCCAGAAGCAGGCAGAGATGTTTGAGACGGAAAATGGGAAAGAAAAATTAAAAGACGTGGAGGCCAGAATGAGAATGTCAAATATATTGCTGTTGAAGGGATAGAAGGAAAGAACAAAGGAGACAGGTGATGAAGAGAAAAGAATGATGGAATTTCCAGAAACTGGACAAAATCTGCTGGAGGAAAAGCATTCCGATGAGTAGGCTGGGCAGCCCCATGGAAACGTGAAGCGGACAGCTAGGACCTGTGAACGGAGAGCTCCAAACACCCCCAGGAGCCAGCCGTGACTCCCTGTCCGCACAGTGGAGTTTCAAGGGGGCACTCCCTACACCACAGGGACCTGGGGGACGGCAAACCCTTCCTGGCATTTCTAAGAGGGAAGCAAGAAATGTGCCTGCAGCTCCTGATGGCAGAGAGGCTCTGCTGGGCGCCAGCCTTTGGTCATGTTGTTCTTGGTGCTTACAGGACTTAAAACATTAATGTATCTTTAACATTTCAGTTGACCTCTCCTCAAGGTGGGCAACTAAAAAGCTAAAGAGCAGACTCAGAATGTTCCTTCTGTCCTAGAAAGCAGGTATGGCCTGGCCATGTACTGGTGGCTTCATCAGCATCACCTGGGAGTATAGAGCCAGAACCTGGTTTTCGCAGAATGGTGGTGTTCTGTCTACAGAGTTTAAGAAGCTCAGATGTAGTATGTAACTTTTTCTCTTTCACTGCCACACCTCCAAATTTCTTCCTGTACTTTTGGCTTTTATGGTGTTTTTATTCTCAGTTTTCCTCTATCCGTGGCTAATTCTTCTAATAATAACGACAACACTACAGTCCTTCATAGCAGGATAAAAAGATGTACTGCAAGGAGGGTCCAAAAAAGTCAAGCATTCACCCTAAAATCCTTTATTGAAATTTGAGGTACTACCTAGCTTATTTTACAAGGAGTTCTGATTTTTAGTCATACTTCTAGATTTGGCTCAAGTTACTAATTGTTTCCCAAATACAAAGGACAAGAAAAGATTTTTAGGTTACTTTATCAATTTATCGATTGATAAATTAAAATACTTTAAAATAAAAAAAACATCCCGGCCGGTGTGGCTCAGCGGACTGAGCGTTGTCCCATGGACTGAGAGGTCCTGGTTCAACTCCCAGACAGGGCACATGCCCAGGTTTCGGGCTCCATCACCGGAAGGGGGCGTGCGGGAGGCAGCCGATCGATGTTTCTCTCTCGCAGCGATGTTTCTATCTCTCTCTCCTTTCCTCTCTCTCTAAAAAAAAAAAAAAAAATCAATAAAAACATATTTAAAACAAACAAGAAAATAAATTTAACTCCGTATTTCATAAACTTATGTTGTTATTGGTAATATTTTCATCACCTACAGTGTACTTTGTTCCTTCCATAAAAATTTCTAAAATTTTATTGACACTGACTTAATTTTAATTAAAATTAAAGCTACATGACACTAAAACTCCCAATGAATTCAGGTCAGTAAAAAAAAAAAAAAAAAATTCATTCAATTTAGGAGAAATCAGACATCCAAGTAGGTTCTTGACTAATTTTTCCTTTTTGAGTGCTCTTCTGACATTGTTTAATCAGCTGAAAAATGGCCATTTATAAGACCTGAGTTTGTTCTAGCCTGACAGAAATTTGAAAAAAAGGATATTTACACACAAACATTGTTATTCTCCCAACTATATATATTTTAAAAAACCTAATAAAGGAAAAGAGACTTATAAAAGTTTGCTCTGCTTAATATAAATTTTTGATTGGTCTGAGAGATGATGCTGTCCTTTCTTAGCACAGAGTAGAAATTGGGATAGGATTTGGGAGCAGATAAAGACTAACGCAAGATGCTGGAGCTTGGGGGAAAAGAGTCTAACCCCTTATGGTTCAATCTTTTTTCTTTTTTTTAATTTGTCTTTAATGTTGAAAGTATTACAGATGTCCCCCTTTACTTTCCCCATTGACCCCCCCCACCCACCCACCCCAGCCTTCACCACACTATTGTCTGTGTCCATGGGTTATGCATATATGCATATAAGTTCTTTGGTTAATCTCTTCCCTGACCCCCTTCCCTTTGAGATTCGTCAGTCTGTTGCATGCTTCCATGTCTCTGGATCTATTTTGTTCATCAGTTTATTTTATACATTATATTCCACATATAAGTGAGATTGTGTGAGATAAGCCAGTCTTTCTCTGACTGGCACATTTTGCTTAGCATAATACTCTCCAGGTCCCTCCATGCTCTCTCAAAGGGTAAGAGATCCTTCCATTTTACAGCTGCATAGTATTCCCTTGTGTAAATGTATCACAGTGTTTTTATCCACTCATCTACTGATGGACACTTGGGTTGTTTCCAGATCTTAGTTATTGTAAACAGTGTTGCTATGAACATAGGGGTACATAAATTCTTTCTGATTGATGTTTCAGGATTCTTAGTATATACTACTAGAAGTGGGATCACTGGGTCAAATGGCAGTTCCATTTTTAATTTTTTTGAGGAAAGTACATACTGTTTAACATAGTGGCTGCACCAGTTGAATTCCCACCAACAGTGTACCAGGGTTCCCTTTTCTCCACATGCTCACCAGCACTCGTTTGATGATTTGTTGATAGTAGCAATTCTGACAGGTGTGAAGTGATACCTCCTTGTTGTTTTTATTTGTATCTCTCTGATGATTAGTGATGTTGAGCACTTTTTCATATGTCTCTTGGCCATTTGTATGTCCTCTTTGGAGAAGTGTCTATTTAGGTCCTTTGCTCATATTTTAACTGAATTGTTTGTCTTCCTTTTGTTGAACTGAATGAGTTCTTTATATATCTTTTGGAAATTAACCCCTTATCAGAGGTATCACTAGCAAATATGTTCTCCTACACACAGTGGGATCCCTTTTTCATTTTGTTGATGATTTCTTTTGCTGTGTAGAAATTTTCTATTTTGATGTAGTCCCATTTGTTAATTTATTTTTTCTTTGTTTCTCTTGCCCTAGGCGATGTATCTGTGAAAATTCTGCTACATGAGATGTCTGAGGTTTTGCTGCCTATGGTTTCTTCTAGGATTTTTATGGTTTCATGACATACTTAAGTCTTTTATCCATTTTGAGTATATTCTTGTATATGGTGTAAGTTGGTGGTGTAGTTTCATTTTTTTGCATGTATCTGTCCAATTATCCCATTTATTGAAGAGACTATCTTTACTCCATTGTAAGCTTTTGGCTACTTCGTCAAATATTAATTGAGCATGAATGGCTTGGGTTGCATTCTAGGTTCTCTGTTCTGTTCCATTGATCTACATGCCTTTTCTTGTGCCAGTACCAGGCTGTTTTGATTACAATGGCTTTGTAGTTTTATTTGATATTTGGTATTGTGATGCCTCCTACTTTGTTCTTCTTTCTCAAGATTGCTGTGGGTATTCAGTGTCTTTTTGGTTCCATATAAATTTTTTGAGTATTTGTTCTAGATCTGTGAAATATTCCATTGGTATTTTAATTGGGATTGTGATGAATCTATAGATTGCTTTGGGTAGTATGGACATTTTAATAATGTAGTCTTTGATAAAAACTCTTAGCAAAGTGAGAATAGATGGATCATATCTCAACATAATAAAGGCCATATGTGACAAACCTATAGCCAGCATCATACTCAACGGGCATAAACTAAAAGCTTTCCCCTAAGAACAGGAACAAGGAAGGGATGTCCACTTTCACCATTATTCAACATAGTCCTTGAAGTGTTAGTCACAGCAATCAGACAAGAAGAAAAAATAAAAGGCAACCAAAATGGAAAGGAGGAAGTTAAACTGTCATTATTCACAGATGACATGATATTGTACATAGAAAACCCTAGCAACTCCACCAAAAAACTACTAGATTTAGAAAATGAATTTGGCAAAGTAGCAGTATAGAGAATTAACAGGCAGAACTCGATGGCATTTTTATACACCAATAATGAACTCTGAGAAGGAGAAACTAAAAAAGCAATCGCATTTACTATTGCAACAAAAAAAAATTTAAGATACCTAGGAATAAATTTAACCAAGGAGGTAAAAGACCTGTACTCAGAAAACTACAGGACGTTGGAAAAAGAAATAGAGGAAGATATAAACAAGTGGAAGCATATACCATGTTTGTGGATTGGAAAAATTAATATCATTAAAATGTCCATACTACCTAAAGCAATCTATAGATTCAACAATCTGTATGAAAATACCAACTACATATGTCGCAGACCTAGAACAAATACTCCAAAAATTTGTATGGAACCATAAAAGACCTCGAATAGTAACAGTAATCTTGATAAAGAAGAACAAAGTTGGAGGGATCAACCTAGAATGCAACCCAAGCCATTATGTTCAGTTAATACTTGGCTAAGGAGGCAAGAGCATACAATGGAATAAAGACAGTCTCTTCAATAAATGGTTTTGGGAAAAAGTAGACAGGTACATGCAAAAAAATGAAACTAGACCACCAACTTACACCATACACAAGAATAAACTCAAAATGGATAGAAGACTTAAATGTTAAGTTGTGAAACCATAAAAATCCTAGAAGAAACCAAAGGCAGTAAAATCTCAGACATCTCACGTAGCAGAATTTTCACAGATACATTGCCTATGGCAAGAGAAACAAGAAAAAAAAATAAACAAATGGCACTATATAAAAATAAAAAGCTTCTGCACAGCCAAAGAAACAATCAACAAAATGAAAAAGGGAGAACATATTTGCCAATGATACCTCTGATAAGGGGTTAATTTCCAAAATATATAAAGTACTCATACAACTCAACAAAAGGAAGACGAACAGTCCAATTGAAAAATGGTCAAAGGAACCCTGGCCAGTTTGGCTCAGCGGTAAGAGCGTCGGCCTGTGGCCCAGAGAGACCTGGGTTCGGTTCCCGCTAAGGGCACGTACCTTGGTTGCAGTTTGTCCCCGGCCCTGGTTGGTCGTGCGGGAGGCAGCCACTCGATGTGTCCCTTACACGTCGATGTTTCTCTCTCTCTCTCTCTCTTTCTCCCCCCCTCTCACTCTATCTGAACGAAAAATGTCCTCGAGTGAGGATTAAAAAAATAAAATAAAAAAATGGTCAAAGGACCTAAATAGACATTTCTCTAAAGAGGATATACAGGTGGCCAAGAGACATATGAAAAAATGCTCAATGTCACTAATACCAGAGAGATGTAAATTAAAACAACACACCTGCCAGAATGGCTATCATCAAGAAATCAACAAACGACAAGCGTTGGCGAGGGTGTGGAGGAAAGGGAACCCTAGTACACTGCTGGTGGGAATGCAGACTGGTGCAGCTGCTCAGGGAAGCAGTGCGCACTGGGGTGGAGGGGTCAGTGGGAGGAACAAGGCAGGATATCTGCTATACTTTCTACAATAAAGATAAATTTTTTAAAAAGAGTAAATACACAAACAAATGAATGAATGAATGAAATGTAGATGCGGAAACTGGGGTTCAGAGATGGCCTAAGTAACTAGTTCATAATATACTAGGATTCATGTCTCCTGACTTTCAACTTACTGTACTTTAAATAAATTGTATTCACGATGGGGATTTTCCAAGCAGTAAGACCCTTTAAGTTATATTTAAAATAATATTTATAGGAAGAAAAGTATAAATGTTAGATAAGTGAAACATTTCTGGTAAAGAACATACCAAGAAAATAACTATTTTGTAATAGTAAAATGAAAGAAAATCTTTAGTACTTGAAAGCCCTTGGGGCATGTTGATAGACTTATTTTGATACCCAATGTATTATCAGTAATACTGAGGATATGTCTAATCTGCATGTTAGGTTACAATAACTACCCCAGAATAAAGGTTTCAAATTGTGATGTCTGTAGAGTCAGAAAATTCTGACTCAAAGTTGTCATCAAGAAGTTGGTGGTTGGCTCTGGTTGTTATTGCTCAGTGATTAGATCATTAGTCCGAATACTGAAGGGTCGCAGGTTCGATTCCCAGTCAGGGGCATGTACCTGGGTTGCAGGATCCCCAGCCCCATCGGGGCACGTGCGCTAGGCAACCAATCAATGTCTTTCTCTCTCTTTCCCCACTTCCTTCCCTCCCTTCCATTCTCCCTAAAACTCATTTGAAAAATATCCTCAAGTGAGGATTAACACCCCCCCAAAGTTGCTGTTTGAATTATGTATCATTTTATTAAAATGGTATCATAGACATTGATCAGAATATGTTTTCATCAGCCATTGAGGTATCTCTTTGCTTTGAAAGTTTTGAGGCAATTTTTTAAAAGTATAAAAGTAATGCGTATGACATTAATTTTTAGAGGAGGAGAAATGAAAGGGTAGACAGTTTAAAAGGTCACTAGTGAAAAGCTGCAAGCTGTAATTCAATGTGTTCAGGAGCCAGTGCTTAGTACTTTCTCTCTCCCATGTACTACGCTGGTGCTTTAACATTTCCTTCGTAAGGGCAACAGCATAAGCGCTGTAGAAAAAATTTCCAAAGGAACAGATGTTATAAATGATTTGTTAGATGTTAAATGAATTTAGAGGCAACTATTTTTAGAAGACAAATTAGAGGCAATTCTAAGTTTCCGGAAACAGAAGATAGCTCAAAGATTTTTATGGACTTCACTGCAAGCAAAACTCAATTGATCCCATTTGCTAAGATTGGAAGAATAAGCAACTGCCAAGAAATACTCCATGATGTTACAGCAGCGATTTTCAACTGGTGTGCCACAAGAATTTTAAAACATGCAATACCAGACTACCCAGTCAGACGCACTGACCTCTTTTCCCTTACACTGTCAAATTAAAAAACGACAACAGCCAACACAACAACAGCCATGCAGTGTGTACGAATCAAAATGATACCTATTTTTTGTCAGATTGGCAAAAAATACATTTTTTTTGGTGTGCCGCAGAATTTTAGTAATTAGTTTATGTGTGCCATGAGATGAAAAAGGTTGAAAATCACTAGTTCACAAAGTCAGGGCCCACAGCATTTTATTTTGAATACCCTCTATGATAACCAGTCTTTATCTCTGAAGGGGATCTGAAGCTATTTAGGTGGAAAAACCCAAAGCGAGACCCTAAAAGTGCGTGTGTGTGTGTGTGTGTGTGTGTGTGTGTGTGTGTTAGCATGTGGTTCAAACACCAGTTCTGAAGATGACTATTGCCATGTGGCAAGCAACAGTCATGTTCATGACAAAAGACTGCGACATCTCAAGGTGACGTAGCTATTACTGATTACTGTCGTACAACCCCGTAATTACCACCACCGGCATATACTGAGCACCTAGTATGTGGCAGACACTGTGCTAAGTACCTGAGGTGCAACCCCCATTTAATCTTTGGGACTCCATCGTTAGGTGTTGTTATTATCTCCACTGTATAAATGGAAACACTGAGGCTTCAAAGACCGAAAGTCATATGGTCAGTATGTGGGAGAGCTGGGATTTGAACCTGGGTCTGTCTAACACTGGACTTCCTGCTTATACTACATAGCAAGCAGGCCTCTTACAACTCTGCTGAGACCTGGGAACATGTGCTCCACCAGGCAAACTTGAACTGGAATTTATTCAAAGAGTGTGAGAGGGAAGAGGAGGGAGGGAGGGAGGGAGGGGACAGGGAGGAAGGATGGGGGGAGAGAGAGAGAGAGAGATCGCTGCTCCCAAGGGTAGTTTCATTCTTTCCTGGCGATTATGAAAGAATAATGCTGAGGGGTGAAAATGAAAAAATTTTCTAGCAGTGGAGTGAGTGGGGGAGGGCCTTTTGGGGACCAGGCAGTAAAGGACCAGTGAAAGCAGGATAGGATTTGGAGGAGCAAATGGATAATTACGCACAGGTCAAAACCTAACTTCTGGCATGTGCAAAAACTTCTGACATGTTGCCAGATCTTAAACCGAGTGATTTTAAAATCAGGATGGCAAACATCAAAACTACAGAAGAGTGTTTAGATTAAAAGTGTGATAGAGATAACCAATCATCTTCATAGGATAAACGTTTCTAAATGTTAACAGTCAGTAATCTGGCCACAGTACTTTTAAAAGCCCAGCTAGAGGTGATTTTTGCATCGAATGTGTTCTCCTCATTTCCTGACGATGTATTTAAATCTTTGGCCTTGATGATAAGAAGTCATGAATATTAACGTTTTCAGGGTTTCAAATATAGATGAAGAAAAATTACCTGGTGATATTTCTTCAGGATGTTGTGCATTTCAGCCACATCTTCACTTGTAATGGTCTTGATGATGTATCTTTTGTCGTAGGAGGTGTGGAATCGAGCTCCGCTGCGGGCCTGGGAGTCATTGGGAAGGGGTGCGCTCCTGGTCAAGGAATTCTTCCCGTTGGGCAAGTGGGGAGGAGGGAAGAGAACCAGTTACAAACATGGCTTTCTGATTTTGGAATAATGTTGTCATCACAAGTTTTCAAACACATTTGTGTTGGGAAAAACTGGTACGTACGACGATAAAATTTCATATCCATCATAAATTACACAGCCAGTCTTTCAAATGGAATGAAAACAGCTTAGGTCTGTACTCTAATTCTAATGTCCGTAAAGTAGGCTAATGTCTAGACTCATAATCAACGTTGTTTTGTTCACCTTGCAATTTTCCGAGTTGGACAAAAGCCCACATTTTCTTCTGAATAAAATTAAGTTCCAGTCATGAAAGAAAATTTCACATCACTGAGTGTTTCCTTAATGACAGGGATTCTGCCAAACATTGCGCACAGAGCATTTCTCCCAGTTCTGATCTCATCCCCATGCAACGGTTACTATTAATTTCATTATCATTTTACAGAAGAGGGGATGGGGATCAGAAAGCTTGAATAACTTGGCAAAGGTCACACAGCTGGTAAGGGGACGAGCTAGAATTCCATCTCCAGTGTGGCTGGCTCAGAACCCAGGTTCTCAGCTAGTAAACTACTCCATTAGCAAACTCGGCTGCCTGTGGTGTGCCCTGGGAGGAGGCTGGGCAGCAGCATTCTCAAATAGCTCCTCAGAAGAGTCTAATTCGGTCCACCCTCCACCCCCTTGCCATGTTTGAGAATGACTATCTTCTAGACGGCAGACAAGGAGGGGCTCTGAGCAGGGGCTCTTCCAGTACCATTTCATGCCAGTGTGTGGTTTAGGCTATCCACACTCCAGCTAGGTAAGTCTACCCTTTCCTCCCATGTGACTCTCCAGCCCCACCCCCCACCCCAACCTCCTTACACTGGTCACCCAGACCACTGGGATGAGCAAACCCCTAGCATCTGAGAAGTCTGGTCTTCTTGGCTGATTGTGCACTTCAGAACTGACTTTCTTTCCCCGCCTGGCCCCACCGTGTTGCATGTGAGGGATTCAAAGGCAAAGAAACTTTCTCTTCAACTTCTTCTCTAAAAGTGGGCATTCAAAAGCCCCAACACACCAAACGTTATCTAGTTAAGGGGATACAGATATCTTCAGAGAGGCAGCAATATCACTACATCATAGGTGTTCTTTTTTCCAATTTTTATTAATTTATTTTTGTTACAGATGTTTCTCCTTTTTCCCCCTAGACACCCTCCTCCCCCTCCCACCCCCCAGCATTGTTGTCTATGTCCATTGGTTACCCATACATGCATAAAAGAGTTTCCTTTCTGTCTAGAATATTTGTGTCTTTTTAACCTTTCCTTCCTTTCTAGATGAAATCCAACAGGATTAACCACAGGAGGAGTAATTATGTTGCAGTGTACAGTAGTGCATGGAGGTCCCTTGTGAGCAGAAGGAGGCTGCCCTTAAGCTCATTCTCATTTCTGAGGATGGGCCCCGGCACCGCCTACCATCACATCCTGAGCTAGTGCATCTCGATCTCAGTGCAAGCAGGCACACCTGCGAAGTGCAGAGCCAATACTGCACATTTTGCTGAATTTGTTTTCTTCAGCTTGTTAGAAAACTGGAGAGAAGGAAAAAAAGAATCAGTGTGACTCCCAGTGACTTTAAATAGCAGGATTTGGCAGAGTTGTTATTCTTAAGACAACTGGAACTCATTAGATAAACTGAGAACGATGACAATGATTTTCAGGATGAAAATGGCTATATTAACAGGAGTTTAATTCTCAATTACACTGTTTTTTTCTTTAAAAAAAAAATCTCCCTTATACTAATTTCTCCTGTTAAGATTCAAAGTGAATGCCCCTTTTGGGGTTTTAACACTAACAAAAAAAGCTATCGTTGCTCTTAGCTAATAGTCTTACTTTTTCCTCCCAAACATTAATTTGCAAAAGGTATTCCAAATAAAACAAGAACACGGGGACTCGTAAGATTACAAATTACTTTCAGGTGTAAAAATCAAAGCAGGAACAATCAACTTCATGACAGGCAAACCGTTTATACATTTGTACAACTGATAATACCTGTGAAATAACTTTTGGGGACAGTGGGAAATAGTGAAGGACAACTGCATTCAGCACAGGACAGAATCACAGCAGCACCTGTTCCATAGATGGTTTCCTCAGGCACGTTAGGTATGAAAGTACGATGTTCTATCACGGACCAATGGGACAGAAGAAAAGTGAGAGCTGCATGGTCAGAGCTTCTCAATCTTTAATGAGCAGCCACATCACCTGCGCATCATGTTACACTGCAGCTCCCGGTCCAGCAGATGTGGGGTGGGGCATCTGGAGGCTGATGCTGATACAGTGTATCTGCAGATCACATGTGAGAACCAAGGGTCTACTGAATTGTGGCTACGAACTGTTTCATCTGGTGCAGCGTGTACAGCTTCTGCATTAAGTGTGTTATAATTACAGACCTACCTGCATAAGTGCCTTTCCTAGTATATTCTGTCCTACTCCGGTTTCATTACAATGGGAAACTTCACAGTGAAGAATATTAATTCATGGCACTCACTGTATTAATTCATTAAGGAATTGTCTAATAATACTCATTATGCTCAAGGCAATGTAATAGATTTATAAAGGGCTACAAATGCATACTAACATAATGTCATAACTCCTCAGCTCACAGGCTACCTCCTTCCAAATTCTTTGCCTTGCCTTTCAGTTTCAAAGACATTGATAATTATTTATTACAGATTTTCCATTAGGATGTTGGCCATATCTTAGTCTTGGGATATAACAACTTACAAATGCTAATCTTGATTCTGCTTCAACTCAATTTTTCAATAATCACATGAGTCCCATCCCACATCTATTTCCAGTCTGTGGACAAATTATTTTTAAGTCTTTTAGTTGTCAAATAATCAGTAAAGTCAGGAACAGATACTTTGTTAAAATTTAGAATGTACCTTTTATAATCACTATGAACATACAAATATACAAATCAAATTTATTGAAAGCCTTAGACAAGCTGAAAATTAGAAGAGTAATTACAATTGTACACAAAATGCATGATCCTTGGAATGATTCTAAGGCCTGCAAGAATCCAACTCTTTATTTCCCATTTGTTTTCCCAACATTCCTGTGAGGCAGAAAAGGCCAGGTAATGAAACTGGAGAACAGTGGAGTCAAATAATATGCCTACAGCTCCTGTCTAAAGCACCCTCTGAGGAAACCAAAGAGGGAAATTTACAAAGACAAGACTAAACTTTGGCCATTACTTAACATCACCATCACAGAGTTTTGCAGCCTTTGAACTAAGGCAGAAGAGTTCAGCGTGTGCAGACGCAGGCCTCTGAGGCAGTGCGCTGGCCGGGCGCCTAGACTGTGCTTTGCCCCTCATCTCCCCTTGGATGGGTCATAGTGTCTTTGAGCCTGTTTCTGGGTTTGAAAAGTGATGGAGAATAAGCCCCGGGGAGAGGATGGGCTAAATTAGATCTGTACTTCAGACTTTCTATAACTCTAAAAGATGCTGACTCTGCTCCAGACACAGCGCACTGCTCTGGGACCGCTGGAGCGCACAGCCCTCGAAGGCGATTGGATATGTTTCCCAACAAAAGTCCGGTCAGAAGAGAGTACAGCCATCATCTCCGCGGGGGCATAATGATGGTCTAGGACATCTGGGCCGAGATTAAAGAGAAGATGACAACAGTTCTTAGAGCAGCATGAAAATAACACTTCATAGATTCCAGATGTAGTCCAGGCAGGAATGAGACAATGAGCTAGGAAAGGAGGTCAGGGATATGCATTGAAAATAGTCACTGAGCGGCCTCAAAACGGCCCGGCATCTAGCAAAACCGAATACTGAAATTCCTCCGTGTGTTTTGTTCTGTCACAAAGGAAAACCGAACTACAGCATCATACAGGATGCTTGCACAAGTCTGGGAGGCCAAGAGGAGAAAGCCCCGAGAAGAAACAGAGCTTGGGAGTGACCTTCAGGAGCCCCCAAGGGGTCCTTCTATATGTAAATAAATCTCATAATCAAAGAGCATGACTGTTGGAAGCAGCCTTGGAGAGGATTCCGAACCGCTCAATTTACAGATCAGAAAACAGAGACCAGAGTGGAAATGACTTGCCCGTCTGCGTTTGTGAAGGTGTGAGTGGGACAGGGATTCCGCCTCCATCGCTCCCACCACTGGCCTGCCGCCTCCCTGCCTGGGCCCGGGAGTGCGGTGGGTACTCTGATGGGATTGTTGATATAGGTTTTTCTGTGGTGACAAATACCTTCTAATCACAATTTAGTGCCTGGGCCGGCTGGCAAAACAGCCAAACCTGTCTTTATGTTTTCAATTTTGCCAAGTAAAACATGTAAAAATAAAAATATCATCAAGAACAGCCTCAGCGCTAACGCAGTCAGAGTCCTTAATGTACGCTTTTCTTAGCGTATGCACACATTTATCTCCACTCGTTCTAGGACTGTTCGTTTCCTGAGGAGAATAGGAAGAAGAGTCATCTTCTCTTGGGCAAGAGCTGAGACAGATGTGTGTCCGAGGGCTCCGGGACAGGGATGCTACGTGCTGCTGGGCCCTGGGCTGAGTCAGACAGGGCTGGAAGATGCCCAGTCCTCGGTATTCCCTACAATCCTGCCCTGTGGCGACCGTCCAATCCTGAGGAGTCACATCTCTCACCACGTGGCACCGTTCATCTCGTCTGGTTGAATTCTTTCACGTGCCTAAGAAGACTTGGAGGTTTTCCTTTTCCTTTGGTCACTGGCTTTTATCTTTAGAAGACTGTCCCATCCTCTGTCTTTCCCTGGTTGAGACTGTGTGAGTTTTCTTGGCAAAGAATGCCAGGGTTGAAAGGAGTAATCTTTTATATTGGGAATGCTGAATTCTCGGTTACTCTCTATGATATTAATTGGGGGAGAGGTGTTTGGGAGGCAAGTGACATAGAAAAAGAAGTTATGACAAAATTTGCAAGTTAGGACAAGATGTGCACGGAAAAAAGAAGGTCTAGCCAAAGGCACCATTTGAAAAAATTATTTATCTTAACCACCCTAATGTAAACGGCTATGTGTGAGATGGAGACTGATACAACCAAAGCCCTCAAAAGCACCATTTAAAGGATTGGTTTAGTCATCTTCAAGATCATTTCCATTTCCAAACTAAAATGTTCATCACTTTCTTTTCTTTCCTTCGTCTTTTTTTTTTTTTTTTTGCAATGTTCACTTCCAAGAACCCTTACCCCTACTTACCTGTCTGTCTTTATGAGAAAGCTGCCAGATAAAATTACCAGTGAAATCTACCTAGGGTTTGGAGAGATCTGCTCTCATTAGAAAACAAATTCCGTGTCATAGACAAAGCTTAGAGAATTATATGTTCTGTAACACAGTGACATTTTTAAATTTCAAAATCTGGGATTCTGAACTTCTCAGTTTGAGTAGTGTGAATACACAAAACAAGTGCTCTGTGGATACCTGGAGTCAAAGTCAGAACACAACACAAAGGCACTCCAGGGCTTATTCATTGTGTGAAATCTTCCACCGGCCTTCTGAAATGCCCTAATACACCTTCCCAAGTCTAGACCGTAAGAAGAGAACTCATTCACAAACCCACTAAGTACATACTCATCAGTATGCCCCGAACATCAAAACCATCTCCCTACATTAAGTGTAGTTGATTCATACTTTTATTTAGTTTATTCATATTTCCTCAGGCTCATATTGCCCTAAGCAGAGGCCTAGTGACCTCTCAAGCTTCAAACAGTACTGATGATGAAGACAGAAGGCAGACGAGCACGGCATCAGACACAGAGCCTTAGACGTCGTGACTGTGTGACTTTGGGCAAGTCATTTAAGCTCTTTGTGCCACAGTTTCCATATCTGTGGAAAGGTAATAACGATGAGAATAATAATAATAATCAAAAGTTTGTTAGGAGGTTAAATTAGATAATATACAAAGTTTTTTATAATAGTGCTTGGAATACAGCAGTACTCTAAAGTGTAGCTATTATTAAAAGCACATTTCAATTAGGAAGGCAAAGAGAGATCTAGATCAATATTAACAAATTATTCTGTAAGTTGGTAAATTAAAAATAAAGAACAACTTGTAGAATGAGTTGTTCCAGTTTGCTCTGGATTCCCTTCCCCCTGCCCCGGCCAAACCTCAGTCTGTACCCAGGGAAAACGGAGCTACACACTCTTTTCCCCATTCACATTTACAGGCTATTTCTACAGCCATCAATAATAACCACTTATACTTTTAAAAGAGTATTTAAAATGTGTATATGTGTGTTTGGGGTGGTGGTGGTGGTGGTGAGCAGGAGAGCATGGGACTGAATGAGACAGAGGGCTTGAGGGTTTGGAAAAGCAACCTGGAAACTGATAGTCTAAGTCATTTGTTTAACCTATTGGGCTGCCACAAAATCCATAATCCCTTTCAATACAGAGCCTTAAAAGACTTTAATTCAACCTTTAAATTATAGATGTAATAGAAATCTGATACTGTCTTATTGCCTCCACTGCCCACAAAGTCACTCGTGGCCTGCCTTTATCACCTTTCTTCCCTTTCCAGGGTTTCGGATCTCAGCATACATGGTAGAAGCAGGCTGAGTTAGAGGTCCAGCCAAGGGAAATGAGACCTCTCCGTAATCCCCGCCCCCCACCCCTTACTGTGTTATCGGATCATCTGCAAAGACAGACAGTTGGACTTCATGGTCTCTAGGTTTTCTTGTTGCTCTACTAACTGGCATTCTGTAATAGTTACTGCTGTCAGTTTGTAGGGACTTAGGAAATGGACAATGATTTGCTATTAGTTTGAAGAAAAAAATCTAACGATAAATGTAAACACACTGCAAAAAAAAAAATGCTCTATTCACTGGCTACCCTATGTAATTCCTTAAATTCACTTGTTCTAAATGGAAAAACTCTGATCATAACTCCCTACCCTCAAGAAAAAGGTACCTAAATCAATGGTAGGGGAAAAGAAAGTCTCATACTGAATATATCTAATCTTAAACTCCCAATATTCTTCTTCCTAAATGCTTTACTGAGCTATAACTCACATTCCATACAATCCACCCATTTAAAGTGTACAAATCAATGGCTTTTAGTATATTTACAAAGTTAAATAACCAGTATCACAGAACTTTTGAACATTTTATCACCTCGAAAAGAAACCCTGACAAAATAAATGAACAAAACAAAACAGAAACAGACTCACTGAAACAGAGAACAAGCTGATTGATGGCTGCCAAAGGGGAAGGGGCCGGGGCACGGATGAGTAATAAGAGGTACAAACTTCCAGTTTTAAGATAAATAAGCTACAGGGATATAATGTACAGCAAAGGGAATGTGTCAATGATATCATAATAACTGTACGGTGAAAGATGGCTACTAGACTGATCACAGTGATCACACTGTGAGGTATACAAATTGCAAATCACCAGGTTGTACACCTGAAGCTAATATAATATTCTATGTCAACTATACTTCAATAAAAAAGGAAGAATAAAAAGAAAACCCATATCCATTAGCAGTCACTCCCATCCTTCCCCCCCAGCCCTCTACTAGTAAACCACTCAACTACTTTTTGTGTTACATATATGTATTTGCCTATTCTGGACATTTCATATAAATGTAATCATACAGTACACAGGTATTTGTGATTGGACCAAACATTCTTCTTGCAAGTCACCCGACCCACTGTGCCAGCTGCAGACCCCGGGCTATCTCTGGGTGAGTGCAGTGACCTTGTGGGTGCTCTCACTCAATCCAGTGCAGTGGACACGTCACAGCCCCCATATTCAGCTTCTTAGGATGCACCCAGGCTTGCTGGGGAGTTGGGGATAAAGTAAACTGTTTGACAAAAAAAGTTAAAGTTCTAGGGCAGAGCTATGAGATGAGGGGAGGTAAGAACACGACAATTTAGTCCATTTGTGCCTATCCGGCCACTTGGTAAGTGAGCTTATTTTTCACCACTCCCATTTTCCACAGCCAAATCCATTACTGATCTTACAGTATACCCTCTCTCAGCTCTCAACAGCTGTGTTTGAACTCTGGCGCCACGTCAGCCCTCAACAGGAAATAAAGGAAATAATGAGAGATGAAGCTCACTCTTCAATGGCCTTCTTACATTTATAATTGGGAATTTATTGTCCTTTCCCTTAAGGGAGGGATTAATGGTGCTATCCTTCCTCCCCACCCCTCCAACAGTCTGCAGTGAAGATGTTTGGTTTTGCAGTGGGGCGTCCAGGATTAGTGAGGCCTCCAGAAGGGTGGAGAAAATGTAAAGGTCAATTTAATTAGCTCATTCTTACCACCAATCTTCTATACTGTATCTCATAAAAATGCCATGGTTTAGTAACCACAACGGTCCCCTGTACATTTTTAAAATACACAAGCATTTTGAAGGTTTAACCCTCTTAAGCTACTCATATAATCTTATATACATTTTTCTTTTTTTCATTTTGATGTGAATTTGTATTTCTGTCAAAAATCATGTACAAAAAACATTTATTTTTAGTCAGCAGAAAGGCCTCTTATAGTCAATGCTGCCATGCTCAGAGGTGTAAAAGTTACCAGTTTACAAAGGGACACGTCAAGACTGTGTGCAAGAACCTAAGTGTGAGGGCCTCAGAGAGAATCGGGTCCTTCTGCCTTATTTCACAGATGATGAAATGGAGACCTGCCAGGGCTAAGTGACCGAATTAAACCATTGAAAATCCAAGACTCAAACCAGCCTCCCAACTTCCAGGAAAATGTCCTTCTTCCTAACCCAGGCTACCTAGTTCATGGACTTGAAATCTGGAAGCCGATCGCTGCCCTGCAGACAACCCAGGACTCTGATTACATGCGTCAAATCACACGGCCCGGGAGCCAGGAGCCACGGCCCAGACAAGGCTGCTTTCTGGGTTTGTGTCGGACAGACGTTATCTGAGTGCGCACAGATGGTCCTGTGACCCCATTAGCGAGGTAAAGACCAACACGCCAACTTGAACATCATCATCAAGAATTTATTAAATGCCCACTGTGTTCGAAGGCCTGTGTTAAGCTCTTGGGGAATTTCTATGCCTGTGATCCCAGGCACAGAACGGCTTTCGTTATGGAGGGGAGCAAGACACAGCAACCTGACACTTATCAATAATGAAACAACTTAGAAAAGAAGAATACAAAAGTGAAAAGTAATGACCAGCAGAGAAAGAAGCAGAGTTGCAAGAACTTCATCGAGCATGACGAGACCTCCTTTAAAAATCTCAGTTGGTACCTGACTGAGGTTACAGCGCCGGAGGCCTGGCTCCAGGCTCATGATGAACGGTGTGGCATCTAGCCCAGACAGGACCTCTGTGCCAGCTCTTGCTAGAAATCACAAGTCACAACCCAAAATGGGTTCAGGGGCAGGAAATGCAAGCAAACAGGAAGCCTGAGTTCCACAAGGGGGAGGGGGCAGTCAATGGTTCAACTCATAAGAAAGAGCAGCCCTGACCAGGGTCTCAGTTGGTTGGAGTGTCATCCCGCACACCAAAAGGTTGTGGGTCCGATTCCAGTCAGGGCATATACCTAGGTTGTAGGTTGGATTCCTGGTTGGGGCTCAGACAGGAGGCAACTGATTGATGTTGCCTCTCACATAAATGTTTCTCTCTCCCGCAACCCCCATCCTCCCTCTAAAAATTCAATAAAACATATCCTCAGGTGAGTATTCAAAAAAAATGAAGGAGCAGAAAAAGAACAAGAAAACCTGATGACACTGATGGTTGTGAAGTTTTCCTAAGGTCTTTCGAGAGCCTTGTCCGCTCTGTGTGGGGCTCCTCTGGGTTTCGGCCCAGGCGGGGTCTCCAACCGATGTTCATGTCGAGGACCACAGTGGCTCGCCAGGGAGCCAACAGGGATGAGGAGACACTATTTAAGAGTGGGCTGAGCAAGCTGAAGGACAACAATTACAAAGGAAGAAGAGAGCTTACCTGGCTCAATGAGTAAGCAAGCTGAGGTGGCGACAGTACAGGTAGGATTGTCGAGAGACAAGAACCTCTGTGCCAGTCACTCCCAGGTCTGGGCCTCTGCTCCAGACCCCAATCCTCAGCTCCACCTGGGACGCCACCTGCACGATGGCCAGCCTCACACAGGCACCTCCAGGTCACCTCCACATTCGACAGGCTAAAAAGTCAACTTCATCTTCCTCTCTTGCCTCGCCACCCCCAACCTCTCTCCTCCAGGGACCGGGCCCTGCTCTGTCAATGTCTCAGGCTCCAGCACCTCTGGCTCCTGCCCTTTCCTCTGTGGCCTGTCAGCCACCACTCCTGTCACTTCACTCTCTCCCTGTCTTGGGAAGATGCTCTCTGCTTGACCCTGTCAGCACCAAGTGTCCTGGCTCATGCCTCTTCTTCGCTTGCTGGGATATTTGATAGCCTCCTAACTTCTGTATCTCCCTTCTATGTATTCTACACATAACCACCTCAATTATCTTTTATTATTATTGATTTTAGAGAGGGAGGAAAGGAGGGAAAAAGACAGAGAGAGACAGAAAGAGAGAGAAACATCGATCCATTGCCTCCTGCACATGCCCTGACCTGGGATTGAACCCACAACCTTTTGGTGTATGGGATAAGGCTCCAACCAACTGAGCCACACCAACCAGGTAACAATGAGGGATTCTCAGTCACAAGATTCGGTAGGGGAAAAGTAAACCTGGTATTATCCTCCACGAAGAACAAGAAGGCTCAGTTTCCGGTGTATTTAGTTAGGTTTAACTTCATCTCCATTCTGCATACTTCGGGTTCTGGTGGCCAGCTCTCAACCACAGCCCAGAAAGTTTAACCGAAGCCTGCATTTAACTTCCTGGGGCCTGTTATAAGAGGGTCTGATTCTCTGAGAGACAGGAAAGCAGATTTTCTCGAAGAATATTAAAAATCAGGATGTGTGGGGTTCTGTAAATCTTATTAGCATCTAATATGGAATGTGGCATATAATAGTTAACCAAAAAAAAGGAATTCCTTCAGCATTTCTTCTCTTCTGCATTTCCTACAATGTCTAGCAGAGCCTGACACGTAGTAGGTGCAAATAAACACACACCGAGTTGATAACTGTGCGTGCAGTCACCGACCTAAGGGGGCCCAGAGCTTTAGGCAGCGGTGGTGACCGCAGAAAGGAACTGCGGCCCAGTAACAGTGGAGGCCTCCCAGGGGCCAATCACCTTGAAAGACATCGTATGGTAACGGGGAGTCGCATTGGCCCAACAATGATCAGAAGAACACAATTCAACTCTGAGCATGTTACAAACTAGTGAAATTGATTTTAAGGAGCACTAATAAACTGAACAAAATTCTGAATCTGGAAGCACTGGGAGCGTGCGTGCACACACATGCACACATGCGCACACAGGTTTACATATGTATGTTTGGTGTTACTGTTATTAACGATGAATATTCTAGAACTGCTTGAATTTGTCTTCAACAGCAAGACAAGGAAGTTTTCTTTTTAAAAGACAAGCAAGAAATCAAAACCAGACGGAAGATACAAATGTTTATGGGGACAGCAGGAATGCTTTTCAACCTTTAAGCCCACTGAGAGGGGTCAATGAGGTAGGCTAATTACCAGGTTCTGCTTTTATCAGAGTGATCAATAATGACTTCTTTTCAGGTGCAGGAAAAAGGCATTTGCACACACAAGGCAGATCCAGCCCATGTATTCATTGGCTGTAATGGGAAGGTTTGAATACTAAATAAACCTGACAATGGGGCTCCTTTATTTAAAGCTGCTACATGCTCCCGTTCAGAAACACTAACATGGAGGCCAGAGCAGCAGGGGGCAGGGCGCCCATCAGCAGTCCACACAGCGCCTCCAACAGGTGACGGATCCGGTCACTGATCCCACTTTTCAAATCAGATTGGGAATTTGGTACACGTGTCAACTGATACCTGTTACTAGCTCTGGCCACGATGAATGAAAGGTCCAGCCAACAGTGAGTCGATGTGCCAAGCAGCTGAAATGAGGGGCCCCTCCGTCCCAGCCCAGTCCCACTGGGCCCCTCACCCCGCACTGTGCAGGCCCTGCAGGCACGAAGCCACAGCCGGTGTCGCCACCACCTCCTCCTTTTTTCCAACCGAGTAGCCAACAACGTGTGGTGAGCTCCACATTTATGATCTGATCTTGTTTTTGCTTTAAGCCCAGGGGTCCCGTCCCTGCTGACAGTTCTTTAAGAGGTACAAGTACTGGGAAAGGGACAGAGAACTGGGGAGGGGAACCAGTATATCTCTGGTTTACTGAAGTTACTTTCAACACCCACCTTTTTTTTTCCCCCTTAATAAAAATACAGTTGCCAAAGAGAAAACGGCACTTTAAATGCCAAAAGCACCAGGCACAGCTGAGGAAAGGAGTGGTGTTCGGATGATTGATTGTACTCGCGCTGGCTCTCCTCCGTCCTGCTCGCATGCTCAGCTTCACAGGCTGGCCAATCAGTGTGAATCATCCTCCACTGGCCTAATTTGCCTTCAAAGCTTGTACTCGGCAATTTGCCCCTAACTATCAACTTACGTGATTTTGGTGTTGGGGGGGAAGGTAAGGAAAATTGCTCATGCCTTACTATTTCAGCAACTAAATTGGTCATTTTAGGAAATTTTAAAAATGACTTTTATCTGCTGCAGTGCAGAACTCAGGATGAAATGGGCCCATTTTAGATCTCATTTAACAGGGCTGATTAGGAGAAGAAATATAAGGACTTCATTTTGGTAATGAATTGAGGACTCTAACAAGATTCTGTTGCTTAGGCCTTCAAAAGTCAGTTTCTGTGAAATGCGAGTATAACTGTTTTATTTTTTTAAAAAAAGGAGGGGACAAAGGGCGGAACACACTTGGGTTTTAGCATGAGAGGCACCGGAGAGCTGTTACCCGCTGGTCACTCCTTTTTAAAGTCCTCAGTTTATTTTCCAAAGGCCTCTTTAGATGTAGTAACAGTTCTTCAATAATGTGGAATTACTCCTTTTCATTTTATACAAACCCTTTTTACTATTCCAAATTTATTACATAAAAGTGACTTATTTTTTCAGCAGTAAATTTCAAGTCCAAGTTTGATCTGAGTTCTTTCTCTTAACACGTGAAGGTCCAACCTGAGCGCTGTTGGCTCCACCGCAGTTTTTAAAAGCAAAAGAGTGCCCACTTCCTCCTCGCCACACTTCCCCTCAGCCCTCTCGGGGCGCACCTGAGCCTCTGCTCAGAACCGGGACCTCCGTGGACACCCAGCCCTGGTCCACAGGGGAAGAAATGTCACCTGCGGCCCAGCCAGCATTGCTTTTTCAAACATGGCAGCTGGGAGGCTTCTCATGCCTGAGTGAGCACGTGAGAAATTCTTGCAAACTTTCAACACGGGCAGGGCGGGGAGGCCCACAGATCTCTAGGAAAGCGAACTAACTAAGCTCGAATTGCCTTAGAGGCTCTGCTCTTTAAGGGAAAACACGGGGTAAGCTGTGCTGATTTTCAGCTTGTAAGGTCGTCCGGGGTGGCAACACGGCTCTCAGTGCAGGATAAATGAGCCTTTCCCATTTTGAGCAAATGAGAGAAAGTGATTACGAGACTTAAAGGATTTAAAATAAGTCAGTACTCTCACAGTACAATGAAACAGCCTGTCGTAAAAGACCAGAAAGTAGCCCCTGCATCCCCTAACATAGATTTCTGCTCCTAAAATAGTCTTTGGCTTTACCGGATCTGTCTGACTTTCTAAACTTAGTATCTGGTGTCAGGTCCCTTCTTAGGCCAGATGACCATGGAGCAGCAGACATGCCAGCACCACGAGGACCAGGCAGATGTGGGGAGAAAAGGAAGCAACAGTGCGCATCTGTCTGCGATGGGTACCAAGAGCAGAGGGCAGTGCTCCGCAGGGCCCGTGCGGGCGGGCGGGTGGATTCTGATGGTGACAAGGGTTGCGGTCGCTGCCATGCCACTCGGTAGAGCACAAAGTGTGGCCTCTGACAAAAACGCTGTGGGCAAGAGTCAGCGCTGGCCTATTTAAAAAGCAGCAAATCAGCTCAAACAGAAATACATTTCTATGATTCCTAAGTGGCCTCTGCAAATACAGGAAATGCGCATTCAACGCACACGTGCACACTTGCATAGGCTGGGGATACCCCTGATGGCAGAAATCAATCACAGGGAGTTTCTGCTTGCAGAACACCTTCGCCTGGAAATGAGAGCAGCATGGAAAACTCACTCACCTGCTCTCTTCCCCCCAAATAATTTCTTCTCCTACCAACTACTGACATCACATTATACAGGGGTTCCTAATTGAAAGAACCCTTTATTTCAGGGGAAAAAAAGGAAAATTAATATATAAAATAACAATTACTATTATATAATTACCTGTAATGACAAAAATGTAAGTCCTATTTTACAGCAGGGACCAGTGACGCCCATTTGAAGCAATGTTACAAAAGCAACTCACCTGGAAATCCTGATCGTCAATTCCAAACCTCTCCCGCAGGTTCCGGAAAACCATCGGGCAGTATTCCTTAAACTTGAAATGGCTCGGCATGTTTTCTCTGGAACAGCATATTGTGAAATAAAGCTCAGCTATACAAAGAGTAAATAGGACTCGAATCTCACACCATCTAGCTCTATGAGTAGCCAAAGAAGGGCCTGGAGCTCCCCACCCACGGAAGGCACGGAGGTGCTTCCCGGAACAACTGCAGTGGACTCTTGAACAGCATGGGGGTGAGGGGCGCCAACCCCCATGCAGCTGAAAATTCAGGTGTAACTTTTGACTCCCCTAAAACTTAACTAATAGCGTACTGTTGACTGGAAGTCTCACCGATAACCTAATCAGTTCATTCACACATATTTTGTGTGTTGCGTCTATTATATTATCTATTTACAACAGAGCAAGAGAAAAGAAAATGTTATTAAAATTATAAGAGAAAATACATTTACAGTACTGTACATATTTATTTTAAAAATCCGCATATATCCCTGGCTGGTTTGGCTCAGCAGCTGGAGCACTGGCCCGTGGACCAAAGAGTTGCAGGTTTGATTGTGGGTCAAGGGCATGTGCCTTGGTTGTGGTTCAATCCCCGGCCCTGATCGGGTCGTGCGGGAGGCAACCAATTGATGCATCTCTCTCACATTGATGTTTCTCTCTCTTTCCCTTCCTCCCTCACTTGCACTCTATCTGCAAATCAATGGAAAAATATCCTCAGGTGAGGATTTAAAAAAAAAACCCACAGATGCATACAAATGGACGTGTGCAGTTCAAGCCCCTGGTCTTCAAGGGTCAACAGTATAAGCCACAGTAAGATGCGGGGGACAGAAAGGTCAGACTGGTAACATTTCTGTCCTCTCACCACCTAGGAGCACTTGGCCTTATGATCTTTTAATCCTGACCACATGCTACAGCTGCTCCCTCAAGGAAGAGGCGGTGCTCAGGGAAGGGGCCACACTGAGGGAGATGGTGAGGGGAAAGCAAAGAAAGTGGGCACTCGGGGAGGGCCTCAGGGCGGGCCACACTCATCCTCAGCTGCCAGCGAACACCAGCTTACAAAACAAGACTCTCTCGCTCCCTGAATGACCTATTTTATATTTTATATAAACACAGCCTAAATTCACATAGAAAAGATCCCCTCAAATGGTCAGCCTCCCAGGGGTGAGGAACCTTTTTTCTGCCAAGGGCCATTTGGATATTTATAACATCATTCTCAGGCCATACAAAATTATCAACTTAAAATTTAGCCTGCTATATTTGGTCAGGCATGGGCTGATATTGATTTTGACGTTCCCCACCCCTGACTGGAGAATTTACACGAGCTTCATGGTAGAACAATGGCCCCATTAAGAAATGTTAGAACTAACCCTCTGAGTAGGATTTCTTCGAGGTTCATCCTACTCATTCAGAATGGCTTCCTCCTGCGTGTTCACACACACTCTGTTGTGGTACTCCTGCACTGAATTGTAGAACGTAGTTTGTGTATGTGTCAGTTTTACACCACGCACCTGACTGTGAGCCCCTTGAGGGCAGGGCCCTTTCTTACACATCCTTGTATCTCCAGCCCCTGGCGGACTGCCTAACAGATAGGGCTCCACAGTGACGTCTAACATGACATTCCAGTGAAGGTGAAATAGTCTCAATGCCCCGCATAGTGTCCAATTATGTTTTATAAAAATGCACCTTAATTCTTCATTCTATGAAGTCGTCGTTTCTATTTGTAAAGTAATCATTATGAGAGTTTTGTGTAAGACAGCTGAGGTCCATAACTGCTAAAAAATAATCCAAGCAACTTACAGCTTGAAACATCTAAACTGTAATGAGAACATCACTTTGAACATATAAGCTATTCACAGAGAACAATATGCCATATGGCAAAAGGATATTACCCAAGAGGCCTGCTGTTGCTGTTGTGAAAGTGACAGATGGTTGTGTTTATCACAGGGTTAACTTCATCAGCAAAACTTTACACCCACCCATTGAAAACTAATGTGATTACAGAGATTCACAAAAATCATACTCCAGGCAGCCACATCAGTTCTAGAAAAGATCGTACTTGTACTTACTTGTTAAAAAGGTGATTGTCCACCTTTATCTTTGAATAGGCTTTGAAGTCATCTGGCATCAACATAACAGGGATTTGAACATGGCTCAGTTCATTGATCTAGAAAAACATAAAATAAATGGCACAGGTTATCACTGTCTGGGTGGGACATGCTTGGAACTTTCAGCCCCACCCGCTGACCTTGGGGGGTGGGAAGCTGACGAGCCTCCTGGTTGGTCAAGGCATTCGCATACCAGAGGGTGGTGCGCCCCAGTGCCAGGGGGACAGAAGCTCCTGCACTCTGGACCCTCTGGGCCTTGCCCTATTTACCTCTTCATCTGGATTCTTTTAATATTCTTTATAATAAACTGGTAAATGTAAGTACATGTTCTCCATGTGCTGCCCTAGCAAATTAATTGAACCTGAGGAGACAGTCTTGGGAGCATCCAATTTATAGCCTGTTGGTAAGAAGCCACCTGGACTTGTAACTGGCCTCTGAAAAGGCAGCAGTCTTGTGGGACTGAGCCCTTAACCTGTGGGATCTGATGTTACCTCCAGGAAGGTTCTGTCAGAATTGATTCGCTGCTTCCTGGTGTTGGAAAAAAACGCAAGTCAAAGATGGATAGATGGATAGATAGATAAGAGTATGTGTATCCATCAAGATATCCATCTTATTTAGAAATATATCCATCATATGATCTTTCAAAAAGTACGAGCAAAATAAAGGCTTTTTCATATAAACAAAAACTGACAACTTATCGACAACAGAATTTTTAAAAACTTATACGATTTAGAAACATATTATTTAGAGACTAAAGATATACTTCAGAAAAACAGGTAAACGTGTGTGGAAGGTCTGAGATACAAAAAGAATCAATAAGCAAATAAAGAGGTATATCCGTGGATAAATATAAGCAAACATTGCCTGTATAAAGTAATAATGCTTCACTGACGGGATTAACAGGAGGGCTCTGAACGCCGAAGAGCAGCAGCGTTTAAGCTGGGCAGCAGAGGCTGCAGCTGCAGCGCTCACGGGCCGCTCGGGAGGCAGCACAGGCTGGAGCTGCAGCGCTCACGGGCCGCTCGGGAGGCAGCAGGGGCTGCAGCTGCAGCGCTCACGGGCCGCTCGGGAGGCGGCAGAGGCTGGAGCTGCAGCGCTCACGGGCCGCTCGGGAGGCAGCGGAGGCTGGAGCTGCAGCGCTCACGGGCCGCTCGGGAGGCGGCAGAGGCTGGAGCTGCAGCGCTCAAGGGCCGCTCGGGAGGCGGCGGAGGCTGGAGCTGCAGCGCTCACGGGCCGCTCGGGAGGCAGCGGAGGCTGGAGCTGCAGCGCTCACGGGCCGCTCGGGAGGCAGCGGAGGCTGGAGCTGCAGCGCTCACGGGCCGCTCGGGAGGCAGCGGAGGCTGGAGCTGCAGCGCTCACGGGCCGCTCGGGAGGCAGCGGAGGCTGGAGCTGCAGCGCTCACGGGCCGCTCGGGAGGCAGCGGAGGCTGCAGCTGCAGTGCTCACGGGCCGCTCGGGAGGCAGCAGAGGCTGCAGCTGCAGGCTGCGGCTACAGTGCTCACGGGCCGCTCGGGAGGCAGCAGAAGCTGCAGCTGCAGTGCTCACGGGCCGCTCGGGAGGCAGCAGAGGCTGCGGCTGCAGTGCTCACGGGCCGCTCGGGAGGCAGCAGAGGCTGGAGCTGCAGTGCTCACGGGCCGCTCGGGAGGCAGCAGAGGCTGCAGCTGCAGTGCTCACGGGCTGCTCAGGAGGAGAGTTAAGATGTTAACTTTTGACTAAATATTAAGGTAAAGCTTTAAAGGTAAACAGTAAAAGAACAGAAACAGAGTATATAACCTCAGAGTATATAGTAGAAGAGAACAAACAGTAAGAATACAAATAAAACTCTTGGGGGGAAAAACTCAAGTGAGAAGAAAAATATAAGCACTGCAAAAGTGGGACAAAGAGAAGGTGAATGACAGAAACAAACCAGGATCTACACATCATCCCAACAGGCATAGACAGACCAGCGGTTAAAATAAAGATTGAGAAAATGAATTAAAAACAACTATAAACTCCATGCAAGGGACATAAGTAAAACATAAGAACTCAAAAAGGCTGAAAGTTAAGGAACAAAAATATATATTAAATAGTACTAAAAATTATTGAAAAGCTAGCTTACCTTTACTGATATTAGATAAACTAATAACTTTAAGATAAAGGCATTGTTAAGAGTAAAGGTCTGTACATAACAATAAAAGATTCAATTAGCCAGGAAGATAAGATTCATATTTCATAAGTACCTAATTAACCTGAAAGAATAGAACAAAAATTGTTCAGACCTCAGGGAGAATGGACAATCCATTATTATAGAGGAAGATTTGAATATGCTTTGATTGATAGTTCAAACAGACAAAATATTAAAAATGATATAGATTTTTCAACAACATATTAAACATTCATTCAATATTTGTTGCACACCTATCACTGCCAAGTATTCTTCTAGAAGCTTTGGATATACTGTTGAACAAAACACATTAAGATGCCTGTCCTCTTAGAGCTTATATTGTTGTGGGGAGAGTCAGAAAATAAAACAATAAATTTAGCAAATTATAATGTGGGCAATAAAGTATCTACTATGTTAGAAAGCTACAGAAAAATGGAAAAGAGCAGGATAAAAAAGCCAGGACATGCCCATCAGTACATGGGTGGGGGTCACTGATGCATTAAAAATAGGGCAGGTTGCCCTGGTTGGCTTGGCTCAGCAGTTAGAGTGTCGGCCCTCGGACCAAAAGGTGGAGGGCTTGATTCTGGGTCAAGGGCACGTACCTGGGTTGCAGGTTCCATCCCCAGCCCTGGTCGGGTCAGGAGGCAACCCACGGATGTGTCTCACGTGGATGTTTCTCTCTCTCCCTCTCTCTCCCTTGCTCCCTTCCACTCTATCTAAAAATCATGGGAAAATATACTGGGCTGAGGATTAATAACAACAACAATAAATAGGGTAGGTTAGGGTGAGCCAAGGGTTGAAAGAGAGAAAACATTTTTTTTTCTTTTTCCTTTATTGGCTTTAGAGCAGCGGTTCTCAACCTGTGGGTCGCGACCCCTTTGGGGGTCGAACGACTCTTTCACTGGGGTCGCCTAAGACCATCGGAAAACACATATTTCCGATGGCGACTCATGACAGTAGCAAAATTACAGTTATGAAGTAGCAACAAAAATAATTTGATGGTTGGGGGTCACCACAACATGAGGAACTGTATTAAAGGGCCACGGCATTAGGAAGGTTGAGAACCACTGCTTTAGAGAGAGAGGAAGGGAGAGGGAGAGAGAGACAGAAACATCGATGAAAGAGAACATCAATAGGCTGCCTCCTGCATGCCCCTCACTGAGGATTTGGCCCACAACCGGGGCATGTGCCCTGACTAGAAGTCGAACCGCGAATTCTTGGTGCATGGGTCGAAGCTCAACCACTGAGCCGCACCGGGGCGAGATAAAGTATTTAGCATTCCAGTGCAAAGGCCCTGGGGTAGGAGAGTGCCTGGTATGCCTGGGAAGAGGTGACCAGTGTGGCTGTTAACAGTTGAGATCAGAGAAGTAAAGGGAAGCAGGTCCTACAGGGCTCTGCAGATCACTGAAAAGACTGGTTTACTGCACGCTGTTGCAGGGCTCTAGGTGACAGTGTGATGACATCACTTAACTTAGGATATCAAAAGATTACTGCAGGGGGAGTGGGGGCTTGATGGGAATGGGGTCGGGGAGGCACAAGTACAGAAGTAGGGAGACCAGTTATGAATAACTGTAGCAATAGCCTGTTTCGACCAGGGTGACCACGGGGTGGCTAGGGACAAGGAATCAGATTCTGGATATGTTTTGAAAGCAGAGCCAACATGATTTCCTGTCGTCCTGAAGGTGGTGTGTGAGAAAGACAGAGGCCAAGAGCCACTCAGAGGCTCTGGCCTGAGCGATCAGAGGACGGAGCTGCCATGCCCTGATGGGGGCTTCTCAAGGGGTTCATTTGTATGCTTTTGATTTTTGAATCATGTTAAAGAATTTCCTGTTCTAAAAATTAAGTACTTTAATAATTTTTTTAAAGCTATGAAAAAAAGAAAAACATATATACAAACTACCAGGCATATTTTATAAAATAAATATTATATTATTTTAATTTATATAATTAACACATACACTAATTAGTATATAATTATGTTATGCTGGGCACTGCACAAATATTCAAACCTTACGATCAAACCACTCTCATTTCCTGATCCACTGACTTTCATGGGTACCTCAACTGCTGAGAATTCTGCTTCCCAAAGACATCCCATCATTTAAAGGAAAGCGGTACAATCTATGTTGAAATTGTGAACTCCCTCAAGCCAGTAGTTGGCATGGTGTCTTACAGACATTGAGCATCACCATGTTGCCCCTGAAATTTTAAAATACCCTGTGGTACTTCTGCTGAATGTGGCATGATGCCCTAGGGCACCTTGGCACAGTTTTGGAAGCACAGATATAAACAGTGGCAGATGCTTAAAACAGCAAATGATATAATCTAATTATGGAATACAATAATCAGAAAAACACCCTAAAATACATTGTTATAGATTATAACCTCTAACCAGTTTATAACATCCCAAACCACCTTAATTACAACCACCAGTTGATCCTAAACTCATAAAAACTGATGATCTATATCACCCTTCCACACAAGTGGTTATCTTGGGACAACTCTCTACCAACCACATTTGTGCAAGGCCAAAGTACAAGTCTCTTCCTACCAAATTATTGCAATAACTTAGCCAGTCATCACCTTTAGCCAGTTCTGCATTAATTAAAATTTCCTTTATGTTGTGGTGAGTAAAAATGTATGAAACTGCCACTTAACAAAACCTTAGACTAATTTAAAATCATATCCTCTCTCCCTTTCAGTTTACTCAAGTATCTTACAATATTAAATAATGCTCAGAGTATAACTGTGAAAAATTTAAATTTACATCCTTATACTAGCACTAGAATGTCAAAGTTTAAAAAAGAGAATCAGAACTGAAAGCCAAGTCTTATAACAATAAGCACAATTAGAACGAAGCTGATGACAATCAATTTTTCGATATTTTGTGGAAATAAAAGTGTAAATAAAAACAAAGGAAATTGCCAGGCCGGTGTGGCTCAGTGGTTGAGCATTGTCCCATAGACTGAGAGGTCCCGGTTTGATTCCCCGTCAGGGCACATGCCCAGGTTGTGGGCTAGATCCCCAGCAGGGGGCATGCAGGAGGTGGCCGATCGATGTTTCTCTCTCACATTGATGTTTCTATTGCTCTCTCTAAAAACACCAAAACAAGCAAAACAAATAAAAAAAACAAAGGAAGTTTACAGGGTGGCCAGGAAAATTAAGGAGTAATCAATTTCATATTGCTTTCACTAAATTATACAGAAAAAAGTTGGAGAGGACATCATGAATGATTTTTCCACCACATCTACGTTTCAAGTGATTACTGAGAAAGCAAAACCCAATTTGGAAGTAGGAAAAGAAATATTGTTTGAACTCTTTTTGCTTTATAGTTCCTGCTCTGAAAAATGTTTCCTGGAAAAAAATTATGAAAAGCTTTCGGCCAAGATGGAATGTGTAATCTGAGCATTTCCCACATTGATTCCTTTCATAAGTACAAAGTATGAGCGTCCACTCTGGATTGGGCACTGCCCAAACACCAGTGTTCACCCTCATGGTGCTGTCTGTCTAGAGGGCACACACATTGACTGAAGAGTGGCACCAATGTAACATTTCAACAATGACAAGTGTCAAGTGGCACGAGGACTTCAGGCTACGAGCAAGCATAACAGGCATGGACCAGGGCGGTGATGATGGAAGGAGGGGCAGGCGGGGCTGGAGCAGAAGGCCGTGGAGAGGGTACCAGGAAGCAGGGCTGCAGGTATGAAGGCCCAGTGGCCGGAGGGAGGTGGGAGAAATGAAAGGTTCATGTGGTAGGCGTGTGGAAACCGAGAGGGCACATGATGGGATGGGGCTGACCAGCACGCCTAAGAGGACTGTAAGAGGCTACTGGGGAGCCCCACAGGAGGACAGGAGCCTGGCAAAGGGTGGAGGCAACCGAGATGAAGGAATTCGATTCCAGCGATACCGAGGTGGTGCAACACAGGCGGAGTGACAGGAAAGACCATGATTCCATTGAAAGGTAGAGCATTTTAAAAGAAGAGTTCAGTTTTGAACTTGTCAAATTTGATGTGCTTCTGAAATATGGTTAACTATTGATGTCAAGTAGGCAGGTGGACATGTGGATCTTAAGTTCCCAGGGGAAGCAGGGGCCGGAGATAAATGTGTATCTGTGTCTAAGACATCAGTTCTTCCCCAGGAGTGAATGAGGTAACCCGGAGAGCGGACAGAATGAGAGCACAGGGAGGCCCAGAAGCCTTCTTGAAGAACATCAACGGCTAACAGCTGGAAGAGGAGGAGGATCCTGCAAAGGAGAGAGGGAAGAACTGACGTAGCAACAAAGGCACAGTCACCTCACAGACGTGAAGGAAACAGTGTGTCAGGAACAAGGTGGAACAAACCGTGTTGAATGCTTCTCAGAAGTCAAATGGGATGACGACTGGAGATGCCTGCTGGCCTGAACAGGGAGGTTTGCTGACTGTGGTGTGAGGCGTTGGATGGAGCAGAGCAATGGAACCAGACTGGAGCCGTCTGAGGCGGCCGTGGGGTGAGAGAATGCAGACAACGAATCTGGTTAGCTTTCATGAAGTCTGGACATAAAGGAGAGGGAGAGATGAAGAGGCTGAGGGATGAAGGAAGGGCCTGAGAGAGAATGACTTTTACTTCCATGGCCCTCCCTGAGAAGGTGGGAGGGGAGGGGATCCGAGCATACATGAACGAAATGGCTCTGGGAGGCAAGTCCTCTATGGACAAGAGAGAACAGGGGCAGGAGCTGTGTGCAAGGCGCAAAACCTGGCTGAGGGAAGATCGCAGTCCTGTCCACTGGCTTCAGTTTTCTCTGGGAAGTGGGAGCCGTGGCCATGTGCTGGGAGTGGGAGGCAGGCTAGGGGGTTCAGAGGCTTAGTAAGAACACAGAGAAAGTGACCCCAGAATGTGGAGAAGAAGCTGGAAGAAACAGGGCTGGGCTCTGAGGCAGAGCAGGGACGGTTCATTTACGGGGAGCAAGTGAACTCATGGAGTGACAACCCAGCAGTCGGCCTCAGGGTGCAGGCGCAGGCGCAGAGGTGAGGGTGGCCGTGGTCAGGTGTGAGGTTTTGCTGGTTGAGTATGCCAGAAAGAGGACACAAAATGTGCAACAAAGAGCAATGGAATGAATCCCAGGATAACCAGTGGGAAACGGAAAGTCAACATGAAACACTATCCCCGAATGTAAAAGGTGTTCCCCTGTCGTCCATGGTGCAGCAACACACACACACACACACACACACACACCGTGAAATACAAAGCAGCGCAGAAGAAATGCTGGTGTGTAGACTATGAGTGCCACGGACTCAGCAGGGAGCCCACTGCAGCAGGGCTGGGCAAGGGCTTCTAGGAGGGGTGAGCTGATGTGGCTTTTGACAGAGATGTGACCCGTGTTTCATTTAAACGTCTGGAAATGTACACGTTTAGTTATCGCTACAAGTCCCACTGTCACAGATCAGAGCGCCCCGGAAAGTAAAGAACGTTTGGCCCTCGTTACTAGAGGAGAAGAGAGATGATGAGAAATCAAAGATGATTACACTTCCACTTTGGTTTACAGAGAATCATAAAATGATGAAATTAAGAGAATCTTAAGAGATCCTACCATCTATGTTCGCATTTTGCAGGTTACAATGCATCCTGGTACGTCTATACTGTTACCATCAAGCGGCAGCTTGGCACTAAGTTATATGAGCTACTTCACAGGCATTTTACCTTTCTTCCAGACTGCCTTTCATTCTCAATGGCTTCACATTTCCTTTGGGTTTCTCTTTTCCCCCCAAATTCTTCCCCCAAACCTCTTGGTCAGTTGAGTAGTAGACTTAACAACCTGCGAAAGAACACTTCACCAACCAGAAGATCTACCACTTAAAAGAAACTTTTATTCAGTAAACAGTTTTTTCAATAGTGTACCCATGATCCCCTATATTATTTTTTCTATAAATATGTTTTCTTTTGTTGTATACAAGGCTTGCCAGTCATTCATCAGTTTCACCAAAATGTATTAATCAAGCACTGCCCAATAACTGAAAGGTCACTTAACCTCCTGGATAGTTCTCCCCTTTAGCCTACTGCTTTGACATCACACAAACAGAAATGTATCCTTGTCTGTAGTTCACATTCATGAGTGATACAGGCAACGACAATGAACTATCATCTTGAACATGGCTGAGTTAATCCTATTTGTTAACTTCTATATTCCATATAGGGCTATGGGTTGTGAACTTTCAGATTTCAGGACAAATTTCTTGGGTTTCAAAGTCTTCAGTTTAAGAAAATTTAACTTGTCACTCTGGCATTCTACTTAGCCCAACCATTCGATATGGCCCACCTCAACATCGGCAGCTAAACTAATAACGGTTTATCATCATATTAAAGTATTTACACCTTTCTTTCTTTATGCAGATACTTAGTTAGAAAGCACACATATATAATTATATTTACATATACTATATAATATTCACAAAAGGAAACAAAACAATTTGTGTTAACCATTACTATTTTGAGGGGAAAATAATACATACACACTACACAGAAATAAAGCATGCATTATGAAATCCCACTAGTTTTTTTAAAAATAATTTTTAAATTGATATTAGAGAGAAAGGAAGGGAGAGAGATAGACATTGATGAGAGAGAACATCGACTGGCCGCCTCCTGCATGCCCCCCACTGGGGATCGGGCCCACAACCTGGACCGGGAATCAAACCAGCAACCTCTTGGTGCATGGGTCGATGCTCAGCCACTGAGCCACACTGGCTGGGTGCAACTAGTTTTTAATTTATGAAGGTAAAAGTGCTTTTGTGGAGTTAATTAACATTTTATTATGTTAGTTAATAAACTAAAAGTACTAGTTCTATTATTAAGGCCACATTTAAGTTTCTTTCAGGTTACAAACATTTAATAAATTCTCAGAACAAAAGTGTGACACTACTTTATACTTATGAAGTACTAGTTGTCAAACCACTTTGGCAAATATTTTTTTCATTTTCTATTTGTGCTGACAGTCATATTCACAGTCCTATAGCGCTCATGATCATAAAGTATATTTTAAATACCTCCATGCAGAGAGGCTGTGGGCTGGGTCTCCGGTGCCCTGGGAAGGATCTCTTGTTTCTGTTTATATGGCACTAGTCACCTCCAAACAGACAAGTGTGAACCAGCTCTGCCTTTCCGCTTAGCCAATGGGTGTCAATGTGGACAGCAGTGGGGCCCAACGTAACACATAAAATGAAGAAGCTTTGTTGTCAACATCAACAGACACAATGGGAAAGGGGCAGGGAGGGTGACTACAGGTTTACTACAAGGTGTCCAAATATTCCTGACTATATTATAATTCAAGAGTTGGGGGAAAGGGGAGAGGGGAAGAATGTAGGGAGAGGGGAAAAGATTGGTTGACCCTGCGGGTGGTGAAGGGGGAAGGATGGGGAGAGCCACTGCGATCTAGGTTCAGCTTGGCCTTAACTCACATTAACACTTGCCACTAATCCTACTGCTAATACTTGGTGAACACCTGCTAAGCACACATTAAACACTTTGGACATCGTATCTTATCCGATCTTTATAACCAAGTGCAGTAGGGACTATTACCTCCCTTTTCCACATACGGAAATTGAGGCTTGGTGAGATTAGGTAAACGAATCCAGCCTAAGTCTTCCTCAGTCAGGCAGCTCACTTGAGTTTCCTCAAATATAAAATTCAGGGGCTGGGACTGGCTGACCAAAGATCACTGGAAGCTTCTGAAAGCCTGTGAGGTAAGATGCAGAGCAACTTCGTAAGATGTACACGTGAAGTTTAAGCGTTCACTGTGCTTAAAAACTTCTAAAGGACTTCTATTTTAAAAGAGGAATAATTAACTAGATGCTTAGAATAAATTATTAAAACCATGTTTAACTGAATATGCACCATGGTCTGCTGCCATTATATCAGCTGTGAAGACCTTATCACTGGAAAGTTGTGTCTCTGACATTCCTTGTCATTTCTAAAAAGGAAAACTAAATATTCCTCAAAGGTCCATTAAATCTTAATAAATCACAAGCAGAATGCTTGAAGGACACAAAATCAATTTCCAAAGCAATTATTTATTAAATCAAATTGTCTGAGTTTTCCTTTATGGAAAATATGATTCACACACAGTACAGTATAATTTATGTGGACTTTTCCTTTTAAAATGCTAAATGGCCCAACTCAGAGAAGGTGCCTTGGTTCCTCTCTGCAGCAAAACATTCACATTTCTGTTCCACTCAAGTCACCTCCAACACTGTAAAACATAGGTGTTTTATGGTTTTTGTTTTTATTTTTTCAGATCTGCTGGTTGCAGTGAGTGTCATTCCTGCAGATGTAACACTGAATTCACACTGGCAAGAAAACAAAGTTTGCAATTAAGCTGCAAAAATTGACATAATAAATAGCTACTGGACAAGGAATAAGTGAGACCCAGCTGGTAATGGTTCTGAAATTAAGCCATACGGAAGAGGTGTGCTCACAAAGCCATTTCACACAGAGATATTTCAAAAATAAACTCACTAATTTATATAATTTTAAGTCAAGTAAAGAATATGTTCATAAATTGTGAGGCATTATTAATGGTGCTTAATTCAGATATTACAGTCCCAGACTAACATAATTAGGAACTAGTTTTCATTCAGCCATGCATACACAAAAAAGGAGCAAACAAACCCCTCCCGACACACACACAAAACCACAAAAAAGAAAACTCTCAAATGCAGTACACACAGATACACTGACTCTAATTAGAATAGATACTTCACTGCAATTGTGGCGCACTGAGATGAAACGGGAGGCATCCAGCAGGGTGCGCTGCTGGGTACAAGGTTGAAAGAGCAGCAGAAGGAACGGGTTTCCTGGCAGCCTTGCCATCTGAGGTCGGGGCAAGCCAGGAGGTGGCAAGAGTGGGAATTATCTTAAAAGGCCCATTTATCGCTCCTCAAAATCTCAAGATGCAGATTAAAGAGGGCTTACTTTATCTCCCAAACAACATTCCTACCACTTAAATATATGTATTTTATTTTTTAAATATTACCTTTATTGTTGGAAGAATTACAGATGTCCCCTCTTTTTTCTCCCAATGACCCCCTCCACCCTGCTCCTGTCCCACCCAGGCCTTCACCACACTACTGTCTGTGTTCATGGGTTATGGATATTTGCATATCAGTTGAGTATATATATTTTAAAACACAATTCAATAATAATAAAAAATAAAAAAGGTAGGTAGACTCTAGAATTATAAACCTGGGCAAGATAAGCACAAAGGATTCAAGATCAATAAGGTCCCAGTGGGGGAAACAATAGTAATGTATAACTCGATGGGACTATTATTTTGGGTACTATTTTAACTTTAATTAATTTCTTAGGGAAATCAAATAATAAATAAGCCATACCAGATTCCCCAGAGTTTACAAGTTTTTCAATGGCTTGTGGTTTCTATGAAAGGATCCTGACTTTGCAGGGGTGAGGAACCTTTTTTCTGCCAAGGGCCATTTGGATATTTACAACATCATTAGAGGATCATACAAAATTATCAACCTAAAAATTAGCCTGTTATATTTGGTCAGGCTAATTTTGGTGAGGTGTGTGATGTTAGCTGGCATTGATTTCACAGGCCTTATATGGCCCGAGGGCCGGACGTTCCCTACCCCTGTTTTACAGTTAAAAAAATAAAGTGATATAAATTCACCATTAATGTTAAATATCTTTTCCCCCTCTGTATTCCTTCATTATATCAGTGTCTGAAAATAGCACTTATTGGACTCATCCTAAAAAGCAAAATCCCTTTGTGGATTTTATGGTTGATAAGCACAGAAGGATTCCTCCCAGCAAATGCTTGACTTTGAACATTTCTGCCCTAGGGTTCATTGGCTTTAGGAAGTGAATGAGTAGAAACCTAAAATTACTCCTAAAACCAGAGAGTCGAGGGTATTCCAGGGCTCCTGAAAGGAATCGCAGAGGGAGGTCTGAGGCTTCCGTCCCAGCGGCACAAAGCACAGGGCCATTTACATGAGAATTCAGCTTTCACTGCTTCCCAGAGGTCTACAAAATGACCTCAGGTGCTTGTCTAAGAAAGCATTTTCCACAGTGTGACCGAGAAAGGATAGTCAAGATTGTACGTGTCCTTCCCCATGGTCTTCTCCAGAGACATCTGCACTATTTCGGGGGGGAGGGGGGAGCGGGGGCCTGAGGAGGCGCAGGGAAACAGAGACATAATAACTTTAAGCGTTATAATAAGAAACTTTAACAAATTAGGTAGACTGCTGGTGTACACAGAATTATCCAAATTGGGTTGCAATACCTGTAACTACCCCTTCTAAATACCTGGGAGCAGACTTCTAAAAATTCTTGTAATACAATTGTTTGTAAAATGGGGATAGCACCACAGATTTATACATCAAAGTTCATATTTTATATTGCTATAGCAACCATAATATCCTTAGAACAAAGGATATCATAAAGGCACCATCTTCTCTTACTTTTTTCCTACTAATTTTCTTAGCAAGTTTGAAGCAGTGTGGGTAGGGGGAAAGATTACCTAAATTTTCGTGTCTGATTTTTGCCATGTATTTGATACATGACTCAAGCACACAGCCCGCCCTTGGAATGGTGTGGCTCTCATTACAACTCAGACTGCTAATTGAAGAGCAATTTGAAAGTCCTGAGGTTTCAGAGGGGCAGGCAGAGCAAATTAGAGTGAATTATAGAGGTAGGAAAAACAGGCAGTTGAAAATGTTTGTGAAATGTATTTTTATTTGTCTTCAGGCAAGAGCTCCATTTTCTACAGCTGCTCCATCACTATTCATTTTCTAAGACCATTTTTTAAAACAGTTAATATCTTTGCATTTGAAGATAAGACAAAATCAAACATGCAAGCATATTTTAATTAAAGCCTTCTTTCAAAATGTGAGCTACCTTCAAATGTCGAGAAAAATAATGCTTTATCTTAACAAGCCAAATAAAACTGCTGAGATAGCAAAGAATCAAGAGATGTGAATCAAGGCACTGAGGTCTGTCACGCCAGTGTCTTTTTAACTAAAGCCCAAATTATTACACTTAAGGGGATTTTTCTGTTGAACAAGGATCATTAAGTCAATCTTTTGATTAATGGCTACTTGACTAAAATTAAAATGTCATCAGAAATATTTAAACTCTTGCTAAGAATCTTTAATTTATGACAGAGACACACACCCTACCACAGACCATCTGTCACCGTGGTATCTACAAGCTCAATCAGACTTCTGGTGGGTGTTCCTCACTGGCTGGCCTTCTGCCAGCCTCATCCAAAAGAATGAAGTCATGTTAAAGTTTTACCTTTCAGGAACCAGAGAATCTGATATGAAACTTGAAATACAGCCAACAATTTACAGGCTATAACAGAGGTAATACATGCTTTTAAAAATTCAAGAAAAATTCTGTCAATGAAAACAAGATCTTACAATGTGAATGTGGTCCATTCATAAGACCCCAGGATTGGAGTCAGGAGACAGAACCTGGTCCTGCCACTTCATCACTGCACACTGCTCCAGCTCTCTTGATCTTGGCTTTATATTTTTTCAAATGAGTTCGAGAAGATAAGAGATTGCAAGTGATGTATTGTTTGGCCCAGACAGTGATTTAGAAAATGCTTGAATTAATTACCAATTTTTTTCAGCCTTGAGAAAATTTACATACAGATTTGGATTTCTGGTTTCTCTGAAAAAAAAACAAACAAAAAAACGGGACGATCTGGCATCCAGCCTGGAATCACTCATCTGGTGCTGAGCAGCAGCGGGAACGCACCCTCTAGTTGGGCACAGGTCCCACCACTCCCTATAATCTTTGGCCTGGATGACTTGGCTCATTCCAGGGTTTCAGCCACCACTGGGCTCCAGTGCCTGGCACATGGGAGGCAGTCTCACAAATATCAGTGAATCGCAAAACAACTTTCCACAGAGTTCTCTTAATTTTAGAAGAAACAGATGACCTCATGAAGTGTTTTGTTTATATGGGTGTAGGAGGATTTGCACAAAGATAGGATAAGAAGCCACAGCTCCAATGTTATAATCAAGGACAATGCATGATTTTGGTCCTTTGTTGACATTAACATGTAAACAGAGAAGAGATGCTACACTGAGATGGTATGCCTGCAGCTGCCTGTAACCCTGTCTTCAGCCTGTCTCCAGGAGGGCATGGAGGCTGACACACAGGAAAAGTCAAGATAAGAGACCAGAGCCATGGAGATGATGCACTTTGAGTCTCTGAACCCAGTGGATCCTGAGGCCAGCCTATCTCCTGCCATCCTTCCCAGATACACAAACCAATCACCCTTTAGGCTGGTAGAAGGTAGGTTTCTGACACTTGCAATTGAAGACATCCAAATACAACACTCAGATACTCAGTGGAGGCTGAATGAACACAAACGTGACTCACCTGGGGGGAGTGGGACAGGAATGCTACAATGACACACACGCCAAGGAACTGATCTTGAGAGTTTCAAATGAACATGTTTTACTTTTTATATTCAGATATCTAACATGCCAAAATAATTCAAGACTTCCTGATGTCTTTCTGCACATTCATTCAGGGACAAGGACACCCTAAAAGTACAGTGCCCCAAGTGGACTGTGAAAGGAAAGCTCCCAGAAGGCACTGGAAGATGTCAGGCTGACAGCCGTTCTCTCGTAAAAGGTCCAAACACCCACACGCCTCTGGGAGTGGGCCTGGCTGGCTACAAAGATAAGCAGGAGCTGGTGTGTAAAACAGCTGTCTCACTGACACACCCAGACAGTGACTACATCTACTGAAAAAGCGATGAGAGACAGCCATGCATTTAGAAAACCAATCATGCACACACAATCTATAAAACCCACAACATGATGGAGAAGGGGATGGGCACATACAGTTCAGCATTAAAAAAAAAAAAAAAAGATTTCGTCAGCAAACTTCATAGTTGGGACCTATATTAAGATCCCAGAAGGGAAGCACTGAATTCCTGATTTGGTTAGCAATGGACTTTTGTTTTTCTTTCCACGAACAGGGCAGAGGGGCAGCTCGTTTCACTGTACAAGAAAGAACAACATGGGAAAGGTTACCCCTATGCAGTTCATACAGCTTTCCTGGATACCTGTTTCAGGTGATGAATGGACCGTGCATTTTTGTCTCCTTCCCTTCTAGAAACCATGCTAAAATGACAATAAAGGAAGTTAGAGATGGAAAAAACAAACATGGCAAAGAAAACTGGTGAGCAGACAATGGAAGAGGAGAAATTTCAAAGCATTTTCAAGAGACAAAAATAGAGGGTTGCTAACTGATGTAAGAGAGAGAGAAGCGGCCGCCTAAGTGCCCAGGGCCACCCTGCTCTCCCAAATGCAGAACGAGAGCCTGGAATTCGGGGAGCAGAGAGCGTCGGACTGTTGCCAACCATGGCACCCATGGAAGACAGGGCGCTGAGCCTCTCCAGAACGGAACCCTGGAGGCTCCAGAGGTGGGAACACCAGGCACACAGCAGGCTGGGCTGGGGCACAGGAGGTGTGGAAATCTCTGCTCTCACCCACCCTGCCAGGCTGCAGGCACACCTGCGGCCACTCCCTCGGGGGACACTGGAAGATTCCTCTCAGGAGAAAAGGCCCTAGAAAAACTCCACCAGTGGGCAGCACTAGAGAAGCTGGCCCGCTCCCCACTCCCCCCACGTGACAGCCCACTGGATCCACAAGCACACTCCCCAAGTTCCCGGAACGCCTGATCTGTCTCCGGGGTCTCATGCTGACATTCGAATGGACGGCAATGAACCGCTAGACACGCGAGGAAAGCCCCTCATACAAAGGAGAAGAACTGAAACAAATCTATCATTTTTTGGTGATATTTAACATCACACAATACTAAATTATCAAATTCAGTATTTCACAAAAAGTACTCAAATCCTTGAGACATAGTAAAGTCAATACTGACTACTACTTTAACCAAAAGCTGTGTATTATTCAACCAAAAAGAGGAATAAGAGGAGAAATGAAGAGGACTAGGACAGCTATAGCACCATGGACCACTGCAGAAAGTCCACGGACAATACCTGCAACTGACATTCAACAGTATAAGCCTATTACCTAGAAATACGGGGGTAAAGACCAGGCAAAATTACTCCATATATTTGTGCGCTAATATGGAAAGTTCTCCAAGAAATAGCATGAAGTGAAAAATGCAGGATGTGTTCAATAGGCTACCATTTACGTTTTTGAGAAAAATTATACATTCACATATTTATATGTGAAACTTACAGAAAGTACATAAAAGCTGGAGGAACCATTTTGGGGGTGTGGGGTGGCTGTCTGTGGAGTTCCTCACATTATTTCCGTCATACTAATGGAGGCAAAGTTAAAGCATTCCTGAAGCAACTCACTGTGGGGACACATGACATAATTCTAAAGCAATGGTCCCCAACATGGGTGCACGCTCTCCAGCAAGGAGATAGGAGAACTTCTATTTCTATTTAGTTTATATCTACGAAAATTAGCCTTTGCAAAATTTATTATATAGTTTGCCATATAGCCTCATCAGTCCACACATCACAGTCATGAGCTATATTCTGTAAGGGAGGTAACCTGAAGAAATAGTAGGAACCCCACGACCTGGAGGGGTTGGCGGTGGAAGCACCATGCCCTTGTTCATGTCCATTGTATTGCAGTGGGTCGCAGCTCATATGTGCCCAGCTAAGGGGATTTACGGAACATACCATCTGGTTTTAATTAACCCCCACAAAACAGACACGTGTTTAAAAGGATGCTTCAAGAGGAACCACTGACTGAAGCTCATACTAAAAACACAAGCACCGGTTAACAAGAGTATGGCAGAGCTACCAGAGAGCTGGGCTCCTGTGTGTTCTCCCTACTGACCATGTCATGAGCTCAAAGCACTGATGATTTAATAAAAAATGACAAGAACAGGTAAAAAACAATTGACGTTATTGAGATTATTTAAAATGTGGGCTCCCATCCATTCTGGCTAACTGATATAAATGCACTTCCCTAAGTGTGTGTGGGGCCTGGAGATATTAGTTGATGACAGTATGGAGCTATCAAAATGGGCAGGTCGTTTAAAAACTAAGCACTCAACTGGACGATAAACATCTGTAATTTTTTCAGTGATGTTTTAACATCATATAATACTAAACTACCAAATTTAGCACTCCACAAATGTCTACTAATCTAAAGATTAGTGTACAGAAGCATCTTTCCAGGTTCCTTTAGGAGCAAAAGACTAAATACCACATGCCACTTGTTATTCCTACCAAGGTAAAAATGCCAAAAATATATGAAAACCAGTATGGCACCAAATTCAAATAAATTCCTTTGTCAGCAAAAACGACTGGCAGATCCATAGAAAATACTGTTCAGTATTTGAAGACTCAAGGTTTAGAAGAAATTGCACAGCCTGGGAAATTTGCTTTATAGTTCTATCTAAGTGACAGCATTTTTCTGCTCCTGGTAATTGTTAAATTATTCCATATATTCAAAGAACTGGGGTGGGAGGTTGTGCAGGAAAGGGGAAGGGAATTAAGTAGAAACTTCAGTTACAAAATAAGTCATGGGATGTAATGTACAGCACAGAGAATAGAGTCAATAATATCATAACTATGTACAGTGACACATGGTTATTAGATTTTATGTGGGGGTCACTTTGTAAGGTATGGAAATGTTGAATCACTACGTTGTACACATGAAACTAATATAATATTGTATGTTGTGTGTCAACTAGAATGAAAAATAAATTAAAAAAACAAAAAACAAAGAACTATGCTATCTACTCTGTGTGGTTGAGACGGAAGCAGAGCCCAAGTACGTTTAAAAGTTGTGGAATTTAAAAGAGGAGTCATGCACTTTTCCTTTGCAAAAGGACAAGTGTTGCAAATGTGTGGACCTTTGCAGGGGTCAGAAGTGGTTACCAGTAGTGTGCTTTTTAGCAGCAAAGAAATACACACACTTTAAGCTTCCTTTCAAAGTAAAGGTGAGACTCGGCATCAACTAAGAAAGTAACTGCTTTTCAAGAGAAACTAAAGCTTTGAAAAGAGAGAATTCTAAAAACAGATGTTTGGAAATGTTTCCACTGTTTCATGATCTTGTGGCCAAAAACAATGTAACTGTGTCACCTATGAAAACTTATATCAGCACACTCGAAAACCTGGAAATAGGACATTCTAGCTTATTAGAAATCTTGCCAGAGAGTTTTGAGCCCATTGGTTAATGATCTTTGAACCCATTTGTTAAAACTCTAAAAATAACGGTACCTTCCCTTCCAAGAAGTTTAGAAGTTTTCAGAGGAAATGAAATTTAACAGCTGAAAGTCAACTAAAAGCTTTGGCAAGTGAGAAAACCGGCAGGATGGGCTGAGACAGGGAGGAAGATAATTTGGCCAGTGATACAGTTCTTCCATTTGCATTTATAAATCTTTGTGAGTTTTTTTTTTTCAGCAACAAAAGCCATTAAAAGCAAGAATCAAAATATACAGAACCATAGAGGTAGGCTTAAAAAAATCAACATTAAACCAAAATTTTCAAAAATATTCCCACAAATTAATTGTACTATTCTCACTAAAAATAATAATTATTTTAATGAGGGCAAAAGATTTTTTATAGTGTTAAAATTATTTTAAAATATTTAATCTTATAAGTTTTCATTTTAGAACATTCTGTAAAATATATATAACTTTAGTATTTGTATATGAATATAGTGTATAAATAAGGACACATGTTAGCATGCTTAGATTTCGCACACATGGTGTGTGATAAAAAATATTTGGAGTCTATCGTTTTGTGGGGGATTTTTCAAAATGTGCATTAGCTTTAGTCATCTGCTAGCCCTGCAGTGGAGAACAGGGGATCTGGCTCTGCGTTTTGGAGAATAAACGGTCCCCAGGTATTTCTGGCAGAGCCTCTGTGTGCTCTGAGCGCTCAGTAAAGCACGGCCGAGAAAGCAACTCGATTCTGTTACAGCCACGCCGGCCAGATGCAGGCTTACCAGGCGGCATTCACACAGCCGTGAGGAACGTCTCATTTTAAAACGATCCAAAAAAACTTTTATAGTGCTCCTTGCTTCCTCCCTCATAATGATGATGTAGGACTATTCTCACTGAATAGATGTTCTAGAAATAAAGTGAAACCACTCAGCAGTTACAGCCTCCTTTGGATCAGGAGAAGAAAAGGTACAATCGGATTCCTCTGTGGTAAGCCCTATGCTTGTGTCAACCTCAGTGCACATCTCTGACTCTGGACCCTGAAGTCCTGAGCATGGTGCCCCACGAAAAGAGACGACATCCTAGCCAACGCTGTGCCCTGTGTCTTACAAGGAAGCAGAGGTCCAGCCGAGACCCCTGCAGGGGTTTGGGGGATGATGCCCTGGTAATCACAGGTAAAGCATGTGAAGAGTTTGCAAAAACTTTGAAAGTTTGGGATATAAATGTATATCGAATGACTGCAAGGGATTAACAGCACTTTTGGTATCTAAATATCTAAATTTAAATCTTCTAAGTTAATTTCTACTCACCCCCACTTCTAAAATATATTTCTGTTCAAAAACTTCAGAATAACTTGCTTCTGAGCTCAGAGCTTCTCTAGTTGATATGCTGAATTAGTCATGTTTTCCTGGTGAGTTACATTCTTTAGCCTAAAAGACTATTTCAAGCATTTGTAACTGCATTTTTCTAATAAGCAAAAGCCAACAGGCAACTTAAGTTTTGTCTAAAAAAGAAATAATTGTTGAGCAGACAATAGTCCAAAGCTATTTTATTCAGAACAACAGGAGGTTGTTTCTAAGACATACCAGACTACATTTCTTACATAATTTTCTTTTGTTACTGAAAATGTTTCCAAAAGTTGAGGATAAGCTCAATTTTTATTTCAGTTTAGGTTTTAGGATACCAACACTGAAATGCAGAAAATCACTTTTCTGTACAGATTTGAATTTACTTTACAGTTTAATGTAAAGCACAGAGATGTGGTTTAAAAAATAATCATTAGCTCAGCTAATATTTTTTTCATGGCTGAAAACTGGATATTTTAAACCCTTTCCTTAGATGCATATATACTCACAAATAAATGTCCTGAAGTGTTTTACAAATAATAAAAATAACAAGCACCATATTTTAACTTGGTAAAAAAAAAAAAATCTGTCACCATTTCATGATTCATGAATTTTCAAAAACATGTCATATGAATTATATCTATCTTCTACCCACAAATACTCCTAATTCACAAAATGTCTAAAGAACAAAAGTTCTGTTTGTTTTCATTATTTTAAGAAAAGGAGCACTTGCAAGCACATGAGTTTTGCATAAATAATTCTCCTTTCCCTGCCTCCTCCCACTACGTTCTATGTATTCTACCAACTATACAAATAGATAAGCGGGGGGGAAAACCCAGCAAATTAGATAACAGAGAATCTTAATTCCTAATTAGATCAACTGACATTAATTTCTCATTCTCCATATGCTATGATCATGAATTAAGGATGCCACACACCAAATTCAATCTACACATTTCTCACTGGATTTTAAATCTAGAAACTTCTGCAAGGTTGGACAGAGAACTATACTCTTGGCTCTTGTAAAAGATTCCATTGTTTTTCTTTCATCCTCATCTTTCAGTGATCTCTCATCTGAATCATTTGAGGCTAACAGTTCTCACTGAGATAAAGGGCAGACTGCAGGTGAGCACCCGACCTCCTCCGCACCGCAGCCCCACGAGTATTATACGCTTAGGAACAACACAGGACTACTCTAAATGGTCTCTCCAAAGTCAGGTCTGAGGTAGTATGATGCAGAGCTTAAACAGTGTGTAATTTCTTTAATATTTTCTCACAAATGTCTTTTTTTATTTAGGAGCCAATTTTGCATTCAGATGTATTTTCCTTTGTTAAAGGCCAAAAGTTCCTAGTCTTAAGTATGCTTGTCTTTGGAAGACAGGATTTAAAGAACCTAACAAAGTTTATCAGTCAGCATTCAGTTAGAAATGGGATTTAGATCATTTCAAATTCATGTTTTGTCAATTCTGATTAATTCCTGATAATTTATTATTATTATTTTACTGCTAAACTTGTTGACAGGAAAACCAAGGGATTGCTGCATGAAATTCCATGGGAATCATGAATTTTTTAATCCTACTGGAGAAAAATTCTAACTTTCTTGTTTTATTGTATTAAAAAGAAACAAGAGGCCCAAAATGGAGTCCCTTTTGCTAAGGCCCAAGTTAGCAAACCAAAACTTAATAGCTAATCTAACTGCAGTTTTGAACTTTCCCAGGAATGTACTTGCAAGTGGTCAGTCTGGGATTTTCTGGACAGCACCACTGAGGTCGTCTGCCGCACAGCCCTGTCCATCCCCCACAGGAAGAGAGGTGCTCCGCTCCTTCCCCGCCCCCCCTCCTCTGCTCTCCATTTTACAGCTCCTTTCCACTTGCTAGATGAGATGCTGCCCTATTCATGAATCAATAAAGCCAACTAGATCTTTACAATTTACTCAGTTGAATTTTTGTTATGTAACAACTGCTAATTACAAATTTTTCTCATGCCGTTTTTCTCCTTTGTCACTTGTTAACACATACGTCTCAGGAAAGGCCAAAGGACTTGAATTGATTTATGTCCCTCAGTGGTAGGAAAGGGCCCCTTCTGGCCATATCAGGTCGCTGTTGCCTGATGGAAATGTCCACAGATGACAAGCAGGAACCACTTATACCTGTGAGAGTGAAGAATGAGACCTTTACCAATGCTCACTGGTTCCAACTCAAAATAAAAACAAAACTGTATAGAACATAAACAGAAAGGCAGCCAAAACCTACTGCATTGCCTTTTTCTGTACATTGGACGTAAAATCTAAGAAATGTCTGAAAGAAACCTGCATTTGTTAAACTAAAATATAACATTTAAAGAAAGATAAGGAGCCCTGGCCGGTTTGGCTCAGCAGTTAGAGCGTCAGCCCGAGGACCAAAGAGTCTTGGGTTCGATTCCAGTCAAGGGCACTTACCTTGGTTGCAGTTAGGTCCCCGGCCCTGGTCAGGGTCCTGCGGGAGGCAACCAATTGATGTGCCGCTCTTGCACTGATGTTTCTCTCTCTTTCTCTCTCTTTCCCTCTCTCCCTCCCACTCTATCTGAAAATCAATGGAAAAATATCCTCGAGTGGAGATTTGAAAGAAAGAATCATCAAGCAATGCTAAAATTAATGAGAAAAAGTATGGTGAGAAACAGGATGCTTACATAGTCTTCAAGTATCTCCCCACAAAATACTCATTAAGAACAAAGGGGAAAACAGTAATTTCACAGTGGAGAAAGCTGATACCACTATAACCAAGAGAGCAAAGGTAACACCATCAGTAACGAGATAAGTCCACATCGCGTGTCTTGATATGATGCACAGAAATGAACACAGAATCAATCTAGCATTCTGACATAATCTGAACCAGATCATTAGGAAACAGACCCTCACTGAGAGCCATTCTACAACATAACTTCTCCATATTCTTCATCACATGTGTAGAGATCCAGACAGGCACCTAAAGACAGAGGAACTCCTCCAGATTAAAGGAGATACGGAGACGGGACCACCGATGCAGCATGTGGTCCTGGACCAGGAAGGAAACAACAATGAGAACCGGGGAAATGTGAATAAGAACTGCCATTTATTTAGCGATACTGTATCAGTGTTAACTTTCCGATCTTCATTAGTGGCACTACTCGTGATTATGAAAGGTGTTAACATCTGGAGAAAGGGCATGTGGGAATTCACTGTACTATTTTTTGCCTCATTTTATATGTCTGAGTTTGTCTCAAAATGAAAAGTAAAGAAAAAGAATCGTGAATACTGTGTTTTTAGTCTAGCGCCTCTCCCTGACAGTCTGCACCTGCGTACTGAAGTGAACCACTGGGTCTTACCTCAATTTTCAGTTCTCAGGCCACATATGCATCTTACACAGTATTGACTGGAATACTTGTCTCATGTCCCTTTGGGATAAGAGTATCACCTGTTCTAGTCGATGAACAAGAGGCACGTTCCTCGGGGGTAAAATGTGCACTTATGTCCCAGGCAACTAGCTCAGTGTTGAATGAAGAAATAAATAAATCCTTGAGGCTTCTTTTTAAAAATAAAAATTATGGGGGAAAAGATAAGGGAACTAGGACATTGAATATTTGTAATTCTGTTACACTATCAAGTTTTAGGATAAAAGGAAAATAAGAAGCCTGACATTTAGAAAGCAGCTGAGTTTTAATTTCTGTTCTATATCCTTTGGTTTTCTGTTTGTGCAGCACCTTTTCACCCTCAGCATTCATCATTTCTGAAATTCACAGCTACCCCACATCCTTCCCCAAGGCTAACACATACACGTGTGCCAGGTGTCTGCTAACTGCTTGGCAGTCTTTCTTATGTCATCATCTTAACAACAATGTGAGACAGGACTACAATACTCCCCACCCCTTTACAGATAAGGATGCTGAAGCTAAGAGCAGTCAAGTGACTGGCTTAAGGTCATAATGACCTCCACAGACAGGGTCTGATTCTAATCACGTGGTCAGTGTAACTCAAGAACCTGGGCTCTGGGCCATGGCACTGAAATGCCTCGTCTTATATACACATAAATAAATAAAAAGGGCATCAATTTTAAAAAGAAAAGAAAAACCTGTTAAATTACTTAAAGTAACAGGAGGAAAACTGCTTCAGGGGCAGATGGCAACTTAATAAAACAAACACAAAGCCTCCGTGTGTAATACACTCTGTCCGCTCTCTTTAAGAGTCCACAATTTTTTGCTCTTTTTATGTTATTTACCCTGGCCGCCACAGTAAAAATCCCCCAGGAAAAAATTCCAGCTGTGCCTCATCTACTAATAAAGAGAGGTTAAAAATAACGTTATCGCCCTGGCCGGTATGGCTTGGTTGGACAGTTGTCCCATGCACTGAAAAGTTGCAGGTTCAATTCCTGGTTGGGGCACATGTAGGAGGCAGCCAATCGATGTTTCTCTCTCACATAGATGTTTCTCTCTCACTCTCTCACATAGATGTCTCTCTCTCTTTCTCTCCCTTCCTATCTCTAAAATCAATTAATATATATATATATATATATATATATATATATATATATTATATATTAAGGACCCAAGGCAGTGGTGCAGGGAGAGGGTGGGGGGAGAACACCGAGAAAGAATAGGTCAGACATAGCTGATCCCTTCTCAACCGGGCTGCCATTCCTTAACGCCACACCCAAAAGCTGTTCATAATTTTATGCTCTAAACACACTTCATAAAACTGATCGCTGAAGAAGGGAGACAACAAATACGAAACACATTAGTGGAGTTCTGTTTTCTCAAGTCTTGCTGCAGTCAGGGGGCCGCTGGGCACAGAAGTGAGAGTGCACCGGCGCACAAAGGAAGTTGTCTCTTCGAGGCGTCTCAGATGCAGTGTTAGGACGCGGATCTGGAGCGCACGTGCCCTGGGGTTGCTATGAGGACAACCTGGGTCTACAAACATGCCTGGCACTTGAGGAGCATGTCTTACTGTCACTGTCATCCGTATCCCTAGAGGGCTGCTCCAAACTAGACCCTTAGTAAATCTTTACTGACTTTCATTTAAAACACAATGTGGTTAAATCAAAATGTGGTTATTTGGATTAGAGTCATGATGAGCCTGTGACCGTGGGGAGAAACGCAGCTGACATTCCACGGAGTCCATGGAACCCGAGCACCTGTCCAATGTCTGTCCTCAGTCACAGCACAGACCACAGAACTCAGCCAGAGAGGATGGAGGGAAGTCACTCCACCAAAACAGGAGTTTGTTCCTGAAGTGATGTTGCCTGTTTCTCCTCATGCCATTAGCAACCTACGACAACCATAGCTCCCAGCTTTTGTTATGAGAAACTGTAATGTCTTCCTGGCCACCTTCCTCTCCTCTAGTCCTTCTTGTTCCCTGTTCACATGCCTTCTCCTGGTGCCTGCAGATCTGGGAACATCCGGACACTTGCTGACAGTGCTGTTATAACAACTCAAGAAATCTGTACACTCTTTGGTTCAGCTCTTGGCAGCAGTACCAGAGCCTGCGCACAGTGCTGCTAACCTGTTTGGCATTTACTTGTTTGTTTATTTTAATTCAATAGCATCTTTAAAAAGTCCAAATTCAGAAAACTAATTAAGAGAGGGTAATTCACATTATAAAAGGAGATTGCTTTATTTTTTATTTTAATTTTTTAAATATGTTTTTATTGATTTTTAGAGAGAGTGGAAGGGAGAGGGAAAGAGAGAAACATCGATCGGCTGCCTCCTGCATGCTCCCTGCTGGGGGACTGAGCCCGAAACCCAGGCATGTGCCCTGACTGGGAGTCGAACCAGCGACTTCTCGGTGCATGGGTCAGCACTCAAGCACTGAGCCACACCAGCTGGGCAAAATAAGATTGCTTTAAAGAAAGATTCACTGGAATATTCTTTTCCAAGGCCCAATTCTCTGTGTCTCTGTTTCTCAATTTAGCAGAGTGGAAAGTTTTTTAGGAAGCACAGGTTTTTAAAATCTATAGATTAGGAAGGAGCACACACAACTATTACACAGTGAAAATCATCTCTAACTTCACCAAATACTACTGACCTGTACTAAGCTGAATGTCTCCCTGAACCATCAAGTTCCACTGGTCTCTTACAAAAGCAACTTTTAAACTTGGTGATGTGTGTATCCCCGCAAATTTCCCATTTGTGGAAAATCTGGGCCATCCATAGGCGATAATTACTGCACTTTACTTGAGATTTTAAATATAATCTATATATCCATGTTTTTTAGAGATCTATGCAGTGAAGGGAGACTAAGATGAGGGGTGTTCAAACCCAAGTGGCAGAAACAGACACATGTAAGATGAGTGAAAAGTGCTGCCAGCTTTACGGGGAGAGAGGGATAAATGAGGGGGGCACAGGTGATTTTTAGGGCAATGAAAACACTCTGTATGATACTATAACGATGCACATGTTATTATACATTTGTCTAAGCCCATAAAATGTACAACACAGAGCGAACCCTAATGTAAACTATGGACTCTGGCTGGCAATGAGATGTCAACGTTGATTCAATGACTGTGAAAACTGAACCTGCTGGTGCAGTGCGCTGAGGCTGGGGGAGGCTGGTTTGGGTGGAGGGGACATGTGGGAACTCTGTACTTTTCCCTCCGTTTTTTTTGTGAACCTAAAACTTCTCTAAAATATAAAGTTGATCAATTTTTTTTTTAAAGTGCCAGCAGCATAAAATGGTGTAATAGCATAAAGAAAAAAAGAGACTTATTCGTTGAGTTTGTCTGAGGAGATACGGGAGTCAGCTCTTGAAGGAGGGACAGGAGAAGAGAGCATGTCATGGGAAATGACAGTGAAGGACTTCAGTGGACCAAATTGACAGGACTTTATGGGTCAGGATGAGAGGGCTGGTTTCTGTTCTGTGGGCAGGAAGGAATCATGGAAGGTTTTGAGCCAGGGGTTTACAAAATGAGGACAGTCTAAGGATTTGGCTCTTTACTTTGTGGAATGCAATTTGGAGCAAGAATGAAGCCTGGAGGCCAGGAATCAGAAGGCCAGCCTCAGGCAATGAGCTGGGGCATAGGAGGGGAAGGGGGGCTGGGGCACAGGAGGGAAAGGGCATAGGAGGGGGAAGGGGGCTGGGACACAGGAGGGGGAGGGCATAGGAGGGGGAAGGGGGCTGGGACACAGGAGGGGAAGGGCATAGGAGGGGGAGGGGGGCTAGGGCACAGGAGAGAAAGGGCATAGGAGGGGGAAGGGGGCTGGGGCACAGGAGAGAAAGGGCATAGGAGGGGGAAGGGGGCTGGGACACAGGAGGGGAAGGGCATAGGAGGGGGAAAGGGGCTGGGACACAGGAGGGGAAGGGCATAGGAGGGGGAAGGGGGCTGGGACACAGGAGGGGAAGGGCATAGGAGGGGGAAGGGGGCTGGGACACAGGAGGGGAAGGGCATAGGAGGGGGAGGAGAGGGGCTAAGAGTGTGCAGAAGGTTTTGAGCTTTTGAGACTAGAATAGTGAAGCCAATACTGAAAGCAGAAATACAGAAAGAGAAGTAAATTCAGGGTAGGTAGAAGATGAATTATTTTGGGTGTGCAGATTATTCATATGGAGATGTCTAATGTGCAGTTACAAATATGGTTCCGAGGCCAAAAATATTCAGAAGTAATCTGCAGAGAGATACTAATTAAACCTATAGGAAGAGCTGCAGCTAAAGGAATTGATAATGTTGCAAAGGGATTCATTCAGATAAAAAAAGAAAACAGCCAGAATCTTCAGGAAGAACACTTGACAAAGGAGTCTGAAAAAGAGCATTTAGAGACAGAAGAACCAGAAATAGGCAATGTTCCCTCCTGAGCACACTCAGGGATGTGTAGACAACTACCTCTATCATCACAAATAATATCTTATGCCCCAACCCCTTTCTTGGCAGGATATATACTGTTAAGCAAAAACTGAAATGTTACTTTGTGTAAGTTTACAATCTAGGATGGGCAATAGAGACTTCCAAAATACAAGTTCAGGGTATAAATAGGTGGTAGACTGCACATGAATGGTCCCTAATGAATCACATCCCCTGGTATCCATTGACTCTGGTCTCAACCGTGAGGCTTGTCTTGGCCAGTGGAACATCACAAGCCAGACAAGTTCCTGTGCCCTGGGCTTGCCCTTCTGGGAGGCTGTTGCTGTGACAGCCTAAGCTGACCATCAGACATTTGAGGGGGGCCACCGGGGGCCATCCTGCCCCAGTGGAATCATGAGGTGACTGCAGCTACATGAGAGACCAGAAGAACTGCCCAAGAGCCTACCTCCAAATTGCAGAATCATGAGCAAATAAAGAGTTGTTTTCAAGCCACTTAAGTTTTGGGGTACTTACTGTACAGCAATAAATAACTCTACTGCAGAACATTTTAAAGGTGGAGGCAAAGCACATATATGTGGGGAGATGTGTAAGAAGTTTTAGGTTTAGAATAGAAGAATATCTATCCATCCATCTATCTATCCATCCGTCCATCTATCTACAGAAGATTAAGAATAGCCCCATGGTTGGAAACCTGGGTTGGTCCCTCGGCACTAAGCACCTTTTGCAGATGGCTCTTTTTAAACTGTTATATTTTCACCTGTTGATTCCATCCATAATAATCTACAAATATAAAGTTCAGAATCTAAGAGCAGAAAGGACCTAGAAATGACCAAAAGATGAGGAAATTAAAACCAAAGAAGTGACTCATTCCTAAAGCACCACGAATTAATTACTTTTAGTGTCAAAACCAGAATCCAGAGCTGCCACGACTCAGCGTGATGTGCGCTGGGGTACAGAAAGCTGCCCAGTCATACCCACACATCCTGCCTAATTTAGTCTTCATAAACTCTGTTCACAGACTCGCTGTCCACAAGAGAGGAGGCCTTTCTCCTGCCCTGTACGCATGGGGTACACAGCCTCTCCTTTGTGCAGTCAGACCCAACGGTTGGATGAAACCGTCCAGGTGGTACTATAAGAAGCAACACGGAGCAAGGCGAGCAGCATGACAGGCTCCAGGGCTGCGGTAGCCATGCTGCTGACACCAGACCAGAACTCCGGCCATCGCCACCAGAGCGGCTGCAGGAACGAAGAGCATGCCACCATAAAACCCCACAAAACACGTTCATTCAACATCGAGCCTCGATGCACATCAAGCCTCAGGATGTACTGCACTGGTTCACTAAGAGGGTCTCGTGCGCTTTGAAACAGATGTTCCACCTCTGGAAAACTTGCCGTTTGGAGGTCCAGCGCTCGGCGATTTGGTGGGCTCGTTCTCTCATCACTCTCTTCCTGAGCAGTCCCTGGGACTAAGGCCTACAGTGAGATCTGCAGTCATGATCTCCAATGGGGCTCCAGGAAGCCTGCAGTCTGGATAATAACCTGCATTTTGAAGCAGGTTTCACTCATCTTCCTTCCCATTGTAAGAATAAATTAATATAATTAAAATTAGGTTTCAGGTGATTTAAAAAACACCCCTGTATGATATAACATTAGGGGTAGGGACATTAAAAGCCATCATATTAAATGAACTGCATTAGTCTCTACCATACTATCACTTTTCTTCAAATAATTTCTTTATATTTCCCTATTAAGTTTTATATACATATGGTCATGTTCTTTTGGTTACTTTGGCCTAAGTTGATCGCCTCTTTCAGTAACTTCCTCTTGTCTCCACAGAATCAGTTTTCCTGATTTCCTGTCTTCATTTACCCTTAAAGTATGTCTTAAAAGTATTACATACTTAAAGCAAGAATGAAACCAAAAGGAAGGGGCAGGAAAAGTCCACCACCTCATGCTTGTGGACCCCAAGAAGTTCACTTGATGTGAATCCCGAGAGGAATTTATCTGCTGAGATGGACTCCCCATGGTCAACTGAGGGCCCAAATTTTATAAACAATTAAGAGTCTTGCAGCCATTTGCTCACAGGGACTTGTCATGGATCCTGGTAAGAACCTAAGACTGAACTCTCGGCTTCCAGCACTGTGCCCAGTTTGCTTGTGCCTGCACCCACCACTGAAGGAAAGCCCTGGCTTTGTCCTTCAGCCAAAGGACTGAGACCTGCCCAGTCAGGACTGTACAGTTATATCCTCATTTGCATCTATACCAACCAATCAAAACACGCAATACCAACCAAAGAGAACTGCATGATTTGGACCAATTAGAGCTGTAAGAATTTGGAAACCTCATTTGCATAAAATTGGACCAATTGGGAACCTGAGCAGGAACTTTTTAAGAGAGCCTCCCTTCTGTCTAGGCGAGTGCACTTTCAGTTTCTACCAGAGGCTGTGTTTCCGAGGTTTTCAAACTGTTTCACCTGAATAAAGTCTCTCCTTTTCAGCACCACTTTGGGAATTTCGGTTTACATACACTTCCTTCCCTTTTCCTTTTTTCTGCTTCTCTTGATTTCATCTAAACACTTTTCAAAATAAACATTTTATCTAGAAATTGTCTCTCCCCTAGTGAACAGGGATCAATTTTTAAAAGGAAAGGGGGAAAAAACCCACTTTTCTACCATTGTTCTACGTTCAATCACAAAAAAATTCTGACACAATTTGTTGGCTCTTGTTTCAGAATTCTGCAGGACCCTGAAGTTCAGTGAAGGAGGTCTAAAAATCATGGTGCCTTGGAGTAGTTATTACAGTTTTTCTAAAAGAACAGAAGCAGTACACCCAAGTAAGAATCTTTCTTCGAACTATCCACATTCTTTAACCCTCACATATCTCCAGCACTTGTTTAAAAATAAGTAAAAGTATGTTTGTTAACACCACCCTGGGGATGTGCTGTGACTGACAGGGTAGTTAAGCTGGAAGGCATATTCTTGAGGCCAGAGCCTGAAGCATTATCCTGTATCTTCAACTATGGCAGCAAAATTGAATTACTTTGATAATACTGATAGGAAAAACAATTACTCATGGTCAAACATATAGGTGGGGGGAGGGGGACCTCAATATAGGGCATCCACCAAATCAAAGACATCAGAAAAAAATGTAAAGCATGTAATTTTGTCAATAAGAGGCCAATAGAGATAATCCAATGAAGGCAAGAAAGAATACCTGATACACAGTTAGCTAACTGTCAACCTGAAAGCCAGCAAACCAAGGTGTGCACAGAAACCACAGCTCAGCTCGCCAAAAACTCTCCTCGGTTGCCCTGTTGACCTTATATGTAGGAGGAATCAAAGGAAGTTCAAAAATTAACATTTTAATTACTCGAGAGACACAAAATAAATGTATTTCTCTTCATTTCTCTATTCCAGAGTAAGGATTAAGAGCTTTTTAAAAAATGTATATACATCCCCAACTTTTATCAGATCCAAAGTGACTTGGAAATGATTAGGGGAAAAAGTAGATGATACACCAAGAATACAAATTGATGAAGACACAGAGCATACACATCCCAGAAGAATACCCTCCTCTAAAATTGCTTTAAAATTACAGCACAATTTTTCACAACACAAAATGCCTCTAATTTTCCTAATTAAAACCCCAGAATGGACTATTTGCTGTAGCTAATAAGAAGTAGCGATAGCTTAAAATTGAACAACTTTTTTAGAGCGCTCTTCCCATCAATAAGCACAAAAGGATTTCTTATGAATACCAACAAAACGAAAAAGTTGAATTTAATTCACAGAAGCAGAAACATGTAATGTCTTCATCAGCACAAATTTACAATCCCTTCCTCAGAACACGCAGAACACTAAAGGGAATTATTATATTAGATTTCATCCAACTCCCAGCCGTATTTCAATTTTCAAACTTAATTAAAACTGGCAGTTTTACTAAGAAGAATCAAATTTCAATCAAAATGGGTGTGTCCTTTATTTAAAGAAGAAAATGCAAAAGACAAATCAGGATGTCCCAAGCAAAGGATTAACAGAGCCTTGATTAGAAATGAAAGCCACGACTTAAACAGGTGTTTTGAATTACCACTTTTATTAAAACACAATCCTTTACATGAGGCTCACTGGATTTTTTTTTATTAGTTCTAGAATATTGAAAGAAAATGTTTGTTTGGCTTAGCATAATAAGGACTCATAAATCACAGGAGAATGATGATGGAATTACATCTGGGAAATTCACTCCCTCAGTAACTCCCTTGGTAGCACCAGGTATTTTAGAACCAAAAGAAACCTTAGCAACAATCAAGTGCTTTTCTACAGAAGAGGACTCCCAGGTATGGGGCGGGCAGCACGAGAAATGAGACTTATCCCTGGGCGCATCCGCCTGTTTACCAACACAAGGTCCTTTTCATCGATGCATTACATGAAAGGGTTAAAGGAGCAGCAGAATCTGCTGGAAGGATTGAAGCTGCCGGCAGGAAGCCAGGCTGGCCCAGACCCACCACCCAACAAAGGACCCCAGGAGTGGGTTATGCTGATGCGGTGTAAAAGGCAGGGCTCCCAGTGACCTGGGCACTGCCCTCCAGGACTGCCTGCCCTCTTCATGGAGTTCTGTTGAAAAAGACAATTATGGGTACATCCTAATATTCAAGCTCCTTGCTAGATCCAATTTATTTACCTTCTCATCCTGCGGGAAATGGAATCTAGACTCCAGTGATTGACACAAGTTGCTGAGATATGGCTCAGGGTTGTATTTCCTAATGCAAATTGAATACAAAGTGCAGCTGACATCGAGAAGCAGTTGCAGTTAGATGGAAGAGAATAATATTTCATATTCTGTATAAACGTATAGCAAGGATGTGGAGCCTAAGGAGATCTAGGGGAAAATTATCAAGCAAAAAAGCAATACACAGTTCTAAAAACCAAGAGAAAGATTTGGGCATAGACACAGACAACAGCATGGTGATTACCAGAGGGAAGAGGGGTGTGGGGGGGGTACAAGAAGATAAAGGAGGGATAAATGGTGATGGAAGGAGACTTGACTTGGGGTGGTGAACACACAGTGCAATATAAAGATGATGTATTATAGAATTATACACCTGAAACCTATATAATTCTACTAACCAATGTCACCTCAATTAAAAAAAAAAAAAGATTTGGGGAAAGGTATAATTTTATTCACATTCCATTTTGAAAAAAAATTAATGCCTCTATCTTATATGCTCAAGCCTTTCAAATTGGCGAATGCAAGCTATGCTTATATTGCAACGCAGTGGTGGTTTTAAATTTTATCATAAATCTTACTGTAAATTTATTATATTCTATGACAAATGATGCCACAAACAGAAACAACAGTTTAAACTTGGAGGGCACTCTGCAGACCACCTAATCTAGCCACCCCCTCATTTTATAAATGAAGAAACTGAGCCCCAAGGGCATTCCTGGAAAAGCTGGGTGAAGCCCAGTGGTCCTGACTGCTCAGCCAGCGTCTCTGCTTTCACTCACAGCCAGTGAAATGGTCCTGAGTTACCAAGGCCACTCTGTCACTACAACACAGTCTGTCTCAGAAAATGGGTCCTCAGTGGTTCACATTAAGGCACTTACCATAACATAAGAAGCAACATTGTGTACTATGCAAGAGACCTCACATTTGCTCACTTAATGCACAGTCAACCCTCCGTTCTGAATGCCCAGCACACCACCCACATCCCTCCCCACACCCACCTGGTTAACACAGGAGTAAAGATTCTATATACTGTGACGTGCTCCCTGGCCACCACAGTTCCCTAGTCCCCACCATAACTGCTTGTCCAGGACTGGCCCCAGCCCCAAGCAGGTACCATGAATCTTCTTTCTAGAGTTGGGCTTGGGACCTTTGCACTAGCGTCCCCGCAACGCTGAATCATGAGACATAAAAAATGGAGGCAGTCACTGACCTCCACGATCTGGCCTGGAGGAGGCAGAGGTGCTGCCAGAAGCAGAGATGAGAAACAGAGGTCCTGGCAGAGTCCGCCTGCAGCCCTGGTTCCCGCCACGCTCCAGGCTCTGGCCTCCAGAATGCTCTCTGGTGTCCCGGTGACAAAGCCCTCTTTTTGCGCAGCTAGAACGGGCATACTACTTAACAACATAACTAATCCAGGTATAACACTTTTCATTTCATGATCAACTTCCCTGAGAAAACTGACAATCCAGGTGGTGTACGACAACAGATCAATAAATAGGATTGCAACCGAAAGCCAGCTTTCCAGGGAACAGAGGAAGAAATAACTTTCCTGTGTTCAGTTGGCTCTTCGGTCCTGAAGGACCCACCTCTGGGGAAGTGATGTAACTCTCAATGAAGACAGTGCTTGTGCCCAAATGTAGCTGGAGAAGGAGCGAGGAGGAGAGGGAGAAGAGAAGGGAAGAGTAAGATTTCCTCAGACTTTAGACTATATTCTTAGTTGAAAAAATAATTCAGATAGTCTGACACCACTTTTGTATTCCTCTTCCATATCATATCAGAGAATGTAAATCAGTGCTAACAACTCGTATTTTGCTTGCATTTTGCTTCTAGGTATCTTGCACTCATCTAATAGGTGGTGGTTTTAAGTACGCATATTTTTTTCTAACAGCCTTGAGACAGGAAGCAGATGAGTTCAGATGGCAAGAAATCAAGACCACCCTTACTTCTGCTGAGAACAACTGTTGAGAATGCCATCTGTTTATCAGAGACTAAGAGCGATGGTATACACACTGAGTTTCTAACTTATGAGGGACACTTTCTTCCCCTTTTGAACCCAAGCAGGGGTCAGGAGCCAAGGAGGTCCTTTTGGAGTCTCCAGCGAGGAGCCCTTCCTTAGACTCACCCGCAGCGTATGAGAGTTAGCACTGAGCCAATGCGTTAAACACACTTACTAAAGAAAGACAAAGATATCTAGTTAGATCACTCCTGAGAGAAGTCGGCTGATACATACATTTTTCTCTTTACTTACTGCCTTCTATGGATGTAGACTGAGTGGAACTCCCACTCTTCTTACAGAAAAGAATCAGCAGCAGGAAAAAACAAAAACAAAAAACAAAACAAAAAAACAGATGAAAGCTGATTAGGCTATAAACTCGGCTGACCCACGGATGTTTCTCTTCTTAAAATAAATAAACGATACTGTTTACTTACACTACAAAGTTTTTTCCAACAAGGACTGAAACCCGCTTTCTAAAAGAGGCTTTACTGCTCTCTGGCTAAAGCAGACTAGAAACCCCAGGCCTCCTAACTCCTAGTATCATTACTCTTCTCATCGTTCCCTGAGCTCTAAGAAGCCTACATGCCCATCAGTAGCATGCCACAGGGAAAGAGTATAACATGCTAAGTCTTTCCAGATAATTCAGCATCTAAGTACTCGTGTGTGTGTGTGTGTGTGTGTGTGTGTGTGTGTGTGTGTTTCCTGCTTTGTCTTACCGTATCGTTATTCTGTGAAAGGATTTGGGGGCAGAGGTAGAGGCAGAGACACAGATAAGAAAATGAAAGGAGCATAGGAGTCACGGTGACAGACAAACACGCACTCCTGACATCTGCTGGCTGACACATCCCATCTTAAACCCCATCTGAGACCCATCTGATCTGTAGACTGTGGAAGACAATAACAGCAAAAATGACAATAACCCAGTGTGCCTTCAACTGCATGGAAAAAACAAAGTGACAGGTGAGATGGATGACAGGGAACACTTCTTCCCACAACCAGTCACCTCACCTTTGTCTGGAGAAACAAGGGAACTGTCCCTGAAAGGTCACAGAGGACAGGATTATGGAGACTTCAAAAGGCAAATTAAGCCACAGTAAATGACCCAATGAAAATATGCTACTGACATGTATATGCAAAGTGACCCTCTGGGATTTTAGGCAATAAAATCTCCCGTGAGCTGCAGGAGAATTCAGTCTTGGCCCTGGAAGCAGAGTGCTGAGAACAGCAAAATAAAAACAATGTGTGAAAAGATACAAGAATTATGTCCCAAGAAAAGCATTAAAGATAAAAATAAAATACTATGAAGGACATCTCAACCATATCTTTACTCTTTTAAAACTCTTCCTGAATCCTTTCCCACGTCTGCCCACCCTTCAGTGTTGTTCAAATTTGATCTCTTTCGTCCTCAAAGCCATCCCAGAATATTCCAGCCCAAACTGATCTTCCTTCCACTCTCTGGGCCTCTGCAGGACATATAACAGACTATCCGGGGTTTTTATATGTATTGTTTTCTCTCTCTTTTTCTGCAAACATTGTATCCTAAAATATACTGAGAAAAGTAAAAAGAAAAAAATTAGGTACCATATAATGAGTGACCTTATGTATAGAAAATACTCAGACAACTGCCCAGCCCGTGTGGCTCAGTGGTTGAGCATCGACCCACGCACCAAGAGGTCTCAGGTTCGATTCCCGGTCAGGGCACATGCCCAGGTTGTGGGCCAAATCCCCAGTGGGGGGGCGTGCAGGAGGCAGCCAGTCGATGTTCTTTCTCATTGATGTTTCTATCTCTCTTTCCTTCTTCCTTCCTCTTTCAATAAAAATCAATAAAGAAAAAGGAAACCAATATGATTTAAAAAAGAAAATACGCAGACAACTAAAAAACTACCACTCATTTAAAGAGGTGGCAGTTGATTCCTCAAATCTGCACCACGCAGCCACTCTGTTCGTCTTCTGTTAGCCAGCCTTCAATGGCCCTCAGGTTATTACCGCATCAAAGAAGAGGAGAAGTTATGCGAAGGAAATTTATTCCACAGAACAGCTTCTTTTCATTATTTCTCTTATTCAAATTTTTATGAATATCTTTGAAAATCTTTAACCCTTGTTCCAGACAATGAACTTTCTGCCTCTTAATTTCCTCAGATTGAAAAACATTCATTAATATTTGACTCTTTCCTGTCACTTCCTACATCTTTCTGATTTTATGGGAGGGGCCCTGAAACACTTGATCTTTTCTAAGGCAGTCTATCTCCAGAAAGGACAGAAAACTGATTAAACACAATCAAACATAAAAAAAAAGTCCACATGCTTCAAGGCAACAAATACAATTAAATGTGCCTAACAAGCAAGAAGTGGCTTTGCCAAACCACATTTCTGAGAGGCCAATTTGGCCAATAAAGGCTGGAGACTACATACATTCCTGAAATAAGAAAGGGAGGTGTTTGTGATCGTCTGAACGCAGCCCAAAGACTTTTGCTTGAGGGCAATGAGCACATACCAGTGTCTTACCTTCAAGAATTAATCCTCTGACTTGCCTTAAAAATCTCATTTTTACAAGTCAGAAAGCCCTGATAAAAATAACTCACTGCTACAGGCACTGGGATATTTTCATTCACAGTTCTAATTGGAGTTTAGCTACATGTCATTCCGTTTTTCAGAATAAAAATTTCTCCAGAAATTCTTGCAGATACTGTAAGATTGTAAGTGCATTTGTTTAATGGATTCTCTAGAAGGCTTTGCCAAATTCTAAGTGTTTCATCATGCATTTATTCACCAGTTAGCAAGCAACTTATGAATTATTTAACATGTTCCCATATCTCACTATCAGATGGGTCTATAATGTCTCTGAGTTTCTTTCTACTTTAACTATAATTTTTCTATTCAAAAAAAGTTTGCATTTAAAAATATTAACTTGGCTATCTAATGAATCATCTTCCATACAAAAAGGGCAGAATGACTGGAGTCACTGTTGAATGTGAGAGAGCACCCTGAGCCAGAACACATGTCCAAGTGCCACTTCTTCTCTAAATAAGTGCCATGTAGCATTCAGTACGATGCAACACATCTGGCCTCGGTATTAGGAGGAAACATGCTCCCTGTCCTCCAGGAGTTGACAAAGTGACTACGTAGGTGACACTACACCTACGAGGAAGCAAGAAGTCTGAAAGAAAAGAAGGGAACATAAAGAATGCACACAGGGCTAATGGTTAACCAGGACACACTGACCCACTCACCTCTGGAGTGTGAACATGCGCGAGAGGCAGTAATGCCAGGAGCCGGGGCCATGCTGCAGAACCTAATAGATGAATTAACAAAACATGACCACAGCAGACCCCTTGGTGACCTGCACAGGGGATGAGGAGGGCTGGCCCTAAGCCAAATGCTCAAGTAGATGCAGTCTTCAGCAAACTACCAGAGTCTTCCTTCTCTTCTGTATTTCCCTTGTGGTCATTCATACAAAGGGTCCCGTGTCTGCTGCAGGACACAGGCAAGAGCACCCACAGTTTCACTGTTTATCCGTCATCTGTTCTTGTCCATCCTCTGTCCCCCATTAGTCTATAAACCCATTGGGGACGGAGGCTCATTTTCACCTCAGAACCCACCCATGGGATTTGGTTCAATAAACATTTGTTCAACTAACAAGCTGCCAAAACGTGCCCCAAACTTTTCCCCCATCAAAAGTAGCCTGTCCTTCGCCCTAACAGACTTCTCGGGTGACAATCCAATGGAGGAATGTATTAGCGGATGTAAATGCTTTGCTGTCAAATCACTTACTCATTTTTAGCCCAGTTTTCTCAGCTACCAAATGCAAATAACATCTGCCCTACATGCATGACTGTGAAATTCCAGGGTACACTATAATAGCACTATACAAATGTGAGGCCATATTTTACCTAGATTTTGTTGATGATCTGGATTTCTGGTCTCAAAGGTATAGTTTGACATTTAGGTATACTCATGGTATGTCAAAAGAGTTAACAGAGAAATCAATGTAATTAATACAGGTAAGAGAGACAGAAATAAATCATTCTTTATTTTAAGTGAACGTTCCCAGGCATGCTAACAGAACTGAACACATGAGTTAATTTCTACAGTTTTCAGAAGTGGCCTATTTTCAAAAATAAAAATATTCCCCACTAAACTTAATGGAAAGTTTCCTCTTTATGGAAACACGCTGCTTTTACTTGCTTTTTTTTTTTCTGCTTTTGCTGGCTGTTCCTGCTCCGGCGGACCTCTGCAGTCAGTGGTCTGGCTCTGGCCCTCTCCCAGGGCGCCCTCCTCCACTGCACAGCTGTGCGTCTCATCTGGCTGTGCCGCCTTCCAGATCTATAACCTCAGCTCAAGTCTTCCTCCGAGCTCCAGACCTCTCCATCCAATGCCTCTCTCTGACATCTCCATGAAGAGGACTCAAAAGCACTCACTACCCAGCTAAGTATGCCAGAAACCAGAGAATTGTATTCTTGACACTGTCACTTCCTCCCGCTCCCCGAGTCTCAGCGTCCACCCCCAAATACGCATCCAGGCCTGTTTCTCTCCCTCCGCTCTGCCACCAACACTCCCACCTGGTCTGTCCAGGTCTCCTGGCATTCACCCCCTCGCTCCTTCAAGCCACTCTCCAAACTGCAGCTGCTGAGATCATTTGAAAACACTCATCTGCTTTCACTTTTACACTCAAAAGATGACTGCTGATTGTTTTTAGGAAAAATCCTTCTTGTGACCTCACAGCCCTGATTGGACCCAAGGTCATCCCCTCTCACGGACCTTCTCTCCCTCTTCCAGGGAGCCTCAGGCCTCACCCTGCTCCCCTGCCTGGACTTCTCTCACCCTCCCCACTTCCTGCTTCACCGGGCAAACCCAACCCACCGGCAAAAGCCTCAGTTTAAATGCATCTTCAAGAGGCCTTCCCAGCCCCCCACTGCCATCCCAGTTTAGAAGGAGTCTCTTTGTTATTTATTTCTAAGCATCCTGCACTTGTCCTTTTCAGCTGTGTCACGATTGTCATTATTGCTGTTTGTGTGATGTGTTTGGTGAGAGCAGACCGTGGTGCGCGTTCCCTCCCCATCCCCGCCTCCGCCTCGGGCGCCTTTCAGAAATGCTAAGTCTTGGGGGCTAAAAATCACCTTTCTCAAGCCTCCTCACCAGTAGCCATTCAGCTATAACCACGATGTCACCTTTCAGTCAACCTAGAGCCACATCTGCCGCATTCGCAAGGATTCTGCAAACCACTCTCAATACCCACTGACACTGGTTCCTCACGAAGTCAGCGTCCACAGCTTATTTCCTGAAACTGAGCCCTGATGAGACAGTGCCCCAAGTGAACTGAATGACCACCTAATATTCACGAACAAATTTGTAACCTACACATGACAATTTTAAACTGTCTCCTTTAGCAGATGTCGTATAAACCACTGAACTGTGCTTTTCTGTGAAGTGATTCTTTTTGCAAAGCAATGTCTTCAGAGTGATCGATTCTTGTGGTTATACTTCACGTAAGAAATAATTAAAATAAGAAAGTTCTGATATCTATGATAAAAGTCATCAAACACATTATTTTATGGGTTGAAGGTTACATTTGCTTTTAAGATAGTCAAATGTGCATTAAAACTAAAAATCGAAAAAGTCACTGTGTATGATAAATTCAGTTTTATAACTCAGGTTATATTTAATAGGTGCAACATAGGGAAATGGAAAATGATATTTGTTCAACGAATAATATACAAAGAATTCTCAACTGAAATGCTGCTCCTTGTTCTCCTTCAATACTGCTCAAAAATGTTTATGAGAAAGGGTCATCCCTAGGGACATGAGTCACACTGTGTGCAAGCTCAGGGCCACTCCAAAGACAACTCTGAGAAGGAAAATACCATTTAAGAAGCAGATAAGGAAGAATGTATGGAAAAGGAGGAACGTCCTCTCCCTCCTGCCTCAGATCTGAGGGCCAAGGGAGATCAAGAAATGAAGGCAGGCAGAATATTCTGCAAAGCATAGCCACGTCCTACCCTGTTCTCCCCACCCAGTCATATTGAAGGAGCCCCTAAGACCCTGAGCGATGCTGATTTTAAAACAAACAAAAAACCTTATTCTTAAGCTTTTAAATCCTCGTCTTCTCTGCACAGGCCAGTTTCACTGGGGAAGTGAACTGTTGGCATCATCAGCTAACAGCTTCTATCCACCCATCTTCATCTTTCCCTTAATGATTCAATTCGGCAGATACACAGGGTGCAGATACACACAGAGCAGAGGACACCTCTTCAGGGCTTAAAGAATCAGGGGGTGAGATGGCCCTCTGAGAGTGTCCATAACTACACACTCAATTCAACACTCGGAAAGTGAGTGGAGACTCTGGTAAAGGTCTGCAACCTGAATAACTGACAAGCTGTAGGTCAGTGTTCATGCCAACACCAAACTGTAGCTGGTTTTTGATGGATGTAACACTGTCCCTGCTTGCTACAGGGCAGAGCTTTAACACTGAGGAAGAAAGGAACACCTGGCCACGGGTTCTGGGATGGCAAATGACTTTCTGCTGGGTACCCAAGGCCACTCATATTTCCAATTTAATTTTGGAAAAGAGTTGTTTCAGTAATATTTTCAGGAAAAATTAATCTCATAATTACTTCCAGAAATGCTATGAAACCATTCCTGAAGGATGAATGATTTTATTTCCTCAAGGTTGGTCAGTCACTCAGCACTTACTGAACTTCCTTCTAGAAGAAAAATCAACTGTTAAGGAAATGGAAAACACAGCTCTCGCTTTCCAAGAACTTTCTGTGTGAGGGGGAAAAGGAGAAACACAGATATTCACAGTCGACACGATTCAAATCACCACGTATAAAAAATTACAAATTAAAGAATCCTTTTAATAACTACACCTATGCACATAGTTCTTGACATGGATAAGATTTCAGAATCGTACTAAGGAGGCAGAAGGGAAGGTGGTTAACCAGACTGAACGGTGCTAGTTTCGTCGTCTCAGAGAAGCCAAGTCTTCATAGAAAGGTAAGTCTTAAAAAGACGCAAGGGTGGTCACCTGTGCAATTCCCAAAAAGAATCTGCTCCGACTGCTGGTCAGGGTGCGGCCCTCCTAATGTCTGAAGCGGCAGAGTGCCATGGAGAGCAAACTGAGCAGGACCCATGCGACCTGCTTATGTCATTCCAGGCGAGTCAGCGCCTCCAACGCCTCTCCTGGCACTTTGAACCGGGGATTATAATCTCACCTGGCGATACCACAAGGTATCAAATGAGAATATGAGTGCTTTGACACCTGTGAGAGGTTATGCCTGCGAAATTTCAAACTAAAGAAAGACAAAGAGGCCTGCAGCTTCACTAGAGGAAAATGCAGGGACAAGAAATGAGTGAACTAAGGAAATAGTGCCCCATGAGAAGGAGGTGATGGGGTGTGTGCAAGAGAAGCTGACAGATGTCCTGGATACCACTGGGTAAAAAATAACGATTTGACCCAACCCAAGCAGGCAGAGCGCTGTAGATTTTTAAGAAAAGGTGAATTCTTTAACCAATGAGCTAGGCGCTGTGGAAAGAGCCCCTCTCACTACTCCTGTGTTGCAACATGGTCATCCTCTGGGCGCAAGCCCTTTGCAGTAGTTGAAGGCCTCTGTCTGTGACTCTCAGGACTGCGGCAATTCATGTTCTGCCTTTTGCAGAAGCCTGATGCCCCGTGTTTCAAATGCTTTTACTTAGCCAGTTCACAGCTGTGCGGTTTTTAAATTTTGTTTTGAAAATACAGTTATGTCTAAACAACAGAGGCAACCACATATTGTGGTGTATTTCCTTCTAGGCGTTTGAGTTCTCAGTAGTTTGCAGAAGGCTGAGCTCCTATAGTCAACCATCTTGTAGCCTAGCTTTTCTCATTGAAGCATTCTTCAAAACACTTTAATGAGTAGGTGCTCAATAACTATTTATGTCAAACATGACTAAGTGGCTAGAAATTACTCTAACATGCGTCTGTACCATAATTCATCTTTGCTTTTTTAATGTTGTTGACCCGTTCCCTGGTGTCTGGTCACATCCATGATTTGTTCAGGTTGGTTTCTTGGTTCCCCATCAGGCAAAGGGCTCAGTCTACTCTGAGTGCTGAATCGTTCCACTGAAGAATCACAAAGGGCTGGAGTGGACACCTTCAATTCGGACAACATAAACATCACTGTCGTCAACCTCATTAGCACCTTGGGAGAACCAAACCAAAACTCCTCTCCATCCTTAAGGTCAAAGTTCATATCCATCTGCTCTATGAAGCATTAATACAACAATGACGACAGCCCTTGCTTATGTCTTTCTCTCAACTCCTGCAGCACATTTAATGAAATAATTATACAATCACCCCCTAACTGTTTGATGTCCTGTTATATTTTCTCGTGGGTTAGTCCCGCCTCCCTGTGATGGACACCAGCTGTTCTTGCTGTCTGCATCCATTCAGCTCCTTCTGGCACCAGCCCCTCTTTGACTCCCAGCCCAGTTCCAGGAGTGGAACATGTGAACTGTGCCCAAGAAATTAGCACTTTCTGTTCCTCTGTACATGGTCACTGCTTCAGGGACAGGCACAAAACACAATGTGGGCCAGTGACAGTCAGGCCCAAGACTTGTATTCATTAAGGGAAGACACTTTCTAACTGGACTCAAAGATGAAAAATGGAGAACTGGGGCTATTGAAGCCACCTTGCTAGCACAAGGGAGAAGATGAAGCTACCACAAAGAGAGTGGAGATATAAAGAAAGAACCAGTCCAGGTAAACTCTGTGAGCCTCTCGACCAGACTACTCCTGGGATTTTGTATACACAGGTCAGTAATTTCCCTTCTTGACTGAGCCAGCTTAAGTTATTTTCTGTCACTTGCAAAATCAATTAGAAAACAGAATCCTAAATGATTTGCCCATTAAATTTTGAACTCTTTGAGCCTGAGATTAAGCTTCATCTGGTTCCCAACAGCACTGAGAATAGTGTTCAATGTTTCATGTACGCTTTGGGTCCAGGGCCATGTTTTATTTTGCTTTGTCTCTGCCCCAACACCTAATACTGTGAAGGACATGGCAAACATCTGTTTGTTACTTCTCAGAACTCGCCTCCAACTAGAATAAAACACTCCCATAAACACCAATCCCGTCACGGCCTGCTGGTGGAGACAATGGCACCAGCAATGCGGAGCTTCCTGTCCTGTGCGGCAGGTCAGGATGCCTCTGGGCATCCGGGAGGACAGCTGAGAATAACCCCATCACTCAGGGCAACAAATGCACACAGCACCAGTCTTCCGTCAACACCTCCAAAGTTCAAGGGATGAATATTTGCCTTTTCAAGTAACATCTTAAATTTTGTTTTTTACTTTTGTGGGTCTATAAACCATTCCTCCAAGAGCAATGTCAAAATTTTCTCTTCACATGAAAACCTTCAAAAGGATGCCTTTAATCTCCCCACCCCAAAGCAAAGAAAAAGACATGTTTCATCGAAAGAAAGACTATTTAAAAATAAAACTATTTAGCCCTGGCCGGTTTGGCTCAGCGGTTGGAGCGTCGGCCTGCGGTCCAGAGAGACCCAGGTTCAGTTCCCGCTAAGGGCACGTACCTCGGTTGCAATTTGTCCCCGGCCCTGGTTGGTCATGTGGGAGGCAGTCACTCGATGTGTACCTTTCACATCGATGTTTCTCTCTCTCTCTCTCTCTTCCTCTCTCTCCCTCCCACTCTATCTGAACAAAAGATGGAAAAATGTCCTCGTGTGAGGATACAAAAAAAAATAATAATAATAATAATAAAACTATTTGGATTCTACAGTGGCAAATGCTGTATCTTTATTCTTTTCTTTTTTATTGTGGAAGGAACACTTAACATGCGGAAAGAGCCCTCTTAACAACTTCTTAAGTGTACGATATAGTATTGTTAACTACAGACACCGTGTCATTTGGCTGATCTCTGGCACTAAACCACCTTGTCCTTTGTTCTTAACATAAATGTGTTTGAAAAAAATATGCCCACAAAACACACACATACGCAAACACACACACAAACCCGAAGACCCGATGACACGGCTCAAAATTGGGCAATGTGTTCCCTACCACACGACTCTCTGAAGGGCACAGAGGATGCCTGGCCTCCCGAAAAGCCCAGGCGCAGGATGAGGGAGAATAGATGGGAATATTATTATTAATACCACGACTTAAAATGGATGCTCAATTTCAGATACAGTTATCTTTCCTTTTTTTTTTTTTTTTTATAGATATAGGCTAGCACTATTGCGAAATCATTTTCAACTGGTCTGACAAATGGGACCTACCTATTCTCAGGGGCTACAAACTCTGCTGAGGTCACTACTACAGAAATATGTGGCGCCAGAAGTACAGACAGGAAAAGAAACGTGTAATTTTTTCTAAGCAATCAGCTATGAATAAAACGCAAAAATACTTACTCACCCCAGAGAAAAATTGTTTTTGAAAAACTTCTTTTGTTGATCTTTTCAGAATTAGACTTTCAAGGCTGTGCTCCTGAGTACGTGGCAGCGAAATGTCATGCCAAATAGAAATCATCTTAGAAAAATATTGCCAATTAGGAAATATAACGATTATAAAAAATGATTCAGTGTTGAATGCCGCAGAAACTTCAATAGAAGAGATTTACTCCTGAAAGAATTGCAACACCTTGCAACATAACACCGTTTTTTTGTTTGTTTGTTTTTTTTATCCTCACCTGAGGACATTTTTGCATTTATCTTCAGATAGAGCAGGAGGGAGAGAGGGAGGAAGAGAGAGAGAGAGAAACATCGATGTGAGAGAGACACATCGACTGGCTGCCACCCATACGACCCCAACTGGGGCCGGGGACAAACTGCAACAGAGGTACGTGCCCTTAGTGGGAACCAAACCCTGGACTCTCTGGTCTGCAGGCTGACATTCTAACCGCTGAGCCAAACCAGCCAGGGCCATAACACCATCTCTGACACAGCCACAGGCACTGGCGGAGAGACCACCATGGGCGTTCATGTCATATCTATACATATATATGCCTGAGAACTTCAAGAAATGCATGTTAAACTAATGCAAATACAATGAAAAGAAAAACCAGAAGAATATTACCAAAATGACAAAATACAGAGAGACAGTGAAAATGAACTCAAATTCAAGAATCATTTTCTTTCAGAAACTCCATACCTATCCATTAAAATAAGAAAAAAATAACCTTAAAGGAGAAACTTCTTTAACTAGATTTTTACCAAATCTCTTCTCTTTTATCAACCCAGTGGGATTATATAGTTGCTATGGAGCAAAAAAAAAAAAAAAAAATCCCATAGAAATGAGAATGAGGACACTCTCTTTTAAATTTTTTTTTCATTTTCATTTAATTTATTGGGGAGACATTGGTTAATAAAATTATATAGGTTTCAGGTGTACAATTCTACATCATCTGTATATTGTATTGTGTATTCACCACCCAAGTCAAGTCTCCTTCCATCACCATTTATACCTTTACCCTCTTTTACCTTCCCCCACCCCACACGCCTTTCCCTCTGGTCTGTGTCTAAGAGTTGTTGGTATTTTGTTTTTTTGCTTAATGCCTTCACCTTTTTCACCAAGCCACACAAATCCCCTCCCCTCTGACAGCTGTCAGTCTGTTCTGTTTATCTATGAGTCTGTTTCTATTTTGTTTAGTTTATTTTGTTCATTAGATTCCACATATAAGTGAGATCATGTGATATTTGTCTTTCCCTGACTGGCTTATTTCACTCAGCATAATATTCTCCAGGTCCCTCCATGCTGTTGCAAAGGGTAAGAGGTCCTTCTTTTTTACAGCAGCATAGTATTCCATTGTGTAAATATACCACAGCTTTTTTATCCACTCATCTACTGATGGGCACTTGGGCTATTTCCAGCTCTTAGCTATTGTAAATGACATTGCAATGAACATAGGGGTGCATATATTCCTCCAAATTAGTATTTCAGTTTCTTTGGATGTATTTCTTTGGATGTGGAATCGTTGGGTCATAAGGCAGTTCCATTTTTAATTTTTTGAGGTAACTCCACACTGCTTTCCACAGTGGCTGCACCAATCTGCATTTCCACAGCAGTGCACGAGGGTTCCTTTTTCTCCACATCCTCACCAGTTCTTATTATTTGTGGATTTATTGATGATAGCCATTCTGACAGGAGTGAGGTGATATCACATTGTGATTTTAATTTCCATCTCTCTGATGATTAGTGGCGTTGAGCATCTTTGCATATGTTTATTGGCCATCTGTATGTCCTCTTTGGAGAAGTGTCTGTTCAGGTCCTTTACCCATTTTTTAATTGTATTGTTTTTTGGGGGTTGAGTTGTATAAATTCTTATAAATTTTGGATATTAACCCCTTATCAGATGTATCATTAGCAAATACGTTCTTCCATTCAGTGGGTTGTCTTTTCATTTTGTTGATCGCTTCCTCCGTTGTGCAAAAACTTTGTAGTCTGATGTAGTCTCATTTATTTTTTTTTCTTTACTGCTACAAAAAAATGCCCTCTTTTTAAATCCAAACCACTATCCTAAACCCAGTAAAATCCTAAGTATTTTACATACATTATTTCATAAAGTCTGCCAAACAATTCCATTAGATGTGAATTTTATCTCCATTTTAAAGAAGAGAGAACTGCATTCAGAAAAAGTAAGTAACTCACCCAAGATCACAAGGTCATGTTTAATTCCACAACAAAACTCATAGCTTTGCCCGGCTGGTGTTGCTCAGTGGATTGAGCATCATCCCATGGACTGAGAGGTCCCGGTTTGATTCCCAGTCAAGGCACATGCCTGGGTTTCAGGCTTGATCCCCAGTAGGGGGCGTGCAGGAGGCAGCTGATGGATGATTCTCTCTCACATTGATGTTTCTATCTCTCTCTCCCTTCCTCTCTCTAAAAAAACAATAAAATACACACACACACACACACACACACACACACACACACACACACACACACACAGCTTTCCTCATCCTTTTGATAAGAGCTCTGCAGTGCCCCAAGACCTCCAGGCTCCTCCAGGCTACCTGGGACCACTCAGCACTGTGGAATGTGCACGAACTAGAACCCAAGAGCTCTGGAGTTGGTCCTGGCCCCCAGATGACCAGACCAGCCACCACCCCTCTTGCCTCAGCTGGTGAGGAGGTTGGATTGGGTGGGCCCTGGCTGCTTCTGGTTCTAACAGTTGAATTCACTTGAAAATTGAGCTTTAACCAGGTTTCAATGATTTTCTTTCTCTTTCCCCAAGCATATGCCACCCAATATTTCATAATACATGTTACTGCAGCCTTTTTAGCAACAAAATAACTCAATTACCCCGAAGACGAACTGGACAGAAGGCCTTCATTTAATAGCAATAAGGAATGGGTCTACTAGGGTATCTCTTTCCGGAGCTGTTTTCGGGGTGATAAAACTGTGGTGGAGCTGGTTATCTTTAGTGTAGCTTAAACGTCACGTCTCACGTAGCTTCCCTACCAGCCCACATGCTGCCCTCCCACAGCAGAACTCATTCCCCCCCCCCCCCCGCTGCAAGGCACAGACATTGCGTCCTTAACACACCACACGACACAAGCTTTGATGCTGGTTTCCGTGACTCTGCCTGGCCAGATGTGAGTTCCTTGAGGGCAAGACACAATCTCATCCCTGTCCCCGGCACCTACTCTTTGCTACCACACTGGGCAATGTAGCAAGTGTTCAATAAATGTTTACTTGAATATTATCTTTTTTTTTTAAAGGCAGGCAGATGAGAGAAAGGAATCTAGGTGATCTAGGTACTCTATGATTCACAGGATCCCACTAAACTCATACCAGGTACAGGCCTGTCTTATTTTGCATAAAATACCTATTCCTAAAAGGTAAGGAGATTTATAAATTGATTCATAATTTCCAAAGATCTTAACCTTAATTTCAAATGTAGCATTTCCTTACAACTTTCTATAATAATCTGTATATCCCCCATCTCTAACAACAATAAATACTTAAGCCCTGGCTAGTGTGACTCAGTTAGTTGGGCATCGTCCTATGTACGGAAGGGCTGCCAGTTTCATTCCTGGTCAGGGCACATGCCCGGGTTTCCAGCTGGATCCCTGGTGGGGGTGTGTTTGTTCTCTCTCTCTCTCTCTCTCTCTCTCTCTCTCTCTCTCTCTCCCCCTCCCTTCCTCTCTCTCTAAAAATCAATAAAAAAATCTTTAAAAATAAATACTTAAATACACTAGAGAGCCTCTATAACTCAAGAAAACGTGCAGGATTTTTTTTAAAGTAAAAAAGTATGTCATGGAACATGAACACCATCTTAGTTAATCTATACTTTCAAGACTTGAGTGTTTTAACTAAGACCATTTATCTAGCCTTACAGTTGCAAACCACAACATGACAAAATCATTTATCTGCAAGTGTCTAAAATAAATCAGATGGTGCTTTCCCTTTAAAGATACAGTATTTATCCTCCAAACTCATCTTGTGTATATTAGACTATACCTATCTGTATGAATGCTTTTACTACATGAGAACCAAGACAGGAAACGTGTTCTGAAATCAGGCCATGGAACCCTGTCAATCAAGGACACCTGCCTCCCTCGATGCCTGGTCCCCAAGGTGGGGCCAATAAAGAAGGCTTCAAAGGTGGGAAGCAGTTTAAACCGAGTTTGAGGGGAAAGGAAAGAGGGGACAGACTATGAGGTTGATGTTTCCTAATGGATGAGCAGGGCAGACAACATAAAGGAGGAAGCAGAAAAGCAGTGTGCCTGGACAGCAAAGGGACTCCTTGCCAGACAGGGGAAATCCTACCACAGGGTAATGAGATCACTGGGTAATGAGATCATTGTTGGACAGCAGCACAGGGCTCACAAATGCCTGGAGCCACTCAGCCCTTTCCCTCTTCCAGCCCAGCTCCAGCTCCCTCGCTGGCCTGAAAGCAGCTAGCCCACCACCTCGTACTCTGCAGCCCTTTATACTCACCTCATGCTAATTTCGTGGTCTAAGTCAGTGTGAGCTTTTAATTAAACCATAAGTTCCTTGAGGGCAAGGAACTTGCTTTTCACTGCTCCTTCCCCTTCTCCTGATACCTGGTATATGTAGTAGTTACTGGATAAATGCTGTCTGAATGACTGATCTGTAAATGAATATATTATTTTCAGTGTTTCAGGGCACGGAGTTACAGACACCAAAGGCAGATTCTAGGGCTAAAGACCAGAGAGAAGAGGCTGAAAATGAGAACACTAGATACAGGAGGAAAAGCACAAACACTGGGGAAGAGGAGGAAAGGAAATAGCATGTAGAAAGAACCCTGTGAAATTCAGTCAGGCCAACATGAACTAACAATTTGTAAGAATAAAAATCCCTTAGCCACTAGAAATGATCACCTTGGCAACTTATTATGAAGCCAACTCCGACAAGCTGGGTGCAATCGTGAAGAGAGGAAAACACGTGACGAGAGGAAAACACAAGTAAGTGCCCATTCTTCCATCAGCCCTATCTCCTGTCTTCCTACACTCCAGATCCTTTCCTTTTCCCCTTTGCTCAATACAATTCAAAGAACCAAGAACCTTTTGTCAGATCAGAAGTTTTCTTCCTGGCTTGGGTCCAACATTTCAGTGAGATTCTGCCGACTGCTGAAGAGTTCTGAAATGTTATGCTGTGAGGTTTCCAAAAGGCAACCTCAATTTGATATTTACGAGCATGCCAATTGAAAACACTTTACACATAATTAAGGGTTCTTGCATTCGGTGTTCAGCTCTGCCTATTAATATGCAAGTTTACATCATTGTTCACCTGGGGAGGGGAGACTACACTCCTGAGCTAGATTAAAAGGTCAGTGGACAAGATGCACAGTAATGTAAAAGGAACCTTTTGCTGATGACCACTTCAATGGCTTAGAAAAGCATAGGCCCCCATCAGGAAATGGAGAAATTATGCTACCAGAGTATATCTGGACACAGACAGGTGAGGAAATACATTGTCTGCTAATCCTACCAATAGTCTGGTGACCACTGGTAGATCAACCATTCGAGCTTCATGTCGGCAGTAAATTGAGAAGACCCTGACAATTCTAGCCAGATTCAAATTCTTGGCTTTCCAATGAACTCTGTGTGGTCTCAAGGGTCATATTAGGAGCCTATTTCCTTTTCTGCAAAAAGGTCTTCTTTTGTGACTGTAATAGTAGGTGTTTAATATATATTTGCTAAATTAGTAAATAAAGACTTAACTGAGATAATGTAGGCAACAACTGGCACTTAATTGGTGCTTAATAAATGTTCACGACTTTGACCTTTCACTTCCCCTCTAACTTAAAAAAAAAAAACTCTTGTGTGCATTTTCCATGTGGTTTTCTGTACAGCTTTTTCTTAATGTATCAAATAAACAGTCATTTTTTTCTAACTATAAAGGTAATACATGTTCACTGTAGAAAGTGAACATATTACATATTACATTTGTAAATTGAAAAATGTACCAAATTGTTATCCAGAAAGACTTTATTATAGTCATGTCAACAATGTGTAACTGTTGTTTTAACTTACATTAATTAACACTGTGGTTGAACATTTTCACGTTTATTGATCATTTATAATCTGTGGTTTTTCTTGTTCATGTTTTTTACCCATTTCCTACTAAATTGTTTTTCTTCATCATACACACCCAAAATAGTATGCCTTTATGGTTGCCAGGATTTCTCTACTTTTTCCTTTTGATTTTACTTATGGTGAGCATTGATGATGAGAAGTTTTTAGTTTTATGTGGTTAAATCTGTCAACCTTTCCCTTTAGGTTTTCAGTTTGGTACTCATGTGTTTTTTTAAACAAAATATTTACAATTTTTGAAATGTTTTACTATTTAATTTTTAATAATAATAAATGTTTAACAGATTTAACCAAAAGAAACATCTTTATGATATTAATATAAATTACTATCCCAGAGCCACAAATACTTTCATTTGTAAACTAAAAAAAAAATAATGTATTTATGTGTAGGTAGCACATTTCATTAAAGGTTTGAGGTTTATATCGGAATTCTAAAAATACAAAATTGAGTATCAAACGTCATTGTTCTTTTGTTTCCTACTATATGAAGTTTTATTTTTGTTTACAATATATAGATGTGGGGTTCTTGGGGAAAAAATTCAAATAGATGAAAATTAGGATAAAACATAAAAATATTCTGTAATGCTAATACCTAAGATAACTATTATTAATATTTTGAACATTTATATATATCTTTACATACATATTCAATACATACACATACATGTACTTTTACATAAAAAATTGCCTCTACATCTGTCTTATCACTTCACATTTTTTCCCCTAACCTTCCTGCCACTCCCAAACCTCACAGCCAATGTTGACAGCTTGCCTGGTATGTATAATGATAAAAGCAACTAGGGAAACACTTTGTATTTTTAAAATATGGAATCATATTACATATACTTCTCTGAACCTTCCTTTCCTACACTGTAGGGTTTAGTGAATTGGTCTAACTCACTTTTTTTTCCAAATGTGTTTTTATCGATTTTTAGAGAGGAAGAGAAAGAGAGAAACACTGATCAGCTACCTCCTACACACCCCCTACTGGGGATTAGGCCCGAAACCTGGACCAGTGCCTTGACCAGGAATCAAATCGGTGACCTCTCCCTGTATGGGAAAAGCTCAACTAACTGAGCCACACCAACCAAGGCCTAACTTACTTTTAATAGCTACTTAATATCCCAGAGTATGAATATACTACAATTTATTTGGCCATCCCACTAATGAAGGTCATTTACTTTGTTTCCAATGTTTTGATGCTATCTATATACAATGGTGCAAATAAATATACTTATATATATAAAACCTTACTAACTAGTGTTTTTACTTCTAAGGGATAGACTATCAGGAGTGGGGCTGTGGAATCAAAGGCTATATATATTTTTAATTTTGATAGCTACTTTCCGATGGCTTTCCAGAAAGACTGTTAATATGTAACATTCTCTACAATGTTTAACATAGGTTTCTAATAAACTTGACCAAGTCAAGGTTGACTTATAACATATATTCTGAAGAAAAAAATTAAATATCCACAGAACATTTTAATTATTCTCTCCAAATTCTAATGACATGGTTTGTGCTACTTTTATTACCCTCTTTGTTTCCCAATAACACTCTTATCTAATTATTAATACTACACAAGGAAACAGAAAAATATATATTTTACAAATTTTCCACCATAAAGTTCAAAATACACATCTGAAATATTTAGAGAGGTATAATGACTTTAAAATATATCAAATAGCCCAGCTGGTGTGGCTCAGGGGTTGAGTGTTGACCCACAGACCAAGAGGTCACAGGTTTGATTCCCAGACAGGGCACATGCCTAGGTTGTGGGCTCAATCCCCAAAAGGGGTCATGCAAGAGGCAGCCGATCGATGTTTGTCTGTCACTGATGTTTCTATCTCTCTCTCCCTCTCACTTCCCATCTCTAAAAATCATTAAACATGTATTTTTTTAAAAAAGAGGAAACTTAAAAAATTATATATATATATATATATATATATCGAATAACTTACTGATGATCAACCAGTTTTTTGGTTGGCCATATAAACTAAAGGGGGTAGGGGAAAAACTAGGTATGTACAAAAGTCTCAAGAGAAACCCTTCAATACCTCTTTCCCCAGTTTACCAAAGGACAGCTTCTTATGCAGCAGAAAGACATGAATTTTGGAAGCCTGTTTTGAAAATTTATCAGTGCAAAAAGATGTAATCAAATACTTAGGGAGAACCAAAGAGCAACTCTAAAACTCTACTCAGAAGGCAACTGCAAACCCCAAGGTGAACAGAGCCACTGTGTCAACATGTTGCAGGTGGCTTTTCATCACACGCTTGCTTCAGCCCGCACAAACCCCACTCCGGTCCTCCTCTGGGGCGATGCACTCACCGCACTGTTTCCGGGCACCTACTTTCCTACAGGCCACGCCTGAAACAGACAAGCAGTCATTGCATTGGACAAGCCCTTCCCCTTTGCTCCCATACACACATTTTCCCATAATATTTGTAAACAGTTTTTAATCATTTTATGGTGATAAGAGTAATATGCTAGCAGAGCATCAGAATGACCAACATTTGCATCTCTGCAAGAAAGTTAGTCACTGGCTGATCCCATTCTATGGGCCATATGTATAAAGGGCAGGTGGAATCCATTCACTATACTTGCTTTGGTAAAACCACTTGAATAAAAATACATTGACAATACTAATAAGTATATCAAATAAAATCAAAAGACAAAATATGCATGTTTTAACCCATAGACTGTAACTTTGTAAAAATAACAGTGGCACAGAAATTGTTCATCAGATTCAGAATGATATTTTCTGTAAAATTATTTTACCATGCAAGAATGGGTACCAATGACTTCACATGATGGTTAAAAGAGCAAGATCTTGATCAAGTAGCAAGGAAATTAAAATAACAAGTATTCAATTATATCCCATTAAATAGCCTTAAATTAATTTCTCATATAGGAAAAAGAAAGTAATCAGCAAATTTTGATGTATGTATTCAAATATAGTCTACCACTCTTGAAATACTACATGATTATTTTGTAGAATACTAAATTACAGTTATGGCAGCAAATACCTTAAGATCCTACTATAAACTCCTTGGCTTTGAATGTGTTGGCTTTCATCCCAAAGTTTAGAGTGGGAAAGTCACATCTATGTGGTTTTAATAATTCCTCAACAAACAAAGGATCATTTATAAAATGAATGGTCATAAAAACAACACCTAACATAAAATATTTCTCATGTTACTTTCCATGGACATGCTTTTCACACCAAAACTTTAATATGGGAGGTTATAAAATTGAATTTCTCTTGAAAAGTGAATCCTTTACTTGTATTTCTTGACTAGAAAATATGTATCTTTTAGGCAGTTTTCCTTAGAGACTAATACCTGTAAAAGAACATGAAAAAAAATTATAACTTTGAACAGCAGTGTTTAAACCTCTCCAAAATATTTTAGAAGTAGGTCATGCTTTCATGATCGTTATGACTCTTAGCCATAGAAAATCCTGAATTTTTCAGTGAACTTATAAGTAATATTTTTTTAATTGGTCTTTAAAAAAATCTCTGCAATAAAATTTTAAAAGATTCTCTAAACGTTTCTCAGGCGTTTTCATCACCCACTATCGCTAACTATAAGACAATGGGTTGATTTCAAAGCAAAACTAAGGCTTTTCTTGTCTAATTATCAAAAACCGTTTCTTCTCTTCTTGGATGTTGGGTGAACGAGATTCTTTGGGGTACATTTCAATATGGTACAAAGTAAAAAGCCCTTTGTTGGCTTACAAGTTAGGCAGCTCCCAACTCAGAATACATTTTCTCTAGAATTCAATGTTATAAATAGAAGTTGGTTTTCTAAACTAGCCCACAAAATTCTGTATGACCCATATGTAAATGAAATACACTGCATGTGTTTTAATGCAGAAAATACCAGAAAATAATTTCCTTTGCACTATCCATTTTACCATCAACATTAATCATTAAACAAAAAACAAAATACTAATGGAAATTATATAGAAAAACATTTACTTCTCTTGAAGCAAAACATAGTTTGGACTGTTTTTGTAAAAAAACAAATGAGATAATTTATTAACAAACTCTGGGGATTTATCCTCATGTCTGGCTTCTATTAACTCTATATTATCTATTTTATTTGTTTCATTTTTAATAAAACACTTCTGGTTTCAATGCCCATTCTTTTGTTGCTAGTTGATAATAACAGAAAATTATCAGAATCATTATACAGAAAATGATCAGTGTAAATTTGTTTAGGAAAAGCTTCACTGGAGAGAAGGCCATTTGTACGTTCCCACGGAGCTTTCAAGAGTTCCGGGGGCTGACGACACCGTACTTAAGCCTGATTTTACTTCAGAATTTATGGTTCTGAAATTCTTTGACAGGTGAATGTTCCAAGTGCTGACCATATGTTTTCCAATTAAAATCAGGAAAGATTTTTTTTTTTTGGCATACAAAGAGAAAGAGGAAAATAGGAGAGGCTGAAGATTAAAAAAGAGTCAGAAAAGATATTTGTGTATAAATGAAAAACAACAACCACCCTGTGTGAAGTGGAAATTAAGTTATGGAAGAAAGAGGAAGGACAACTCTGGCTACATAAGTTGTCTCCACTGAGAGAAGAGATCAAGCCCGGTGGTGTCCATTCTTCAAGTCCTATGATTAATTTCTTCCAGAGAAAACTGGATAAAGAAATTCCTTATCCATAGTGATTTAACCTTAAAATATACTCACTTCAGTGTTTTACATATGCCTATTTCTCAGGAACACAAATATTTGAAAATATAAAGCATGCCTGTCAAAGGTGCACCTGAGACTATGTACAGGGGCACATCCAGCCAAATGTGTGGGCTGCCTACTTACACATAAGAGTGTGTGTGTGTGTGTGTGTGCGCGCGCGGGGGGGGGGGGGGGGGCCTGGGAAGAACCAGAAAAACAGAAATGAACTCAAGTCCAGAGGAGATGGATGCAGAGAAAAATTCCGGGACGGATTAAGAAGGGGCAGAAGGAGAGGCACAGGCCTGCACAAGACACCCAGATAGGGAAGCGTAAGGAAAAGTCTGGTAACTCAAAACATGAGTCATGCCCACCTTGACTTAGGACCTTGTTCAAAACGTTACCAAACTCCGGAAAGCAAATTCCAGCCCTCAAGTCCCAAAAAAGTGGGCAGGCAGGCTGATTTGTATTAACTGAGAAGCAGCAAAGGGGATCAGGACAGGATCCGCCACTTTGACATGAGGATTATTTTAGCTGAAGGCATTTAAGTTCCTGAAACCCAGTATTTGCCTAAAAACAGAACTTCAGAACAACTCAAATGTCATAAACCCTGACACTGGGACCAACTCGGACCTTCTCTTCTTGGAGAGGAGATGTCAGTACCACATCCAGATACACTTTGTCACAAAATATCATACCTCCCATCTAGTCTCCTAAGGGCCCATTTATCTTTCCAAAAAGTCTTCGTTTTTCCAGAAGTCCCCTCTCTCCCTCCCTTTCCTCAATAAATTAGGTATATAGCCACCAACTTCCAACCACTCCATTGAGTTTCTCTTCACAGGCCATGCACATGTTAATAAACTTGTGTTTGTTTTTGTTTTGTTAATCTGTTTTTTGTTAGTCTAATTTACACAGCCCCAGCCAACAAGGAACCTAAGATGGGTAAAAGGAAAAAAAAGACAAGTTTTTCCTCCCCTACAGTAGCAATGAGTGAGCTCCTTAGAAGCCTTCTAATATTAACACAGTATCATTTTCAAGGGCAGGAACTGACCCAAAGATCACATTCCTGCAGCCTCATCTCCTGCCTCCCTCCCTGCCCGGGGCCACCTCGTGGACCAATAACTCCTCCGAACACACCTGGGTGCTACTGAACTGATGTGCCATTGCCTCTGGATGAACGCCCTACAAAGCCCCTGGTCTCCCAGAGTGGCAACGTCCACGGAGTTCAGCTATTACCTCCTCCAGGAGGTCTCCCCACGCTTCCCACCAGGGTGGTGTGGGTTCCTTCCTGCGTCACAAACACATTATCGTTATACTTATATGGATGAACCTCCGACTAAGCTGATTTCTTAAGGGCAGGACCTGGGGTTTACTCCTTTTTGTTTTTCCAGAACTTAATGCAGAAAAATGTAGTCAATGTTTATGAATTAATTCATTAAAATGACCGCAACAGTCAAAGGTAGACATCAAACTAGAATCAGGTATCCCGTTTCTGGTCCAGGGGTCTAGTTTCAAGTCAAGAGCATATTAAACTCAACGTAGCATTCAATAACCAGAAAGAAAATTTAAAAGGTATACAAATCATTTTAACAGCATGTAAACATATATCAAACACTGTTCCAAAACAACTGTAACTGCTTCTTCTGTTCCTGTAATACCTCACCCCAGACCCTTCTAAGGAAAAAAAAAAAAAATCCCACTATTCATCTAATTGTGGACCATTATGCAATAGGAAGAGAAGGCACTGTTCCCAATCCAGCCAATAATAAACTAGACCCTTAAGCAGGATGACTGGCAGTACTTATAATTTTATCCCAGGGAGAACAATAACAGACACTATTTTTATTCATACCAGTATTTAATCCTTTTCCTGAGTAATATACTGGATGGCACTAATTTCTATGGGTTAATTATATATTCCCTCGAACAGAATAGTTTTTTTTCTTTAGGTTTGTTTTATTGAATTCACAGAGTCATCTCAGAGGAATATTACAGCCAAATCAAAAGTCATTTCATCAACTAAAAGACCAGCTCATTTTATGCAGAAATGTGCTGTGCAAGCACGGCTTGTGGCCTCCACCCTCTTGGTTCTACACAGAGCCTTTGTTTTTCTTCTGCTTCTTCCTGTTTCTAATGTGGTGTCAAATCTATTTCGTGCAGACTACCAAACACTTAACCACGGGTACACAGACTTTCACGTTCCTTAACATCTTGGACTTAGAACAACTAGTAGACACTGTCCTGCACATGGTATGTATTTACAAAACGCTACATTGACATCTGTATCGACATTATTCTCCACGAATAATCCCTTTGCCTTACAACACTTTCTTCTGGTAAAATCCTCCCTTTACAGGCCGATTTCCACACTTATCAGACACCTCTACTCCTAAAAATCATGCTAGAGTGATTACAGAGAGGGGAAGGAAGAGACTCGGGAGCAAAAGGCTTGCTGCTTTGCTACTCAACTTCTGTTCCTTCAACATCCAGTTAAGCATTTAACAAAATTTTATTGTGCATCTACTTTATGCCAGCCACTAAACGAGGCACCGTTCCTCTACTCTTAGCCCTGGCTGACAATGGAGAGGAATATTTTCTGACAATGAATTTCGTAATTATAAATTCCTTATAGTATTAAACATTTTTATTTGAATGACTAGCCAGTTTCGTTTTACTAAGAAATTTCCAACTATAGTTTACTTGAGCAGTTAAAAGGTAGCCCAGGTAACCATTAATCAAAGAGAATTTGTTTAATTGCTTTAGGAGAACATGGCTCAGGGTGGTCATCACTGTCTGTGACATCTTTCTGGTGCTTCATTCTTACAATTTACATTGTTTGTTACTCATATAACATTGATTAGAACATTGATTGTTAGCAACAACGTCTGTATTAATACAAGAGTGGAGAAAATAACAAGCAAATGAAATTCTCCAGTCATTGCCACCATGACAATGACACCTTTGCTTTAACTCTTAGAAGAAACAGGAAATGAGAAAGGTCAATAAGCCATTACAAGTTAGGAAGAGTCTCCTTAACAAACAGGATGGTTGCCTTAAGTGATCACTGTAGCAGAGTCCTTATGACATGAGAACTACAATTCTAAATGGGCTGTCATGTCCACTCTACACAGTGAAGAGAATACAAACCAGGCCAGGAAGTGGTAAAGCCCTACTAACCCTGTCATCATCCTTGAGCGCTATTTCTTTGACATTTCCCAACTTGGAAGAAGGAAACTGACATAATTTATTGTACACAGTCTATTACTTAAATACTTCGGGGTTGCTGATGGGTAATTCCCAAGTACCATTCATAGGCAAATGAGCAAACTGTTGCCAGGCAGGGCCAGGGCTCAGCGCTCTGAAGAGGCAGCCCACAGTCCTCCTCTTCCTCAGGCCCCTCCCCTTTTGGTCTCCTCCTCAGGCTCAATGTTGAGCATTTTTAAAACTATACTATTTCACTGACAGCACAGGCTCAAAGACGATGGTCCAGATAATATGTGCTTTCATTTCCCCAAAATGTCTTCTACTTGATAGAACTCTTTGCCAAGTTGCATTAAATAGCAAATACAGTTAAGACTTCACCTAAATTAACCAACCTATATTTGCTTCTTTTAGGAACTAGCACCAGCAGAACTTCCACCCGTGAAGCGTGTCCCGGCCACAGTGGGAGGGCTCTAAGATGCTCCAAGAGGTCAAGTGCCAGCCAGTCCTGGATCGGACTGGACTGTTCCCCCTTCAGACCGGTCACCTCCAGCTTCCTGCCTCTCCACCGTAACAAAATGGCATTTAATGTATATGTTGCCAGACCAAAGGGGGTATTCTAACAGTCTGAACGTGACAGGAGAAGGTTACAGGTAGTGAGTCTCTTGGTCTCGCACCGCTCCCCTCTGAGAGAGACTTCCCAGTGCGGAGGGAGAGGGGTGAGAGACCCACCCAGGGAACGGTCGGATTCAAGGATGAGCTGATGAGGGGGCTTTTTTTGACAGTTGCCCTCAATCCAGTTATTCATAAGCCCTCCTTGCCTAAGAATCAGAGAAGAGAAGACAAGAAGTAAAAAATTCATTTGTTCACTGAAAATCTGCCCAGCACCTATTCTACTCCAGGCACTGACAGAGGTGCGCAGGGTACAGAGGCGAAGGAAAACCCCTCCCTCAGGGAGCTCCTCAGTGTGAGGAGACAATTTCAAAAACACAGAGCCGTCAGTGGTTCCAAGTGCTGTGTGTGGGGGAGAGGGGGCTGATATACGAGGGATGGGAAGGACAGGGGCTTTGTACAAGGGACTCAGGCAGGACAGGCCTCTCTGTAACTCTTTAAGGTAGACCTGAAGTAACTGAGGGACCACGCAGTGCAGGACTGTCATTGTCGTGTGTGTGTGTGTGTGTGTGTGTGTGTGTGTGCGCGCGCGCGCGCACGTGTGTTATAAGACATTAACCAGAATTTAGGACTATTTCCAGCAGAGGGTTAGCCTGATACAAGTCAACTGCCAATACCAGAAACAGGAAAAAAGCACATTATTTTATTGCAAATTCCTTTTATTTCTCTTTGATATTATAGTTAGGGCATTATCTTCATTTTAAAAGAAAATTATGTGTGTAGATAATTTCTGTATTCTTTGAGTTTCACATCAAGATAGTAAAGATCACAATATCTGTGCTGTGAAAGGACGTGTTGGGCCTGCCTGGGTTGCACAGTCCTGCTGTGGTGTGTCACTCACAGGGAGTCCTGGGAGTCACTAGAGAGTCACCAGGAGCCCCGAGGTTACATTGTTGTAGAGAATCAGACCAAAACTTACCAGGCAAGTCAAATGATTAAATAACTCCCGGGTGTAAACGTGTTATGAAGGAGACAAACAAGGGCTTACAGAGAATAGATTTGGGGGGAAGGTCTGTTTAGATATGAGGGCCAGGGCAGAATTCTTCGAGGAGTCCCAGAAGGGAGAACAGAATGTCCAAAAAGGCTGTGAGGTAGTGTTTTACACCTGGGGCACATCTCGATTTGCACTGGCCCCCGTTCAAGTGTTCAACAGCCACAGCCCTGGTGGCTGCCATGTGGGACCTCGGAGAAGGATGAGACGGAACTGGCTCTGAGATGATATACGTGCTGAAGATGAGTCATAGGTTCCTGGTGTTCAGTACACCATTCTCTCGACTTCTGAAATTTCTTCACGTTTCCATTAATAAAAAATTAAAAGAAAAAAAAATACCCTCAAAAGCACATCGAGTTGTCAGTTTCTTACAAATGACTTCCTTAGTTTAACTCATACCAAGCAATTACAGATCCTAAAACCATCAGAAAAAAATGTTTAATGCAGCTAAAATATAACTTAGAATCCTAATCAGTCACTAAGGCACCAAAGTGGCCCTCTAGCTGAAGTTCTAAATAACAGCAACAATTTGAAGGTTTATTGGCGGTCCAGTAAATTCCAATGAAGAGTCACTATGATAGGCCACTAAGAGCTCTTAACGGACTCTGAAAATACTAAAACACTCCTCTGCTACTCTGGTTCTCCTAAATAAAAAGCTGGCCATTAATTATGTTAATACAGATTTTATGGGGCCAGGATATCAGTTAAAGCTCCTATAAGTTTTTCACTCCTTTTAAACTGATTGAAATAAATAATATAAAAATTACATTCCACTTTATTTACTTGTCTTATTGAATAAATTTGACATGTAACATTGTGTACATTTAAGGGATACAGTGGGTTACTTTGATACATTTATATACTTTGTTTCACTTTATTTTTTAAATGTCTTAATTTTGTTACAAGTGCCTAAAAAACATGAGGTACCTGGGTTTTTAGCCCTGCCCAACCCCCTTTCAACAATCCTTAAGCATTTAAATACCAGTTATGGGATCTCAGCGAAGAGCTGGCTCAAGCTCCACTTTCCCCAGAGTGATCCCATCAGTTTATACATCAACATACTGTACGTGTGGGTGTGTGTATCTTATGTGGTCCCTAAATTCTGTTTTAGGAGTGTATGGCAAAAAGCAAAAACAAAACCCACAAACAGAAAATGCAAGTGCAAGACAAGGCACCCTGCACACTTTTCCCTAGTGACTGTTTCCAAACCTTTCAGCATTGCTTTCACTCGGCTGCCCTAAGGAAAGCAGTCTATTCTCGCACCTTAAAGAAGGTAAAGAAAACTATCTAAAGAGCAACAGCTCTCTGAAATGAATTTGCTCTTTTACAAAAAGCTCTTTGACAATGGATTCATTACCTTTTTCCTAACCAGCTGACTAGAGTGTTCAAATTCCAAGGCGGGACAAATTTTAGCAACTTAGATTTTGAAGAAAGCATCCCATTCCATCCTAGATGATGTATCCTGCAGGAATAAAGGCACCAGAACAAACTAGTAAATATACAAGGACTTTTGCACTCTTGTTTGTGGCAAAAACAACAACAACAAAAATGGAAATAAGACTTTATGCTCATCAACTGATAATGGTTGAATAAATTAAGGTATATTTATACCATAGAATATTGTGCAGCCCTTAAAAAAGAATGCTCCATATGTATCATCCTGAAAGGGTCTGCAATTAAAAAAAAAAAAAAATCTGGCAGTACTAGCTATGGAGTTAAAAATAAATAAATAAAACAACATTTAAATAATTCTCTAAAATATTTGTGAGCTTGGTTTAGACAATTATTTCTTAGACACCAAAGACAGAAGTGACAACAAAAATGTACATAAACTGGACTACATAAAATTGAAAATATTAACGCTGCAACCAGTACTATCAAGAAAGTGAAAGAAAACCCACAAAATGAGACAAGGTTTGCAAATCACGTATCTAATAAGGGACTTGTATCCTAAAAGATTCCTACAACTCAGTAATAAAAAGACAACTTAACTAAAAAATGGGCAAAATATTTGAATATATTTCTCCAAAAAAGATACAAAAATGTTTGATAAGCACATGAAAAGATGCTCCACACCACCAGCCATTAGGGAAACGCGAATCAGAACCACAGTGGGATGCCGCTCCACACCCGCAAGGACGGCCATAACCAGGAAGATGCTATCAAGTGTTGGCCAGGATGCAGTGACACTAGAAACTGTGTACACTGGTGGCAGGAAAGCAAAATGATACAACTGCTTAGGAAAACAGTTTGGCAACTCCTCAGAAAGTTAGACATAGAGTTACCTTGTGACTCAAGAATTTCACTCTTAGGTATACATGCAAGAAAAATTTAAACATGTCTACAGAAATGTTTGTACATGAATGTTCATAGTAGTATCATTCATAAGGGCCACAAAGTGGAAACAACCCAAATATCCATCAATTGATAAATGGATAAATAAAATGTGGTCTTATCCATACAATGGAGTATTTAACCATAGAAAGGAATGAAGTATCGCTACATGCTACAACCCAGATGAAACCTGAAAACATTATGCTAAGTGAAAGAAGCCAGTCACAAAACACCAACAGAGACAGGAAGCAGATTCGCGGTTGCCTAGAGCTGGGGTTGGGGGTTGGGTGGGAGATGAGGGTTGGTTTCTTTTACAGGGGACAAACATGTTCTAAAATTAGATTGTGACAACTGCTACAGAATCCTGTGAATATACTAAAAAACTGAATTGTACACTTCAAATTTTTATTTAAATTGTATACTTGTACAGTTAGTGAATTATAGCTCATTAAAGCTGTTGTTGTTTTTTAAAAAGCTTTGCTTTAAAAAATTCTCTAGCTACCAAAACTGGAAATAGAAAATGAAGACCTTTGAATTATGTGAAATGTTTATAACTCACTTAAATAGATCTCTGTGATCAGTAAACATGTTTTTGAAATATAAATAGTAATAGTATAATATTATACAAATAAAGCAAAGTACAAAACTATATATATTTATAATTTTATAAAATAAAAAATGTATGTAAAGAAAAGGCTAGAACAGTGATTCTTCTCCAGATGGCAGAATTGTAATTTAAATATTATGCATTAGAATGTTCTGTCTTTTTCTAAATTTTCTCCAATAAGCATACATTATACTTTATAATCATAAAAATAACTATTAAATTTTTCAGATGAACCATATGTCCCAGGAACTCACACATATAACTGTAGTATTATTTAACTACAGTTCTTTAATGTCCCATTTGAGATATTTTTTCCCCTTTCATCTTTCATAAGAGTCACATATATCCCCAAACCTTTTTAGTTAGATAATACTGCATAACAAAGCACTCCAAAATTTAGTGATGTAAAGCCACCACCATTTTATTGGCTCACAATTATGAAGGTTAAGAATTTGAGTAGGTAACTGTCTAACCACGATGCTGTACTCCTGAAACTAATATAAAATATTGAATGTCAACTATAATTGAAAAATAAAATTTAAAACAAAGAATTTGAGTAGGGCTTAGCCCTGCAGTGTTCCTGAGTCAGCTCAGCCATCCAAGATGACCCGCCTCCTGCTTCTGGTCGTGGTGATGACTGACAGCTGTCGTGCCTGCCTTCTCCACCCTGTCACTTCTCATCCTCCGGGAGTCCAGCTCAAGCCTCTCTTACCTGGTGGCTGACTGTCAAGAAGGCGAAACTGAAGCTGCAAAACTTCTAAGGGCCTATACTGGGAAGTCACACGGCATCACAATCACCATATTTATTCTATGGGTCAAAGCCAGGCAGAGGGCCAGCCCAGACTCAGGACTCTACCTCGAGCAGAAGTGGCCTGTGCATACAAGAAAGGGAGGAACTGCTGTTGATCCTGTTAGCAGACAATTTGGAGACATACCCAGAAGAAACCAATTTCCATAATAGTGAGCCCTTAGCTGTTTAGATATATAATAGAGAAACTTTATGTTTGGCTCCTATTTTCTACTGTCCTTATAAAATAAAGAGATGTACTCTACTGAAAATATGTTGGCCATTTCATTTGATAAAAGGGAAAAAATCATATTGTTTGCTAAAATTTTATTTTTTTTTAAAGATCACAGAAGAAACACTAATTTCTGGCATTAATAAAATTTTGCTGCAGCAGGGATAGACAGTAAATATCCTAGGCTTCGGGGCAATACGGTGTGTTTGAACTAGCCGGCTCTGCTTCACTGTAGCATAAAAGCAGCTATAGGCTATCTGCAAACAAATGAGTATGGCTATGTTCAATAAAAGTTATTTATGGACACCGAAATTTGGATGTCATATAATTTTCATGTGTCATAAAATATTCTTTTAATGTTTTTAGCCATTCTTATATATGTATGCAAAAACCATCCTCAGCTCAAGGGTCACACAAAAACAGGCAGTGGGGCCAGATCTGGCTCACAGGCCAGGTTGCCAAATCCTGTGCCCCAGTCCATTCAAAAGCCGTAATAAAAACGCCACACAAGAAAATCCACTTCTGAGTGCCATGTATACACATCACTCACATTCCCTGTGTAAAATAACCTTCAGCTACTAAAGGTCAATTTTACCTTTCATTCAACTTTTCTCATTACTTCAACTATTCACTTAAGCTGTTTTGCTACTGAGAACAGTAAGGCCTGTTCACTTCCTTTGCCAGGAGACAATAGCCTTCCAACCTCAGTAAACACACTTTGCCTCTTTTTAGAAAATTTCTAAAAATTAAAAAACTACCCTATTCAGATCATTTATTCCTAGTGCAGTGTTTTACTTAACTTTTGATTTTAAAAATTGTTGGTGATCACATGAAATGTCCACGAATCTAATAAAAGTACAGACAACTAGGCACTTCTCAGTTTAGCTAACATACAAAAGGAACAAACACCATTACTGGTGGTGGTGGTGGTGGTGGCAGGAACAAGCACAGATACTACTACCGGGCCTGCAGTGACATCCAAGCTACTAAGAATACCTGCTCTTACACTAAAACTGTCTAACCTGTGAATTCCTCCACGTCCGATTTTGGCTCCTCGAGTCTCTAGCAGGAGGATAGCTCTAACCTGACTTAGCTAGGGTCCACAAACCACATTAAGCCTTGGCGGAACACCTGGTTTTCTCAGCAGGCATCTGGAGAGACACACATGGTCTGACCCAGGAAACCAACAATGTGCAATCATCTCCCACGTACCGGCAGTTCCTTTTTTCACACAAGACTGATCTTTTGGATCCTTCTGCTTTTGCCTAGCAGAGGCCGTCTACGATACAAAAGTAAGACAAAACAAAAACAAAAATCCCTTAGTTTACAGTACAAATGAAAACGAGGAAACTTTCTATTGCATCAAGTCAATAAACTTATACTGGTCGACCCTCAGCCTCTAACAAGGGGCGCTATGAGATGACATTACTCGATCTCCTCTTGCTAACACTGCAAAGTCAGCCTTTCCTTTAAGATCTCAAGAGTATTCACATTTTACATTTTTACTTCATTAGGTAGTTCGCTGTCACATTCTAAGTCACTATAGAGACAGACTTGACATGCCAGTGCATACTGTTCCCGAGCTTTCCCTACACAGAGGTGGGACAAGCACCTGAACCTACATCACAGCTGGGTCTGATCCTGACCCACCCCTTATAGTGTCAGCTTAGCCAAGTCACTTACTTTCTGAGCTGTTTTCTCAAGTGTCAGATGTGAATAATAAATAACAAGTGTCCTCTCCTCTCAGTGTGTGAAAAGGTCATTTGAATGACAAAGGTGCGACTGCTTTGTGACCGTTAAAACAAACTATTTCCTTTTACCATAAACCTTTCTCCTCAAACAACGACCATCTCATGTTCAGTTCTACAGGGTCTAATAAAGATGTCTGCTTAGCCCTGGCTGGTGTGGCTCATTGGTTAGAGCGTCAGCCCATGCACCGAGGGTCACAGGTTCGAATTCCGGTCAATGGCACATACCTGGGCTGCAGGTTCAATCCATGGCCCCAGTTGGGGCACGTGTGTGTGCGGGGAGACAAACAGCCAATGTGTCTTTCTCTCCTCCTCCTCCTCCTCCTCCTCCTCCTCCTCCTCCTCCTCCTCCTCCTCCTCCTCCTCCTCCTCCCTCTCTCCCTCCCTTCCACTCTCTCTAAGAATCAATGGAAAAAAATATCCTCCAGTGAGGATTAACAACAACAACAAAAAAGTATTTTTAGCCTGTTTGTTTTTAACCACAGCTTTATCTTTCAAAACGAAAGAGTCCTTTTTTGTTTTAATTTCTTCTGGTTTGGTGCCTCTTTTAGTTGTCTTAGCCCTACCCAGCTCTGTGATAGCTTTCCCACCAAAGAGTGTGTGAATGAAAACACACACGGTTCAAATGCAAGATCTTGAAGTACTTTCTCTCCTCTCTCCGGGACTCGCTCAGCATTTCCTCGCCACACTAGGCAGCATGTCAGCCAAACGTCCACTTGAAACAGTCTGAATGATCCTGTTCTGAAATACTAACAAGAAGTGTAAAGCCCGATAGTTTTTTACACACAGACTTTTTTGTTGTTGTTCCAAATGCGCTACCTAACACTTTTCTGTACACAATTTAGTATGCTGACTCCCTACTCCTGCAGTTTCAAATCTGCAACAAATCCTCTTTGTTTATTTTCCTCACTGGTTTCCTACTGAAGTATCTATAAATGCTTAATATTAAAATGTAAATTTAGACAATCTCAAAGATATTACTGACGGGGTCTCTTTTTATTAAAATAACTACCATTGACATCTGCGGTACTGTCAGTCAACAGTAAGTATCCTCTACCCCACGCCTTGTTTTTTCTCTCACAGCCAGGCCCTCTAGTTTTTCTGCAGAATGAAAATGTCAAAAACATTTAAAGCGTGTCTCTGTGCACCCCCCAAAGCTTACATCCAGTGTGTTTTACAATTATTCTTTGAGCTGTAATTGTTTGTGTCATTATTTCTTTTGTGTACACATGGCATATTCATCACAGAAGTTGTACCCACAGGCTCTCTCTTTGTCCTCTTAAAGATTGTTTAAAACAACAACTCTGTGAATGAAACATAATTTGTGTCTGCCAGGAAATCTGAGGCTCCCTCCCAATACACAATGTCAGCTCGAGCTCCCTGGAATCCAGAGGATCCCTGTCCCACAGCGCCTCCTCAGCGTCACTCCCGTCAGCAGAGTCACCTGCTAAAAACTGTTACGCTGTCTCGGGCATATGGCAAAGTGACCATTTGTAAAGTACCCTTGAGTTCTTTTAAAACTTCTGGGAAAATGCCCAGGCTATTACTGCTGCTTCCTAGCATTTCGCCGCTCTGCCAAATCATTTCAAGTCGTGCGTTGCTGTGTCCTTACAGCATTTCCGACGCCCAGCTTGCTCGCAGCTGCCCCACGTCAGCTCCCATGCACAGCTGCTTCACGTTCCCTACTGTCGGCTATTTCGGCAAGGGTCCAGCCTACTTACACAGTGGCTTAGAGAGGATTATTTTCATGCTTGTGAAACAGATGCAAAGAAAGAAATCTTATTATTGGTGACAATCTTGTCATTTAATGTCAACTATGGCAGATAGGCCATGTGTATTTCTTCAAGAATTCTAAGGCTTACATTTTCAATAGAAGTCTGATTCTTAAAATGGATCTGCTTTTGAGTGTTTAAAATTCTGGAATGAAAAATATAACACACAATTACATACTATAAGAGATTACACGCATATAAAGTTTAAGAGGAGTTTATTAACCAAGTACCTGTGCATACTCTTCAACTGACTTTTTTTACCCAATGTTTTTCATATTTAGTATGAGGTGAAGCACTTTACTAAATAGGCAGAATAGGCTAGCACATCAGAATCAAAGTCTCTACTTCTCTGAACCGTAATTATCATCTGTAACAAACTTCAGATGGAAGGTAAATCATTAAAAAGAACATTTTCCCTGTAAAATTTTGGTCATAGCACAGAATCAAAGTCTCAGGGTTCAGAAGTTAAAAGCTGCCTAACCCTACCACCCACCTGGGTGCTGGCGCCCCGGCACAACGGAAGGCTTTGGGGCCAGTAGCTGTCAACTCATCACACACACTGGTACCTGGGCAATACTCAGTGATCAATTGTGTTCTTGGTCATTGGACACCAATAGCAATTACAGTTTTTCTCCCTAATAACTTGCTTCTTATATGTGAATGTGGGTAGATTCAGTATCCCTTCCCCTCTCGTTTCAATATTCACTCTTGAGTGAAGGGAAGTGGTGGCGTGTCAGGAATGCTGCCCAAACCGAATCTGCCCACGGGGGTGTGCACTGCTTGTGAATGTTTATCCATCTCGTCTACCACTGTGGAAGAAACTGAAACATGCTGACCCAGCACATACTCGGGTAATTTCAGGAACAGTAAACTCATTATTCCCAAAGGCAGCCAACTGCATCCTTGGACAACCTGAACTCCTAGTTGGTTGTTCTTATCTACTGAAGGAAACCTAATCTCCCAATTGTTTCCACATATTACACCTTAATTAAACCCCACAAATGAACCCAGGGAGAGGCCTCTGAACCCCTGGGTTCCTTTCAGAGACCTGAAAAGTGTTATCAGTAGGTGTCAAAAAAAACTGTTTTCTTCCTGTCCATGATTCTAGATTGAGGAGTCAATGAATAACTGAAGAAAGCGAGCTCTTCTTTCTGTTTTAATGTACGAATAAAGGAGAATACGGTAACAACTCAGTAACATTTGAATATTTTAAATTTGAAAATGAATACAGTTTATATTTTATTAGAGATGAGTAAAGGGTCCACCAAAATAAAAATAATTTGAAACGATTTTTTAAATAATCTTCTGAATACATTAAGAAAGCAAGATGAATGGAAAACTTTGAAATTGATAACACAAAATCATTAAAATACAGTATCAGTACAGAACAGGTTTCTAAACAGACTGAAAATGAAGGATTATCTAATAAACCTGTACAGAGTCTCAGATATGAAGCACAAAGTTCAGAGCAACCTCACTGAAGTAACATATACTTCTTAAGTAGTAGTGATGGCAAATGGTGGGAAAACTACAGTCTCTGAAAGCATGACATGTTTTATACACAAAAGTTGAGGCATCCCTGTTCCCATTAAGTTCCTCACATATATGCATACCTGGAAACAAGACCTGGTGGGCTTGTTATAATTTATCACATATGTCAGTGCACTATAATCAAAAATTAAATTCAAGAAAGGAATCACTTAAAGACATCTGTTTGTCTATAACTTTAAAGGCACTGACCCCTCTTTTTCTTCTTTCTTGGCAGGTGTTTCTCCTGAGAGGTTTCACAAAACTGGAACCCTTCAGGGGGCTGCTGGGGCCAGGCCCAGCCATCCTTCCCTCCTCCCCCTCCCCCGCCAGGCTGCCGCACAGCAATTCCCCTTTCACAAGATTGTATCACACAGTGAGCCTTCAGTTAGCAAAGGCCTCTACATCTAAACATATCAACGAACTGGTCTGCAGGGTCACTAGTCCCTTAGAGGAAACAGATCCATGCATCTCTCTGTGAATGCACTAAAGGCACAGATATCTTCAATTTGGAAATGTAAACCATGCATAAAGGTATTGTACTGGAAAAAGTGGAACCAAACAAGCAGAACCACTGCAAATGACGGTGTTGCTACAACATTCTGGAGTGTCTTCACTGACTGCTCAAACTTCTCTTTAGCGACACTCATGTGAAAAAAGACAGATTACTCCAAGTACATCACTGAATGAAGTTGGGATTTACTTATTACTCTTTTCAAACAGTTGAGCCCTGCAGAAAGAAAAAGCAGTCTTGTAATTGCTGACCTTGAGAAAATATTTTATTGTAATTGTTTCTTTAAACGTGCATTCATCTTGACCTTATTAGCATTACATCAACAGCAGGAGAAGAATCATAACAATAATATAATAAATAGCAGTTAACAGGGCCAGGTACTTTCCTAGGTGTTTTATGTATATAAACACATTTAATCTTCAAAACTACCCTATTGGGGGAAGGAGGTGGGGCAACTCTACGAGCCAGGTGCTAATACTATCCCACTGCACAAATGAAGAAATTGAGGCACAGGGAGGTTAATTAACTTTCCCAAGATCACACAGCTAAGTCATGGGGGCAGGATTTGAACCCAGTCGTCTGGCTCCTAAGTCTGAACTCTTGGGTACTATGCTTATTGCCTCTCGTAAGTCTTCAACACAGCATCAGGTCACATTAAAATCATTAGGGTTCCCCCTCTTTGGAAATCATTCAACTCCACTGGTTTCTTTAAAATTATTTACCATCTTAATGTACTTTCCATGAATTAGAAGATTTTGAATAAAAGTTTAAAAGGTTTTCACTTCTCCCCATCTGAAGTGACATAAAATGAAAGTACCTACTCTTTTAAGAGAAGTTTTCTTCAATAAGGACAAATACAGAAGAAGAGGGGAGCCCTGGCTGGGCTGGCTTAGAGGTCAGACTGCTGGCCTGCACTCTGAAGGGTCTTGGGTTTGATTCCCAGTCAAGGGCACGTACCTGGGTTGCAGGTTTGATCCCGGTTGGGGAGCATGTGGGAAGCAACCAATCAATGTGTCTCTCTCACATCAATGTTTCTCTCTCTCTCTCTTCCCCTCCCTCCCTCCCTCCCTTCTTGTACTCTCTTTAAAAATAAATGGACAAAACATCCTCAGGTGAGGATCAACCAAAAATAAACAAAGACAAGAACCAAGGTCTCATCATCTCACTGGTAACAATTACATCACAGCTTTGTCATGGCCGCTATGAAATTCACACCTAAGTCTCAAGTTCAAATATTATAGCGTCTTTAACTAGACTGTGCAAAATTTATGGAAAGATATGCATTTCCCTCTCCTTCTTTATAACTTAATATTTATACCCATTTTGCTTTTGTCTTGTTTTACCTATGCTTTCATTGTTAAAATCTCCAAGGCTATTGGAGAGAAGATACATTATAAAGATTTCATCTTCATCACTAAAAAGAGTCCCAAGAATGATCTATACCACATCTTGATTCATTAGAAGGCTACATCTCAGGAAATGAAACTTCAGGAGTACCTTTCACATTTCAGTAATATGTATGTAGAAGAAGCACATGTCTATGATAAAAAGGAAGGAAAAAGAAAAATAAAGATGATTATTCAAGACCATATGCCTGAAGAAAAAGAACACAGCAGAGAGATTTGAGAAGGAAATAAGTCTTCAGGAAGTCGGTTATCAACAGATCTCCACTAGTTTGCATCTGGGAGCTGTTGGTCACCCACACACTGTCCAGAGATGAACTACAGAGTAGGAGCCTGGTGCTGAGAAGAAGTTGGAATTCTAGTCCTGACTCGACCTCTGAGTGCTGTCTCTTTATTTCTCTGAGTCTGTTTTCTCATCTGCAAAATGAAGGGGCTGGGGGGAAAACACGAGTACCATCTGGTTCTAACATTTTATGACTTCTGAGATAGAATCTAAGAAATGAAAGAGGTGCAAATCCGGAGTCAGCCTTCATTCACACGCGACTTGTAGAATCTCCTAAGGGGTGTGTAAAGCAGAGGAGTAAGCGAGACAATCTGCTGGGAGCAAGAGGAAACTACCTGAATGTCCATTTATACTTATTTTTACCTCAAAAGGTAAAAAAGGCAGCTTATGTCGACACCAGCACCCTCATTTGGGCTCACATGTTAAATGATCCCTTTGCCATATGTTCAGTTTATTTATAGAAGAATGTCATCTATATGGTATAAAAAACAAAACCTTTAATTAATGAGGTGGGAAGTGACCACAAAAACATTTTGCGCCATTCAGAGGTGTTATCTCATGACAGAATACAAAGAATAATTGTCTTACGGATGATTAACACTTTTTTATTTTATACATATACAATTTGTTCTAAATTTCCTGACCTACTCTGTGACCATAAGTGGCTGCCAGTAATATGTTACCTGGCAGATTTTTATTTTTAAATAAGCTTCAAGGTAAAGATGAGGTTGTAAGAAATGCAAGAAAATAACTGCTTTTTGGAAAGAAGCTCATATTATGGAGAAAGCAAATGTGCTTTTGTAGTTACAGAGAATTTAGAAATAATTTTCTAATCTATTAAAATTTTTCAATGAATGTAAAGAGCTTTTTATTTCAACACCTCCATCCTTATTCATACAAACTGTGTAATACGTTTTCTGAGAACTTAACAGTATCAGGGAACATAGACATTTACCAGAAATTTTAACCAAAACTTTTGTATAACTGGTAGATGTTTTGAAAATGGGAATTGCTGGTTAATAAATTTAGTCAATAATGTACTTTAGCCATTTAGATCAATATATCTTTATGAGGTAACTATTTTTTTTTTAGCTATTTTAAAATTTAAAACCAAAAATCAAAATAAATTGAATGTAACACAAGATTTTCAAATCGCTTTATTGCAGTGTTCAGCAAGATTTTTTTTAAATGATGACACAAATTCACCCACATGTAATATACCCATGAAATGTTTAAATAAAAATTCATGTATGGAGGGCATATGCTCAGTAAGAACTTGGATACCTATAGGTAAATCAGTGGTAATCACTCCAACATATCTTTGTTTTTCCCCCAAGCTTGCAAAAAGTAACAACTTTCAGAATAATTTATTACTTAGTCATTGCTTCCAATACAATCAATGTTTTTAAATCAAAGGATTTCCTGGATGGCTACCCAGAGAAAAATAATCCCTTATATAACTATATCTAGTTTACAAGCCGAAATTTACAAGTTATTTCTGCCTCATCAAATTCAACATGTGAAAGACTTCTTCCCACCCATCATACCTAAGAACACGTCTTGTTTTCCTAATTATAAAAGTATACTGCATGCTCAATATTTTTTTAAAAAAAACAAACTATAAAAAGATATAAGTAGAAAGTGAAAAATCATCTATAATCCCTCTCAACCTCAGAGAGACATGTACTATATTTAAAACACATAGCTACTTCCTCACTCAAGGTATCACAGTCACTTCTCCACAGAACACTGACTACACACACTTGTTTCATGGCTACAAACTACTTCAATATACAAATATATCAAGTTTTATTTAGCCCACATATCACAGTAAAGGATATTTATATTATTTCCCATTTGTTTATTATCATAAAAGATCAGTGTTTCGGTTTTTCTTTTTAAGGAAACACAGGATAAAAGGGTCTCTCTTCGGTTGGTGTACCCAACAGATATAAGTAAATGATTATGGCTTACCTCAGTGTTCAGGACTATTCCACATGCCATCAGAACAGTCTTTTCTTATAAATACCCAAACTGAAGTGAATTCTTAAGCAGTCTCTTGGTTTTGGAGGTTCAGAAATGGGACTAGATTTTTTGCTGGGACTACAAATAGTTATTTGGCCCCTCTGGTTAAGTGAAAAACAAACTAATTCCATTCAAAATATTCCTCTTATAAATACCCAAACTGAACTCTGTTCTGGAGTTTTTTTGAACTCTCGCATATATTTTTCACATAAGGAAACAAGGTACTTTCTTAAAAACAGAAAGATCATAAAGATTTATATTCATAATTCTAATTTAGAAATTAATAAAAAATTACATATAATCTATTAATGCTGCAAAACCATACTGGCTATGTTTTCACTTAACATACCCCCAATCCTGTTCAGAATGGTCGGTGACATAAAATATGAATTAAAGAGACTTCGTTAACAAGATAGAATATTTTCTGCTTTTTGTGTCAAACAGTTAATATTTTAAAATAATAATAGAGTAGAAATAATTGTCTATTAGGTAATCATCCAAGTTAACTATATATTACCATCTTTTATAAAAGGCCCTAATTTCTACTTAATTCAAGCTTTAAAAATAAAAATCAGGGGCAGGATAGGGAGGAGGGTGTCTAGGGGGGGAAAAGAAGAAACATCTGTAACAAAAATAAATTAATAAAAAAGAAAAATTATCAATTAAGTTTCAATTTTTTTTTTTTTTAAAAAATGTACTATCCAGGCGCTAATTTTAAAGCCTGCATCCATCTGAAATAGTCAGTAATTTAGGCCTCCTGAACATTGGTAACTGTCACAATAAAGCCCATCCATCTAGGGTGAAATAACAGTTTATCTGGATGACTCTGGTTTATAAGCACAACCTTTCCTTTCTTTCTAAGAGAGCTCTGCCTCTGATTCTTTCAAGTTTCTTCAACGTTCTCAGGAGTTTTTTTTCAGCAAAAGAAAAATGATACTTTTTAATATATGTAAAAAAAAAGTTAAATATTAAAATAGGGGATTTTGTTATATTATGAACATAATACCTACTCATTCACTTCTGCTGAAAGTAAAATGACATGCTTTCTCCTTTCTGAATACCAGTTATCTAAATAGAAAGGAGCCAGGCACTCACAGTTACCTGGCGCATTTTCAACCTCCTCCCCTACCTGGCTACAACCTCCCTACCTGGCCCTTGCCAGGCTGCAGAATGTCTGTAAAGTCAGCACAGGTGACTGACATGTTTACATCAGATAACATGAAGCACAGTGGGCAGCATGCAGTCAAGCTCCAAGCCGACGACAGAACTACAGAGGGGTGACAACACTCAGCCTTTAAAAAGCAAACACACATACTTGTTAACTACGGACTCCGGTGGATGACACATTACATTTTCTGAACAGTTTCATTTGAATCATGCATAGGTCAAGTCAAGTGAGAAGTGGTAAGACTGTATAACCAACTGCATATTCTTGCACATTCTTGATTAGGAATCAACCTGGCAACAGGTACCAAGAGCCTTAACGTATTTGTACCTCGGACCAAGTAATTTCCCAAAAGGGGAATCTGTTCTAAGGAAATCACCCAAAATAAGAAGTTTTATACAGGGAGGTGTTGCTAGCAGCATTATTTATAGTAGCAAAAGCTTGGAACCATATAGTAATTATTAAAAGTTTATTAGACTCTTAGGCAGTCATTAAAAATTAACATTGTGGAGAATAAACAGGTATGAGGAAATATAAAGATAGTATAATCTCAAAGAGACTTCAAAAAAGATATTGGAAAAATACACACCAACACATTCATACTGACTGCTCCAAATGATTATGGTAATTATTCAGTATATTTGTCACTGTTTTTCAAGTTTTTCAGACAAGAAATTTACCACACACACACACACACACACACACACACGTATACATGTCTCTCCTCTGTACTTATTAGAACTTAAATTCCACTGAAACCATGAATGTTTCTAGTTCATCTAAATAAACATAAGAAATTTCATATAACAGAATAAAAATATTCACTATGAGCTATTTACTGGGGCAAATCTTGACTGGTATGTTTTAAATTTATGAATATCTGATGTCAAAACTGCAAGAGAAAAGAAGACAAAGGGGTATACTAGCTTCTCCTGACCTTTATTGCCATTATTACTAAAATGTCTCTTAACTTTGCTCCTGCCCTCCTACTTTACTTTGGCTCAATATGCCAAAAAAAAAAAAAAAAAAAAAAAAAAAAAAAAGCCTTATGGATTTATCATAATTGTTTCTGGACAATTATTTCTATGCCAAAGTATTTGAACTTTTCACCTCTGTGCAAGCAGAATCTAATTTATGAACAGGTTATGTTCCAAATGTTCATTTGTAAGTTGGCTACTTGTTTCTATGGGGAAATATATTCCAAGTTGGGTTCTATGAGGAAAGGGTCAATTGAAAGTTTTTTCTCAGGTTTCTGGGCATAGAAGAAAGCTAGAGCAAATGTTCTGAAAGGTAACGCTGATTAGTAGCACAGTGAGGCAGGTAATTCGGGAGCATGGAAACTTAAGAAGTCAGGACCAACTTGTGAAAGATACATGAACACACCAGACACCTGAGAGTGTGGGAGAGTGGGAGGGCAACACGGTCAGGTAGCAGGAGGATTACTAAGGAAATTCAAGAGGGTCCATAAAGAAATTAACTTTCTGCTTGTTTAGATCAGTGTCTTCAAATTTTTTAAGACTATGGATGTCTCAGTCAGCAAGGCTTCTATCACATTTATACCTGGTTATCCCTGGAAACAAAACAAGGACAATGCTGTGTATTTTGGGGGAACAGGGAGATGCCATATAGTTATGCAAAATAAAATGTAAATACAAATGTTTCTATTTATAATATTATATATAAACTAAGTTATTAATACACACTAAAAACAGATTTTAGGCAGACCACCCAAAACCTATGGAACACTTAGAAAATGCTAAATATACACATATCAGTCTTCAAAATTATTTAATTCCTAATAAATACAGGCTGAACTTTATCTTTAAAAATAAATTGTGAAGATCACACCACGGAAAGGAATGTCTGCAAGAAAGGACTGAGCTCCCAAGTTATATAGATTAGGACAAAATGCACAAAGACTGGAGAGATCATGAAATGAATACTTCCAAGGCCAAGCACCTGGCCACCTGAGTCAAGAGGAACAACAAAGATGAGTGAGCAAGGTGCACAGTCCTGTTCTCCTACCTGAACATTCGGAGTTTATTGTTATTTCTAATTGTACATAAACATGCTTTGGTTTTCTTACCTCACCCTGGACTTTGAGAAAGTCCATATTAATCAATCCAAGAATGACCTCTGTGGCATGCCATACCACATAACCTGCACAGAGATCGCCCGGTGGGAGGGGCAGCTGGGGCTGAAATCAGTGTTGCCACTTGCACACCATGGCGAGGGCTGCATTAGCCAGAGACAGGTGCCCCTTTTGTTATTTGCCCGCACAGAGGAAGCTCATTTTAGGATGTGTACAAAAGTGCCCTGTGTACTAGCAGTTGCCCTGCTTTGCTCTGCTTTTCTTGGTTTATGCATCCAAAATTTCTCATGTCAGATTGGACAAAAAAAAAAAAAAACGGGGTTTATAAAGCCCCCTTACAAATTTGAATCTGCTGTAGGAAACGAATGCTTATGTTGTCTTTTCTGCTACATGCATGTTTCTGTGCACTTTACATCCAGCTGCTATCCAGCTGCTGTTACCTGGATGCATGAACCAGTGACATGCTCAAGGAAAATTGTGTCTGGATCAATTTCCACATCATATGCCATCACTCCTTATTTACCAATCTTGCGTAAACTAATTTGCATTACAGAAACATGCATGTAGCAGAAAAGGCAACATAAGCATTCGTTTCCTACAGCAGATTCAAATTTGTAAGGGGGCTTTATAAACCCCGATTTTTTCTTTTTGTCCAATCTGACATGAGAAATTTTGGATGCATAAACCAAGAAAAGCAGAGCAAAGCAGGGCAACTGCTAGTACACAGGGCACTTTTGTACACATCCTAAAATGAGCTTCCTCTGTGCGGGCAAATAACAAAAGGGGCACCTGTCTCTGGCTAATGCAGCCCTCGTCATGGTGTGCAAGTGGCAACACTGATTTCAGCCCCAGCTGCCCCTCCCACCGGGCAATCTCGGTGCAGGTTATGTGGTATGGCATGCCACAGAGGTCATTCTTGGATTGATTAATATGGAATACCTTTCTCAAAGTCCAGGGTGAGGTAAGAAAACCAAAGCATGTTTATGTACAATTAGAAATAACAATAAACTCCGAATGTTCAGGTGTCGCAACTTGCAGATATGATTTTAATCCTAAATATCCAAGCCTAAGGAAAATAATGCAAACAGAAGTAATTTCAATAGGAATACCTGCAAAAGAAGGTAAATGCATACAACTGTAAAAATACAAGGTGCGAAGCATAATGGCGCGTAAAGAAAATCTGGCTGTTCCCTGAAAATGCCACAGGCCCTTTAACAGGAAACCCTTTCCCCATAAGGGTAGGATGCACCATGGCCACACCTTCAGGGTAAGGGGAAACCAAAAATAAACCATTCCACCCCCAGGGAACTGCTGCTCCAATTTATTTTACCAGGGGGTCCAAAAAAATTTCAAGCTGTGAGTTTAGTTTAAAATGACCTTGGTCTATAGCAGCCCTAGCTACCTGACAACAACAAACAGTCCTCTCTAGAGAAACACACTTTCACCCTAAGACTCAAAGAATCCTCCCCAAATAACTGTCCAAGGGAAATGAGCAGCTCTCAGCCAAAAATAACCAAGTAAGTATAGAAATGAGGCCCCATGAATAAGAACCAGCAAAAACATAACATGGTAGAAAGGGACCCATACAGTTTTGAGATCCTGGGATTATTACTATTCTTACAATGTCTGAAAAATCTGAAATTTAACTTCTGAATATTAGAATTTGTAGAGGCATAACTGAAGCCATTAAGAGATCCAGACTATGTGGAATAAATCAGAAATAACCCTGCAGCACACTCTTCTATAGCCTCCAACCCTTCAGAAGTGCATTCAGTCTTCACATGATTCACTTGGTGACTTTCCTCTCTGACCCTTCTCACTACATTCACAAGGCAAAGGTCTTGCATGTTGCTGTAAACATAGCTCTTTCTTTGATGTTAGCTCACAGTTACCCCACACCTCTTATCACCAACTTGCAGCAAGGTTTCCCCCACTCTAATGCATTGCACAACCTGCTCAGCAAAATGCTCTTAAATTCTCAGCTCAATCTTAGCAAAAATAAATTTCACATGGTGATGGTGGACGGGCTCATGGTCCACCCGTTGAGCACTAATGGCCTACAGTTCATAGAATCCCAGCTCCACTGACTCATTCAACAATCTTTATTGGGCGCCTACTACATATAAACACTATTTTAGGTGAAAGGATTAGGCAGTAAATAAGACAAAGTCTCGGCTGCTGTGGAACTCAGCGTCCTAGCTGGGGAGATTAATAATAAACATGTAAACAACTCAGTTTCTGAGTATTAAGTGCCACAGAGAAAATAAAAGAATAATATGAGAGTGAAGGGGCTACTTTAGATGAGGAGGTCAGAGAGGCCATGAAAGGTAACCCTTTTAGCTGAGAGACTAAAATGACAAGCAAGGGCCAGCAACTCAAAGAACATTCCATACAAAGAGGAAAATAAAGGCAGAAGCTCTGTGGCTGCTCCGAGCTGGCTTGTTTAAGGAACAGAAAAAGAGGAAGTCACGAAGAGAGTGGTAAGGGCTGAGAGCAAAGAGGGAAACAGAGGCCAGGCCAGTAAGACCTTGTAAGCCATAGAGGAGAGAGTTTGGGTTTCACTGGAATGGTACAGGAAGCCTCTGGAAGGTTGTCACTGAAGTGGCGTAATATTTACATCTCAGAAAGATCATTCTGCCACCACTGTAGCGGATTTGGATGGAAACAGGGCAAGGGTGAATACAGGGAGACCTGCAAACTACGGCAGTGTTCTAGAGAAAAAGAATTTAAACGGGAGAAGCATGAAAATGTGGGGGGTCAAAAAGAAAAGTGCTGATGAAAAGGGAGGAATCAAGTTTGGTTCCTGGTTTTGGGCTTGAGGACCTGAGTAGATGGCAGTCTCTTTACTGAGAGGGGGAAGACACTGGTTTCGGGCATGACAGGAGGTGGGCCAGAGTAGCAGGGAGGAAATCAAGGGTCCTGTTTGGGACGCACATCTGAGATGCCTATTAGGTATTCAAGTGAAGACGTGTGGTAAGAAATTGAATCTAGAGCCTGGCAGGGAAGTCAGAGTTGAAGACAAATGTCTCAAGCATCAGCATAAAGCTAGAATTCTATACATTAGAAGAAGACCCTGGAAAGAATTCTGGGGCATTCCGACATTCTGAGATTGGATAAAGAGGAGAAACCTGAGAAGGCACTTAAGACAGAGTGGCTCCTGAGGCAGAAGAAAACGAGAAAAAACAACACAGGGCCATTCCCGGATTTAAGAACATGAACGTCGCCGGTAATGCTGTCAAGAGCAGCTACCAAGAGTGGTGAGGATTAAAGCTAGACTGGAGAATGATACAGAGTGTCAGATGAAGGAAGGACAGCAACTATAGAAACACGAGGTGACAGCTTTAGACAAGACTTCTCAATGTCTGCTACAAAAAGGAACACAGTAACAGAGTGCACAGTGCTACAGTGAGAGATGTGATGTCACAGGCAAGTTTTTGTTGTTGCGGCTGTTTATCTGGTTTGTTTCCGAGATGGCAGATCCCAGGGCAGCAAGTGCTGTCCAACAGAAAGTGCTACAAAGACGGAAACAGTCTATATCCACACATCTGATACAACAGCCATCGCTCACACACGACTACTGAGCACTTGATATGTGATTGAATCTGAAGATTTAATTTTAATTAAATGAAATTTAAATAGCCATGTGTAACTAGAAGCTCCCAAACCACAGTGGAGCCCTTCCAGCCTGTTTGTAGGCTGATGGATTCCGCTGTCCAAAAGTCAGGACTGGGTAGCAGGAAGAAGATGACTTCTATGGGCAACGTTCTCTAGAGCTCTCAAGAATACCAGCAGCTCGGGGAGGGCAAAGAGACAAAACTCTAGAGGGAAGTTTAAGGAGAGGGAAAGTAAGAAATAGTTTCAAAGAGCAGAGAACATGCTAAGTGGGAATAGTAAAAATTTCGGGGTTGAGTACCACTTGCGAGTTATGGTCCATTTAAAGCAGCCCTTGTCAAAACTTTTTAAGTTTTCTCTGGCAAACATCAGCTATGGGCCCTTTCAAATCTGGCCTCAAACTACCTTTTCAACCATCTCTTAACATTCCCCATAATTTACCTCTGGGGTTTTCAGTCTTCTTGGTTGCAGAACCTTTCTGTTCCGTATATATTTTCCCCAGGATATAAAACAGTACGTATTTGGTGAGAAGAAGAGGAAGAGGGAAGAGGGGGTAGGAGGAGAGGAGGAAGAGGAGGAGGAGGAGGAAGAGAAAATACAGAAGGAGAAGCAAGGAAAGGGGAAGAGGAGGAGGGGGAAGAGGAGGAAGAGGAAGAGGAGGAGGAGGAAGGAGAGGGGAAGAGGACAAAAGGAGCTGCTCTGGATGAGGCTGAGGTAGAGGCTCAATTCTCCCACCAGCTCAGACCCTCCTCGCAGCCTCTGAGGCATTTCCAACAACCCCAGGATTTGAAACCAAAGATTTACCCTAGCCAGTCCTTCTCAAAACTGGAATGTGTTTACAAATTACCTGTCTTGTTAAAATGAACATTCTGCTCCAGAAGGTGTTCAGAGCCCACAATTCTGCATTGCTAACAGGCTCCTGGGTAATGGCTGATGCCACCATTCTGTGGATTATACTTTGAGTGAGTGGCCATACCAGACCACTTACCATTTTCCACTCAGTCAGCTTACTTTTGCCAGTGTGGACCCCTTGGCCATATGTGCCTTTCCTTGCCTTCCTCAACTGGAAGATTCTACTCCAACCTCAAGGCTCCTTCTGAACCCGTCTCCAAGAGTCTTGGGAGAAGTAATCATAATCCAGTCCCTATCTCTGTCTCCTACTACTCTCCCCATTCCTCACTCTGCTCCAGCCACACCCTGCAGTTTCCTAAACACACCAAGCCAGCATCAGCCTCAGGGCCTTTGCACCACCTGCTCCTTCTGCCTAAAATGCACTTCCCCCAGATATCCTCACGTTCAACCCCTTCGTCTGTTATCCCCCTACTCAAATGTCTTCTTCGTGAGGTTTATACTCTGACCACCCTATTTAATGCCCCCATCATTCCTGATACTCTATTTATACAGGGTGGGGCAAAAGTAGGTTTACAGTTGTGAGTACACGAAACAGAGTTTATTCTTATATTATTATTTTTTAATTAATGTATTATTTTTTCATACGAACTATAAACCTACTTTTGCACCACACTGTACATATATTTATTTCCCCTGCATTTATAAGCAACTTGAGGGCAGGGTGTATTCATTTTGCATCCCAAGCATCTTGCACAGAGTCTTTTACATTTAAAAAGAGTAAAATATCAAATTCAATAGCTGACATAACTTGCAACTCCTGAATCTGAATTAAATTAAATGAATCTAAACATCTCAACAACCAGATCACTAGTGGAAGCATTAAAAATACAAAAAGATTTTCACAAGACAGAAGCAGAAATTAAAGCAAGGGCACAAAGAGAATTCTAAAATGATTAATATATAACTCAAAGGTACACAAGGATGCCAAGTGCAATGGTGACTTTGTATCTATGAACCAGAAAAAGGTAATTCATTTAAAATGTTAAAAAAATAATAATGACAGCTAATGTTTACTAAGAACTTAGCATATGCCAGCAACTCTTTAGATAGTTCACAAGTACTAACTTATTTAATCCACATATCGAACTGCTATAATAGGTACTATTATTATCTTCTTTCATTTAAAAAAAAAAAAAGGCGCGGTGGGGGGGGGGTCCCTGGCCTGTGTGGCTCAGTTGTTTGGGAACCAAAGGTTGCAGGTTCAATTCCTAGTCAGGACACATGCCCGGACTGTGGGCTCAACTGCCTGGTGGGGGGTGTGCAAGAGGCAGCTGATTGATGTTATTCTCTGGCATTGATGCTTCTCTCTCTCTTTCTTCTCCTTTTCTCTCTCTATAAAAATCAATAAAAATTTTTTTTCAAAAGTTTAGCCATTTATTTTTTAAACATGTTTTTATTGATTTTAGAGAGAAAGGAAGGGAAAGGGAGAGACAGAGACAGAAACAATGATGAGAGAGAAACAGTGATCGGCTGCCTCCTGCACATCCCCCACCAGGCCACTGAGCCCACAACCTGGGCATGTGTCCTGATCGGGAATCAAACCAGCAACCTCTCGGTGCATGGGACAACACTCAACCAGCTGAGCCACACTAGCCAGGGCAATAAAAATATTTTTCAAAAAAGGAACTGAGAAAGAGAAGCTAAATGACTTGCCCAAGGTCACACAACCAGTGTGACATCAGAGCCCGAGATCTTAACCACTACAGAGAGGTGAAAACTACAGAGACTTACTTTTAACGGAAAGCCTTATCTTTAAGTAGGTTACTGTTTTAAAACTCCCTACAACACTTTTCATGAATAAATTATATATATACACACACACACACACACACACACACACACACACACTCTCTTCCTACATTCTTTGAACATAAGCAATGACTTCCTTTCTGTAAAGATTGCACATTCTTTTGAGTAATGTGATGAAGTCAGTCACCTTCCAGCTCCATCCTGCCAAGGACGTGAATCATCCCTCTGACTAGCATATTCACTACCCCAGTTAGTCACTTAGGAGCCATCTCGGTTATCAGATCAGGAGAGAGAGAGAGAGAGAGAGAGAGAGAGAGAGAGAGAGTCGCAGTATATTCATATTCACTTAACTTTTATTACAGTATATTGTTACAATTGTTCTATTTTATTATTGGTTACTGTTGTTAATCTCTTAGTGTGGCTAATTTATAAATTAAATAGTACATATTGGGCTTGGTACTATCCGTGGTTTCTGGCATCCACTGGAGGTCCTGGAATGTAATCCCCATGGAGAACGGGGGACTACTGTACCCTGTCTGTCAAAGCTTTTAAGACTAAGGAAAGGAAAGATCTCAAAGAAATAAATAATTCACAGGCATGCCCAGGCAGAACAACTCAATGATTAAGGGTACAGGTTTGAATCACACCTCCTAGAGCACTGTAATCTCAGCAGGTAATTAGTTAAACCTGTGTTAGGTTCCTACTATGCAGTATCCTTCCTGGCTCCTGTGTGTTCTTCCCCACTTCCCACCCCATAGCACCCCTCCTTATTCTTGCAATGGTTCTTAACTGGGTTCCCTGACCCCCTAAGTGGTCCATGGATAGAGCTCAGGAGATCCATAAACTTAATAGTATATATCCTACGTACTATTTTCACTATTTATTCAAAAGCATTATTAAGAAGAGGTCTATAGCCTTCACCAAACTTTCATAGGGGTCCTTGGCAAAAAAAGGAAATGTGGATAAAAGACAGGGAAATAACCTAGGAGGTATTTTTTAACAGAAAGAGGGAAATAAATCTGGTTAGGATTGGTAGAGGTGACAATGGAAAGAGATGGAGTCAAAGGAAATACCTAGGTATTCCTCAATAAAACAGCACCTTTCACCTTCCTTCTACCTCTAACCTAAAAAGAGAAGCTGCCTCTGCTTCCACACCTTCACTCCTCAGATCTGTAAGCTTACACACACACACACACACACACACACACACACACACACACTCTAAACCACGATCTCAAAAAGTACATCCATGAGCGCTGTGATCTCTGGAGCACCCAATTCTGCTGGCCTCCTTGCTGAGTCTTCTCCTGCGTTCCATTTCTTCTTCCTCATTCCTTCCTTCAAAGACCTATTTACCCCCATGGCTTACCAATCCTGCACGGACAGCTCTCAATTCTCCAGCCCCATCCTAACCGTGTTCCTGAGTTCTAATGCCACCCCCCAGCACCCATGGGTGGGCACTGTCACTACAACATCCCGTGGACCTTTAATATCACTTAACAACATGGTAAAGACAGACTCTCAGGACTTACTGCAGGCAGACCTGAGTTAGAATCAGCATTTTTAAAATGTTCCCAAGGGATGAATACAAACAATAAATTGTAAGAAACACTTTCTAGTGCTTATTAATATGCTACCAGCCTAAATGCATCTGAAGTTGATAATTTCTAGGTGCCAATTACTGAATTCGTATTCTGTGCTAACTGCAGTACTAGGCTTTAAATATATAACCTTACTTAACCCTCAAAATAATCCTGTGAGGCAACCACCATCATCTCCATTTTAAGAGTGAGTACACTGGGGCTCAAGCAGATAAATCATCTATCTGCTTAAAGAGCCCATACATGATGGAGGCAGGATTTGAACCCAGTCTGTCTGACCACAAAACATTTTGTCAAAATTCACCAATTCCTTTCAGCTCCAAAATTTACATTTCAAAGGGTATGTTGGCAGAATTAACTACTCTGGTTGACTGTATTTTTTAATCAACTTAAGGCAGATTTTGTTTGCCCTGCCATGTGCATCATTTTAAATACTCAAGTTCACTCTACAGTATTTGAGAAGAAATGTATTCTGTTCTCAGGTTATCACCCCAAATTGTAGGGGTTATTAAACTATTGCCCTGACAATAAATTATGTGTATGTCCACTTGGCATTCTTCTGTCCTCTAAAACGGGAAGAAAAAAAAAAAATAGTGTGAGACCAGTTCTTGATTGGATGATTAGTTGGGTTCCATTCATTCAGTGAGTTTCATCTATTGTCCAGCTAATTATTATTTCAATTGCCTTACTGTGCTCTATTCAGTTAATATTTCATAGTCATATCTTTTCCAGTGCTCAAATATAAATCCACAAACCTAAAAGAGATCACTATTTCTCCAATATAGTATGTACCTATTTCAAGTCCCAGACCTTACTGAGGATATAGCAAAAGCTATGAATCCTCTACCCAGAAAACCACACATTCACTAAAACACACAAAATGTGGCACACAACACCAAGATAAACAACTCAGCTCTATTACGAGGACAGACACCTGCCTGATGCTGCCTGTCTAGGCCTTCTCCCTTCTTTTGGAAACTGTTCCTCCTCCAACTCTAACAGGCAGAAGCTGCCACCTTTTTACAACTGCTCAGTCCAGGGAGTGGCCACGAATGACCAAAGGCAACCCAGTCAAAATCCTTCCATGGGATTTTTATAACTGAATCAGAGACAGAAAGTCCCTTTTAGGGCCAGAAAGTACAAAATGTAAAATTCAGGGACCATTAGTTCCCTGCCCTGCGAAGGAAACTTGTCAGCTATAAGAATAAAGCCAAAAGGACAGAAAGCCCTGGCTGGGTAGCTAAGTTGGTTACAGCATCGTCCTGATAAGCAGAGGTTTAGGATTTGATCCCCATCAGGGCACCAGGGCACATACAACAGTCAACCAATGAGTGCCTAAATAAGTGGAACAACAAAACTTAATGTTTCTCTCTTCTCTTTTCTCTCTCTCTCTCTCTCCATTTCTCAAAAAAAAAAAAAAAAAAAAAAAAAAGACAGAAGTCCCAACAGCACTCAAGCACATGGTCCCAATTGTTTTGGAAGCCCAGCCCCATTCCTGTCCTTCTCCTGGTTTGGTTACCAATCCTAACCTCCTCAGTGATAGACCTCCAAAACTCTTTGACTCTTTTAAATTTTTGCCTAAACTCATTGGTGTTTCTATGGCTTGCAATCAAAAGATTCTAATATTAATAATGGCTACTCTAAATACTCTGTTTTAAACAAGTTTTATGTCCTTTAAATTTTTCTTGTCTTCCCCCTAGATATTTAAATAGGCTTTTAAATATGATTTCTAAAAGGCGCACATTTCACTCTGCATAAAAATCTTTTAGAGTATCTGTTTAAAACTACTCTTGGCTCAGACCATTCTTCATGCTCCACACACTATTAAAATATAAATTTAAGAAGCTCACTGCCTGATCATTTTTAGTTTAATTTCAAATGTAACAAGACAAAATTGCCTTCTTAAATTGTCTTTTCCTTTATGTATTCAATTATATTCTCTGCTTAAAATACTTAAAAATTGGCAGTGATCCATTCTCTGATGGGTATTTTAAATTGGAAAGCAGTAACACATCAAATTAACCACACAAACTCAGTATTATTCGGATTGAGAATTATAGCCACAGTGGATTAGAAAATTCCTAGTTTAGTTGGAAGTTTTTATATTTCAATCAAAAAGACGGACTTAATAGACTGCAATGCAGTCCAACGACACTCAATCCAACAAACTCAGTTCACCATCTCTCCCAGTCACCAAGATTTCCTTCCCTCTAGTCACGGCCTTGAAAACTCTCTGAATGCTGCTGATTGGCAAGGTTATAACAGTAATGACTCTTGTGTTAAATACTATTACTATTCCTAGTCTGTGCATCCTAATATATAATGCTATGAACCTAGTAGACTCTAAAAAGAGTTGAATCTTGAAGTTAGAAAAAAACTTGGAAATCATCCAGTCCAATCACCTTACTTCACAGGTGCAAACATTGATGCAAAAAATAGTTAACATGCCCAAGGTCAACAGAATTAGAGAAAGAATTAGTACACAGATCCAATGAGCATATTACCATTGTATGCAGAAAGTTCTCAATCACCAGAAGATGCTTACATGATAAATTACATATACAGTTCCCCTTTAGTGCTCCAAAAGTACGGTTATTTCTAAATGTCCTTAAAACAAATCCAAAAGAATTTTAAAAGCATAAATTTGCTATATTCCTGACAAATCTTTTCCTATTAATTCTTATCACATTAGAAATGTAGAAAAAGACTCTTGATTTGAATGATCTATTCCTTCTCTGCTATGCTTTCTCAAATGCCCCCATTCATATACAACACTATGCTTGCTCCTTCTTAATAATACTGACCTATTTATTCTCATATTATAATGTTGACTTTGGTGCACACAAGGTCATATAAAAACATTTATCTAATATTAGTCTTTGTCACCTAAACTGAAATCAACCAGAAACACATGGCATCTTCATATAAACTTCATTTCTTTTTGTTCAAAAGTGATAAAGAAAATGCACATTTTGAAAAAGAAGGCTGTGAAAAGATTGTTCTTATGTCATCTCAGAGCCCTAAAAAATACTCGAACAAAAATATGAGGGGCATTTTTGCACAGTGGTTGGCACTTTTTTGTTCCTAATATGAATCTGCTGAATGAATAGCATGGTTACATTACGTACTATGGAAACTTGACTCCTCTGGATGACTAAACGTAGAATTACTAACTTTTCTTGAAAGCAAAAAAATAAATAAATAACACAAAATGTACTACCTGTAAATTATACATTACTTTTATAATCCTTAGGTAGTTTCAAAGTATTTCCAATTAGCAAAAAAACTAAAACAAATGTAGCAATTCATAAATATAAGGTAGCAACATAAGTGGTTACAGTAAAACATGCACAATTACCAGATTTTAAAAGTAAACTGGAATTCAGACTAATTCCCAGAGGTCACACTGTTTTAACAGTACATTGTTGACACTAATTTACTAGATTAAACCCTCAGACATAAGCACTCTATTAAACAAAATATCAGAACTCCGAAGGAGATAAAAGCACCCATAAATATGGAACTAACAACATTAATGTCTTTTAAAAAAAGAAACAACATAAATAAGAAAAAAGTTTAACAGAATTAAACCTTACTCTAAACTGAACACACAGGAAAATTTTCATTTTATTTACTGTAATGAAATGGGAGTTTTCGTGCAGATTTAATGTATGCTGTTGTGAAAACTTACATTCCTAATTGCTAAAAAAAAGTTCTCAGGAAGTTAAAATGAACTTCAATGGATCAGGCATTAGGCTGATAGAAATAATCATTTCTCAGCCTTCTTAAAAAATAATCACTCCATGCAAACACAATCAACCTGGTACTGTTTCAACTTTTCCCCATTTTGGGAAATACAAATACCATGCTTTTGAGCCATTTTAAACAACTTCATTAAATTCCAAATGTTCTTTAAAAGAACATTTTAAACCAACGTGGTTTTCTGTCATTTCTATTATGCTGGAAAGGGCACACAGACATCTACCGAAATCAAACGTACGGAAAGCAATCTTACACTTTCCCCCAGATGCTGACTGACTGCAGTGGGTAAGGTCATGGTCAAAATTCACAGGCTCACTTAAACTTTCATGGCTCAGCCAACAGCTCCTATCATGTTTCCTGATCCTAAGGAGATTAAAACTGCAGGAGTTTCTCGCAGTTGAAATCAGCAGGAGGCTATTTCAAACCCTCAAACCGCAGTCCGCAGAGCCCGCAGCGGCGCATCTTCCATCACCTCTGGCTGTCCGTTAAGCTAACCTTTCCAAGCTTTCTCCTACAGGCTTTTAAAGAAACCCCCAAAATGAGTGCAGTCAACTCAAGACAGCCTTCCATCGCGCACGCGGAGACCCCCTCCTGCGGTCATCCCCAGGCCGCCCTTCCGCAGTCGGGGACTTCGGCCTGGTTCCCAAGGTGGGGGAGGAGGTATGGGGAGGAAGCCTCCCCGCGGAGCAGCTCCCCAGCCCGCACAGCAGCAGGGCGATGCGGAAGAGGGGCTGAGGAGATGCTAAACCTCAGTGTCATATTTACATTGGCTTTTTCTTTGTCCAAAAGAGTCCTTGTCTCCAATAATATCGTTTTTAAAGGTGAATAAAAAAAGACCTAAGCACTAAAGCTGCTGTCCAAATCTCCCCGATCTCCAGTATTCCTACCCCGTTATCCCTTCAGGGAGGCTCTAGACGCTCCTACCTCGGACAGGTACACCTGCCGGCCGGAGGAGCACCGGGAGCCCCCGCCGCACCCCGCAGAAGGGCGCGATGGCCAGGACTCCGACCCCAGCAGCCCCCGCCGAGGCTGACAGCCAAGGCGAGCCGTGCCCGCACAAACTTCCCAGTTCCCAGGCTGCGGAGACAGACCGTCGGGCGAACGGACGGGGGACGACACTGGTAGCGTCCGCTGAGCTCAAATGCAGATGGGATTCCCCGTCCTGCATCCGGACCTAGGTTCAAAGTGGGTCCAAGTGGCGCCCGGGCGGCCCGGTGGAGCGGGCGTGCGCCGGAGGATGGGGACACTGAGGCGCCGCGGCGGGAGGGCAGCCCCGGAGGGCGAGCAGCCGGAGGGCTAGGGCCCCGCTCGGGCTCCCCGCTCGGGCTCCCCGCTCGGGCTCCCCGCCCGGCAGCAGCTGCAGGAGGAGGAGGAGGGGAGCGAGGAGGAAGAGGAGGAGGAGGAGGAAAGGGACTGCTGCCGCAGCCCGAGCCCTTACCGAGTGGTTTACCCCCCACATCAGGACGCTGAGCAGCGGATCGCTGGCCCGAAACAGCTTCACTTTCTGCGCTACGAAATGCTTCTTCTTAGTCTTGGTCTTGCTCGCCAGCACGGAGGACCCCAGGTTGCCGGGGGTCGCCATGGCCGCCGCCTCTGTCCCTCCACCGTCGCGCTCCCAGGCCGGGGACCCGCCCTCTCTATTCGCCGGCCGGGGGAGGCAGCCGCATCCCACCGGCGGCTGCCCCGGCGCGCCGTGTCCCGCTCCGCCCGCCGCGGCGCTCGGCTCCGCTCCGCTCGCTCGGCCCGCTCGGCGTGGCTGGGGAGGGAGGCTGCGCTCTGCTCGCGCCCCGCAGGGATCCTGCGTCCGCCGCGGCTCCGCGCTCAGCCCGCGGCTGGACCAGGCGCGCCGCGAGCGGCTTCCGCGTTGGGCGCCGGCGTCATGACGCAGGGGGCGGGCCGGCAGCAGCTGCGGCGCGGCCAGGAGGGGCGCGGGGCGCGGCCGCGGGACCGTTAAGCTGAGCCCTGGCGCTCCGGTTCCACTGCGCTGCGGCCCTGTGCGCAGCCGGGCTCAGGTGGCCGCTCCCGGCCTGTGGAGGAGGCCGCGGGATGGGCGTGTGGCGCAGGGAGAGTGAGGACTCCCGCAAGGCAGCCCCTTCTGCTCCCAAGGGAGAAAAGGGAAAGATGGGGAGTGTGGGGGCGTCGAAAGAGAGGAGCCCCCGGAGGCGGAGGTTAGGGGAAGGAAGGAGGCTCAGGGAACCGCCGCTTACCTGTGCCAAGAGTCAGGAGAGCTGGTGAGACCCGAAATGCTGCGTGCAGACCAGAGCTTCCCTAGCACCAAGTAAGGACCCGGGAATGTCTTTGGCCACCTCCCCAAGTGGCCCTTAAATGAACTTTTTAACCCCTTTATGCCTTTAACCATGGGCCCTTTTGGGCCTTCCCACACTCTCCAAGTCGTGCAGAAGGAAGACTCCCAGCTCACAGTCTGAGCTGCCATCCCCCTCCCCCGCCCTCCCAGAAAGGACCCTGGATTCCTTGGTTTGGCCAGAAAAATCGTGCGCTAACCTGCGCCTTCTACTTCAAATCCGCCAGCATGTTCCTTACATCCCTTTTTTTCCATTCCACGAACCTTCTTCCACAGAAATCTATTGTCTTCATCCACCTTCACCTAAATTTAGCCCTTCTTGATGCTGGCAGTACCTGGCCCATCTCAGGAAAGCTGCTCAAGTCATCCTGTTCTATGTATTTACCCTGATTCAGCCCACTGGGCAAACATGTTACCTATTGTCATTATTACTCCATCCAAATATAGTGGAGACCTACTGTTCCTGGTGGAGGCAAGGGATGACAGACCCTTATCCCTTAAGGACTTTAGTCTCATGGAGGTGGGGAGTCACAGGTCATGTGGTCACCTTCGTTTGCTCCTCTTTTTTGTTTGTTCTTAAAACATAAGGGTCGCCCCAAAGTCCTCTTGTTCTTTCCCAGTTCATTGTATTGCCCAAAACGATATCTGCTCCCCTAGCATCAACCATTACTACTCTTAGCGGTGAAACACACACGCGCGCGTGCGCGCACACTCACAAAACCAAATTGGTGGTGAGAACATGGGGTTGCACAGTTCTCCCACTTATTTGGGCAAATCAATTAAACTCTCTGAGCTTCAGGTTTTGTTAACAGTAGGGATAGTCAGACACTAATGTCACTTTAGGGACTACTCTGGGCCTGATCATTATAACTCTGTCCTACCTACTTTATAGGTTGTTAGAATCAAAATTATCAGTAGACAATGGCTATGAAAAGCTCTTTATAAGTAATACAGCACGATATACATACCAGATAAAATGTAGAGTACTTGTAGGTGACCCCACTCTGCCCTGAGAAGTGCCTGGTGGAACATCTCTACATCAATTGTTCACAAGCACTTTTTAAAAGTGTCTAAGATCAAGTTCAAAATCCTTCTCCATCACACATGTCACTTTATTTTTTTCATTATATTAGAAATGGCATTCATATCACTCAACTACCTCAGCCAGAAGTTCACTTGTTTAACAAAATTTCATTGACCCAGGCTTAAAAGCTTTGAATCATTGATTATGCCTCTCATTATCACTCCATATGAACCCCTTTATCAGGTCTTGCCCTTGGAAACAATTGTGCTCAAATATTACCTCTTCCCTGGTGCTTTCACGGTCCTACTAGTTGCAATTAATCCATTCACTTCAGCGTTTCCATAGCACTGTATTTGTTTCGTAACAGATCTATTGTACTTAATTGTATATTAATGATGCAAGACAATGGGCTCGCTGTGAATGCTGAAAACCTGAATTTAGCGATGACAAAGTGTTGACTGAATCTATAGGAAAGGGAGATGGATACCTGTGGGCACTGTCATATGAGGTTTCACGTAGGAGAACAGCAAGCTGTGGATGGGTGTGCAAAGAGTCACGCCTGTTTGGAACAGACAGAGGCATAGACATAGACATGAAGATGAAAATCCATGTGATATATTTAGTTGAGGAGACTTGTAGCTTTTAAAGGGGAGATTTCCACCCTAGCTGGTTTGGCTCAGCGGTTAGAGCATCAGCCCACGGACCAGAGAGTCCCGGGTTCAGTTCCCGCTAAGGGCACGTACCTCGGTTGCAGTTTGTCCCCAGCCCTGGTTGGGGTCCTGTGGGTGGCAACTAGTCAATGTGTCTCTCTCAAATTGATGTTTCTCTCTCTCCCTCCTGCTCTCTCTGAAGATAAATGCAAAAATGTCCTCAGGTGAGGATAAAAAATAAATAAAGGGCAGATTTTTTCCCCCAGCTGTATTGAGGTATAATTGACATATAACACTGGGTAAGTTTAAGGTGCACAACTTGATTATTTGATGCAGTCTGTATTGTGAAATGATTGCCACAATAAGGTTAGTTAACACCTCCATCATACATAATTCCCACTGTGTCTGTGTGTGTGTTCGTGTGTGATAAGAACATTTAAGATATACTCTCTCTGCAACTTTCAAGAATATAATATAATATTGTTAAGGGACAGAATTTTTGGTGATTTAACCTGCTTTGAATGGACATTTAATATAATACCATTCATTCATGCATAGGTCATTAAATGATTTTGCCAATGACCTTTTACATTAACTTTGTATTCTGCAGAGGGTGTGTGTGATGCAGGACTCCTGAAGTCACAGAAATGACCTCAGAAAATACCTAATCCAGTTCTCAAATTATATGCACAAGACAACTGAGATCTAGAGAAATGAAAGTGATTTCCTGACTTGTTAGGAGACACACTCTTTGAAGGCAGGATCCATTTTGTACTTACTCTCTATCCTGCCAATGAACCTGTCATAGTCCCTTTCCCATAGCACCTATGGCAAAGTTTTGATGAATAAAATAAAAAAGGAGGCCCTCACCCAGCTGGTGTGGCTCACTGGCTGAGCATCGACCCATGCACCAGGAGGTCGCTGGTTTGATTCCCGGTCAGGGCACATGCCCAGATTGTGGGCCTGATCCCCAGTGGGGGGCATGCAGGAGGCTGCCAAACAATCCATGTTCTCTCTCATTGATGTTTCTATCTCTCTCTCCCTTTCCCTTCCTCTCTCTCTAAAAATTAAAGAAAAAAACATTTTTTAAAGGAGTCCCTCACTGGGTAGATCAGTTGGCTGGTGCATTATCCGGATATACCAAGGTTTTGGTTTCCATCCCCTGTCAGGGCACATACGAGAGTCAACCAATGAATGCATAAATAAGTGGAACAACCCGGCTGGTGTGGTTCAGTGGTTGAGCATCGACCCATGTACCAAGAGGTTGCTGGTTTGATTCCCGGTCAGGGTACATGCCCAGGTTGTGGGCCCAATCCCCCGTTGGGGCACGCAGGAGGCAGCCAATCAATGTTCTCTCTCATCGATGTTTCTATCTCTCTCTCCCTCTCCCTTCCTCTCTCTCTAAAAACCAATAAAAGAAAAAAAAATCAAAAAAAAAAAAAGAGTGGAACAACAAATCAATCAATCTCTCTCCCTTTCTCTTTCTAAAAATCAATATTTTTTAAAAAGAATTTTTTTAAAAAGAAAAGGACTTTTTCTCTCTCACAGCAAAGTTACAAATAAAGATTCCACACCCAGGAAATGTTTGTGCAAGGTTCCATTCGGAAATACGATGTTGGGAAATTATGTTAGGTTAGACATAATATTTAAACTTGAGGGTTAAATACTATGTGGATTTAGCAACCCAGCAGTTTGATCACTGTTTTCCTTTGGAGTTTGTATGATAATAAAACAATGCATATGGATTTAGTTCAGTGCCTAATTCAGGCTGCTTATGTTGTCAAAGTTTAAAGCACCCCAACCACCAGCATTCAACAAGGGTCTTGACCAGAGGCATGGCTAGAGGAAGAAAAGCAAGGAAGTTCCATTTCAGGATGAGCAAGTTGTCATGCCAGTCCAGGAGAAGGCTGCTCCCACCCCTTCTCATCTAGCCTGTTGGGTTGTTCATCCAGGTGCCAGAGAGCCATCTCAGCTGCAAGAGATGCTCCAGCAGCCAAGTTCAGGAAGAAGGAAGGAAATGTTGGCAAAATTGAAAAACTCTCAATACTGATTTTTTTCTGTTTGTGATCACATTGTTTTTAACTTTCTTTTACTGTAACCAAGTTTATTTACCATCCTAGAAGAATATGGAGAAAGTGTTTTGTTGACTAAGTTATGCAGTACCAGAAATGGAGGTTAAAATAGGGTGGACACCCTGTTTTTATTTTTTATTTGATTACCTTTTTCATCAAAAAAATACTTCTTCAATTGAATAATTCCAATCAGAATTATTCCTTAAGAAGAGAGGTTCAGTCATTTTCTTGGTGCTCTTTAGAAGCTTTTATGCTTCTCATTGCTCTGTGAGGAGATCAGAGCAAGAGGTGGGACATTCAGTCTTCTGCAGTGTCTCCAGAGCCTTGCCTTGGAATGGTATTATTGTAAAAGACCATCATTAAAGTGCATATATAGTCAAACCCGGTCCAAATGCAATAAATGGGATTCAAGGATTCAACTGTGACATGTGACTTACTTTTGGTGGTGTGGGGGGGTGGGACTTTGTAGACATGATGGAGTGCATCTTGCCATCTGGGAGTTCTGAGGCTCTGTGCTGTCCAGACCCCTCCTGAACAGACTGGCAGGGATTGTCTACCCAACTGAAATATTGATGATGATTCTTTTGGCTTCTGCAGCTGGCCGGGACCTCCAGGACTGTGGCAGCAATTCCAAGAATCTACCACTTAGTTGGCAGCTATTTTGTTGGCCTGACTTGGGGAGATCAAACTGGAAGAAGACTGAGTGCAAAAGAGCTCACACAGGGCAAACTGGGAGAAGACTGGGTGTGGAAGAGCTCACACAGGGCAAACTGGGAGAAGACTGGGTGTGAAAGAGCTCACACAGGGTGACCATGTCCCAGCCTGCCTCACCTTCCCCTCCACTCCTCAAGCAGAGGTTGAGAACATTAGCAGTCCCCTTGGAAGACAGGAAGCTGTGTGGAGGACAGAAGTCAATCTCCAAAGGCATTATATCTTGATTATATATATATTTTTATAATAGAAATAGAAACTTCCAACATTGGGAGAACAATGAAATGAATGATAGTAGATCCACATGGCAGAGTCTTATGTGACAAATAAAAATGCTATTTTCACAAAATATGTAATGACAAAATGATCATGATGCTAATACAAATGAAAAAAGAAGAATCCAAAATTGTATACAGGTATGGTTTTATATAAAATGTGTATGTATACATACATGTAAAAGACTAAAGGAAAATATATCATACTTTTAATTGTAATATATCAGGGATGCAGTTTGGATTATGGATAATTTTAAATATATATTTTTGCATTTTTATAATAATTTTTTTAATGCATCCATTTTTTCTGGTTAAATATCACATTAATGGCACTTAACACACTAAGCCAGTTCCTATGAAAGAACAGCCTTTTAAGTTGCTTCTTGTTATTTATTATAGTTACTGTTGAACTAAGTTGGCAGCTCCCTGAGTTCACAGAGTCCTTAAGTCAAAAGAAGGCTACAAATATAAAGAAAATAGGAGTAATGCTGTTTTATCTAGTAGGCATCATATTCCCAATGCTTAGGGTCTATGACTTTTTCTTCTGTTGTGTTTTGTTTTTTTTTTTTAAGAAAAAATTTGCAATGAGAAAAACAAAAAATGAGTGCAAAAGAAAACTGAGAAATTAATATTAATAAATGTTTAATTAAATGTCTATAAAAGGTAACATAATACTGCCAGGTTTACTTACTTTAAATTTAGTATAAAAAATGTCATTACATTCACAAGTCATCTGTGAGTTAGCTTTTCTTATTTTGCAAGTATATGTAATGATTAATAAAAAAAGATAGTAGCTAATCAAAAATTAAATGTTAGTCGTAGCCAAAAATTCCAATAGCAAAATTATAAAAATCTTTTCTAATTTACAGCAATAGTGTTGTACTAAATATAGGCTATGAATTCCTTTTAATATGTTTGACACGATGAGCGGGTGCAGCCTCCAAAACTCAGAATGCTCAGCACTGAAGGAGTCTTTCAAATGCTCTGGAAGAGGGGAGGTTTTATTCTTTGTTGATCAACAATGTCCATACAAATCGCTGTGACCTTCAGAAGCCAAAGCTGAATGAAAAGACCAGATGGACCAGAAGATTTTAGTCTGAACCTTTTGTCCTGGCTAAGGAAAAAATCCAAGCTGTCCTGAGCAGGAAGCAAAGGGACCCAGCTATGTGGAGGCTGCGGAGGATCCTACTGGGAAGAGAGGAAACTCAGAGAGGCGCCTGTGAATTTACCCCAATTTCTTATGGCTACTGCATGACTTAAGTCTGACTATTGTTGGTTGGTAGTCTCCTCAGATATTTTTTTTTTCATTGACATTTCAGAAAAATGCATTCATGCCACTATTTATTATTGCACCTACTATGTGCCAAATAACATGCTAGATACTGGGTTTCTAGGAAGGATTTCTTCCCTCAGCTTATAGTCTGAGAAGATAATAGAGTAGAAGAATGTAAACAAATATTCCTATAACTACAGATTGTGATGAGGGACCTGAAGAAAATAAACCCAGTGCAGAAATGGAAAACAAGCAGAGTCAGGAAAAACCTCTCCAAGGAAGAGACACATAAGCCTGCAAGATGAGATGCAGTCAGCCTTGAAAAGAATGGGGCGAGCAGTGCCTGGAGAGAGGGCCCATCCAGCGTGAGAACTTCTGTTCTGGAACTCAAAGGAAGCCTGCATTGGTGAGACAGGCAGAGGTCAGGTTACTGAGACCCTGAAAGGATATGAATTTTATTCTAAGTGCAACGGGAGACTTGGAAGCTGAGTATTTGCTTATAAACAATCTCAGTGGCTCCTATGTGGAGAATAGATCAAAGGAACAGAACTGTCAAAGTTGGGAAGACAAGAAAATGTTTGCAAGAAATCCAGGTAAGACATGATGGTGGCTTCAACTACAGTTCTGACAATAAAGACAAGGGAAAAAAAGGAATAATTCGTCTATAAGGGGCAGTAATGTTTTTCTTTTCTTTTTTTTATTGTTGAAAGTATTACAGATGTCCCCCTTTTTTCCCCACTGAGCCCTCCTTCCCACTCCTACCCCCCTCCCGCCTTCCCCATCCTACTGTCCGTGTCGATTGGTCGTGCATACATGTATATAAATTCTTAGTTTATCTCTTCCCACCCCCCCCCAACCCCTCCTAACAGACTGAGGTTTGTCAGTCTGTTCCCTACTTCCATGATTCTGGATCTCTTTTGGTCAATAGCTTATTTTGTTTATTATGTTCCACAAATAAGTGAGATCCTGTGGTACTTGTCTTTCTCTGACTGGCTTATTTTGCTTAGCATAATACTCTCTAGGTCTCACAAGGTAAGAGATCTTTCTTACAGCTGCATAATATTCCATTGTGTAAATGTACCACAGCTTTTTTATCCACTCATCTACTAATGGGCACTTGGGCTGTTTCCAGATCTTAGCTATTGTATATAGTGCTGTTATGAACATAGGGGTACATCTATTCTTTCTGATTGGTGTTTCAGGCTTCTTAGGATATATTCCAAGAAATGGGGTCACTGGGTCGAATGGCAGTTGAATTTTGAGGAAACACCATATTGTTTTCCATAGTGGCTGCACCAGTCTGCATTCCCACCAGCAGTGTGCTAGGGTACCCTTTTCTCCACATCCTAGCCAGCATTTGCTGTTTGAGGATTTGTTAATGGTGGCCATTCTGGCAGGTGTGAGGTGGTATCTCATAGTTGTTTTAATTTGCATCTCTCTGATGATTAGAGATGATAAGCATTTTTTCATATGTCTCTTGGCCTTTTGTATGTCCTGTTTGAAGAAGTGTCTATTCAGGTCCTCTGCCCATTTTCTGATTGGATTGTTTGTCTTCTTTTTGTTGAGTTGTATGAGTATTCTATATATTTTGCATATTAACCCCTTATCCGATGTATCATTGGCAAATATGTTCTCCCAGAGAGTGGGTTTCCTTTTCATTTTAATGCTGGTTTCCTTTGCCGTGCAGAAGCTTTTAAGTTTGATGTAGTCCCATTTATTAATTTTTTCCTTTGTTTTTCTTGCCATAGGTAATGTATCAGTGGAAATTCCACTACATATGATGTCTGAGTTTTTTTGCCTAGATTTTCTTCTAGGATTTTTATGATTTCATGGGTTACATTTAAGTCTTTTATCCATTTTGAGTTTATTCTTGTGTATGGTGTAAGTTGGTGGTCTAGTTTCTTTCTTTCTTTCTTTCTTTCTTTTTTTTTTCTGCATATATCTGTCCAATTTTCCCAGCACCATTTATTGAAGAAACTGTCTTTTCTCCATTATATGCTTTTGCCTTCTTTGTCGAATATTAATTGTGCATCCCATCTTGGGTCAATATTTGGGTTCTCTGTTCTGTTCCATTGATCTATATGTCTGTTCTTGTGCCAGTACCAGGCTGTTTTGATTATGATGGCTTTGTAGTATAACTTGAAATCTGGTATTGTGATCCCTCCCACTTTGTTCTTCTTTTTCAAAATTGCTGTGGATAATCAGGGTCTTTTATGGTTCCATATAAACTTTTGGAGTGTTTGTTCTAGATCTGTGAAATATGCTGTTGGTACCTTAATAGGGATTGCATTGACTCTGTAGATTGCTTTGGGTAGTCTGGACATTTTAATGATGTTGATTTTTCCGATCCATGAACATGGTATATGTTTCCACGTTTGTTTTTTGTATCTTCTTCTATTTCTTTTTCAGTGTCCTGTAATTTTCTGAGAACAGGTCTTTTATTTCCTTGGTTAAGTTTATTCCTAGGTATTTCTTTTTTTGTTGTTGTTGCAATGGTAAATGGGACCGTTTTTTGTTTGTTTGTTTGTTTCCCTTTCTGAGTGTTCATTACTGGTGTATAAGAATGCCATTGATTTCTGGATGTTAATTTTGTATCCTGCTACTTTGCCAAATTCATTCATTAAATTTAGTAGATTTTTGATGGAGTCTTTAGAGTTTTATACGTACAATATCATATCGTCAGCGAATAGTGACAGTTTCACTTCCTCCTTTCTGATTTGGATCCCTTTTATTTTTTCTTCTTGTCTAATTGCTGTGGCTAAGACTTCCAGTACTATGTTAAATAAGAATGGCAAGCCCGGCCAGTGTGGCTCAGTGGTTGAGCGTTGACCCATGCACCAAGAGGTCACCAGTTTGATTCCCGGTCAGGGCACATGCCCAGGTTGTGGGCCTGATCCCCAGTGGGGGGCATGCAGGAGGCGGCCAATTAATGTTCTCTCTCATCAATGTTTCTATCTCTCTCTCCCTCTCCATTCCTCTCTCTCTAAAATCAATAAAGAAAAAAAATTTTTAAAGAAAAAAAAAGAATGGTGAAAGTGAGCATCCCTATCTTGTTCCTGTTCTTAAGGGAGTAATGTTTTAATGTAGATGGGAGTGGAGAAAGGGCAAACTTGACCTCATTGCCCAAAGGGGCACATAGAGGAAGATCTCAGTCACTCTTTTGTTTGTCCTTTTTAACATTCCTGTAATCAAGAGGCACTCTGTTGTTCTCAATGAGAAGGCACCTAAAGAGAAATGTTCCCCAAAGTCTGCTTTAATGAAGGTGTTTTCATTCTAAAATATAGTGCATACTATATTGATGCTGCAGTAAAGAAAACCTAAAGAAATAATTGATGTGTGTATTTGAAATACATCCAAAGAAATGTAACTTGAGGTCAGCATAAGAAAAATGATCACAGCAGTCTTCCTGCTGCTGTGTCCAAGAGTCAGAGATGGGATGGTTCCAATTGTCTTTACTGCCCTTCAGAAGAACAAAATGGAAGATATAAAACAATAACCTTGAGAGTTAACAAAGGGCAAAGGCTTTGTATCCTGGTAATAACCACTGTCTGAGTGGGTCCAATCCATCACCCAGGGGGAAGAATTGAAGTGGAAGAGGAACAATGGGTCCCAGAGAGCATCTCATTCCTACCCAGGCTGTTTCTAGTTCCTCCACACCACTCTCAGTTCCTGAAATGGGGGTTTCGGCACCCTGTATAAGCAGAAGCAGCCCCAGAGCAATCAGTCTGGAGACGTACAGTAATGGCATCCCTCAGACGTGTCTGTATTCCTCACTCCCCTGCTTCCAAACCTGGGGACCTCCACTTTAGCATCCTGATTTGACCCCAGAGAGTTATGTCAAAGTCTGCAAATCCACTGAACTTCCTATGTCATTTGCATAAAGACTTCAAAACCCTATGCCAGAGTTTTCTCACAGGTTTGGGTCTGGATGCTGCTTACTTTCAGTCATGATAATCTGGTGTCCATTCTGTCACCTCCAGATTGCCTTTGTAACTTTCTCAAGTCTCTTAAACTTGAAAGGGGTGGAGTTGGACTTCATGGGTTACTTAGACTCAGAAGGGGACCTTTAATTCCCTTATGTGTTTTCAGTGCCAGCTAACATTCAAATGTTGCACTAAAAGGGAACTATAGATGAAATCATTGTTACATAAAATTCTAGGCCTGAATTGTAAAGATGGGAGGCTATTGATCATCTGTAATATTCATGCCCTTTGTTTGTGCTGTCATCTGAAATATGACCTGGTTCTTTCTTAGAGAGTTGGCAGAAAACTATTAATAAATAATCCTGCTTTTCCTTTATTAATTTGGACTTTTTCTGTTTTAGCTTTCATATCCAAATTTGAAATAGGTCATAATAGTGTAATTTTAAAACTTGATAAAATAGAGCTTAAGGATGAATCTGAAATCATAAATAGGTTTATTATCATTTCCCCCTCATTCATTAATCACGTATGTTTTGAGAAGATTCTGGGCACAAAGGTGAATAAGACACATTCCTTACCCTTGAGGAACTCCGTTTAGTGGAAAGGATAAATCCCTGAGCCAGTCATCTTCAATACTATGCAGTAACATGCAAGGCTATAGGGGTGCATGGAGGAAGACCACCCATCAGCCTGTGAGGGGGAGGGGAGTGGGTGATCAGAGGCAGAGAAGGTGGTTCTGAAATGATGGTGCTTGAGTTTAAAAAAAAAAGTTTGTGCAGCATAATCACAGCATCTTTTAATGTCATTGTATTTACACAAAGTGCTGTTAAATACATTCCTGTAAAAAGTTCAAATGGTAAGAAGGGCATGGACTGAAAAGGGAAAGTCTCCCCTCCCACTTCCTCTCTTCTCTCATTTGTATAAATGGGAATATGCTGTACATATCGTTTTATGACTTGCTTCCTTCTGCTTTGCATTCGAGATCTTTCCATACTGGAGTAACAGGGACTGGTCTCACTATCACGAATTTCATGTATACAAAACAGTCATTTTCTTAATTCATCCTGTACTTCATTTAGCGCTTAGCTCAGTTCTTAGCTGAATAGTAGAGAACTTGACTTAGTCCTTCATAGATAAACACAGTCGATTCTGAGTATTTTTTGGTTTCTGACAGGTAAATACTCAGTGAAAGTCAGTTCTTCTCTCCCTAGGACTGACCAGGGATGGGGACAGGAGGCTTATATGTTGTGGCTTGGGGATGGAGACAAGTGAGGATTGTGGGCATCCTCATCTCTTAGGTTCCACTGAGATGACTTCCATTACTCCACAGTCTCTTCTAGTCAGGCCCCATGCTTTAGAAACTTCTCAGCCCAACTCCCATTCCCTTCAGGTCTGCTCTTCCCCCCTCAGCCACCTCTGCCTCCCTAAGGGATCCTCAGGGGCTTTGGGCTGCCCTGGCTCTTCCATTTGGAACCTCAGTCAGTCAGTGTTACTCCATGCCCTGGTCCCTGGTTCTTCTCTACAAGGCTTTCAGGGACACACCTGATAACTGAAGCCTAGATCTTTCACATCTGGGACACCTCCCGACCCACACCGGGGTCCTATTCTGAAACTCTCCTACTCTGAGAAAACCTCCCAGCTACATGAAGAGTGTCTTTCTATCTCCTTCTAAAAGGCATGTGTTCTTCCCAAAGTATTATTTAAGGATAAACTTTATGCCCACATCCTTTGGGTACTTGGCTTTTGACTACCCCAAAACCTTCTTACATTTTTTTTTTTTAAGTTTAGCTCTTAAAAGCAAATGCCTTGACTTTCAAGACTATTATCTTCAGTATGGGTTTCAAGGATCTGTTTTGGAAGCAAAAGCCAAGGATTTTAGCTTTACTTTTCTGCCTTTGGCCTTTCTCTGGAGCAATAGGCATCAGCATTGTCCTTGCCCAGATACATATCACATAGAAATAATAGTGGAACCCCCTGTAAATGGTTGTTGTGAAGATTAATATAATTCAAACAGATAAAACATTGTGGCACTTTCCACAATGCCCAATAGTAGTTGTAATGCACATAGTAAGTGTTCAATAAATGTTACCATTACTATTCATTTATTTAACAAATATTTATTTAGAAACTACTGTGTGCCAGATCCTGTTTGAAACACTGGGATAGTGAATAAAACATTAAAATACCTGTCCCCGTGGAGGGTTCAAAGTACAAAAATATAAAGCATGTTAGATGTGGGAAAAAAACTAAAGAGAAACGTAAAGCAGGAAAGGAGAAAAGGTGGTTTCAGAGAGAACTTGCAGTTTTAGATGGAATGACCAAGGAAAACATCACTGAGGAGGAAGGGAGCCAAGCTGGCTAGGCAGGTGCCTGCAGCAAGAGTATTCTAGGCAGAATACCTGCAAGTGCAAAGACTCCAGTGCAGAGAGACTGAAAGCGATTCCTGAGATTGAAAAGCCATGGGGTTGAGCGAGCACAGGGACCTGGGGCCCCCAGAATAGTAGATAAGAATAGCCACAGAGCTGGTGCCACCTCACCGTCCCTTGCCAGGATACCAGGTAGCCAGAAAAAGCACCGATAAGACGACCACAAGAATGCAACTCCCTATAAAAAAATACCTTATCTCTCTTCTAACCACTTACTTTCTAGCAGATGTTAAAACCACTGTTCTGCATGCATGCTGTCTGGGTTGCTGGTAATGAGACACACTGCCATTTTGCCCCCACAGCAAAGGCATGGAAATATTTGCCAAGCAACCTGACAGAAGGAGGAAGTAACACAACCCTGGCATCTAAAATTCCACTCCCTGAACCCTTCACAAGCTCACCTTTTCCCAGAAGTCCATTTTGTCTCCAGCTTATAGAAGCAGACAAGCTGAGTCAGCCCCAGAGCCAGTTCAGAGAACCTTCCTGTCCTCTGTGCTGCCTCCACTGTGCTCAAGCATAAGCTTAATAAAATCTGTCTGGAAATTTCTCTGGGGTTTTCTCTCAGTTTCTACCTTGGGGAACCCAAAACCTCAATGCCATTAACAGGGTTATATTGCAAAATATTATCCCACCACTTATCTATAGAAGAGCATCACTTTCTAACTGCTTCAAGGTTCCATGGTATATAATAGTGGTTAGCAAATTATTTCCTGAGGGGCAAGTCTGGCTGGCCACCCGTTTTTGTGAATAAAGTTTCACGGAAACACAGCCACACTCATCATTTACATAGTGTCTATGGCTGCTTCACCCCACAACAGCAAAGTCAAATAGCGGGACCATATGACCTGCAGAGCCTAAAAGAATTACTTTCTGGCTCTTCACTGAAAAACATTTGCTGACTCCTGGTACACAGGTATTGTCACTTATTCAACTAGTCCCCTGTGCTCAACAAATTATGTTACTATTCTTTTGGTTGCAAGATTTACAAATTTGTTTTAAACTCATTTTAGCAAAATTAGGGAAATTAATGGCTTATTAAAGTGGAAGATTCAGGCATAGCTGGATGTGGAGACTCAATGACTGCTTCAAAGATCAATGTTTTCATTTTTTGATCAGTCTTTGTATGTGTTTTGGTTTTTTTCCACCGACAGGTCCCTTCCATGTACCAGAGAAGATGGCCCCAGATTGCCCCTAGATTAATAATCGCTCTACAAAGAGCTTCTCTATACCGGTGTCTATACTTCCATGGCAGGTCTCAGATCAGCCCCGTTGGAAACAGTGCACACCTCTGCATTTGTCACTGGCTCCAAGGAAATAAGATGCTGTGGTTGGTCAGGCCTCGGTCCTGTGCTCACACTGTGCCAGATAAAGGAAGGGCTTGCGTTAATCAGGATTCTCCAGAGGAACAGAGCTAATATAGAGAGATATATAGAAACAGACTTATTTTGAGGGATTGGCTCATGAGATTGTGGAAGCTGAGAAGTTCCATGAGCAGCCCAGGAAAGCTTGGGGTATAGTTCCAGAGAACCAGGGCGTCAATGGTATAACTCTTAGCATGAGTCTGAAGTCCTGTGAACCAGGAGCACTGATATCCAAGGGCAGGGGAAGATGGCTGTCCTAGCTCAGGCAGAGAACAAATTCGCCTTTCCTCAGCCTTTTTGTTCTATTCAGGATGCCCATCCACATTGGTGAGGCAATCTTTATTCAGTCTACTGATTCAAATGCTAATGTCTTCTGGAAACACCCTCACAGACAGTCCAGGAAAAAATGTTTTACCAGCTATCTGGCCATCCCTTAGTCCAGTCAAATTGACACATAAAATTAACCATCTTGCCCGGCCAGTGTGGCTCAGTGGTTGAGTATCGACCCATGCACCAAGAGGTCACCGGTTCAATTCCCATCAGGGCACATGCCCAAGTTGTGGGCTTGATCCCCAGTGGGGGCCATGCAGGAGGCAGCCAATCGATGTTCTCTCTCATCAATGTTTCTATCTCTCTCTCCCTCTCTCTAAAAATCAGTAAAGAAAAAATATTTTAAAAAAATTAACCATTTCAAGGCAACTGTGATTGACAGCCCCACCTGTGCAGGGATAGAAAGAGGTGGTTCCCCAAAGGAAGGAATGCTAAGCAGATTACAAAACATTACATGTTGTTTGCAGTTTTTCACATTAAAAACATTTTAGTGAGCCCTGGCGGGTTTGGCTCAGCGATTAGAGTGTCAGCCTACAGACCAAAGAGTCTTCGGTTCGATTCTGGTCAAGGGCATGTACCTCAATTGCAGTACGATCCCCAGCCCAGGTTGGGGTCCTGCGGGAGGCAACCAATAGATGTGTCTCTTTCACATCAATGTTTCTCTCTTTCTCTCTCTCCCTCCCACTGTATCTGAAAATCAATGGAAAAATATCCTTGGGTGAGTGTTAAAAAAACTTTTTTTTCAGTGAACTGCTTTATATATCTTTTTATACAAATGTCCTACTATTTTTCTAAGTTAGGTACCTAGAGGTGGAATTGATGGGTTATGGCAAATTGCTATCCAAAATTGCTTTACCAATTTATGGTTCTGACAGTGTATGAAAATGCTCTTTTCCGACACCCTCATCAACCCTGGACACTATCAGTCATTAAACATGTTGCCAATTCAATGAACAAAAGAGGACCTTTGATTTTTTTTGAAAAAATTTGCATTTCCCTAATTAGTACCAGGGTAAGGCATCTTTTTATGCTCACTGACTACTGCAGGTGCTGAGATGGAGATTAGGGTGCAGGAAATTATTAGGGAATGCTCTTTTGATGGAAACTCGTGGGGGCTGGGAAGGAAGGAGGATTGGGCAGAGGGGAAAACTGGGCTGCATAATGAAGGCCTCAGCTGACCTCTTGGTGATCTATGGAGCTATGATGGCCTTTGGGATTGTCCTGAGTTAGGGCAGGCACAGTGGCTTGCTTCCCACAGTCACTGGATGAGAGCTGCCTGGAGGATGTGTGTGCCCCTTGGGTGAGGTGACTCTTTTCCACTGAGGGTAATTCCCAGAGCAGGCTGACAGCTGAGGGCAGTTAGCCAGCAACTGGGAGGACAAATCCTTCAGGACTGGAGCACAGCACAGCATGTATTACATTGTATTTATTAATTTGTGAATTGCCTGTTCATAGTCTTTCTATTTTCTCATTAACCTGTAGTGATGCTTTATTCTGGGCATTAATCCTTTGTGTGTTATATGTGTTGCAAACATTTTATCTTACTTTATCACCGGTCTTTTCATTTTAAAGGGTCATTTATTTTAAAGACCTATTACATTTTTGGATAGTCAAATTTGTCTATTTCCCTTCTCTAAGATTAAAAATATATATTTTATATTTTCTTTGAATAATTTTATGCTTCTTTTTTTAATGTCTAGCTTTTCAATTCCTCCAAAGTTTACTTTTTGTTCATGGTAAGAAGTAATGTCCGAGTACCATATATTTAGCATAGTATTCTCCACAGGCTGATGTAAAAGGGCATGCATACTAGAATTTATGTTTTTATTTAGATGGGAAAAAATTTTTAACTGCAATTCTAGTGCTCTATTACCTATTTTTCTCTTAGTACCTCATTTTAAAATCACTGTATTTTTTTTTATTGATTTGTTTTCTTAGAGAGAGAAAGAGAGAGGAGAAGAGAGAGAGAGAGAGAGAGACATCAATCCATCAATTGGCTGCCTCCTGCACGCCCCTGAATGGGAATTGAACTGGCAACCTTTTGGTACATGGGATGACGCTCAGCCAACTGAGCCACACCAGCCAGGGTTAAAGTTACCGTATTTTTATATCTTGGCATCTGATTAGTTATATCTTCCATCATGACTCAATTTTTAAAAAGTTTTTTGGCTGTACTTAATTAATTCCTCTTTCCTATGAACTTGAGAATGAACCTGTCTCATTGAGATTGCATTAAATTTACAAACTAAATGGAAACATCACAACTTTAGAGCATTGACACTTCTTATCTAAGTACACACATACACATGTATATATAATGCATGGAATAGTCTACTGATTTGGTTACCAGCATTTTATTGTATCTGTTCATAGTGAGATTTGTTTATATTCTTATCAATAAATTTTACATGATTTGGGGAAACTTTACATGTTTTTCTGTCATATTTAAATAAAACACGATTACCCGGTCAGTGTGGCTCAGTGGATTGAGCATTGTCCCATGGACTGAGAGGTCCTGGTTCGGTTCCCGGTCAGGGCACATGCCCGGGTTGCAGGCTTGAATCCTAGTAGGAGGCACGGAAGAGGCAGCCAATTGACGTTTCTCTCTCACATTGATGTTTCTATCTCTCTGTCCCTTCCTCTCTCTCTAAAAAAAATAAATAAAAACATATTAAAAATAAATAAATAAATAAATAAAACATGATTCATCTGTTCATTAAAGGTATAGCAGAACCCACTCATAAAACCTTTTAGCATACTTCCAGTTTTTTGAGGTGTTATTTATCTGTTCAGTTTTCTGTCTTCTGGACTCAATTTTGATAACATACATGCTTCTAAAAAATTAACTACTTTGGTTTTATATTTTATTAATATAAATTTCTACATAATCTGTACATGAATATCTTTTATACTGTAGTTACACACATTTTCTTTCTTTTTCTTTTTTTTTTTTCTTTATTGATTTTGGAGAGAGTGGAAGTGAGAGGGAGAGAGAGATAGATACATCGATGAGAGAGAACATCAACTGGCCACCTACTGCATGCCCCCCACTAGGCACGTGTCCTGACCAGGAATCAAACTGGCGACCTCTTGGTGCATGGGTCGACGCTCAACTACTGAGCCACACCGGCTGGGCAGTTACATACATTTTCAAGTTGTATTTTCTTTGTGTTTTTTTCTTTATCTTGATTGACAAAATTCTAGCTGTTTTATTCTTCTTTCAAGAAAAATTTTGTTTTTATTGATTAAATTAGTTCTGCTTTGTTTTTTTTTATATTTTCAATTTAAGCTTTTAAATTTCTTAATTCCTTTTCTTGGGTTATTTTATAGTTTTTCTAGATTCTTGAGTTGAATGGTTTGATGTTTTATTTATTTATTCATTTGTTTTAAATCTTCCCTTTTTTTTTTTCTAATTATGCTTTTAAGTCTATAAATGTTCTGATCACCACACTGCCTGCCTCTCACAGGTTTAATGTTTTCTTATTTTTGCTCTTTTCTGTGTAGTTCGTCATTTTATTTTGAAAATCGTTTTGAACCTAACAGTTATTTGGAGATAAAGGACAAAATATAACAAAATATTTTTAGTAAATAGCTGAGCCAAAATGAAAAAGAAGTCTCTAGAAGCCAGAAATAAAGAAAGAAATGCCTTAAGTGAGACTTATGCCTTGTTTGCCGTGTTTCCTCTAGCTGACAGTAAAAGGGCCCGAGGGGCAGTCTGCCAAGGTCTTTAAAGCCCAGGAGTCTCGGGTCTGCACAGGTTTGTAAGCTGGAGCTGAGCTATGTGCACAAAGCCTGACCTCGAAAGCCTGCCACCCATGAAAACAATAACAGAACTCTGTCTATTTGCCTGGAGAAAGGGCAGAGAAATGTGCCACTTACCCAGATAAGTGGTCGGGGAGGCCAGTTTTTGCAAACCTAAGTCCCTGGGAAAAATGTAAGCATTTTTGCCAGACAATTAGTTCCCTCTTAGTGCTATTACAAATTGTAGTAAATGTGACAGAACACTGTGGCATGTCACGGTCTGTTTCTCTCTTTTATTAGATCAAGTGAGGGGTTTCTCCAAGAGAGCTTGGCATGAGAATTTGGGGAGTGTAAAACATTAGTGGCTTAAAACAACCCACATTTACCATCTTACAGTTCTGAGGGTTAGAAATCTGAAATGGATTTCAGTGGGCTAAACTCATGATGTTAAAAGAGCTGTGTGCTTGGAACTTTCTATTTTGACATTCTTTGAGGTTGATGCTTCAAGTGTGTTCCTCTAGAGAAGGTTCCAGCTTGGGATTTTTTTTCCGTACAAATAGTGTGAGTCCGGCTCTCCAAGCTGGGTGTGTGAATACATGTGGCTACAAATGCTGGAGAGACTTTAACCCTCTCTTGTTACTCTACCCAAAGCCAAGAACAAAACAAGAAAATTTATTTTTTCAAGGTATATCTTTTCTAGTTCACCACTTATGATGTCATCTTTAGGGGAAGGTCATGGCTTTTGTGGGCATCCTCTAGTCTGACCCTCAGCCTTCAGATGCTGGGCTATCTGCAGGTGTCCTCAAGTTAAATACTGGTTTGAGTGATTGTGAAATTATACTCTCTAGTGTTTAATAACCTCTGATTGTTTGCCCTTACTTTCTCAAAAGCTGAGAAACATATTTCTGAGATATATTTTTCTTATTTTTATCCATCATTTAAAAATTGTTCTCTACCTGGATGGGTACACCAAACTTACCAAATTGCTGAAATAGGAGTCAGCAGACAAAGTTGTAAAAGGTAATGACTGAGAATTTTTCAGAAAGTCATAAAGGCTCTGATTTAAAGATACTTAGTCTAGAGCAGAATGAATTAAAATATCAACACCTAATCACAATATAGAAAGCTTCATAATGTCAAAGACAAAGAAAAAATATTACAGATAGAGAAATAAGTCACCTAAAAAGAATGGTAGTTGCCCTGGCCAGTTTGGCTCAGCGGTTGGAGCATCGGCCTGAGGACCAAAGAGTCCTGGGTTCGGTTCCTGCTAGGGGCAAGTACCAAAAAAAAAAAAGGAATGACAGTTATACTGATAGTATATGTTTCGTTTGCAACATTAGATGCCATATGATAATGGACTACTAAGGGAAAGTCACTATCAACCTAGGAATCGATTCTGAATTAAACTATGCAATACCTCTTCCATTAGATTGGCATATATTTAAAAAAGATCTAACTGTACTAAGTACTGGTCAAGATGTGAGAACTCAGAAATCTCAGCCACTGCTGGTGGAATGTAAACTGGTGCAATTTTTCGGCACAATTTGTCAATTCCTTTAAAAAAAAAAAAAAGCTGAAGGAATGAACTTGATCTTATGTGTTTAAATGGATATATTATGTAAAATATATCTTAATAAAGCTGGAAAAATAAATAGATATAGCTTGGCTACTTTATTTTGAATTTAAAAATATCACAGAAAAATACATATTTAGATAAATTAAGAAACAGTAGACAGGGAATAAAAAGAAGCAGCAGCTCTCTGCCTCCCCCATCCCCCAATCTGGTTAAAAGCAGGACACACATTTTTATTTGTAAAGAAAGGTCTCTCTCTTCCGTACCAGGAAGAGGAGAACAGCACTTTTTTGTTGCTGGTGGTTTATTTTTAAAGTCCCCCCTACCCAGCTTTATTGAGATATAATTGGCATATAACATTGTATTAGTTTCAGGTGTACAATATAAGGATTCAATGTATGTATATAATGTTAAATGATCGCCACGGTAAGTTTAGCCAACATAACATCCCTTACCAGATAGTTAAATTTCTTTTCCTGTGTTGAGAACTTTTAAGATCTACTACCAACTTTCAAATATATAATACAGTATTGTTAACTACAGTCACCATGCTGTACATTAGAGAAAAGTGGTTTTTACAAGTGTAGTTGACATACAATGTTATATTAGTTTCAGGTGTACAACATAGTGACCCAATACTTATATACCTCACTAAGTCTAGTAATCACCTGTCACCATGTAAACTTTTCACACTATAAGAACAACTCTACGTTTTGTTGTTGTTGTCAATCCTCACCTGAGGATATTTTTTCATTGATGTTTTAGATAGAGTGGAAGGGAGGGAGGGAGAGAGGGAGAAACATCTGTGTGAGACATATTGATTGGCTGCTTCCCATGGGGCCTTGACTGGGCCAGGGATCAAACCTGCAACCCAGATACATGTCCTTGACTGGAAATTGAACCCATGACCCTTCCGTCTAAGGGCCCATGCTCTGACTGCTGAGCTAAACAGGCCAGAGCAGGAGAACAACTTTCAATCACCTACTCACTGGGACTCTTTCTCACTCATCAGAGTGACTTTCAGGGGTGAGGAACCTTTTTTTTTGCCAAGGGCCATTTGGATATTTATAATATGATTCGAGGACCATACAAAATTATCAACTTAAAAATTAGCCTGCAATATTTGGTCAGGCTAATTTGGTGAGGTATGTGATGTTAGCTGGTATTAATTTCATGGGCCTTATACTGCCCAGGGCTGGACGTTCCCCACCCCTGCTAGACAGAGGCGTCTATATGACAAATCCTACCACACAGCCCTAATCTGCCGTTAGTTTCCCACATGCTCACCACTCCTAAAGCCTAAACCCCCTTTCCTTTAACTTGTCACTTCTCTACGAGTTTATTAAGATGCCATGTAAGCCCCAAGTTCCAACTGTCCTTTGAGTTACACGTCACTAGTTTCTACCCTGTGTGCTAAGAAACTCTTTTTCTCTTGTTAATCTATCTTTTGTCAGTTTAATTTCTGGGGCCCCCGGCACAGACCTAGGAGGCTAGATGAAAAGTTTTTTTTCTCCCCTGCAGTGTATGTATTAAAAATATATAAACAATCCCATATGTTATTTATGGTGACATATATACATGACAAACGTATAAAAACAGAGGAGAAAATTCTCTTAGTAAGGACAGTTATCATCTCCATGGAGGGACAGACTAATGGCATAAGGGGATTGCTGTACCCTGGCATTTTATTTCTTAGAAACAAATACATCTAAAGTAATACATTTAAAAATTAACCTTCAAAAAAACTCACTGGCAGGTACATGCTGTTATATTATTCTTTGTACTTTTTATGTTGGAAATAATATGTAAAAATGAGGATCAATATAACTATTTAATGCATTTCCCCTATATGTTTGGTACAGATTTTCTTAAAATATAACTTCAATAATTATTATTATTAATTATGTACGTTTTTATGTATATTTTACTTATTTTAATTTACTTCTGTTATTTTATCAAATTTTCCTTAAAACAGTTCTTACTTTATATGTTTTGAAGTTACATCATTAGGTGTATAAAGGTTTTGACTTTTGATATTTCTGGTAAGATTACATTTATCAGTGCAAAATATCCTTTATTTTAAAAGTAGTTTTTACCTCTTCTATTTTTTTTCCTTTTAATATTACTTTTTGGGTGGCATGTTGTTTCTTGTCCTTTATTTTCAAACTCTCTGTGTCCTTTTGTGTTTTTGTGACTCTTGCAAACGGCAATGCTGAATTGTTTTTTGCCATTCAATTGTACTTTCATTTTATTCATTAGTTATATGTTGCTGTATAAGAAACCACTGCAAAACTCAAAACAACTATCGTTTTATGTGCTTAATATTCAATAGGTCAGCACTTTGGGCAGAACTCAGCTGGGGGTTTCTTCTGCTGGTCCTGTCTAGGACCACTCAGGTGCAGTGGCTCAACGGGACCTCGGTCACATGTCTAGCTCAGTCACATGGTGCAGACTCTTGGCTGGACCTCTCTCTTCACATGGTCTCTTATCTTCAAGGAGTTGAGAACCTGGGCCTCTTCACCTATAGCAGTGTCCAAGACGATGGTGGTGGAAGCTACAAAGCATCTTGAGGACTAAGCTCAGAAGACCCATAACATCACTTCATCATTCTACTGGTCAAAGCAAGGCACTAGGCCAGCCTGAATTTGGAGGGTAGAGAAGGAAAGTCCACTGCTTGCTGGGAGGAATGGCAAAGTATCATTGTAAAGGGTCACATGTACAGACTGAGAAACTCTCTCACCATCATTGTAGACAATGTACCATAATGTTGGATTGATCAAGGGGGTGCTTTGTATTTTTGGTTCTAGTGGTTTGGAAATTAGTTCTATTCTCATAAAGTCATAACCTATACATTTGACTCATTTACTCTATCCACATCCTCTCTTCACCCTTATCTAATAGACTCTTCCCTGGGAGGCTGATCTATCTGGACCCCATCAGTGGGCTTGTTGCTTTGGTTTGGCAAGAAGGAAGGACAATGACGTTGGCGTATTGGTTCTCCCAGCTCCCTCCCTTTGTAATTGATCACTGACATTCACCTGTAGATGCCAGTTCTGCTTACAGGAGCTTTTCTCTGGTGATGGTGGGAAAGGACCCTATGATACTGTGTGAAGTGTGCCAGCAGATTGCCATAAGGGTGCGGCGGTTCCCTGTTTCTCACGAGTATTACCATTTATCTTTGGGTGTTACTTTTCTCTCAGGCCCAACACACATTCTCTGCTTTAACTTAAGCTTAAAACAATGTTGCCCATTGCTAAGAAAAATGAGAAGAGTGCAAGGAAGGAACTTAACTGTGAGGATTATTTTTAATGCAATTCCTAAATTAATCACCCTTATGGTCCCTCAGGACTCCTACCCATTTGCTCTATGTGCTCACTTCTTCTGAGCTGATGTGCCTGGGGCCACTCCCATCTATGATGCTGTGACTTCTTGCCTTGAAAGGTCCAACTCTCATGCAGGGACCACAACAGTGTACCTTGTTTGTTAATATAGGACATGCTGAAAAAAATTAATTCAGCCTCAAAGCTTATATTCACCCAGTGCTGTTTGTCTATACCCATACATTTTATTGCTATGTTGACTATTTTAGGAAACTGTGCAAGAATGCCACACCTTAAACATTTTATTACAAATGTTGATATTTCTGTCAATACCATGAAAACTGCTTGTCCAGTTAAGTAATGATTCTGGGTAAGAATCAGACAACTGCTCAACCAAATTGCAGAAAGAGCCAGGGATACTGCATTGTTGCTTTTGTGACTTAGCAAATGTATGGCCCTCAGTGGTAAACAGAGGATGGGAGTTCAATATGCAGAATCATTCCAAATGGAAGTTGTGATTGCTACGGATAGATTTCCTACAATTAAATTCTTGTTAATTTACATTTTTTACTACCATGATTATGTTTACTCTGTTTAAAAGAACTGAAAAACAGTGACATTTACACTTTCATGGGTTCCTCAAAAGTAAGCCTGTGGAATAAAATATATATATATATTGGCCTCTGTTCCTGGTTTCTGACACAGAAATTTGAACCCCTTGTTAATAGGGGTGCTAGCCGAATCTTTTATCCTAATATTTTGTTTTTGACCCCGCTGCCCACACAGAGCTCCTAAAACTCTTACAATATTCTAGGTGGTAAGAGCACTAGGAACATTTTTTGTTCTACTATTTAGTCTTTAACCTCAGTTCCTAACACAGAATTCCTAAATCCCTTGAAATTTCCTGGGTGATAAGAGTGTCTTTTTTCTAAGGAGGTGACTCTGGGTGAGTTCCTGGATGGGGCTGGTCACCAGAAAGACCAAGCCAAGATTAGAAGCTTGGAATTTTCAACCCCATTCCCCATTCTTGATAAAGAGGAAAGGGCCTAGAAAGGGAGTTAATAATTAACCATGCTTATATGATGAAGTCTCCATATAAATTCCAGTAGTATGAGGTTCAGAGAGCTTCCAGGTTGGTGAGCATATTCCTGTACAGGGAGGACGATGCACCCTAACCCCAGAGGGACAGAAACTCCTGCGCTTGGGATCCTCCCAGGCCTTGCCCCATGTATCTCTGCATTTGGCTCTTCATCTGTATCCTTTATCACATCCTTTAATAAACTGGTAAAAATAAGTGTGCTTTCTTGAGTTCTATGAGCTGTTCTACCAAATAATCAAATCCAAGAGAGAGAGGAGGTCATGGGAACCTTCAACCTGTAGCCAAGTTGAACAGAAGTTGTGGGCAGCCTGGGGACCCAGTACTTGTGGTTGGCATCTGAAGCATGGCGGAAGTCTCGTGGCACTGAGCCTAACCTGTGGGATCTGATGCCATCTCCAGACAGATTGTATCAGAATTGAGTTAAATTATAGGATACCCAGCTGGTGTCTTAGAATTTCTTGGTGTGCAAATCTCACCCCTCACCCCCCCCCCAAAATCTGGTGTCAGAATTGTTCAAGGAGAACCACAGGAGGAAGACTGGATTTTTCCTGAACAAAGACCTACAAATAAAATAAAATAATAAAATAAAATAAAATAAAATAAATAAAATAAAATAAAAGGAATATATATAGATTCCAGAAAACTCAAAGTATCAATAAGGAAAAACTTCTGTATTCCCATTCTAATTTTAGAACAGTAAAAACTGAAGTTTAGTCACTCAAAATGTAGTGACATATCCTCCCACAGCTAAGGAAAATTCCCTTGGACTACTTCGCAACCCAAATGGCAGTAGCCTAGGTGATCTAGAAATTTTAGTCACAATAGTAATCAGCACACCAAAATCCAAATCAGCTTTTAGTAATCTATTAGAACCATAGTATTTTGGGTCATCTGGAACAGTTACAGAATCATGATTAGAACACATAGAACACTGTTATATAAGCTGTTTAGATCTTTTTTGGTCCAAAATCTTTATTATATTAAAAATGTGACCTTCAAAAAAGTGTGGGGCTTCACTGTACTTCAGTTTCTCATTTTAGATAAGAAAGATAATATTCTTTCCTTACCAATTTAGTCTTATTTACCATACATTAATATATCTCTGATTTTTTCCCTCTCTCCCTGTATCAGTTAGCTTTTGCTGTGTAACACACCACCCCACAGCTTAGTGGCTTTGAAAAGCAATAATTTCTTTAGCTCACAAGTCTGGGTCAGCAATTTGGACTAAGTTCAGGTGGGCAGTTCTGCTCGTCTTGGCTGGGCTTATTCAACCTTCTAGAGTTAGTTGGTCTTAAAGGGTCAGCTAGAATGGCTCATCTGGGACCACATCACCTTTTTATAAAGCAGAACATTGCAGGCTTTCCCCCATGGTGGTGGGAGAGTCTCCAGGAGCTGCAGGAGAGTCACCCCTAATGTGCAAGTGCTTTTCAAGTCTCCGCTTGTGTCACGTTTGCTGATGTTACATTGGCCAAAGAAGGTCACATGGTTGAACCCGGATTCAAGGAGTGAGTAAACAGACCCTCGCCTCCCAATGAAAGTATCTGCAAAGTCACTTCATGAGGGTGTGGATGCAGGGAGGGGAAGAACCTGTGACTATTTTTATACTCTATCCATTCCCTGAAAGACTAATAATACTTTGAGATGACATATTACTTGCCATACTGTAACACTAAGTTCTCCTTAACATCTCATTGTTAAATTATGTTTTCAGAATTTCTGGTTGAGTATAAATATTGAATTTCCTTCTAATGAACTCCTCTGTAACACAAATAGTATGTAATCTTTTACTAATGGGCCTAGTTAAAACCAATAAACAACACACAAACTCAAAATGACAAATATTAACATTATAAAAACTTTTTTCTTTTAGAAGTTTTTCTTAGTTAATGTTATCTTATCAATTTATTAAATGCATATTATTGTACATAGTTATGTGGTATGGTAGGAAAAATGGGGCAAAAGACTTAAGAGCTAGTCTTAGTTTTGCCTCTATTCCTTTGTAATTTTAGGCATATCACAATCTCTTAAAGGTTCAGTGTCTTCATTTATATAATAGATGGTGTGGAGAACAAAATTTCTGTTTTGTTTCAGTGACGAAATTGTGGATTCTCTTTTCAGGAATACGTTTATGGCAAAAACAAAACAAAATGTAGGTATATATAAAGAATAGAAATATCAAAGTCTTTAGCCAAAGTCTCAATTATTGGCAAAATTACCTATGTAGCTCCCTGGTTATAGATAGAAGTCAGACTATTTCTCTTTTACTACATATCTAATTTTCTAATAGTTCAATTCTATAACAAAATAAAATAATACATTGAAAGCTTTTCAATAAAACATTTTTAAAGCCTTTAAAAATTGCTAAACAATTGTGCTTATGAATATCTCAACATTAGAAAACTATAAAGGTAGATCTGAGCATCCTTAACAATTGGTATATTCAGTGTTTCTTATTTAATATTTTTTCATTTTTCATTGTTTATAATTTTATTGTACTTTAATTCTCTGAAAAGATAGAACCCAGGGAAAATTCTATACATTTTTCAGTTGATAGCTCAATAGTCAACATTTATTTAACAAATGAATTAAGCTGTCCCAGGTGTGGCCAGCAGCATTCTCACTTGGTAGTAGAAATCTAATATATCCTTTTTTGCTTTATTAGATAGTCTTACTTAACAAAAATAGTTTTTTCTTAGAGTTATCTTGACACAATGACATCTGATTGAGTCATGTGGAATATGGGAATAAATTAAGCTATACTGGTATTTTTTTAAATATTTTTTCTTTATTGATTTTAGAGAGAGAGGAAGGGAGAGGGAGAGAGATAGAAACATCGATGAGAGAGAACATCAATTGCTGCCTCCTGCATGCCCCACACTGGGGATTTGGCCCACAACCTGGGCATGTACCCTGACCAGGAATCGAACCAGCGACCTCTTGGTGCTGGCCTGAGTCACACAGGCCAGGCTATACTGGTATTTTTTTTTACTGATATAAGGGGCACTGAAAATTACCAAAATAATTAATTTTACATATGCATATAAATAAGAAGCCACATAGCACAGAGGAAGGGAACAGGAATTTGAACAGGCTTTTCTAATCATTCAAATAGAAGTTCATTCACAAAATGAACATGTGGATTGCAGTGCTTGTAAGTTGCCTTCCTGCAATGTAGGCAATATTAAACTTAAGACTTTTAGAATATACACATCAGTGGAAATAACCCTTTGAGGGGAAAAAATTCACAACAGTAACAGCATATGTCATTTTGAAATGTCTTTCTTGTGCCTTATCTCCCTGCCCTCTCGGGGCTGCACTCGGTGCTATTGGCCACTCCTTCTTCCTGACGCTCTTTGCTCCTTCAGCTCCTGAGACTGCCTGCTTCTTACTTCTGCTTTCATTCCTCTGAGCGTTCCTCACTGCACCTCACCTCACTTGTTCCCCTTGCCTCTTAAATATTGTTGTCCTTGTGTTCTGTCCTCAGCTTTCTCTTCTTTCTCTGTCCACTCTCATCAACTTCTATGGCTGAAACTGCTCTCATTGTTAACTCCCAGACCTCCTTCTCCAATCTCGCAAGTGTTAGATTCATGGATGTTCTCGAGGACCTGAAACTCAGCAAGTCTACAATAGAACCCATTATCTTTATCTTTCCCAATAACCTGTTGGGGTTTGTTTGTTTTGTGTGTATGTGTGCTTTGCCTCAGTTAATGAGAAGACTTCATCTGAGTCTTTATATATTAAGTACTAAAGCCATTTTCCAGGCCCCATAGCTCCCTATGCAATTCTTTCTTTCTTTGTCACATGTCCCAAATTGGTGACAATTCTCACTTTAGCACTTGGGGGGTTTGCTGTGGACAGGACTCAATATCCTCTAGCTGCCTTCCCTAAATAAACAAAGAGTCACTTTTTTGAAAAACATTCTATTAGGAGACAGGGAGTATATTCTGAAAATAACACAATGGGAAGTAAAATAACTCATTAAACAACTATTTATTGAGTATCTACTCTGTACCAGATGCTGGGAACAGCATGGGGAGAACAAATGGGCACTGGCTTTTTGTTGACCTTGAAGTCTGGGAAGAATGGGTGTGAGGAGGGGGAGAAATAGACTGAAAGCAAATAATGACACAAATACCTGTGAAATTCCAACTGTGACAAATGTAATGAAGAAGTGGTTTCTAGAGCAAGTTTATAATCGTGTGATTTAATCTAGGCAGGGGGCCTGACAAGTCTTCCTCTGAGGCAACTTATCTGCAGCCAATATTGAAAAGACAATGTGGTAGATTGATTGCAAAATTGTCCTGATTATTTCTGTCCCTTTATAAGGTGACCTTGCAAGTCTTCCATCAGGGGAATCTGATTTATGACCCTTTTGACTTAGGCTGACTTTGTGACTTACCGTAGCCAACAGAATGTGAAAGAAGTGATGTTGAGTCAGTTCGGAACTTAGGTCTTAAGAGACTTTTTGCATGATCGTTCACCCTCTGAAAATCCTGACACTACTATATGAATAAGCTGGACTAGGCCGCTAGATGATAAGAGACACATGGACCAGTTGCCCCTGACACCTTCACTAATAACCAGCTAACTACCAGACACGTGAGTGAGGCCACCCAAGACCAGCCAGGCACCAGCTGACCTGTTAAGCAAGCACAGATCCGTGAGTGAGCCAGCTGAGATCAGCCCACCCTGATCCAGAGCAGCTGAACCATCCAGCTGACCCATAGCTCTCTGAGCCATAATCAGTGTTTGTTGTTTTAAGAGACTGAGTTTTGAAATACATATTAGCTGTAACAGCTAACTGATGCAGACGAGTAGGGGTTAAGTAGTCAAAGAATTTTAAAGACAGAAGACTGACTGTATGTGCAAATCCCTGTGTGAAGAGGGAGCATGCAGGTTCCTGGGCCTGAAAGAAGACCTGTTTGGATGGATCATCCACAGCATGGGGAAACTGTGTGAGCTGGTCTCCGTGGGCAGGGGCAGGGCTATGCAGAGCCTGGTTGACCACGTTAAATCTTGATTCTAAGAACACTGGGAGACCACACAGTGTTTTAAGCAGGCAAGATGCATAGCTAGATTTGGGTTTTGAGATTTTTCTGAACTATGAAGAGCAGATTCAAGGGGGCCAGCATAGAAACAGTATCCAGTATTCAGGCGACAGACCATAATGGTGTATGCTAGGATGGTGATGGTGACAGGGCCATAACTTTGCCCAACTCCAGAGGCTCCGCTATTCACTCTGGTTTATGGGAATGGCTGTCCCTAGGTTTGTGCAGTGCAATCCTTGGAAGCGGGAGTGGGGAGAATTGAATGGATTCAAGAGATAGTGAGGGGCTCTGGTCAGGTAGCTCAGTTGGTTGGAGCATAGTCCCAATACGCCAAGGTTGTGGGTTTGATCCCTGGTCAGGGCACCTACAAGAAACAACCAATGAATGCATCAATAAGTGGAACAACAAATCTCTCTCTCTCTCTCTCTCTCTCTCTCTCTCTCTCTCTCTCTCTTCTTTCTTCTTTCTAAAAATCAAGAAATGAAAATAAAGAGACAATGAGAAAGATAACAGGTGTTGATGATTGACAAGATATAGCAGGTTTTTAGGGACATGTCAAGGGTGACTCCTAGGTTTCTTTCCTGGTGGATGGCACTGATCATTGAGACAGAGAACAATGAAGATCAAACTTGGAGAGAATGAGCACATGTTTGGATTTAGACATGTTGATTTTGAAATACCTTTGAGTTTTCAGAGAAGATATCCCAGTAAGCAGTTGAGTGGGGCTGAAGCTCAGATGAGAGGTCTGGTTGGAAACATATTTTTGAGTCATCTGTGTATATGGTGTCCAAAGGCTTGGAAGACATATCTTCAAGAGAGAATCTCAGCAGATTTTAGGTTACTGGTTCAAAGTTCCTAAATGCCTTCAGAGGTGGCCACTGAGCTCTTGGGACTATTGTTCCCAGAAATTATTTCTGAATGTGAGGCTCACACATCATCTCTTTTTCCTGACTGATGATGAGCTACTATCTCCTCTGTGTATTATTTAATCCCAAAGAAACAATAAAAAACCTATAGTTTTTTGAAACTACCAGACTGAATGCCATTCATCTAAGTGGGATTCTGGGGTACACCACAACAATCATTTTTGTGCCTTTCCTTACAATGATACACTTAAACACTCAGGGATTATTCCTTCAGCTTACATCCTAATCCAGTGTGTCATAGATCCTAACAGTTGCACTTCTGTTGAATACACTCCATTTCCTCATCATGTCTTTCTTGGTCTATTTCTAGTCTCCTCATTTGCCTCTTTGCCTTAGTTTTATTTCCCCCCAACACATTTTTTACTTTATTGACTTTAGAGAGAAAGGAAGGGAGAGGGAGAGAGAGAAACATCCATGAGAGAGACCATCGATTGACCGCTTCCTGCATGCCCCCCACTGGGGATTTGGCCCACAACCTGGGCATGTGCCCTGACTGGGAATTGAACCGGCGACCCCTTGGTGCATGGACTGATGCTCAGCCACTGAGCCACACTGGCCGGGCCCCTCCAATACTTTTTTTTAGACAGCTGCCAGACTGGTTTTTCTCAAATGTCAATCTGACCATATCACTATCCTAAAGTAATCTCAGGAGAAAGCGTGAACTCCTGGGGACAACTTTCAAAAGCTTTCTGGCCTATAGCTATGAACTTTTCCAAGCTTATGTTTTTTGTTTTTTGTTTTTTTGTTGTTGTTGTTGTTCAGATAGAGTGGGAGGGAGAGAGAGGAAGAGAGAGAGAGAGAGAAACATCGACGTGAAAGGGACACATCGAGTGGCTGCCACCTGCACGATTAACCAGGGCCGGGGACAAACTGCAACTGAAGTACATGCCCTTAGCGGGAACTGAACCCGGGTCTCTCTGGACGGCAGGCCGATGCTCTAACCGCTGAGCCAAACCGGCCAGGGCTCCAACCTTATGTTTTGCCACTGACTCCCCAACCATCCCCAAATCTACTTCTAGCCTTATAGAACGGCTTTCATTTCCTTGACTGTACAGTGATGCTTTGATATAGGTTTATAGGGAAAACAGCATATAAAACGGCCTGCCCTTGATTTAACGATGGGCCAAATCAAAGCAATAAGTAATAGCTCTGAGCAGGCACAAAAGCACTGCTAGAAAGATCATGCTAAGTAAATAGCTAGGGTTGCTTCGGTTGATATAATGGTAACTACAGTTGAGCTTTTGGTAGTTTGCACTGAAATTAAAGTTCTAGGATTGCATTTGTCTCATGCTTATAAAATCGTTATACATGTTTGTTATTGCTATTATTTCATGGCTCATTCCATTTAGATAGTGAACCTAGAATTTATTTTATGCCCCTATAATTGCTCTCTAAAAATATTTAAATTTCATATTATAATGCTCAGTTCTTAGTTATGGTTATTTATTTTATTCTATTTTCTTCTGAAATAAAGACAATATTTTATACAAATAGCCATTATCTATTTTTTTCTTGGAATTCTTTTCCTATGAAAGGGAAGTTTTATTTGTTTTTTACTTTGAAATTTTGCAAGAGGATTTTGTCATTATTCATCTGTTCTGTTTCAAATGATTTAAAAATATTTATTATTTCTCTTATATGGTAACAACAAAATACTGCTTTAGGTTTAGAAGACAAAAAAATGTCTTTGGTTTCATTTTGAAGTTCTTTAGAAAGAATTTCTATAATGTTAGCACATAATAAAAATTTGGAAACAAAGTATTAATTCAAATCTGGAAGGTAATTATCACCAAACCACTAGATTCACCACACACCTACGTGAAGAACTGCACATCGCAGTTCCTAGTATTTTAAGACTCTCCAGAAACTTCTCAATCACAGGTCATAAAACATAATGGCGTGGTGTCCAATGTGCTTTTGCAAAAGCAGATAGCAAAATACATTCCTGTATTCCACACGCAATTATCTTTAAAATTTGTTAATTTGTTTGCAGGTGGGTGAACATTGTTGTATATAGAATTAATAATATTGGCAGTATTTTTAAGTTTTCAAATATTCTCACAAATCCTTTTCATCATTAGATCCAAAAGTGTGCGCTTGACAATATTTATTTAAAATTCTTGGCTCTTCTTCCTTTCACCTAATTTTTAAAATACTCTCTCCTCTTGGCATTGGCCTTCATTAGGGGAACCGTCTGTTGTGATTCAAATCAAGTGTGATTTGCTGTAGGTAGGTGAGGTCAAGTCCTGTGAGGCACCCGAGGGCCCAGCTTTACTGAATGTGGCCTGGGATACTTTCTGGGTGTATCACACATGTGACATTCTGCCGTTCCTTGTCTCTTCATATCTCTTTGCATGAGCTCAGGGACATTGAGTTCACTGACAATGCACTGCAACACTTCTATCTTTATTACCCCAAATATTTTATTTAAAAAATTCCTACATTTCAACATGTATATATTTTTTCACTTTCTTCACTATTTTCAAGTCTCCAACCTATTACTTGTTACTTTAATTCATAGTAAAGCACTGTTTTAAAATATACAAAATTTCAACTGTGAGTTTCAGGTGCTCTCATCCTCAAATTTATGTCATGTTTCATCACTACCTTCAGGCCAACACTGCAGTAATTTCAAATAAAGTTCACTGCTTTCAAGGTCTCTGAATTTTTCTGTATTTTAAAGCCCAAACTGATCAACAGTGCAATGGTTAAGTGTGTGGATGCTGGAACCACCAGGCTGCATAGATTTTAATCCCAGCTTTATGCTTATTGGCTGTGTATCCTTGGGCAGGTCACTTAACATCTCTGTGCTTCAATTTCCTCATCTGCAAAATGGGGATAATAATAGTACATGCATCTTAGGACTTATTCTTAGCATTCATCTTGAGGATAAAATGAGAAAAGCACTTAGAAGATTCTTGGCACGAGGCAAGCACTAAGTGCTGGCTTTATTTACAATGTTGTATTGCAAACATAAAATCTTAAATACCAAAGCTTTTGAAAACTGTTCGAGTTTCAAAACCCTTTTGTACTCTGAAGGTAATTTTTGTTTGATATTATCCATCACTTATTTTAATGAATTTAAAACCATGGTCGAGATCCTCTAAATTCTCTAATCTATGTTGATAATAGATGTCCAATGATTAGTCATTAAAGAAATGAAATGTTGTTATTCTGTGCTACTACTATTTGGACCACCACTTTGAGAGTGGGGTGGGATAGAGAAGAAATGTTTAGAATTGTTTTGTGGGAAATGGGTAGAATGATTTGTTTAAAATAATTTTTAAAAAATACATCTACCAATCTTTAAAGAAACCATAAGAACAACTGAAGAACAGTAAGAAATTTGTGAGCCTAACCGTGCCAACGTGATTCAACAAGTGTGTGTCCTTGGGTTGGCAGAATGCCCTCTGGCCAGAGCTGATGCAACTGAAATGTCTTCAGCAGTTGAGTTACAACACAGGGATCAGAGCTTTTCCTTGCTTTGTCTACTGAAAATGAGCGATGCAAAGTATCACAGAAAATACAGAAACTTGCCTCATTTCTCCCATATAATTGATTTCCCATATGTTTTTGGAAGTTCTCTGTTTCTCTCTGCCACTTTTTTCCATTTGGGAAGCTGGAGTGATTCATGCCACACTCCCTGAAGCTCTCAATTCCGTTTGTGTATAATCCCATGGAGCATGTGTGTGTGTGTGTGCATGCGCACGCGTGTGCACACACCTCTATTCTTTATTTTTTTTTTTTATCCTCACCTGAGGACATTTTTCCATTTTTTGTTCAGATAGAGTGGGAGGGAGAGAGAGGAAGAGAGAGAGAGAGAAACATCGACGTGAAAGGGACACATTGAGTGGTTGCCTCCCGCACAACCAACCAGGTCCGGGGACAAACTGCAACCAAGGTACATGCCCTTAGCGGGAACCGAACCCCGGGTCACTGTGGACCGCAGGCCGACGCTCTAAGGGCTGAGCCACACCGGCCAGGGCTATTCTTTAAAAGGAAAGAAATAGAAAGAATTTAAAATAAAAGGTTAGAGCTCTTAGAAAGTATTTAAAGTGATGTTTTATAATTAGACATTAATTTATTCAACAAGTTTTATTTTGATTGCCTATAATGTGAGAAGTGCCAGATGATAGATAAATCATAATAAGAAACAAAACAAAATCTGTTCCCCTAGGAGGGTTGGTATGATGGAGACATGGACGTCAAGAAACTGCTGTAGCCCTGGCCTGGTTGGGCTCCTGCGGGAGTCAACCAATTGATGTGTCTCTCTCTCTCCTTCCCTCCCACTCTATCTAAAAATCAATGGAAAAATATCCTCAGGTGAGGATTAAAAAGCAAAGAAAAGACACTGCTGTAAATGAAAGACCTAAGTGCCCCAGAGGGTGGTGTACAGGACACAGGAAGAGGATAGAGGAGGGAACAGCTTATTTCTAATTAGAAAAGTGATCTCTTTGGCTGACATAATGAGGGTCGAAACATGCCATCAAAATATTTTTAAAGGCAATCCTTATTTTTGCAATGTAAGCATTTTTGCAAAGCCCCAAAGAAATTCCCAAGAAAGAGTAACAAGGCAGAACTTGCTGTGCTGCTATATAAAATTTTATGATGAAACGAAAATAGTTTAACCAGGTACAGCACTACCAGAAAGCTACATTAAACAGTACGAGACTGCATAAAGGTCCAAGGAAAATGAAGATCTTTCCATTGACCACGAAAGGATAATTAAAAAACAAAAATTAATATGTTACAGCAACTGGCTAGCTATTTAAGAAAAAAAAAAAAAAGAATTCTAAGCCTCACACTAGATGCCAAATTGATTCCAGGTGGGTTAAGGAGCTAACTGTAAAAAGAAAATAGCAAAAAAGAACATTTTATCAGATGTGGAAGGCCCTTTCAAGCATGGCACGAAAGGTAAAAGTCTAAAAGGACAGATTTAAGTAATGAAAATATAAACTTAATGCACATCAAACTATACCTTGGACAAAAGTTAAAGGATAAAAAAACAGGAAAAAAATTTGCAACATGTTTTTCATAAAAGAACTTTTACAAATTCATAAGAAAGATAAATACATGAAAGAATACAAAGAACAACATACAAATTAAAGTACAAATGCACATATAAATATTTATAAAGACTGAAAAGATATAAAGCAAAGTGTTAACAGTGGTTAATTATCTAATGAGATTATGGAAAACTTTTTTTTCTCTTTGCTTATGCTTGCTAAGCATTCTTCAATCACTATGTTCTAAGAAAAATATGCAACACCAAAAAAAAAAAAAAAAAAAAAAAAGATAATAAAAAGAAATAGTCACTTTAAATAATAAGCATCAGCCCGGTTGGTGTGATTCCCAGTGGGGGCACATGCCCCAGTTGTGGGCTCGATCCCCAGTGAGGGTTGTACAGGAAGGAGCCAATCGATGTTTCTCTCATTGATGTTTCTATTTATCTCTCCCTCTTCCTCTCTCTATAAAAACTCAATAAAAACATATTTTTAAAAAATGTTTTCCCTGAGTTTTTTTTTTTTTTTTAAAGCATCAGTTGGAATATCTCCTCTGAAGGGGAATTTAGCAATACTTACCAGAAGCCATATTATTTCACATACCCTTTGAATTATTAACTCCCTTTCCAGGAAATTAGTCTAAGGAAATAATCAATAATATGTAAGAAAAAAAAAGTATCTGCAAAAATGTGCATGACATTGCTGTTCAAACAGAAGGAAATGGAGACAAACAAAACATCTCAGTAAAAGCTAGGCTGGAAAAATGGGGAAAGTGTCCTCAATGGAATATTACAAAGCAATAAATGTTACTGCAACAGCATGGAAACATTGAGGCTGTGTTACTGAACAAAAAAGACGTTATGAGAAATAAACTTCAGATAACAATTTTCTAAACTTTATAATTGATATCTATATTTCTCTTTCTCTCTATATATATTTATGTATATTTAAAAACATGAAACTGTAACCTAAAATATTAATAATGGTTATATCTGAGTGAGATTTCATGTGACTTATTTTGTTTTTGCTTATCATATTTTCTGAAGTTTCTTCCATAAACATATATATACATATATATGTATGTATATATGTGTGTGAATATATGTCTGTATATACATTTTTTAAAAAACAGCCTGGTCGCTGTGCTCAATGGTTGAGCATCGACCCATACACCAAGAGGTCGACAATTTGATTTCCAGTCAGGGCACATGCCCAAGTTGTGGGCCCGATCCTCAGTGGGGGGCATGCAGGAGGCGGCTCATCGATCTTCTCTCTCATCGATGTTTCTATCTCTCTCTCCTCCCTTCCTGTCTCTGAACTCAATAGAAAAATAAATAAAATAAAAAACAAGAAAAATGCATTTTTAAAAAGGTAATTATTTTAACTAACAGTGATGTTCAGTGAGTTCATTATTGGGTTTGTATTAATTATTTTTAAAGTGCAAACATGGAAAAGATTTCTATTATAACATAGTAAGTAAGAACCCTGGGAGCCTTTCTACCCAGTAATCCTTATCCATACTCTACACCTTCTTAAAATGAGGTCAAGGATATATTTGTTTACATAAATTATCTTCGATGAGTTCTGAGTAAGATCTGTTTTATATTAAATGCTGTAATTAGGGAGTAATTTTATAGCAAGGTTTAAATATCATTGCTGATGGCTATTTAATTTTTGTAACAAATATAATTATATTTGTCTATAATTGTACAGTTTACACAGTTCTTTTATAGTAATTAGCTTATTTTAATGCTCATAGTAACCCTGAAATATAAGTGAAGTATTTTTACTGACAAAACTAAAGTTTCAAATTGTAAATGAACTTGTTCAAGGTCACCCAGCTAATAACTGGTGGAACTGGACTTAAACCCAGGTCTCCTAATGGGAGACAATTAAGAGGGAGCAAATTCCATAATCTTTTCACAACACCACTTTGCAAACATTGAAAAAATGCTAACTTATTAAGTGAAGTTCAAACTCAGTATTGCATTGTCACATTCCTACTCAGAATGCCACTTGTTTGAAGAGACTCTGAAGGGCACGTCAGTTATTCCATATATGACACTTTACCCAGAAGAGTAGAATTATGCACAGAACCCATGAAATCCTCACAGATTATAGAGTAGATTAGAGCTCTGTGTCATTATGTCATGGCTGTTCTGATAAAAACCACAGCTACCCTTTCTGCTGCTGTAGGCTAGGTTCATCACAAACATTAACGCGCTGTGGGGGAGGAACAAACGTTCCTTGGCCTTCGAGGTCCTTCTGGCTGGTTTAATCATCAAATAGACATGAGACAGGTTAGCAAGAGAAAATTACCAAATTTAATACATACACATGTGTGGGAACCCCGCATACATGAGAGAGTCAGAGACCCCACGTGCATGAGAGGTTCAGAGGTAGAAGGGAACATGGTATATAAGACCTCCTGAATGAGGGATAAGGCAGGATAAGAAGAGCAGATGTTTAGTAAATAGAAGTTTGTCCCGCCATTTAGGTGGATCACTGATAATCTCATAGTACGGGGTAGGGGCCCTAATTAAACTGTTTCTAGGTAGTTAAAGGGGTAGAAGTTTCTCTTGAGACTGAGCTAAAATTGCCTTTAGCTCAAAATAATCTGCATACTGCTGAGATACATCTTGGGGTGGCTTGTTTTGAACCCCCAAACACCAACACCTATGAGATAGGCTCTATTATCTCCATTACACAGATGAGAAAACCGAGGCTCAGAAAAGTGCCCTTGGTCACACAGCTAATGACTTGCAAAAATGAGACTGGAATTCAGCATTGACTCCAGACTCTTTTTACTACCCAACTCTGCCTCCCTTGATTCAATCCGTATTTGGATTGTGCAAAGAAAAGATGTGTCTTCCTGGTGCTGACTGTGAGTTTCAGAGCACGTGGCTCTGTTGGAGAGAAGACTGTGTTTACTAAATGATTTTCTAGCTCAATGCCAAGAGAAAAGCAGCTTTTCATAGACAAAAGGAAGCATTTGGGACCTTTACTATTTTACTTTACCCTTTTATACATTTTGCCTTACTATTAATAATTGACTAAATCTCCTTAATGTAGCTTTCATTATTGAGGATGAGGTCTTACCAAAAAAATAGATTGTCAGGAAAATATTATATTTTCTTCTCTCAAGTTCTGGTTGAGGTCTTAACTGTCTAAACAATTTCCTGTCCAGCAACTTGACCTTTTGCAGATCCAGTAGAGAAAGACCCTTTAATAGTTCAGATTAGGACAATTCTAAATATTTAGAAACACAATCTATGTATTTGGTATTCTGGTTATTGCTCCTATGGCCCGTAACAGAAATAATATTTGTTAAACCACAGATTGAATCATATCTCAAATCAGGTCATGAGAAACAGCAATTGTATATTTTATTTCTGTCAACAGTTATTTACAAAATAGTTAAAAACTGTGTGGTATAGGATGAAGCTGTAACTTTCAGTTTCATCACAGTGTTAACCATATTTGCTTTGTTTTAGATTTCCTGTGATCAAAAGAATAAAAAATGTTAATATTCTAATGCAAAGGATTACAAAATGATTTTATCAATTAATGCAAGAGTGGGTATATTGATGATAAAGTATATAGATTTAGAATAAAATCCAACTATATATGTATGCATGTACATAATGTATATGTATTCACACATACATATATACTTCCCATATATATGTACATATGTGCATGTTTATATATAATTTTTTTCAACATTGAACAATTTTTAGAAAATTGCAGATTTTCAATCAGTGGATTGAGCATCGTCCCATGGACTGAGAGGTCTTGGTTTGATTCCAGATCAGGGCACATGCCCAGGTTTCGCACTTGATCCACAGTAGGGGGCGTGCAGGAGGCAGCTGATCGATGTTGCTCTCTCACATCGGTGTTTCTCTCTCTCATTTCCTCTATCTCTAAAAAAATAAATAAAAACATATTTTAAAAAAAGCTCAAAAGACATAGAAACATTACAATATGGATGATTTCCCATCTTGTGCTTGTCAGTTCTTAACTAAGCAGACATTAGGGTCTCTTCTAATTTGTGTTTCCTCCCCTTCCCTCACAGCTTTCTTAGAACAGCAGAGGTAATGTAAGAGCAAAATGCTTGATGCGTTCCATTTCTTGTTTTGCTTTTTAAACATTCACTTGCTGTTTGACTAAGGAGTTATTAGTCACAGTTTTAGAAGTGGAATTTTAGAACTCATAAATATAAACAGTTCCTGGCTTATAAATAACAGACAGTTACAAATGTTTATCCCTTATCTCCACCACTTGGAACCTCAGCTATTCCCATAAAAGCTGTCATTCTGGCAGGGAGGGGGTCAGGAAGGAGCTTTCAGAGTTTCCCCAGATTCGGAAAAGGAGGAAGGAAAGGGACTGTGCAAGACTGGTACAGAAATCTGACTGCAGCACGTTTGGTGCCTCCATGAGCTTAGACATCTCTCAAACTAAAGGCCTTTTTCTTTTTCTTTTTAAATCTCATTTTACTTTCCTCAACACCCTACCAATTAAAGGGCTCCCTCCCTCCCTCTCTCTCTCTCTGCAGGATGTTGTTTAAAAATGCAAATATCTTTGGGATGTTAACAGATTCTTAGTCATTCACATTTTAGTGTAAATTGGCTCAATAAGGTTGCTTTTCTTAAAGCACCTAAAAGAAAGGCTGTGGGAGAATTTTGAGATGACTGGGAAAGCTGAGCCCACACAGCAAAGTCGCAGCCAGGCTTTCTTTCAAGGAGGACGGAGGACAGGAGAATGACACAGTCTTGAGGCTCCAACATTGGCACAGAAAAGCAGAGAGTAGAGTGGTGCCAGGAATAAACTGCCCACTTTGAGAGTTTGTTTCTATCTGGACATGTGTCAAGGCTTTAATTTTTAGTTTAGAAGGGAAAAGAAATTATCTATTCAAACATCCAATTCTTCCCCCCTGGCAGACAAACTCCTAGTTATCCCCTTACTTCAGGCAGGGAGGGGCGGAGATAATCCTCATCTTAATTAGTGCAGAAGTTTCCTATTTCCTGTTTTTGTTGTACCACTGGAAAATTTTCCATACGTATCTGCAGAGCATTACTGCCTCTGAGAACATCAGAAAACGTGGAAGAGTCCTGTTAGGTCCCTTCATGCGCGGGCCATGTCCCAGAGAGACGTTCTTGAGTTTTCAGAGGAAACAGTGGCAGAGACAAGGATAGAAACCACCTTGCTGGTGGTGATATTAAATAATCAATGCTTTGTCGAAAGATATGAGAAGATAAGTAATAACAACAGGCAAAAGTCATCTTATTTAACTTGCCAGTTTAGTGTAAATCGACTCAATAAGGTTGCTTTTCTTAAAGCACCTAAAAGAAAGGCTGTGGGAGGATTTTGAGATGATTCGAAAGCTGAGCCCACTTACCTTAAGTGTTGTGTTTTAAACCCATTTTAAAACAATTTTTGGTAAAGTTTTTCTGACCTAAGAATGAGTACAATGCAGGCTGAGCTAGTTAACAAGTTCCACCTTAGTGACTACAATCCCTCCTGCCTTTTTTTTTTTTTTTTTTTTATTATTTTGGTGGCTGTCTTGCTGTCTCAGTTGGCTGCCTCACTTTCCTCCTCTGCCTTTTCTACTGCTGTTCACTTTTAGGGGAAGAGAGGTGGTGGTGGGAGCCGAATGTCCTATTCCTCTTATAATTTCCTTCTGTTTTAGGAGGAGACCAACTGGTGTATTCAACACCCGAGGGCGATCACGCTTTGGACTCTTGGTCCAGGCCTGCCCATCATGCACCAATTACACAAAATAATGAAGGCATTTGATCTAGCAGGTGAGAATGAAATTAACAATGGTATACTCCCCCAGAGCTTTGAGGGGCGTGATACTGTTACTGATTTTACATGCCAACAATACCTTTCTTATATGGCCCCCTTCCATATGTTTTCCTTGAAAATGGATGGCTTTATGATCTAAGACCCCCAGGTAACTTGATATTGATGGGTCAAAAATTATGCAAATCACCAATGGTCTGTTCAAGTGATGCACTTAGCAATGGTCAAGCTTAGGGAATTTATGTTTCAGAGTACATACAGGTGTCTGAAAAGTCCTTAATTTATATGCATATATATGTTCATAATTAAGTGGATTTTACACTTTGAATAATAGAGAGTAGGGTTTATTAACCCAAATAAATTTAAATGGTGGTCCTTAAGCCCTCTGAAAGGTTGTGTCAACAACCTTTTATCAGAATCTCAAAGGGTTCCGTTGAGACAGGCCAGTAAGCCAGGACACGTGGAACAGGGAAACTGAGACAGACAGCTGTACAAATCAAAAGAGAAATTTATAGCGTTTACAAAAGGTCACCTCCCTGGAAATAGCATCCAGGCCTCAGTTGTATTTCAGCTCCAGACCCAGAAGAGTAGCAAAACCAGGTGGACAACACCAGGACCAGGTGCAATGACTCACAACCCCCTGCCCTGACACTGACCAGTCAGTGAGGACCACGACCCCAAGGAGCACACCTAGAAAACTATGAATATTCTGTTGAAACCCTTTCCCGAGACCTCCCCTAAGATTCCTGCCTGCAAGAGAGAAATAAAAACCTCAAGACAAAGGACCCAGTGTGTGCTCTCCTTCCCAGGAGCACGCCTGCGCCCCTTCTTTTCTTCTGCCCCACAGGCATGCATCTCCTAGACTCTAAGGGACCCCACGAGGCTTGCAACCACGACAGCAATGGGCAGTGGCAATTCATCTCATCCCCTGAACCTGTCCCCAAGGCCTTCTTTCCTCTGATTTCTTAGTGAGCCAAAGCAGACCAGCCTAGGCCCATGGTCCCAGCCCTTTCTTGTTTCACTGTCCCCAGCTTTAATAAACATCCTCTAAAATTCACCTGGACTCATGTTGTGAAACTTTTCCTGCATGAAGTCAAGAACCCACACTACTGGCCTGGCCCTAGGCAGACCCGCCAAGTGCCAGGTCGCCTTTCCGCTAACACCGTGATCCAAATACAGACAAAGATCCATTAAAACCGTATCACCAAATTTACTACTTTTTCTCTTTGTTCCATTTGGATGCATTTCCTCACGGATTTTCTTTAATTTATGCCTTAAAACACTTCTATTCACAGGATTGTTTAACATCAGTTTCCTTTATACGCTGTTGATCCAGTTGTGATCATAACTGAGTAAAAGGCAGGCCATCTAGATCATAGGATTTTGATGTTATAGCAAGATGCTTTCTGTTTTGTGACAATCGTGAGCTTTAGAAAAAATAGACTGGAGTTCCGCTGTGCCACCAACATCACTTAAGATCTATTTTATAATTTCTTTGAGTCTCAGTCTCTGATCTGGATATTGAGAAAGGGACATCGGTTTCATGGGGTTGCTGTGAGGATGACATAGATAAACATGTCAAGAACCTACCCACCACAGTTCATGACACCTAAGGGACACCCACGAACTATGACTTCTCCTCCCTTCTCTAGTATGAAACAGACTGTTGGACGTGGTTTGATTCAGTGGTTACACTAATGCAAGGACCATACTCTGATATTTGTGATCTTTAGCAGTGGGTCGACCTTCTGTTTTTAGGCCCAGAAGGCAAATCATTTAGACTACAGCTATCAAACTAGCAAATCTTTACCTTCCTCTTTCTCCATTCTTGATCTCCTCCCTTGCATTCGGTCACCTTCTCACTTTCCGCGAATCCTGCACCTTCCCTAATGTCCACAGGAAGAGTCAATTCTTTGCGATCTCAGTGTTTCCAAGGACCTCCGAGAAAAAGAAAAAAAAAAACTTATCAAAGGGAAGAATAAACATAATATACTTAAAGCATGACAATAAATTACACAACTTCATCTCAAATTTTGCTCTGGGGAAAGGTTGACATGAAACGTTTGAAGAAACATGAAAAGGATCCTAAAGACAGACGGTTTTTCACAGTGAAAGGCAATTTTTTTTTTTTTTCAAGCTTCAAAGCAAGGGTTCCTTTAGTCATCTTCTTGATAGGTTGTGTTTGACAGGATTTAACTTATGAAATTGTTCCAATGCCCTTTAAAGGGCCTGGGCACATGAGTCTGCTAGTGAAAATGATGAATGTTCGTTTTTAATTGAAAAATTTAAAATACCCATGTGGCAAAGCATAGTAGTAATACATTTGCTGCTTTGCAAAAGTTTTGAAAATGAGTACTTTTTATAGTGCCACATTTACATCAATAATCGACAAAAGGATGACCTGAGAAATAAGCCAGGGAAGACGATGCCTTCTGGATCAGTATTCTTCTTAAAGAATCCCTTTCATTCACCAAACCCTTCAAAAATTTTTCCTCTACTTTAGACATAATTCTTTGTTATTTCATTAAGAACCTTAACATATCATACTAATAAAAAGAGTGAATATGCCTATGAAAATTATGAATAATTATGTATAGTAATAGAGAAATCTTTTGGCTACAGAAAAGTAGCCAAATTTCAAAAGCATTCCATAAAATTATATTAAATTAAGAAGAAATTTGAGCAACTTAATTGTGATATAGGCTGAAGAATTTTGCCAGTGCTATACAATAAGCTATACTCTAGGTTCATAAATATTAATTCATAAAATATAGTTATTATAAAAATTTGGAAGAACTTTGAAAGCATTCAGACTGTATAGAAATTTAATTTCTGAGTAACACTTTTATCATCCACCGTGTCAAATGACCATCATTTCCTGTTCTAACTGTATCTAACTTCCACAAATTATGTTCTGAAGAGCTGTTCTTATGGTTTATTTTTGTAAATTGAATCATAGAGTTGCGCGAGAGAAGTTTGTTGTTTTTAAGACGCCATTGTATCTCAGTAGGCTGCTACCTAAGTACCATTCTATGATTGCGGACTTGTATACAGCGTGGGAGAGGGAGAAACAAGTTGGAGGGATGAGCACTAAGAGGGACTGAATACATTTTGGTGGCCAAACACCTTATTTAATCCCCCAAACAATCTGCAAATTAGAAAGTACCACCCCATTTTTATAGAGGAGGCTACAGCTCAAGTCCACACAGTTAGTGATGAAAAAAAGTATCAGCACTTGAGAACAGGATTTGAATATTATATATGATTATGTATCTTTATTATAAAAATTTGAAAATCATTACAAATGTAGTATGTCCATGTCTTCATCACCCAGATTAAAAAATGATCGAGACTGAAATATTTGCTTCATCTCTCCTTTTTTCTTTTCGTTTTTCAATTTGCTGAAGCATTTTACAGCGACACCCCAGACTTGTCATTTTACCCCTACAAATATCAGTATCTGTCTTTAAAAAACATGGGTTTAAAACAAAAACAACAATGTCACTATTATACCTTATAAAGATAATTCCTTGGTATCATGAGTCAGTCTATAATTGATTTTCCTAATTGCCTTAAAAATATCTTTTTCTCATTTGGTTTGTTCAAATCAAATTATGAGCATGCATTTTAACAAGATGGTTGAGCAAGTTCTTATTATTCCAGAAAATAGGGCCGTGATAGAGATGAAGTCTTCAGTTTAAATAACCAGGGAAGGTTCTGCAAAGTATGCTGCAATGTTCTTAGTTTCAATTTCATAGTCCAACAATTAAAAGAAATAATAGGCAAGATCCATAAAAGGTTGTTTTTTAGAGTTTTGTTTTGCTTTATAAAAAGAAGGAAAATTTACCATCTCCTAACAATGTTATGAATGTTTGTGTCCTCTCAAAATCTATGTTGAAACCTAACCTCCAAGGTGATGGTGGCCTCTTTTATAAGGGCACTAATCCTATTCATGAAGACTACACCCACATGACCTAGTCACCTCCCAAAGTCCCCACCTCCTAATATTATCACCCTGGGGATTAGAATTTCAACATATGAATTGGGGGTGGGGGTGGGGGTGGAGGGCACAAACATTCAGACTATAGCACAGTTCAAACTAAGACAGATCATTATTTTATTTTTCAAAGGGCATTTTAATTACAAACGTTGGAAGATGTCATCTCAGAATGACAGATCTTACCAGGAAAGGACATTTATAAATGAACACATATCTTAGACTATGGATTTGACAACTGAAAAATATGTCAAAATGAGTAACATCAAATGTCAGAGGCAGTGTAATAGAGTGATTGAGCCAACAGGGTCTAGAGTCAGACAGACTCAATCTTTCTACACCTCAGTCTTCTCTTCTGTAGAATGGGATAGCAATCATTCTACTCACAAGGTTCTTGTCAGCAGGCATGTAAAGTATCGAATGCATTATCTGACACATAGTATGTACTTAAAAAATTCCAGCTAATTATTAACTGCTAAATTGCCAGACAGGATGCCCAAACGAACGTAAACCCAGCCTCTCATCTGCACTATATTCACGGGAGGGTTAGTGAGGAAACGCCATTTTTTATCTCCTCAAGGCAGATGGTTGTTTTCTCGCTGCCTCTGCTGTGGACAGCTGCCAGAATTAATGCTATCTCTGGGAGGATGTGTTTGAAAGAAGTAAGATTAAGTGTAGACAGGGTTATGTTTTTTGTTGTTTGTTAAACGCTTTGGTGACTATGAAGGCTTTTAAAAAGTCTCCCAAGTTAATATGCTAGTTCATATTTTCTAAGCTTTTTCATAATAGCTTCTTAATTTTGTAATGACTAGCTGGTAAAAATAAATTCAGTTTTACAGGTCAAAAAAACCAAGGCACAAAATACTAAGTTGCTTGCCTAACTTAATAGCTAACATTTACTGAGATGGTCTTTCGAGTGCTTTGTATTTATCTTCACTCATATCCTCAGAGCATCCCTGAGAGGTTGGCATGGTTTTGTCTCCATTTTAAAGACAAGGAGACTGAGGCACAGGTCGGTCAACAAGCTTGCCCAGGGTCACGTAGCTGGTGGGTGGAGGAGCTCGATCCACACTGGGCACGCTGACTCCAGGGTCCTTCTGCAGTATCAGCAGAAGCTTCTCCGAATTGACCTTTCTTGGACTTAATGAGCAGCCGGTCAACACGGGCTGGAATCCGGGGATGGGAGGAGGCAGGCAGCCCTCCCCCAACACCTGTGCATCGCCACACCCCAGCCAGCAACGCCACCAGAGGCAGTCTCCACCCCACTCCCCTGCCGGGGACCCCACTGGACCTCTTTGTTTCCTCCTTGTTATTTCACAAAGCTCCATTTGTTTGATCTTTGCATCTCTTCATTGTTTCCATCTAAATTGAGAGACTGGGATGAGGGCAGAGGAGGAATTGAAACCAAACCCTTCAGAGAGTGAGAGATGGAAATGCCAGGGTATTTATCTGACTTCCCTCTGCTAGTCAAGCAGACATGTCCTCAAAATGCTTCTTAACCTCACACTTGCTTTTCTTTTGCCCTTTAATCTCATCAATTGTGCGGATATCAGTTCTTTGTGTGTCTGAGGGAAAGCGCCTGTCCATTTTGGATTCACTCTGTCCGTATGAAAGTTGTGATGGGGACCTAGCTATACACACCCACCCAGGCTGATTGAGGACAGGGTAAAGAATATTCTCATCCATTGTTATCTCCTGGTCAGAAGGGGCTTCTAGAGAGGCTTTTGGGAGAAAGAAGTAGCCAGAAAGATAATATAAGAATCATTTGAGCAGAAAAAAATGTTTTTGAGGTTTAGAATTTCGGCTCCTTGAAAGCCTTCCTTTTACTCTTTTGTTTGCCTTAAACAATACCAGCACCCCTTTCAGGTTAGACTGTGACGGTGGCGTGTTTGTCACCCTCAGAACGTCTGATGGTTAGAGCAGCTATGCACATCCCTCCGGTCTGCCGTTTCTCGAGTTCCCTCAGCGCGACGCAGGCTCTGGTGGTCATCTGACAGGCAAGGCCCAAGAGGCGTCCCTGTCCGGGAGAAGGGGACAACGGTCCTGAGACACAGGGGATGCCACGTACAGAAGAGTAGGTGCCCAAAAGGACAACAGCTGCTGAGTCCAGAGAAGTGTGGGCAGGGACCGGGAGTGCTTCGTGTGGCTGTGGTGGTGGCCCCGGCTGTGCGGAGCTGGGTGATGGCAGAGAGGCCCGGGATGCTGGAAAGAGGGTGACGGGGGACAGGCCTGTCGTGCACAGCCAGCTGCTGTACCTTCCTTCTCAGGGCCATGGGCAGCCAAGGAAGGGCTCTGCATCCTCTCTGGGCGGCAGCTATGACTGCATTTTTCTTTTAGAGTCTTTTCCTCAGCATTCTGGGGAGGAGAAGGGCGAGTACCTGGAGAAGGCCAGAGGACCCTCTGCTGTTATCCAGAAAAGGGGTCACTAGGTCCTAGGGTGAGCTGATGGTGAGAACGGAGCCCACAGGGCAGATTCCACTTGCGCTTAGGAAGTAAAACTGAGAGGACATGGTGGTAATTGGATGTGACAGGCAGGGAAAGGAAGGGGTCATTTGTATAATTAAGTTCTGGTATTCAGGATTCGCTCTGTTATTGCCGGTTTTGACCTACTTAGCAAATCAAAACAATAGCACCAACAAATAAGCCCAAGGAAGTCCAAGGCAATGGCTTCAGCTAATGACCCAGGACAGGCTGGAGTTGGGTTCTGAGGAACAGCAATAAAAGAAAACAGGGAGGACACCAGAAACAGGGACACAGGCTTGCAGGACAGGGGGTCTGACCAATTCTGCCAGACACTGTCTAACTTGCCCAGGACTGCTTTGAAGACAGTATCTACTTGTCACTGTGCCAGCCCTTCACATCCTCAGGGTGCTGCCCCAACTTGACCTCGGGCAACAACTTCTGAAAACTGACAGAGTGTTCCTATGTTCTGAAACTAGCATCATTCAGTCCCACTAAAGGACAAGCCGGACAAGTCGAGTACATCACACACACACACACACACACACACACACACACACACACACTGAAGGCTGTGTCATTTGAAGTTAGCCAGTAGAAAACAAAATGTGTACAAAACTTTGTAGTAGGTGTTGATGTTCTCACACTCAAGGGGTCTTTGGATGCAGAAGAACGTTTCTCTCTGATGTGTATATGTGTCAGTTCTAACACAATCTCCGTCTATTCCACATGGAACGGGAAGACTCTAGAAGGGAAAGAATTCAGGATAATTTTTGTCCTGGGGTCCTGTTTTGCTCCTGGTCCAGGTTAATGGAGATACAATAAATGCCCACTCAGATTTCCCCAGAGATTGCCTCGTTTTCACTTCAAGGCATAAGATTCTTCAACTGTATTAATGAAAGAAAGAAAGAAAGAAAGAAAAAAAGACATGATGTATTTCCTCTGCACAGCCCTTTAAAGAACTAACTAGAATTGCCACCAGTAGATGAGTGTATAAACATAATGTTAAAAAAAATAAACTCAGGCCAGTTGCATGATGTATCTTCAATGCAAATGTCTTCCAGACCAAAATTACTAGTGTCTCTAAGGCAATGATATAAATAACCTGTGCTTACTTTTCAACTCCTGAAAGAGATGGCAAAGTAATGAGTTTTTAATAGTTTCATAAATACTATGTCTGAAAATAGTTCAGGAATATTTGAGATTTATTTATGAAAGACTTACATGTTATTTCGGTCAAGTACACATTTTGTCACAGTTTCGTGGCTTGCAAAGGGTTGAGTCAATGGCAAGATTAATGAGAAGTGTACAGTTTACACAGGCATGAATTTAAGTAAGGCAGAACTTTCCTGGCATATAAAATGTATGCAGTTTTGACATCTTACTATATTTCCATAAAGGTAACCAAGGGCCAAAAAAGCAAAGGGCAATATATTGTGTAAAATACAAGACCCCTGAAATTCCCATTTTGGTTACACACTGTTTGTTGCTACATATGAAGATGAGATTTTCTTTTCCACTTCCTTTTCTTCTGTTCCAAATCTGTCCTCTGAAGACGGGCTGAATGTGCACCCCAAGAGGAAGCACAGATTTGTAGCCCAGCCAGTCACCATGTTAAATGGTAAACACTTTCTTTGTGCACCAGTAATAGAGTTGAGGCCTATGTTCTGTGTAGCATGCCAGGGAGGAAGAACAATAAATTGTAATGTTGTGACTCCTCTTTTAAGTCAGTGTTAATGTGAGGTGAGGTGTTTTGCACCTATTAAAATATATCTATCACATAAGACATTCTAGCCCCCATAAATATTTAGCCTTTTTTTCTCAGTTGATGATTATTCTCAATCCTGATTCTAGGCAGCTTCTGTCTTTGCTAAAAAAAAGTAGAATCAGTGTTTTAATAACTTTAGACTATATTCATAATATTCTAGCTGATTTATTTATTTATTTAATTATTTATTTTTATTGATTTCAGAGAGAGAGGAAGGGAGAGGGAGAGAGAGCTAGAAACATCAATGAGAGAGAACATTGATAAGCCGCCTCCCACTGGGGACCGGACCCACAACCTGGGCATGTGACCTGACCAGGAATTAAACCTCTTGGTGCATGGGTCGACGCTCAACCACTGAGTCACATCGGCCAGGCTCTAGCTGTTTGTTTTTTTTTTAAAGACTTTAAAAAAATAAGAATTATCACCCGAGGATATGTTTTTATTTATTTTAGAGAGAGAGGAAGGGAGAGCAGGAGAGAGAAACATCGACATGGGGGAGAAATATCGATCGGTTGCCTCTCGTACATGCCCTGACCAGGGATCGAACCCACAACCTTTTGGTGTACAGGATGATGCTCCAAGTAATCAAGGGCAATGTTCTAGATGTTTTAAAGTAGCTGGGATCTCTGAATGTTCAGTTTCACTTAATACTTCCTGAAACATTTGTCAAAAACTGCAGAGAGGACATTACAATTTTAAGTGGAGAGAAAAAAAAAGATATTTTCCTCTTTCTGTTTAAGATGAGGGCATATAATCAGTCAAATTTATTCTGGGCTCTCCTTCACTAGAAACTGACATCCTAGGAAACTTGTGTCTTTGGTGAGAAGGGCTTGCAATCTGCTAACCTACCCCTGCAGTGGGTGAGAAGGGGGAGGATTAAAGAGATTTTAACTGACAAACTCATGGGCTCCTCTACATACTTCTGGGTTTATAGAGCTGGTTTCACAAGTAGATAAGAACCTCTATGACTTTTTTTCTAGTCTGTTGAAGATGATTTTAATAATCATCAAGCTGTTGTTCTGCTCCTCTGTGGAGGCCACAGTGGAAGCATCAGCCAGCCTTCCCTCCCATTGCCTGCTGTGCACTGAGAGCACCCTCACTCTATGCTCCGTATAAGTAATGGTTTATTCCATTTCTTTGGCATAAAGCACATGCTAACAGTGGTTATTAAATATCTGTAGGCTCCCATTCTGTCACCATAACTGAACTGTAAGTTTACAGCCAGATGTTCAAGAGTGATGGCTCTAGTCCTATTGCCTGAGTTTAATATTGGGTTTGTCACTAACTGTGTAACCACATTATTCAACTTCTTTTGGCCTCAGTTTAGCCATCTGTAAAATGGGGTCATTATAGCACTTCGTCATAGGGATGTGAAGATTAAATGAGATAGCATGTAAAGTGCTTAGCATTCGAACTAGGAGCAAAGGTTAGCTCTTAGCAGTAAATGTCCTGTTGATAGTGTTTTCACTCTATCTAGAGGCAAAAATCTATACAATGAGATTATATCACAGCTGACCATCTTCCTTTTGGTGACTCAGTTGACAGAGCATTTAGGAGATAGCAATGTTGGTTCGAAGCTGTTTTCTCCTCCTCACCTTTTAAGAGAGCAGAGAAAAAGAAGGATGGTTTGGCTCTGAAGAAAACCAGGTCAAGCGTTGTTTCCCACGTAGACGTTCTGTATATAAATGTGCATCAGAATACCAGGATTCCTTATGACAGCTCCCTCAGTTAATGGGCAAGGAGGACTTTCTAAGGCGAGGTTTACACAGATCTGCCTCAGAAGAGAAAGCCAAGTAATTCCTATTTTTGGCCTTGTGCTTAGAAAAAGGGAACAAACTGATTATTTCAAAAAACTTTCTGGGACACTAAACAACATTTTTTTTTTAAAAAAGATGAGGACATCACTTAAAAAGGAAAAACCTAGTAGGCTCTCCAGTTTCACTCTATTAGGATAAAAAATTTTTTTCTCTCATGTGCTCATTCTTAGACATTACTCTCTTAATTTTTCTAGTTGGTCTCCTGGGATATATAAAAACACAAATTACAAATAGGAGAGTGCTGAATGTTTCCACTTAGCTTCTCTGCTGTAATCTGGAGGACTGCAGTGGTTGCTATGGTCGGGGTTCCCCTCAGAGTTTGTGTGTGTGTGTGTGTGTGTCCCTGTGTATCTGTGTCTCCCTGGGAGTGAGGTTGGGGCTGAGCTGGTCCAGCTGCTGGTTGGTGGAGAGACAAGCAACAGAGTACACACCTGGAGTCACTTGGACTCTACTCTCATGTTCTGTCTTGTGGTCACACCTCTTCCTCTGGCACCTTCTCATCATCCTCTTAAGGGTCAGGCCAGTGCACTACCTCAAGATTTGCTAAAAAGGCGGTGCTGCTCCTGAGAGCGTGCTCAGGGAAGGCGTTTGCTCGCTCTCTCCTCCCGCGGGCCCACCCGGCCAACTTTAACGTGGGGGGCCTCTTTCTAGTCTCACTGTTCTTCCCTACCCTCGACTTTTTCCCTTTCATGTTGAAGTTTTATCTTTTTCACCTCACAAACGGAGTATTTCTCCTCCTCTCTAATTTTTTTCTTTATATTCTTTTTCAGAATTTTCTATCAGAGTGCCTACCTTCGTTTCTCTTTCTTCAGTTACACAAAGTCCTTCCAATTTCTTCCTACTCTGAGGGCTCCTGATGACATAGGACACATGTAGAAAATACATTTTTTCCCAGCGTCTCATCAAGAAAAGGAAGTAGCAGTTTTGATCAAAGTAATCTCTTTCCTCTATGAAGCAAACAAACAAAAAATAATAGTCACACACGCAAAATCGTGAAAAATCAACTCCATCTATGTATTTTTTTTATACCAAACAACATTCCAAGAACTCAAGTGCTGAAAGAATTCAAGCATTCCATTTTTAAATGGTCACATTTATACATATGTATAAATAAAGGAAACTCATAAAGGAAAATATTATTTCCATAAAATGCATCCAAATATATTCTCTAATGTGAGTATTCTTGTGTACTCTTCTTCTATCATCTGACTTATCTAATATAAACTTATCTCCCCGGAAAATGTACGTACACACTGTGGTTGATTAAGCTCATTCACACTTAGGTACGAATGACTGAAAGATCTTTAACTCCGGCCAGCAGCTGCTGCAGTTTTATTTATTTATTTTTATTTTTTAATCCTCACCCAAGGATATTTTTCCATTTATCTTCAGATAGAGCAGGAGGGAGGAAGAGAGAGAGAGAGACAGAGAGAAACATAGACGTGAGAGAGACACACCGACTGGTTGCCTCCCGCACGACCCCAACGGAGCCCCGACGAACCGCAACCGAGGTACATGCCCTTGGCCAGAATGAACCTGGGACTCTTTGGTCCCTGGGCCACGCTCTAACACCTGAGCCAAGCCGGCCAGGGCAGCTGCTGCAGTTTTAAAAAGAGGAAGCTTGCTAGCCCCAAACTGTTTCTTCTGGGTATGTTATGCAGTCTAACAAAGTGAACTGAAATAGGATAATTTGGGAGCAAATAAAAAGGCCAACATTGTCTTGAAATCTGACCTTATGACATGGTCTCTTAAGCAAGTACTGATTTTTAAAACTTCTTTTTTTTTTTTTTTTGGTCTACTTCTGTACCTTCAGGTGTTGTACAAGCTCTACATGTTTTTTCCACAATGTTCCTTATCAGGAGCGCGGAAGAGACAGGAAAAGGGAAGAGAGGTGTGCGGCAGCCAATGCGAAAACCTGGTGTTCCTAAGTCACTGATGCCTGTAGTCACGTTATTTTAATTCCCTCTTGCTTAAGATACAAACTTTTGAGGTAAAATTCTATGTTGTATTACTTTTACCCCTTGGACAATATGGTACATATATCATAACTACAGACAAAAGTGAGGGGAAATTATGTAGTATATTATTTGGGTTTTGTTCAGTTATCTATTTCAAAAGAAAATTGCTTGGCTTCCTGAATGCCTTCAGTCTTGCTTGTGCCCTTATCTCCCAGGACGGTGCTGTGCTGGCTTCTGGAGAAGTGCTTTCGTTGAACGGGGCTGTTTGTGTTGGCAGATCAGCAAGAAACAGCCCTGTGAAATTCATCATCACGTTTACTGCGAGGAGATTGCTGAAAATGAACTTTATTACATTGTATTCTGTTCTGTTTCTGAGAATCCTTAGGAGGCTGTGTTTATAGTCTTCATATAAAGAATAGCTGTGCTTCTCTGGACCAAATGGTTTGGTTGTACGACATGGACACCATATTGTGTCTGGTTTTTGCAAGATTGCTGGAAAGCTTAGAAGAAATCTGTGGTTCAACCTTAGCAAATACCCTATATGTCATGTGCCTCATTCCTGGTCCCATTTCCATTTCTGTTCTCTGTCCTCTCTCTCACATGCTCCTAATTCACATTCTTTTGACATACAGTATGTAACTTTCAAAATTACCTTAAATTCTTTTTTTAAAACTTATCTTTATTGTTGAATGTATTGCAGATATTCCTCATTTTTCCCCCCATTAACCCCCTCCTCCCCATTCCCGCCCCCCTCCTGCCTTTCCCCACACTGTTGTCTGTGTCCATTGGTTATGCATATATACATATAAGTTCTTTGGTTTATTTCTTCCCACCCCATAACCCCCCTTCCCTTTGAGGTTTGTCAGTCTAACAGCCAATTTGTACTTCTTAATCCCTTCACCTTTTTCATCATTCCCCCAACCCCTCTCCCATCTGGTAACCAACAGAAGTTCTCTGTATCTATGACAATGTTCCTGTTCTGCGTGTTCATTTTGTTTGTAGATTCAATTGTTGATAGATATGTATTTGTTTCCATTTTATTTGTTCATATTTTTTTATCTTTTTCCTTAAGAAGACCCGTCAACATTTCATATAATGATGATTTGGTGGTGATGTACTCCTTTAGCTTTTCCTTGTCTGGGAAACTCTTTATATGGCCATGGATTCTAAATGACAGCTTTACAGGATAGAGTAATCTTGGTTGTAGGTCCTTGCTTTTCATCACTCTGAATATTTCTTGCCACTCCCTTCTGGCCTGCAAAGTTTCTTTTGAGAAATCAGCTGAACAGTCTTATGGGAACTCCCTTGTAGGTAACTAACTGTTCTTCTCTTCCTGCTTTTAAGATTCTCTCTTTGTATTTAACCTTTGGCATTTTGATGATGATGTGTCTTGGTATAGGCCTCTTTGGGTTCATCTTGTTTGGGACTTTCTGTGCTTCCTGGTCTTGTATTTCTGTTTCCTTCACCAAGTTAGGGAAGTTTTCTGCCATTATTGTTTCAAATAGGTTTTCGATTTCTTGTTCTCTCTCTTCTCCTTCTGGCACCCCCAAGATGCGAATGTTGGCACGCTTGAAGTTGTCCCAGAGGCTCCTTACACTATCCTCATTTTTTTGGATTCCTTTTTCTTTTTGCTGTTCTGATTGGGTGTTTTTTGCTTCCTTATATTCCAAATCGATGGTTTGCTTCTTGGTTTTATCTACTCTACTATTGCATCTGTGTAAACTATTCTTTATTTCAGTTAGTGTATCCTTCATTTCTGACTGTGCATCCTTCATTTCTGACTGGCCCTTTTTTATGCTCTTGAGGCCTTCACTAGGTTCACTGAGGTTCTCACTAAGTCCATTGAGCATCCTTATAAGCAGTGTTTTGAACTCAGCATCTGTTAGGTTGCTTATCTCCATTTCACTTAGTTCTTTTCCTGGAGTTTTGTTCTGTTCTTTCATTTGGTACCTGTTTCTTTGTCTCCTCATTTTGGCTGCCTCCCTGTGTTTGTTTCTATGTATTACTTAGTGAGAGGTATGGGGCTAGCTGAGACCAAATGCTGCTTGTTTGAAAGAATTTAGGAAAAGCTGAAGCAGGATCCAAGACAGGCCAATCCTATGGTGAAGCAACTGGCAACAGCTTGGGTGGGCCTGAAAGTTGGGTGGGGCGGGGCCTCAGGGAATCACCAGGGCGGAGCCAACAGTGTGAGCCAGGTTGCTGGAGTCCCAGATATGGTGGCTGTCTGCTGTCCCAGGGAAGGGCTCACCAAAGGAACAAAGGCCTCTGATAGCACGTCTGTCCAGGAGAAAGCTGCCTCTCCAGCCCTTGCTCCAATGCCAAACAGCTCAGTTCTTCCCCATATGACTCTGGAGCCTTTCAAGCTGCCTCCCCCATGCTGGAGTCTGGAGGGTGCAAATCTGAGTAAGTCCGTGCATGGGCCCTTTAAGAGGAGCTGCCTGGGGCTTCCACAGTCTCAGCCTCCTTCAGCCTCAGTTCCTGCTGGTTTTTCCAGCCAGAAGTTATGGGGACTTCTCTTGCTGGCACTGGAACCCTGAGCTGGGTGCCTGGTGTGGGACGGGACCCCTCAGTCCTCAGGGAGGACCTTCCCAGCTGAGGTATCCTCCTAATTTTTATCTGGCACACGCGGGTGTGGGACCAGCCCGTGGCGCCTCTGCCCCTCCTACCAGTCTCCATGTGGCTTCTTCTTTAATTTCGTAGTTGTAGGACTTCCATTCAGCTTGATTTCAGGTGGTTTTGAATGATGGTTGTTCTGTAGTTTAGTTGTAATGTTGATGTGGTTGTGGGAAGACGCGATACCACGTTTACCTACGCCGCCATCTTGACCGGAAGTCTTACCTTAAATTCTTTATCAGGTAAAATTGTAGGTTGAATATGAGATCTGGAGTCAAAATTTCAAGTACCTCTTTTAACACTTAACTGACTGTACAATCTTGGGCAAGTTATTGAATGTCACTAAACCCCAGTTTTCTCATTTGTAAAATGGGAATAACAGTTTTTTCTTCAGAGAGTTTTTTGAGGAATAAAGGAAGTAAGTTATGTAAAGTACGGAGCACAATGCCTGGCACATAGAGGCCACTCAACAAATTCATGTCATTATTATTCTTACTAACATTACTTAATGTTAATATTAACAAACATGATATAAGCATATATAAATATGAAAAATCTGGTTACAACTCTTAGGAAATTAAAATGATTGTGCTTCCTCCATGTCCATTTGAAATCCATATGCCTTGATATTCATAACAAGAAGCCAATTTCAGGAAATAGAATTTCAAGTTTTAAAACTCTAGGCAATGCCTTGACTGGTGTGGCTCAGTGGTTAAAGCACTGGCTCACACACCAAAGGGTCATGGGTTTGATTCTTGGTCAAGGGCACATACCTGGGTTGCAGGTTCGATCGCCAGTGCTGGTCAGGGCATGTATGGGAGGCAACCAATTGATGTTTCTCTCTCACATTGATGTTTCTCTCTTTCTCTCCCTCCCTTCCACCCTCTCTAAAATAAATGGAAAAACATATCCTTGGGTGAGGAGTAACAACAACAACAACACAAAAAAACTCAAATCAAGGTAAAAGATTAAAAAATTATCATCATACATAGACAACAATACAGGAATGCAACGCTTTTCTATTTGTGTCTCGCTACTACACATAGTGTTCTGTCTTTGGGCTGATGGGTCTATTTGCATAGTAGTTCTAGAAGTGTTAGCAAAATGCAGATTATCCCATCTTGCAATTGAAATGAAATATTGCACTGATAATTTGAGAAGGGAATTTTCCAGACAGCGAGAAATAGTTCATAGCAACATGTAAAACCAGAGACAATACTAGATCGAATTCTGCAAGAGCACAGCCATGTGCTAAGTGCACCATTTCATTGTTAAGGACATAGATTTAATTTAACATAACAATCTGGCATCAAAATTTCCCTCTGGTCTTCCTTTTTCCAAATAGCCCTGCAAATATGAAAATGCAATCTAATAGGAAAAGGTTAAATTTGTGAGACTCTACTTGTATGGCATTATGGTTATTATGAAGGAACTAAACAAACCAAATAGATTAAGAAAAATGCCAGTGACAGTTGTATGATATAAACATATCTAACACATAACTAATGAGAATCGTATGTGCACAATAAAATGTATATTTAGCTTATTGTTGCCTATACCATTTCCTTCTATCATATTTATCAAAGCAATGTAATAACTCTTTAGGGTATTATAGTAATATATGCAATATTTTGCTTTCTTTACCTAGGTAAGGAGGAGAATTTTGCATTGGTAATAGGGTTTCATTTTCTTCAATACTGTCTAACGAATCATTAGCAATATTCGTTATTTAAAATGGTTAAAGTTAGCAAATTTACTTTTAAAGGAATACGGCTATAAAAATAATTCTTAGTGACTTATACTTAAACATTTAATAATTCTTTTGTTGTTCATAAGAAAATAATAATACATTGCAATTTACTATGCAAACATTTAATTTGAAAGTTTATCTCATTCATATTTCTAATGAATTCATTTATTTGCATTATATAGCTCATTTTAGCTCTCATTGTGTTTTTATTTTTTAAAAAAGAATATATATTTATCTATTTTAGACCAATGCTTCTTTATTTAAATTTCATTGGAGGATACAGAATTCCATATTGTGACTTAAAAAAACATTACAGATTTGAAATCCAATGATATATTCTCCTTTTTTTCTTCAATCTTCTTGTGCAATAGTTAAAAAAAAAAACACTTTGGGAGTCTGTGATTACATGTTCAAAATTGTCAGACTAACACTCACTAGTAAAATAATTTTATAGATGTGCTGGTCTCTGCAATGTGTGGAAGTGAGAAACATTAACATTCTTTTTCTCCCCTCTTTTTTAAAAATAAAATTTATTGGGGTAACATTGGTGAATAACATTATACCAGTTTCAAGTGTACATTCTATAATGCATAATCTGTATATTGCACTGTGTGCTCACCGCCCAGACTCTAGTCTCCTTCTGTCGCCACATATTTGACCCCCTTTACCCTCTTCATTTCCTTCTGGTAACCACCATACTGCTGTCTGTGTTGGTTTGTTTGTTGCTTTCTGTTCTATATCAAACGTATTAGAGAAATCATATGATTCTTGTCCTTCTGTCTCGCTTGTTTCGCTTAGCATGATACTCTCAAGATCCATCCATGTTGTAGCAAATGGCAGTATTTCATCTTTTCTTATGGCTGAGTAGTATTCTATTGTATATAGGGACATTAACATTTGTATGTTTTCCAGCTCAGTGGTCACCACATTGCCTTGGGCAGTTCTGCTCATCTTTTTTCTCTCAAATTTCTCATCTGTTCTTAAGAAAAGAGTAATTCTTATTTGATCAGAATGGTGCTCACCAAACTTCTGAAATGCAATTAGAAAACCATGGTCAAAGGTGGTACATAGAGCAGTCACTGATTATATATTTACAGTGTCTTTCCTTCATCTCATTTATTTCTACAAGAAGTCAGTATTACTGTGCCAACTTTTGGATACTAAGACCATAGCATACAAAGAATTAGTGAATCAGCAGAAAGGTGAAAATAGAAGTTAAAGTTCCAGAATCTTAATGATCTATTTTAAACTTTATTTTGACTTTCAGATAATCTTATGAAGAATTCTGTCTTGATTTAGAATACTGATTTTTTTTTCTTTATAGTCTGTTTAAATTGCACTGAAATACATCTATGGGAAAGGAAATTTTATGGAGTATCTATTATTGTCTAATACTTTACATATATTAGTTCCACTAGTCCTTATAACATCCCTATGTGATAAATGCCACTGTCCCCATTTTACAAATTATAAACAAAAACAGAGATTCAAAGAAATCTAGTGTAAACCCTAGTTTTCTGGTTTAGATTTGGGATCACTACCCCAAAGGAGGAAGGAAACCATTGTTAAGTGTTGTGGAATATTTTCAAATTTTACTATAAATTATATGTACTTTCTGGTGGTTTTTATGGTTAGAAAAGGCAAAATATAATGAAAAGGGTTTTCTAACTCTGGGGTATGCAGCCTGCTCATTTACATAGAGCATCAACTACTCAAAGATTTGGAAGCAATATACTGTTTTCATATGAAAGCAACCTCTGATATATTACAGAGTTAATGCAAAACTCATTAATATTCATATTACCTTATAAAATAAATAAAAAAACTTCAAAGAGATTTATGAGAGCTCATAGTGATGTTTCATACTTCTTAGGGGCAGAGTTTTCCTCTCTTCTGTTGTTGAGGTACTTGATGAAATGTTGGAGGAGCCTTGAAGTACTCTCTTTAATTATTGCGTTTGTTCCCCAGACTCTGCCAAGTCACTTCGTGGTCGTCTCAAAGCCAAGGAGAATTTACTTCTTAGAATAATCAACTTGGAAAATGAACTACTCCCTGGGAGGATGGCAGCTCCAATATATGAAAAAAATTATATTTGGGGGAAAAAAATGAAACTTCTTCTAGCAATGGCTGGATATAATCAAACTTCTATAGATCAAAGCCAGTTAGCAGTGTGGTTGACGTTAGCAATGAGAATAAGAAATGTTTTGGCTCTGCGTGCCTAAGCAGAAAGACCAGAACACTGAAACCTCATGTCTTTTGCTCTGAAGGTCCCAGAGAGCTCACACTATTTCTTTGATGGTCATTAAAAATGTCCTGGGAGAGCTATAGATGAGGGTCTCTTCAGCCCCTGTGGTTTTAATCTATTTCCTGTCACTGCTGGGCTGACCCTGGTGTTTTTCCCGGTGCCTCTCCATCTTTTCCGTGGGACAGAGCATCCTCCCAGGGCCCCACGCCCCCATCATGCACAGCACTTCCTCTAGCATTTCTCTCATGGCACCTTACTGTAATTGCTCATTTAATCGTCATCTTTTCTGCCAGACTGTGAGCTCTTAGAAGGCAGGGGCTTGCTGCCTTTATCACCGCCCCCCCAGAAAAGTGCTTAAAAATATTTGATGAACAAATGAAGGAATGGCTCCTCCTGGTGCTTTCTTAGAAGTGTGGGAAGACTCTTTTCCCACCAGAGTTAAAGTTCTTTACAGGTTCCTAGAAAATCACTACTGCTCTTAACATCACAAGGAACCTTGGTCAAGTTCCTGTGGGTCTAGGTTAGAGGATGCTTGAGAAATACCAAGCAGTCATGTCTGCAAAATATTAACCAGTGCTGTAAGTCGGAGTCCAGACTGTCTGACCCTCACCCTTGAGGTATACGTGGCTCATTCACCAACAACAATGAGAAATTAGAGGTGGCCATGGTACTCCATCTTTATTTGATCATTTTATTCTAAGGGTTAACTCATCAATCTCAACATGTGTAAATGAAAAACATAGTTTTTTTTATCCTTACCCGAGGACATTTTTGCATTTATCCTCAGACAGAGTGGGAGGGAGAAGGGAGGAAGAGAGAGGGAGAGAGAGAAACATCAATGTGAGAGAGACACATCAAGTGGTTGCCAGCCACAGAATTCCAACTGGGGCCTGGAGACAAACTGCAACCAAGGTACGTGCCCTTAGCGGGAATGGAACCAGGAACTCTCTGGTCTGTGGGCCGATGCTCTAACCGCTGAGCCACATCAGCCAGGATAAAAAGCATAGTTTGGAAGTCAGATTGCTGAGGTTGAAAACCTCAGCTCCATCACTTCTAGAGGTGTGACTCTGGGCAAATTACTTGGTCTTGATAAACCTTAGTTCCCTTGTCTGTGAAGTGGAGGCGATACTGGCCTACCTCACATAATCATCGTAAGGACTGAGGAGATAAACCTTGAAAGGTATTTAACGCCGTGCCTGGCACACAGCATTAATATTTTACTATAGCTACAAGGAGGCCTTTATATGCTAGAACTCCCTGAAAGTGTGGCACATATAGGTTAAAGCCCTATATTGTCACACACACACACACACACACACACACACCAATAATGAAATCGAACAAGGAGCTAAGAGGGCTTATTCTGGAAAATGAATTAATTGAATTAAGGAAAGCAAAGGCATGCTTGTATTATGAATCCATGACCCAACCAGAAGGAATAAAACAAAAATAGTTATCTCTTCCAAGAAAAAACAGTCTCCTTGGCTGCTGGCCCACAGAACTGCAGCAACCTCTGCCACTGCGGACATTACCCTCTGCTCCGGAGTTCCTTCTTAGCTGCTGTGGGATGCTGGATCTGGGAACACATTTTTAACTGAATGAAAAACACACCAGGGGCCCCAAGAGCTGAAAACTTCCTCAATGTCTTCCATGGTGGCATGGGCTTCCGGGTACTCACCTCTGGAGGCCAAAACACCCAAAGCTCAAGGTTGAAAAGTCTGTTCCATCTGGAAGGGAACCTAAGGAATTCCCCAAGAAGGCTCTGGGCTATTCTCAGCGGGACGATAGCCTGGCCACAGTGAGACCAGGAAAGGGCCCTTCTTCCACTGCCCAGCCTCCCTGCTGAGACAGCCTCCTCTTTGCAAGCTCATGAATATCAATGAGCCCAAACTACACTAGAAAGAGACAGAACACATCACAACAACCAAATTGCAAGTTGGCTCTTAAAGTTTGGCCAAAGGAACATATAATTCAAACACTGGGGCTGGGGCTGGGGCTGGGGCTGCGCCTGAGCCCAAAGTAGAGACGGAAAAAACTTTGGCTCAAACTCTCAAGGATCAGGAGGAGAGAAGAATGGAGCAGGGAGCTTTCATTAAGCCCTTGTAAACTGCCCAGCAATCATCCAGAAGTCAAAATGAAGCCTGCTCTTCCACGAAGCCATACGTGAGAAAAGAACCCAGTGCCCCCGGTTATACAAGCTGCTTTGGCAAAGTAAGGACCTCATGAGCACTGAAAAGCAGTAACAGTCTTGTATTCAACAAGCAATTACCGGGCACTCACTATATATCAGGTTCTGTGTGAGCCACGGGGAATAGGATGAAAAAGATGAAACAGTTCCTGATTTCAAGGAGTTTATAGTGGCAGAGGTGTGTGTTGCGGGGAGGCAGCTAAGGGGCAAAAGAATAGGAAAAGGCAAAAACAATGTCAGTGTGATATGTCGTTGCACGTGTCAGAAGTTTGTTCCTCTGTATTGCCAGGTACTGTTCTGTACTTTGTTTTTTCATTCACTTGTTGATGACGTTGGTTGTGTTTCCAGTTTTGGGCTATTATGAACAAAGTTGTTATAAACAGTCATGTATTTCTGTGAACATACATTTTCATTTCTGTTGAGTTAATCTCCAGAAATGGAGTTGTGGGGTCATGTGGTAAGTGTATATTTAATTTCATGAGAAACTGACAAACTGTTTTCCCATGGCTGGACAATGTTGCATTCCTATCAGCTGTGTATGAGCTTATCAGTATTGGATAATGTCAATTTAAAAATTTTAGTCATGATGGAGGCTGTATGGTGGTTTTATTTGAATTTTTGGAATAATTAATGATGCTGAGTGTTTTTTTCACATGTTTATTTGCATTAGTATATCTTCTTTGGTGAAGTGTCTGTTCTAATCACTTGCCTATTTTTTAAAAAATTGAGTTGTTTGTCCTATTGAGTTTTGTGAATTTTTTACAAATTCTTTACACACGTCTTTTTATCAATAGATATATATTTTGCAAATACTGTCTTCCAATCTGTTACTTGCCTTTTCACTTTCTTAACACTATATTTTGAGGAGCAAAAGTTTTACATTTTGATGACAACTTCATTTTATTAATTTTTATTCATGGTTTGTGCCTGTGTCCTAAAATATTTTATCTAGCCCCAAATCACAAAGGTATTTCTCCTGTTTTGTTTTAGAAACTTAATGGTTTTAGATTTTTCATTTAGGCCTAGCATACTTTTAAACGAATTTTCTTATGTAAAATGAGATTAAGGTTACGGGTTTTTTTTAATATGAAAACTTAACTTTTCTAGAACCACTTGCTAAAAGAGACTTTTCCAAATTGATTTCAAATAATTGTTAAAAACTCTATCTTTTTCTTGTTTATATTTTGGCCCCTTAATTGAAAATCAATTGGTCATTTATGTGTGGGCCTATTTCTGAACTTTCAAGTCAGTTTCATGGATCTATGTGTATATCTGTATGCTAAAACCACATTATCTTGATCATTTGAGCTTTCTAGTAAGTCTTGAACTCAAGTAGCGAGTGCTCTTCTTTTCCAAAATTGTTTTGGCTATTCTAGATTTTTGCATTTCTATATAAATTTTTACAAAAAATCCTGCTGGAATTTTGATAGAATTGTATTGAACCAATAGATCAACAAGGGACAATTGACATCTTAACAATATTGAGTCAGTTGAATTACAAACATGATATGCCTCTCTATTTGTTTAGATATTTTTACATTTATTTCAGACAAAATTTTTTTTGAGTTTTCAATGTATATACCATCACATATTTTGTTTAATTTATCCCTAAATAGTTATGCATTGTGATGCTATTATAAAGATATATTTAGACGTTTTTGATCTCCAGTTGTTTGTTGGTGGCATACAGAAACAATTCTTTTTGTATATTGACCTTGTATCCTGTGATCTTGTTAAATTTACTTCTTAGTTGTAGTTGCTTTTTGGTAGATTCCTTAGGATTTTCTATGTATACAACCACATAGCCAGTGAATAATGAATTTTATTTCTTCCTTTCCAAACTATATGGTTTTTATTTTGGTTTCTTGCCTTATAAAATTGACTAGAGCCCGCCTGGTGTGGCTCAGTGGTTGAGCGTCAACCCATGCACCAAGAGGTTGCCAGTTCGATTCCTGGTCAGGGCACATGCCCAGGTTGTGGGCAAAATCCCCAGTGGGGGGCATGTAGGAGGCGGCCAATCGATGTTCTCTCTCATCGATGTTTCTATCTCTCTCTCCTTCTCTCTTCCTCTCTCTCTCAAATCAATAAAGAAAAAAATAAAATAAAATAAAATTCACTAGAAACTCTTGTTGAATAGGGATGGCAAGAGGGGACTTCCTGTCTTTTTCCCAATCTTAGGGAGAAATAATTCAGTTTTAAATGATTAAATACTGTGTTAGCTGTAGGTTTTTGGTGGATTTCCCCTATCAGATTGAGAAAATTTTCTATTTGTAGTTGGCTGAAAGTTTGTTTTTTAAATCATGAATGGGTATTGAAAATGTCACATGTTTTTCTGCATCTATTGAGCTGATTATATAGCTTCTCCTTTTTAGTCTGTTAATATGGTGAATTACATTTATTGATTTTCCCATGTCAAATCAATCTTACATTCCTGTGATAACATCCACTTGGTCATGATTTTGTTGATTTCTGGTTGTTTGTTTCCTTCCACTTTGGATTAAGTTGCTCTTCTTTCTTTGGTTTCATAAAGTGGAAACTTTGATATTTGGTTTTAAATTTTTCTTCTTTCCAATGTAAACATTGAAAGTAATAAACTTTGCCCTGGCTGGGTGGCTCAGTTGGTTGGAGCATCATCCCATGCACCAAAAGGTTGGGGGTTTGATTCCTGGTCAGGGCACATACCTAGGTTGCAGTTGTATTTCCGGTCAGTGCACATAGGAGGCAACAGATCGGTATATCTCTCACACAGATGTTCCTCTCTCTCTCCCACTCTCTCTAACAAAAGTGAATAAAACATACCCTTAGGTAAAGATAAAAAAAAAAAAAAGAAAGAAAGTAATAAATTTCCCTTTTAGCATTGCTTTAGGTAAATCTCACTCTTTGTTTTTCCCTGATCCTCACCTGAGGATATGTTTTTACTGATTTTTTTTAAGAGAGAGAGAGAGAGAGAGAGAGAGAGAGAGAGAGAGAGAAACATTGCTTGGCTGCCTCCCAGGCATGTGCCCCGACTGAGAATCAACCTGAAACTCTTTGGTGCCTGGGAGGACGCCCAACCAACTGAGCACACCACATCTCATTCTTTTAATAGATGCTATTTTTGTTTTCATTCCATTAAAAATATTTTCTAATTTCATTTGTGATTTCTTTTTCGACTTATGTGTTGTTTAGAAGTATGTTGTTTAATTTTCAGGCATTGGAGTATTTCCAGGTACCTACTGTTGACTTCTAATTAATTCCATTGTGGTCAGAGAATATACTATGAACTATTTCAGTCCTTTAAAATTTATTGAGACTTGTTTTATGGCTCCAAATATAGTCTAGCTTGATAAATGTTCCATGTATACTTTAAAATATTGTTTATTCTGCTGTTGTTAGGCAGAGTGTTTTATTTTATTTGAAATATGTTTTTATTGATTTTTTATTTTATTATTTTTTAAAAATATATTTTTACTGATTTTTCAGAGAGAGAGAGGGATAGAAATATCAATGTGAGAGAGAAACAGTGATCAGCTGCCTCCTGCATGACCCCCACTGGGGATCGAGCCCACAACCCAGGCAGGAATTGAACTGAGCCCTCTCAGTCCATGGGACGATGCTCAATCCACTGAGCCACACTGGCTGGGCAGGTAAGAGTATTTTATAAATGCCAATTAATGTAGGTTGGTTGATAATGTTATTCAAGTCTTTTGTATCCTTACTGATTTTCTGTCCATATATTTTAATAATTATTAACAGAGGAGTGTTAAAGTCTATAAATATAATTTCATACATTTCTTCTTGTACTTCTATCAGTGTTTGCTTTATGTATTTTGAAACTCCATTAACATAATTATGTCTTTTTGATGAATCAATCCCTTTATTATTATGATCCCTTGATCTGAAATCTACTTCGTCTTATATTAATATAGCGAATTCCTTTTCTTCTGCCTAGTGTTTGTGGAGCATATATTTATCTATCCTGTTATTTTTTTGTAAATAATTTTTTTGATAATTTTTATTTTTAATTTGCCTGTCTTTGTAATTAAAATCAGTTTCTTGTAGACAGCTATAGTTGGGCCTTGCTTTTTCTTGTCCACTCTGATAATCTTTGTCTTTTAATATAGTGTCTTTTTAAAAAATTGAGATATAATTGACATATCTCATTCCATTAGTTTTAGGTATATAACATAATGATTCTGTTTATGGAATAATGGAGTATTTAGACCATTTACATTCACTGTAATTACTGATACAGCTAGGTTTAAGTTTACCATTTTGGCATTTGTTTTCCATTGCTTCCAATCTATTCTTTGTTCTACTTTTTGTTTGTTCCATTATTTATTTGTAGCAAACTAATCTCTCTCTTTTCTTTAATCCTCACCTGAGGGCATGTTTTTATTGATTTTTAGAGAGAGAGAAGGGAGAGAGAGAGAAACATTGATGTGAGAAAGAAACATTGATCTGTGGCCTCCTGTAGGTACCTTGACCAAGGATAGAACCCACAAACTACATATGTGCCTTGACAGGGAATCGAACCTGCCACCTTTTGGTGTATGGGATGATGCTCCAACCAACTGAGCCACACTTGCCAGGGCATAAGCTGATCTTTTTGTATTTCCATTTTATCTCCATTATTGGCTTGCTAACTATACCTTCTTTGTAAAATTAAAAAAAAAAATGTTCTAGGGTTTACAATATTTAACTGATCATAGTTTACCTTTAAATAATATATGATTTCATCTGACATGTAAGAACCATACAACAATACACTTTCATTTTCCTCCTCTTGTCCTTTGTGTACTTATTGTCATATATTTTACTTCTACATATATTATAAACCACACATAATTTATGTTCGCTTTAAATAATCAAATATCTTGTAAAGAAATTAAATTAGAGAAAGAGTGTTTTTGTATTTACCTATAGATTTACCATTTCTGGCATTTTCGATTCCTTTGTGCAGATTAAAATTTCTATCTGTTATTATTTTCCTTCTGCTTGAAGAGCGTTCTTAAACACGCCTGCAGTTCTACTGGTCACAAATCTTTTTGGTTTTGTTTTACTAGGGGAGTCTGTCTTTCCCCTTCATTTTTTATTTTCCTTTTTGTACGGTATGACTACATCTAGAATATTGGAATATGTGCTTTTAAAAATTCATAGAGTGCTTGCTGTGGCAGCTATAGACTAAAATTGGAATGATACAGAGAGGATGGGCATGACCCCTGCACAAGGACCACATACAAGCTCAGCAGCATCCCACGTTTTATGTACTTAATGCACCGAGCTGTATACTTCACTGTGGTTCACGTGGTACATTTTATGTTATGTATATTTGACCACAATAAAAAAATGTATAGAAATCATCCAGAAATATGATTACACACAAAACTGTTAACATTGGCCTCCTCCTGGGAAGAGGAATTAAGGATGAAGGGTGACTTTCGGATTATTGCTTCTTCAATTTTTAAACTTTTTGTTTGGAAATTATTTTAAACATAGAAAACTTGCGTAAGTAAGAGTATAACCAAGAATATCTCTATACTGTTTACCCAGATTCACCTACTAGAAACATTTTATCCATTTGCTTAATCTCTCTTGCTCTCATATAGTTTATATCTCTTTATATATCTATTACATATCTCATTATAGAGCTGTATAATATATTCATATAGTTATATATGCAATCTGTGGGGAGACTCTTTAAGTCCATGCAAATATCCTGCTCCTTATCAAAGCTTCCAGCCGGATCCAGCGTCTGTTGGTGATTTCTGCTGGACTGATCTTTACTACGATGGTTGCAAATGGTTGTATCCAGGTCAAGGACTCCCTCCCCATTTACCATTTGGTACTTAGTATTCTGTTTTAAGCAGCAACTCTTCCTATTCCTCCCAATTGCTTATATATTTGTCATAGGTATGGACACATAAATATCTATTTTTTCAATTATTTAAAATTCACTACTGTATTTAATTATTTTGGTCAAACTGTCCCAGATTTGGCCAGTGGAGCCCCTACCTACAAGCTGACTCCTGTGTCCCTATGATATGTGACACTTTCCCGGTCTATTATGTTGAGCACTTCCTCAACATCTGGCATCAAAAGATTTTCCAGGCTTTGCTTGTACCTACCTGCCCCAGACCTAAATTTAGCCGTAAAGAGCCATGGTTCATTATAATGGGAAGGGTATTAAAATCAGGATCTGGGTGTGAGGTGTGCTCATTGTTCCTGGGGCAGCTTTGCTTCTTTCAGCTGTGTGAACTAGAAAATCAATGGCTATTGATACATATACATACCTACATACAAATAGACATAGACATATATGCATGTACATATATAAATAAATATACATGTGAACATATTTTAGAAATCATGGGGTCACATTTCAATTTCCATCCATCCCCACAAGGATTTTTCTTGCCTTCTCCTCTTCCATATTTGCATGTAGTGTTTTTTGTTTTTTTTCAGTGAAAACTTAGATCCCCCAAACAATACATTAACTTATTTGCTCAATTGCATCACACACCTAAAATAGTTTTAGAATTGCTTCGTCTTTGTCTCCACACAGAACAAACCTCTTGGAAAGTGTTCAGGATTTGTTTGTCATTTCCTCCATGTCCCATTACTGCACCACAAATTGAGGGTATAGAATGTTAAATACTGTATTCATACATTGCTTGGATTAGGTCTTTTTCTATTCTCCTTTTATGTTGTTAGACTATTCATTTGAAATTTAACTGGACTGATTTGTCATACAAACGCCCCTCCCTCCCAAATCCTATTGCCACATTCCCCTTACAGTTAACCAACTTTAAGGTTTCTTGTTGATTCTTCCTGTGTTTCTTTTAATAAAGGTAAATACATCATCATAGATTTTTTCCCCTGCTATTAGATATGTTCTTTTGAAAAACAGCTTTATTCATGTATAATTTACGTGGTATAAATTCACATATTTTAAGTGGCAGCTAGATGAGTTTTAGTGAATTTATACAATTGTGCAAACATCACCATAATCCAGTTTTAGAACCCTGCCATCACCCCAATAGCTTCCTTCGTGCCCGTCTGCAGATCATCCCCACTCCCATCTCAGCCCCGGGGCAACCCTGATCTGTGTTCTGTCTCTATCGTTTTACTTCTATAAATTTCACATTAATGGAATTATTCACTATGTAGTCTTAAGTGTCTGGTTTCTGTCACTAAGCACAAATGCTTTTGAGGTTCATTTGTGTTATGGAATGTATCAGCAGTTTTCTCCTTTTTATTGATATATTGTATAGATGTACCACAATTTGTCTATTCACTAGCTGATGGACTTTTGGAGTGTTTCCAGCTTTTTGCCTTTCATGAATAATACTGCTATGAATATTGGTGTGCGAGTCTCTGGGAAGACATATGTTTTCATTTCTGTTGGGTAGAGACCTAGGAGGGAAATGGCTGGGTCATATGGTAAGTGTATGTTTAAGTTTTTATGAAACTGCCAAACTGTTTTCCAAAGTACTTGTATCATTTTACATTCCCATCAGTGATGTATTTATATTTTTATGTTAATTGTAACCAAATGTATTCTCATAAAGTTCCTGAAAGTTCTTAGGTAGACCAGTTATTGTACTTGTAATCTTGCACATTTTTTACTTATACAGCCTTTTTCCTCACAGGTAGTTCAAAAATAAGTCAGATTATTCCTTGTTTAATTATAATGAATTCAGAATAAATGTGACAAAAAAAAAAAAAAAAAAAAAGACCCAGAAAATTGTTCTCTTAATAGGGAATGAAAGATATAGATGACATTATTAAGGAAATGACTTTCTAGCTTTAGTCTTTAAAAATAAAGGTCAATTGCATCAGAAACCTGAGATTACATTCTTTCTGATCGTTATGAAATAAAGCAGCTCTTTTAAATGATCGATTCTTGGGAAATTGACTAAAGGTAGGGTAGGGTCATTATATTCAGATTTTGAGAAATCAGAAGAGAATTCAAGAATGTCAAGATTTTAAAAAGAGGAAAACGAATATGGTCCTCAATTTGTAATTTTTGTTTTGAAAGGAGTGCGGGGGTGGGGCTGGGGGCTGCGAAGAGGCGGGGCTGGGGCTGCAAAGAGGCAGAGGCGATCCTGGAAAGGGAATTGCCACTGCTTCCTCGGCCCTTCCACCCAGAAGGAAATAAATACCGGCTCTTCTTGCAAAGCCCAGAACACAGCTGAGAAAACCGGCCATGACCTTGCAGTGCCTTAAGACACAACCAGACCAACTGCAACCTAGGAACCAAAGCGCGGTTTCCAGCAGCCCGGTTTAGGGTGTCATCCACGTGGCACACTGGGGGTGCTACGGGCTTCAAGTTACACCCCAGGAAAGTTCGTATCACTCAACAGACTAGGCAGATAATATTAAATTAACTTCCGCTAAATTTTAAAATAATCAAAGGTTGCTTTAAAAAAAAATCTCTTTATATCCCTTTTCCAAGTTTTTCTCTCTGCTTCTGATACTTATCTTTTTTTGCCCCATCCCAAGTACCTAGCTTGTACATCAGTTTGTTGGACCTGAATTTAGCCAAGATAGATATTAAGCAGCAAAATTCTCATTCATAAAAGGTACACTTAAAATGATTAAACACGTATCCCGAGCTTCAGGGAAGTGAGGGAGTACTTGGGCAGTAAAGGGGTTTTCCTGGTACCCCTTAAATTACATCATGCAGGCAGGTGGTTGTCTTCTCATAGGCCCAGCTCTGATGAGGTGCATGAACCAATGGATTCATTATTATTAAATTTTTAGTTTTTAAGAAAGGAAAAAACTCTTTGAGAGTTTGTTTAGACCCTACCAGAATAAAGTAACAAATATTTTATATGTCAGGAAAACAACCATTTATCCCTTTGTCTATCTAGTCAATGGTAGCTTTCCAGAGATATACTTAGGTATTAGGGTAAGAAAGGAGAAAACAGTGAAGGATAAGATAGTATGTATCTAAGAAGTAGAATGGCTATTATATGTAGTTGGCAAAATTTGCCTAATTATCTTGCAGTATCTTTTTTTTTAATCCTCACCTAAGGATATGTTTTTTATTGACTTTTAGAGAGAGAGAGAGAGAGAAACATCAGTTGGTTGTCTCCCATACATGTCCCAACCAGGGATTGAACCCCAAACCTTTTGGTGCATGAGACAACGCTCCAAACAACTGAGCCACCTGTCCAGGGCTCTTGTAGTGCCTATTTTTAGTAGATATTCTTTGTAGTTTTCTTATTTTTAGAAATCATCTCTCTCTAACACACACACGAGCACCATGATGATTTCAACTGTTGGTTTCCTTTTTTAAAAAAAAAAATACTTTTATTGTTGAGAGTATTACAGATGTCCCCCATTTCCCCGCTTCTCCCCATCTCTCCCCACTTCACCACACTATTATCTGTGTCATGGGCTATGCATATATTCATATAAGTTCTTTGGTTAAACTCTCCTCCCACCCTTCCCTCTGAGATCTTTTTGAAGTTCACAGCTTTATCATTCCACAGATAGAGAATACTGGAGAAATGTTATAGAAGAAACATCAAGATATTAGTACTTCTGGTTTGGTTGGGTGGTGGGTTGATTTCAGAAATAGTCCCAGGGTGTTCACAGCTAACCTGTGTTCACTCTGGGCTCGGCAACGTGACTCATTCTGACCAAAGGGACAGCAGCCAACGTGATGAGGCAGACTGGGGAAACCACCAAGGCACACCTGGGACACAGCAACTCCGCCTTTTCCTTTTGTTCTTTATTTTTATCTTTATACAAAATAGCATCTTTGACATTTGTGACAGAATAAAACTGATTTATACTCCTAACTTAGTAGTTGTTTAAATATACGTTTGACCATTCCATTGCCTCTCAGTAGTTACCGAACTTTATTTTGCTCTGGGAAATCTGGCAATGCATTTGACACTCCCTTTCATCTAGTGGTGTGTTGGTAAATGTTCGACATCTAGTTCTCTGAAAACCAAAAAGCCCTGATTTGTAGCATTCGCTGGTTTCCATGTCATGGATACTCCTACATGGTTGGTTTCAAGCTACCAACGGGACTTCACTTGATGCCGGGAAGAGATGCACACACTGCTGTAATATTCCCATTGTATATGTAAAAAAAAGTGTGGCCCTGGCCGGTTTGGCTCAGTGGTTGGAGCTTCAGCCCGTGGACCAAAGTGTTGTGAGTTCGATTCCGGTCAAGGGCACGTACCTTGGTTGTGGTTCGGTCCCTAGCCCTGGTTGAGGTTGTGTGGGAGGTAACCAATCTATGTGTCTCTCTCATGTTGATGTTTCTCTCTCTCTCTCTCTCTCTCCCCCTCTCTCTCTCTCTCTCTTTCTCTCCCTCTCTTCCCCTCCCACTCTACCTGAAGATAAATGGGAAAAAAATATCTTCGGGTGAGGATTAAAAAAAAAAAAAAGTGAATACACACAAAAGCATAGGTAAAATGAAAGGTAGGAAAATAGGAAATGATGAGTTTTGAGTACTTATTACCATAGATTTTAATATAATTTATTTAATTGTGCATTGATATCAGTTAATTTTTAGCAATGGTTGCGTTTAGCAACCAGTTTGCAGAATTCCTGCAACTTAATTGATTCTAACAAGTCAGTATGAGCTGCATCATCCTTCCACAGCTGCACGGTGTCTGCAGGGAGGAGGGCCTGAGGCTCCCGGAGCACTCTCTCAGAGAAGCAGAGTGAAGCACAAGGGGGCTGCTGGATAGGGAGGACTCTGGCTCAGCCAGAATCACTGTTGTGTTTTCACTGAGGGTTTTCCTCCCACTTTTCAATGGTCTATCCACAGGTCTATGGGAAATGCTGTTACGTGGTGTATGGAAGCCAGCTTAAAGCAACACTCTTGTGTCTTGTGACTTACTGTTTTCCCTTTCAGACTCCTACTTGAAATGAGCCCCTGTATGCTGTAATTGTGGAAACATATCAGTGTTTAATGGCAATAGGTTAAAACACATTGGTGCTATGACTTTTTAAAGTCTTGACTTGTCTGAGCTTGCCTCCCTCGCTTTTCCCTGTGTTTGTGTGGTTTTTCCTGTATCTCTGTCTCCATCTGGTCTCCCCTCTTAATTTTTTCTTTTCCTATTTTTCTTTTTCTTTTTCTTTCTCTGGGTCTTCTAATTGGTCCATAATATAAAACCAATGGATACATTTTTATTATTTGTTTTTTTATTAAATAGAATGTTATGTTTCAATTTAAATATTATGTGAACAGTATGTTTTCTTTCAAACAAAAAATATCTTGAATTTTATTTATGAGTCCCTTGATGGATTTTTGAGGCAATGCCAATTGCCTTTGACAGAGAAAAATAATTTTCTTACATCCATCCTAAACACTATTAGTTCAGCCTGAGTGAACACTACCCAAGGATAAACTGATAGAAATAACAAATCAAAATTCTAAAAAAAAGGCTTCAGGAAGCTGGAACAGGGTAATATCACAATGTGCTGTCAACATAACTTCAAGCCACTTTTACCAAAAATTAAAAGAAAAAAATCTGGAGATATTGTAATAAGCCAAATTCTGCACGGCTCAGAGCTTTAAGCCAGCCACGCACATTTACGTTCTTGAGTAATTTGGCTCCCTGACCCAAGCGCTGTTCTTTCACTAAATAGCAAGAATGGATGGCTGAGTGCTGACATGCCTGCCACACACGTGTCTGAATCAGGGAGTGCTGCTCCCAGCTGGGTCACACCACAAGTGTGAGAGTGGCAGAGGGCACGGCACACTCGCAGATGCCACACCAACAGCCAACGTGGTGCTCACTGTTTAGACAAAGATGCTATTTTTAAAAATAAAGTAGTATGTTTTTCTTTCTTTTTATAGACTTCTTTTTTAAAAATATGTTTTTATTGATTTAGAGACAGAGGAAGGGAAAGAGAGAGAGAAACATCCATCATCGGCTGCCTCCTGCACACCCCCTACTGCAGATCGAGCCTGCAACCTGGGCATGTGCCCTGACCGGGAATCAAACCGGGACCTCTCAGTCCATGGGGCAATGCTCTACCCATTGAGCCACACCGGCCGGGCCAGAGATGCTATTTTTAAAGCTTAACAGAAATGCAAAGCTTTGACTCAGTGAGATCAGGAATTAGTATTTCACTTAAGGGGACCTTCGTAGAATACTCTGTGCACTCTCAGAATCACAGTTTAGAAACTAGAAATACCCAGAAGGGAGGCTATAAAATTGTTAGTATCTTAGAAAACAAAGTCTACGGGAAATGGTAAGGTCCTTTAGAGTGCTTAATCAACAGGGATGAAACTGGAAACTTTTGTGGATTAGAGGCTAAGACTTGCTCTGCTTTGGGTCCTCCAAGTGCCTGGCTCACAACCGCAAACAGTCTTACTTTGCATGTCAAACATTTACACGTAAGAACAATAATGTCTCTGGACAATACATAGTCCTTTATTGTTGGAACCCGTCTTAGTCCATTCAGGATGCTAAAACAAAAACACCACATATTAGGTGGCCTATAATCAACAGAAATTTATTTCTCACAGTTCTGAGATTGAAAGTTTGAGATCAGGGTGCCAACATTGTCGGCAAGAGCCCTCTTCCAGGTTGCAAACTTCTCATTGTGTCCTCACTGGACAGAGGGGCTAAGAAGCTCTGTGGTGTTTCTTTTATAAAAGTGCTAACACCATTCACCAGAACTCCACCCTCATTGCCTAACACCTTCCAAAGACCCCATCAGGATATCATCACATCAAGTATTAGGATTTCAACGTATAAATTCCGAGGGGGACACAAACATTCGGACCATAGCAGAGCCTAAGACCTTTCTCTCCTCTAGCCTCTGGCAGATGCACTCAATGAAGACCTATCTGATGGGAACCAATAGACCCGCTTCTAAAACCATCAGATCAATGACTCTCCTCCCCTACTTTCCCACCCCCAATGCAGGAAACTGTTAAGAGAATGTGATTCTTGTCTGGGGCTAAAGTAGGACTCCTGGCTCCTTTCTTTGAAGATTTCCAGGCCCTAGAATACTCTTGGGAAAAGGGGGTGGTTTTAGTGCACACAGGGACACACAGAGGACAGGAAGCAGAGGAGCGCACTGGTCCTTCTCGTCTATCTAGGAAGGGAGGATTTGGGCCGGACAGAGCACAGTGACCCTTCCTATGGGTGAAACAGGGCCTAATGGATGTCAAGCTCGTGTCTTCCCCCATCACCCCTTGATGGGGTGTAGATAGATGTCCCCTCCTTCATGAGGTATTTGGAATTATGAGTAGGAGAAGTAAATGTTTCTCCTCATAATAAAACGAGCAAGCATGGTTTTAATTTAGATCAAGGAGATTCAAGTCAGATCAAGAAAGACTTCTCTCAGTAAGAATTATTCACAATGAAAACAGTTCTCACTGAAATGCTCAAGATGTGGCTTTCAAGTGGACGCTTAATTAAAGTCAGATTTCCATATTGTTCATGCATGTACTTTATGGAATTAAAAAGGGGCGAATGTAATGGAAAAATAAGACATCTTGGATATAGAAAATATAGAAAAGTATAGCACAGTTTCCTACAAGACTGACAATAATTATTCCATAATTGATCAGAAATGATTTATTTTCAGAACAAATGAATGAAAGATTGAGTCGAAATTTATGTTTATAAAAGAACCCAGAATGTACAGGAAGATTAAACTTGTGCCTGTCACACTGGAGAAGTTCTACTTGGTTTCAGGGCTTTTTCTTGACAACAATGAAGTTTCACTTGTCAGTGTGCTCAGCTGTGGGACCAAAGTCCACCTGAGAAACATTTGACTGAAAACATGGATTATCCTCTCCGATATCTCCCCGCTGGATTTAAATCTCTATTCTTGAGCTATCCATTTCTCCTTCTCAGATGAAAACTTTTTTCAAATCTCACCTGTTAGAGGAAGTTGCTTTTCCTTTTGCCAAATGATCCAAATAATTTGTGGTTTAAGGTGATTGTTTCTGCAATCCTCCAGGTGCCTAACCTTGCGGGGCGCACACATTGGTTCCACGGGGCTTTGTTCTGAGGAAGATTCTGCTGTGAGTCATGATACAGCTGGTATCACTTGAGCAAGTGTGATGAGACTAATTGGGTGAGCTGGAAACCAATTACTTTTGAGTGAAGGAGGAAGGAGCAACAGAAGATAAAATGTGGCGAGCTCACAGGGGGACATCCCCTGCTGCCTGACCCATCTGTGACCCCAGGATTGCACCTTGACCGCAGTTCAGAAGATACTGTGAAAAATTGAAAGGAATATATAATTTAGTTAATTTTCATGTTAGCTTACCAGCTTTCAAATAATATTAAAAAAAACATGGGTGAGGTAACTAAAGCATCAACAAAATTTTAGCAACTGTATAATTCATGGCACTGAGCCAGGAAAACATCGCTCGTGTAGGCTGGTGGGTAAATAATGAAATTGTTATGCCTCATTTAGCTCCCTATTGATTTGGAAGACAGAATATATTTTAGAAGAAATTTGTAAGTGAAGGCCAAGTCTTGATTTGGATTCTCAGTGAGAACCAGAAGGTCCGCATACCCCTTATCACTTAGTAGCACACACCGTTTGCATACATGTATTTTCAAACGATCGGAAAGAATGGACCTGAAAAATTGTGTTTTCTTGATTCACATCTTCAATAGCGTGAGAGACACACAGTTTGTGATCACCATAGACTGACTCATATTTGTAGGGTTTCTTCCTCTCGGAATCGCTCCCTGTTTTCTTTGTGAGGTGGTGTCACGTGAGCACTGCGGAGCTCTGCCCAGGTATTCTATTAGCGTTTACTGTAACCAGTGTGTAGAAAACACAGACGACTAAAGTCATTGCTTTTAAAGCCCTTTTCACAATTGAATTTCCTGTGGAGAAGCGATATCCCAGGAGCATAATAGATTTTTCTCCTTCTTCCATTTACACAGACACTTTCACAGCTAACTAATCAGTTGCCGTTCTAATCTGTATTTCTGATTTGTGTACATGCATCGTGCAGGCTGGCAACCTTTTGAATTTAAATGTGACTTACAGTAAAATAAAATAAGCCACCAGTAAATGACACAGAATTGCTAACAGTAGGAACCTTGTTTACATTCCACATTCTGAAAATATTTTGTTCAGCAGGCTAGGGAAAGCACACGGTGGAGACAGACTGGGTGATGACTGGGTTTATTGGCTGACTGAAAGCGGGATGGAAAAAGGGATGGCGTGTGATGTGGCTGTCTGTCACCTCGATCCCAGAGGAAGAACACATTTTCAGCACACATGTGATCCATGCTTTAACAGAAGAGCTCTGATAATCCTCGCCAGATATCTTGTGCACCTGGCACTGAGCCAGACCAATATGCCCGTCTTTTTGAGTCTTCAGATAATAACAGTCTCTTCCTTTCTACAGTCATCAGCAGATGCTGCTTCTTTCATAAGACTCTCTCAGAGCCCATTTGTTCTTCAAGTCCTTTGTTCCCTCCTACTTTTTGAAATTGTCCTCCAATACATTCATATCTCTCCCTTTCCACCTACATTTGAAGGTCCTTTGAGAGGCTTCTGCATTGTCAGGGTTCCCCTGCCTCTCCCAAATGGTTACTCCAGCCGAATTAAATGTAACTGAACAAATAGCTCACGAACAGTCGCTAAGGGCAGGGCAGTCCGAGAGGCCATCGGAGCACAAAGGTACTCTAACGTGGTCCCGGGCTGCAGAGGGGGGTCATCTCAATAAACAGACCTGGGCCAGGGCGCTATGAGCAATTATTTGGTGTAAGAAATCAGAAAGGAGGCAGGAGGCAGGGTGAGGACTGAATTTAGAAGAGAACAATTGGATTTTAATAAACCTTTTCTAATAACAGTTACTACTAAGGTACAACTGGGAAAATAAATTGTTTCGTTATCTATCTGTTAGGAAATATAGTCCACCTAAAGAGAACCAAAGGCACATTTTCTTTAGAAACCCAAAGAAGCTTTCCCATTTTCTTTTTGTTTGAAAACAAAGTTCCTTAAGCACATTTGTATTTTGAGGGCTTATGAGGGAACTAATGCTGTGTAGGGGTTTCAGGAACCCTGTCAGGGAGGATTCGGAGGAAGGCAGTGAGGCCTTGAGAGCACTGAGCCTCTTCCCCAGAGTTTCCAGGAGCCACTGTGAGAATCAGAAGCACTGAAACCATTCCAGATTCTGTAGGCGGTTCTCCAATTCTCTGCCCTCAGGGAAGATCAGAGGCAGCTCCCGCCTATCTGGCACCCTTGCTAGCCTTTCCTCTCCCTCTGGCCTGAGCTCCTCAGCCAGTGCCAGCTCCTGCTCTGTGTGCCCAGTGGTGGGGGCTTGAACAGTACTGCCCTGCTTTCCTGTTCTTGTGCCACAGCTCAAATTCCTGCTGTCCACCTTCAGGGGACATAGCGCGCGCGCGCGTGTGTGTGTGTGTGTGTGTGCAAAGCCCCCGCCCTGCTCCACAGACATTCTCCTTCATATACCCCGAGCCTTCCCATCCAGCCTTCCAGGCTTCCCAACATATTCATCAAAGTGCAACAAATCATACTCCAAAATGAGGAAGGAGAAAACAAATGGAACTGTGAACAAATGCACCAGCAAATTTATAAATGCTTAAAGAAAAATCCCTCCCCCCATGAAACATATTTGCTCATGAAACAGAAGAAAAACATAGTTAATATTTCCTTAGTTGTCAATAAAAGGTGATCTTAGGAACACACACACATGGGTGCGCGCACACACACGAACCAAAGCAAGACTTTAATTGGAAGCAATATAAAGTATTATTCCACCTAACTGTGGAAAATGCAATCATGTAGATGAGTAGCTTAAGAAAATGATTTAGAATGTGAAGAACTTTTTTTACAGCATCACTGAGGTATAATTTACACATAATAATTGCCCATTGCAGGCGTGCAGTTTGATGGGTTTTGGTAAATGTACACAGTTGTGCAAGCATAATCAAGTTTAAAACACTTTTATCACCCCAAGACCTTCCTTGTGCCCCTCTGCACCCTAGTCCTCAGCCCCTAGTCCCAGGAAGCCACTGACCCGCTTCCTGTTATTCTAGTTTTGTGTTCTATAGAAATGTCATCGGTGGAATCATGTAGTAGACACTCTTGTATTTGGCTTCTTTCACTTAGCATTGTGTTTCTGAGATTCATTCATGTTGTTGTGTATTTCAGTAGTTCATATACAGTTCCCTTGTATGGACATACCACTTTTGTCTATCCAGAGATAAATATTTGGGTGGTTTCTATTTTGGGGGTTATTATGAATAATGCTACTATGAGCATTCATATAGAAGTCTTCATATGGATATATGTTTTCATTTTTCTTAGGTAGGTACCTAGGAATGAAAATGTTGGTACATATGTTGGTAAGCTGGTATACACATATGGTAAATGTATGCTTAACTTTTAAAGAAACTGTCAAACTCCTTTCAAAGAAGTTGTAACAATATATGAGGGTTCCATGTGGCACCACATTCTCAGTATTATCAGTCATTTTAATTTTAGCCATTCCAGTGAACGTGTAGTGGCATCTCATTATGTGGTGAATTTGTATTTTCCCACTGACCAAGGATGTTGAACATCTTTCCATCTGTCTGTTGGCCATTAAAATATTTTTATTTTGTAAATTCTAGTCTAACTTTAGTGCCCATTTCCCCAGTTGGATTGTTTGTCTTCTTATTACTGAGTTTTAAGAGTTCTTTTCATATTCTGGATACTAGTCCTTAGTCAGATATATGTTTTATAAATATTTTCATTTCTACCTGTGTCTCGCCTTTTTGTTTTTAATGGTGTTTTCCAAGATGTATACATTATTAATTTTGACGAATTTCAATTTATCATTTTTTCTTTTGTAGTTTGTGCCTTTTGTGCCTCATCTAAGGAAGCTGCCTGACTCCAAGCTTTCTTCTTCTGAAGCAAATACTTTTAACAAAGAGGCAGGTAGAGAGTGTTGCCAATCCATACACTATGGCTGTGAAAAAAAATAACTAGAGCAAAAGGAATCAGAAATAATAATAAAAAGTGAATAGAAAAATTATTTTATAAATCTAAAAATATTTACTATCTAGATTGAAAACAAATCTAAGAAAAAGACTCGAGATGGGTGATCAAGGACAGGGTGGAAGTAGGGAAGAGAAAAGGGGAAGACACACCATCCATGTTTCAAAGACAGTGAAAAACTGTAAATGTTTAAATCCAGAGAGTATCTTATCTTTCTAGCCCCAGCCCTTGAACTTAGGCTGACTAGTCCACTCTTGCATCACATACCTCTGGCTTTGAAGGAGAGACCAGAATCTGCCCTGATTCTGTTCAGATTCTGCCCTGCTTTCACTTGTTCTATTCTGAATCCTGAGGCACTTGGCTCCCAGAACCCAGCCTTGGTCCCTGCACTGTCCTTCAGGCCCTCACATCGTCCCTTCTCAGCAGGTGAATGGTCTACTGGGCCTCAGAGGACTCTAGCCAGGGAAATCCAGGCTCCAGCCTGGCCATGGTCTGAGGGCCTGACAGCCCCTCATTCCATGGGGTGGGAGAAGAAAAGCCTTGGAAGGATGCCACTTTCTGAAGAACTAAAGCCAGCCTAAGACTTCTCTCCAGCAGTGGAAGATAGGAGTCAATGGAGCAACATCTATAGAACTTGGAAGAAAAAAGAGAATTTAACAATCCAGTTGAAGACAATAGAAAAAAAATTCAAATACGCGTATTTCCAGACTATAGATGATTCCAGTGTGATTTTGGGAAAGGTGCTTTAATATGTGCTCAAAATTTTTAAGAGACAAATCAGAGAAGAAAAGAATCAGTTGGGAATGTGCAGATGGAAAGGACCAGCAGTAGTAGACTTAAAGATCATCGGAAGGTGGAGATACGGTTAAAGATAAAACCAATGATTAGATTAAGGACTGTCCTTGAAATGTTGCAAATAGTGTTAGCAAATAGAGCACAAAGTGATGAGTGGCTTGAAAGATAATATTCAGGAAACAAGTGAATCCACAGAGACAGGCTGGAACTTACTACAGGCATAGCACTGAGCTAGGTGTGATTAGGACACAAGGACATACCGACGTATTGGCCCTGTTCTTGGGGAGCTTATGATGTAGCTGGAAAGACAAGGCTTACTGTCTCAGTGAGTCTTAGGCAATGACCAGGGAGCAACTGGTCAGTAGGGTCTGTACTGCCCAGCAGCCCATTTCAGGGACTAAACTAGGAAGGTTGAGTAAAGTGGGTCAAGTTTTGGAGAAGATACTTTTGAAGGCCATAGAGGATCTGTGTCTATCTGTGGCCAGAACAAAACTGAAGTCTAGAAGGCAGATGGAAAAAACTGCCTCCCAGGGTTGGCTCAGGAGGGCATCTGGAGCCCAAGAGGCTGGTGGCTTTCCAATAACTTCCCTACCCAGCCAAGCACAGCGATGGCCATTATCTCCCCTTGGTGGGCATTATTCTTTCTGAGGGCAGGCTTCCAACCTGTAATCCTGGCGCTGCTCCTTGGGCATGCTGTGGGCAGTGCGGGCAGCTAGCGGGAGAGTGAGGATAAATGCCATGGAAGGAGCGTACTGACCATGGCACCATTCAGATCAGCTTTTCAAATATGTATTGCATACCCACTATGCCTGTGAGTAAGGCGCTTCCCAGTGCCTCCTTAGGAGTAGGCTCTAGTTTAGTGGGAGATGAAGACAGATGATTTCAGTACAGTGGGGTAGGTGGTGGGTGCAACCGTGGTGAGTGTAACAGTACGCACGGTGCCCTGAATGCAGAAAGGGGACGCTCAGCCTGAGTCCAGGGCCTATCAGGGACAGGTTGCTGGAGGACTAATACTTGAAGATTATAGGAATTCACCGTGTGTGTGTGTGTGTGTGTGTGTGTGTGTGTGTGTTGGGGGTGGAGTGGGGTGGGGTGGGTAAGGGCATGAAGAGAGGGCTGTTCAAAACAGAGAGGAAAAGCCTGAGGAAAAGGAGTGAGACGTGAGGCATAATGTATGCAGGGAGTTACGTGCAGGTTGTTAATACTGGAGCTTAGGGCAGTGTGAGGCAAGGGATGAGCAAGGGCATCCCCAGCGGCCAGGTCCTGAAGAGCTCTCCACCCCATGCTAAGAACCTGGACTATATCCTATAGTGGACACAAAACCACTGAGGGACTTTAAGCAAGAGAATGATACTGCATTTCAGATAGCTCACTCCAGGGCCTGATGGAGAAGAGAACCTGACCAGAGACAGGGAGATTGGTAAAAGGTGATTAGGCTTGGATCAAAGTCAATGGCAGAAGAGGAGAGAAGTGGGCAGACTGCAGAATGTTGAGGGGCTGAGGGAAAGTGAGATGTCTGGCATTTCTCCCAGGTCTCTGTGTGGGCTCCTGGGGTGATCTGGGTGCAATTAATATGTAACAAGGAAGAGGAGGCAGATATGAGACAAGGACAGATTAGCTGGGGATACAGGGAGATTTCTCCCTCTCAACAAAAAAGATCTTATTATTAAAAAGCAGTATACATACATTGTAGAAAATTCAAAAATTCAGAGAAGCCAAAAATAAGATAAGAAAAAGATTCAATTCCATTGCCCACTATCAAAGTGTATATATATAAATATAAATATATTTATATATATATATATATATATATATATATATATATATATATATCCTTCCAAATCTTTTTCTAGAAGATGATGCTATTAGTGTTGGCTTGTTAGTTGCTTTTTTTTTTTCAGTTAACAATATCCAACTTTTAATGTCCATCAGTTTTTTCTCATCTAACATCCTGTTTGTATTACAATTTACCCAACTGTCCTCAAAATGTCCTTTATAACTAGCTTGTCCACACCAGGTTCTAAATCAAAACCACGAAATGCACCTAATTGTCACATAACATAGATACTCTTTCATACAGCACAGTCTCTTTTTTCGTAGCACTGTCTTGTTAAAGAGACAAGGCCAGGTGAACTGCAGAATGTCCTAACCTCTGGATCAGTCTGGGACTTCAAGAAGAGGTATCATTTAGCTTGTTTCTCCATTCTGCAGGGGGATTCTTCTACCGTCACTAGTGAAAAAACAAGTAACATGCATAGAAAATGACAAGTCTGAATGAAGCGTGTCAAGGTATGAATGTGTCCACCCAAATTTCATATACTGAACCCTAACCTCAAGGTGATGCTATTAGGCAGTGGGGCCTTTGGGGCATGGTTAGGTCCCTAGAATGGGATTAGCACCCTTATGAAAGATACCCAAGAGAATTCCCTTGGCCCCTTCCACCACAAGAGGACACAGACATAAGTCTGTAGCCTGGAAGGGGGCCTCACCTAAATATGCTGACATCCTGATCTTAGACTTCCAGCCTTCAGAACTGAGAAATCTATTTCTGTTGTTTATGAGCCATTCAGTCTGTGGTTTTTGTTTTAGCAGTCCAAATGGACTAAGACAAGGTATCAAGACAGAAAATGCAATAGGATTTCAGAAACATTATTTGAGCAGACTCTCAAGTATGGGTAGAATGTGGATAGTTAACCAGATGGAGAAGAATTCTGGTAAAATGGCACAATGAATAAAGGCCTGGATAAGGGAAAATATGACTCTGCTCTGATGACTTCAGTTCATTCTTTTTATTCGGGGAATGTTGGCACTGCCTAGCAAAATTACTGAGTGATACAAGCAGTCGTTTTCCATGATGGCTGTGATATTAAATTGGAAACATTGTTAGGAGTGTTTAAAAAGGATATCTTCTTCCAGATGGCACCACCAAAGAACACTGATGCTTCTATCAATTTTATTATCTGAAAGAGTTCAAACAAATGAAATCTATTTAGAATGTGCATTTGATACAGAAATGTATTACTAATCTTTCACCTTCTGATTGTGTTTTATTTGGATCACTTAAAAATGGACTCTGGCCTCTAAATTCAAGGATGGTAGAAATTGTCTGAATGTGTTGTATATGTGACTGCCCTACTAAAAATCTTTCTCTCGATAAAATTAGAATGCTTATCAGCCATAGGAATGGATTGAAAGTTAGAAGTATTGAAAATAATGTAGATCCATGCTTCTGAAAGTAAATTATATCAAATGTCTGCTTAAATTTACTAGTAATGGATATATCCTCTTAAGACTTTATCTTTGAAGTGAACAGATTCTTATTTCCTATTTGTTTACCTAACATTGCCATTATAATCCTAACAAGAGAATTTTGGGTGATTTCTCAGAATGTCAAGAGATCTGTGTTTTCCCTCAGTCTCCTTACTAAGTTGGTGAGTGTCACTTAGATTATAAACCTTGGGATCATCTTTGCTCCCTCCCTTTCCTCTGTTTCATAGACAACATCAGTACTGAAGTCCCATAGGTTCTTTGTGTTAAATGCTCCTTGCTGTCATATATTTTATTTTTAGTTCTTATTACATATACTCATTTCCACATGCTCATCACTTAGGCTATTGTAATAATAAATTAACTGCTGTTTCTGGTTCTTTGCTTATATATTTTCAACCAGCTACATTATTCTGAAACTCAATTATCAGTATACTATTAAACACACACACACACACACACACACACACACACACACACACACACACACCTTCTAAAGATTATAAAATCCAAGTACCATTTTCTCCACAAGGAAACTTCTGATCCATCTTGGCTGATCAAGCTTTGATCCAACAAGGAGTTGCTGCCTCTTCATGTCCCACATTCATTCCCAACTCCAGTCCTTAGCCTCTGCCATCCTGTCTTGAATGTGCTTCTTTCCCCGCCATTTCTAAATCCTGCCTGTATTTAATGGTGTATATTGAGCCCACAGAGCTTTCCTCAGTAGCCCTAAGCCAGTTATCTCCATCTTCTATAAAATTATGTAATTCAATTTAGTATGCATGTCACTCATTTTGACATTCTATTCTTCTCAGCCTTTTATGGTTATTTAACTATTTTCATGTATATCTCTTCATAATCGCCTCCATTGACAAATGACTAGAAATTGTGGACATTTTATCTGCACCTATTTAGATTTCTTCCCTGATAAGCGTGCACATGTTGGAGGTACACATCAGATGCCTTTATCTGTGAACTTCTCTCTGATTTGATTTCAATAAGTGCTTAGCTCTCCACATCCCAGCATGTGTCCATTTGTTTATTAATTGTTTAACTAATTGATTCATTGAACGGCCATGGCTCTGAGTCAGGTACTCTACTTGACACTGAGACACATGAATGAACAAAGGGTAATCAGTGTTTGTGAGAACTTTACAGTCTACACTGCCCTGGATGAAAAAACAATAAAAGTTTAAATTTAGATTTCAGATAATACAGAGAACTTTTGATTCAGAATGAAGGAAGTGGAATGAAGAACCAAAACTACACAGCACTAATTCTTGTAGAAAAAAGTGGCAAAGGACTTTTACAATGTCCTTGGTCACAAAATATGCAAAGCTAACATTAGGAGATAATGGAAAAGGTCATGAGATAAGATAGTAAGGACCATTCATTGTTATTTTTTAAACCTACTTAAGAGCTGACTCTTAAAAGAAAAATGTGGGGAATGAGCAGTAAGAAATCACATGAACTCTGCCTGAATAGCTGCTTTGTTTTATTTATCTAGATTTTTATTTGGAAGAATGAGTGAGGAAAACTTGTCTCCTTGAATCTTGGTATCTCAGAGAATTCTATGGAGGGCAGGTTGTGATATGTAGGTGAGATCTCTGTCTAAAGCAGTAGTTTATAACCTTGGCTGCACTCCAGAATCACTTAGAGATACCTGGATCTCATATTGAAATTCTGATTTAATTGGTCAAGGATGCTGCCTGGGAACCTGGATTTTTAAGACCTTCCCCGGCGATTCTAATGTGCAGCCACGTGTGAGAATCACTGAGCATGAACCAGATCTCCATTGCAAACCACTGCCCGGTCCGAGGGACAGCCAGCCTCCTAGGGAGTCTTTCAAGTGGTCTGGGAGACAAGATGTTACCAGAAAGGCCAAATGTGGCCTTTTCTGGGAGAAATGGCAAATATGTTCTTAAGGGAGCAATTGAAATCTAAATTGTAACAGACATCCATCAATCAATAGAAAAGAGACTGCATAGTCAGTATTAGTTAAAAATAACAAACAAACAAAAAGAAATAGGGTTTGTTAGATAACAGTGATATAGATTGAGAAAACCTGCAAACATATATTGAGGTATTTATATTTGTGCTTTGCTCTAAAATATATATTATATTATTATAAATAGACTATTGTGTTAAATCAAATACTATCTCTTATAGACAAATAATGCTTATATACAATTTATAGCAAGAGTAAAAAAATTTAAGAAAAAAACTGTATAAAATAGAGAAAACACCATTAACCTAAATTTCTCTTTGAGTTGTGAACAAGTCATCACTGTTTAATTTTTAAGGAGCAGGATAGCTTGGTTCTGTGCAAAAAAAAAAAAAAAATCAATATTCTTTGAGAGCTTACTTTGAGAACGACTTCCTTTTATCAGTGAACAAAATGCATTAATACGTGCTATATTCTTGCTTTTCTCACGATTCACACAGGAACAGAGCCTATTTGCCACAAGCAGGCTGCAAAGCGGGGAGCTAACTGTGGGACTTGCTTTGCAGCCCGAAACACTGTAAACAGAACAGAATAGTAAGTGAGGATTTCACAAATGAAAAAAGAAAGAAAGGAAGGAAGGGGAAGAAAGAAACTCTGTTAAATGATGTAGTTAAACACTGACTACAAACTCACTTCAGATGAGGGCTCTATTATAAAATCTCTATACATATCAGGAAATGTCACTGTCCTTAAAAAGACTAAACTTGCCGTCCAGAGGCCATGCTGGCAAATTTTACATATTATTTTTAAATGGCCCTTTAAGGTGCTCCCACTAAGAATTTTGTTAGACAGTAGAAAAACCAAGAGAGAATGGAAACTAAAATAAACTAAGTGAAACTGAACAATTGGTCATGTGTGGTTTCCTTACCAAGTGATGGAGACAGGTCATCTTAACTCAGTGTTCACAGGTCCACCAGGCCACGTCCGTGCCACTTGCCTTTTTCTTCCCCTCCTCCACATCCATCATCAGGCCCATCTCTCTGGCCACAGGTGTGGGCAAGAGACCGAAGGTGGGCAGTTCATACCACCTCTCCCTACCTGGCTCCGGGCAGGGTAAGTTGTGTGTATTTAAGGACATGGCAATAAGGTGGTATTATTTAGATCACTATACATTTTCCCCCCTCTATTTTAATTAAACAACATTAAAAAAAAAAAAAAAACAACTCAAGGAATGTGGCCAATAAACTGAATATTTTTGAGAGGTATTGTTAACTTGTCTGTCCACTCCAGGCACTAAAATCCTGACTGAAACATTTAGTCACAGTTCACCCAGGACAGAATGCTATGGATAACAATGACTGAAAGGGTTTCCTTTAACCTGGGACCTTGGAAGGCAACAAAAGAATTAATTTAAATGGACAGAACCCAACAATCTAAACCATTTGGACATTTGAATTCTACAACTAATTTCTCCTGTTCTGATTCTAGACTTACAAAACAAAGTTCTTACAAATTGGTTTTCCATGTAGCTCACTTATGGGTGTGTGTGTGGGGGGAAGGGGGCTGTGGTCATCTGGGGTTGGGTGGGGGAAAAGTCAATGTCTGCTTTACCCACATTCTGTATCTTTCATTATAAATGAACCAATCGGCCTGCTAGTTTATTAGCTTCATCCCTTGGGATGCTGTCAGGGTGAGCCAGCCCCAGAGCACAGTGACAGGAATGAATTTGTGAGTGTGCAAGTTGGTGGGTTGTGTCCTGGACAGTGGTGAATTGGAACTAGTGTCACATGGGAGGTCAATCAGCTGTCCTTCCCCCAGAAGACACCCAGATGTGACTGCTCACCTCTGTTTACAATTTTTATGCCAACATATTAGATCTCAGAACGACAGTTGTATGTCTTCACTGATCCACCTCAGCTAGAGGGTGTGACTCAGTTAGCTGTTTGGGTAAGATGACAATCATCTCTCACATAAATTCTCTGTAAAGGTATATTAAAAGAAAAAGGGAAAATACGTTTCTACCCAAGTTATGCTGCATGATTGGCATAATTGTCTCAAGCAGACACAACCCTGAGTATTGTTCCATTTATCACATGAAGAGGATAATAATTACCTAAACAACTCATTATATCTAAAATTATTTTATGCCATGTTGTGAATAATCTCAGGAAGAAAAGTAGCACCTAAAAACAAGGTGAAAGAAAATTATTTTCTGGAATTAACAAATACTTTTTGAGCACCTACATGTATTTAAGTATCTGCCTGGAGCAGTTGCCTATTATTTCACTTAGCCCTAAAAAAAACAGTGTGAAGTGGACAATATCTACACTTCATCAGTGAAGAAACTAAGGGTGCTTCTGCACAGCAACGGAAACCATCAACAAAATGAAAAGGAAACCCACTGTATGGGAGAAACTATTTGCCAATGATACATCTGATAATGGGTTAATTTCCAAAATATATAAAGAACTTATACAACTCAGCACCAGGAAGACAAACAATGCAATTAAAAAATGGACAAATGACTTGAATAGATATTTCTCCAAAGAGGACATATAGATGGCCAATAGACATATTAAAAAAATGCTCAATGTCACTAATCGTCAGAGAGATGCAAATTAAAACAACAATAAGATATCACCTCACACCTGCCAGGATGGATACCATCAATAAATCAACACACAACAAGTGCTGACGAGGATGTGGAGAAAAGGGAACCCTAGTGCACTGTTGGTGGGAATGCAGACTGGTTGCAGGTACTGTGGAAAACATTATGGAGATTCCTCAAAAAATTAAAAATGGAACTGCCTTTTGACCCAGTGATCCCACTTCTGGGAATATATCCTAAGAGTCCCAAAACACCAATCAGAAAGAATATATGCACCCTTATGTTCATAGCATTGCTGTTTACAATAACTAAGATCTGAAAACAGCCTAAGCACTGTGGATAAAAAAATGTGGTACATGTACACAATATACACAATGGAATACTATGCAGCTATAAAAAAGAAGGAAATCTTACCTTTTGCAACAGCATGGATGGACCTGAAGATTATTATGCTAAGTGAAATAAGCCAGTCAGAGAAAGACAAATATATCTCACCTATATGTGGAATCTAATGAACAAAATAAACTGATGAACAAAATAGAACCAGAGACATGGATACATTGAACAGATTGAAGCTGTCAGAGAAGAGTGGGGTGGGGGGAACTAGATGAAAGAAGGTGAAGACATTAGCTAAAGAACATATATACATAATCCGTAGACATAGACAACAGTGAGGTGATGGCCTGGGGGGAGGGGCGTGGGGCTTGGGTGGAGATGGGCAAAGAGTGGGGGGGATAATGGGGATATCTGTAAGTGTGTCAACAATTAAAATAAATAAATAAATAAATACTTAATAATCAGACTTATAAGACCAGAAATGCCAGCAAGCACTGAATGGGAGTTGAGTGCTATATAGCCCTGTGCCTAACACAGTGTGTAAGATCTAGCTGGCCCTCAGGAAGGGTTTTCTGAATGCTTGATGAATGAATAAATGATCTTGCTGGAGGGTAGTGCTTTATAATTTTTAGGGCGCTTTCATGTTTGCTCCCCACAACCATCCTCTTGATAGGTCCAGGGTTTCACTAGGACAGATCCAGGCCTCAAACAAGCACTTTATAGGCCCCATTCTAGTCCGCTTGACCTCAGATTGACTGGAGAGGTCCTCTGTGAATATCTTATTATCTAAATCTGACTAAGGAGGATTTCAAAGTTAAAGTCCATATGTGATTTTGGATCTTGGAGTGGAACAATAAAATAAAATAAAATGTTAGAAGAGAAACTGGTGAAATTTGAAAAAAAAAGAAAAGAAAAAGAAAAAAGAGAAATCAAGGGTGGTTTCTCATTTTTGGATGGGTTAATAACTTGAGCAAAGTTGGTGGAAAAAAAATGTCATCACCAAATTTTAAACCCACATCCTCTGCCTGCCGATCTGATCTCTTGATCATATACTATGCTGCCTTTTGATTTTTTTCCAGAGATATGAACAAAGTTTGAAAATATGTGTGTTAACTACGAAAAATACTCTAATTAGAAATTGTTAAATACTCACCATTCTGTGACATTTTTTCTCTTCCTCTCTCTGGATATTTATGAAATGTCAGAATCATCAGACATAGACAATTCCATCAAGCTAATTAAAGTAAGATGGTAGATGTTTTATTTTAAAAGAAAACTATATACTCTCAGCCAATAAAACTTGACTTATTCTTGGCTACAACTGTGAACCTAAACTACACATTTGATTTTGGGCTTCCAATTCTGCCTTGAAGTCCTCTGCCGGCTAATTAGATAGATTCAATTTACTTCAGTTAAGAACTGTTTATTGAGCTACTACTATGTGATAGACACTCCCTTAAAGACAAGGCATGACAAACAAGTAAATAGACAGCTACTATAATATAGCGTAAGAAATACCAATACATTCCAGTGCTGCCTAAGTGAAACCAGAGAAACAACAGTGGCTTTGTGAGGATTTACTGGCCATTCTCTTTGTTGGCAAACTTCTGAACCAGGAAAAACCATTCTAGTAGGTAAACCAGGTGTTTGTCTCCAGGTGGCAGCATTATTTTGTTTCTTTATAATTATCTATACGTTTTGGATTTTCTAAACTGAGCATATATTATTCTGACAATCTGAAAAAAAAAAAAATGAAGTAACTGGAAAAAAAACAAAACATAACTGAACACAATGGTCCCTTTCTTAGTCGCACTGTCACTGCTTAAGTCTGAGTCTGCCTGATCATTGGTTAGACTGTGCCGGCCAGGCTCTGGGTGAACAGCAGCACGCAGGAGTAACCGCAGTTTAGACCCTGGCAGGTAAAGAAGGAGAGGCTAAAATTCAACCTGTGATTCTTTTTCTTTCGGGAATGGGCAGAGAGAATTGAAGCTTAATTATGACTGGGCCTACAGAATGCTAATGATTTCAACAACTGACTACATTGATTTTGTGCCCCCACGAAGACTTGAGAGGCAATTTCTTTTCAGTTAGTCAAGTCAGATTTGGTTGATTCGGTGGCTATGACTATAGACAGATATGGACTCTGTGTATGATTTCCCCTCCAAAGCATCTCCCTCCCACCCCGTCGGTCTAATCAAGTGGGTAACTGAAGGAGAAGAGAAGTTATATCCCACTTCCGTCCTCTCGGGAAGGAGCAGGAGATAGGACGGGAGAATTAGAAAGAGTGTGAAGCAAAGTGATGTTTGAGCTGCTATCAAGCCAAAAAGGGTTTTAGAACAGTTCATTTGTCTCTCCTCGGTGACTGAGGAATCTTGGCATTCCTGCATGTGCTGAAAGATACAATAAATGGGCAGTTTAGAGCGAGACTAAATAAACACATGCTCTAGGACCATGAATTTTAGGCTCTTGAGGAGAAGGACCTATTTTATCTGATTCTAATTTTCTGGAAAGTGCCACCTACATCTCAAGCATGGTCAAATAGCCTGTAATAATTCCTCATATTGTGCTTATGTTAGCTATTTTTTTGTGTTTCCCCATGAGAAGCTATAAAGGATGTGTTTACACTGGGGTAGCTGCCGGCTTTGTGTGTGGCTATTACTATTAGACAATCCCTTTGACTCTGTGGAAACAACTGAGAAGTGTTATAGTGTATTATTGCTGAAAGGACAATGTGATGATGTTTGGAAACGGCCCCTTGCCTTTAGCATGCAGATGAATTATGGGCGTCCAGGCTGAAAGAGCCCTTATTTTGTGTTTGCTGTCTCTGGAAAAAGGAAATGCTGAAAACAGGATGAATACATTCCGATGGTTCTAGTGTCTTCTATGAAAACAGAAGCTTTGTTGATTTTTAAAATGAAAAACCAAAATTTATTGCACAGTTTATTTGCTTGTGTTTTATTAATATTTTCTGTTTATTACTTTTTATACACACCCACTACTTTGTCTGCACCCATAGGAAATAGATAGTGCAGGCCAAGAAATGAAAGTATTTTTAAAGGAAGCTGAGCAAATATTTGTGTGTGTGCCACAAACATATCTGAATATTTCTCTTCATTTGTCCTGAACTTTGGTTCAAATGGTATATTAAAAAGGTCATTTTTTTTTTCTCCGTTGGAGGAACTTACTGTAGAAAAAGACAAAGGGATAAATGGGTAGTATATTGATTGTCCTCGTAAAACAAAATGAGTTTCTGGATGATGAAGTTGATGCATCATTAAACACATGTGAGCGAAACAAAAAGCCTGAGTGTGTGCTGTGGCAGTCAGGGCACAAGAAAACACACTCACGTCTGGATTAATTCTTTAGGCTCGGATATTTAATAAAGGTGGATTTATTACCATACAAGCCCGGTCTCTTCTCTATGAAATGTATGCATTTCCTAAGAGGCACAGAACGAGAGAAGCTGAAGTCACTTGGCCAACACATGTGGAAAGCAAGGAAGACAGGAGGGGATTATAACAATCAGATATGTGTTAGAAAGCAGGCTCGACCTGCAGTCACACCATGGTGCATATTCTGGGATAAAAATAATACGTGAGTGCTGATATTACTGTTTGTTCATATAAATGCCTGGTAGTGACTATGTCTGCAGACCTGTGGTTCCTTAGTGAAAGATAAAATGGAGGGTTCAGTACATTTGACACATGGTCACACCTTTCACTCCTCCATTCAGAATCGGGATAAAGCATTGTCCAAATTACAGCACTTGGGTTCTGCAAAGCATAGAGAACCCAGGTTTTCAAGTGATGTGCCTTCAATCATCTGTGATTCTAGCTTAATAAAAATAATGAACAAAAAAACCCCAGTGTGCCTGGTTTCAGATATGAGTCAAGACTTTTTATGCTAAATTCTCCACGAATGTTATGGATACTAGGTTATCCATTTTTGGATTAAAAGAGAATAAAGTTTAAATGCCTTAGTTTATTAAAATGTGTTATAACACTTAAGAAATAATTAGGTCTTTCCAAATATATATTGAAATGATCTAAAGAGCAAACTCTCTCTACAGTCCAAATAAGACTTACTATTGTATTATTAATTATTGGCATTATTAATTATTTTATCTTACCCTCTATATTTTTGAAAATATGTTATACCCTTTACCAACACAATGTCATCCAAAAGAAAAAATAACTTTCTACAGAAATTTGATGTATGTATGTCTTAATGTAATTTTGGTTTTTCTCCTTAGTCAAAGACAATATTTTATTGCTTTAGCAAAAAATGAAACCTTTCTTTACCACAGAATCTCCATCTAGCTAATGGAAAGGTCTTATGGAAATTACCAAATAATAGCAACTTTAAAATTTAATTCGATCCACATTTATCAAATACCTAATGTATATGAGGCACTTTATTAGGTATTGGGGATACAAAAAATAAGGGGTTCAGAGGTTACAGTTCAGTAAGGTAGACAGTCTTCCTTCAAAAATACAATTTGATAAATTCAAAAAGAATACAATGTTTCTACAATGGCAACACATCAGAAGAGGTGGCATACAACCCATCTGAATGGTCAACTAGTTTGCTGTCAGCCAGTTCTCTCTCATGTGTAATGTAAATCCCTTAGTAACTGGGGGGAATATAGTAGTCATTTGACCACAAATATCATGGTTGAACATCCTCTAATCTGGAGGTTAACTATGATCAAAAAAACAAGAATAAAATATTTGGTTGCCATTGTTTCTCTCCACACTATTGCAACTTGTGTAAGGCTTAATATCTATCAGCTTCCTATTCCTCAAGCACATGCTGATATCTCTTAAAGGGTTATTTTTCCTGAGGCTGTTTATTGGGTCACTGCTCCTGACAGAAGGGCTCAAACTAGAGTCTCCAACTGACCAAATGGGGCTCATGGATCATTTGTAAAAATTAAAGGGATTTCTTTCATCCACAGCTGTGTAGTACTAGGTCACTCTTTCTTCAAAATCCTTTTTTGTTGTTGATATTTTTTGTTAATATTAACATTTCCAGGCATTTTGCACAACTTCACACATATAAGAAATTTTGGTGGTTCAGTCATCTTTTTCTATTTTATAAACACTTGAAGGGAGTCACTCCTCACTAATTGAATACAGTCAACAAATTAATTTTAGAAATCCATATGATGTAAGGAAATATACTTTCAAATAAGAAATATTAGAATATAAAGTTTTGGGGGGCAATTTTCATTTTCATAAATCATTTTAAGCAAAAATTTAAAGAAATTAACAGATCAACTAAATATATGTTGTATATCAAATATATTACTAACAACACTGGTTTTCCCAGAACATGTTAGGATTCTCAGTCATCATATGAAGAAAAGGCTAGAACAGAGTATGGGTCTGTCAAAAGTTAGCTTAGGGATCTTCAAGGTTCTGTGAGAGTAGCAGCTGTTATGATGTTCTATTTACTCTATCTCCCCATTGCTATATAATAAGTGAATAATATATATTATATAATAAATATAATAATGAATAAATATGGTTCATCTATCTATTCTCTATCATCTATCATCATCATCTATCTGTCACAATGTCTACTCACTCTAAAGGAATGTTCAATCTAATTGAGGGAGACTAACTAATAACTATAATGTAAGTCTCTACAAAGTAAGTACTGTGATAGTACTAAGAAGATAGGGCTTTGTAGCACAAAAGAGAATGGAATTAATTTCAATTTGGGCATCCTGAAAGCTTTATGATAAAAACAACATTTATTCTGGCAGTAAAAAGACAGGAGGACTGATGAGAAGTACATTCTAGATACAAGCAAAATAGAATGGGGTGGGGGAGGAGGAGTAGCATGGAGGGATAGGTGAGGGGGGTGGGGAAAGGAGACATATGACTAAGCTAAAACACAGATTGCGTGGGTCAAAAACTGGGAAATGGGCTGAAGGGGAAGGTGGAGTTGAGATGGTAAAGGGCTTGGGATGCCCTGCCTCTGGGGCATCCTCTCACCTTCAAGGATCTCTTTTCTTGGATGCAACTGTCTAGCACTCTTTAATTATTCACCCAGGAGTAAAAGTTTCTCCTACATAACCTCAATATATGAATATTAACTTTAAAATCCTATATTAATATACACTACTATATTTATATATTACATTCCTGACTAGAAAAACTAAGTGAAGTTTTTCTATAATGAATACTATTCATGAATAGAAACTAACATCTATTAAAAATAAAACCATATTCATACCTTTTGGTTCAGGCTTTTCAATAAGTTTTCTGTAGGAATGTATTCTACAGAAACCACTTTGAAATAGGCAAAGAGTTTATTAGCTCATCTGAAAGATACTTAAGAGCCTATCACTTTCCAGACACTATGCTGGGCACTGGGGGTACGATGGGGAGCAAAATCAGACACAGCCCTGAACTCACAAAGCTCACAATCTAGTAGAAGCCTCAGAGTTTAATAAAATAACCATATAAGTACATGTAATATTTGAATTGGATCAGGCAGCAGTGGAGAGATTTGTGGTGCTATGAGTGGGGATTAGGAGAGAAAGCTTAATTTAGGGGTCAGAGAAGATATCTTGAGGAAAAAACAAATGCAGAAAAAAAAAGATGAAGTTGGGGTGAGACTTACAGCATTGTTTGTAATAAATAAAAATATAGAACAAATTACTCACAAAAACAGCCAAATAAACCACTACATAGCCATTTAGTAGAATACTATTCAGTTATTAAAAAAAGAAGGCACTATCATGGAACAAGTCCAACATGGATTGCTAAATTGTATAATACAGTATTTTATACAATTCCATTTATGTTAAGAATTTTCCTTATGTATAGAAAAAAGTTGGGTACATACTTACATACATATACACACACTGAGATTTTTTTTTTATCCTCACCCGAGGACAATTTTTTTTTTTGCATTTATCTTCAGATAGAGCGGGAGGGAAAGAGGGAGGAAGAGAGAGAGAGAGAAACACCCATGTGAGAGAGACACATTGACTGGTTGCCACCCACATGACCCCAGAGAGATTGTTTGCATTGGGGATTATGGTAGATTTTCATTTTCTATTTTAAATACTCTGTAACATTTAACATTTTGTGTCAATCATAAACAAGAATCAACTAGGTATTTGTGACCAAAATGGATTTATTCGAGAAAAAGAAAGGATTACACCTGGAACGTGCAGACGGTGAACACAGGCAAGTTCTGCTCTGACCGAGAGGAGGAAGTTCACAGAGGGGAAGAGGAAGAGGAGGGGCTGGACAACCATACGGCCCAGTGGTAAACAGATCTCTTCCTGTGGGTATGAGAGCTCTTCCCACAGGGCCAAGACAGTTCCTGGTTAAGATCTCTGTCATAAAGTCTGACATTTGTTAAAGGGATACCAACATTTTTTAGGTCCAGCGAACAGTGGACCTTAGGAATTTATCAGGCCCTCACACTTCTAAATTGCCAAGAGTTTGTTAAAACCATCACGTAACATTGCACAATGGTTCTCAACTTTCCATGTGCACGGGAACCACCATAAAATCCAGGCTTAGCTTTGGATTTGTTGAGTCAGAATTTCTGGGAGAAGGCCTGGGAGCTGCATTTTAACAAAATCTTTGGTGGCTCTGCTTTAAGTGGCACCAAACCCCACTTTAGGAACATGAACTCCTTTGGATCCAACCAATCGAGCTCTGCCTTGACCAAGAGGATATTACTGCTGGCTGGAAATGAGAATACCTGAACAAGAAATTTTCTTTCTCCCTCCTAACAGATTTTGATTGGTGGATGAACAGAGAATCTGAAGCCAATTAGTAAAAATGCTTTTCCTCTTTCCTTTCCTCAACTTTATGAAAGACAAGACTTCTTAATTAGAGCTGTTTCAGACCATAACTCATCTTTTATTTTCTTAGTGAACACTGGCTTGTTAACTAGAAACCAGTGCCTTTCTCAGTGGATGCAACCAGTGCCTTCATGTCTGGGGACAGTAGGATGGTTCATCTCAGCCCAGTCGCATGGTTATGTTACTGGGACTTCCCTAACTGGGGTGGGGTGTGTGTGGAGGACGGAGGGTAGATGAGAAGGGAGAAGGAAATGTGTGATGTGGAGGGAGAGTTCTTGTCAGTAAAGGGAGAACACTGCACTTTCTTGGTCTTAAACACTGATAATTATCAGTGATAGTTACTACTATAACCATTCATAGGGGAGACCACTGTCACACTGTAAATAAACCTGTTTCTGTCATTTATATTTCACATTCTCTTAGAAAAGCAACATTCGTGTGTGTTTTTTTTTTTAGTTTAAAAAGAACACATTACTGCTATGATTTACAAATATTTGAGAGAGAATTTATAAAAAAATAAATCAGAAAACTGAACATGTGATAATAAAAATATGCTTTGTATTTAATACAAAAAGATATGTAGTACAATTGTATTATAAATACAAATTATTGTGTTTAATATACATTTCTACCATCTGTGAATTTCAGAGTATAGAATGAATAAATTAATTTCTATTACTTTCCAGGTGTAAATCTCTTTGTCTTTTCTCCTCTCTTCCCTTCTTATCCCCTCCCCTCCCCTCTTCTTTCTCTCTCCCCTACTTTCCTCTCTCAACAAATACTTAGCAAAATAATGGGAAATACTGCCATCCTTTTCAGTAGACTCTGACTTCCCATCCTGATAAAAAATTAACAGACTAGAAGATAGTATAATTAGTATAAATTACTATTGTTTTCTTCCACCTGATATTTAGGTTTTCCAAACCCCCACAGTAAATTCCTAATAAAGGTTTCAAAATTGCATTGTTGCCCAGGTGGTGTGGCTCAGTGGATTGAGTGTCATCCCATGGACTGAGAGGTCCCAGTTCGACTCCCGGTCAGGGCACATGCCCAGGTTTCCGGATCCCTATTTGGGGGTGAGCAGGAGGCAGCCAGTCAATGTTTTTCTCTCATATTAATGTTTCTATCGCTCTCTCCATGAATAAATAAATAAATAGATAAATAAGTAAATAAATAAAAACATATTAAAAAAATAAAAATAGCATTGTTTATTTGGACTTCTTTGAATAGTATGTATTCATTTAAAAAATTAAAATATTCAAGAGAAGTATCAAACATAAAATAGATTCCGTTATTAATCTCACTACCTAGAGACTACAGGTTAACAATTCAGTGCATTTCCTTCCAATTATTTTTATTAATATGCATAAAATTATATATATTTTTGGGTCACAAAATATACACAATTATGTATACACATTATGTTTTTTGAATATTTTTACTTATAATGCCAAGAACATTTTACCAAGCTATTAAATATTCTTTGAAAATAAAATGTTAAAATGGCTCTCCAGTTTCCATTATATGGAGCTACCATAATTTAAGTTAACTCTTCCCCTATTGTTGCTCTTTTCAGTAGCTTTCAAATGTTTTCTAATAAAAAAAATAGGATGAAAAATATTTTCTTAGTTGATCAGAGAGCTCTTTGTAGAGAGGGAATAGTCTTTGTGCAGGAGACTGCCACAAGAGCAGCTTCTAGTCATCAAAGAACTTGAAGAACATGAATATCAAATCCAGTTTTAAGTTGTTTGTATTACTGTGATTTAAAACAATCTCCCCCTCTCCAACTCAACAGCATAAGCAACTTTGTGTGAGAAGTTTGTGGGAGAATCAAGGAGAGGGCTTGAGTCAGGGGCAGTGTGGAGTGCGGCGACATAGAGATAGGGGAAAAAAAGCCACAATGAGTCATAAATGGGATCGAGTGTCCAGAGGTGACCAGAGTGTTGGCGAGAATGTAAGTGCCCAGGAATTCGCACAAGTATTGGAGGAGGGCACTGTGCTTCCCTAAAGACATAGAACTAAAAACTCAAGCCAATTTTATTTTCATTTTAAAAGGTCAAGATGACCTCAGCAGACATCTATGAAATAAATAACTGACAAAATAAGCACACAGCTGGATTTTATTATTTTGATCCATTGGAGAATCTTTGTCTTCTAATAGAGGGGATTTCAACACATACACATACGGGGTGGGGCAAAAGTAGGTTTACAGTTGTTCATATGGAAAAGAAGACAAAAATTAATAAGTAATAATCCAAGAATAAACTCTGTTTTGCATATTCTCAACTGTAAACCTACTTTTGGCCCACCCTGTATATCTGTTAGTTCATTTCATGCTTTCAGTTAAAAAAATACTGTTTATAAAATTTTTTTGGTTTCAATTTTTTATTTAGCTTGAGCTCTAAGGACTATGTTTACTTTGCCCTTTATACTCCATTGTGTTTTGAAAGTCACGTATTGTCATAGGTCGGGTCCTCCAGGAAAACAAGTGAAGATTTGCCTGTAGGAAGTTTGCTGGAGAGCACACTCGAGAACAGTGTCTCTCAGGGTGCGGGGGAGGCAGGACTGGGTTGAGGGAGAAGCTGAACTGCAATGAGGTTGCAATGGAGGCCTCAGCCCAACCTACAGGGAGCTCTGAGATTGGGGTGGCCCTTCTAGGTCACTCCAAATTGAGTTGTGGGGGAGGGGGAAAGGGTTGGCAGGAGAAGAACGATTTCTATTTCTGCATTGGTCAGTCATGGATGTTGGCTGCCCCTGCGGTCATGCAGTCCTGTCTTCAGGGCAAGGAAGCTTCTCCAGCTGAGGGCCTTCGGCAGGCCCACTCCCAGCAGCTGGGGATAAATGCCTCAGTTCTGAAGGAGACCTGGGTGGTGGCCACTGTGCTTATCACGCACAACTTCTTAGTTTTCTACTGGCATTTACTTGTGAATTTATAATATTCTTTCTCATTTTAATGTCAATAATTACATTATATTTTTATTTTTTTCTAAAATGATCAGCATTTTTATTTAATATTCAGTTTAGCAAATGTGTTATTAGAGAAGTCTAAGGCATAGACCCTCAGAAATGGGACTCAAGTAGAGGTTAAGACAGTGCATAGATTAGTAGGCATCTCAGTAATGACTTCTAATCTATTTTAACTTGCAGTTTTAGCTACTGGACTCTTAATTGGAGGGAATTTGGATGGAGGTGTCGTGGCCCTGTATCATGCAATGTGGTGGCATTATTCTCCAGGTTTGGGGAACACTGGCACGACCCTGTAGGTCTAGGATGTATCACTGTAGGCGAAGTTAGATATGGTTCAAAGCAACAATGAGACCCTGTATTAGGAACGAGACATTAGGTCAGCACTAAGGCCTTTTTGAATCCTTGTAGCCTATTAAGATTTAAATTTCTCAGACTCCCTCTACTTTGGTACATACATAGATAATCTTTCATAAAACATCTTTAATTTGGTTCTGTTTTTTCTATTGTTATATGTGGGCACTGCTAAAATCTATAAATGTTCATTTTATATTAAAGATTTAAAAGTTAGTTTTTGATACTATATATTCTTTACTCTCTAATTAAATGAGAAGTAATAAAAATGTTTATATCTATTTTTCTCCTGAAGCCAATCTGCTTTATTAGGCAAGCAGTTCTTTTACTGACTGTATGCCACAAACAGACGTTTCTCCAGAGCTGATGACAAGGAGTATGATGCCCATGCAGACTTTTTGTCTGTCCTTAGGTTGCCCTTTTCTATTTTCATGTGAATCTCATTGCATGAGGATTGAAGTAATTAATTAGCCAATTTGTAAGTAATTTCTTCTGACAAGCTAGCACTTTCCTTTAGCAAAAGTGTAAAATGAGCAATCTAGAAGACATGTATTAAATCCACTAATTAAATTAAATACAAAACCAAGGACTTTCAGGGACCATGTTTCTTTGTAAGGCAAATAGACATTTTATAATTAATAATTACATTGCAGTCAATCATTTAATTGTAAATAGTGCCTGATTTTAAGGGTAAATTCATACAACAACACTCAATAGCAAATGTACTTGGATGCTAGTGCCTAAATATTTCTACCTTTAGTATTTTAGATGACATTTTACCCAATTTTATTTTATCAACAAGGAAGTTTTTCTGGAGTTATAAGACTTCTGTATCTTTCTAAACTTTGGAAGACAGACTATGCTGATGAATGTCTCATACATACTAACATCCTAGGCTACATTGGTGGTGTGACAAAAATGTCTCTTGTTCCTTCAGAAAGATTGCACCACACAGGAGGATAATTATTGCAATCTGTCGCCACTACAGAGGTATAGCTTGGGCTTGGTAAGACAGTCCAATAGATCCTATGTGATGGGACTTGAAGGCCACTGCAAGGTTCTCTGCCCTTGAAAGCAGCATTCCTAGTGGCTTCCTGTGAAATTGTCACCCTGTTCTATTTTGCCTGACATGCCTTTATGTTCAATGAAAACAGTGGTGAATGGTTAAATCTGCAAGCAGGAATTGAATATATACATCTATTGAATACAAACATCAGGATAGAAGTTTCAGTCGGTGCTACATATTTCTGAGTAAAGATTTCCCAAGGAAATACCAAGTGCAAAGAGATGTTAAGATGTTAAGATGGTGGCCTGAGGAATACTAGTTTTAACTGGTGGGGGAAGAAGAGTGTGTGAAGGAAACTGCATATAACTAGGCAGAGGGAGAGCTCAGAGAGGAGGGTGGTCACAGAAACCAAGGGAGGAGAGATGCTGATACTTCTGGGTTCGAAGCCCTGTGGGAGTGGGCTGGGATGGGGAGAAGGAGGAGGAATAAGCAGGTGTGTGTGGGTAGGCAGGGTGAGACCAATGTGCTTAGGTCTGGGTCTGAGTCACCTCCACAGGGAGCATCTCTTCCTTTCTTGAAGGACAGAGTGGAAGAGCCTAGCTCACATACAGGGACCTAGATATATCTCATCTTGAAACATCAGAGAAAACCTTCTCAGTAGTTATGGGCAGATCCTTTGTTACATGTGAGGTTAAGACAGAAATAACTCAGACTGTCAAGCCCAGTTTCAAATGAGAGAAGCAACTAATCAGAGGAACAGTGAGGACAATGTGTACCAGAACAGGAGCTGAGGATCCCTGGACTCTGACAGTAACAGGCACCGCCCGGGACAATGCAGCTATTATAACTGCCCATCACCAACGTGGCTGAACTCCAACCCCCAGTACAGCCCTTACATGCTAGAGGGCCCCTGGTTGGAAGCAAAGTCTGCTGAGGAAGGAGAAGTAGAAGCTTAAATGCAAATCCGTGAGTGAAAGAGAGAGAGAGACTAAAAGTTTCAAAGTGGAAACTAAAATATTTCCTTTATTTCAAATTCTATAGCATACGGAATAATATTATGTAATAATAGGGGAATCAGAAATAAAACTGCTAGATAAGCAGAACATTTAGATTTTTTTAAAGAAGGCTATGTGGGGCAACAAAGAATTTCTTACATGCTACATCTACTCTATTCTAAAAGCTGATTTTAAATAAAATTATCTTCTCCCAAGAATTAAATTATAGCCCTGGCCGGTTTGGCTCAACGGTTAGAACATCAGCCCGCGGACCAGAGAGTCCCGGGTTCGGTTTCCGCTAAGGGCACGTACCTCGGTTGCAGTTTGTCCCCAGCCACGGTTGGGGTCATGTGGGTGGCAACCAATCAATGTGTCTCTCTCACATCAATGTTTCTCACTCTCTCTTCCTCCCTCTCTCCCTCCCATTCTATCTGAAGATAAATGCAAAGATGTCCTCGGGTGGGGATTAAAAAAAAAAGAATTAAATTATAAATCAGATGGTAAATTTATATTTATACAGGTTCATACAAGGAACAGTACTTGTCATTCATTTGTGCATTCATTTGTTCCTTTAACAAACATTTCTTGATTGTCTACCTTGCTCTTGACACTGTGCCATGCACTACACATAACAATGGTGAGCCAGGCCAGTCGTGATCCCTGTACCCACAGAGCTCCCCCAGGCTAGGGGAGAAAGACATTAATCAAACAATCATACCTATAGTTGTACAGTTGACAGCATATTAGAGGATGTTTCATAGTAAGGAGACTTAGAGCCATGAGAAAAGTCTTAAGTCTTAAGGAATTGACAATTCCAAAAGGAGGGAACAGCATTAGCAAAGGCCCTGTGGTGTGGAGAAATGTGCTCTGAAAGGCCACCATGGGCATCTGTCTGAAGTAGCAGGATAAAGGGTTTTATCCTTTAGAAGGCTAGAAACTGTTGAAGGGTTTTAAGCAGAAGAGCGGCATTCTCTGAATTATGTTTCCAAAAGATCACTCTGGCTTCTGGGTGGAGGAGAGGGGTAAAGTGTGGTTACTGGGAGAATAGTGCAGTGCCCTTGGCTGCTTCAGGGAAAGGGTACTGAAGTCATATAGACAGAAAGTGATAGTGATTTGGGTTAGGGTAGAAAATAGATTTGTGAGATATTCAGGAGATAAGATCAACAGGACCAGATATTGGAATCAATATGTGGGTGAGGGAGAAAGTGAGGTTAAGGCTGATTCCTAGATATCTGGTTTATATAACAGAAAAGATGGGAATGTCTTTTGCTGAGAAAAGGAAGTAGATGAGGACCGTGAATTGGTGGATGGGAAGATTAAGAATTCAATTCTGGAACTGCAGATGTACCTTTGAGACATCCACATGGAGATGACAAGTTGGAAGTTGGATAAATGGGTCTGAAACTCGGATGGGCTGTCTTGTCTAGAGATACGTATTTCTAAGTCATCTGTGTAAGTTTGTCATTGATGAGAATGTATAGGAAGAGAACATTGAGTGAAAATCAAAAGAGAGAACAGACAGGTCTTGGCACTGTGTGTTGAATATTTAATGTCAAGTATAGGAGGAGTGTAGAATAGAGAGGTGGCAACCAGAGAGGTAAGGGGAAGACAAGGAAAGTCCCGAGTCACCCAAGCCCAAGAAAGAGCATGTTTCAGACAGTAAGGGTGTGATCAGGAGTGTTAGACACTACCATGTGATGGAGTAAAGTTAGGACGGTGAAGTGTCCATTGACTCTAGGGACTCCATGAAGGTAATAGTTAATCTACCAAGACCAACTTTAATGGAGAATTGAGGGGAGGCCAGAAGTGGGAGAATAGTTGAGAATCGGAGCTGGGGAGAAGGAGAGACAGGGAGGATAGAAAACTCAAAGGCTTTGTGATGAGAAAGCTTGAGAGGTGGTTGAGTGGGCATAGGAGGCTGGGTCGTGGGCAGTCCTTCAGTGTGCACACAAGGATTCATTTGAGAGACATTCTACTCCAGAGTGAAGAGTTTCTAGAGAGTGTCAGGTTCCCCAAGAGGTGGGCAGAGATGGTTCCAAAGCTCAGGTAGAAGGATAGTTATAAATGTTTGGTATCCAGACATTGAAAGAGTCCTCACGTTACAGCTCCAGTATTCTTCGTAATGTAGCAGGCAAGTTTTCTACTGAGACTGGGGGAAGGGTAAATGTGTTTGCGTGTGTGTGTGTGGTGTGAGGGGAATTGTCAGCAAAGGAGGGGAGAAAGCTTTGAGATAGTTTTTGTGGAGAGGAGAGTGAGTTAATCAGAGAAATGTGAGAGGATTCATCTGAGATTAGTTTTTATGTATTTGCAGTAAAAACCAATCTGTTCCATTGTGTCACTTACTTTAGAAGGCTTCAGCTGCTGAGGGCGGGATGTAGATTGTTGGATTCATCAGGGGTGAGGTTTTGCCAGACAAAGGAAACAAAAATGCTGAAAGGACAAAGGTATTGTCCTTTAGGGTATTGGTGAAAGTGTCATAAAACTGCTGAACCATAGGCTCTGCTAGACAGGAAAGGAAGTCAGGACATCCGAAAGTCAGTGCAAGGTAAGGCTGAAGCTGGAGCAATGAACTGGGAGTTCTGATGAGGCTGAAGAATGGTCTGCAGGGAGGAGCTGAGGAGTAGTGTGCAGAGGGTATCTGCCTCATTGCGTCTGTAGGTGGAGGAGTTGTTCGTGATGGCCGGACCCAATGCATGTGCACTGGAATAGATGACTTGGAGTAAAGGAAAATAATGGACATGAGAACTTGAAGAATAAGGGGCCATTTGTCAAATGGATTGCTGCATGTGCATTGAAGCTAGTAGGGATGATGGCAGGGCTTGTAGGCCAGATGCTAAGACTTTGATAAATAACAGGGAAGGGAGTGACCAAGAATTGGGTAGAAGACAATGACAAGAGAGGGAAGTAGAGCTGAAAACCATGATGATAAAAGAAAAAATGTTTTGCCAGAGGAAACAGTGGTAGTGGATGGAAGTGGAAGTAAGGGGCGAGGTGGACAGCAGCCCTACCTCCTGGTACTGAAGTAAGTGGACAAGAGGGAATAAATGTGAGGGCGATGGGAAGACGTGTCCTTGAGAAGGAGGCAGTTTCAGTCATGGCAAGGTCAATGAAGGAAGGTCAGGGAGAGCACATGGTTGGGGGACTCAGATGGCAGAGAGGAAGGGCCTGGGAGGCTGGCGAGTGGCAGGACACTAGACTAGGGACCAGAAGAGCATTACTGTTGCAAACACAGATAGGAATCTGAATACTACAAATTGTAGACCACGAAGAAGAAAAATGCCTTAAAAATCATAAGACAAAGAAGCTGTTAGTTACTAATCACTATCAATGTTAATCTAATTCAAACCAAGAAAAGCAGGACCCCCCAAGTAGGTCTCTCACCCTCCAAAGCAAAGGGGACTTTCAATTTAGAAAAGAATTTGTCTCAACTGGGGTTTGAACCCCATTTTAGATAATTCTGTAAACATTTAAGGTCTTATTGTTTTAATCCTGATTGAATTTAGGAATAGAATGTTCCCCAAGTGTTTTGTGTCCTTTTGACCAGGAAACTCAGAGTGGACACTGACCTCCAGGAAGAGCTTGGCTAATACCAAGGATAAAGGAAGGGTGACCTCACCGTTCCTCCAGGCACATGTTTGTCAGGCCTCACTCTGCAATTTTTAAAAAGCTGGTGCTATGACCGACTCCAGCTTATCTATTTTCATTGCTGAACCTTGTTTAGGCAACTTTGCCTGTAGCTAGTCACGTCTCATCTTCTCCATGCATCCTTCATGTCCTTCTTCTGAAGGTGCTACCTGTATTTATCTTCAAGGAACTCTAAAAAGCATTCTGACCACTTTCCTAATTTAGTAGGTTATTTTAAATTTTGCTCTCCACCAGCAGGCGGATGCTGACCTTCCCACTCTGCCAGTGAGGAAATGACTAATGTGCTCCAAGTCTCCCTCTTGCCAACGTTTTATTCTAGGGCATCTGTTTGCAAACATGTTCAGCCTACCCTGTTCTTCCCGGTACTGGGGCATTTTCTGTGTTGGTCATGACTTCATCATCTTCCTTCTGGCCTTTATCAGTGTTCAGAGAATTCGTAATGTTTCAAACCTTAGGTCAAACTTTCATAGATGTTTATGTAAGAGGGGTTATTTCTAAGTTAATATGCACAGACAGCAAGAACTTAATTTTTAAATTAAAATCAGCACCTTGATTAGTTTTCTTTTTAAGTTCTTGTATATATTGTATATCTCAGGGCCTATTTTGCACCACCCCCACCCGCTACTCCCCAGGAGTATGTGAGCCTGTGAGATGCCTGGTTTGATTTTTAACCCAACCATTGCACAGAGCAGGGCATCATTAAGCCATGCTGGAGAGAAAGAGTGACGGTTAGGAGAGGATGCTGGAAAGAACACACCTGAGCATGTACAGTTTCTCCCTCAGGAAGCAATAACACCTTCCTGGTCTGAGTTATGACAGATGGCACTTTATCTCTCTTCCTTTCTTGTCATCCTTATGATTCTCTTGTAAGTGTTGTTACAAACATTTGTGTCTAAATCTTGTTTTCCCTCTGAAACTATAGGCCGATGGGGAAAGGGATGGTGACTAATTTATCGCTCTTTCACTCACAGTATCTTACGTAATGTCTAACACAGTCAGTGCTCAAAGAATATTTGTTGACCAACTGAACAATGAAAGGACACAAACAATTCAGGAGAATTCGGTCCCAACTTGGATTGGGTTTTTTTTTTGGTGAAGTAATTTAATTTTAATTAAACACTTTCGTCTTTCTAATTAGACAAACTTTAAGTAATTGATTTATAAGTAAAAAGAATAAAAAATAAATTTGAAATCTAGAAATAAAGATATTTTTGTAAAAAAGGGAAAACCCTTGTGGATTTTCTTTTAAAAAGCACTCATATCAGTTTTTACAAGCGAATGTAAGAGGAAGTCATGTATTCACCTGCCCCTCTCAAATCTGGACAAAATTTTTGAAAGTGTCAGTGGGCAACTCCAATAATTCCCTAGAATAACAACTCAGTGAGAACCACATCCCGGGATTCTGTTAGCTTCAAACAGTGATTGTGAGCAGAAAAAGCACATGTAAGCAATTATTTCTGGATAAAGCATATGTTAACATAAACAAGAGAGTTTAGGAAAAATCAGATTGAATTAAACATGTAAATCTGATCCTTTGTTCTACAGTCAGTACACATGCGGAATTGCCTTGGCCAGGTTAAGAAAGCTATTGTTTGTGATAATGATTACTGTAGGCACTATTAATTCCTGTTAATAAATAATCTTTGAAAAAAGCCAAAAATATGGCGACCAGTAGGACCGGAGTGAGGTTGAGTGTGTGAGAGTATGAGGGAGAGTGAGTGGACGTGAGTGTGGACCAGCAAACTCGAGCAGTGCAGAAATGTGAGGCAGAAGGGCCCTGTGCTATGGATGAGGAGCAGCCGGCTACCGCAGTAAGCGGCTTGTCAGGGTACTTCTCCCTGCACAGCCCGGAGGCCCCACCATTTTGGAAGATCCCTGGTCTTCTCTGGAAGGAGGCAGCAGGGAGCAGCTAGGGCCGAGTGACCTTTGTCCACCAGTGTGCCTTGCACCATCGAACCAGTGGACCCGCTGTGTCAACGCAGACCAGCACACAGTAGCAGCAACCGGCTGGGAGCTGAGCACCATCTCTAGCAGCAGTGGCACCAGCTTGGGAGCCCAGCACCTTCCCCACAGCAGCAGTTAATGGGTGGGAGTGGAGCCCCACCCCCAACAGCAGCTGAAGCTCAGGAATGAGACACACCCCAGCAGCAGAGGCTCTGGAGCAGACATTCATCCCCAGGCAGCAGCAGCACAGATAGGCAGCTGAGACCCATTCCCAGCAGCATCAGCAAAGGCTGATCAGGAGCAGTGCCCCAGCCCAAGCAGCAGCAAGGCTTGGGCAGCTGAGACCAGCCCCTGACAACTGCAGCAGCAGATTTGGAGTGGAGCCCCTATCCCAGCAGCAGCAAAGTCTCAGGAACTCAGCATCCTCAGCCCCCAACAGCAGCAGAGGATTGGGAGCTGAGAGAACCTCCTGGCAACAGCAGCAGCAGTAACAGCACAACCAGGAGCTGACACTCGCCCCCAGCAGCATCAGCAGGGACGGATCAGGAGCTGAGCCCCACCAGGCAGTAGCGCACTCCAGCAGTGCCCCAGTGGGACCCATGCACCCCAGCGGGGCACTAGCTGGACCTACACACCCCAGGAGCGTCTACCATGACAGACCAATACCAGCAGCTAGTTGTCAATCTTCCAGGACCCATAGCAGGCAAGAGGCACCGCACACCAAAACAGTCTGGAAGGCACAGCAGCCTTATGTGATACACACCGACCTGCCTACACATTCCAATATCCCTCACCAGGCCTAGAACTACCAGACTGCTAAAATGGTGAGACAAAGAAACAACACCCAAATGAAAGAAAAGGAGGAATCACCAGAAAGGAACTACAGGAAATGGAAGAAAGCAATTTGTCAGCTAAAAAATTCAAAGCAATGATTTTAAGATGCTCAAACAATTTAGTGAGAACTACAAGCAACTTCATAAGAATTATGAAGACCTCAGTGAGGACTATATCAGCTTAAAAAAAGAGGTAGAAGCTATGAATAAAAATCAAAAGGAAACAAAGAATGACATAGCTGTTATGAAAAATACCTTAGAAGGATTCAATAGTAGATTAGAAGAAGCTGAAGACTGAATCAGTGAGTTAGAAGACAAGGTAGGAAAAAACATCCAAATAGAGCAGCAAATGGGGAAATATATTAAAAAGCAGGAGGAGAGTTTAAGGGAGCTTTGGGACAATCAAAACATAAGAACATTCGCATCATAGGGGTACCAGAAGGAGAAGAATCAGAGAAAGGGATAGAGAACCTGTTTAAAGAAATAATGACAGAAAACTTCCCTAATTTGGTGAAGGAAAAAGTCATACAAGTCCAGAAAACACAGAGTTCCAAGCAAGATGAACCCCAAAAGACCCACAGCTAGACACATCATAATTAAAATGGCAAACATTAAAGACAAAGAAAGAATCTTAAAGGAAGCAAGAGAGAGACAGAAAGTTACCTACAAGGGAGCTCCCATTAGACTGTCAGCTGATTTCTCAATAGAAACACTGCAGGCCAGAAGGAAGTGGTATGAAGTAGACAAAGTAATGAAAGGCCAAGGGTCTGAATCCAAGACTACTCTATCCAGCAAGGCGATCATTCAAAGTTGAAGGTGAAATAAAGAGCTTCACAGACAAAAAATAGCTAAAGGAATTTACCACCACCAAACCAGCATTGCAAGAAATATAAAGGGACTGTTGCAAGAAGAAGAAGAAATAGAGAGAAAGAGGAACAAGAGCATAAAATAAAAATGTCAACTAATAAATATGTATTAATAATAACCTTAAATGTAAATGGCTTACATTTACATTTAAGTGAAGGGATGAAAGTGAAGGGATGGAAAAAATTTTCCCAAGCAAATGGAAATGAAAAAAAAAAAAGCTAATGTAGCAATACTCATATCTGATAAGACAGACTTCAAAATGAGGGCCATAATAAGAGACAAAGAAGGTCACTACATAATATTAAAAGGATCAATCCAAGAAGAGGATATAACCCTGGTAAACATATATGCACCAAATACAGGCGCACCAAAATATATTTAAAAACTTCTGGAGGATTCAAGGGAGAGCGCAATAGCAATACAATCATAATGAGTGACTTAACACCACACTGACACCGCTGGATAGGTCTTCTAGACATAAAGTCAACAAGGACACAGAGTCCTTAAATGACGAACTGGATCAGTTGGACTTAATTGATATTTACAGAACATTTCACCCCAAAGCTGCAGAATATACATTCTTCTCAAGTGCACATGGGACATTCTCAAAGATAGACCTCATGTTAGGACACAAAGTAAGTCTCTACAAATTCAAGAAGATTGAACTCATATCAAGCATCTTCTCAGATCACAATGGCATGAAACTAGAAATCAATTACAACAAAACATTCAAACACATGTACTCGAAATAGCATGCTATTAAACAACGAATGGGTTACAACGAAAGGATATCAAGGAAGAAATTACAAACTTCCTAGAAACCAATGAAAACGAACACACAACAACACAAAATCTATGGGACACAGCGAAAGCAGTCCTGAGAGGGAAGTTCATAGCACTACAGGCCTACCTCAAGAAACAAGAAAAATTCCTAATTGACTTTCTAACCCTACAACTTAAAAAACTAGAAAGTAAACAAAAAGTAAAGCCCAGAGCAAGTAAAAGGAAAGAAATAGTGAAGATTAGAGCAGAAATAAATGACATAGAAACTAAAAAAACAATTCTAAAGATCAATGAAACAAAGAGCTGGTTCTTTCAAAAGATAAACAAGATTGATGGACCCTTAGCCAGACTCACCAAGAAACAAAAAGAGAGGGACCAAATAAACAAAATCAGAAACTAAGGAGAAGTAATAACCAATGCCATAGAAATGCAAAGGATCATTAAAACATACTATGAACAATTATTCACCAACAAATTGGACAATCTAGGGGAAATGGACAGATTTCTAGAAACACATCAGTCTCCCCAAACTGAACCAGGAAGAGATAGAAAACTTGAACAGACCAATAACAATTAAGGAAATTGAAGATGTAATCAAGAAACTCCCTGCAAACGAATGCCCAAGCCAGGACGGCTTCACAGGGAAGTTTTACCAAACATTCAAAGAAGATCTAACACACACTCTCCTCAAACTATTCCAAAAAATCCAAGAAGACAGAACACTTCCAAACTTATTTTATAAGGCCAGCATAATCCTAATTCCAAAACCAGATAAAGACACTACAAAGAAAGAAAACTACAGGCCAATATCCCTGATGGACATAGATGCCAAAATACTTAACAAAATATTAGCAAATCAGATCCAGCAATACATAAAAAAAAATTATTCATCATGACCAAGTGGGATTCATCCCAGGGATGCAAGGATGGTACAATATTCACAAATCAATAAATGTGATACACCACATAAACAAAATGAAAGATAAAAACTATATGATCTTATTAATAGATGATGAAAAAGCATTCGACAAAATCCAGCACCCATTTCTAATAAAAATGCTCAGCAATTTTGGAACAGAGGGATCATATCTCGACATAATAAAGGCCATATATGAAAAACCTACAGCCAACATCATACTCAATGGACAAAAACTAAAAGCACTTCTCTTAAGAACAGGAACAAAACAGGGATGCACACTTTTGCCGCTCTTATTTAACATAGTACTGGAAGTCTTAGCCACAGCAGTTAGACACAAAGAAAGAATAAAAGGGATCCAAATTGGAAAGGGGGAAGTGAAACTGTCATTATTTGCAGATGACATGATATTGTACATAGAAAACCCTAAAGACTTCATCAAAAATCTACTAGATTTAATAAATGAATTTGACAAAGTAGCAGGATACAAAATTAACATCAAGAGATCGAAGGCATTCTTATACACTAACGATGAACTCACCGAAAGAGAAACTAAAACAACAATCCCATTTACCATTACAGCTAAAAAGTTAAGATACTTAAGAATAAACTTAACCAAAGAAATAAAGGACCTCTTCACAAAAAACTACAAGTCATTGAAAAAAGAAATACAGGAAGATATAAAAAAGTGTAAACATATACCTTGTTCATAGATTGGAAGAATTAACATCATTGAAAAGTCCATACTACCCAAAGTAATCTATAGATTCAGTGCAATCCCCTTCAAAATACCAACAATATATTTCACAGAACTAGAACAAATGCTCCAAAAGTTTATATGGAACCACAAAAGACCCCGAATAGCCACAGCAATCTTGAAAAAGAAGGACAAAGTAGGTGGGATCACAATACCAGATATCAGGTTATACTACAAAGCTACTGTAATCAAAACAGCCTAGTACTGACACAAGAACAGGCATATAGATCAATGGAACAGAGTGGAGAACCCAGAAATTGACCCAAGACATTATGCTCCATTAATGTTTGATAAAGGAGGCAAGAGCATATAATGTAGTAAAGATAGCCTCTTCAAGAAATGGTGTTGGGAAAATTGGGCAGCTACATGCAAAAATATGAAGTTAGACCACCAACTTACACCATACACAAGAATAAACTCAAAATGGAAAAAGGACTTAAATGTGACTCCATAAAAATTCTAGAAGAAAATTTAGGCAATACAATTTCAGACATCACATGCATCAGAATTTTCACTGATACAACACCCAAGGCAAGGGAAACAAAGGAAAAAAATGAACACATGGGACTACATCAAACTCAAAAGCTTCTGCACAGCAAAAGAAACAACCATCAAAATGGAAAGTGAACCCACTGTATGGGAGAGCATAATTGCCAATGATACATCGGATAAGGGGTTAATTTCCAAAATATATAGAGCACTCATACAACTCAACAAAAGGAAGACAAAGAACCCAATTAAAAAATGGGCAAAGGATTTAAATAGACACCTCTCCAAACAGGACATACAAATGACCAAGAGACATATGAAAAAATGCTCAACATCACTAATCATCAGAGAGATGCAAATTTAAATGACTATGAGGTATCACCTCACACCTGTCAGAATGGCCGCCATCAACAAATCATCAAAAAACAAGTGTTGGCCAGGGTGTGGAGAAAAGGGGACTCTAGTACACTGCTGGTGGGAATGCAGACTGGTGCAGCCACTATGGAAAACAATATGATGTTACCTCAAAAAATTCAAAATTCAACTGCCATTTGACCCAGTGATCCCACTGCTAGGTATATACCCTAAGAAGCTTGAAACACCAATCAGAAAGAATATATGTACCCCTATGTTCATAGTAGCACTATTTACAGTCGCTAAGATCTCGAAACAGCCCAAGTGTCCATCAATAGATGAGTGGATAAAAAAGCTGTGGTACATATACACAATGGAGTGCTATGCAACTGTAAGAAAGAAAGAAAGATCTCTCATCCTTTGAGACAACATGGAGGGACCTGGAGAGTATTATCCTAAGTGAAACAAACCAATCAGAGAAAGACAAATATCACATGATCTCACTTATTTGTGGAATAAAATGAACAAAACAAGCTGATGAACAAAATGTACCCAGAGACATAGAAGTAGGGTACAGACTGACAAACCTCAGAAGAGGAGAACCGAGGGGAAGAAAGAGATAAACCACAGAAGTTATATGCATGTATTCATAACCATGGACATAGAAAACAATGCTGGGGGCGTGGAGGGGTGGGCGGGATGGGGAGGAGGGTGTCAATGGGGGAAAAGGAGAAACATATGTAACAAAAATAAATTAATAAAAAAAAGTATATAAATAAATAAGTAAATAATCTTTTATTTGTCAGGCAGCCCAATGCACCATGCCCAAAAGGACTATTACAGCTTGGCATTTTCTCTACAGAATTTATAAAAACTCTTAGCTAATATAAAATGAATCTGTAACATTTTGATGAGAAAAAAAAAGACACCATATAAAAAATATTCATCTGCTGAACCACCTATTCTAATGCAGTTTTGTTATATTAACTCAAGTTTACCTTCTGTGTTGATGTTTCGAAGGTTATATGGAAGGTAGACAAAAGGAAGAAGAAATAAAGGTATTGTGAGCCATGGCCTCCTGCAGCTCCTCTTGGCAGGACCCAGTCTTGACCTTCTCCAACCAGACCTGGAGGAAAACAATAGCTTAGTCTCATTTTCTGGTGGAATCTGGAGTGATGTCTGCAATTATAGACCCCCGCAGGTCTAGAGAAAAAACTGGAAGTTGGGATGCCCACTGAGTTGCAAATACCCCGACCTCGTGAAGAGTTGGACCAGCCTAAAAAGCATCAATACTAACCCAGAAATATAAACCTTCCCCAAATACTAAATATAATTACTATTGTTTATTGAAATGTCACTCTATGTTAGGCATTATGCTAAATGCTTTATATATAGTATCTTATTTAATTCCTCATCACCATGTTAGGGGGAGCATTATTATCCCCATTTAATAGAAGAAATGCAAGATTGCAGAGAATTAAATGACTTGCCTTAAATCACCTACCTGGAAAGGGGTGGCAGGAGCATTCCAATCCAAATCTACCTGATTTCTGAGCCTGCGTCTCTGCACTCTGCTCTACTGCCATTCCCTGGAAGACTGGGCCCACACTTTAGTTTTTTGCCACTGAGGTGAGCCCTGAGTTGAACCCCAAAGTGCATGGCAGAAAACTTGGAAACTGCTTGGTTCTATCTGGACCCCTCTATCTTTTCTGAAAACGTGCTTAATGGAAGATTTGGACTGCAAGATAATGAGCAGACAAATGGGTTCCAGGAACAAAAAAAAAGGGGGGGGGGATAGAATACTGCAAACAAAAACTCCCACTTGGAGATTCACATTATATAGTAGCATCTTCAAGGCTCAAGGAAGTCTTGCATTGAAGAAACACTATATATTGCTGGCTGGGTGGCTCAGCTGGTTAGAGCATCATCCCATACAAACCCAATTCCCGGTCAAGGCACATACCTAGGTTGCAAGTTTGATCCCCAGTTGGGGCACGTATGGAAGGCAACCAGTTGATGTTTCTCTTGCACATTGATGTTTCTCTCTTTCTCTCTAAAAATCAATAGAAACATGTCCTCGGGTAAGGATTAAAAAAATAGAAAAGAAACACTGTCGAACTCAGTGTTTCCCAAACTGATTTAAATACAGAACTCTTTTTGTTTACAATTAATCTATTAATAACCATAAACATTTGTATTTTGCAGAACACATTTTGGAAAATGGTAAGTCAGAGCAATTCCTACCCCTCTCTCAAGAATGACTGTCTTCTTGGACTTTTGTTGTTACACCTCAATAGTTCTTGTTCTTGTGTTTCTATTGATATAATACTGTTTGAATCAAACTTGATTTTCCTGCATTCCTTTAGGCAAAGGCCCCCTCTCTCCAAAGGGGTTAATTTCCAGCCCCAAACTCGTCCAGACCCCTTATAAATTCTTCTTCCCTATGACCTCATGATGCTGAGGTCACAATAACAATCAATCTAAGTTACAATAAATACAGATGTTGAGATAAAAGAGAAAACAGGGGACAGATAAGGACAAAGGAAAACAGAATGAAAGGAAGAGAACAGGTGATTCCATTTTTGTTGTTGTTGTTTGAAAGCTCAATAAACTCTTCCTTAGTAACATATGATAATAAATAGAAGGTATTTACAAACCTCCCTATTGTTAACCCATTCTAAAAAGACTTCACAAACTATGTTTTTTGTATAGAACTGCAAATTCAAAGTGTTACTCGAGAAAACAAGTTCTACCATTCCGTATGTGGAACACCGACTTCCGGCAGAGACAACAATCACCTCATTTATTCACTTTGCAAATATTTATTAGCACCTACTAAATGCCAGGCTTTCTTCTATGCACTTAAACAAATAGATTTAATAATATCGTGTGTTGGAAGGTGATACATTCCATTGAAAAATAAAATAAAATAAAATAACTGAATAAAGGGGACTGCAGATGGGTGAGGCAGACACCAAATTAATTGCACTAATAGACTGGTGAGATCAGAGAAGGTGAAATGTGAGCAAAGATTTGAAGAAGCTGGAGAGATAAACTTTTATAGCCACAATTTTTTTCTTCTCTCTTCTATTTTCTTCCTCCTACACTTTTTTTTTTTTGCCTATGCTTCCTTGATTTTTGTTAGTCTTTATTAATAGTTGAATTGTTTTTAAAACAAGGATGTTCAAATTATTTTGAAAAGTATAAATCAGAAAGCCAAGTGGCCTGAAATCTTACCATGCATATAATTATTGTGGAATTTTACTGTATATCTCTATGTATATGAACACATATATTTGCAATTTAAAAAAATGGCATCATGCTCTAATATGCTATTCTAAAATCTGCTATTTCACTATCTAGTATTTTTATGACCTTTAAAAAACTATACTTTTATAGGTACTTCATCACATGTTTTAAAAAAATCAAAATGTAAGTATATATAACATTAAAAGATCTCATTCCTATTTTGGGGCCTGTTCACCTTTTCTTCTAGTGATAGAAGCAGGGGAATTTCTTGTATATCTTTCCAATAATATTTGATGTACATACAGCAAATACAGATTTATATTCTTATTCACCCCCCTTCTTACATAAAAAATTATATACTCTACACTGTTCTACACTTTGCTTTTTCACTTAACTAGGGTGGTCTTCCCCATATTAGCACATAGGGTCTTTTCCAACTTCAGGCATGTGCTCTACGGATGTAGTATAGTTTATTTAGCTGCTCTGCTATCGTTGGTTATTTGGGCTCAGTCAGTCTGAAACAAAAGGTGACGTGAACTTGAAATACAATATGTCAAACAAAATTTAAGAGATGATATTAATTTTTTTCCTTGAAATTGTAATTGAAGTCAGTGAAAAAAAATATTTCACAAAACTTCTGAAGTTATCTACTGCTGCTTTAAATGTTGAGAGTTCCTGGGCAAATGCTTGTAAATAAGAAGATTTGTTCTTTTCACGTTTATTTCTCATGTTGTAAGCAGCAAAAATTTGTAATAAAACATTTAAAATAATACTTCATGTGTTTATTCTGGTTTTGAATATTTTGTGAAGGTCTATCTGGTCAACCTATACAACTATTTTAATACTAATGGTGAGATTAATTAGAAATTCTATGTCAAATATTTCTATTGAAAATTTTTCATCAACTTCATTTTCTCAAAGGATAAAAATAATAATTTTTTAATCTCAATAATATGTTTTTTGATTTTTAGAAAGAAAGAGAAAGAGAGAGAGAAACATTGATGTGAGAGAGATAGATCAATCGAGAAGCATTAATCAGTTGCCTCTCATAAGCACCCCAACTGAGGATCAAACCTGCAGCCTAGGTCTGTGCCCTGACTGGGAATAGAACCTGCAACCTTTTGGTGCATAGGACGATGCTCCAACCCACTGATCCACTGGCCAGGGCAACAACTAATCATTTAAAACATTAGTATGTTTTAAGAAAGATAACTAATAAGTGGTAACATAGAATGAATGAATACCATGTGCTAGGCGCACCCAAAACTTACCTCATATGATCCTTACAAATCCTAGTTAGACCTTATTATTTTTTACAGATAAAGAAAGAGGTTCTGTGAGGTAATATGCTATGCCCAAAATTACACATCTATTCAGTTGAAGAGCCAAGATTCAATCCTCAGTGTTTTCTTCCTCTACAGTCTGTGCTTTGCCAGTGCATTATCCTGACTCTCAGGCAAGTTGATTGTAGATGGTCTGTGATCATTTATTTGTCGACAATTCTTCTCAGATAAATCACCTTCCTTTAAATTACAAAAAGAAAAATCATTTTGCCATCTTTTAAATTAAGAAAAGAAAAATCATTTAAGGTTTTGCAAGCTAGCCAGGGGCCTAGGTCAGTTATCTTTTTTTTTCCCCCTCAGGAATAAAGCAGATCTGAAAAGACGTGATGCATATTAGATAGTAGGTCTTGGTTTCTAAAATCTAATAGTGGGGCAATACATTTCTGTAGACAAACCATTGCCCCTTACAAAGATAAAGGTAGGAAGAAACAGAGAAAAATCACTCCAGAGCACAATCTCAGTTTCTTCCACAGAGAAACCAGATCTGGAGAGATAAGTATGTCACCAAATAAAAGAAAGTGAAAGAAAAATGGAGTAATTAGAATCATATCTCCATTTTTGTACAGAACAACTATGTTATAACAGTTTCCTATTGACAGAAATGTGATGTCATCTACTGCTGGGGTTGTCACTTGATATACCATGTTTTACAGAACTGTACTGGAAAAGAAGTAAAAAAAGAAGGGGGTCCTGTGATTCACATATTGGAAAAATCTTGTGTATAATCTTGTAAAATACTCTTGTCTAGATTGTTGATGTGTTTTTTGAAATGTTTGTGCACTGAGGTTTTTCTTCCCATATCATTGGCCCATCTTCCTCTTTCTCTCAGAATTGAAAAAGTAATTGTGATTTGAGGTTCTCCATTGTAAGGTAAGTCTGGTCGGGGAAGCTGTGAATACTCTCTGTGCATAATAAAGTCGGATCATTTATTTGCAAGAAATAAAGTCAAAATGATGTTCATGAAAAGATATGAATTTTTTATGGGGAAAAGAGATTCAGAAAGAAGATATAAATGTTTTATGGAGAAAACAGATTCAGAAGAATTCTCTTAGGTGGTGAGAATTGTCTGATATTAGATATTCTGGCAGAAAACTTATTAATTCAGAGTGAAAGTCACCCTCACAGATACCTGTCCCAGTATAACCCAGTTCTGTAGGCACTCAAACACTTTCAGTCAATAACTGCTTCAACCTTCATGGAATCCTGTACTATTCACTTCAGAGCAGGTCCAGGGACATGACATCTAGGATGGTGGAGGAGGGACATCCCCATTCACCTCAGTCAATAATGGACAGAGGCAGCAAACCCTTTGTGGTCTGTGGTCAGCGAAGCACATATACCTGACAGAAATGACATAGCTGGAGAAATTAAAAGATCTTTTCCCCAAATCAGCTCTTCTCAGAGGAGAATTAGGGATTCATACCATGAGACCAAAAGAAAGTGTTCACCACAGGGGTTACACACATGTACAAATATATTTTTAATTGATTATTTATGAGACAGATAGAGAGAGAGAGAGAGAGAGAGAGAGAGAGAGAGATTGATGTGGGAGAGAAACATCAATCAGTTGCCTCCCACATGTGCCCCAATTGGGGATGGAACTCACAACCAGGATATGTGCCCTGACAGGAAATTGAACTTGCCACTCTTTGGTGTATGGGATGACACTCCAACCAACTGAGCCACACAGGCCAGGGCCACAACTATTTTTTGATAAGAAATAGTGGAAATTTGGGCATTGGAGATATTAGTCACACTTGTTTTATATTATTGATATACAAGGGTGGGCAAAAGTGGATAATACAAATAAATAATAAATACTTATACAAGAATAAACTCTGTGTTTCATGTGCTCATAACTGTAAAGCTACTTATGCCCACCTCTATATTTTTCTGGCATGTCAAATAAAACAAATGAAAATTCAAAATAGAGATTACCTCTGGGAAGGGAATAAAATCCGTGAAGGAATCCAAATAGGTGTTTTTTGTTTGTTTGTGCAAGTCAATTGAACATTTATTGAACATCCACATTAAGTTATGCACCAACAAATTTTAAGAAGAATTCTTTCAAGGAGCCCTCTACATTTTTGTAGGGATGTGTTTAGATAGAAGGGAGCAGAAAGCACACACAAAACACAAACTATGAGAAGGCTGTAATCATTATTAAGATAAACAGCAGAGAGTAGAGTACCTAATTGGACATAATTGTTTTGGGGGCTCTAATTTAATACAAAACATATTGATCCACTTTAGAATTTGGTAAAAATAATAACTTAGTCACAAACCCCCAAACACAGATACTTTATTTATTATTTTTTAAATTAAATTTATTGGGGTGGCACTGGTTAATAAGACTATATAGTCCTCAAGTGTACAATTCTATAATATATTCCAGTATATTGTACCATGTGCCCACCACCCAAATAGGTTTTTTAATGTATCAGTTAAATTTATAGCTTTAAAAATATTCTGAAACAAGTATGATAAACTTTAACATTTGTTAAGCTGGATGGTTTGCTCATAGATGTTAAAATGAATTTCACTCTGTGTTTTTCTGGTGGCTTGAAATATTTTATATCATAAATAGGTATTAGTTTGACTGCCCGTGCCAGTCTCCTTCTGGTGTGCCCCCTTGAGTTTAGAGACTGGAAAGCTAAAAACTAGATTCTCTTCCAGCTAAGGTCCCTGGTATGATTTAGGTTCCAGCAACACAAGACTTTGTTGGAATTGACCTAATTGAGGACAGAGGCAGGAGTGAGGCATCTATTTGTTAGGATGGCAGTAAAGATGATGTGGTTCAGAAACTGGTTCCCCAGCAAAGCAGATGTGGCATATTTTGGAGCTAGTAGGCTCTTTCAGATCATGCTACAGGTAGGGTACAATCAAGCAGGACACCAGCAGACATAGAGTTTCAGAAGTGTGGAAATATGCACATTTTATAAGCTGAGCAAATTCCAAGGATCATGCAGGGCTGGGAAATAGTCAAGCTGTGACTGGCCAAAACACAGAGAACTTGTTAAATACTCAGGGCAGTTGACAGAGCTCTCCAAATGGTCATAGCTTGGTAGTAGAATGACATTACCCTTGATTAAACACCCAGACATATCTGAAAAAAGCTTATAAACTAGCCTCAGAAAGGTCAAATTGACTTGCAAGTAACTTCACTGTCTATCAGCCAAAACAAAGCTTAACACCCTTTATAGGAAGAAAAAATTTCAGATACTCAACAACATAATATCCACAACGTCCAAGATTCAATAAAAAAGTCAACATGGAAAAAAAAATACAAAAGGATCCAGACATGACAGCAATGTTGAAATATGCAGAAAAAGCCTTTAAAACTATTATAAATATGTTCAAGTATCTAATGGAAAACAAGAACATAATGAGGAGGAAAAAAAAGGATACCTAAAAAGGACAAAATGAACTTCCTAGAGGTGAAAATACAATATCTGAAATAAAAATTTCACTGAATGGGATTAGTAGAATATTAGTTATGCAGGGAAATATAAAGATCCGTGAATTTAAAAACATGGCAAAAGACACCACCCCAATTGAAGCTGAAAGAAGAATGAAAAGATGAAAAAAATGAACAGAGCCTTGCTTGGCACCCTGTGGGACAATAATATCAGTAGTCCAGGTACATGTAATTGGAGAGCAGGAGAGGAGATAGGAGAAGACAAAAGTCATTGGAAGAAAAATATGTTTGAAGATATAATAGCCACAAATTTTCCAAATCAAATGAAAAAAATTCAAATCCAAATTGTTGAGAAACAGTGATAAATGTATAACCTTAAAAACAGTACGGAGAGAAGGGGTGGGAAGACATATTACACACAGGAGGAAAAGTATCCAAGCTTGAAAGATGCAGAAACATTTCTAAAGTCACGAAAGAGGAAATAAGAAGGTGTCTCAAGGCATCTGACAACCACAACTGGGACTGCCAGTTTCATCATGTCTATTAATGGACAGAGCAAGTGCCTCATAGGAAGCTCCCATAATTCTTTCTCAGAGAGCCGAAAACATCTCTTCCTGTGTCTCACTGCTCCGATTGGATCACTTGCCCACTACTGAACCAATGTTCTGGCCTGGAAAATAAGAACCTTGATTGACTAAAGTCAGTCGAGGCTCACCCTAGACCTGGGGTGGGGTTAGTCACATCTAAACCCTGCTATTGGGAAAGATGGGGTCTTTGGTGGTAAGAGGGAACAGATGCTGGGGAACCAGCTAATAAATACCTGGAAGAGATGGCCTCTGGATTGCTATAAGGACAATACATTTGAAATTCTCATTTTAAGAGGCTCTAAAGACTAATAATTTAGCATTACTTAACTATAGCTGTTTCATTAGCCTACTTGCTCTTTTCAATCAGAAAAATGTCCAAGGAATTTGGATGGGCTTACACTTAATACCATTTAGACAAATATGAGATAGACTCAAATAGATGATTTTCATGACTTCCAGAAGAAGATACACCATTCCTGTTCTCTTTCCTCCTCCCCGCCCCATTTGACAGTGTCTTTTCTCTCCTTCTCTCATTTTCCCCACTCTTTTTGTTCTGAATACCTTGTTTACAATAACACAAGTAGAGCAATCTTTGAGTTAAGTACCATATCAAATAAAAGTTGTTTGATAGTGTTGCTCCTTTCAAAAAATGTCCTATAGATGTCAAGTCATTGGTTTTTCCAATGGCCATTATTAAGTGTAAAAATGATTAGTGTTACATGTAAAAAGGACAGATGTTCTAACTGTGAGCTCTTTGCAATGGAATAATAAGTTTAAGAGTGGGAATTAGAACCTCTGCAAACAGAAACACTCTTGCTTACTGTACCCAATTTTCTCAAACTTTTTTGAAAGAGGTTTCCCCACTGACTGTCATGGAAGAAAATTATAATTTCCTAAGCCTACTTAAGCACCTCTAGTCTTGACTGAGTCTGATGCTTTAGAGACAAATTTTGATTTTTCTAGGAATAATATGTAACTAGTTTCAGAGTTTGCCAATAACAGGAATACACATCAAATAATGTATTATCTGTAATTACTTTTGTAGTTAGCATGCTATTATATAATTAACAATTTTTAGATTACTATTAGGTACTAATGACATGGCCCACAGAATATCATAATTCTAAAGGAAATGCTTGCCTCTGAGCATTTTAAAAATTCATACAGTAGAAAGTCAGCTCATCTAGCTTCTTAGCTGCAAACCAGTTAACAAATCCAGACTGAATTTTAAAAATGCCAACCCTGCTATCTGAAGAGCCTGAGATTGTGCCAGATTCTGAGGATGGGAGAAAGTTTCACAGCTTGACTGTCATTCCTGAAAAACATCCAGCTGAATGTGGAAATATGCTGTCCAAAAGGATATACTGAGAGCCACAGATGTCATTTTTAATTTCCTAGTAGCCATATAAAAAGGCAAAAAGAAATAGGTGGGATTAATTTTAATAATATATTTTGTTTAGCTTAAAATATTTAAAACACTTGATTTCAACATGTAATTAATATAAAATTATTAACCATGTAGTTTATATTTTTATATTATGTCTTTACAATCTAGTGTGCATATTATACTTACAGTACAACTCAATTTGCACTGGCCACACTTCAGGTGTTCCGTAGCCGCATGTGACTAGTGGATTCCACATTGGATGGCACAGCTTTTAATAACACAAATATTGAGACCTTGCTCCTCGCCCTCCCTCCCTGAGGTGGATCTACTTGTATAACCAAGGAGAGGATACTGCTGACGCGCTGGAAACCAGCCCTTCGGTGCTCAGGATATTTGCATCTGTGGCCATGAGCCTGGGTTATGGACCCTCACACATATGAAGAAACCCTCATGGGCCCGTGCCAGGAAAGGAGGCTTGGGAAAGAAGGACATCCCTGACTGCTTAAAAAACTGGGTGTATCTGTATTTGTCCTGGTTCTCATTTAGTTTAAAACACAGGGTGATTTAGATTCAAATAGCTTCTTTTTTTTTTGCTCAGATAGAGTAGGAGGGAGAGAGAGAGAGAAACATCGACGTCAAAGGGGCCACATCGAGTGGTTGCCACCCGCACAACCAACCAGGGCCAGGGACAACCTGCAACCGAGGTACATGCCCTTAGCGGGAACCGAACCTGGGTTTCTCTGGTCCATGGGCCGACGCTCTAACCGCTGAGCCAAACCGGCCAGGGCTCAAATAGCTTCTTAACGTGCTTCCTTTCTTCACATGATCATTAAACATGAGAGCAGACTAATGTTGAGAAAACAATTCTCAGTTATATCAACTTCCATGAGATGTTATGAAGATGGCAAACAGTTTTGATTGGACAAAGTTTTCTCTTGGCATAAGAAAAACTTGATATACAACATATACTCTAGAAATATTTTGTGTAACTAGGAGCACGAGAGACAGATCAAGCAGCCAAGCATTTTATGTATTTTTCTGAAAAAAAAATTTTTTTTGTCAAAGCCCGTGTCTAAGATTTATAGATGTACAGTCTTTGCAGAGCCATGTTGGGGAGTGGGGGGCACAGAAAGGGTCAGAGTGAAGGTAAGAACACATGCAGGGAAGCAAAGATGGCCAAGCTAGATATTGATATATACATCCCTACCCTCTGCTTTGGCAGCTTCTGCCTGGCACAGGAGAGCCGCACCCCTTAAGGGCCCTTCCCTAGCAGAGAGCAGTCTCATTAGCAGCACAGATCAGAATGGCTCTCCCAAGAAATAGAGCACCTTGTTCCTGCCGTGAGCCTGGTGGTTTTTTCTTTCCTTCTGGCTCACCCTTCCCAGGAGGGTGTCTTTCTTTGGGGGAAAAAGTCCCTAGGCTATTTCCAAGTACCTGACAAATGAAGGTCATAATGAGAGCTGGTCGGCCACATAGCTATTTAAGTGGTTAAAGATAGAAAATGATACTGGCTAAAGCCCAGTCTTTCCATAGCTAGTGACTATTTTGACATAACCTATTCTGAAGAGAGTGAAATCATTTTATAATATTGGTGTTGAGGGAATGAGGCTGAAGATTCCACAATGTATCATTTGTTTCATTTCAAAGAATATGACTTAACCCCTGATGTATCTGAATGTGGTGAAAAGCCATATCACCATGGGGTCTCAGGGCTTAGTCAGAAAGCAAGTTGGCGACAGTAGATGAGCCAGGAAATTAAACTTTTCTAATTCCCCACAAGACTTCTGGAAAGGTTGCTGATTGATTGAGTACCTCTGGGTAACTCTCTGCCCAGGTGAATAATGGCATGAAAACATTCAAGAATAAAAGAAGTTAATATATTAATATTTATGTGCAAAACAGATCTCCATGCTCTCTAATAAAGAAAACAAAACAAAACATTAGGAGTTCTGAATTTACTTTTAAAAAGATACAACTTTATTGAAGTACTATAATTGACATATAACATTGAAGGTATTTAAAGTGAACTTCCTGGTGATTTGACATGTATACCTGTGAAAGGATTTCCCCCATCTAGTCAACTAACACATCCATCACCTCCCAGAGGTCAGTGCTCACTACATAGCTACTGCTTGTGTTTAGTAAGAGGAGAGGAGCTCTAGCTCTGTGAAGGCATTTTTCAACAGCAGCAGGAGTTTGATCTCCAGATAACCCCAGAAAAGGCCAGAAACCTACCCATGTCCGTTACACTCTTCCCTAACTTCCTGCTGGAGGAAGAAGGAGGAAAAGGAGAGAAAGATGTTGACCACATATAAACAAAAAACAACCATGAAATTTTCCTTTCTCTGGCTCCTCCACCTACCTTGTGCCCCAACCTAGCCCTTTACTTCCTGATAAGCTCTGAACAACAAAGGCGTTTGAGCAGAGCACACAGCTAAAGTTGTACTAGAGCTTCTCTTTGTGCATATTCTCTCTAGGTAAGCTTATCACTTTCATGAATTCAGATACCATCCATATTCTAACAATTCCTAGACTTCCATATACAGCACAGACCTCTCCTCTGAGCTTCAGACCTATAAATAGAGCTTCATAGTAGACATCGCCAGACACATGGTTGTAACCTGTAGGTGTGTCAAACTCAGCAAGTTCAGCTGAGCTTGGGATTTTCCCTGACAAGCCTATCCTCCTCCAGTGTTTTCTGTCTCGGTGGATGGATGGCACTACCATGTCACTGGTTGCCCAAGTCTGTCACCTGAAAGTCATCCATGACACCTCCCACATCATTACTCTAACTTCTAGTCAATCACCAAATCCTGTTGATTCTAGCTCCTGCATATCAAATCTATCCACTTTAGCTGAAGGTGAAGGGTACAGTCCTTCAGACTACCCAATCTTCCTAAGACTTCTGACGCCATGCGAAAGTTTGGGGTTGCCAGAGCCATCTTTTAAAAAAAATTTTTTTACCCTCACCTGAGGACATTTTTGCATTTATCTTCAGATAGAGTGGGAGGGAGAGAGGGAGGAAGAGAGAGAGAGAAACATCTACCTAAGAGAGACACATCGAGTGGTTTCTACCCACATGACCCCAACTGGGGCCAGGGACAAACTGCAACTGAGGTACATGCCCTTAGCGGGAACCCAACCCGGGACTCTCTGGTCCGTGGGCCGATACTCTAACCGCTGAGCCAAACCGACCAGGGCGCCAGAGCCATCTTTACTTCAGACTGGCTGGCTACCTATTCAGGGGTCCCAGGGACTCCCTCAGATTTGATAATTTGAGAGAATGACTCACAGAACTCAGGAAATTATTATATACGTGATTACAATTTTTATTACAGCAAGGACACAAATCAGAACCAGCCAAAGGAAGAGATGCATAGAGCAGAATCTGGGGCTGAGAGGGCTCCAAACTCACAGCTTCCATGAACTCAGGGATGCCTTGTTCTTCAGCTTTCTCCCATTCTTGAAGATCAGACTGGTATCATATGGTTCAAAGTCCCAACTCTCTAATCATATGATTGGTCTTTCAGGTGTGGCCAGATCTCCCTTTAAGACTTTTGGTGAAGGCAATACCCCCCCCCCCCCCCCACTGAGCCATCTCTTATCATAACCTATCAGGTATCCATCATAAGTCATCTCATTGACAATAAAAACTGAGTGAGGTTTGAGGGGTCCACCATGACTAACAACACATTCCTATTACTTGGGATAATCCAAGGGTATAAAAGTTAACTCCCAGGAGCAGGGACAAAGGTCAGACTTCTCTTTGAGTAGAGTGAATTCATCACTACACAGCATCTTAGAACTGGCAGGTTGGTGTCCCAGACAGACAGACAGCATATATTTCCCTAAGTGTATATATAAGACCCAAAACCAAGACAAAACAAATTGGGGCTTAGGGAGATTTTAATCTTTAAATGCTATCAAAACACTTTATTTTGTTTTCAGTTACTTAAACTTTATGGTATAGACAGAGAAGATTTAATATTACCAGACAGAGAAGGGAGAGATGACATCCCTAAATAATGACCACTGTAGTAGCGCTTAGTTAAACCAAAGGTTCCAATAATTTTACCTTACTTTTTTCTGGTGATTTATAGTTTACAAAGTGCTTCATATACCTTATTCCTTGTATTGTTAGTTGTAATGTAAAAAGGAGTATAAATAAGTAATTCAAAGATTGAGTGGCAAGACAGCAAAAAGATTATTCAAATTTTTCATTCAAGAATTAATTTGAATTAGAATTCATTTTTCTAGCTCAGCAGAAGCATCATTTACATGACAATTGACATACTAATTTAGTTTCATCTAGAAACTCGGTATGTGGCAATCCTTTGTTAATATAGTTCAAGACAATTTGTTAATTTGGAAGTTCAAAAATTATTTAGCAGGATAAAAACAAATTAAAGTTTAATAACATGTGTATCTCCTATATACATGGGAAAGACCCAGGAAAACTGAGTAACTCTTGAAAATTGAAAATTTGATGGACAGTAGTTTTTTTTTTTTCTTTCTCTAAAATCAAACATAAGTTAGTGTGACATAAAATTAAGGTAAAGCAGATTTTTAATTTTTAAAAAATGTTTCTTCTTGGAAAGAAGCTATTTGTTGTTTACCTAGACTATTTACCTATGCTCTTTCCCCTAAATATGTAGAAATTATTTCATGTCTCTTTTTGAGAATGTGTGAAAGTGTTTTACTTCTAATATAATATCAACTTACATATCAGGAATTTTCAGATGCAGACAGTTATGCCCTCACTCTTTGTTCCTTTAAAATTTCTATATTTAAACGTTTTACAAATTCATAATTAAAAGGTCTGAGCCAGCGGGAGATCACATCCACAATGCAAGGCCAGTGTAGAGCAAAATGGCTTTATTGCATATGCCTGGGTGCAGGTGGGCTGAGCCGAGAAGGGGTCAGCCCCAAATTAGGGTTGGGGTGTCAGTTATATACCCTAATTCTAGCTTCCGGCAATTCCTGCTGATGTACTCTGCATGGCCCATTGTCCGCCTTGCAGTTGGGCTGGGCTGGTCTCTTGTCTGGCACCTGCTGGGCTATTCATTATCTTGAGGATAATCCAGATAGCCCTTATCAGTACTCAACAAAAGGCTGAGCAAAGGTCATGCAAGCATCACAATTTCCGTAGTTTTCGCCTTTTACAAACTTTTACCTTTACCCATTAAAACATTACTAACCCTTTCAATAATTGTCTAACTAAGGAGGCTTAACCATAATGATGACACTTTTGTTAATTTTATAAAAAATTGTTCCAGATACTTTATTAAAAAAACAAAACAAAACAAAAAACTAAAGGAATCAGGGTCATGATAGAAAATTAAGCTCATACTGAAGCCCTACAACCTCCCATGCCCTAGAAATAAGAAAAAATAAATAAAATAAACTGGAAAATCTATATCTGTTCTAGAAAACAAGAGGAGCAGTTGAAGACCAACAACAATGAGGCACTTGTAAAATATGGAAAGCAGATAGGTTCAAATTTTTAAAACCATAGTTGGAAAGATAAGAAGAACTGCAATAAAAGACCTTTTATGAATTAACAGATGTCTTCTAGTGTATCAGTTATGGAAGTAGAGAAGCAGAACCAATAGAAGATGGAGGTAAATATATATATCCCTATGTGCAGAGAAACTTGTTATGAGGAATTGGCTTACCCACTTACACCATTGTGGGAGCCAGTTAAGCAGTCTCTATAAAGCTGTTGTCTCTGCATTTGATAATGAAGCTTGGAGTCCACAGGGCAGGCTGTCAGCATGGAAAGATCATGAGCAGGATAGAACCCACAAGCACTAGCTGGGATCCCAAGAGGAGAGACTAAAACCTGTGCCTATTCTTGTTACTTCTGACATTGGTGACAAGGGTATCCTGAAGAAGTTGGGCTCTGTGTCATAGACCTAAACATGCACACTTGGTTCAGGGGTCAGAGAAGTGGAAGGTTGATCCACAGGAAGGTAGAACAATCGCAGGCCTAGCTGCAAAAGCTTCATGCCAATGCATGCATCAGCAGATCAGTAACAGCACCTGTGAGCAACCTGACCAGAAACATACAAGAAAGGGAATTCTGGGAAATGTAGTTCAGTTCAGTCAAGTTGGTACATTACAAAGCATCACATCCAGGAAGAAGAAAAATATATTTAAGAAAAAGAAGTGAAATACAAAATATAAAATATAGAAATCAGTGAAATGGCCTATTAAATTTAAATGTATTGATTGTTTTAAAAATTTCAAAGCAACAAAACATTGGAAATAATATTTTAGAAGAATTCAATATATGAAACAACAGTCATAAGGCAGGAAGGAGTAGAGGGAAAAGAAGAAACAAAATGTTGTTAAGATGCTGGTATGATTCAGGGAAAGACATGGAAACAACTGATGTGTCCTTTGATAAATAATTGGATATGAGTCACAATATTCTTTTTTGCACATCTAGTAATTTATACTGTATGTTGTGAATATTATGTTGTTGAGTGTTTACATTTTTAAAAAACTTCTTTTAAAGAGGGTTGAATGTTGTTATGACTAGTAGCAAGTTATCTGTGGATCAGCTTGATGCTTATTCATAAGCTTTGTTAAGGAGGGTTTACCATAGCCTTTACTCTAAGCTACTTTAGCACTATTACTAAGTTGCAACCCTTCCGTGGTCTCTATCCAATGCTCCATTTTTTCAATATTATCTTTCCATTCTAGCTAGTTAGAAAATCAAATATCTTCCAATCCTGTGTGAGCTCTGGGAATTTTTCACTTTACAGCTCCTTTGCTAGGCCTCATGAAGTTCTTCTGCTCTACGCACATGCAACTCGGTATTCAGCCAAAACTTCAGCAGACCCTTGTGCAGATTTGCAGATTTCTGGAGCTCTAGCTCTGCAGTGTTCTTTCCCTCAGTATTCTGCCTTGAAAATTTCATTCAGCTTGACATTTCCAAACTCAAATTCCTGCTTCTTCAGCTCAGCAAGATCACGGTGGTCTGCTTGGTTCCCCTTCTCTGTGCTACAATCTAGAACGTGCCTCTAGGTAGAAGCCAGAGGTGATTGATCATTAGTTTCACATTATATGTTTCATTTCTCTAAAGTATTATAGTCCTATTTACAATGTCTACAAACTCTTGCTTCAGATATTTTTGTTCAACTTTCTAGTTGTTTGTGACTAGTTCAGTACCAGTTGTTGTGTCATGCCTGAAAGAAGAAATCTACATTTTCTCTTGGTTGTATCATTAAGCCTATGAGTCACATGAAAAATGACCTATACCACTGGACTTTTAGATACATGAACCAATAAATTTCCTTTTTTATTTTAAGACAGTATGAGTTGGATTTTTCTGCTGCCAACAACCAAAATTTGTATCCTACATGATACATATGTAGAATTGGAGTCACAACCTAAAATGAAATATTTATGTAACATTCTATTTTTTCTCCTACATTTTCTCAAGTTGATTTTTAGGAAAGCAAACATTTTTCTGATTCAGTTCAGTTACCTTCTATATACATTTATTGAGTATCTAAATATAATTCAGATTCTATGCTGGATTCTAAGAGTGTAACTATAAAGCTCCTGTTCTCAAGAAGCTAATAGTCTACTAAGGGAAATTTACATAGAAGCAAATAGGGGCCATACAGTTTGCTTTGGATTGAATTGTGCCCCCAAAGAGATATGGAGCAGTCCTAACTTTAATACCTGAGAATGTGACTGTTTTTGGAAATAGACTCTTTGAAGAGGTAATTAAGTTAAGATAAGGTCATACTGAATGAGAGTGGGACCTAATCCAATGGTTGATGTCTTTATAAAAAGAAGAAAATTTGGACACACACTGTGAAGAGAATGTCACGTGAAGACAGAAACACAGACACACTAGAGAGACGGTCACTAAAAGACTGAAAGTAAAAAAATAAATAAATAAAATGTTGAAGTAAGATATACCATGCGATCATCAAAAAACTCTAAATTAGATATTAATAAAAGAAATAAATTTGAGGAGGGCTATTTCATAATGATAAAAGAATTGATTTGACAGGGAAAGTAGGCAAAACATCAGTAAGAATAAAAGATGTAAACAGTGCAATTATATATATATATATATATATATATATATATATATATATATATATATAAAACCCAACAACTGCAGAATACATTCACTTTAAGTGTATACAGACATTTATCAAAACAGCACAACCTAGGTCATAAAGCAAGTCTTATCAAATTTCAAGACTAAAATGATAAACAGTGTGTTCTTTGACCAAAGAGAAAATAAACTAGAAATCAACAATAGTACACCTAAAAATGTTTGAAATGTTTGGACATGGAGCAAGATGCCTTTAAGTAACCCATAGTTTAAAGAAGAAATCACAGAAAATGTTAGAAAACAGTTTTAATTGAAAGACATATCAAAACTAGCAGGATACAGTTAAAGCAGTGTGTTCTTTGGTTTGTTTAAGAAGAGAGAGAGAGAGAGAGAGAGAGAGAGAGAGAGAGAGAGGGAGAAACATAGATATGAGAGTGAGACATTGATTGGCTGCCTCCTGTGTGCCACCTATGGGGGATCGAGCCCACAGGTGGGGCATGTGCCCAAACCAGGAACCAAACTCACAACCTTTCAGTGCAGGAGAAGATGCCCAACCATCTGAGCCACACTGGCCAGGGTAAGCAGTGTGCTCTTAATGCATATATTACAAATGTTTATTCATAATGGTCTCATAATGGAAACTACCAAAATATTTATCAACAATAGAAAGAATACATAAAATGTAATAATTATATCAAGGAAACAGATTAAACTACCGCTACAAGCAACAACATGGATGAATCTCACAGACATAATGTTGAGTGAAAAAAGTCATACACAAAACAGTAGATAGTGTATGATGCCATTTATATGAATTTCAAAAACTGGCAAAATTGTTTATAATGTTATAGGTCAAAATAAGGGTTGCCTGTGGAATGTGTTGACTGGGAGGGGTACAAGGGAGCCTTCTGCAGTGCTGGAAATGTTCTATGTCTTGATCTGGGTGGTTGTTACTCAGGCATATATATGTAAAATTTCATCAAATTACACTTTGCTGTGTTTTACTGTATGAAATTTGTAATTTGTAATTTGTACTTTAATAAATAAGTACAAAAAAATCTCATAAGGTTAATCTCCCTTCACTATTCTCTCCTAAATTGTTCTGGCTATTCTTGCTTCTTTATTTTGCCATAGTTAAAATTTTAGAATCGCTGTGGTGGCTGTGGAGATGTACTGCTCAGATTTCCTTTCAAGAGAACCTGTGGTGAGAAGGTAAGTGACTGCTGCTTTCATGCTGTCCTTGGCCCCTCTTGGCCTTTGACAAGTGGAGATATTGAGCCAGGCCTTCATGGCCCACTATGAGTCTCTTCTAATGGACAGTGTTTGCTTTGGGGATCCCTATCAGCCTGCTGGAGACTTTCTCAGAGCTGCATTGCAGTCTCAGGCTCTTCCTCCCCAGTTCTTTCCATCCCCATCTTCTTTCACAGGTTCAGTCCTGCATGGTGGTCCACCTACTCCTGTTTCCTCTCTGCTTTATCGCTCACAAGCATTTCCCCAATAAATCTCTTGCAATCTAATTCTGTTTTGACATCAACAAGATTGGAAGCTTGGAGCCTATAGCCTTTTCTCCTAAATAAACAGCTCAGCCATTCCCCTCTTGTTCATGTAACTTCCTGTGGCACTGACAGGGAGCAGAGCCTGGGTCCCTATTTTCTAAGATCTGCAAACATCTCATCTTCCACCAGTCTGAAGGAAACTCCTTCTCATTTGGGAGAAGGTATATATTGTCTCACACATCTGTTATCACTCTTTTTCTTTAAGTGGGATGCACACTGATTTATCTTAAACCTCATAACCTCTAACAAACTAGTGGATATCTCCAGAGTGCAATTACAGAAGCTGAGTTCAGAGTCAAAGAAACGTAAAAATTAGACTAACAACTAAATGATGGCTACTTATGGACCCAGTCCACTAAGTTAAGCTGATTTTAAAGGCCTGGAGTCAAGTACACAATGAGCATCATTTACTTTGAAACTCTATCTTTCAGGCTTGTAAGTGATCTTTTCTATAGTGTAGCTGCCTTTCATGTGAGGGGATCCTATTTTTCACAGTGGGTGCTCAGTAGTATTACCCTTTTGAATAGTCTACAGGGCTCCCCACTGTTTCATGACCATTTGCAGAACAGTGTCAGTCTCTGGGGCCCTTAATTTTTTTCTCTCTGGTACAAGACAAATGCACTGAAATTGTGCCAAGATTTTGCTTCAACCATAGCATGAGATAAAGAGGATTTACAGGCAAAGAACTTCCTTGAACAGCAGCCAGAAAAGCAGATAACTTTTAAATAACACAATGTGGTGGAAGAAACTTCCTTGTGGCAATCCACTGTTGAGAAAAAGAATAACTATTCACAGTACATGTTGGCAAAACTATTTATGCTTAAGCTCTAGAAAAGGTGAAAGTTTACCATACTGTTTATGGGTTTTCTTACATTTCTAAGACTGAATTCAATGTTATAAGCAGAAGTCTTACATTTTTATTGTTTATCTTCAACCAATTTAAATTGATTTATGACAATCAACCACATGACTAATTCAAATGGAATAAAAATGAATTCAAATAATACACTAAAAATAACATATTATGATAAATTACTTAATATTATATATATGTACCCCTTCACTTTAAGAAAATTTAAATTTATAAAATAGATAAATAGATAATTGCTTTCTTTAACTGAAAGGCTATTATCTTTTTTCTATATAAAGTGATTCATCCTCAGATTTTTCTAAATGTTCTTAAAGCATAATAATTTAAAAAATTATTTTCAAAATCATATTTTCTGGAGTATATCTGCTGAATCAAATGAAGTTTGTTATGCTAAAGACTCTCAAGTTGTTAACATGGGAGAGCTGATAGTATTATGAGGTTTAATTAGCTTCCAAAACCACAGTACTTGTAGGTAGTGCATGAGGGTGACAGTACCTAAGGACACTGGTTTTAAAATATACATAATATGAGGAGACAAACTGTCTCCTAGTCATGGAAATAACTATGTAGACTGGAGCAGAGGCCAGGGGAGAAATGCTGAGTCTGAAGGTCAGTAATAATCCAGATGTAAAAAGGGTATTGTCTGTGATGGGATAGAAAAATCCATCAGATTTCTCACTCTCTTAGTCCTAGTTCATATTCACTGACAATGTTCAGACAGCTAATTTGCTGCTCAAGTATGTTCATGCCAGGAAAGGAAGTACACTGATTTAGGGAAAGTGGAAATAGCTCTCATAAATTGTTTAATAGATATTTGATGATCTCTCTGTGTATGGATAATATGAAGTTAATGGATGTGGACAAAATCCTATATATCCAACACAGAACTTCTAGTGGTCAACAAGAATTTAGATGAGTGGTTTTCAAACTTTTCCACACATGGCACATTCAGAAAATGATAATATTTGTAAATCACACTGAGATGAACTGGAGGAGACTTGGGGGAGTCAGAATGTTACTAGGTGAAAAAAATTATTACATTTTCTTTATAGTACATAGTTATGATAAAGGAAAAAGAAAATTAATAGAGATATAGTAAATACTGAGTTTGTAAAAAAATTACAAATATATTAGTCTTACATTTTTGAATGAAAATGTTGAGTTTGCTTCTGTGAATATTTTACACACACATACACACACACACACACATAATCTGATTTATAGCTCAAAACTGTTACATGTAATTTCTTTTTTTAAAAAAAATATTTATTTATTTTTGTTACAGATGTTTCTCCTTTTTCCCCCATTGACTCCTCCTCCCCCTCCCTCCCTGCCCTGTCCCCAGTTTTGTTGTCCATGTCCATTGGTTATGTATACATGTGTATAAGTTCTGTGGTTTATCGCTCCCCTCTCCCACCCCCTCTTCTGGCAATTGTCAGTCTGTACCCTACTTCCACATCTCTGGAACTACCCTGTTCCTCAGACTGTTATGTTCATTATATTCCAGAAATAAGTGAGATTATATGATATTTGTCTTTCTCTGCTTGGCTTGTTTCGCTTAGGATAATAGTTTCCAGGTCCTCCCATGTCGTCGCAAAGGATAAGAGATATTTCTTTCTTACAGCTGCATAGTACTCCATTGTGTATATGTACCACAGCTTTTTTATCCATTCATCTACTGATGGACACTTGGCCTGTGTGCAGATCTTAGCTATTGCAAATAGCGCTGCTATGAACATGGGGGTACATGTATTCTTTCTGATTGGTGTTTCAGGCTTCTTAGGGTATATTCCTAGGAGTGGGATCACTGGGTCAAATGGTAATTCAATTTTTAGTTTTTTGAGGTAACACCATAGTGTTTTCCATAGTGGCTGCACCAGTCTGCATTCCCACCAGCAGCATACTAGAGTCCCCTTTTCTCCACACCCTCCCCAACACTTGTTGTTTGATGCTTTGTTGATGGCGGCTATTCTGACAGGTGTGAGGTGATACCTCATAGTTGTTTTAATTTGCATCTCTCTGATGATTAGTGATGTTGAGCATTTCTTCATATGTCTCTTGGCCATTTGTATGTCCTGTTTGGAGAGGTGTCTATTTAGTTCCTCTGCCCATTTTTCAATTGGGTTCTTTGTCTTCCTTCTGTTGAGTTGTATGAGCACTCTATATATTTTGGAAATTAATCCCTTATCTGATGTATCATTGGCAATTATGCTCTCCCATACAGTGGGTTGCCTTTCCGCTTTGATGGTTGTTTCTTTTGCTGTGCAGAAGCTTTTTAGTTTGATATAGTCCCATGTGTTCATTTTTTCCTTTGTTTCTGTTGCCTTAGGTGATGTATCAGTGAAGATTCTGCTGTGTATGATGTCTGAAATTTTGTTGCCTAAATTTTCTTCTAGGATTTTTATGGATTCATGAGTCACATTTAAGTCTTTTATCTATTTTGAGTTTATTCTTGTGTATGGTGTAAGTTGATGGTCTAGTTTCATTTTTTTGCATGTAGCTGTCCAATTTTCCCAACACCATTTATTAAAGAGGCTGTCTTTACTCCATTGTATGATCTTGCCACCTTTGTTGAATATTAATTGAGCATAATGTTTTGGGTCAATTTTTGGGTTCTCTGTTCTATTCCATTGATCCATGTGCCTGTTCTTGTGCCAGTACCAGGCTGTTTTGATTACACTAGCTTTGTAGTATAACCTGATGTCCTGTATTGTGATCCTGCCTACTTTATCCTTCTTTTTCAAGACTGCTGTAGCTATTCGGGGTCTTTTTTGGTTCCATATGAACTTCTGAAGCATTTGTTCTAGTTCTGTGAAATATGTCTTTGGTATTTTGATGGGGATTGCATTGAATCTATAGATTGCTTTGAGTAGTATGGACATTTCAATGATGTTAATTCTTCCAATCCATGGACAAGGTATGTGCTTCCACTTTTTTATATCTTCATCTATTTCTTTTTTCAATGTCCTATAGTTTTCTGCAAATAGGTCCTTTACTTCTTTGGTTAAGTTTATTCCTAGGTATCTTAATTTTTTTGCCGCAATGGTAAATGGGATTGTTTTTTTTATTTCTGTTTCTGTGAGTTCATCATTGGTGTATAAGAATGCTGTCGATTTCTTGACGTTAATTTTGTATCCTGCTACTTTGTCAAATTCATTTATTAAGTCTAGTAGATTTTTGATGGAGTCTTTAGGGTTTTCTATGTATAGTATCATGTCATCTGCGAATAATGACAGTTTCACTTCTTCCTTTTCGATTTGGATCCCTTTTATTTTTTCTTCACGTCTGATTGCTGTGGCTAAGACTTCCAGTACTATGTTAAATAAGAGTGGTGAAAGTGGGCATCCTTGTCTTGTTCCTGTTCTTAAGGGAAATGCTTTTAGTTTTTGTCCATTGAGTATGATGTTGGCTGTAGGTCTTTCATATATGGCCTTTATTATGTTGAGATATGATCCCTCTATTCCCAAATTGCTGAGCATTTTTATCAGAAATGGGTGCTGGATTTTGTCAAATGCTTTTTCAGCATCTATTGATATGATCATATGGTTTTTATCTTTTATTCTGTTTATGTGATGTATCACATTTATTGATTTGCGAATGTTGTACCAGCCTTGCATCCCTGGGATGAATCCCACTTGGTCATGGTGAGTAATTTTTTTGATGAATTGCTTGATCCGATTTGCTAGTATTTTGTTCAGGATTTTGGCATCTATGTTCATCAGGGATATTGGCCTTAGTAGTGTCTTTTTCTGGTTTTGGAATTAGAATTATGCTGGCTTCATAAAATGAGTTTGGAAGCCTTCCTTCTTGAATTTTTTGGAATAGTTTGAGGAGAGTGGGTGTTAGTTCTTCTTTGAATGTTCGGTAAAACTCCCCCGTGAAGCCGTCTGGGCCTCGGCTTTTGTTTGCTGGGAGGGTCTTGATTACATCTTCAATTTCCTTTGTTTTTATTGGCCTGTTCAAGTTTTCTCTCTCTTCCTGGTTTAGTTTTAAAAAATATGGAATGCTTCATGAATTTGCATGTCATCCTTGCGCAGGGGCCATGCTAATCTTCTCTGTATCGTTCCAATTTTAGTATATGTGCTGCCGAAGCGAGCACTACATGTAATTTCTGATCAAAACCTTTCATATTCTTTGTAGTCACCTTGGTCAGAAATTATGTTTACATAAGTAGAGGTGGCAAATAGCAGATTATCACTTTTTCTTCAATCAGTGAAACCTGCTTTCTTGCCCTTTATCAGATAATTTGATCTTTTAAAATCTTACTTTTTAGTAGCGTGGCTGCATTTCATGTTTATTTGCTTAACCCCCAAATAAATGTACTGCTATTTCAGAATTGTTAAACTTTGTAAACCTCTATGAGAAACAACTTTACTAAGTAGAATACACTATTTATGTATAGCTCTTTTGTTTTCAGTCAAATCACCATTTTCCAAAGTTATTTAGGTCAGCTGCATTTCCCCTGATCATTTTCAGTGAGATTATGTCATACATTTTTAATACAGTTAAATTATTTTATCATAGTCTGCATTAAATCCTAGAACCTTCCAACCTCCTGAATAATTTTATTTAATTTGCATACATTAAAGTTCACTCTTTGTGCTATAAAGTTTTATGGATTTTGACACATGCATCATGTATCTACCACTACAGTGACACATCAGTTCCATCACTCTAAAAATTCCTTATGCGTTCCCTAGTCAAATACTCTCCCCTCCAGAAAGCACTGGCAACCACTAATCTGTTTGCATCCCCATAATTTTGCCTTTTCCAGAATCTATAATGAATAGGATCATATCTTCTAGCCTTTTTGGTTTGTCTTCTTTTACTGAGCAAAATAAATGTAAGATTAATCAATTTGTTGTGTGAATTAATAGCTCATTCCTTTTATCCCTGCATTCCTTTTATTCCATTGTAAGAATTCTTTTTTAAAATTATTGCCTGAGAACATGTTTTTCTTGATTTTTAGAAAGAAAGAGAGGGAGAGAGAGAGAGAGAAAGAGAAAACATTGATGTGAGAGAGAAACATCAATCAGCTGCCTCTCATACAAACCCTGACTGGGGATTGAACACACAGCCTAGGTATGTGCCCTGATCAGGAATTGAACCCACAACCTTTTGATGTATGGGACGATGCTCCAACCAACCAAGTCACCCAGCGAAGGCTCATTGTAAGAATATTTTATATATTTTTTATTCAATCACCTATTGAAAGACTTCTTGGTTGCTTCCAAGATTACATATAAAATTGCTATAGACTTTCATGTGCAGGTTTTTGCATGAATATATCATTTTTAATCAATTTTCAAAGTAGTAACATCAAAAATGAAAGAGGGAACATCAGTATCTATACTGACACTAAAACAATAAGAAAATATGGAATTTTTATATTAATAAATATGGCAAGCTATTTGTAGTGGACATGTTTCTTTAATTACAAATACTACCAAAGGTCACTTAAAAGAAATAGATGACCTAAATAGTGGTGTATCTATTTTAAAAAAGAGTTCATAATTTAAAACCTTTCCACAGAAAATATTCCTGGCTTAGATAGGTTCAGTGATAAATTTTAAGGGCATAATCTTACCAATTCCATATAAACACTCCAGAAAATTAAAAAAGAAGAAACACTCCCCAATTTATTTTATGAAGCCAGCACCATGCAGATACCAAGACCAGACAAAGACATTGCAATAAAAGAAAACTGCAGACAAATATAGATGCAAAATCCTTAAGGGAATATTACCAAATCAAATTCAGTTGTATGTAAAATGATAATACATAATGACCAAATAGAGTGTATACCAGGAATGCAAGGTTGGTTCAATATTTGAAAATGATATGACTTCTAAAACAAAGCATAAGAAAAGTTCTTTATTTTAAATTGTTTTGGGGGAGTTGTTAGGCAAAGTTTTCTTAGGGTAAAAACAAAACAAAAAAGTCCTAACCTTAAAAAAAAAAGAATGAATTGGACTTTATCAAAATGGAAATCTTCTGGTCTTTGAAGACAATTTTAAGAAGTAAAATAAGGCATATACTGTAGAAAATATTTCCAAATTACATATATATAATAAATGACCTGTACCCAGAATATTTAGAGAACTCATACAACTCAATAACAAAACAACTCATAAGTAGAAAAGATATTTGAACAGAAACTTCACAAAAGAAGATATAGAAATGGTTAACAAGTACGGAGAATGAGTACAGAGAATGAACTCATCATTAGTCATGAAAGAAATGCAAATTAAAACCAGATGGAGATACCACTACACCCACTAGAATGGCTAAAATTAAAAGGACTGACAATATCAAGTGCTGTAGAGCATATGAAGCAATTGGATCTCTCACTTATTGCTGGTGGGAATGGAAATGTAGTATAGTTTCTTTGGAAAACAGTTTGGCGAGTTCTCACAACATTAAATATACACATGGCATAAGACCCAGAAATTCCACTCTTGGGTATTTTCCCAAGGAGGGAGAAACATATGTTCACACAAAAACCTGTGTGTAAATGTTTACAGCAGATTTATTTATAACCGTTTAAAATTGGAAAGAACCCAAATGTCCATCAACCAGTGAATGGATGTTGTATATCCATGTAGTATAATACTGCCCGCAATCAAGAAACAAGCAATACCATGGACAAATCTCACGAGCGTTAGCTAAATCAAAGAAGTGGACACAAAAGACAGCATATTGTGTGGTTCCATGTATATGATATTTTGGAAAAGGCAACGTTATAGGGGGAAAAACCCAGATCACTTGTTCCCAGGGAAGTGCGGTGGAGAGGAAGGTTTGACTTTAAAGAGGCATGAAGGAAATCTGGGATGATGGAAATATTCTACATCTTCACTGAGGTAGTGGTTGCACAACTGCAAACATTTGTCAAAAGTCATCCAACTGGATATGGTAAAATAAATAAGACCAAAAAATAAATAGACATTTGCAGTAAAGACTAAGTCTGAAAAAAAAAAAATCAAAACAGCAGTTTTAATGATTTCATGAAAACTCTTTACAATTTGTTATAACACTTTATTTTCAGGATGGCCTTGTATATTGGTTCAGAACATAGCTATAAGAGTCAAGCTGACCTTGATTCAAGTTTTGGCTATGCCAGTTATTACTAGAGTGGTCTATATCAATTATTTCATTTATCTCTCAAAAGGTTCTTGTGGGAATTTAATGGTGCACTTTAACCACTTTATTATTGCCTTATAATGAGAATTCAATAAATGTTAGTTATTTGAAGAACATTTAGAAATAACTTAATTAGGGAGACATATGTATAAGCAAATAAATTATAATATCATGTGAAAACAGCAGAAATAGAGCAAGTGTAAAATACAGTGATGGCATAAAATGAGAACTGTTTCCCTGAAGTCAATGAAGACTTTCTGGAGCAAATCATGACTAAAATAAAATTTGAAAGACCAATAGATGGTTTTCAGGCTGATTAGAAGAGTAAAGGGCATAAAATTTCATGGTATACTTGGAGAATTACAAGCAATTTGCTAATGCTTTTAGTGATTAGAGAACCTATTGCAATAGTGTGCAGTCAGCCAGAACAAGACCTTGAATGCCAATTTAATAATCTTGTTGCATTTCATCATGTATGTGGTGAGGTAATTGGGAACCAGCAAAGAGAGAGGCATATTATAAAGGTAACTGATCATCCTGGAGAAGATGGATTGAAGCTTGGACGAAGCTAGAAGATGAGAGACCTGTCAGAAGGCTTGTTAGACGAATCCAGGTAAGGAATGGTGACATTCTGTACTTGGGCTATGGAAATGGAAAGGTCAGAATAAATTCAAGAGACTTTTGGGGAATCCAATAACTGACTGTATATGAAGAAGAATGGTTCAAGGATGACTGTCAGACTTCATGTTTGGGTATCTAGGTAGATGGTACTACCCCTTGATAAATAGAAAAACATTTATATTGGGAAAATGAATTTAGGTGGGTTAGTGTTGATATTTGAGGTGCCTGCGACTATCCAGGTGAGAGGATGGACATATAAGCTTAGAGCTCAGTATTGGGGTTTGATTTGGAGCTATATGTATGTCAGTGAAGTCACAAATATAAAAAAGATCACCCTGGAAAAACATATGGTATGAAAAGGAGTCAGGAACAGATCCCTGGGAAATGTCAACATTTAAGACAGTATAAAAAAGACCTTACATAATAGTCATGAAAGAAGGAGGTCAAGAGCAAATAGTATCAAGGAAACCAAGGAAGGTGTTTCAAAAATGAGGTATCATCAAGAGTGTTATATGTCATCAAGGAAGATGACAATTAAGATGACAATTAAAAAACAGCCAATGGATTTTGGCAGTTTTAGTGGTGGAACCAAACCAGATGACTCTAGTTTGAAGAGTGTATGAAATGTGGAAGTATCAATGCAGGCTACTATTTTGGAAAGTCATGGTCAAGAAGAGAAAGAAAAATAGAATAGCTAGAAGGAGTTATGGGACCAAAGGAGATTTATTTATTTATTTATTTATTTATTTATTTATTTATTTATTTATTTGTAGGAGCATTGGAGAGACTTCACATATACTGAAGGAGAAGGGCCCAGAAGAGAGGGAGAGGCTCAAGCTCCAGGGGTGTAATATTCAAGGTCCAATCAGGAGACAAGAAATTACATGTTATTTGACCACAGAAAATTTAATATCAAGAATTGCTAAATATGTAGAAAGCTATTTATCAAGTAATTTAAAGGGTGAGAGGAGACATAAAAGTATATGAAAGTAGCAACTGTAAAAAGCATCTAACCCTCTTAGGGTTGGGGGACCAACAGGAGCATGTAGTAGATGGAGTGTGCAAGGGGGATTCAGGGGAGGGAGAGATTTTTTTGCTAAAGTCAATCAGAGTATTTTATAAAGATATCCCTTGAGCTGGGCTTAATTAAGTGGAAAGGAAAGAATATTCCAAGAGTTGCACATAACCTGGCAAACAGTAATCGCTTAATAAATATTTGTTGAATGGATGATGAAGGAACAGAGTGAGCAAAACTCTGGAGGAGGAAGTATGGAAAAATGTGGGGAAAACAGTAAGTTTGGTTGGGGCTGTACGGTGGGAGAGTGGTGGGAAATGAGGCTGCACGGGAATAATATGGATAGGCACGCAGCTTTGAAAACCAGGCGAACAAGTTTAGACTTTCCTTTAGGAAGCCAATGACCTTGAGTACGGGAGTGGCATTCCTAGAAGGTTGATCTGTCTGCTGTATGTAGAAAGAACTGGAAGGACAGAGAAACGGGAGTCACCAGTTAGGAGGCCCTGGGCTGAGGTGACAGTATGTATCGAGGGGGCAAAATAGATAGGGGTCAAAATATAGATGGCTGATTGGAGTTGGCGGCGGAGGAAGAGGGGAAACTGAGGTTCTAGGCGTTGGGGAGGAATGGCAGGAAGAGGGAAGAAATGAAGTTGTGAAGGCAGGGGATAAGTTCGGTGGGGAAAGACTGAATACTCGAGTGCATGGGAAGCTGGCAATGCGGGGTGATGCTCAGCGAAGTCCCGGCAGGAAGTCTGCGAAGATGCTGACTGTGGCCTGACGTTGGCAGCATCCCTGCGTGTGTGAACCCCATCGCCCGTCCTCTGGCCAGAGTTTGAGGCTGCACTGCGCCCCGATTTACGATTTTCACCTGGGCTGGCGCTCACAAAACTAGGAAGAGGAGGATCCCAGTGTCTTTCCTGTCCCAAAACAAGGGACTGGGAACTGAGGGCTAACGTGGCTCCTCAGGCAGCGACCGCTCTTCCAGCGGGACAATGGGCGCGCGGTACCGCCGAGCGCGCGCTTCCCGGAAGGAGACGCGCGTTCCCGCGGCGCGCGCAGGCGCGGCCCGGTGTCGCCTAGCAACCTGGGACGACGCTGGACTAGGCGCGGCGCGCAGGCGGCGGCGGGAGCTGTTCGTTAGGTCTGAGGAGCCGCTGCTTGGCGGGGTCTCCAGGCAGGTAAAGGCAGGTGGGCGGCTGGGCCGCTGCGCGCTCTTTGGAGAGTCCCAGGGCAGAGGTCCCAGCAAAACTTGGGGACAGAGGAGGTGCCGCGCAGGTAGAGACGTCAGGGATAACCAAGGGAACACTTTGCGAGGGGATGTCGGTCCCTGGCCTACAGACTTGGGTAGAGGCGGGTTTCATAAGCAGCCTGGTCACTTCCCATTTAATAGGCAACTGAACTGAGGCCCTGAGCAGAGATCTGAGGGTTTCGGATTCCGTTACTTGACTCAGGAAGCGGGTCTCCACTTGCTCAAGCCCCTCTCCTCCCCTTCAAGTCTTCTCAAAATAAATCTCCCCATTAGAAAATATTTAAGATCGCCTAGGTTGAACGCTTACGAAGGAGAAATACGAATGATCAATAAACTCATGAAAAAAAAAGTGGTTTCTCTTCAATAATCAAGAAGCTGCAAATTTAAAGCCGACTTGTTTTCATACCCAATGCGATGAGGTTCATACTTTTTCAAATAGTTATTCTGCAACCAAGGATGTATCCTAAAGAAACAGTTAAGGATGAAGATTTTACGCCTAAGGATGCATTCATTTGTGTCTAGAGTTCATTGCTGCCTTGTCCACAATTGCATAAAATTGGAAACAAATGCTCAATAGTAGGAGACTGGTTAGATACATAGTGGATTTTTAAAATATTATTTTAAATGACATGATATGCTGATCCATTGGATATGACTGGAGCAATGAATTGAGATTGAGATTTCAAAACCTGTTCATTAATTTAAGAATTTAGTAGGAAAATGGTCCCAGGAAGGGAAGTTGAGAATAGGGCATAGAAATCCAGGTAGGATAATAAAATTACTGTAGAAAACACACAAAAAAGCAACTATATCAAAATAGTGTTATCTTCCAGAGCTTATTTCTGAGTGATTTTTATTTTATTCTATGTGCCCTTCTTGGTTTTACAAATTCTTTATAGTGAAATGTTTTACCTTTATAAGTGGTACACTTAAAAATGGTTAAAATGGTAAATTTTATGTATGTTTTAGTACAATAAAAAAAAATCAGTGGGCAGGTGGTAAAATAGTCAAGAAAAGCAGGTTTAGTTTGCTTCAAAAAGTCAAAGGGATTTATTTTCTTAATTCAACATTTCTGTAGCTATAAAAGAAAACACATCTTCAAAGAATAAAATAATATAAGGTAATTTAATTGTATGATATTGATTTTAAGTGAAAAAAGTTTACAAAGTTAAAAAACAACTACAAAAAACCTTAGAGTCATCTCTGAGGCTCCTCGTCCCTGAACTATGTCAGTTTTATACATTCTCCCCCATTAACAATTACACCCAAAATAGTAATAAAATATGAACTACACGCTTCCTACTTCACAGTAGTGCCTAGACCAGCTTCATCACTGTAATCCTATATGTTTAGGCTCTTCCAGCCTCTGTACTCTTCAATATGCAATTACTCAAAACCACTATCCTGAGTGAAAATCAGATGACTGAAATCAACTTTACACAGGTATAATTTAATTGCTTGTCAAATATTCATAAGGAATTCTTTTGTTAAATTTAAGACTGCTGTATTTCGGAACTGATTATAAAGAGCTATGAAATCTCTTTTTTCTAGAGGTTAATCATTGGATAGATTTTCACTTGTCCAGAATAGTTTCTGTCTGCATGAAACATTATAGGCACAAAGTCTTGGGCCTGTGTGCTTTTAAAGCATGGATGAGAGATATTTGAAATTTGAAAAAAATATTGGCTCTAAAATATGAAGACGAGGGAAAAATTAATGTTAAATAAATGTTTTATATTAATACTAAATTTTGATTACATTTGATAATAACTTTTTCATTCTGTAAGAATTTCCAGTTGCAGAAACTGATTCCTGGGTGGTTTCAACTGCAAAATTTTAGAACAGTCTATGATGAAAATTGTATATAATGGGGGATGTGGGTGTATTTTAACATTTTAATATATTGGACATAGTGTAAGGAAGTGCATCACAGAGTAAATTTGTCCAGGCCATCAGAGGTCTTGAAATTTGTGTGAACTGAAGTTAGGGACCTGGAGTAGATAGATGTCTTTCAAAAGTCCTATGAGTTTCTATGAACATGTGGCTTTTCAATCTAAGTGATAAATTCTGGTCAGTGTCTTTAATGCTAGGAGATGCTTTTCTCCCTTGACAAGTCATCTGGACTAACCCTGACATTGTAGATTCTCTCCAAGGATTTCCTACTTCTTAGTATTTCTCTTGAGAATGTAGTAATTTCCTTGAAACTAGAATATTGCATCTGAGATTGCCTAATGCCAAACATAATCCCAGAAATTCTCACTGGAGAAAATTTTAAAGATTTATAGAGTTATTCTAAAGGTCACCGACATCTTGGAAAGTTTTCTGTACCCAGGTGGAGTTTTTCCTCTGTGGTGTATCAACTATGTCTACTGTTCCTTTGACTTTTTCCACACAGGCAATGACACATGAGGGCAGATAGAAAAAGGTCTTGCAAGGAGTAATCCCAATTTCCCAGGAATACATTTCTTTAGATTCTCAATTAGTTTTTATTGAGCTATGGATTACACTAGAGAAAATTTTGTTATTTGGGAAAATGACACAAACATTCATCTGGGGTTGGTAGATCTTGGATATAATTCATAAAACCATTACTCCCAGGAAAAGCTGAGTTAATTATTGTTATAAATACTGAATGTCAACTATGTGCTAGACCCTGTTCTGGGTACTTGGGATTATCAATGCAAGAAAGCAGACAAAAATCCTTATCTTTGTGGCAAAACATTCCTATAGATCTCAGAAGTATAATAACTTGGACTTCGTCTCCAAGCCCTACATAGTAAATTAAAAAGTAAAAGTTATGTCACTGATATATTCTCTTCCTTTTCAAACTGCAAGCCAGGACTAATGCCCAACAATCTTATCATATTAGTTCCTTTGAAATCATGGTTTGGCCTGGCCGGTGTGGCTCAGTGGATTGAGTGTCGTCCCATGGACTCAGAGGTCCTGGTTTGATTCCCAGTCAGGGCACAAGCCCGGGTTGCAGGCTTGATCCTCAGTTTGGGGCATGTAGGAGGCAGCCGATCAATGTTTCTCTCTCATATCGATGTTTCTATCTCTCTCTCCCTTCCTCTTTCTCTAAAAAATAGATCAATAAAAAAAATATTTAAAAAAGTAAAATCATGATTTGGCTAGGGATGTAGGTAATATATTTGTATATCTGCAATAATTTCTGCATGCATCTCATAGTCTCTTTTTAGGTAAAATTTAAAGGATATAAGTAAGGATATAAAAGTATATAGTAAGGATATAGGTAACTGAGAAATTTGTACATATATAATGTGTAAATGACACTTTAACCATTTATTGCATCTTTTCCCAGAATGGGTAAAAAGATAAAGAAGGAAGCAGAACCTCCTCCTAAGGATGTGGTAAGTTTCTGATTTGAATGCCAGTAGCACTTAACAACCAGTTTTAAAAATACATTGTTCAAACAGTTTGGCATGTACCAGTATATACATGAGTGCACGGTGGCAGAAGTCCAAAGTCTGACGAATGATAAGATTAGTCAGAGAAATCTAACATTATATAAACAAACATTTACAACATTGTCATTACATAATTAGCTCAATTAGAGAGTAATTATTAGCTTTTCCTGTATGTGGATGGCATCTTTATAAGCCAAGTTAATGAATAAATAGTTTTGGTTTGTTCTTTTAAATACTTTACATTTGCTAGTCTCTCATTAGTGTTAATTATCTAAGTGAATTTTCACAATTAACTGGAAGTTATGTTATAGCTATTAGATATGTATACAAGGTTGTCGGAAGATGACCTTTTGGACATCAGAAGTCCTGTATTTTCCACTGCTGTGGAAAGAGAAGTCTGGGTTCATCGTCATTTTCTATTTCAAATGCTTAAGTAATGCATTCTTTATAACACAAAGCCCTGTTTCTCTCTTTTAAAAACACGTTTTTATCTTCTCTCTGTACATGTTTGAATTACTGAAAGATGGTATTTAAAATAGAAAATGACCTTGGACAGTTTTTAGTTTAGAAACTTATTTTGAAACACACTTGGTGTGATATTCTTCAAATAAAACATGAATGGGAAAAAATAAGTGTGTATAGTCAAGTCACAGGATTTTATAGTTTAGAGGAATCTGAGCTTAGTGCAGTAATCTCCCCGCCAGCACTGGAGGATCATGGTTACAAATGCAAGCTTTGCTCCTGCTCTGCCTCTAATGAACTGTGTGTGTGTGTGTGTGTGTGGTTGTTTTTTTTTAATGAAGTTGCCAAATGTGAACAGGTTATTTCAGTTTTTCTTCATCTCTTCAATGGGAATTGTAATGTCCAACTCATTTCAGTTGTTGTATGAATTAAAATGAAATAAAACATATAAAGTTCTTGTTGGCTGGCACATAGTTAATACTCAGTAAATAAGATTTAAATGAAGGGAATCAGTTAGACTCTACACACACACACAACCACTACTTATATATGAGCCTTCAATACAGTTGGGAACAAAGGCTATGGAAGCATCTATCTGCCCAGGTCTAAGAATGCTTTGCAGAGATGGTCATTGTGGTATCCTGATGCATTTTTATTAGTCAGGCTGCTCTCCTTTGAACATACCCTTAACACATTACAAGTTCTTTTATTTTTCATTGCATTCTAGGTTTGCTTTACCTCTCTTTTTGCTGCAAAAGAGCATTGTTGACATCATATTACTAGAAAGTGGACTCAAGACATGACACAGTACTTGATAACAAATGCTTTCTGAGTAAAATTATAATTAAGGGACTTTACACTTTTTAGCAGATTTAAAATCTATATAGTCTCTACTAAAAGTTTATACTAGAGTGGTGCAGTCTACTTCCTTCTGTATTCTGTGTAATTGGTTCCACATGGTCTGAGACCAATGATGTGGTCAACACCTTCCAATAGAAATTAAAAAAGCCTTTTATTTGCACTTACCAGCACCATAAAAATCATTCACCTATCATGATTTATCTACTTTTCACTGAGTTTAACTTTGTAATTTTGTGTTCTTTTAGACTTTTGCTAATCCAGTAACCACTAGCCACATGTAATTATTTACATTTAAATTTATTATAATTATGTTAATTTAAAAAATTAAAAATTTAGTTCCTCTGTCACATTAGTTACACTTCAAATGCTCAAGTGTCACATGTGTCTGTGACTGCTGTATTGGAGACGCAGCATCAGCATTTCCTTTGTCCAAGTTCTATGGGACAACACTACCCTAGACAGTCTTATTTTCTTCACAGATATATAAAAGCATCCCTATAAATCTATGGCTTCTGTAATGGACTGAGCTTAAAATTCAAAGCTTAGTCAAAATGCTTCCCCTTTCATTCTTTTTGTAAATAATTTGGTTCATCATTTATTTTGTACAGAGCGTGAAATTATAATTTCACAACCAGCTTGTTGGTGACTGATTGTGAGTTTCTCACAGGAAAGCAGATCGGATATGTAATTACGGCACAGTATTATTTATTTAGTTGTGTGACATTCTGTTAGAGCCATCATTTTATTCTCAGCGCCTTTTTAATAAAAAATTACTATAATGCTGTAGGCTCTGTAGGAGAAACAAATGTCATGCCAAGTTTCTCCACTCTTTGCCACACATTTGTATTTCTCCTCCTTTGACAGCTCTTTAGTTTGAATCTCTCTCAGTCTCAGTCTTCCCTTTAAGCTTCTCAGATGCCATATCACCTTTTCCTTAATGTTGACCAGAAGATATAGCAAAATACTGAAATGTTTTCTAAATGCTTGAAGAAGAATGAAAAATGATTACTATAGTTGCTTAAATGTATTTTCATGTACTCTATTTTTTGAGAATTGAAGGCATTCTGTGGAGATCATGACATATCTATGTTTAAACATAGTATATTTCTTCACATTCTTATAAAATCAACTTTAAAAATATTGAAAGTCAGAGGGCTCTGAAGTGAAAGTTTTAAGAGGGAAAGGAAATTTGTTCTGAATGGGGTTGATGGAGAAGGTAACCTGCCAGAATGCTAGGGAAACTGTCTTACGTGGTAAAGCTGATCCAAGGCTGTGATTCTCAAGGGTTTGGCTGGGGGCCAGAGGGCCTTATCAGGGTAGGATGGTAACAGTGGACTCTATCCCCACAAAAATACACACCAACATTTTTGCATACAGTTTCAGTGGGAGAATGTATCCCTAGAACAGCCCATTGATGGTTCCATGAATCTCTGATTTAGAACCTTCTCTCCTCACATTAATAGACAACACACAGATAAGGTACTTTAGGCCAGAATCACAAAAAAAGAAGTTTCCAGAGGCACTTGACAGATATTTATTGAGTTTCCATACCCCAGATTTATTCTAAGTAATGGAGATAGAGAAATAACATAGTCCTTTGCCTGAAGAAATTGATTCATTTATTGGACAAATATTGTTCTAAATCCTGGGCATATACTTGAGAACAAAACAAAGTTCAGGCCTCAAGACAGCATCCATTCTAGTGGAGAAAACAGTCAATCAACAAATAATAATATAATTAGGATAGTGATAAGATCCATAAAGAAAAGGTAGGATATAAGCTGGAGAGTGATGGGTGCTGCATCACTTTAAATAGAATCTACATCAGGGCAAGCCTTCCCAGTGGGGTCACATTTGAGAAAGACTTAAATGAAATGAAGGGATCTGCTACGCAAATATCTGGGTGCGAGCACCATAGCTGATCAACAATAACTAAGATCTGACTTAGTATGTTTGAGAAATGGCAGGAAGGTTGATGCACCTGGAGATTGGTAAGTAGGGAATTACGAGGTAGGTCACAAAGGTGATGGGGTGGTAGTGATTGTATAGGGCCTTTTAGGCTATGTTAAGGAGGTTGGATTTTTTTCCCCTAATGTGCAAAAGAGGAATTCATTGGAAGGTTATAAGTAGAGGAGTAACAATAACTAAGTTACATTTAAAATGAGCAAACAACAATAAGTTTATTCTAGCTACAATGTGAAAGAAGAGTGAAAATGGGAAGATGAATTTGGATGTAGCTGGGACTAGGTGTTAACTGTGGAGAGTGAGGACCCATGCTGATGGTAGATTTGACAGAATTTGCTGATGGATTGTATGTGGGGTGTGAGAAAGAGAGGAACTGAGGTCTTTCAAAGTTCTTGGCCTGAGCTATTGAGTAAATTATGGTAAAATATACTGAAGTATACATGTAAAACAAAGAAACAGTGCAGTGTGTTAAGTGCTATTAGGTAGAAATTGAGAGGAATATAGCTGTGGGAAAGAAAAGAAAGCCCAAGGATTTTTAACAAACTACCATGAATGAAAAACAATAGGAAATGTATCCAGAAAGATGGAGACCTGACTATTAAATGAGCCATAAGCTTCTATAGTTTCAAGTATTATTTTATTATTTTCATTTTTTTATAAATGAAATAAAACTATCAAAAAATACTAGGTGACTTGGTGATCACTGATGATGGCCTTAGTGAGAACTGTTTTGGTGAAAGTCATATGGGAGATGTTTATCCAGAAGTATGTGTGAGAACATGAAAAAAAGTAAATAGTTCATAAGATTTTTCACTGTGAAAGGGATGACTGGGTACAAATACAAAGAAAGTAAAAACTAGTGTTCATTCATGGTTTGGGTTTTCAAAAATTGATTTGATGAAAAGACAGAGGGACAAGGAGATTTAAGGTTTGGGAGGAGTGTTATTAAAATTTTAGATGATAAAATCTAAGCAGCATAAGAAGTGAAGAAATGAGAAAGCTGATGAAGTGAAAGTAGAGGGAGTAAATAGATGGGGATCCCCATGAACCTGAAGGATAGCTGTAGTGGGAGTAGCTGAATAATGAAGCTGTATCTTTTATCATATGCTGGTTGGCTACCAAGAAACCCTTAAAGTCTGAACATTGTGGGTGCTAAGAAGGAAAAGTGAGTAGGCAAAGAAAAATTGGTGGGATGTCAAGCATAATAGCAGAAGACAAAGTTGAATGGTAGATGGATGCTACTGAGTCAGAATTAAGTGGAAGAGACAGAAGAGAATTTTCAAAAGTAATGAGAACATTTCTGCTTCTAGATAGGGTGTAGTAGTGGTAGGTAGCAGTAGGGCATTTCTCCCACTATTACAACTCAAGCTAAAAAGCTTCTGCAGAGCAAAAGAACCCGTCAACAAAATGAAAAGAGAACCCACTGTATGGGAGAACATACTTGCCAATGATACATCTTATAATGGGTTAATTACCAAAATATATAAAGAACTTATAAAACTCAACACCAGGAAAACAAACTATCCAATTAAAAAATAGGCAAGGGACCTGAATAGACACTTCTCCAAAGAGGACATACAGATGGCCAATAGACATATGAAAAAAAATGCTCAAGATCATTAATTATCAGAGAGATGAAAATAAAAGCTACAATGAGGTATTATCTCACACCTGCCAGAATGACTATCAACAAGTCAACAAACAAGTGCTGGCGAGGATGTGGAGAAAAGGGAATGCTTGTGCACTGCTGGTGGGAATGCAGACTGGTGCAGCCACTGTGGAAAACAGTATGGAGTTTCTTCAAAAAATTAAAAATGGAACTGCCTTTTGACCCAGCAATCCCACTTCTGGGAATATATCCTAAGAATTCTGAAACATCAATCAGGAAGAATATATGCACCCCTATCTTCATAGCAGCAATCTTTACAATAGCTAAGATCTGGAAACAGCCCAAATGAAACTGGGCACAATGGATCTGAGGCCACCTGTCACTACTTGAGCCAAATTAAGCAAAGACAGGGTTGAATCATATATGAGCATTTATTCCAATAATGCTGGCAGTATGGTGAGAGCAGCAGATCATCCTGTAAATTCTGCTCTAACCTCTCCTAGTAGTCAGCTGGTTATATATGGATAAGTAAGAAAGGGGCTGTGTACAATCGGGGGAAAGGGGCAGGGAAAGGGCTGTAAGGTCCGTGGTCCATGTGTCTCCCTCCAGGATCTTGAAGTTCGATAACAAGGTAGTTAATTTTCTGTGATTTTATTTAATAATGTAAAAAGAAATTTTTTTTTCTTTATTGGTTTTAGAGAGAGAGAGGAAGGGAAAGGGAGAGAGAGACAGAAACATCGATGAGAAAGAGCATCAATTGGCCGCCTCCTGCATGCCCCTCACTGGGGATAGGTCCCAAACCTGGGCATGTGCCCTGACCGGGAATCGATCCGGCAACCTCTTGATGCATGGGTCGATACTCAACAACTGAGCCACCACCAGCAGGGCAATTTTCTGTGATTTTAAAACATTTCTGCCTGTTCTTGGGACCAGAGAATGGTCAGCATTCCTGAAGCAAACTCCTGGAGGGCGTCAGGGTCCAGGCACAGCAACTAAATCAAATTGTGTCCTGTCCTTTGTTTTTTCTCAAAATATATTTTCTTTGCTGAGTAATTGACTCATCTGGGCTTTGAGGCATCTAATCTTTTTTACAGCCCTGTTTGTCTTCTTGCAGCACATCCTCCAGTTTCCAAGAGTCTGTAAAAAAACCTCATATCTACAGTTAGTAAGGTGAATAATCATTTAACAGCTGTGGTCCTATTTCTATTATGTACCCTTCCCCCTGTCAAAAATGCCCATCAGCATATGAGTGGATAAAAAAACCTGTGGTACATTTACGCAATGGAATACTATGCAGCTATAAAAAAGAAGGAAGTCTTACCGTTTGAGACAGCATGGATTGACCTGGAGAGTATTATGCTAAGCAAAATAAGCCAGTCAGAGAAAGACAAATACCATATGATCTCACTAATATGTGGAATCAAATGAACTAAATAAATTGATGAGCAAAATGGAATCAGAAGCATGAATACATGGAACAGACTGTCCCGTACCCTAGGGAGGGAAGTGGGAAGTGACAGGATGAAGAAGGTGAAGGAAATAGCTAAAGAACATACATGCATACCTCATGGACACAGACAATAATTTGATAAAGGCCAAGGAAGAGGGAGGTGGGGGAGGGTGCTGGGGGGCAAACGTGGGGGCTGGTGAAGGAGACTCCTGCAATAATGTCAACATTAAAAAATTTTTTTATTAAAAAATAGATGGATTTAAAAATATCAAGAAGAACTATGGAAAGGCAAATTAAAAAGACTGATAATACCAAATATTGGTAAGGATATATAACTTATTTATAACTATTGGGAATGTAAACTGATAAAACCACTTTAGAAAACTGTTAGACAGTAACTGTGAAAGGTTAATACATGTCTACCTTATGACTCATCAGTTTTATTCCTTGGTATATACCAAGAGAAATGAAGGCATATGTCCACAAAAAAGATATGAACAAGAATATTCATTGCAGCTTTATTCATGATAGCCTCAAACTGAAATAAAAGAAGCCAAACTGGTATATTCATACAATGGAATACCATATAACCATAAATGTATGACTTAGTAATATGAAAATGTGAATGAATCTGAGGGACATTGTGCTGAGCTAAAGAAGGCAGATGTGAAATAATGCATATTGTGTGATTCCATTTATATGAAGTTCAAAAACAGGAAAAACTGATGATTTAAAAAGTCGAAATAATGGTTATCTGTGTGGGAGGATTTTGGAGAAGGAGTGTGAGGAAGTGAAATATTCAGAGATGGTAGAAATGTTCTGTATCTTGGTCAGGGAGGCATCATGTTCTGAAAGATCAAGTGGAAGAAATATCTGTCAATATTCAAAACACAGAGCAGATTTTGCTTTTTAACCCAATCTGACAATTTAAATGAGATTTATTTACCATATTGATGTTTATTTTGATCATCAATATATTTGATTTTATTTCTATCATTTTATATTAAGTTTTGTTTTTTCTTTGCTATGTTTTTATGCCATATATATATATATATATATATATATATATATATATATATATTTGTATTTTTTTTTTTCTGAATTGAGCAAATTTCCTTTGTTAACCTATCTTTTTGGTAACTTGGAACTTCTACTACTCATCTGTAGCCTTTAAATACACATATCTAAATCTATATTTTTCTATCAATGAAAAAAATTAGTAATAAGCAGACAACAGTCCTGGTCTCTTTACCAAACATTTCCTATGCCTGAGTTTCATTGAAAAAAACCTAGAATCTAGCTTTTCCTCCCTTATGATGTGTCATTATTACTTTAGAAATCCTTTCTTAAAAATTACATTGTGATTCATAACATCATTATCATTGTGTTTAACTACATATTTATTTGTATCAATCCACCACTCTTGTTTTTATACTTTGTCCTCCCCAATTCTGGCTGGAGTATTTGGTATACTTGATGAGTCTGTGAATGCCTGAACATGTCTTTTTCATGTGTGAATGATCGCTTAGCCAGGTACACATTTCTAGTGTTATAATCCTTTTTCTTCTGAACGTTGTTGATTATCCTCAGTAGGTCATTTGCTGAAACATCATCTTTCCTTATTATTCAATATTATTTCCGCTTTCTGTTATGTATTTTCTATTTAGTCAAGCTCCTATTTTATCACCGTAAATACAACATTCATTCCTATTTTAAAGCTTCCTAGTATTGTTTTCCTCTTTATCTCATCCTGCTCCATTTTATCCATTCTTCAAACCTATCTGAAATTCTGCCATCTCCGTGGGCCTTTCTCCACTTAATCAATTCATAATAAGTTTCCCTTACTCATCACAACATTTATTATTTCTGCCATATGTTTTTGTACTTCCTAGAATCCTAGAATTTTATATCTGGATGAGATCTAAGAGATCTCCCTAGTTTTTCAGATTAAAAAAGAGGTGGTCAGTAAACCACATTTGTAACCCAGATGACCCCAAGCCTTCTGGTATTCTGGGACTGCCCTTTAATACCTAAATGAAATAATTCTCCAGCCTTATCCCCAAATACTTTCAAAAGTCCTCCCTTAAAAGTCCTGTGTATTTGCAGGTCCTCATGCTCTCCTGATCAGTGTTGCAGCTGGCATCCTAGCCATTGCTCTGGGTTCTGCTAGAGGCCATTTTTTTCTCACTGGTCATGTCACTGGAAACCTACAAGTATCACAAGCCTGGAGTATATGGCAGATTTTACTGAAGATTGGGCTCTCCAAAAAGAGGCTTGAGAATGACTTTTGTGACTCTTACAGCTTCTAGTATAGAGTTAGACATACTCAAATGCCAGCTATAATTTGGATGTTAGATAATGGCTGACCTAAAATCTAACAGCCATTTTCCCTCCAAGGGGAATTTTTATCCCAGCCATGTCCTTTCAGGTCATTGCTCACTGCTATCTCCTCCTCTGTCTTCTTCACTCTTCCAACCTCACACAATTATGTTTCCTTATTCAGAGTGATCTATCTCTCCATCATCTACCTATAACTGTACATCAATTTTTGTTATATCTCAAAACTCAGTGAGAATGAGTTAAAACTTTAAAGTTCAATTTTTTTTCTTTACCATAAGCAGAAGTCCATCCTCCAACCAGTCTCTGGAAATGGAAGAGAAATTGTGTAATAATTTATTTTCCCCTTGCCAAAGAAATTCCATAGGTGTCATGTCATGTGTTTGTTATTGTTCATTTCAGTTGCACATGAATTCTCAAGATCATAGCAGGATATAGGTCTTAGAGTCTTATACTCTTTTTTTTTTTTTTTTAAATGAGTGTCATTGATGAGAGAGAACATCAGTTGGCCGCCTCCTGCATGCCCCGCCCTGGGGATCAGGCCCACAACCTGGGCACGTGCCCTGACTGGGAATCAAACTGGCGACCTCTTGGTGCATGGGTTGATGCTTAACCGCTAAGCCACGCCGGCTGGACCTATACTCTTTCTTTATACTATATTACCATTTCTTCTGTTCAAGATTTTATCCCATTTTATGTTGTTTTCTATTGCTTTTAAATTGTTTACATATGCTGCTTTCCCAGAAAGAGTGTAGTAATCAGAAAGCAGGTACGACATTTTTTTTGCATTTATCCTCAGATAGAGCGGGAGGGAGAGAGGAAGGAAGAGAGAGAGAGAAACATCGATGTGAGAGAGACACATCGACTGGTTGCCACCCACACGATCCCAACCGGGGTCGGGGCCAAACTGCAACTGAGGTACGTGCCCTTAGTGGGAACCGAACCCGGGGCTCTCTGGTCCGTGGGCCAACGCTCCAACCACTGAGCCAAACCAGCCAGGGCTAGCATATGCTATTTAATGAGCATCTATTATGTGCCAATGTGCTCAGTGCTTTATATAGATGATCTCTAACTGTCTCTTTAATTATTTTATCCATTACACAGAAAAGGAAACTGAAATTCTAGCAGCTTAAGTAACTTGTTTGATTTCACATGGCTTAACTGAGAATCGAAGTCTGCCAGATTCCAAAATGCTTTGCCTTTTCCGCCATACCCCAGGTTTTCCAAGGCTGTCAATATTGATAGCTGTCTCTATATTAGTGATGTTTTTAAAATAAAAACTTTACAATGCACTTCTGGGCAGTGACCACATCCTTTTTGTAGGATTGTGTTATTTTTAAGTCTCAAGACACCATTCATTTTTTAATGTGCTTTTTAAAGCTCAAATGTGAACCTGATATTTTTCTCTCTGCATTTCAGTTTGATCCATTAACAATTGAAAGCAAAAAAGTAGCAACTGTGGTATTAATGCTTAATTCTCCAGAAGAAGAAATTTTGGCCAAAGCATGTGAAGCCATTTATAAATTTGCTTTAAAAGGTTTGGATTTTTCCGTTTATTTTTCTATTTCATTAGTTGCTTAAAATATTTACTACACAAGGGACACTTTTCTTCCCAGTCTTTAACTTACTTCCTGTCAGATGAATTCTTTCAGACAACCAAAATATCATTTAATGCATCACCTGAAAGTAATATATCTCCCTAAGTGCCTAACTTAATCTTAAGGAGTAATTTTGTCACTGGGTAGAAGAGTCATTTTGAAGGCTTTATTCTTTAAAAATTGTAAATGACAAAGGAACTGAAAGAGCTCCCAGTGGTCAAAGCCAAAACAATTTGAGCAACAAAATGCAGTAGTATTGGATTATAACCCAAAGTAGAATATAAATATCCATGAGTCTATACTTTAATAAAAAAAAATGATTAAGTAAATAAATGACAGAAAAGACAAATCTCCCATGTGGAAGAATTCTGAATAAGTTAGGTAGATACTCTGCCGTCAGGGAGGCAAAATATAACTTCTTTAGGTATGGACTGTGCATAGTGACTTCTTTCCAAAGAGTACAGTATGGAAACAGGGAAAAAAGATAAGTTTATAGCAGAGAAACCTGACAAAACTAGTTCAGCCAGGTGATCAAAATCAACATCAATAGTGATAAGTCATGTTGATAATCTTATAAATAAGTCAAGTGTAATGAAAACAACATTATATTGAAATGATAACTTCTGTGTTATTTCCTCCCACAAACTGTAACTTCAGTCTGATTATGATTTAAAAAAAAATCAAATTCCCAATCAGGGACATTTTACAAATATGTAGCCAGTACTCCTTAACATGTCATAGCTATCAAAATAAGGAAAGTCTGGGAAATTCTCACAGCCAAGAGGAGATAAGGATATATGATAACTAAATGTCATGGGGATCCTAGATAGGATCCAGGAACAGAGAAAGAACATTAGGATAAAACTAAGGAATTCTGAATAAACTATTGATTTTAATTAATAATAACCTATCAAGAGTGGCTCATTAATTTTAACCTACTAGTGGAAAATTGGTGTGGGATATATGGGAACTCCCTGTATTATCTTTGTAATTTTTCTGTGAAACTAAAACTGTTCTAAAAATAAAGTTTATTAAAACATTATAAATGTTACTAGTTAGATTGTATTGAAAGATTTATTTATAGAGGATTTACAAACATAAAAGATGGTTATATTTTAGTTCATTCCAAATGGTGATAAAAATAGATTTTTATTATATTATATAACATTTTAATTGTGACTATTTTAAGAGCTTAGTGTATTTTTAACATGACATTTTAAAATAAGCAGCAATTTGATTTTAAAGAAATGATTACTAAACATTGGTTGGGGACTTGTATAATAGAACAACAAATTATTCAGTTAGCAAATGGTAAACTACTCATCTCGCTATGTCACTCTTGTCATCACTGGGAATCCAAACAAAAACCAGAGTGGTTCTGGAAGGTATAGTTTGTGAGGAGATTATGTAGAATTATGGGTCAATTTCATGGAGACATTGGATTATGTATCTGTGGTAGCATACGTCTCATTCAGCCTTGTAGAGTCATCATAAGTCATCTAGCTGTCATATGTACCTAATTATATATCATCTTTTATATGACATGAGATAAATAAATAGGTAGGCATGTATTTTATGTATAATCAATACAGAAGTTATTGTAAGTCTGGTGTTTTATACTAGCATTATTTTCTGAAATATATTTTTAAGATAAATGATGGGACTTTGCCTTCTGGCAAGATGGAGTAAGGGGCCAATTTACCCTCCAACTGAAACAACCAATAAAATAGACAAAATATATGAAGTAGCAGTTGGCAAAACACTGACTATTAGGCAGTGAAGGACAGTGACCATTGAGAGGCAGGAAACTAAGGAAAGAAGCCCTATGACTGCCTGAGCTTATTGATTTCAGAGAGTTTCCAGGCCACAGCACAAGAAAAGGTAGCCTGTGCAGAGCCTATTGGACTCTCTGAAGTGAGAAGACAGATCTGAGAATCCAGGGGGACAAAAGCAGCAAGAGTTTTCAGGATAGAGAACTCAGGAGATCTGTAAAGTATCCCACTCAAGTATTCGGCTGAGTTCTGATCAGCATGTACATGTTAGGGAACTACTTGAAGTCAGACAAAGAACCCAACAGGATTAGTGGCAATGGTGCCTGGTGCTCACGCAGGGCCAGAAGTAGTGCTTGTTCTCATAGCCAGACCAAAAAATCTCAAGATGCATGGACCATTGTGCAGAATACACAGGGGTCTTGCCTCAGCAGTTAGAAATAATTAGCCCTAGATTGAGCAGTGTTCTGAAAGACCTAAAAGGATTAATTGTTTCCAGATAACTGTCCCAGAACAAATTTCTAGAATATAAAAATATCCATTACCGCCCTGGCCGGTTTGGCTCAGTGGTTAGAGCGTCGGCCTGCGGTACAGAGAGACCCGGGTTCAGTTCCCACTAAGGGCATGTACTTCGGTTGCAGTTTGTCCCCGGCCCTGGTTGGTCGTGCGGGTGGCAGCCACTCAATGTGTCACTTTCACATCGATGTTTCTCTCTCTCTCTCTTCCTCTCTCTCCCTCCCAGTCTATCTGAACAACAACAACAACAAAATCCATTACCCAAATAGGTAAAATGCACAATGTCTGGCATCCAATAAAAAATTACTAGGCATGAAAAAGAAGCAGGAAAATATTACCCATAATGAAGATTTAAATAAGTAAAGCAAAAATAAACTAATATATGTGTGACTGGAGTCTCTGAAAAAAGAAAAGGACAAAAAAAGTATTTGAAGAAATGATGGTCAGAAATACCCCCTATTTGATGAAAACTCTAAGCCCACAGATCCAAGAAGTTCATCAAAACCCAATCACTGGGATGTACACCTCAAACTAATATAGTAAAGTATGTCAACTGTAATTAAAAAAATAAAAAATGACTTTTAAAAAACCAAGCACAATGAATATGAAGAAAACACTAACTCACATCATAATCAAATTGCTTGAAATCAGTGATAAAGAGAAAATCTTGAAAGCAGCCAGAAAACAAATGTTACATTTAGATCAACAAAGATAAGGATGACAACAGATCAGATTTATTACCACTAATGATACAGTCAAAAAGTCAGTGGAGTAACATCTTTAAAGTACTAAAAGAAAAAGAAAAACTTTCAACCTAGGAAAATATAAACTCAGCATCAATATTTTTAAAAACATGAAATAAAGTCCTTTTCAGACATTCAAAAGCTGAAGCAGTTCATTGAAGGCAGTGGGTAGTTTAGAGAAAAGCAAAATGATGCCAGATGAAAGTGTGGATCTACACAGAGAATAAAGGTAGAGTACTAGAAATAGTAACATTTAAAATATTTTTCTTATTATTTAAATCACTTTAAAAAACAAATTAGTTAATTTAAACCAAAATAATAATCATATATTTGCAGTCTAAAACATATGTATAAAATATATGACAATAACAGCACCAATGTAGAAAGGGGGGAATGGAAGTATACTATTGTAAGGTTCTTGTGCTACCACTTGAAAGTAGACTGTTGTAGGATGTATGCTACAAACCCTAACACAACCAGTAAAATAACAGAACAAAGAATAATATCAAATCAGCCAATGAAGGAAATGAAATGGAATCATAAGAAATATTCAGTTTATACAAAGAAGGGAAAAATAAAAAGAAAACAAACAATAATGGTACATATAAAAACAAATTACAAGATGGCAGATTTAAACCTAATCATATCAAAAATCAAATTAAGTGTAATTAGTCTAAGTGCTTCAATTAATAGGGAGAGAGTGTTATATTGGATAAAAACCAAGCCCAAACTACATGCTGCCATCAAGTAATGAACTTAGAATAACACAAATTATTTGAAAGTAAAAGGATGAAAAAAAATATCCTATGATAACACCAAGCAAAAGAAAGATGGAGTAGCTTTATTAATATCATAAAAGTAGACAGAAAAGATAGTACCAGAGGTGAAGGTCATCTTATAATGATAACTAGATCAACTAATTAAGAGGCTATGAAAAATCCTAAACAATTATTACTTAATACCACACCTTTAAAATACATTACAATTAGAAATTCAAAGAGAAATAGCCACAATTATAGCTGGGGATTTTTATGCCCCCTCCCAAATAAATGAAGAGACAGGTAAATAGTAAATCATTAAGGACTAAAAGATTGAAACAGCAATATCAATTAATTTAACCTAATTGATGTTAATAGAGCACTCCAAAAACAGCAAAATATACATTCTTTTCAAGTGCATAGAGAACATTTTTCAAAATAGACCATATTCTGGGCCATAAAACAAGCTTTAATAAATTTAGAGGAATTCCAGTTACAGAAAATATGCCATACCACAATAGAATTAAAAATCAGTAACACAAAGAACTCGAGACCATCATGAATTTGGAAGTAAATAACACACTCTTATGAATGTTAATTTTTATAATTAATTATGCAATTAATTATGTCATCACATGACTGGCACTGTGCTAGGCACTGAAGATATGAGGGAATACAACAGAAAGGGTATCTGTCCTCAGGGAAAGTTAAGTTATAGTGGAGTAAGCAAACAATGCACAGAGGTCATTAAGCAATATGAAAGAAATAAAGCAGGAGAAAGAGATAAGGAAGACTTGAATGTGGTAATAACATTACATAGATAGTGGAAGGAGACCTCTAGGGAGGTGCAGGGTGAGCTAAGAACTGAATGACAAGAGGAAGCCAGCTTTGTAAACATCAGGGGGGAGGGAGAGCAGCAGACATCCAGGGTACCCGTGCCCTAAAGTTTATTCTGAGAGAAAGACATGTGGAAGCAGAGGAATATGAGAGGCAGATGGCAAATGAGAAATTGGAATAACACAAAGATGTTTTGTTGAAATTGATGGCAGCCATGCATTATTTTATTTTACCTGTAATGTCAGGTGAGGAAAATAAAGCAACCCTCCTTGAACTTGGAGCAGTGGAACCTTTAACTAAACTGCTCACCCATGAAGACAAAATTGTAAGAAGAAATGCCACTATGATATTTGGAATCATGGCTTCTAATAGTAAGTAGTGACTTTTTAAAATAAATAATCTCATGTAATGCCTTATCTTTCTTTTAAATTTAATGTTAAGGGATTAATTTTATTTAAACTGACTTTAATGTTAACAAAAAAGTTAAGTATGATGTAACAGATATATGATTTCATATTTTAAGGGATATGTGCAAATATTCTCTAAGTTGGTGATGTAGTGTGTTCTAGTCTTATAATTTAAGAGAGCAATCATTGTCTTTTAAAATTGAAATAGTTTTTTCCTTGAGTTAGTATAACGTAATTTGTCTGCCTATATGTTTTTCATGTTTTTCAGTGAAAGAAACTCAGGGTAAAGAGTTTTGATTCATTTATTTTTTTGAAGCCACAAACTATATTTTGCCAAAAATAAATTTAGACATGTATTTACTCCTTAAATCAAACCTATTACTTGCTTGAATATTTTCATATATTTAATAGGGTGGAGTAATAATATTAGTTAAAATATGCTGTTATATCTTCTAGAAGGGAGAGGGAGAGAGAGATAGAAACATGATGAGAGAGAACATTGATTGGCCGCCTCCTACATGCCCCCCACGGGGGATTTGGCCTACCACCTGGGAATGTGTCCTGACCGAGAATCGAACCTGAGACCTCTTGGTGCATGGGTCTATGCTCAACCACTGAGCCACACCGACTGAGCGTCCATCGGGGATTTTAGTGGAAGGGGTTCTGGCAGCAACTGCAGGCCTACATGGTAGCTGTGCTGGGGCTCTGGGAGTGTTTCTGGGGATGACAGCAGGGTGAGGACAGTCAGTAGGTGTTCCACCAGCCTGGATTACCGTAATATCAGTCAGCACTTATGCTGCACTTACCAGGCATTGTTCTACATGCTCTTTATGTATTAAATCATTAACCAGATTGGTGCTATTATTATTTCCTGTACATATGAGGCAGCTGAGGCACAGAGAAGTTAAATGAGGTAGTAATCATTGTATTGCCGGGCCTTCATAAATTTATCTCAAGGATTGCCTGTATATTAATTCTGCCATATTGAATGTACTGTATTGAATGTATTTATAGCCCCCCCAAAAAAAGGAAAATTAAAAGTTTTCTTGTTTTATTCTGTTTACACACCATAGAATTTGAGAACCAGAGGTGCTTTGTAACACCTATTGTGCAACTTCATTTTAAAAATAAGAATTATCCCTAAAGGACGAAGTTCCTTCCCCAAAGTCATGCAGGTGGTTATTAGCAGAACTAAGATTAGTGCTAGAATCGGAACTTTACTCTCTGAATCATAGTTTAGTAGACTTTTTATTCACCGAATCTTTTATGATCCTTAACAGTGTGAATGCTAAGTCAGGTTCTCCTTCTAAATGATATTGGGGGAGAATGCATCTTGTTTAAAACAGAGAACAATAATTTGTTTATACTTATATTTTCTAGTTTAATGCTAGGTCTCTATGGCTTTTTTCCTGCTTGCTCTGTTCTTAACTTCTATTATGCATTTTATTTTGTATTCTCATCTTCCAATATATGAGGAGTTTATAATCTGTGAAGCCCTCCAAAATGGTTGCAAATTTTTCTGAGCAGATTTATAAAATGAATTTCATGAGTTTTTAAAGGAGTCTGTGGCCCCAAAATACTAAGAATTATTGTTACATTGGGGGCACTAAATGAGATAGCCCTCTTAAACCTGCCAAACCACACTCTGTAAGCTGGCTGGCTGGGCTGTGCCAGGGTTAGGGCCAGTGTAGTCTGCAACTGCCAAGCTTAGCAATGGAAAGAGCTTTGCTGTCTTCCAGGTCTCCAATGAGTTCTTGAGTCTCAGGTATGTTGAATGAACTTCTAAGAGCTTTCCCTTTTTTTGTGTATGTTTTTATTGATTTTAGAGAGAGAGGAAGGGAGGGAGAGAGAGAGAGAGAAATATTGATGAGAGAGAAACACTGATCGGCTGCCTCCTGCATGCCCCCCACTGGGGACTGAGCCCAAAACTTGGGCATGTGCCCTGACTGGGAATTGAACTGGTGACCCCCTGGTGCATGGGATGATGCTCAATCCACTGAGCCACAACAGCTGGGCCTAAGAGTTTTCCTTTGATTCTATGAATTGGGTGAAAAAAAACAAAACAAAAACCATTTTGGGGATTAACTGAACTAATTTTCTGTTTGAACCATCTGTGGACATGGATAAAGCACATGGCATCTTCAACTGCTTGTGAAGTTCCTTTTTTGTTAAGAGAGCCAACCCATTAACAGCGATTTCCTCACTTTTCACACATGCCCATGGAAACCTGGAACAAAAAATGAGCAACTAGTCATTTGACCTAAATGAAAAGTCGTGTTTCCAGAATAATCTGTAAATAAATGCACTTCTGAAGCTACACAGTTAATTTATCATCTTTGGGTAGTCTTATAAAAGACACCTGCTGCTGCTGCTTCAGAAATTTGCATCTTCATATGGTTTTCATGCATTCAATAATATCACTACGTTCATAGTGGATGAACCAACAGAATGTTCCAACAGAATTTCAGTTGCTAAAAGGATTGCTATGAGAGCCTTTGGCAGTTGCAAGCAAATTCTTACTCCTCCTCCTCCTCCTCTTTCTTCTCCTTCTGCTCCTTCTCCTTCTTCTCTTTCACCTTCTTTTCTAGAGTGGTTGAGCTATGTGCCTATGCCTAAGTCATTTGAGACAGGCACTTAAATTACTTTGTTAAACGTTTTTATCAAAATGGAGCTGCTGTCTTTTTTACCTGACAGTTTGTATTTAGTTTGATGAAGCCTCATAACAGAGACTCATTTAATGAGTCAGTTAAAGAGAGATTTCATCCGGATCCTTGTGAGGAGAAGTAGCCTTCATAGCCTAGACTTGACATTACTTAAGGCAATCTGAAGAGCTTACCATCTTAGGCAAAGGTTGATGTAAAGTAATATACAAGGTCAAGGATAAATTAGATGTTCAGTATTATTCAACCAAAAAATTGGGAGATCCAAGGTGGTGGCAGAGTAGGTAGAAGCTATGCTCACCTCCTCCCAGGACCAAACTGGAATTACAACTGAATTATAAAACAGTCATCTTGAATAACCAACTGAAGACTAGCTGAAGAGAAGTCTTATAACCAAGAATTTACAGAAGAAGCCACACTGAGACTCATAGTGTTGCCGGTGCAAATAGGGCTCTTCCACGGAGTCACGAGAAAAGCATTTTGTTGACCCACGCATGAGAGAATGAGGTGTAGTGGTAACATTTATTGGGGCAAAAATAAAAGACTGGCCCCAGGTTCCCAGTGTGTCATCTCCATCCGTTCTGCTGTGAAGAAGTCTATCTTCGTTTCCATGAAGCCCAGAACAAGGGTCAGGGTCCAGAAATTCTGTGCCATCGGTTCAGTCCATACTGAAGCTTAATCCAGTTCATTCTCTGTCCCAATCTGGCTAAATTAGTCTCTGTTCCTGACTACATTCCAGTCTGCACTGCACTGCTGTACTCAAGCCCATGCTTGGAGCCATGGTTGGAGCCTGCGCTTGGGCCTGAGCAGCAGCTATGAATAGAGTACATGTGAATGAAAGGGGAATGAGTGCATGCTACTGAGAGAGGCCTTTGTTGAACTTGAATCATATTACCTCGGGCCTGGGAAAGACCAAGTTCTCTTTCAAACTAACCTGTCTTTTTCCAAATCCTTCACAGGCGTGTGTGGGGCCCTCCTCCTATCCAATCCAATTCTTTTCCCAGGCTAGATTCCTCCCCATTATGGTCATCATCTTGGCTCCTACTGCACATGCCTCAAAGTAGAAGGACCTCTCCTTGGCTTCTATTGCACATGTCCTAAAGTTCTGCTGTGTCATCTGGTTTCTACAGCACATATGTTTACCTCTCCCCGCGCCAGCTTGGCTTCTACTGGGCATGTGCTCAGCAGAGGCATTCCATCCTCTCACCCCCAATAATCCCAGTATTAGGTCATTTGTTCCCCAGGAAGATTTTTCCTGTCTGTTTCTGAGATTAAGTCCTGAGGGTGGAGGATGTACTGGTCCCCTGGGGGGTGTATGAATGCTGTGGCTTCCTAGTGTATGAGGCTTAATTTCTGATCTTAATATCTGATTTAGCTCTCTAGTTTATTAAGCTTAATATCTGATTCCATTTGCGCCCTTCCTTTATTTATAACTAACTAGCTACCTACGCTAATAGTAGGAAGGGCAGAGATGTGAAAACGGCTGGCCCTGCTCTCACAGGTGGCGGCAGAAGTTCCAGAAGGATAACTCAGCTGTGGGGGGTTCCCCTGAGAAGCATGGGGTCTAAACCCCAAGTCAGGCTCCCCAGCCCAGAACACCAGAACTAGGAAGAGGCACCCACATAATATAATATCTGGCTGTGAAAAGCAGCAGGTTTTCTGTCTACCAGGGAGAGACAGCAGTCCCCTAGAGACACAGGTACCCTCTTAAAGGGCCAATACACAAAATTTTTTCGCAGCTACTCACCTTGGGCTCTGGCAGAGGGAGGGCAGAGTGGACTATAGTCGCCTGAGGAGAGTCTGGGCTTTGTAGCTCTGGGGAGAGAGCTAAAGAGATAGCCACCAAGATCCCTGTGCTTAGTCATTCTCTGATATAGCAGACTCCATCTTTCTTGGGTGGAGCAATCCTCTACGTGTGGCATCAGCTTAGGGGAAAGCAATAGCGTCATCCTTGAGACTCCCTCTCACCCCACCTTGTGGACCTTACACTCTGCTGAGGAGTCACCTGCTTTGGCCAGGATATAGAGGTCTGGGAAGACTCGGGGGGTGGGGTGTCAGTGACTGAGTTGTGTGGCTTTGGGGTGGGGGCCATTTCCCCCACTTTTCTGTGAACCTGACTGGCATTTACCCTAACAGATCTGCTAGAACCACCTTCCAGGCTTTTGGCAGACCCACACTCTGGGCTCTGTATGGCTCCAGCTCCAAAGTCCCCACCTACCCAACTCCTAGTGGCTCCACCTTACCGAGGTTGAAACAAAACCCAGAAAAGAATAAGTAGTGTGGTTTTAGGGTGGGAGCCACACTCTGCATCTTCCCCGAAGCCTGACTGGCACTTTCCCCTAACTGGAGATTCACTAGCTCCATGCTCTTGACTCCTGGCAGCCCCACCCTGCTGAGCTATGTCTCCTCCCAGCAGAATCTGGGATAGACTGAGCTGTGTGGCTCTAGAACAGGGGTCATTTTTTCCTTGCATGCCGAACTGAGCAGAGCCTTCCCTTCACATAGCTAAATCTTGGTCTGTTTGGACCTGATAAACTCACTGGACTTACCCTGATGTCTCCCTGAGACCCCCCACACCCAAGCACAAAGGTGTGTGAACACCCAGCAGGTGGCAGCTGGACTTGGTATACCTGGGGACATTTGCTGAGTGGCCTCAGACTCAGCACTAGCACCAAGTTTGAACCTGTATCAGTCTGGTGAACACCACTTACCCCTACCTGGTGACTCACTGTGAATCTACCCCATGCAACTTGAGTACCACCAGAGGCTATTTCATTGACTGAGCTTATCAGGCAGCCATCAGGTGGAGGCAGGCAGAGGCAGATCTTGGGGTGCCTTGGGACTTTCACTGACCTGCCCCCAGGCCTGGTGCTAGAAAAAGCCAGTCTTAGTGCACAGCTTGGCCCTTCCTGTGTGCACACAGGCCCAGCAGAGGCAGCCATAAATTGTGGATCAGTTGTTGCTCCAAACAAGTTGCCCAGGACCAATCACAGGCAGTGTCTGACATTGGCCTGCACCGGAGTCCCTTCCAAGAGACCCAGAACCAACACATCCAGTGGCCAGCTTCTGACAACATCAGAGCAGGATCCAATAAGCTTCACAAACAGCATATTCCAAAGGGAGATCTTGGCCGGCACCAATCTCTGCTGAGATGAATTCTGCTTTGTGTGGTCAGCACCTGCACAGCAGCTCGCACTCCGTGGTCAAGTTAGAGCCTCACAGTCAGCCAGCCAGAGGGTCAATCTCATGCATTAATGGGCCAAAAGCAATGAAGACCCAACTACAACAAGAGGACCCACATAATCCGCGCAAGGGACATTCCTGGAGCACCCAGTTCAGATGATCAAGGAGACTGCACCACTGAACCCCACAGGAAACCTACTACATAAGACCATCCCACAAAGATGGGATATCGTACAAGACCTATCTAATACATAGACACAAACACAAAGAGGCAGCCAAAATGGGAGACAAAGAAATTGGCCCCAAATAAAAGAACAGGAGAAATCTCTATAAAAAGAGCTAAATAAATTGGAGAAAAGCAATTTATCAGATACAGAGTTCAAAGTACTGGTTATAAGGATGCTCAACAGCATGAAAAAAGACATAGAGATCATAAAAAAGGACCAATCAGAAATGAAGAATACAATACCTGAACTGAAGAATACACTGGAAGAGCCCTGACCAGTGTGGCACAGTTGTTTGGAGTGTCATTCTGTCCACCAAAGGGTGGCAGGTTTAATTCCTGATCAGGGCACATACCCAGTTGTGGGTTTGAATCCTGGTTAAGGTTCATGCAAGAGGCAGTCAATCTATGTTTTTCTCTCACATTGATGAAGAAGATACAAAATAAGTAGAAGCATATACCGTGTTCATGGATTAAAGTGTTCATACTACCCCAAATAATCTATAGATTCAATGCAATTCTTATCAAGATACCAATGGTGTATGTCACAGGAATAGAAAAAATATTCCAAAAATTCATATGGAACCATGGAGACCCCGAATAGTCACAGTAATCATGAGAAAGAATAAAGTTGGAGGAATCTCACTACCTGATACTAAACTATACTACAAGGCCATAGTAATCAAAACAGCAAGGTACTGGCATACAGACTTATAGATCAATGGAACAGAATTAGAAAGCCCAGAAATAAACCCATGCCTTTACAGTCTATTAATATTTGACAAAGGAGGCAAAAACATACAATGGGGTAATGATAGTCTATTCGATAAATACATGCAAAAAAATGAAACTAGACCACCTTCTTACACCATACACAAGAATAAACTTAAACTGGATTAAAGACTTAAATGTTAGACTCTAAACCATAAAAATTCTAAAAGAAAACATAGACAGTAAAATCTCTGACATTTTCATAGCAATATTTTTTCTGATATATCTCCTCAGGCAAGGGAAATTAAAGAAAAAATAAACAAATGAGAATACATCAGACTAAAATTTTTTTGCACAGCAAAAGAAACCATAAAATAAAAAGACTACTCACTGAATGAGAGAACATATTCACCAATATAAAGAACTTATAAAACTCAACACCAAAAAAAGTAAAATAAAAAACACAATTAAAAAATGGACAAAACACCTGAACAGACATTTCTCCAAAGAGGACATACAGATGGCCAATAGATATATGCAAAGATGCTCAACGTCACTTATCATCAGAGAACTGCAAATTAAAACCACAATGAGATATCACCTCATACCTGTCATAATGGCTATCATCAATAATTCAACAAATAAGAGTAGGTGAAGATGTGGAGAAGAGGGAGCCCTTGTGCACTGTTGGTGAGAATGCAGATTGGTGCAGCCACTGTGGAAAAGCAGTGTGGAGTTACCTCAAAAAATTAAAAATGGAACTGCCTTCTGACCCAGTGATTCCACTTCTGAAAATTTATCTGAAGAAACCCAAAATATAATTTGAGAGTATATATGCCATCCCTATGTCCATTGCAGCATTATTTACAACAGCCAAGAGTTGGAAGCAGCCCAAGTGTCCATCAGTAGATGAGTGGATACAAATACTGTGGTATATTTACACAATGGAATACTACTTGGCTATAAAAAAGAAGGAAATCTTACCCTTTGTGACAACATGGATGGACCTGGAGAGTATTATCCTAAGTGAAATAAGCCAGTCAGAGAAAGATAAGTACCATATGATTACACTTATATGTGAGATCTAATAAACAAAATGAATAAGCAAAATAGAGACAGACTCATATATAGAGAGCAGCCTGACAGCTGTCGGGAATGGGGAGGGTTGGGGTCTGGGTGGGGAGGTGGAGGTATTCAGGAAAAAAAAAGAAAGAGTAAAAAATCTAGTGGACACAGACAACAGTGTGATGATTGCCAGGGGGAAAGGAGGGTGGCAGGGGGGAAGGGGGGAGGTGGAGAAAGGGTATAAATGGTGATGGAAGGAGGTGGTGAACACGTAATACTGTGTACAGATGATGTGTTGTGAAACTGTACACCTGAAATTCGTATAATTTTGTTAACCATTGTCATCCCAGTGAATTCAATAAAAAGGAAAAACATTATAAATAAGAATACAATTAAAACAGGTTGCATGAAGGTACTCCAGGAAGTAAGGTGCTGGCAGTTCTGAAACCACTAAATTTGAAGGTGTCATACTGTTTAGCTAGAATATGTTCATGTGACCAAACCACAAGTTGCAATTTCTACTCAGTTATCATATCTGAGAGTGTTATCTGTTGAGAAAAATATGGAACAGAGATCAATGTTGTGTTCAAAGTGATGGAAGTAGCAGCTTATCCATTGTTTTTTTGCTGATTTAACATCAAGAAAGATTCTTTGAATAATCTACTGTCAAAAAAACAGAATAACAAATTGACCAATGATGCCTCCAATTTACAAAAGCTGCCAGTGAATCTGAATTGTCCATTGAGCCATAAGGAAATGGTTTAGTGGATGGACTTACGAGATCTGTTGTTGGACAGATTTGGGCTAAATTCATATGTAGAAAGGAATTTCACAGCACAAAAAATCCTCTGACGAAAACTTGTTTGAGTAGACCAAGGCATAGTGTCACATACAGATGCAGCAATGTGGCCTCTCCCCAGGGGAGCAGATCCTTCCTGCAGAGAAGAGGAGCAGAGAGTACACAGAGCAAGAATCTTCTTGACCTCATGGTCAGTGTTGCAGCAGAAACTTTAAAGTATATCGACAATTATTTTGTATACTAAATGAGGAATGTACTTGGAGATCTAAAAGCCCAGAAATACTTTTCTTCAAGCATGTAAAAAGAGGATACTTTATTATGGCCTTCACAAAAATCATCCCAAGCAATACACACTGGACTCAGAAGAGAATACCAATAGATTCTTCCAGAGGTACCCATCTCTACAGTTCTCTGGAACACTTGGAAGGACCTATTGTTTTTTAACCTGTGGAGGTAATGTATTTTTTGAAATGAGTTTCAACTGTAAAATGATTTCCTCCACATTGGGACACAACGCTTCCCAGAAGCTCAATTATTCTTTTGTTCTTCAAGCCTATTCACATACATATAGCCAGCTATAATTTTGCTAGCCCTCAGTTAGCCTAAATTTTGAACAGAAACAGATAAGTTGAAGAACAGCCACATCCCTGAATCTCACAGGAAAAGGTGTGCAAAAAAGGCAAGAATATCCAGCAATTAATGAGGAAGAATTCATCCAGCAACCATCTGCTCTGGCTGCTGCAAAGTGAAGTTTCCAAAACTTTGGTAATGCTAATTTTGGCTTACAGACCAAGATAATTGACCAAGAAGAAAAATTGTAAAACTAGAGTAGCAGCTACGCTTTATTTCTCAGAAAAGGGGGGTTAAGGATGGCAAAAAAGAAGCAGGGGCATACCTGTCTAGCTTTAATTAGGCCCATATAAATAATACAAAAGTGAACTTTAAAAAAAAACCAATGCATTTATCTTTAAGCATTTTTTTGGCATTTTGATAATAAAATGAAATGTAAACAAGATGCATTAATCCAAAAAAGCCTGAGGATAATTCTTATGTGCATTCTAAGTTTTACTAAAATCAAGATTTAAAAACACCATCCCAACAAAACAAAAAAGAATTACTATTATATAATAAACAAGTGTAGGGCACAATAACTTAAACTTTCGGTATGTATTCTAATCATATTGTGCAGTTTTAAGGTTATTTTTTTCCTAGTGTTTTGGAAGGTAGTATAATAGCTCAGTGATCAAAGAGCAGAGGCTAGAGCGCGTCCGGGGTCAGGCGGACCTGGGCATGGAACCTGGCCCCACTTATTTACAGTGTGGTTTTGAGCCTCATTTTACTTATCTGTAAAATTAAATAATAATGGAACCTATGTCATAAGGGACTATTATTCAACAGGCATGGCCATTTTTATTATTATTAATAAACATTGATATTTTGCTTCTTTTGTTGTAGATGATGTTAAAAAATTGTTAAGAGAGTTAGATGTCATGAATTCCGTTATTGCTCAGCTCGCTCCAGAAGGTAAATTGACATCCTATATGTATTTTTAAAAATGGGACTAGTGTATTTTTCACATTTGAAAATGTGAAAATAGTTTATGAAAACCAATTGTGAATTGTCATTAAAATCTCTCGAACCAAGATGGGCTGCAACCATGGTAAGATTTGTGGAGCTTTGGTTTTCAAAACATGCTTTAAAGTAATGATTGAATAGGATTTAGCATACTTGTGTTATTTATTTTTCATATGCAGAAGAAGTAGTTATCCATGAGTTTGCTAGTCTTTGCCTAGCAAACATGTCTGCAGAGTATACCAGCAAAATGCAAATATTTGAACACGGTGGATTAGAGCCTCTCATCAGACTGCTGAGCAGCCCAGACCCTGATGTGAAGAAGAATTCTATTGAATGCATTTACAACTTGGTCCAGGTAAGATTCATTCTTAAAAACATGTTTTGACAAAAGCTGATTATAGAATTTGCTTTCCCATTTAAAAAAAAAAAAAGGTTAAAACTCACCAATTTTGATTAACCAGTACTTCTTTGTACTATTTAGTAGTGATCATTCAGAGATAAAATAAAGGAAGTTTAGTGTATTCCTCTCCGTTTTCACATTTTATAAGTATTTGTCTCCCATGAAAGGGCATTTTAGAAATGTATTTAAATTTTAAAAGAATAGAATGGTATACAAATTAAGGTGGGATTATACTAGATAAAATGTATTTCTTCTGAAACAGGAAATCGAATATTCATGTTGAACTAGGTTTGACCAGGGCAGTTACCTATTGATCTAACCTTGGTGATCTAAGCACAGTGGATATTAATATATGCCCTAGTCAGTGTACCAAGATTTTGGGACAGGCTTATTTATTGGTGAAAGCCTAGTGAGTTGAATATGCTGAACAGAATTCATTGTTCACAATTGCAAGATGTGATCTCACTGTGCTGCTCTCTTTTATAATGGAAACTGACCACCTTCTCCTCCTCAACCGGTCTTGTCCTCTGTCCCCCAACTGCACTGCCCCTATCTCCCAACACAACATTCACACCCTCACACCCACAGCAGGTAAGCTCCCTGACACTATGGACAGCCTTCTCTGCTGCTTTTCCTGTTCAGGTTCCTGAACAATTCCCACACACATTTGATCAGCTTAGATCAACTGAAAATACAAAAACACCACTGTAAGTAGCCAGCAGTAGAGTGTGAAAGGAAGAGATGGTGAAGCCACGGTGATGGAGGATTCACTGAGAGGCACACTGTCTAGACAAGTTGTATAGAAAAAGAGAGACCAATAGGTTTATGCCAAAGGCAGCAAAAGCATACATTCCTGGCCTTAGCAGTCCTTGCCCTTGGCTGGGCACTGACTGGCTTTACCCTTACTCCTCCCTGAAAAGACCCTGAAGAAGTTCAGCCTTGTTTCCTTTTTCTGGTTATTTAAGGCTTTACCTTATCCAATAGGCCAAAATAATCCTCCAAGCATGTTTGTGTTTTACATCCCAAGACTCCTGACCACTCTATTTCCCCATATTTTTTTTTTTAAAAATATGTTTTTATTGATTTTAGAGAGAGAGGAAGGGAGAGGGACAGAGAGATAGAAGCATTGATGAAAAACATCTATCGGCTGCATCCTGCATGCCTCCTACTGGGGATTGAGACCACAACCCTGGGCATGTGCCCTGACTGGGAATGAAACCGGTGACCTCTTGGTGCATGGGATCACGCCCAACCAACTGAGCCACACTGGCCGCACTTGCCATATTTTTCATAAAACAGAAATGGAAAGACTTATCTCCATTATTCTTCATAACAGAAGTACTACAGTACTATTAATTTCCCAGGACTGCTATAACAGTATCACAAACTGGGTTGCTTCAAACAACAGGACTTTATTCCCTAACAATTCTGGAGGCTGGGATTATGAAATCAAGGTGTCTGGAGGGCCATGCTCCCTCTGTGACTCTGGGTAGAATCCTTCTTTGCCTCTTCCTAGCCTCTGCTGGTGGCCATCAATCCTTGATGTCACTGGGTTTGCAGCTGCAGCACTGCAGTCTCTCCCTCTGTCATGTCTCTCTCTTTTTGTAAAGACAGAGAAATGACAGATTTTTTTGTAAGGACACCATTAAGTACCCACCCTACTCCACTGTGGCCTTAATTTAATTATATCTGCAATGACCCTATTTCCAAATAAGGTCACATTTTGAGATTCTGAGGGTTAGGACTTCAACCTATATTTTGGGGGGAAACAATTCAACCAAAACCAAACAGAAACCTCCAATTTTTATGTCAAAGGAAGCTAAATATTAGCAGTTGGAGGATGGATAGAGGAGAGCTAAGCTGTAAGTGGGACCCTTTCCACCTTTAATGCTATTTTACATTTACCATGTTTTAATTTAAAATGTCAGAGTTTGGGAGCTTTTCATGGCATTTTGTCTTGTTGTCTCCATTGCTGACTCCACCAACCCCTTCCCCCCCAACTCACACACAAATTACAGGCACACAATGCAGAGCAATTTGTCTAGACTCTAATGACCCTTGATATTGTAAATGTCTTAAATAAAGGGCATGTGTCTGAACTAAACCTGATGTGGATTTGCATGCACAGGGCCTGCAAACAGCACTGAGTGCATGGAAACATTTCATAAACAAGCCATCTGAATGAAGATAATAAGGAACTGATGCCATCATTTCATTTTATCAAATACTATTTGAAACAGGACAGAGTGTGTGAAAAGAATTTCATTATGCATAGCTTTTGTTGTACTACTGTTTATAGTAATAGGAATTTGCTGTAAAATAAAGAAATAAGAGATACTGCAAAAGTCATAGATCATGTCTATTTCCTATTATTGACAATGTCTGCATAGTTACAATGAATATTTTGGTGTTGTCATTTGAGGGTTTGCTTACTTTTGTTTATGAATTATTTTGGAAGGGAATCTGGAATGAAAGATTTTAAAATTATAACTTAGACAATTCTTTGTTAGAAAGTAGAAGTTCTCCATTCTTGAGGCTATATTTTGCTTTAAAAATTACTTATTTGATCATTGTATTTCATGGCAGGATTTTAGGTGTCGAGCTACACTTCCAGAACTAAATGCAATCCCCTCTATATTAGAGCTTTTGAAGTCAGAATATCCAATTATTCAGTTGTTGGCTCTCAAAACCTTGGGTGTTATTACAAGTGATAAGGAGTCACGAGCAATGCTAAGAGACAATCAAGGGATGGACCACCTTGTTAAGATCCTGGAAGCTAAGGTATTTAAAACATTTATTCAACTGTCTATGAGGAAATGTATCTCTCCTAAATGTTGTTATAAAATGTAAATTGTAGAATATTTTTTAATTTTTTTAAACAAAATTTTATTATATTTAAGCATGGTACTAAGTATGGTGGACTAACTTACTTATTGCTACATAGTTTGTCAGCATGATTAAGTCATACTAATGATAAAGGCCATTATAAAGTAATTTTGTAAATCTCCTAGGAGGTTTCTCAAAGAATTAAAAAGAGAGCTACCATATGACAGCAATTCCACTTTTGGGTATTTGTCTAAAGAAAATGAAAACACTAACTGAAAAAGATACATGCACCCCTATGTTCATTGCAGCATTATTTACTATAGCTAAGATATAGAAGCAACCTAGTATCCATTGATAGATGAATGAATAAGGAATATATGATATGTGTGTGTATGTGTATGCTATGGAATATTATTCAGCCATAAAAAAGAATGAAATCTTGCCATTTGCAACAACATGGATGAATCTAGAGGGTATTATGCTGAGTGAAATAAGTCAGACAGATAAAGACAAATACCATATGATCTCATTTATATGAGGGCCCTATAAAAAACAAAACAAAACAAAACTAGAAAACCAAGTTCATACAGAAAACAGAATGGTGGTTGCCAGAGGTGGGGGTTGGGCAAAATAGGAAAAGAGGTTCATAAGATACAAATTTCCAGTTAAAAAATAAATAAGTCATGGGAATGTAATATACAGCATGGTGATTATAGTTAATAATACTGTATTGCACATTTGAAACTGGCTGAGAGAATAGATGTTAAAAGTTATTACACACAAAAAAAATTATAACTATGCAAGGTGACAAATGTTAACTAGACTTATTGTGGTGATATTTGTAATATATACAAATATTGAATCATTATGTTGTACACCTGAAACTAATATAATGCTATATGTCAATTAAACCTCAATTAAAATCTTCTGGTTTAGAAGATTTAAGGTTTTAAATTATTGTTTATTATCTTTATGATTTTCTGAAATGGCTAGAATTAGTTTAACCTGTGTCTGCCATAGTTTTCTCTAGGGTAAAGCAAGAAGAGTAATTTACCCCACATTATGGAGGGCACTCTGCTTTACTCAGTCTACTGGTTTAAATATTAATTTTATCTAAATAATTAAATTTTTTACATCAGGAATAATATTTTCCCAAATACCTGGTTACTGAGGCCTAACTAAGTTAAAGCATAAAAATTAACCATCACAAGTTCACTCTTGCCAGTTTGGCACCATACACATCTTAAATCACACTTAATCTCCAAATAAAGACAATAACAAGGTCCTACTTCTGCCTAACATGATACAAATATCCTGTGTACAACCAAAAATGCATTGACATTTTTCCCAGAATAGAATGCCAAGTTCATGGATGATGTTCACTCTTCTCCTTGTCATCCCATAACTTAAATACTACGAAGTAAAATGAACAATACTTAAACACTAGTTCATAAAGTCATACATCTTATGTAAGGGAATAAGAGAGGGAAGAAATTAAAGATGTTGCATATACACACATATTCATAACAAAATAAGGAATAAATATTCATGCCAATTACAGCCTCTTTTCTGTCTACCTTCTTCTAATACCTATCCCATATTCCCTTTGCCCTCAGCAGTACTTCGGCTCATCTCAGTTCTTTCCCTGGTGGAGTGACCCAAATGTCATTTCTGAAGTGTCTGGGCCATGAGTGGTCTACCTGGATTGGGTTATTGTAGCTTTCCATCTACTTTAATCACAAGGCATAATAATACTAGGAGATACCCTAAGGGCTCTCCTGTATTCCAGATATACTCCTTCTTGCCTCTTCTGTGGAATAGCAGTCTAATTTCCTCTTGGTGGTAGGGATTAGTCACCGCAGCCAGCACAGTAACTCCCTTCTTCCTTCTTTGTCTGTTGATTTAGAGGCATAAGGAGCCCAAAGTGGCCAGGTGGCTGTCTTTTCTTTCCGTGTCTTGATGGAAGTATTTCTTTCTTTGGAACTAAGACCTCTAGATCAGCAGAGCATAAGGTCACAGAGACAGCAAAGTTTTTGCTAGTACGTCACTAGAGGTAACAATGAGTGGTGTCCCTCCCATTTTTACCCCTTGATTCCTGGGCCCATGAACCCTGACTATGGGAGAAACAGTACCATATATTAGATGCTGATTCAGAACCTATACAGCCCCCTGGAGAACCTTGCCCCAGACCAAAAGGTATTGCCACCTAGCTGGCCCTGTCACTGAATCTTAAAAAGGCCATTCCATCAAGCCAGCTGCTTTAGGATGATGATGACCAGGGTGAGGCCAGTGGATTTCATGAGTATGGGCCCATTGCCATACTTCTTTTGCTGTGAAATAAGCTCTTTGACCAGAAGCAATGCTGTGTGAAATATCAGGATGGTGGTGCATTTTTTCTGTGTTTCTCTCATTTTAAGGATTTCCACCTTAAATTTCTAGCTCAGGTAAGGCTACAGTTTTCTACTGCTATGGGGATTTGGGAGATTCCTCAGGCAAGAAAGCCACATACTCACATACTTCCCTCTACCAGTTGGAGATTTTAAGGAATATACTTAACTTCAGCTTCTGTTGCTTTTTCAAAAAATTTTCTCTTCAGATTTTAAGATTGTTGTCAGTGGAAGGCTGTATGAACACCTTCACTTGGATACCATTACCAGAAGTTTCCAGTAATTATTTTGATCTATTAAACACTTTGGAGTAGGGGAAATGAGAAGAGATGGGGTGAATGGTTAGGGAGAGTGATATTATGTTAATAAACAGAACTGTTTCCTTGGGCCTCTGTCCCAACAAAATTAATTACATTATGTTCTGACTGACCTTAATCTGTCTTGTATAAAATTTGGAAAGTATAAATTTCTTTTAGTACAACTTTCTAAAATTGTGTTTGCTTTTATTACTAGGAATTGAATGACCTTCATATAGAAGCACTTTCAGTGATAGCCAATTGCCTTGAAGATATGGATACTATGGTGCTGATTCAACAGACAGGTGGTCTAAAGAAGCTCCTAGCATTTGCAGAAAACTCTACAATTCCTGATATTCAGAAGAATGCAGCAAAAGCAATTACTAAAGCAGCTTATGATCGTATGTCTCAATTTATGTAGACTAAGCACACATAGTCCCTCTGTAGTCTTGAATTTTATTAGTATAAGAAAACACTAGAGTATTTGTCTGCTTTTAAATGACCATTTGAGAATAGTGCTATACTTACTATTTAAGACTAAAATTCATCTCAATGCCAGTGAGTTAAAGTAGAGATTGCTTTGTCAAGGATATACTATACGAAATATGATTTCATTATAACCCTATCTATTTTAAACAATTCAATCCTAAATTAACTTTTAAGCCTTTATTTATCTTGATTTTGGAGTTATGCAGAATGTGCACATTGCTTGTGATCCTGAAAACATTATTTCAATAAATCCACACTTGGAATGATATCTATGTAGTAATTTCAAGTTTCAGCTGAGTCAGTGCCATGTTACAGAGCTGTGAAAAATAATATGCTCATACTCTATACATAATACAATTTCATTACAGTGGCAAGCTATGTTGACATAAATCTGTAAAATATGAGAGATTAATTATATCAGAAGCACCAAAGATGAAATTATAGTTTTAATTTATGTATATTTGGAGTATATGATTTAGTAAAAGATGTGACTTTATTTTCCCCCTTCCACATCGCTCCTCATATAAATGATAACAACTTGGACTAGTTTAAGTGATTTATATTCTAAACATATATACTCATACCTGTATATTTGTCTATATATTATGGGAAACATTCCTTTTCAATCCATACTGGATTTCTTCAAGACAAGTTTTAATGTAGTAAGCCAAATTTCACTGTCCAGTACATAGTTGATATAGAGCGGCCTTTTGAGTTACATTATGTGCCATATCTAAAGATAGGCTATCAAATTAAGTTTTAATATTGGCAACAGTTGGTTGATTCAGTGTTCTGTCTGATGGAACTAGACCTTATCATATTTGGTCAGATCTGTTTTCTATCTGTCGCAGGCCTTAGTGACACCCAAACAGAGGGCAGTAGGAAGACAGGGACAATGTCACACCTAAAATGTTTGCATATCTCATCTTCTCTTTGGATTGTGTGGCTAGGCCATTTGGAGATTGTGTCAGCCCTCTTGGGATAGTGAGTTTCATGAGTTTATCACCCATTGTGTGACACAGTAGTGGAAAGAGCACTGCATGGAGAGTACCTGATGTTTTAGTTCTACTACTATTTCCACTACTGGCACTGAGCTGACCTCAGTATGTGACTATGAGTGGACTACAACCTCTCTGGACCTACTTACTAATTGATATATTAGTGATTTATTGAGCCCAGCCCCTTGGTGTCAATAAAGCCAGGCAGGCAAATAAATAGGCAATTACAATGCAATGTTAAATGTGTTTGCTGATGGAAGAACAAGGTCACCCAGGAGGGCCACCTAATGCAGACTTGGATCAGATGCATCTTCCTGAAATAGAAAGGACCTGTTCAGGCTAGAACCTAGAGTAAATAATAAAACTTGGCTGGGCAAAGGAGCTCCTGGTGGAATAGGAAGGATCAGCAGTGCTCTAAGGTGATGGAACGGTGTGTGTAAAGGCCAGAGAGGGACAGAGCATGGAAAGTTCCCGAACTGAAAATTTGCAGAATGGTTAGTGAATAGAATGCAGCAGAAAACTGAGAGTTAAGGTTGTAGAGTAATGAGGAACCAAATGCTAATGGGTGTTATAAGCCAAGTTAAGGCTTTTGAACCTTATATTGATAGCAACAAAGAGCCTTGAGTTGACTTAGAGAGAAGAAGGAACATTACAGATTTTCACTTTTGAAAGAAAGAGCACTCTTGTTGCAAAGTGGAGAAGAGATTGGAAGTGTGCAGGACCAGCCAAAAAGATCAGGAAAGGGATTGCTGGAATGATCTAGGTGAGAGGTGAAGGTGTCCTGAAACAGAGACGTGGTGCTTGGAATGGAGTCAGAGGGAAGGAGAATTACCAGGACAGTGCTTGGCACAGTGGAAGGTCCATAATTGTTTTTTGAATGACTACCTGCACTGGGGGAAGAAGTAGGTGCTATCTAGGACAAGGCCAGGTTTCTGGCTTCAACAGCTGGAAGTAGAATGGTGCCATTCATAGAAATAGGAACTCAAGAAGAGAAGCAGGTTTTGATTGAAGGAAAGGAAAGAGAGTTCTATTCTTTTTTTAAATTGTCATAAAATAAACATAATATAAAACTTATCATCTTAACCATTTAAGTAACCAATAAGTAAATTCACTTAGCCATTAAGTAAATTCACATTGTTGTACTATCACACAATCATTCAGCCACAAACTCTCTTCATCTTGCAAAACTGACACTCCATACCCATTAAACACTTCCCTCTCCCTGAAGTCCCTAGCAACTACCATACTTTCTGTCTCTATGATTCTGACTCTTCTAAGTGTGTCTGAATTTCCTTCCTTTTCAAGGCTGAATAATATTCCATTGTATGTATAGACCACATTTTGTTGATCCATTCATCCATTGATGAACATCTGGGTTGTTCTCACCTTCTGGCTATTGTGAATAATGCTGTCATTACCATGGATATACAAATATCTCTTCAAGTCCCCGCTTTAAATTCTTTGGGGTATATATACCCAGAAGTGGAATTGCTAGATCATATGGTAATTCTATGTTTAATATTTTGAGGAATTGCCATACTGTTTTTCATAGTGGCTACACTATTTTACATTCTCATCAGCAGGGCACATGGGTTTCAATTTGTTCACTTCTCACCAACACTTATTTTCCATTTTTCAAATTGAATTTATTGGAATGACATTGGTTAATAAAATTACATAGGTTTCAGGTGTACAATTCTATAATACATCATCTGTATAATATATTGTGTGATCACCACCCCAAGTCAAGTCTTCTTCCACCACTATTCCTCCCCCCATACCCTCGTCAACTACCCCCCATCATTTTTTGTGATAGAAGCCATTCTAATGGGTGTGAAGTGGTATTTCAGTGGTTTGATTTACATTTCCCTAATGACTAATATGTTGCGCATCTTCTCCCTGTGCTTATTGACCATTTGTATATATTCTTTAGAGAAATGTTTATTCAAATTCTTTGCCCATTTTTTACCAGGTGGTTTATTTTTTGTTGTTGAGTTGTAGGAGTTCTTTATATATTCTGGATATTAACTTGTTATCAGATACATGATATGCAAATATTTTCTCCCATTCTGTGGGTTGCCTCTTCACTCTGTTGATTCTGTCCTCTAATGCAGAGAAGTTTTTTATTTTTTTAAATATGTTTTTATTGATTATTTTTAGAAAGAGAGGAAGGGAGAGAGACATAGAAACATTGATGTGAGAAAGATACATTGACTGGCTATCTCTTGCACACCATCCACTGGGGATTGAGCCCACAACCCAGGCATGTGCCCTGTCCGGGAATCGAACTGTGATCTCTCAGTCCATGGGACGACGCTCAATCCACTGAGCCATACCGCTGGGCAAGAAGTTTATTTTGATGGGTCCAATTTATTATTTTTTTTCTTTTTCGCCTGTGCTTTGGGTGTCAAATCCAAGAAATCATAAATAGCCTTAAATTCAATGTCATGAAGCGTTCTTCTTATGTTTCCTTCCAATAGTTTTATAGTTTTAGCTCTTATATTTAGGTCTTTGAGTTGTTTTTGTATGTGGTGTGAAGTAAGTATCCAGCTTTATTCTTTTACATGTGAATATACAATGTACCCAGCACCAGTTGTTGAAATCCGTTCTTTATTGTAACACCAAAAAATTTAACCAGATAGTCTCTAAGTCCCATGTGGCACTAAATGGTTTATAACTCTACTAGATTACAGTTACAAATTGTGTCTCCTGACTATTTTAGAGTCTAATAACTAAATCTGTGTTTAGTTCATCTATGCCATTTGTGATTTTTTTTTCATGTTCCCTTCAAGTATCTATTTTGCATACTGAAGAATCCTTGTTTTATTTAGCCTTTCCCGATAATCATGTTCTCAGGTTATCCTGTAATAATTTTCTTACCTTTTCTGGACTTTTTGTGTTCACTATACCCTCCTTGAAGTACAGTGATAAGTATTATGACCAACATTTTAAAAACATGCACTATAATTTATATAATATAAAGATGGGCTATTTAATTCTTTATTTTCAATTTTAGTCTTATGAAACAGGTGTTGTATTCAGTCTTTCGACTATATCTATATATTGGGCCAACTCTTTGAAGGGAAGACCAACAGTGAATCCCAGATCCCATTTCTCATTCAGGATGCAGAGTTCACAGTTTTTCATTTTAAGTTCTAAAATTTTTTATTTTGAAAAAATTAAAATTTTGCTTTACATTTTCATTGAGACCTAGTATATTATCAATGTATCCAAATATTCTATGCAATCTTGAAAATGTATACTTTTTACCTACAACTTAACTAATATTCATTTTATGTATGCTATATGCAAGGCACTACACTAGAAGATAAGGATAACAATGAATGAGATAAGTGAATAAATATTTGTTGAATAGACAAAAAGGTGTATTTCCTGGAGAATGTAGAGTTTGCTATTTATCCTTTAGTTCTACTTTATAAATTATATTATGCAGTATGTTTTGTCTTTATTTTTTATTTACTTTGATCTATTACTGATGAAGAGTGGTATGTTAGAAGTTTCCCACTACGTTGTTTTTGTTAATTTTCTCTAATAACTTTATTTTAACTTTGCCTAATTTAATATTATTTCATATCCACTACTGATTTTTTTAAAACCTCACTTACTGCTTTTTAGCTTCAAATTTTAATTTGATATTAAGATTGCTATGTATTATCAAACATGCTCTTGGCAGAACACAGCTCTGTAAACTCCAGATGGTTTAAATAAAGAGAAAATGAAGAGACTGTTTTTACAAGTATAGGTAGGGTTAAGGGAACAAACAAGGAATAATGAGGTCCCCAGAAATTAGCAATATTGAGAAACTAAATCCAAAGGCAAAGTGATAAAACAATGTTAGACTTATTTTTACAACTATTGTATTTGGCCTTATTTCTGACATCATGTTTTATGCTTTTTGCTTTTAATTTTTCTATGCTGTATTCTTTGTTTTCTTCTTTTTGTTACATAGATTTTTAATTTTTTTTTTTTTTAGAGAGAAGAAGGTAGATGGAGAGATAGATAGAAACATTGATGAGAGAGAACATCGATTGGCCGCCTCCTGCATGCCCCTCACTGGTAACTGGGCCCACAACCTGGGCATGTGCCCTGACCAGGAATCGAACCAGAGACCTCTTGGTGCATGGGTCAATGCTCAACCACTGAACCATACTGACCAGGCGATTTTAAAAAATTTTAATGGCTATTTTAAAGATAAACTTGCTATCTTAAGATATTTTGCATTTTTGCTTTGTAACTCTTTTTCTTTCTAACATTTGTAAATTTCATAGAGGGTTATAGACTCTTCTCTCTAAAATCTATATAAACCTTTCTTTTTTGAGAATCACTTTGCCATTACATTCAATTTCATCCACATTTACCATTTAGAGTTCTGTACATATTAGATATCTTTCTGTGTACATTGTGAATTTCTCATAATAAAACATACTCATTCTTAAGATTTTATTTTTTGTTTGTTTCTCAATTAACCAGAGTATATTTTTTCAGTTCAATATGTATTTTTTCAGGAATAGTCAAGAGTGGTATATTTTTTGAGACCTTACCTGTGATTGTTTATTGCCTTTATACATGCAGGGTGTGGCAAAACTAGGTTTACGGCTATTCATATGGAAAATAATACAATAAATAATAATAATATAAAAATAAACCTCATGTTTCTCATACTCGCAACTATAAACCTACTTTTGCCCCACCTTGTGTATGACAGTTTAACTGGGTTTGGAATTCTCCCCCCATAATATTTTCTCCTTAAATTTCTATGAACCTTGCTTTTGTAGAGTCTGAGGCTAGCCTGATTTCTACCTAAGATGTTTTCTTTTTGTATTTGGGTAGAATTCTTTACCCTATGAGTTAAAAAATCATTATTTTTGTTTTATTTAATATTTTCCCCAGAAATATTTATTATCTTTAGACCATCTCTGTTCTCTTTCTTCTAAGTCTATTATACACTTTCATAATTTTGGTTTTTAATGTTTTATTCACCATGGAACGAGTGCTCTGCTTACATCTGGTTTTAATAAATAGACAAGGCCTATAGGGGTGTCCTTTGCCTTTTCCCCCATCAGTTGATATGACAATAGAATACTTTTGCCCAGTTTTGGATGATGACGAGGCTTCTTTCTAATGTGTCATTGCAACACTAACGTGCTATTTTTCTCCTGGTCCCACTGGTTATATAGGAGGAAATTGATATAAGTTTGGAACATTCTGTGGGACCCATAATTGTTCATTGACCAGGGGTAGATTATGGAAATTTATTTCTTCTTCTCATGCCACTGCTTCAGGGCCCTCTTTTTTTCTTTTTCTTCTCAATCAACCTCTCAATCAAAAGACTAGTCAATTGAAATAACTTCACCTCTTCATCATATCTCCATCCCTTAACCTCTTGCATTTGTCTTCTGCTTCCACCATCCTGAAAAAACGGTCCTTGTAGAATTTCACATTGACCTCGCAACTCCTAAATTCTACAGATACATTTTAAGTTTTTCTCTATTGATCTCTTTGTTGTATGCCACACTATTGATTGCCCCTTCCACTGGAAAGCTCTTTTATCCCTTAACTTCCATAACACTCCTCTTCCCTGATGATGATTCTAATAACCAGACCAATCCTGTGCCTTTACCAGCTTTCTCTCATCTGCCTATCATTTCAATATTAAACTTGCCTTCCTAACTTCTGTCTTGTCTTTTAAATCTCCCTGAGTAAACTCACTTGTGACTCATGTTTCGGCTAACTCCTCATTTGCTTATGATTCCCAAATCTGTATCTAATTATACCTGTCTTCCGAATTACTGCCTATATTTCTGATGACCTCCAAGCACATTCAACTACATTACCCAAACTCAACTTTTGAGGGGTTTTAATTTCTTTGAAAATTTAATGAAAGAAACCCACCTCCCAAATGCACATATGCTCAACATTCTGCCTGTAACTTCAGGGAGTTCATGGACTGCTGGAAGCTCATCTGTGCATTCTGGATCCAGGAACTCTAAGTTAATAATTCTTGGACTAGAATAAATAGGATCAAGTCCAGATGCCCTAGCTTGGAATCAGAGATTCTTCCATCTTGTACTATTATATGACCATTGGTTATCAATTTCTTCTTGCTCAGATACTCTCTGTTGTGCTACACCATAATTTTTGCACAAATTTGCTCTGGTTTAGGTCATTAGTCTGGATTCTGATTTTGGAAATTCTGTCTTGACCTATTGGTATCCACATTCTTTAAATGGCTAGGCTTAGAGGGAAAATCATACTTACTAATCACATTGCTTTTGGAGGTTTCAGTAAAATAACTGACTTTTCTATCTTCCTTTAAGAAACTTTACAATGCACTTGCTCATGCTTTAACATAGAGTAGCCCACTCTGCTTTAAATATACTGTCAGCTTCTTCATACCACAGCTTTCATCTATCTCTACTATAGTGGATATATGGTGCATGTCAGTTCATGCACAACACCCTGTGCATGAACTCAGGAAGTTTGACCTGATACTTTGGAATATGAACAAAGCACAAGACAAAAGTTAACTTCCATTGCTTAGCAGAACCCCCATCTTCCAGATGGGATGAGATTTACAGCCACCCTAACATCACTTGACCAACTGCCTATGTGCATTACAGCAGAGATCCTTCACCTTTGTTTTGCAGGTTTCATCAGTTACTGTAAAAGTTTACATTTTATAATTCAGTTCACTCAATTGGAAACCTTTGTCTGTCATTTCTGGCATAGTCGCTTTCCTTCTAAATTGTTTCCACCTTTGCTGACTGTATAAACACTGGAACAGTGAGTCAAATGAATCTGCAAATCCAGTGGGTACACAGATGGTTTGATTTTCTTATAGTCTGGTCTGGCAGCTTGATTCATGGAACCTCTAGAAAGAGATGATTCCAAAAAGATTCAAGCTTTCTTTCTGCCCACATATCCCAAAGAGTGAGCCCTCTCCTGATTGGCAGGACAGGGCTTTGAAAACATCTCTCCATTCCAAGCTTCTGCAGAAGCAGTATTCCCCTAAGGATTCTGAACTGCCTTAGCCATAACATTTGTGGGTGGAGCTGCCCCCTCCTTTCAGAACCTAGTACTAGCACAGAACCAATCCTCTTCCCTGGGGCCAGTGCTGGAGGACAGACTCGCATCTTCCTAATTTATCCGATTATTCTCTTCTATTTTTGTTGATTTACTTACCTCTTAATGCTGTTTACCTGGCCAGATCCACAATAACCACCTCTTCCTTCCTGCCTCCATGCTAGGCTGTGCCTTTTTTTTCAGGTCCTACCTGTATTTCTTGTCTACCCCTTTTTATATCAACCATTGTCTGCCTTGACCTCTTGCCAGACCCAGCCAGATCGAGCATGCCTTTCTTTATTTTAGCTACACTTTATTTGATATTAGTAACAAAGATAAACTCTAGAAACTCATAAGAATTAACAAAGATATCTTCTAATATTTCTGTATTGAAGGTAAATAATCATGAAGGAGTTTTAAAATAATTTTCCACAGTTAGGAAACTCCATTCTTAACTAGGTTTTAACACATATTGTTCCTTATACTTTCGTTAAGAACAATGTACCCATCAGTGTTCATTTATAACATTTTTTTTTTTTTTTACTTTCCATCATCATCAAAAAAATTTTTGTAGGCTCGGTAATGCATTGGTCATTGCATGTCAAAAACACAGTTGAAACAAATGTATAACACAAATTCAGGTTTACTTTTTGAGTAAAGTTTTAACATGTAGTATTTTAAACATGGAAAGCCCAAATCAGTCTGCCTTTGACCTGGCATCAGGAGGAGGAAGGTGTTAACTACCACGTTGCCAGGAGGTTTATGAACTGGCATTAACATCTCAGCAGGAGCAGAGGTGGCACAGGAGCTACTCTGAGAAGAGGTGGAGAAAAGCATCATCATGTACAGATGTATTTTCAGTTACAAAACCTCATGCTTTCTATTTTAGTGATACAGAACAAATGTAATATTTAAAGGACATTCCTCTATTAATAGCATAAATACCTTGCCATATTTATTATCTGCATAATTAAAACATAAATACTTCACTTCTCACGTAGCAATTCAATGAAAGTACTTGGTTACTATGTTAATTCATCTTTTAAATTTATTATAGCCTCGCTGCAGTCAGCACTTTTGAGGTTTGGTGAACACAGCTGGATTTTGAGAACATTATCAGCAGGGTTGAGAAACTAATTCCCCACAGTATTTAAATTATTTTTTAAAATTTCTCCAATAATTGCATATATACTGTTGTTGTTGTGTGTGTGTGTGTGTGTGTGTGTGTGTGTGTGTGTGTTTAATGCAACAGTCCATACTCCAAACTTAAGTCTTTTCAAATTAATTCTTTTGGCCAGTTTTCATGATAGAATCCACAGTCAGGGTGTTCTGTTTAGTAAAGTTGACTTAGAGCTATCAGGGAAGTCTTAATTATAAACCTAAGCATTTTAGATCAAAGATTCTGGAAAATTTTCAGATCTTGTTCATTCAGAAAAACTAATAAGGACTGCATATATTTTTTAACCATTTTAGAATCCACATACTTGAGGTTTAAGTATTAATCACAGCTTTTTAATAAAACCGTTATGGACTGCCTGAATTCTAATTTTAAATGAAAGGAGCAAGGGATTAAAATGATAGGATTATAGGACATGGTTCACGATTGGTTTAAGATGAATGAACAGAAGTGTTAGTAATTTAGCTTGCTCTAGTTATTATGGCCAGATTGCTCAGCATACATCTGTGTATCAAATGAATAAAGGCCAAAGTATTTACAGATATAGTGGCATCTAAATGTGATACTGCTTCTCTGAAAGGGGTGATTAAAAGTTATTGTTGAAAGAAGACAAATTATATATTAACTTTTAAAGCACAGTTAATTAAAATATGTATAAGTAATGAATTAGTTCCAAATGTCAATGTTATAATCTCAATTAGTATCAGCATTTTTGCAGAGATTTTTATTTTAACAGAATATTCTTCTCTTATATATCAGCATCCTAATAGCATATATCACATTCTTCTATTTTAATCATGTAAATTGACTTTATAAAAGTTAATTAAAGGAGAATCATACCTATGACAAAGTTTAATGAAGGAATTGTAAATAAATTATCAAGGAATTATTTGTAAGTTGTTTCTTTTCAAAGTAGTCTCTAGTACTTCTTATGGCATTAACACAGAATTTGGTTTAATAGATATTTCTAGTACATACTTTTTAATAGATAGCAACTTATTTAAAATTAACTATAGAACACAAAACAAAAAAATTAGTTTTTAATTTTCTAATTTAGTTGAATGAAATATTTGCTGTAGTGTAGTAATGAGATTGTCATTTGTTTTTAAAAATGAAATGAAATAAAGAAAAACATTAAGGAATGACATGAACATTAAAATTTTTAATTTAGTATTTTATAATAGGGTGAGTTATCATGGTATGTACTTAGAGTCGTAACTTTACTTATTTTCAAATAAAGAAAACTATGCTAATATATGTTTAGATTATGTTTATAGTAATTTAACAATTTAATTATTTTAATTTTTGCTATGTTACCATGTATTGTAACTTAAGGTAAAGGTTGATTATAATTTTTTATATAAGCTTATAAATTTCTTAAGACTTGGAATAGTTTATTACTCATCTCTACTTTCTCCAGCTCACTAGTTTGGACATCTTAGTTATTCTTCAAATATTGGGTTTGTATTTAAAATAAACATCAAATAAACAGGTGTTTGTCCTTAGTGAGAAAATAGCATATGTGAACATAGCACCAGGCCAGGCACACGACTGGTGTTCAGTAAGATCTGGTTAAATCTAAAACTCTGCTCTTTCTTATTATAGAATTTTCTTTGCCATAGTATTGATATCATATGAGGGAATAAAAAAAGAGCAATCAATATCCCTGACTCATTTGGGGTAACCACTGTGTTCTAACAGTATATTTTTGTGTGTGTCATTTAGATTCTCTGTGACTAACGCTAGCAAATAGTTTGAATTTCTATCATATTTTGTACAGTTTTTGCAGCAAAATTCTAATTTTTTTCATTTGTTTTATGAAAGCTGAAAACAGAAAACTTTTTCACGAACAAGAGGTTGAAAAATGCCTTGTAACCCTTTTGGGCTCTGAAAGCGATGGAACTAAAATTGCTGCTTCCCAGGCTATTTCCGTCATGTGTGAGAACTCGGGCAGCAAAGAGTTTTTCAATCATCAGGGTAAGAAAATGGGGAAAAATCGTTTTGTACATTTTCAGGTTACCATATTCTAGTTGATGTTGGCAAAGTTACATTTTACCTTTCTTTTTCTGTAGGGATTCCACAGTTAATTCAGTTGCTGAAAAGTGACAATGAAGAGGTAAGGGAAGCTGCCGCCCTGGCCCTGGCTAACCTGACCACTTGCAATCCTGCTAACGCAAAGTAAGTACAAAAAGACTCACTCAGCACTGCCTTGTATGGGGGATCTAACAAGATGAGCTCATTTTAATATTTTGGCTTGCAAGGAAGTTTACATATTCTTTCAAATAATCTTATCTTGGGATAAAACTCTTAGGAAACCTTCAAAAACCCTTCAGAAAAAAAATCATCAGATAAACCTGTTTTCCAAAGATTCAGTCATGCACTGCACAAGGACTTTTCAGTCAATGACTGACCACATGTATGATGGCGATCCCCAAAGATTATAATGGAGCTGAAAAATTCCTATTGCCTAGTGATGTTGTAGCTCTCGTAAAGTCATAGGGCAACACATTACTCCCATGTTTGTGGTGATGCTAGTCATATAAAAGTACTGTATACCATATTTTTATTGTACCTTTTCTATGTTTATGTATGTTTACATACACAAATACTTACAGTTGGCTACCATATTCAGTACAGGAACATGCTGTACAGATTCGTAGCCTAGGAGCAGCAATAGGCTATGCCATATAGCAGTGGTTCTCAACCTTCCTAATGCCGCGACCCTTTAATACAGTTCCTCATGTTGTGGTGACCCCCAACCATAAAATTATTTTTGTTGCTACTTCATAACTGTAATTTTGCTACTGTTATGAATCGCCATCAGAAATATGTGTTTTTCGATGGTCTTAGGCAACCCCTGTGAAAGGGTCGTTCGACCCCCAAAGGGGTTGTGACCCATAGATTGAGAACCACTGCCATATAGTCTAGCTGTGTAGTAGGTTCTACCACCCAGGTTTATGTAAGTGCACTCTATGATGTTTGCACAATGACAAAATCACATAATGACACATTCCTCAGAATGTATCCCTGTTGTTAAAATATCCCTATTATAAAATCTTGACTATTTCTGGATTTGTTTGGAAAAATGTGCAGGCCATTTGATTCAGGTAACAGGTTAACTCTTGTGGAAGGCTCCAGTACAAATAAAACTGAATCATGATGGAAATCTTAAAGATAACATTTGATAAATTTAGAAAAAACATAAAAGATCCATTTTATATGGATATAAACATTAGGTGAATCTACAAACATTTAAAAAGTCAATTTAAAGCAACATATTATGGGTAAGTGTTATGAAGAAAGGTTGGAAAGGAGTGCCCTCTGTATTCTAAGTACTGTGGTATGTGACATATTCATTGAAAAATGTAATTATCAAGATAATCCATTAACCAATGAAGAAACTAAGGCTCTGCAAGGTTACCTAATTTTCCTGGGTATAAATATGTATTAAAATAGCTGAGCTGGAAATTAAATCAAGGTCTGTTGGGCTCCAAAGTCTGTGTTTTTCCCTCAGTGGAAGATAAGATTGCCTTATAAAACAGCAAGAATTTTTTGAAGGCAACTTTTAGATCTCAATTGGTAAGTGTATTAGTCAGGGTTCTTTAGAGAAACAGAACCAATAGGAAGAAAGATAGATAGATTATAGGGAGATAGATAGATAGATAGATAGATAGATAGATAGATAGATAGATAGATAGATAATTTTATATATTGAAATTGGCTTATTTTATTATGAAGGCTGAGAAGTCCCTGCAATCTGGAGACCCGGGAAAGATGGTGGTACAATTCAGCCCAAGTCTGAAGGCCTGAGAACCAAGAGAATCTTCTGTTCATACTTTTCATTCTTTATTATCTGTAGAATAAAGGTTACTTAAAATGGATAAAAATGTGGAAAGGCAATGAATAAGTATAAAAATACTTATTTGAAGACATAGGAAAACTGGATAAGAACAACCAGATTCACTTATTTAAAGTGATAGAAAAGTAAAATTATTTTTAAGTTAATAAATAAAAAGTGAGAAGGCTAAAACAACCCCTATATATAAAAAAATAGATGAAAAAAATGAAAATGGGAACCAAGAGTAATAATGAATTTTATATAAAAATATAATCCATTTAGTTAGTATGGACACCATTATCTATCCTTTCTTGGTCCATTGTTAATCTTTTTGATGATTCTCAGTTTGTAATACCATTTGGAAAGGAAAAACTTAATTTTTAAAAGAAGAAATGCTATTTTCAGCTAAATTTCATTATATATTTACCTATACTCTTCTATCCAATTTGTCATATCAAAGTTTTACAATATTTATGCAAGTACTGAGAGCATTATTCTTGTTTGACATTCTTCTGAGGGGCAGAACCTACATATTACGAGAAAATTTTAAACTATTAATTTATAACATCACTGCCATCTGTTGGATCCGATCAGAATTAGAGTTTTTAAGTTATCCCAAGAATGAAAAAGGGTCAAGGTTTTTCATTTCCCTTTGCCAACACTAATTAAATTTTGGTTATTGGTAAACTATGAAAAGATTACAAAATATTATCATTATTGACTAGGTGTGTTTTAAAAGATACAACTATTTTAGGAAATAAAACAAAATAAAAATATAAAAAATAATAACTATAATTATTGTAATGCCTACAGATAAATCAAAATTGCAGTTTTGCTCTAGAAAATAATCAAGTGTATTATTTACACATAGATCATACTAACTCTGATTCTTCATCCTGATTCTATATTACCTCCATGGAAAACTGAATGATTTCCTGAAATCTTAGAGACTCCTTTTATCTCAATTTCCTTATTTTTTTATTTTTTGGTTTTTTTAATACCCCTTTTTGACTTCCCTTAACAGCATTGACTCAATATAGTTCCGATGGCAGCGTATATCATGGTTACTTAAAAAAAATTGATTGCTGGGCCACTGCTGGCCTCCACAATAGCAAAGACAAAGAGCTCTTCTCTAAGGACTGTCCTGCTACCGTGTGATGTAAGGTCAAGACTACAACAACGGAAGTGAGGAGACAGTAAAGAGTACATCCCAAAGGAACCCCAGAAATAGACAGAATGCCCCCAAACTATATAGATGTGCGTTTGAGAGCTTTGGGAACTTTTGAATGTCCTCATTATAAAAATAAAGTCTCAACTAAATTTAACACCTACTAGGATCATTCATGAAGTACCATGCCTGAGAAAGTCATGCAATTTGTAGAAAAACTATTTAAAAGGCTTGCCACACACAGGAGTTCATACAGCACATCGAGAAAAGGCAGTACTTCATTTATTCACAGAGACCCAAGCCCTATAAGACATTTCAATATTGTCAGGGAAGGGCCTGACCTTAAATGACTTCTTGGAATGTTAAATCTCTCTAAGTGGTACAGAAAGCACTTTTCAAGACTTTTGTGTTTGTTTTTCATCCCCACCTCATTAAATAGAATTGGGGGGAGATCATATATATATGACCTGTTTCTTTTCATTTCTTTCATTCTGTAGATTTAAATATAGACTACAGTCGGCCCTCGTTTATCGCGGTTAATCAGTTCCGGACTCTACCGCGATAAATGAATTTCCGCGAAGTGGGATTCTTTATGTACAGTGGTCCCTCGCCAGGAAAAAACTGCCATAAGGTGAAGCCTCGAAAGTCGAAGCGCAAAGTGGCGAGGGACGACTGTAATGCTATTCTTTAGAACTGCCTATATTTTATTGTGCACTTAAGGCTGTAGTGCAGTGAATTGATAGTCATTTTGAAGGAAAAAACCCCCACCTCTCTTAAAGTTGGCAAAATACCACAATTTTACTCCCCTTCTCCATTCCTCCCAGGAAGAGACGGGATATCTACCTTTGAGAAGGTTAAAGAAGTGTACTATCACCCTTTGAAAATAAATTTTAAAGTCTGTTCCAGATCATACGCCTTGGCCAATATGCACAGATTCACTTAAAAGAAGTAATCTTGTCGCTTAGAATGCCTTTTTATTAAAGAAACATTGACTCTAGAAATGATCTATGGTGATTTACAAAATTAAAATGCAGTTTTATGAAAAGTGCAAACTCATATTATAGACTTGATGTATCAGTTGGACCTAATAATGAATGCTACAGTTGTGTAGTTATTGCCTTTGTTGCCTAAGGTTTTCCAGAGGGAACTGTTTTCCGGTCCATTCTCCCTAACGGTGAGAGGAACTGTGTCTTCATACTGACCCCTAGTGGCAGTTTGAGAGGAAGTTGGGGGAGGGGCAAAAAGGTAATGGAAGATTGCTCTGCATTTTAGTGAACCGCACACTAATTTAATTTGAAACACTCTCCGGTGTGTCTAAAATAATATTTTAAAACATTACTAAAGGATAGTGATCTGAAAAGAATTTAATTGTGATGCTTTTAAAGAGATAATATTCTACTGCTGAATGTGTGTTGATAGATGTTTGGGTTTGTCTTTGTCCTTTTTTAAGGTGCAGTCACTTCAAAATGTGTTGACACATTCATTGTTCTGGTGGCTAAATATCTGCTGTGCTCTATAACCATATAGGATAAATATAATAGTCTTGAAAAACATAGATTAATCTTATTGTTTCTGTAGTTATTCTAGGGTTGATTTTTTGCTCTTGACTTTGTATAGGAAAGATGATTTTGTTCTAAAATTCTTATTTATATCGCTTTGTTGAAAGATGCTTGGTTCTTTAAATTAGAATACTTACAATATGAGCGTCCTGCCAGATAACTTGAGCTAGTTTCAAAATATTTCAGGAAGTTCAGATTCATATTAAGGATGTTTCAAACTTTTATATTAAGGATGATTCCTCAAATAACTTATATAAGGTGTTATTTACTACTTTAAAAGGCTTCTGAAATGAATAGGTAAAATAGCTGGGCACAGTCATCATGGTAAACTTAAGAATTATTTTTGCATTATTTCTATCCAAGTTTACTGAATGGATACTTTTCTTCTCTGCCTGATGGAATGGTGTTATAACATAAACTATTCTGGACTGAGAAAATTATTTTGGATTTGAAGAAATATATAGACTGAAAAGCTGGATTTTGCAATAAAAACAGTTGACTCAACACCCTTATTTTCTGTCAGTCAATGCCCACTTGACCTTCACAATTTGAACTTTATTAGCTACCAGTTTTGTGAGGCTAGATGAATCCTATGAAATGTTCAATTAGAAAATTATCCATGTGCTTTTATTACCTAGAGAGGAGAGGCTGATATTTGCATAACACTATTTTAAAATTGCTGGTACCTCTTTTAGGTTTAATTTCCAGCATTAACTGATTTTCAGAGGAAATGATCAATTACTTTGCCTATCTTTATATTTTGTGAGTTTTCTCTTACTCTTTCAGTTTGAAGGAGTACTTTAAAAACCTACATAAATTTCATTTTTACTCATCCTTGGCCTTTTGTATTAGCCTTTTCCCAAGATTTGTCTTCCCTCTGGAAATGGCCTTTATTGCTCAATGATTGCATGTCAATGGACAGACTTGGGTGGGATTCCTGAGGAAATGCCCCAGCTCTAGCTCTGCAGGTGCCGGAGATTTGGCTGTCTAGCTGAGAAGTTGTCTGAAAATGAAAATTTCACACACGTGCAAATCTTGAAATATGATCATATTTTCTCATCATCCAAGAAATTGTAACAGGATATAGGGAAATCTCTGCCTTTGTGGCTCACAAAGTATGAACACATGATGATGATGACAGCTGGCACGGGTGTGCCAGTCATTGAGCTAAGTACTTGAAATGGAATATATCATTAAATCCTCAAAACAATCCTATAGGGTAGGGAATATTATTGTCACGTCCATTTTGCAGACAAGGAAACAGAGGCAGAGTGTTTGCTCAAGGTCACAGATGTGGGGTGGACTCTCACGCCGAGGCCGTCTGCCCTATGCATTCTCAGGGAACTTGCAGGAGTTTTGAAGCTCTTAGTTTCCACACTTGCAACTTCTCTTTCTGTCTTCTGTTCACTGCCTCCTAAACTCTGAACTCCTCCAAATCTTTCCCACCAAAAGGTTTCCCATTGCCTTCCTGATCTCTCAGAATTCCTCCAAACTGGAAGGACCAGGGCTCCTTGAACTCTAATAAGCACCTTTGGAGGAGTGAGTTTTCTTCCCCTCCTCTCCTTCCTATCCTCTTTCCACTCTTCATCCACATTCCTCTCCCCATTATCCCTCCTCTCTTCCTCGTTCCCCTCTTATAAAGAGCAAGAAAAGGCAAAAAATATATCCAACAGCTAGTAAAAATTGCCCATTATGCTAGAAATCAAAGTGGTCTGCCTCATTTCTCGTTCCCCGAGGAATGATGAAGTGAACCAAGTAGATTCTGGCCTTTTTTTTTTTTTTTTTTTTCCCCTAGAAAATACTCTATGTTTTAAAGCTTGAGAGATTGATAATTGTAAAAAGGTCACGCACTAATAGGACCTGGTTTTGATCCTGTGTCTGTTGATTGAATTGCTTTGTGAACAAGTTTTTAGTCTCTCTAAATTTTACCTTTCTTAACTATAAGACAAACAATAAAAAGTGAATCTAGATTATCTATTATATTTTGTGCCTCTGAGTGATTGCCCTCTACCCAGTATCACCAGGAGCCTGGAACACAACTACGAGGAACTAGATGGGATCACATTTGATCACTGTTACCATTTTATCCCTAAAGCTAAGGAACTTCCTACCTCTGAACTTCGGCTTCTTTTGTAATTTTCCCACCATTACTTGGGTGTTCTTTGTGTGCTAGGAACCATTCTAGGCTGTAGGAATATAGCAGGGAACACAACAAAGTTTCTATGACACTGCTTTCATGAAACTTACCTTTTAGTCAGGGACACAAACAATACTTGAGAAATTTTAAAAAGGAAATTTCAGAAGTGGAAACAGCATAGATTAAATAAAGCAGCTCGGTGTCATAGGGAGGGGAAGTGCATGACACTGGGCTGTGAAAGGAGTCATAAGGAATGGTATAGAGCTCGTTAGGAAGGCCTCTCACCTGGCCGGTGTGGCTCAGTGGTTGAGCATCAACCCATGCACCAAGAGGTATCCGGTTCGATTCCCAGTCAGGGCACATGCCCAGGTTGCGGGCCGATCCCCAGTGGGGAGCATGCAGGAGGCAGTCAATTGATGCTCTCTCTCATCGATGTTTCTATCTCTCTCTCTAAAATCAATAAAGAAAAATCTTTTTTTAAAAAAGAAAGCCTCTCTGAGAAAGTGATGTTAGAGCTGATGAGGCTAAGCCAGTCCTGGCAATGCCAGGGGTTTTTATTTGCTGTCACACTACAGCATTCAGTGTCTTTATTTGTTTAGTTTAAAATATCAACAATATGGTATCTCTAATTACTTTGGGCCTGTGTCCCTTGTCATCTACAGATATGTAAATAGACTGATTTCCAGGCTAAACAGAAACATTTGGTAACTGCAAAAGCCACTTATTGTGAATATAACACCTTGACCATTATATTTCTTCTATCAGGAGACAAGTCAGCCATGTAAATGAAGGCAGTTGTTCTTTTCTGAAGGCAGCTGGTTAATTATTGGCAGGCATTCCAGCTTTGGAGACAGAAGGTGGTGTGTATAGAAGTGAAGTATTGTGATTGAACAGATAGGTCAATGAGGATTCCATGTCACTTGAAAGAAAATTACGTTGATTTCCCTAGACAAAACCCGGCATTCTGTCTGTGGAGGTTAGTATGCACTAGCCTCTTTGCAACTAGCATTTGTCTCTTGAGAAATTGTGATGTCACAACAACAGTAGCAGGAAAGCACATTCTGAAAGTCTCAAAGTCATGCCCACTAAGGCGAATCAGTGTGATAGAAACAGTGTGGTCTCACCTACTTTTAAGTAATTTTTGCATTTTTCTTATTTTGCTATGGGATGGAAAACGTCATGCATTTATTTCTTTTGCTAGGTTTTACTTTAATAATTATGTTACTTAAAACTCGTCATTTCAAGCGTTTGCCTGCAAGTAATTGTGATTCTCTCCCTTATTACTGATAAGCTTCTTTAAATAACCTTTCTTAAAAAGGAGAAATTTTCCCGGCTACTTTTGTCAGTCCTGGAGTTCAGCCAGAGTTCAGGGGCACATATCCCAGTCTCTGCAGCTGTGGGGCTGCAGTGGGGTCATAGTTGTTTTGGACTCTGAAATTGATCAACTTAAGGAACACACCAGACATCTTGGATCATTACCTTTGTTGAAAAACTGGCTGGGAGGAGAGTCAGGAATCCAATTCACAGCATTCCAAATCTGGCTGTGATAACCAGAGACCTGTTTCTCATAATGGCCGTGACCCACCCCCGCACACCTGTACAGACACACTGGGAGTCCGCAGGGCTTAAACACACCAACCTTGAGTGGCTGCTGCACTATCACCTCTTCTGACCGCTTGCAGTGTGTCTGCTGCCAATGTGTACACTGTCCTTGGTGTGACAAAATTCACGGAGACATATGAGAAGTCATGCTGGTGGGAATGGTTGCAATCACTGTTCACAAACAAGGTTCTGATTGCCAATGCTACCATCTGTTTCATCAGGTTCCACATATTACCCTGTATGTGGGCTCTGTTAAACAGATTTCTGTACTGTCCAAGGTCACCCTTGATTCATGTAACCAGTTGGCAGATGTGTTAAATAGGAACCTTAAAACCGCAGGAAGGATCAGATTCTGAGAGGTACCAAATAGTGTCACCTGATGATACAACCAAAATAAACAGAGTCAACAATGTCTACAAAGACAAAATACAGACATCCCTTGCTACATGAAATAGACAGATCCCAAAAAGTTGTCCAAAGTGCAAGATTTCATTTATTAAACTTCATCTATGTTACCTCACGGTATAATTACAGAAGCATTGGGGGAGGGGAAAATAACCTGATTTCAACAGCAGCTATAAATGGTAAAAGTGGGGATCACAATTTTCTTGAGTCCTCTCCCTTCTTGCAAACTTAAAGTTGAGCTGAGTACTTTTTCCTCACCACCTCTCAACACCCACAGAGGTTTTCTTCATCACTCCCTTTGAGTTGATCCAAGTCAATTAAAATATATTGACTTGTCAGCACTGGGGATATAAATAAGTCTCAAACACTGCCTCTCAGAAGTAGGTGCCAGGTGCAGACAGAGCACAGAGGAGGGGAAGGAGTGATTAACAAGGAGAGGCAGTGATGGTCACAGATGGCTTCGCGGAGGAAAGGGTGGCTGAGCAGGTTTTGAAGGGTGAACTAGAGCTCCTCAGGCAGAGGTGTGGGAGGGCTGGGGACGGGTGTGTTGGGCAAACAGAACATGAGTGCAAAGGCACACAGACGTGACATCCCACAATATTTTCAGTGAGCCGTAAATAGACACGATTTGTGTAATTGAATTTTTCCTTAACAATGTGCTCGGTGCCCATGCTGTAAGGGCACTTACATAAAAACTTTGTGCTGAATTCCTTTTTATAAAAAGTGCTGTAAAATAATATTCCAAGATTGCTGCTATTCTCTGATTGTGAACATTTGTGCAAAACATCATTTTTTAAAACAAAAATAAATGTATATATGTTTAGCTCAAAAATAAATTCTTTGAGCTCATATGAAAAAGAGACCTAACCTAGTTTTGAGGTCAGGAAAAGCTTCCTTGAGACATTTGTGTGAGCCTTTGAAAGATGAATGGGAATATCCAGGGAGAACAGTGTGAGGAAGTGGGAACAGCATATGGGAATATCCTGAGGTGAGACAGAGCCTGACCAGTCCGAGAGACCCAGAGCTCAGAGCAACCAGAAGGGGGGGTGGTGGGGAATGTGGGCAGGTGAGGGAGGCAGGCTCCACTCGTGCAGGCCTGGAGGCCGTGTGAGAAATCTGGAGCTCCATCTGAGCAATGGGAAGCCATGGAAGTTCTAAGCAGGGGAACAATTATGATTATATTTGTGATTTTAAAAGGTCACTTTAGCTGTAAGATGAAGAAAGGATTGCAGAGGAAGAAGAGAGACCTGTCAGGACAGTATTTATACTAATTCACATGGGATTATAGTGGATTGGATTCAGTGGGAGAGATGGAAATGGAGAGAAGGGAGAGCTTTGTGAAATACATAGGTGGAAAACAGTCAGGACTTGCTAATAGATGGGATACACATGACATGTCAAAATTTACTTCTATTTACATACATCAGTGATATAAACAGATGTTTTTGTTTATTCCCTTTTTTATTTTAGCGTGGTTCTTCTTTCAATTTACATTTTAAACTCTTACTTGATTAAACTCCAACTGGATGGAGACTAATGACAGTAAATATCAGAAAACATTTTCAGATTATTTTGACGACATATGGCCTTATAATTCTGGATTTTGTAACAAAGCTGTTTGACTTCTATCCCATTCATTTGGATAATGCTGTAGTATCTAGGAAACTGAAATGTGTTTTAAAATGTGACAGGCTTCAGCTTGTGTATATGTGAGACAGAAAAATAAAACAATGTCTTGGGTTTGAAAGACAAAAGAAATGCAATTTTTTTTTTTTAAAAAGTACAAATTCTGCACTCTTTTAGACCTGAAATTAGTTTTTTAGGGAATAATAATAGCTTGATTTTTACCATTATTAATTTAATCTCAGGGGTGGTTTTTACACATAAACAGAGCTGCACATAAATCATGGGCGGATATGCTCCTATCATGCAGTGGTTCTCCCAGCTGTGCGTGTGATTTGTCTCTCGGTGTTGGCAGTTATGTTCAATTTAGTAAAAGCTATATTCCACTGTGTACTAGAATCTTTGGTCTTTTAAACAGCTAGGTTTTTATGTGCTTCCCTTTAGTGCCTCCATAAAGAGCAAAGAAAAGAGCAGAAGGTGGATTATAAATGAGCCAAAGCCAAATATGACCTTGTACAGGAGAAAGACAGAGACAAAACCCAAGCAGAAAGGCTGTGAGCAGAGGCACACCTGATGAAAATTCCTGTATCTCCATGACCCCATTTGTTTATAAATAAGAGAAATGAAAATAATTCAGCATGACCCTATGTACTCACTTAAATGTCCCCAAAGCTCCCTGATCCACACAAGAGACAAGCATTTGGGGACTCATTGGTATGTGTTCACCTGACATACTTCTGGCTTCTGTCATGTGTGTTCTTTCTTTACTCTCCCAAGATGTTTTAAAAAGTGAACATTGTAAAAAGAAAAACTATTAAGTGAAAAAGGACTTATGCATTTTAACTAAGGTATGTTTATAAAGATTAAAAACTAAAAAGTATTTGGTTTAAAAAACTGATTGCATTAAGTATCTGAAAAATCAGTCAAAGGAAAATAATTTTTTGGAAAGGTTTATGTATATATTAATTAATTAGAATATATTCATCATTTAAAATCCTTGCTGAAAGTTTTTTTTTAATTCAGTGTTTCCACTGTAAGTTGAATATGATAAGTTTCTGATAAACAAGTATATTAGAGCCCCCAAATTTTCCCTTATTCATAAAATCGAAAGACTACCATGTCAATTAATAGTAGGAGAGCAAATTAAAAGTGAAATTATCTTAAATGTGTTTATTTTATCCCTTAAAAAGGAAATTAAATGCTGACCCTCCATTTATCATAGTGAGATGCAGGGCCTTGCTCCCAATATTTTTATATCAATAAATTTGGGTTAAATGTCATCTAACCAAATTTTAGTTTTAAGGGAAGCCTTCCCAGAGATATCACCAAGGGTTAAAGATACACCATGTATGGGAGAAATGGAACTAGGCACTGACTTTGCCTCGGTACCAGTATGGTGTGTTCTCTGGATGGATTTATATAAACCAGGGGTGGGAGGTGCCCTCAAGGTTAGCACCAACCCTGACCTTTTACTCTCCAGAGCTGCCACCTCTTGTCATTTCCGCCCTCAATCTCTGCTGTTCAGGCTCCCTCAGAGCTGGTTTGTGCCACAGTCATAGCTGCTTTCCCCTAGAGCTACCAGTCTCTTTACTGAGAATTTGTTTTCTGAACAATTGTGATAACTTCTATTCTTGAAGTTGTCAATTCTCCTTTACAATCAGCAAATTTAAGTGACAGTGCCAAATTAAATCAGTTCATCAGAATATAGGGTGACGGGCTAAATCATATAGCCCTTGTTGATTTGTTTTTTCAATATTGTTTATTAATATGACCTTAAATGAAAAAATGTGTCAAATATAAACTTAAAAGAGATGTTGATATTATTGGAGTTCAAGTATGCTTTTATTGTCTTGATTATCTCTATTCTCATGATGATTTAAATGGATTTTTAACACACAATTTTGAGTATTTCTTTAAAACCAGTATTTCTTTAAAGTATTTCTTTAAAAGATGTTTTAAAAAATCTTTTACTTGAAGCCATTTCAAACATTATAACACATAATTAAATCGTCTTCCACTCATTATAATGATCTCTTTTTTATTTTTACTATTTTATGAGCTCTTTAAGTATTTATGAAGCAAGGACTATAGAAAGTATAGTGTTCTTAAAAGATTTAGTCTTTCTAATTGTGAGAAAATGTTAATATATTAATGGACAACTGTAGTCTTTTTATACTAGAATCAGAAATTTAACAACTGAATATGCCTACATTATTGAAATTATTTATGTCAATGTCATGATTTTGACTTTTGATGTTTAATTTGTAAAAGCAATATTCACATGCAAAATGGTTTGCTACTTTCAAATGTGTTAACCTCTGTCTATAATTAACAACCTAATCTGAAAAAGAGAAAAATGAGCTAAAGAATTTTAACTTAATCAAGAGTTCTCATGCTCACTCATTCCTCCTATTTAAAGCTTTGCTTTTCTACTGGTTAGGAATATTTTAATAGACATTCTTTGAATAGAATTGCCTGATCTTATAACTATCAGATTTTTAAAATGAACAGCTGTAGAAGGGTTTCTAAGAAGTAGCCATACATTTTTCTTTTTTAAATTTTATTTTTAATTTTTTATTGTTGAAAGTATTACAGATGGCCCCCATTCCCCCCCCCACCCTCCACCATTGACCCCCTCCTCCCCACTCTCCTCCTTCCTTCCCCAAACTATTGTCTGTGTCCACTGGTTATAGATACATGCATATAAATTATTTGGTTTAGCACTGACTGGTTTGGCTCAGTGATTAGAGCATTGGCATGCAGTCATGGGTGTGTACCTTGGTTGCAGTTCAACCCTGACCCTGGTCAAGGTTGTGCGAAGGGGGCAACTAGTCGATGTGTCTCTCTCACATCGTTGTCTATCTCTTTCTCTCTCTCTCTTTCTCTGTCTCCCTCCCTCCCTCCCTCCTATTCTATATGAAGATAAATAAAAAAATATCCTCGGGTGAAGATTAAAAAAAAAAAAATTCTTTGGTTTATCTCTTCCCATCCCCTCATCCCCCCTTCCCTCTGAGGTTTGTCAGTCTAACAACTAATTTGTGTTTCTTAATTCCTTCACCTTTTTTGCCCATTCCCCCAACACCTCTCCAATCTGGCAACCAACAAAAAGTTCTCTGTATCTATGAGTCTGTTTCTGTTTTTCTTCATTTTGTTTGTAGATTCAATTGTTGATAGATAGGTATTTATTGCCACTTTATTGTTCATATTTTTCTTCTTCTTCTTCTTCTTCTTCTTCTTCTTCTTCTTCTTCTTCTTCTTCTTCTTCTTCTTCTTCTTCTTCTTCTTCAAGAAGACCCTTCAACATTTCATATCATACTGGTTTGGTGGTGATGAACTCCTTTAGTTTCTTCTTGTCTGGGAAGTTCTATTATATGACCATTGATTCTAAATGATAGCTTTGCAGGATAGAGTAATCTTGGTTGTAGGTCCTTGCTTTTCATCACTTTGAATATTTCTCGCCACTCCCTTCTGGCCTGCAAAGTTTCTTTTGAGAAATCAGCTGACAGTCTTATGGGAGCTCCCTTGTAGGTAACTAACTGTTTTTCTCTTGCTGCTTTTAAGATTCTCTCTTTGTATTTAACCTTTGGCATTTTGATGATGATGTGTCTTGGTGTGGGCCTCTTTGGGTTCATCTTGTTCGGGACTCTCTGTGCTTCCTGGTCTTGTATTTCTGTTTCCTTCACCAAGTTAGGGAAGTTTTCTGTCATTATTTTTTCAAATAGGTTTTCAATTTCTTGTTTTCTCTCTTCTCCTTCCGGTACCCCCGTAATGTGAATGTTGGTACACTTGTAGTTGTCCCAGAAGCTCCTTACAGTATCCCCATTTTTTTATTCTTTCTTTGTTTTGCTGTTCTTATTGGGTGTTTTTTACTTCCTTATATTCAAATTGATGGTTTGCTTCTTGGCTTCACCTACTTTACAGTATTGATTATCTATAAATTATTCTTTACTTCAGTTAGTGCATTCTGCATTTTGGACTGTGCATCCTTCATTTCTTACTGGTCCTTCTTTATTCTCTTGAGGTCCTCACTAAGTTTCTTGAGCATCCTTATAACCTGTGTTTTGAACTCTGCAACTGTTAGATTGCTTAACTCCATTTTGTTTAGTTCTTTTCCTGGAGTTTTTTTCTATTCTTTCATTTGGGACATGTTTCGTTGTCTCCTCATTTTGGCTGTCTCCTTGTGTTTGTTTCTATGTGTTAGGTAGAGTTGCTACATCTCCTAGGCTTGGTAGGGTGGCCTGTTGTAGTAGGTGTCCTGTAGGGTCCAGTGGCACAGCCTCCCTGACCACCCCAACTAGGCACTTGAGGTGCACCCCTGTGTGGACTGTACACCCTTCTGTTGTAATTGAGTCTTGATTGCTGTTGGCACATCAGTGGGAGGGATTTACTCAGGCTGATCAGCTGCAAGGACTGGCTGTGCCCACTGACCATCAACCTCTGACCACGTTGGAGGATCAGCTGTGCAGAGGCCCACCACACAGAGCAAGATTTACTTCAGCAGGGCTCTGGTGCCCACTAAGTCCACTCCTTAAGTATGTCACTTGTGGAGTTGGTTGGGTGGTGGTGCTTTGATGTGGTCTGAAGCTGTCCACTGGGTGTGCTGGCTCTGGGGCCTTCCAAGGGGTGCAAGCCAAGGCCAGCCACTGCCTGTGTTCTACCTAGGACCACCAGGTATAAACTACAAAGCGATCTGCAGATGGCTGCTGCTTGTGCTGGGTTAGAGGTGTCCAGGTGAGGCCAAGCTGTGAACCAAGGCTGGCTGCTGCTAGAGCCAGGCCTGGGGCCACTTAGTGACAGGTATGGGGCTCGCTAAGGCCAGGTGCTGCTTGTTTGAGAGATTTTAGGAAAATCTGATGCATGAGCCCAGAGATACCATTCTTAAGGTAAAGCCATTGGAAACAGCTTGGGTGGGCCCAAAAGTTGGGTGGGGCAAGGCCTCAGGGAGTCACCAAGGCGGGGCAAACCATGTGAGCCAGGTTGCTGGAATCCCAGGGGGAAGTGCTCCCAAATGAAACAATGGCCTCCGCCAACAAGTCTTTCCGGAGAAAGCTGCCTCTCCAGCTCTCACCTGGCTGCCAAACAACTCAGTCTTCCCTGTATGTCTCTGATGCCTTTCAAGCTGCCTCCCCCATGCTGGAGCCCAGAGGGAGTGAGTCCGAGTAAATCTGTGTGCGAGCCCTTTAAGAGGAACTGACTGGGACTCTAGAAGCCCCAGCCTCCCTCAGCCTCAATTCCTGCTGGTGTTTACAGCCAGAAGTTATGGGGACTTGTCTTCCTGGAACTGGAACCCTGAGCCCTTAGGGGGCCTGATGTGGGATGGGGGCCCCTCACTCCTCAGGGAGGACCTTCACAGCTGAGGTATCGCTCCTGATTTTTATCAGCTACATGTGGGTGTGGGACCAGCCCTTCCGCCTCCACCCGTTTTACCAGTCTCGGTGTGGCTTCTTTAATTCCCTAGTTTTAGGACTTCCATTCAGCTTGATTTCAGGTGGTTCTGAATGATGGTTGTTCTGTAGTTTAGTTGTAATTTTGATGTGGTTGTGGGAGGAGGTGAGTACCGTGTTTACCTACCCTGCCATCTTGATCAGAAGTCCAGTCAAACATTTTTCTGTAACCAATAGCTGTAGATGTAGGAAAAGGATTATTTAAATTCATTCATACCTGACATTTCCCCAGACTTCATTTAAATCACTAGAACCTCAGTTCTGGGCTCATCTCATTGTAAATTAATTTATTTCTAAAATTGTATTTATGTACTCACTTGTTTTATAAACTCATTTATACACTCCAAAGATAATTTCTTGAACTTGGATGAATGACACTCACCTTCATTTACCCAGTGCTGCTGCTGAAGCTGATGGTATTGATCCATTAATAAACACCCTGTCCAGTAAACGAGACGGAGCCATTGCCAATGCTGCCACCGTACTGACGAACATGGCCATGCAGGAGGCACTGCGTGTGAGCATCCAGAGCCACGACATCATGCGCGCCCTCATCAACCCGCTGCATTCTGCGAACGTGGTCGTGCAGAGCAAGGCTGCTCTCACCATTGCTGCCACTGCGTGTGATGCTGACGCCCGGACGGAGGTGAGAGTTTTCAGGACATTTGCTCCCATTTTTCTGGTCAGTACTTATGGGTGGATTGATTTGAAACATTTTAAATGTTTGAAGTGATCCATCATTTAAGTCTTTCAAAATTGGTGCAATGCTTTGGAAAACAAACAGGCATTATCTAGCAAAGAAGGTGAGCATACCTTGTAAATAAGCAACCCTGTTTCTAAGTGTGTATTCCTAGAACAATCTCTTACCTCTATGCTCCAGGAAGCATTGTTTATAATACCTGAATAACTGGAAACAGACCAATTGTCCAACTGTTTAGAGAATTGATAAATAAATTGTGGTATATTCATAAACTGGGATTTCAAATAAGTAAACATGAATACTTTTTGCTACAGACATCAGCAGAGGTGAGTCTCAACAAGCTTAATGCTGAGCAAAAGTCAGTTGTGAAGAATGAATCTTATGATTCTATTTATATACCATTCAGAAATATGCAAAGCTAAGAAATATGTTGTTTGGGCTTACATACACACACGTACATACATATATAAATACATATAAATTAAGACTATAAAGAAAAGTGAGAAAATGATTAACCCCAAATTCAAAAAAGTGTTTCCTCTTGGGGGATTAAGGGTTTGGATGTGATTCAGAGGAGGACCCAGGGGTTTGAGGTTATTGAAATGTGCTATTTCTTAAGCTGGTGGTAGACAAACAGGTGTGCCTTTTACTGTGATTCTTGAAATTACAAATATGGGTTACACATACTCTTTTGTTTCTCATATTGCAAAAATTTAAAACATGGAATTACATTTTCTACAAGTCTGTCACATAAAAGTGTGTTTGGTCCTTGTGGTTGGTCCTATTAAATCTTCATAAAGACTTATTTTAATCCTACAAAACTCTCTTTATTTCTTGCTTTGTCATATTCATTTTTCACCGTGGCACTCATTCAAACAGCCTAGCACTTTGTTCCTCTCTCCTCAATGTAAGGGACAATTGCTAGCATTTATCGAGCACTTACTACACGCCAAGCACTGTGCTAGCACTTTACATTTATTTAAGCCCCACTCAAAACAGGTGTCTGTAATTTCCATTTACATAAGAGGACAGTGAGGCTTAAAGAAACACTGTGCTGCAAGCCGAGGTGGTGTTAGATCAAGTTCGAGCCTATGCTCTCACACTGTGCTATCTGCTAAGATAGCCACCAAGTCTTTCCTCCTCTATGACTTACATTTTTATTCTATCCCCCTTCTTTGTACCCACTGACTCAGTTCATTTGTATTCATCCATTAAAGTAGTAAGATAGTCACCAACTATTAATTTACCAACTACTATGTGCCAGACACTATGCTTGGGATGGGGAACACAGTGATAAACAAAAGTGTCTTGGTCATATCTCTGTGCAGCCTGCAGAGTAGTCCATCTGTTTCCTGGAATGTTGCAGTTGACTCTTTCATGCTCTCCCTACCCCTGCCACCTCCTTCTCCCCACATTGCCTCCAGACTGATCGTCCAAATATGTGAGCCTCCTCACATCATTGCAAGTCCCCCGTGGTATGTATTGCCCTGTGGTAAAAGGTGAGCTGCTGAGAGTGATATGCAAAGGCCATCAGTGATCTGCACCTGCCTACGGAAGCCTGAAGTCACTTTCCAAGTAGAGCTCAATACTCCAGAAATACCACACTATTCGTAATGCTGTTAGTGGGCCCTGTTCTCTTATTTATACCTTCTTGTTTCATCTGCTTGGGAAGCTAGTCTCACTTTTGTCATCCTGATAAACTTTTGTTTTCTCCTTCAAAACTCAGCTCCGCAATCCTCTTTTATTAGTTCTTCCTGCAGTGCTCAAACTTGATGCATTCTCCTCTGTGCTCCCATTACACCAGCTGCAGGCTGCCCTAGTCCTCTGTTTTACATCATATGGTTCTTGTATGAAAGATTATTATAAGCTCCTCTAGGGAAGGGAACTGAGGGTTTTCTTCCTTGCGTCCATGTCATAAATACACACCTGGCACATAGTGTATGCTGAATGAACAGTTGTTAAATGAATGAGTAAATGAATGAGTGAATGGAGGAATGAAGGAATGAATGGAGGGATGAATAAATAACTCTATCTTTGCCAAAGGAACACATGGAGTTAGATTACTATCTTGTGTTATACTCAGAAATAAAGATGTTCAGAAATTAGGCCTGCTAAGCATAAGATGCTTCAGGAAAATTTTGTAAGCTTCCCAAGTTACATATGCTGATGTATAGTCTCTGCCAGAGTCTCTCTGTTTGAGAAGAAAGTGACTGAAAGTGGATCATATCCTGCAAGAGCTCTTGCCTCTGGATACTACGCATACAGACCGGCAGAATATTCTTTTTGTGCTGTAGGCTCAGATAATAGAGTATTGCATTTCAGACAGGGAGATGAGAGCTCTGTCAGACCATTTTTTTTATCCTGATTGCAATAATTTTATACATAAGTAATTTATTTTAACAATGCAATCTAGTTCTGCCTAGTTCTCTTATTATTTTTCTTCTCTTTTTTACTTTTTGGAGAAATGAAGAAAGGACACTATGTAAGGGTAACAAAAATAGGTCTCTCCCTAGGGAATTGCCTCCGTGTTGCTTTGGCCACACTGCCAGCTTGGTGCAGTGTCCAGGGACACAGGTCGCAGTTGCCTGCAGCGGTTCCTCCTGCCCAGCCTTGGGGACCATATTAGTTTCCTATTCCTGCCATAACAAATCACTGTGACTTAGTCCCTTGAAGCAATACAAATCCACTACCGTACAGTTTGGGAGGTCAGAAGTCTGAAAATGGGCTAAAATCAAGGTGTTGGCAGAGTTGTGTTTCTTCTGGAGACTTTAGGGGAAGACTAGTTTTCTGGCCCTTTCTAGATTTTACCAGCACCTGCATTCCTGGGCTGTGGCCCCTTCCTCCATTACCTCAACTTCTGCTTCCACACATCTCCTTTCTCTGCTCCTGGCACTCTTGTCTCCCTCTTTTAAAGGCCCTTATGATTACATTGAGCCCACCCAATAATCCAGGACAGTCTCCCCATCTCAATTCCTTAACTTAATCCCATTTGCAAAATCCCTTCCAGGAACAGGGACATCTCTGTCTACCTCAGGGCCAAATGGACATTCAGTGCTGAGGAACTGAGCGAGTGAACACAGGGCATCCCACTAGTAGGCAGTGAGGAGATGGCTCTCCCCAGCCACACCCTGTGCGAAATCACCATGCCTCTTCCTCACTTGGAACAGAAAACTGGGCTTCTGTCTGTAAGGGTTTGTGATTGATTGTTTCCCCCTGCATTTAATAAATTTAATGTGGACACATCTTAAAATGTTTTTACATAGTTACCACCTTTAAACAATCAAATAATGAGATTTTTTGCAAAGCACAATGCTAATATTCTAATATTAGCGTAAAATGTTGGTTTGTACTTTTAGTTAAGAAATTCAGGCGGACTGGAGCCCCTCATAGAGCTCCTGCGCTCCAAGAACGATGAAGTGAGGAGGCACGCCAGCTGGGCTGTGATGGTCTGTGCCGGCGAGGAGCTGATGGCCACCGAACTATGCAGGCTCGGGTGAGTGAGCTGTCTCAAGTGTCCAGCTCAGATGAAGAGCAGAAGACGAAAAAGCACACTTTTCAGGCCAGAGGGAGGTCAAGCAGAGTCTACACTCCCCCTGTCACGTCTGTGGGCCTCACCTCTGAAGGGACTATCTGGTGGAAGCAAGGTCCTTCCCTCGTCCTCTTCACATTTATAAAATCGACATTTCCTTTTCTACTTTTTCATCTTGAGAAATGCTTCTGTTTCATTTTCCTCAACTAATGTAACACAATCCTATTTGTCCCTCAACTTTCTAAAATAAAGTGGGTGAGCCCTGACAACCGTCTCCATTTTGCTCCCTCCCGGACCCAGATCTTTCCATCAGGACTCCGTATTTAGCCTCGCCAGCCAAACTGCCTCCCTTGCAGCAGCAGATGAGTTAGTTGCCTTTAGCATATCAGCAAATAGGGTTTTGTGATTTCACAGACAGGTTTGCCCTATTTCTTTTTCTTTTTTTTATTAATTTATTTTTGTTACAGATGTTTTTCCTTTTTTCCCCATTGACACCCTCCTCCCCATCCCCCCCACCCCGTCCCCAGCTTTGTTGTCCATGTCCATCGGTTATGTGTACATGCATATAAGTTCTGTGGTTTATCTCTTCCCTCCTCCCACCCCCTCTTCTGAGGGTTGTCAGTCTGTACCCTACTTCCACGTCTCTGGGTGTACCCTGTTCCTCAGACTGTTATGTTCATTATATTCCACAAATAAGTGAGATCATGTGATATTTGTCTTTCTCTGCTTGGCTTGTTTCACTTAGGATAACACTCTCCAGGTCTCTCCATTTCGTCTCAAAGGATAAGAGATCTTTCTTTCTTACAGCTGCATAGTACTCCATTGTGTATATGTACCACAGCTTTTTTATCCATTCGTCTACTGATGGACACTTGGGCTGTTTCCAGATCTTAGCGATTATAAATAGTGCTGCTATGAACATGGGGGTACATATATTCTTTCTGATTGGTGTTTCAGGCTTCTTAGGGTATATTCCTAGAAGTGGGATCACTGAGTCAAATGGCAATTCAATTTTTAGTTTTTTGAGGTAACACCATAGTGTTTTCCATAGTGGCTACACCAGTCTGCATTCCCACCGGCAGTGTACTAGAGTCCCCTTTTCTCCACACCCTGGTCAACACTTGTTGTTTGATGATTTGTTGATGGTGGCCATTCTGGCAGGTATGAGGTGATATCTCATTGTTGTTTTAATTTGCATCTCTCTGATGATTGGTGATGTTGAGCATTTCTTCATATGTCTCTTGGCCATTTTTATGTCCTGTTTGGAGAGATGTGTATTTAGGTCCTCTGCCCATTTTTAAATTGGGTTCTTTGTCTTCCTTTTGTTGAGTTGTATGAGCACTCTATATATTTTGGAAATTAACCCCTTATCTGATGATGTATCATTGGCAATTATGCTCTACCATACAGTGGGTTGCCTTTCCACTTTGATGGTTGTTTCTTTTGCTGTGCTTTTTAGTTTGATGTAGTCCCATGTGTTCACTTTTTCCTTTGTTTCTGTTGCCTTAGGTGATGTATCAGTGAAAATTCTGCTGCGTATGATGTCTGAAATTTTGTTGCCTACATTTTCTTCTAGGATTTTTATGGATTCACAAGTCACATTTAAGTCTTTTATCCATTTTGAGTTTATTCTTGTGTATGGTGTAAGTTGATGGTCTAGTTTCATTTTTTGCATGTAGCTGTCCAATTTTACCAACACCATTTATTAAAGAGGCTGTCTTTATGATCTTGCCACCTTTGTCAAATATTAATTGAGCATAATGTCTTGGATCAATTTCTGGGTTCTCTGTTCTGTTCCTCTGGTCTATATGCCTTTGCCCTATTTCCAAACATGTTTATTCTTTGTATATATCACCTGCTTAGCTGCAAAAGTTGGAGTTGAATACTAATTTTGCTTTAAATGAAGAACCTTTTTTTCTGAAAGTGTCTTTTCTAACTCCTTGAATATGAGTTATTACAGGCATATATGTTCTCAGAAAGGACTGCTTTGTCTTCATAACTCTGTCAGTATTACTTTATCTAAAAGGGTGGGATGGCTTGAACCCTTCCAGCTCACTCAGGAGCTTAGCTAGGGAGATAAGTGAGAACTTAATGTTGGGTTGCTTATATAAAGCAAATACTGCCTTTTGCTTTTATTGACAGGGCTTTAGATATCCTTGAAGAAATTAATCTATCAGTAAGTCGAAAAAATAAATTCAGTGAGATAGCTTATAATAAATTGCTCAACAACCACCTGCCTCTGAAATACAGCCAGACTGGCTACTTGTCATCAAGTAACATCATTAGTGACGGCTTCTACGATTATGGCCGGGTAAGTAGGAGCACTAATTTGTATTTTAGTATGTATGATAATAATTTCTCCTTAACCATGATGCCATTACATTGCGATTTTGTAACCACTCAACACCATTTATATTTTTTACAGACAGAAACTTGGGAATCAGAACTTCATCCTTAACTTTGTCTGGCAATAAGATTTTGCATTTGTATATACTTCTAATTAGAATCTGATTACTTTTACTAAATCAGCTTGCTATGCTAGTTCAAGTGTCAGAGAAGATATGAAAGAAGCAGCATTTTCAGTCTGGGGTTCTGTTAGTTCCAGGGCTCATTGTTAGTGATAAGGACAGAAGTATAAGGTTTTCATTTTATTATAATCTAATAGAAGTTAATCAAATTGTAATGCTGGATTTAAAAATGTAATGTAGAAGAGTATTGTTTTACTTAACTGCATTTCTGATTATGATTTTTAAAACAATATATAGTGCAATTCAGTGTTAATGTTGAGAGAAACAGGAAGCTAAAAATCAGAATCTTGAGGAGTTTTTGACGTTGCTGCTTAGGGCAGCATCTTCTACTTCTTCTGGAAACCAAAAATAAAAGCAACAAGAAGAATGGGGAAATTGTTAAAACCCACAAATTCTATTTTAGGCAAAACTAGGAAACAGATATCATCCGCAGACTTCAAAAAAATTTGAGTTACTAAGAGTCCCTGAGATCAGGCAGAAGCGGTTCAAAAGGAAGAAGGAAAGGGGAAGAAAAAAAAAGCACAAGAGAGCTAGTGGTGGCAGATCTCAGAAAATGCCATAAAAAATATATACTTCCCGAGGTGATGGGAGAACTCGGAAGCACAAATGCGAAACTCTGTGTCCCAGGTGGGGCAGGAGCTGGGGTGAGCAAGGCTGGCAGCAGAAGCCCTCTGGGACCAGTCAGGGTCAGAGGAGACAGGGCCATCACGAGAATCACGTAGCTAAGTCATATTTGCAGGAAACACTCCATCATGGTAACAGAATTGGAGATATTTTGAAATGAGAAATAGCTAGCCTAAAACTTTACTCTAGCTCTTCCTTCTGTTTCCCCTGGCCACCATCACCACCTGACACAGGCACAAACCCCCATAACACATACAAAACACTGAGAAGTCACTCTCTGAGAAGGTCCCTCTTATCCATGGTTAATTTTTTTTTTAATTGGCACAACATCAGTACACAGACGCTTTAAGAAAAATGAGGGAAAGAGCAGAAATCCCAACAAAGAACACATCAGAAAAATGTTGCCATGGATAAGAAAATGGTGGCAAAATGTATTTGTTCATGAGTTTTAAAAAATGTTAAGGAGACAATATCCTTTATACTGATTCATTCATTCATTCATTCAGTAAATATTAAGTTTCTAGTGGCTTTGAATATGTCAGTGAACCAAAGAGACAAGGATCTCTACTCCCATGGCACCGGTGGGAAGAGGCAGACAATAAACAATAAACATCACAACAAAATTAATTACAGCGCATGATTGAAATAAGAACTATGGGGGAGGGGGGAAGGTAGAGCAAAGGCAGGATAAGGAAGCTCTGTAGTGCTGGGGAATAGTGGGGTTGACGGTTGTCATTTTCAAAATTGTGGTCAGGGAGGCGTCACAAAGAGGTAATACCCGAGCAAAAACTTGAAGAAGGTCTGGGCCTTAGCCATGGGGATATCTGGGGGAAGAGCTTACTGGGCAGAGGAAACTAGTGCAGAAGCCATAGGGTGTAAACACTCTTGGCATATTTAAGAAACAGCAAAGTTAGTTTAGCTAGAGCTGAGGGAACCAAGGGACAGAATAATGGAGAGTAAATCAGAGAGGTAAAGAGAGGCCAGGTCATGTAAGTCTTGTAGACCGTCAGAAGGATTTTGGCCTTTACTCTGAACGAAGTGGAAAACCTTGGCAGTTTCTGGGCAGAAGAATGACATGATCTGTCTTATTTTAAAAGGATCATGAAAAGTATCTTGGATGAGAGAGGAATCTAACTATTGTATGGTTGAAAAAGACCTCAGAAGGTGATCTGCTCTAACCTTCTTCCACAGGCTGATAAAATTGCTAGTGTAGAGCTTTGTCTAGCCTATTTTCAGAGAGCCTCACAGCTTTCTTTGTAATCTGTTTAGTAACTGGTTCCTCTTTCAGACAATAGGTTCTCCCTTATGTATATAGATGGATTAGTAAACTCAAATACTTTCAGGAACCAAACTGATAATTATGGTATGAAACAGCTGAGAATAAAGCAATAGAGATTGTGGGGAACTGCAGAGACATCTCCTGCCCAAGGGCAAGATGTCCACAACTCCAGTTCTAAGTGTGTGTGTGTGTGTGTGTGTGTGTGTGTGTGTGTGTGTGAGAGAGAGAGAGAAATCGGACACCTCAAACAGTTGGGAACATATTGTATCAGCGCTCATATTAAAAAATACAGCCCATGCCAATATTACTTTTCAATCTTTAAATTATCCACAGATAAACCCTGGCACCAAACTTTATCCTTTGAAGGATCTCTGCTTACAAGAACCAAATGATCTACGTACTATTCTCTTGATTAACAGTAAATCTGATGTGTGAGTCTTTGGGGGAAGAAGGGATGTAGGGAAGCATATACTTTTTTTGCTTATCCATCATCATATGAATATGTAAAGGTTCCCAGTATGGTATCTTTCCTTTCCCTTGTATATCAAGTACCACCATGAAAATAAACACTGATCCATAAACTCATAGCCTGACATAATCAAGTCCATGGGACACCACCATGGTTTTTCCTTTGACTCCATGTTACCAGTCAGTTCCATATGTATTTCAGCAGTCAGGGCTGCTTGCTTTTCTGGTAACATGAAGTAATTGAAGAAAGCATAAGTAGATGGGAGCAAACCAAGATGAATGATGTTTACAGCTCTCTAGAACTGTATGCTGGTGCCCAGCTACTGCACAAGGCATATATATAATAAGAAGTAACTAGGAGAGCTAGAAACGAAAGCTTCAACATCCTTCTTTAAATGGTCACTATATCTATATAATACATTTTATGTGACACATTTTATAAAAATAAATTTCCTATTCTAGCTTGTGGAAAACTTTATAATAGTTCTTGTCTTATCTTAACCTCTCCTTTATGCTTTGAAGTTAATATGTCACTGTTAAAAGTCAGCCCCAAATATGATTTTCAGGGGAAAAAATCTGTCTTGTAGGGCAAAGCCAATATTGATAAGTAAATTATTTTAATTTGTCCATAATTTCAAATATGTAAAATTTCAGCTCTCCACCTCCATCAATGGAAGATAAATCCCCAGATGCTGGTTATGGGCGAAGTATTTCTTCTTCATCTTCTTTAAGAAGATCAAGTAAAGAAAAGACCAGGTAAGGAGATGATCTTTTATCTATACTCAAATAATTCTCCTCTTAACTTGGGAGTAAAAAAAAAAAAAATTAGATTTTAGATTTTGGCAAACATGCTTAGATTCTTATACTAATATAATTTCATACTTGTTTTTTTCCATTGCTATGGAAAAGCTCTCTGGAAAAGGAGGCAGGAAACCTGGCTTGGCACTCTGTCTGCTGTGAACCTACAGTGAGATCTTGAGTACATGATTTCATGTGTGTGAGCCAGCTTAGTTTCTTTGTCTGTAGATGGAATGATGCCTGGTGCCCTGGTTTGTAATGGTGAAAGGAATCAAAGCATATAAAGGAAACAAAAATGCCTCATAAATTATTAAATGCTTTGCAAATGCAATGTATTGTTATTTTCCATATGATTGAGTTGGTTGTGGTTTTTTTCGAATGACAAGACAAACTAGTTCTTATTTTAGTGCTGGAGTTGGATCTCCCACAGAAGAGAAATCAGAACCTACTTCTGGACGAAATACTGCTGTTACCAAAAGCTCCACTAAAGAAAAAGCATCAAGGTAAGAAATATTGTATTTATTCTTCTCCTAATTGTAATCAGGTCAAGTTTTAATGACCCAACAAAGCTGATGAAAGGGAAGGGTGGCTTTTAAATAGGAATGTTTTCTTATGGAATCGGTGTGTTGAACTAAGCAGGACTCATGAAATGTAATTAAAATTAACTTTATTTTTGTCTCTTGCTGTCTCTCAAACTTACCAAGAGGGATTTCTTCTCCTGCCTCTGGGTGAGAAGTCAGGTCACGTCGATCATTTTAAAGTCCTATGGTCACTTTAATTAAAAAATGACAACAGAAGCAGTCTCTAGTCAGCCATTTAAAAGTCCAACCCTGTGTAGTAATCAACTTAAAAAGAACTTTTCTGTCCTCCTCCAGTGCTACACAGGCTGGAGGTAGTCCTCTCCCTTTCCTGCATTGTGCATCCCGCCCCGTCCATCTGCTCGCTGAAATCTCTGACCCTGCTCCAAGAGGGAGACAGGGAAAAGGACCAACTTCTTAGTTGGTTGAAACATGTAGAATGTGGTTTCATGCTTTTTAGACCTGGCATATTTTAAACATACTTCCTACCTGTTTACATATTTTTAAATATATTACTTCTCTTGTGAGCACTCTCCTGGACTCTTCAAAAACCATCTGGCCCTTCTGCCACACTCCATGACCCTTTAATTGCTGTTGACTTAAGCCCTCAGAACCATTGTGGTAGTGGAGTCTGTTTGGCACCAGTATGGACCATCTACTTCCTAAACTGAGATTGTCCCGTAAGGTCCCTAAGGTGTGGGCATGGTTTATTCTTTTCCTCAGACCTCAGAGCTGTTTATGTTCTATTGTCAGTCTCCGCTGCTCATTATTTGGATCTCTGCTTCTAACCTGCAGCTATCAGTCTAGCCCTGACCATTTTTGCCCCCCTCTTCCCTTGTCCTCCTCATGGGGCCTCTCTGCTTCTTCTCTACTGGACTGAGAGCTCCTTGAGGATAAAAACATGTTCTGATTTGAATAATTTCTCTTTTCATTCCCACTATGTAGCACAGTGCTCAGTTGGCATATGTAGGCATTCACATTTATTCAAGATAAAATCTGAACTTTTGCAGGAAATTGTTCTTTTGAACAAGGTCCACACTTGTAATTATGAGTCTTGAGCAAATAAGCTACCTTTTCCTTGCCTGAGTTCCCTCATCAGTAAAATGGAAAAAGTAAATTAACTGAGCATCTACTCAGTTCCAGGAATTGTTCCAGTGTGGGAAATATAGCAGTGAACAAAGACTGCTGCCCTCATAGAACCTATTTCCTAGTAGGGAGACAGACAATGAACAAAATAAACCACACACACACACACACACACACACACACACACACACACACACACTATCCTCCTAATAGCAGAATAAATCATATCTTCACTTTGTATAATACTCCCTTCTCATCCTGCTGGAATAGACTAGGTGGAAATAGGATGTCCAATGGAATAGATTTCTTTTGACATGGAACTCCTTGAGTTTCTTATTTTTCCACTCCAACAGAATTTATTGAATGCTACCTGGTATTGTGATTATTTTTCACATACCAAAATCTTCCTACCTAAATTAAAACCCCAAGTGGGTTGGATTCATGACTTGTATTTCTCCCTCCGGCCTTGTCCTATAGCTTATATATTCAACTAGTTGATTATATCAAAAAAGAGCAAATGATTAAACTTTGAAAATGTCAGTACGCAATTTGGAGCCAGACAAATATCTCTCTCTACTTATCTACTTACCTGCTCATTCTCTTATGAAAATAGAAAATATCCTAGTTGGTTTGGATCCACACAGGAAATCTCTGCTTTCTGTGGTAGTTTTGCTAATGTCTCTGCAAGAAAGGTAAAAGCTCTGCTATCTTTAATCATAAATTGATGTTCTTTCTGAGGATTAATTTTATAGAAATTAATTTTGTAATTTCCAAGTGCTTGTTTCCATATTTGCTTAGAAACGAAATTCATGTAGATATGGAAGCCCTTATTACCACAACTTGGCAGACTTCATGGGAAAGAAATCCAAATGAAATACTTATATTTATAGCAACAGGAAAGTACAGTTCAGGAGTTCCGATAAATTATCTATTTTTAATCACTCAGTAGGATGACCCTCCCTGTTGTGCTTAGCCGTGTGCTGGATAGCATCTTCTACATGCCAAATGACTCCTTGCTTCAGGCAGCACTCTCAGAGAAAGGCACCTCCTTGTTTTGTAGGCGACTCTGCATAATCACAGGTTGAGCTCTCCAATCTTATAAACTTCTTCTCTAATTTTAGAAAGCAATTAACCCTATCTATGCTTTCTACCATTCTAATTGACCTTCCTAGTGTTGGTTCCTAATGTACAAAAATCTTACTATGTATGTGAATATGTCCAGTTTACCTATTTTACAGAAGAGGAAAAGGTTAAGATGATACAGCTGAGAAATACTAAATTTTGCATAGAGATTTTAGATTACATTGTATCTTAGATCGATACAATCCAATGATTTTATTCAGTTCTCCCAGTTTTACTTCTAATGTGTGTGTGTGTAGTTCTGTACAGTTTTATCACATCTGTAAATTCATATGTGTATGACTACAATTGAGATAATGAACATTTCTGTCACCGCAGGTATCTTTCATGTCTAATTGCGTCAGCACCATTTGTTGAAAGTCTATACTTCTTTCACTGAATTGCTTTTGTACCTTTGTCAAAAAGCAGTTGAGCATATTAGTGGGTCTATTTCTGGGTCCTCTGTTCTGTTGCATTAATCTGTGTGTCTGTCTCTCCACTGGTACTGCTCTGTTTGGATTACTGTAGCTGTATAGTAAGCTTTGATATCAAGTAAGGAGGTTCTTCCCACTTTATTCTTCTTTGTCAAGATCGATTAGCTATTCTGTGCCTTCCCGTATAAATTTTAGAATAAGATATTTTTATGTCTACAAAATACTCTGCTTGGATTTTGATAGGAGTTACATGAAACCTAGAGATCATTTTGGGGAGAACTGACATCTTTAATATGTTGCATCTTTAAATCTATGAACACAGTATGTCTCATCATTTATTTAGGTCTTCTTTGATTGCTTCTGACAGCATTTTTAATATTCAGCACTCAGATTCTTTACATATTTTGTCAAGTTTATACCTAAGGATTTGACTTTCTTGGAGCAATTTTAAGTGCTCCAAATCTTTTTTGGTTTTTGCATGTTTGTTGGTACTATATAGAAACATGGTTTTTGTATGTTGATCTTATATCTTGAAACCTTGATAAACTCACGTGTTAGTTCTAGGAGGTTTTTGTCTTAGTTTTTGGTAGATTCCTTGGGATTTTCTATATAGACAATTGTGTCATCTGCTTTGTCTTTAGTTTTCAATAGTTTGATTTTGGTGTGTTTGGGAGTGAAATTCTTTTGGTTTATCTTATTGACATTTGTTAAAATTCTTGACTCTGTAGATTTATGTTTTTAACCAAGTTGAGGAAGCCATCTCAGTCCTAATCATGTATTTTTTTCCTGTGCTTCATCTTTCTCTGTGCTTCATCTCTTCTGGATATTCAATGACACCGATATTAGATCTTTTTTATTGCACAACAAGTCCCTGAGACTCTGTCAGTTGTTTTTTTTCAATCTTTTGTTCTTTGTGTTGTTCAGATTGGATAATTTTTATTTATCTATCTTCAAGTTTATGGATTCTTTCTTCTGTTATCTCTATTCTATTAAACCTATTCAGAAAGTTGTATTTTTCTAAGTTTTGGTATTATAATTTCAGCTCTAAAATTCTATTGTTACATCTCCAATTTCTTTCTAAAACTTTCTAACTCTCAATTCATCTCAAGAGTGCTTGTCACTAATTGCAGCATTTACATCTGTGTCTTGGCACTGAGGTCTATTGATTGTCTTTTCTCATATAAGTTGAGGTTTTCCTGGTTCTTTGTATTCTGAGTAATTAGATTGTAATATCATGTTATGCGTCCTACCGTTCTTATTTATGGGTCTTATATACATTCTGAGAAGAATGTTCCTTTGTGTGGGTGTGTTTTAGCAGGTACTTGACCCAGCTCTCAGTCTAATGCCAACCAGTGTTCTGTGAGTTGCCATTCCACTGTCAGTCCCATGTTCAAAGGCTTTGCAGCGCTGTCTGGATCAGTCCTGCACGTGTGCCAACTAGTGTCATCCAGTTTGAGACTTAGGGGGTGGTCTATCCCATATTCTATATTCAAAACCTATGCAGGTGCTTTTCTGGGTTAGAACCATGCACACGCAGCCTAGGAGTAAGCCCAGGAGTCCATAAAAAAGAGTGTATGGTTGCTTTCCTCAGCTCCTTCCTCTCCATAGTCTCCTTTGTCTTCTCTGGTTCGTTGGGGCTTCCCTTTTGGTCCTCAAGCCAAAACCTTTATATACTCTGCCCTGATACACTCTTGCCATGAGTGCATCCATATCTACAGCCAAACAGCAGGAGGATTGAGTGAGCCTAAGGCAGCTGTAAGCTCTTAGGGACCCTGATGACACCACTGCCACACTGTCGCAGGATTTCTTAGGGGCTGGAGCACAATGGGATGGAGATAAATAGAAAAAACAAACAAACAAAGAGGGCTTTTCTCTCTCTCTCTCTCTCTCTCTCTCTCTCTCCTGTTTCTCAAACAGGATTCTCCTTGCACTTCTGCTGCTTGTGCTGATGCCCACTTCCAGATTTGGGGCTATGTTTAGTTTGGCTTGTAGAATAGTGGACAAAAATAAGAAATTAGACTCACCAACAGTTCAGTAGTAATTCACTGTCTTCTCTGATCTTTCTGCTACTGATTACTTTTCAGAGTCTTCAAATAGCTATTGATACATTCTGTCCAGGTTTTATGACTATATTCAGTGGGAGAGACAGGGTAAAGTGTGCTTCCCCATGTTACCTGGAAAAAGAACTGATGCCATTGTTTTTGTTCAGCTCATTTATTAGAGAGAGTCAGTAAGATGTTAATACTGGTTCAAAGAACATTTGAGGAGCTAGGTATTAATTAAGGAGTGTTAGATAAAGATTGACAAGCTGCATAACAAAACATACTGTAGGATATTAACCATCCTATAGAACAATAAACTGTAACCTTTGGGAGTATCTTTTCCACCGGACAGAAATAAATTCCATCTTTACTAAACAAAAATCGATATAATAACTAGTAACTTCTTTAAGTCTGGAACTTTTAATTAATAGTATCTTTTAATTAAACAATATCGTTACTGTTTACTAAGTATATTCCATTTTTCCTAAGTACAGAACTAAGTACACTTCAAGGGAGGGTCGGGGGTGGAAGTGGGCAAAGGAGGGATAAATGGGGACAGAAAGAGACTTTACTTTGGGGGATGAGCACACAATGCAGTGTGCAAGTGATGTTTTATTGAGTTGTACACTTGAAACCTGTATGGGTTTATTAACCAAAGTCATCCCAATAAATTCATTAAAAAAAAAAAAAGAACTAAGTGCATTTCCCCAGATAAACTTTCAGTGAATCTTTGTCCCTGCATGACATGACTTCCATGCCATCCTTGCTTTGTTTTGCTTTTTTCTATGTTTTGGATAATTTTTCTTAAAATTTGTGATCCATCTTCTTCCTTCAGAAGGTGGCAACAGAAGCAAGAGATGATATGAAATCAGCATAGAGTCCCTGAGAAGGCAACCTATTTTTTTTCAATTCAATAAATATTTATTACATACTTATGAAGGGCCAGACATCTTGCTATGCAATTGTGCAGAAGACCAATAGATGTTTTTCATAATGTGCATGTGTATATCTGTCATGATCTCTTGAAAATTAATTTCTCCTGCAAAGCATAGAAACTCTAAAACTCTATCATTGTCACTAAAAATTTGACAACTATATGGTATGGTGGTTGAAGTATAAACACTGTATTTCTGGGATGTTCTTCAGATTCAAAATGACTGTTGTTGTTTACTCTTAAAGGAAAAGCAGAGGTAAAAAAGAAGAGGAAAAAATGAAGGAGGAGGAAGAGGTTACATCAGTACTGAAATGGGCTGGTGAAGCGAGCCCCGATAAAGAATGGTACCCTCCCTCTGACCCCGACTTTTGTGTTTATGTGTATGAAGTGACCAAGTCCATACTTCCCATCACTAACATCAGGGAGCAGATTGAGGCTCTTGCACAGTAAGTTGTCTGCATACTCATATACGTATTTTAGATTTCTGAAAAATATCTTTTATTTTAGTGGTTTGCATTTTTTTAGCCAATTTCAGACAACTACCCCATAATAAAATTGAACCCTATAGCTCCCTACCTCTGACTCTGAAGGAGAAACACAATGACTTGGAAAAAAAATTCTCAATTTCTATTTTAGATCAGATTTCTTCCAAGAATCAGAACTGGTAGCTGGAAATTGCTTAAAGAAAAATGTCTAGTAAATGCCAACTACACTTTACTAAAAACAAATAAAGAATAAATAAATACAATAAAAAACAAAAACAGGCAAACAGTGCCTGTCATTTTTTTCAGCTAAATCATGAAAAACATCTTTCAATGTGATCTTGAAGAAGTTATGAATGAATTAAAAGCTTGAAAATGAAATCATTCTTTGGGTATAGGGGATGCTCACACTTTAAAGAAAGTCTATTGTGAATTATATGTAAACTCACAAGTTATTTTCTAATAGAAATAACCATCCCCTATCATTATGTTATATGTTTCACATTGCTCTAAAGGGGGAGTGCAAGTATTGTGAAATGTGAGGGCAGGCTCGGCGCTCTGCATGAACGAGTAAGGTTGCCTCCTTAATTAGAGTGTTTAATCTGGTTCCACTAAGAGAGCTGAGAACTGAACTTGGTAGCTATAAAAGGGATAAGGAATCAGTAGAGATGGAGGATAGCCTTCTTGACTGACACCAGCCAGTAGGTAAGCTACTGCATGGCGCAACAGCTGCAGTCCCTGTGGGAGCTCGTATCTGCTCCAAGTAGAAGTGAGCTGCAGTCATCAAACCTGGATGTGACACCGGCAAGAAACACAGCCGCCAGATCACTGACTGCTTATCAGCCAGTACTGGAAGAGAACGTTTCTGGCGACCAAAGTTTTCCTAGTATCCTTGAGAAGTAATGACTCAGTCAGAGCTCTGATTTAGCTTATTTCAACATTTGCCAAATTTCCTCATACTTTGTTCCTGTCAGAAATACTTTTCATTGTTTCCAAATAATTGTGTGGCTTTTTTTAACTTGAGCCCACACGAAGATAGAGAAACAGAGATTTGTCCCCATGCTTTTGGTGGCTCACCTTCGTTGCAGTCAGTACACCTGGCTGGGTGGGACTGTGGGTCAGGTCAGTAGCTTTCTCCCAACTCTTTCTCGTGTCTTTCACCATACTTTAATATCCTCAAATATTTTTAAGTTTTATAATGTTTTTGTAAACATTATAATGTGCATGTGTATAACATCTTGTAAGTATTGGGGAAATTAACAATCATTTATTTCCGTGTGTTGAATGAAGTTGTTAGAATTTCAGTTTATATATGATACTTTGAATATAGTAAGCAAAATGTTAACCTAGTTATAGTAAGTACATTTTTTAAAGTAAATAAATATAGAGAATATAGATTTATACATGTAGTTAGTTACATTCAAAGTGTTCTTTGCTCAATCCCACATACAACAATGGGGAAATTCTTTCTTTAAAATATGCAATTCTGCCTTTACTCCAAGACATAGTAGCAGAGAGTTTTTGCTGTTTATGTACTGATTTCTTCAGTGAGAGCATAATATTAGGAGAAATCCACAGGCACGATGTACCACCTCTATCCTGCCTCCCCTGCTACTTACTTTCCCTTTTTGCCTCTTCGTCTCTCCTCTGACTTCAGTGTTATATAAATGCCACGTCTTTCTCTACATTTAAAAAAATAATTAGATTTAAAACAAAAACATTATAAAACTTAAAAATATTTGAGGATCTAATGGGAAAATTTCTATGTATTTGTCTTGTCTGCGTTTAAATTTTTTAAAAGAAGGATAATATGTTAGTACAATGCCTTGGATTTCAGGTTGAAACATTTACAAATACTTCTCAAGAGTAGGATAAAAATTTTAAACTGCATTGCTACATATTTAGTGATACTGACTTGTATCTTGTAAGTATTAGGGAAATTAACAATCATTTATTTCCATGTGTTGAATGAAGTTGTTAGAATTTCAGTTTATATATGATACTTTGAATATAGTAAGCAAAATGTTAACCTAGTTATAGTAAGTACATTTTTTAAAGTAAAGCAAACAATAAATATAGACAATATAGATTTTATACATGTAGTTAGTTACATTCAAAGTGTTCACAGTGAGATATTAAACTTGATTGACTTGATCTCCATGTAATTGACACAGGTACGTGGCAGAGAAAATGGGCGGCAAAATTCCAAAAGAGAAGCTACAGGATTTCAGCTGGGAACTTCACATAAGTGAACTGAAGTTCCAACTTAAATCCAATGTTGTTCCAATTGGACTGATCAAAAAAGGCATCTTCTACCATCGAGCTTTGCTTTTCAAGGTATTTAAGATGTTTTGCCTCATTTTCCGTGAGGTAAAAATGTTTTCTCTTTATCATAATGGAGTGATCCAGGTGCTAGTATTTAACTGGATACTATTAATCCTATCACTTAGATTTACTTATATTTGAGATATATATATGTATATACACATACATATATATGCACATATACATACAGGCACATGCATAGTCACTGACCATTGAAAGCATATTCATCCAACATTTGTCATATACCAACTATAGGCCAGGGCCTCTTCTAGCGTCTGGGAACATAGAGGTACTAACATGACAGTCCCTGCACGCAAGGTGTACTGAAGCCAGACTTGTGGGTTCTATGGTGATGTCAGGGACAGTTTCAGGAGAGAAAATGATATATTAGAGGCAACATAGGATTTCAATAAGTAAGGAACAAAGACAAGAGTCTTTTAAACAAAGCAAACATTTTATACAAAATAACAGGTATGAGTCAATGGGCCATTTGGGAGATGTAGAATAGTTTGTCTGGATGAAGAAAGAGGAAGCGTTGGATGAGGCTAAAGGACCAGATCATAAAGCACCATGTGAGTAGCCACTGAAAGTTGTTAGGGAGAAATTAATGAGTAACATGATTTTCAAAGAGCCTTCAGGCAACTGAGCGGGGAATGGATGAGAGCAGGGCCCAGACTGGAGAGAAGACCAGCTGGAAGGTTACTGGAGCAAGAAGTATGGGTGACCTATCCTGAGCCATAGTTGAAGATGTGAAAGAGGGAGATTTAAAAGATAAGACTGAAAGGATTGGTGACTGCCTAGGTGTGGTGTGAGAGATTACAGGAGAAAAAAAAAATGATTTCTAGTTTCTAGGCAAGGCATCTGGTAATGATGCATTATTTGCTGAAGTGAGGGACACTAAAAAAGGATCAGGTTAAAGAGAGGGGATGATCTTCGTTTTCCTCCATTTTATTCAGTGTTTGTAATATAACAGGAGCTAAGGAAATGGTTTCAAAACTACAGACTGTATAAAATTCTTATCTTCTTCCAAATACCTATAAGCCTCATTGCATCCATGTATATCTTGCCTACAATTCCTAGCTAATTCTATTTATAATCCAGATGTCAGTCTTTCCTAATTCCTTGGATTTCTTGCTCTAGCAATTCTTCCCTCCACTCTTTAATCTCTTTCTCTCTCTTGGTTGTTTCTCCTTTAAAATCTATAATTAAATCTACAATATTTAAAGAGTAAGTATATTTTCTTTTCTCATAATATCCATAAACATAATTATAGCTCCTATTATCATGACCACCATCAATTTGAGCTATGTGCCAGGCACTTGATAAATATAATTGTGAAGAGTCTCAAAAATGCCAAAGTGAAATGACTCCTTGTTTTAGAGATAGGAAAACAGTTATTTAGAGAAGAAATGTACCCAAGGTCAATCAGACGTACAATTGGAACATGAACCCATGCTTATCTGAATCAAAACCTATTCTAATGCTTCTCATTCTCATTCCTGGTCAGAATTCTGAGTCATCTCAACAACTTGTCCCTCCTTGGCAAACCTCTCATTTTCCTTCTCAGCTCACTGCCTTTTGTTACCTCTCAATAAGGATTATAGAGACCTATTGTCTGTCATACTTGATATGTCAAAGAATTTGCCATTGATCATTCTCTTTCTTTGACACCCTTCTCTTTCGTAACTTGTCCTCTCTTACTACTTCATCTCTGTCACCTTTGGAGATCCCTTTTCCTCCACCTTTCTCTTAAATGTTGGAGTCCTGCAAGGTTCTGATACAGGCTCTTCTCTTTTCTCCCTTTGTGTACTTCCCAAGGTGAGGTCATCCTCTCATGTGGCCTTAAATACCACCTACATGCCTGAAGTTTCCAGGCCCTTTCCTCTGTCCCACAAATCTCTCCTGATTCCAGATCTGTGTATCACTTTACCCTCTAGCTAGATGCACTTAAGCGTCTCAAAGGCACTGTATTATTCTGCCTGGGCTTCTGTAATAAAGTACCATAGACTGGCTGCCTTAAACAATAAACATTCATTTCTCATAGTTCTGTAGGCTGAGAAATCCAAGATCAGGGTGCCAGGAGATTCAATGTCTGGTGAGTGCCCACTTCCTGGTTTGCATTGGCTGTTTTCTTACTGTATAGTCATTTGGCAGAAACAGAGCAGAGAGAGACAGAGGAAAGGGAGAGAGAGAGGGAGAGAGAGAGAGGGAGAGAGAGAGAGAGAGAGAGAGAGAGAGCGCGCGCGCACGCTCTGGTCTCTTCCTCCTCTTATAAGGGCACTAATCCCATCGTGGGGTCTCCACCCTCATGCCCTCATGTAAACCTAATTACCTCCTAAAGGCTCCACCTCCAAATACCATCACATTGGGGTTATGGCTTCAACATATAAATTTGGGTGGGTGGGGACAAATATTCAGTCTGTAACATTATGCCAAACTGAATTCTTTACCCTCACACTTCAACTGAGCCATGCAATTAATTACCCAGGCCTTGCCCACTGCTGAAATCCCAAACACGAATTTAACTCACTAATCAAGTGTCTTATCCTTCTACCCCTCCTAAATCTTTCACTCCTCTCACATATTTTCTTTGTCTTTTCCATTTTCTTCCAGTTTTTTGGCTCTTTTTTGTCTTTACTTTTTGCCCCCTTAGCAGCCTAGATGAATTGTCCAGACCTTATAATTTGCTCACTAATTTCCCTCCTTTCTTTGCTCCCCATCCTTCCACCCCTGTCTGGCCAACCCGCCAATCTGATTGCCTGTCCTTTCCCTTAATGACACTCAGGCTGCAGAATACGACTCAGGGAGTGTCACAGCTGATTCAGGGTGCCCAAAGTGTGTGGACGTGTGGGTAGCTGGGCCATGCTTTTCCAGCTCCGAGTCACAGGCTTCCCCCATTTTCCTCGGCAACTATGCCCCACATCTGACATTCTAAGATCTTCTACTTCCATCTCCTCCTCTAAGCTAAGGACCTTGTTTCTCACTTCAGGAAGAAAACAGAGACTTTCAGATTCATCTCAGCTAGAGGCAGTGCCATTCTGAGGTTAAGAACTCAGTCTCCTGAGACAGATTCCCTGGCTCTCACGTTAGGTCACCACTTACTGCAACCTTGGTAAAATTATCTGACCTCAGTGTTACCCTCTATACAATGGGAAATACAATCTGTTTCCCAGGGTTGGTTTGATGATTTAAAGTGCCTTGACACGGAGTAAGAGATCAGTAAAAGTTATTTTGGAAAAGATAATTATATGTTTGTTTTGGTCTCTTTACCCCACTAGACTAAGCGTGTGAAATGACTCTGGTACTACTTCCAGCATGGGAGGAGGGTGCTCCACACATCGAAGCAATTCTCCAACAATAGCTGGACACTGCCCACCTGGAGATGGCACCAGGTCCCGCAGGATAAGGGCTCAGTCTTGCAAGACTGCTCCTGCTCCACTCCAGGTGCCGGTCACAGCTTAGGTTGTCACCTGCGCTTCTGACCAACCAGCTCTAGAGCAGAGTTCCAACAACCCCATCCTTGGAGATGATTACTTTGCAAGCGCTGCTCACAGAACTCAGGGGAACATTTTACTTACTAGATTACCATTTTATTATAAAAGAACGTAACTTCGGAACAGCCAGGTGGGAGATGGATATAGGTGAAGGTATGGGGAAAGGGTATGGAGCTTCCATGCCCTCCTCAGGAAGGCCAGTACCCCAAATCTCTACCTGTTCCCCAACCCAGAAGTCCTCCAAACCCTGTTCTTTTGGGGTTTTGTGGAGGCTTTATTACATAGACATGATTGATTAACTCATTGGCCATTGATTGATTCCGCTTCCAGCCCCTCTTCTCTCCTCAGAGGTAGGGGAGGGAGTAGGACTAAATGTTCCAAACCTCCTGGCAGCCAGGCCCCATTCTCAGGTGTCCAAAAGTCACTTCATGACCACAACAAAAGACACCTTTATGGTTCTCATCACTTAGGAAATTCCCAGGGTTTTAGGAGCTCTGTGCTAGACACCCTGATGAAGATCAAAATATATTTCTTATTAGAAATCACAGTATCACAGAGTGCTATACATTCAGATCCACTACATTAATAAATGAATATAGAGATTATTGAAACAACACGATTCTTGCCTTCTGGTGATACCCTTATAATAACCTGGTTATTAAATAACAGGAAAGGAGCTAAAGGGAGACTAGATAATATGGGCATGCCATTCATACAGCTTTGCCAGAAAGCTACAAGTTAACACTCTCCAGGTCTACACCCTGCAGATCAATGGGGAAGGGACTGGACAGGGGCAGTTTAGACACATGCACAGTAAGGTCTGGATGATGTGGGAAAATGCTTACCTGTCTGTCACACCTGGGAACAGGTAATTGGCCAGAATAGGCATGGCCACTGCAGGGGCATGAAATCTGAGATACATAAGCTCCTGAACAAAGAACGTTCGCTCCTTGGCTCCTTGCTTGCCTGCGCTCCTGGCTCTCTTTTGCAGTGGGAGCATTCCCCTGCGTTCACCCACATGGCGCACGGCCATGTGGGACCCACACAGTGGGCTAATGGACTGAATCTAGCCTGATGCTCTGCTGGACGCAACTTCACAAAGGAACGGAAACTCTGGACACTGGCTCTGCTTCTAGCTCTGCTGAAACCCCAGCTATGCCGCTTCCAGGACTGGACTAAGGAAAATGGGACTTTGCAAAACGAGGGATATAATTTCATTCAAATAAAAATCACTCATCCTCTTGTACAAGTCTGAGAAAATTCATTTTCTCAAGATATCGCAAGAACCCACTCCCACTAGTGATGGAGAAAATGGACCCACCCATTTCTCTGGCAACATCAGTACTAGGACCACTTAATGAGGACCCACGCTGTGCCAGCATTCACAGCTCTAAGCACTTGACACGTATTAATTCACTCAGCCTATATAACCACCCTCTGAAGAGAGTGGTTAGCCCTGGCCGGTTTGGCTCAGCGGTTAGAGTGTTGGCCCTCGGACCAAAGAGTCACGGGTTCAATTCGGTCAAGGGCACGTACCTCGGTTGCGGTTCGTCCCCGGCCCTGGTTGGGTTGTGCAGCTCTATCACATTGATGTTTCTCTCCCTCCCTCGTTCCCTCCCACTTTATCTAATGATAAATGGAAATCTGGTGAGGAATTAAAAAAAAGAGAGAGAGAGCACGGTTAGACTGTTGTCATCCTCATTTCACAGTTGAAGAAACGGAAGCACACAGAGGCCATTTGCTTGAGGGACAACAACTGTTAAGTGGCTGAGCTGAAACTAAAACCCAGGCAGTCTGAGCCAGCTCTCCTGTCCCCTATAACGTGGCCAAGAAGTTTCTAGATGATTTCAAGGGTACTTTTTTAAGTAACCTCAACATCAAGACGAATTGAAGAGACAACTCCCAGAAAACATAAGCAACCCCTGAGGAGGTCGTGGCAGCGGGCAGCCCAAGAAGGACCAACCACTCACAGGTCTCCTCCTGCTCCACAGCCTCTTCTGCATACCTCACACAGAATGAATGGGCTAGAAACAGGTCCCCACCCAGCCTGTCCCTCGGTTCAGACCCACTGTGATTCACACCCAGAGCGCAGCCCAGGAGCAGGAAAGATTGATAGATGCACTAGTGCTGAAAGCCCGTGGAATAGCTTTTCTCCGACGTCGTTATCAATCTTGAACTGATACAATGCAGTGAAACTGCCTGAAAAATGTCCCTTCCCAGCAGGACCTACACAGAGATTTTAAATCTACAGGATCTTGAAGAACAAGGAAACTTACCACATTTTATTGGCTCCCATCCCAATATCCCACATCTTTTCAGTCTCCTTTCTAAGCACTTCTTTGCAAGAGTTGTATAGTTCACCTTCCACCAAGGTGGGTCTTACAGCTAAGGATTTTTCTCCACCCCTCTCCCTCCTCACTCGCGGTTGATCTTGTGCTTTCTTCCACAGGCTCTGGCTGATAAGATTGGCATCGGCTGCTCTCTGGTTCGAGGGGAGTACGGCAGAGCTTGGAATGAAGTGAAGCTGATGAATGAATCTCGAAAGGGAGTGACTGGGGGTCTCCCTCCTCCTGAAACATACATTGTTGACCTCATATGCCACCCAGGTAGACTGATGAAGATAAAGAGTAAGGAGGCAGATCTTTACAGGTTTCTCTGAACTAGCAAACAAGAAGTTTATTCTATACACTTTTTGTGAAGTGCACCTATTAATTTTATCTATTTAAATAAAAGTATTAGAAAGCTTCTCTCTGTGTCAAAATGAGGACACTTGGATTGACATGGTTGTGCTTCTGACAGCAGGCTTTGGACAAAGTTGAGTCTGATTAGATCATGTTATGCTTACTGTTTCTCATGAGAAGCTTATTATTGTCCACATTAATCCGCCCCACTGTTTCCTAAGGAGCAGCCCTGCCCTTTGGGACTCGTGTAAAAGCACTGAGCTGCTGGTCGCAGGCAACTCTGTGGCCTCATCACTGTCCTTCTTCATGCCCAGAATGCTCCAGGAGCACTCGGTGAGATGCAGTCACTGCTTTTCAGTGTCTCCAGTCACCTTCCTCACTTGCATAAAGTAAGATTATGATAGTTTGAGTATTTATAGATCTATTCTAGTATTACAAATTCCTTTCTATTTTTTTGTTCACATTTTTAAAACTTATTAAGAACACTGTTTAATATACTTCATTAAAATATAAATATTTCTAAAAACTATTTCCATAAATTATATTTGTCCTATCTATGTTAACTTGGAAATACACCTTCAGTTAAAAACCATTCTGTTTTGCTTTTACACATTTTAATGCTGGGTGACAAATATTATTTTAAATGTATATAACTTAACAATTCTTTTCTGGGAAACTTTGAAATATAAAAATAGAATAAATCTTTGCTGAGGAATTATGTTTTCAGTGTTAAGCACAAAACAGAGCAAACACACATTTCAAATGGTAAGAGAAATAAAATAAGTAATATGATGTATCTCATTAAGTATTTAGTTCCTGGTCAGGCTTTAAGATGAAAGTTTACCCATGTAATCATTTTACTAGAAGACATTTAAAAGTGAGTTTGATTTTAGAAATTAAGGCCAAGATTATTCTGTATGAACCAATCTATAATTTCAAAGAACGTGTAATTCTTATTTCAAAATAAAGTTCTGTATATCAAAATAGTGTGGTCATTATATTCATCGTGCAGTTTCATGAACTAGAGCATGGCTTAGAGGATACAAGCTTGTCTAAGCATTTTCAAGTTTGTTTTGATCCAGAAAGTATTTAAAGTGGACTACAAACATATAAAAGAGGTAACAAAATTAAAATAAATGAAAAAACAGGCATAAGAGTATAAAGAAAGTTCAACAAGGTCAGGAATACTCTTAGAATTCAAATGCATCCATGAAATCCTATGCATTTGTTAGAGGTGAGTGTAAATTTGACTCTGTGCTCTCCAGCAGCCAACGCAGAAGGAAGTGCTGTAAGTTACGTGATTTATAAACAGGGCCACTAGATAAAAGCACAGAGCAGTTTCTCAAGAGGAGGAAAAGACCAGAGAATTCCTCTTTGGGAGCTTCATACAGATGGGAAATGTAATACAGAAAATACCATCTTTGAAAAACAACCTCCCAGTAAGTTCTGGAAAGAATTTTCATAGGGCAATGGCCTAACATCAAAATGGGATGAGGGTCCGTGCAGAGCCACTGTGGTATGGTCCAGGTGGACACTACATTTTTAGGCCAGTACAGGCCAAAGACATTATTTTTTCACCTTTGAGACATTATGTCTACTGTCTCTCTCAGTGAGGTTCTAGGTTATTACTAAACAGGAATGAGTTTAAATTATATCCTCGGGTCTTTAAAGTGTATCTATTCTGTGTTACCAGTTAAGTATAGAGCCATAACATTTAATAATGATCCAATCTAGTATAAAAATAAAACATATTCAAAATAGCAATAAAAATTATAAATTACCCAAAAGAGATTTAACAAAAAATACATAAGAAAAAACATAACATTTTAATGAGATCTGAATGAATGAAGAACATGCACAGCATTTTCTTGATAGAAAACTCAGCAATATATACATTTAACATAATTCCATATAGAATCCCAACACAGTTTCTTTTGTGGAACTTGAAAAACTATAAAATTTATCTGGAAGAATGAATGCTAATAATATTTTGAAATAGAAAATAAAGAGGAACTGGCTCCAGCATATATCAGAGCACACATTAAAAAGCAATAATCACCCAGGCGGTGTGGCTCAGTGGATTGAGCGTCATCATCCCATGGACTGAGAGGTCCTGGTTCGATTCCCCGTCAGGGCACGTGCCCGGGTTGTTGGCTCGATCCCCAGTAAGGGGCGTGCAGGAGGTAGCCAATTGATGTTTCTCTCTCACATCTATGTTTCTCTCTCTCTATCTCCTTTCCTCTCTCTCTAAAAACATCAATGAAAACATTTTTAAAAAGCAATAATAAATAAATTAGTACAAGACAGACTTAAAAAATGGAAAAATATTAAGTCAGACATAGCTTTTCTGCCCTATGGAGAAATGATAGCCTATTCAGTAAATTACAATCAGAAAATTATGGTCTTGGCAAGTAGAGATCTTTTCTATTTATGATTAAAAACAACAACAACAACAACAACAAAAGAACAATGAGAAGCCATAGAACATAGTTGACAAGTTTGGCTACAGAAAACTTTTAAATTCCCATTTAAAAAAGCTATAGGATAAGCAAAATTATTTCTGTTCAGCAAAATAAAATATAAGCAAAATTATAGACAGGGAGAAAAAATTTGCAGCCTATGTATCAAACAAAATGTTCATATCCTTAATAAACAAAGAGCTTTTATAAACCAATGAGATGATCCAATGGAGAAGATGATCCACAATGGAAGAAAAGACAAAGACAATTGTATTTGAATAGAACATCTATACAGTGGTAATAAACAATGCTTGGATCTCAGTGGCTTAACACAAAAGTCTCTTGTCACACTACATGTCAACACAGGCCCGTAGAGGGCATTCTGCTCTACACAGTGACTCAAGGACCCAGGCTGAGAGCAGCCCCTCCATTTGTAACTGCACCATCTGGACACGTGACCTTGGTCACTACAGTGGGACAGAAAGTGCTAAGGATCTCCTTCAGGAATTACATGCTCTGGGCTGGAATAACATGTCACTTAGTCAGAACTACATCCAAGGAATGTGGGGCAGTGTCTAGAAATAAGAAGAGCTGAATTAGAATCCTGACTGTCACTAAAAAACTGTGGAAACTCTGGCAACTGTTGTGGTTGTGAGATTTCAAAACAACTTATATAAAGCTACCTGTTAGTTTGTCAGAATTAAAAGCTACAGTTTCTCTTTAAAATTAATAGCTAACTTTCAAAAATTTAAATGGAAAAATGAACATTTAAATAGAATCCTTTTCACGGGCGTCCAGCCTTGAGCGGGATCGTAAATGAGGATTCCAGTTTGCGCTGCACTTTCAGTGAGGACATATCAGATTTCTAAAATACCACTTCCTTGTCAAAGAAACAGTACTGTCATTCGTGAAAAATATTTTTTCCAGAAGCTCAAAACCACATGTAATTATTGACATAGAATTCTTCAAAGAGTAACTTTTTTCAGAAAGACATTACTACAGTCTTCCTCTGCCAAAGGCTGTAATCTGGAGATAAGATGCAGGTGTTTCAGGAGATGATGCCTTTTCCCTCGGCGCCATTCACAGAAAGGCTGTAATCCACACACTGATGAAACTTGTTTGCTCTAAGTCAGCTGAATACTAAGTGTAGGATAAACTATGAAAACTATATGGAAAACGTCACTCTGGTATATTCTTAGAGGAATACAATAGTATCAAATAACTTATCTAGAGCTTAGTATTTAAAAGTACTATTCTTTATTTAAAATTACTTGCATATTATATAGATTACTAACAAAACCTTTGCTTTTAAAGCTATGGATAGAATTATTTTAATAACAACACTGGTCATGACTTTGAAGAGCAGGCCTCTGAGTGTTCGGTGTGAATGTATTAATATCGTGAATTTAAATAAGGCTCTTCTAGAACTCACAGTACGAGACACCTGTAGGATCTGCCAATGAACAAACCATAAATCGTAATTTAAAAAATAAAAAGAGCCCTGGCCAGTTTGGCTCAGCGGTAAGAGCATAGGCCTGTGGACCAAAGAGTCTTGGGTTCAATTCCCCGTCAAGGGCACCAAGGGCACGTACCTTGGTTGTAGGTTTGATCCCCAGCCCTGGTCAGGGTCATGCGGGAGGCAACTAATTGATGTGTCTCTCTCACATCAATGTTTCTCTCTCCCTCTCTCTCTCCCTCCCTCCCTCCCACTCTATCTGAAAAATCAATGGAGGAATATCCTGGGGTGAGGATTAAAAACCAAATAAATAAATAAAAATAAAAAGAATTGTTGGAAAAGATAAAGCAATTTTATTTTGGTGATTTTATTTATAAATTCCGTAAGCCTTTATTATTGAGAAGCAATATCATAACACTGGTACAAAGCCCAGGTTTGTAATTAGGCTGAGATTAAGGTCTGTATCTGCCTTTTTCTACCTGTGTGACCTTGACAAAATTACTCAACCTCTATGTTCCTCAGTTTGCTCTTCTGGCAAGTAGAGATAAATAATAACAACTATTTACATATTGCTTACTGTGTGTCAGACCCTATGATGTGTAGGTAGCAATACTCATGTCTAGCAAGTGAGGCACAGAGAAGTTAAGTAACTTACCCCAAAATCACTCAGCTAGTAAGTGGCAAAGCTTTAAATTTGAACCAATCTATATGCCTAGTAAAGCTATTGTGAGGATGAAATAAGACTATTCATGTCAATGACAGATGGGTGTGTGCATGGGGGGTGGGGAGGTGCAAGCGTGCATGCCAGTGTGTGTGTGTGTGTGTGTGTGTGTGTGTGTGTGTTTATAGTTTTCCATTTAATGCAATGTTCTGTTCATACATCTGCCTTTAGCATGTTTTGAGGGACTATTTTATTTATTTATTTTATTTTTTAATCCTCACTCAAGGACATTTTTTCCCCATTTATCTTCAGATAGAGTGGAAGGGAGGAAGGGAGAGAGAGGGAGAGAAACATTGATGTGAGAGAGACAGAGCGATTGGTTGCCTCCCACACGACCCGACTAGGGCTGGGGACCGAATTGCAACCAAGGTATGTGCCCTTGACCAGAATCAAACCCGTGACTCTTTGGTCCTCCGGCTGATGTTCTAACCACTGAGCCAAACTGGCTAGGGCTTGAGGGAGTATTTTATTCTTCAAGTGTCTGTCTCTTCTTTTAGATCCGAAGTCAGCAAATGTTTTCCTTAAAGGGCCAGATAGTCAATATTTTAAGTTTTGCCGGCATACAGTCTCTACTGCAACCACTCAACTCTGTAGTGGCAGCTTTTGTGCTGCAAACCACCGAGATAATAAACTTTATCTAGTAAAACAGAGGTCACCGTGTCCACCCTTGCTGTGGGTGTTGAGCACTTCGAGAGTATGGGCATGGAAAGGGCTGTACTTGACTCAACCTGGTCCCTGGGCACCTCGGCTAAGCATTCAGGGGAGACTTTCACACAGGACTTTATCTTCCTTGGTTTCTTCAGGCTCTAAAATGGATCTACTTGATGTCCATCTATGGATGCCATAGCAGATATCTTATTTTTCTATAAGGATGAGGACAGACTTGACGTATGTAAAAAAGAAAATAAATTTTCCTGTTTTCTAAAGTGTGAAGGGTCTGAGGTTTTACCCTACTCATAAGTTAGCTGCCACCATTTCAAAGTTGCTTCCAGAAGACAAAAGATTCCTGGGTCAGAGACAAAGGACTTTATTACTCATGGCACAGCAAGTAGCATGAGCTTGTAGGCACCTATCTGGGTGCCTCATGGGGGCAATGTAGACCCAGATAGGTGCCTACAAGTTCAATGGGTTGTGTTACAGGAGAGGAACCCTGAGCTTAGAGAACCCAATTTTTTATTTTTTATTTATTTTTGTTACAGATGTTTCTCCTTTTTCCCCATTGACACCCTCCTCCCCCTCCCTCCCCACTCTGTCCCCAGCTTTGTTGTCCATGTCCATTGGTTATGTGTACATGCATATAAGTTCTGTGGTTTATCTCCCCCCCGACCCCCTCTTCTGGGAATTGTCAGTCTGTACCCTACTTCCACATCTCTGGGACCACCCTGTTCTTCAGACGGTTACGTTCATTATATTCCACAAATAAGTGAGGAGAACCCAATATTTTATAATCGAGAGTCACCAGAGGGGCGGCATTACATCCTCTGAGGCTGTTTGCTAACAACCTTGAAAAGATTGTCAGGACAAAGGGCTGTCAGGGAGCCTGTGTTTATAAGACATGCAGAAACAAGTAGTCCCATGAAGAATCGCTTCCTGATACCTTCATCAGTTCTTATAGTGCACAAGGCTTTATGAAATTTCTCATCTATATAAAAGAGATGATTGACACATGGTTATATGAACTTGCCTTAACCAGTAGTCCTATAATTTTATATATACTTGATATACACATAAAATTATATATATAATCATGTAAGAAAGGTCACAGTAAATTAGCTTAATGATTCACGTGGCCAATTTTCTGTCTTTGATAGTACCAAAGGAATATTTGTGAGAAAGTGTGGTAGTAAACCTCAATATCATCGTAGTAATCTTTTGTTTACAAGTTCGAATCCAAATTCAGATTAAGCCTCACCTTCTCCCTCAGCTCCTCCGGATGCTTTTTGCCCTCTGATGACCTTCTATAATATTATTTGTGTCACTCATTTTGGCATTTTCCCATAAGCTCCCTGCCTGGCATTGCCATTTCCTAATGCACGCACATAGCTTGCCGTGGTAAAGAGCACGCGTGGTCGTTGCAGTCAGAGAAACTTGGGTTTGAGTCCTGCTTCTGATGTTCTTAACTGTGAGATTTTGAAAAAAACGTCTTGGTTTTCTTGTCTCTAAAGTGGGGTGATAATAATAGCAGCCACCTCATATGGTTGCTCTGAGGAATGAAAAGGATGGTGCATATAATGTGCTCAGTACAGTGCTTACCATAGTGAGCAGTGGACAACCGTTAGTGTTCTGCTTTGATCTCCCCGTAAGACAGAAGCTCTTTCAGGTTTGGTGTGTATCTCACTGGCAGAGTTACTAGCGCAGAGTAGCTTGAGCAGTATTTGTTGACTGTCTTTATGCATTATATTAACTGACCTTAAAGATGACAATGTGATTTTTCTTAGTTTTTCATTCTCATTTGGATACTTTTGAAAGTTGTTTTGTGGTAAAGAAGATCACACCTATCTACGGCACAGCTACTCCTGAACTTGTGCAACAGGAAGTGAAAATGCAGAGATGCACACTATCTTCGGAGCGTGTGTCTGAAATCATCCCCCACAGCATGTTCATTTCCTCATCACCAAAACCTTGCTGACCCACAGGTGTGCCCGTGGCAGCTGCTGCATTTCGAAAGGACATTGCATTACTCCCGTGGCTTGAGGATTTTGTATTGCTGCTTGGCCCAACTTGTCTGTGATCTGAATGACTCACCTTGCATATTTACCTTTAAAGTCCTATTCATGTGTGTAGTGAAGACTACGAAGGTTCTTGTTAAGTTGCTAACAGTGCATAAGTCCCCTCATTGGCTAAGATCTTTCCACCAACCAAACCTGCAAAGAAGCAGGCTCTTGTTTTCACAAGTCCCAGCAATCAGCATCTACCTTAGATGTACAGTTGACCTTTGAACAACACGGAAGTTAGGGGCGCCGACCTCTTGTGCAGCTGAAAATCCACATACAACTTTTGACTCCCCCCAAACTTAATACCAAGAGCCTACTGTTGACTGGGAGCCTTACTGATAACATAAACAGTCAATTAACACAAGTTTTGTATGTGATATGGATTCTATACTGTATTCTCACAATAAAGTTAGCTAGAGAAAATAAAATGTTAAGAAAATCATAAGAGAAAATACATTTACAGTATTTACTGAAAAACACCAGTGTAAAAATGAACCCACACAGTTTCAACCTGTGTTGTTCAAGGTCAACTGTATTTCATCACGAGTGTGGTCTGATCTCGGAGCAATGAGCTAAGAGCCGTCAGTCTCCCTGTCTAGCTCATAGGCATCAGCCCCCAAATCCTGCACACAGCCCGTCTCTGATAATCTTGAGAAAGTCCCCATTCGTTTCACACAAGAACAGCTGGACTACAAATGGAGTCAGGCACTTTTAAGTCATCGTCAATCATACTGATGAGAACAGCGGAAACAAACAGAGCTCTCTCTAAGTACTTACATATCTGACATACAAATCAAGTGATAGCCCAATTCGTTTATTTATAGGTTCCTTTTTTTGAAAAATCTGAGTTAGTGTCTATCTTTTCTTTTGATTCCATAGTCTTTACTTTTAGAAAAACTTTGAAAAAAGATGGATGCATTCATGTCTGTATTATCAAGTCATGTATCTGCTAAATCGTTGATAGTCATTATCCTGTATACACAATTTTCTAGCTGTGTGATTTCATTTATTTAGCTTTCCAGGAACAAAATTTAATCTCACTTTATTAATATAAATGAGAGAGCTGCTGGCTCCTTAAACTCTTACAGACTAGAAAGCTTGACTTGTGTCTTTTAGATGCAATTATTTACTCCTTTGAGAATTAGGATGAGAGAGAAAAATTAATTGTTGAATGAAATGAGATTTCCCTTATGCAGTTGTCATTTTCCCTTGCTAACAAGACAATAATAAAATAAATTTGAAAGAGCAGCTAAGAGTGGACTTCAGAGATGGACTTCAGAGCTCACTTAGAAGTAATATTATGGAACCCATCTGGCTTTCAGAAGTAGCACAAAATGTAGCAACCAGGAAGCCCTCTCCATGCCGGAGCCCTGTTCACTAGCTGCATAAACATTATTGGTGAGTTAAAACATGTCCAGGAGAACGCCAGTGCTTTCCCTTGCACACGTTCTTTACAAAAGGAGTGCTGTGAGAATCAGGATCCCCGGGTCCGACGCTGCTGCACCATCACAGTCAGAGACTGTGCCCACGGACGTGAAAGCCCACAGAAAGGAAATGCAGGAATGAGGAAGGCCTTGGTAAATCTCTTAATACCAGCCATCTGATTCCTTTTAGACTTAGGGTCACCATCACGCCGCTGGCACAGTCCCGAGGCCCGGGCTAGGCAGGGGGAGGAGGCTGGCATCTGGCTGGGAACCTGGCCCGGAGCCTTCTTGTAAGTCACTCTGGGAGAGCAGCCAGGTCTGCGCTCAGCCTGGCGTCCCTGGCCAAGCCTCCGAGCCCTCGCCCTCAGAGTGGCAGAGGACGCTTGGAGTGTGGCCCCCTAAGGACGCGTTCTGTTACCATTTTCATGTACAGTTGTCATCTCTGTCAAAGATGCTACGTAGAAAGAATGCAAAGCCCACAGAGTTCAGCTGTGAGTTAGAAATGTCCAAAGAGAAGGTCAGAGTGGTAAGTGCTCCAAACTGTCCCCTCAGCTCAGGCCTCGGTGTCCCAGCTTAAGGGCAGATATGAAGGCTTTAATCCATGTAGAGGTTTGCAAGTTATTGTTCTTGAAAGTTAAAAAAAAAAAATGGAACCAAACTTTTTTTAATGAGTATATTCACTTCTATAAAATATGAAATATTTTATATGTATATGAAATAAATTGGGAAATTTAAGACCCCGTTGTACTGAACGTCTTGGTTGGAAGACACCAACAGCTTTAAAGCTTCGTTGTTTGCTGAAGACAGGGCTTAGAACATGCTACTCCAAAATGTGGCCCCTTGGCGTATTGACTGTTTCAGCTGAAGGGATTTGAGGAATGGCACATGCACCGAGGTCTCCCTTACCTCCTCCACCTCCCCTGAAGCAGGTCACGGGGCCCTCACGTGAGAGGTGCCCTCCCTACACCCAGAAAGCACGGACATCCCTATCTCTGAACACTGAGGGGCCATGAGAGGACCGGGAATGAATGAGCCCGGCCGCGTCCCCCCTGTGCACTACAGCCAGCTCCCAGCCTTTTGTCCATGTGCTTCTCTGCAACTTTCCACTTTCATCAAACCTAGTGTAAAGCCCTCAGGTTTCACCTTTCTCGGGGTCTGCATTTTCTTATGATGGCTTCCGCGTCACGTAAAACTTGTATTGAATAAATGTGTTTGCTTTTCTCTTGTTAATCTGAATTTTGTCAGTCCACTTACAGCCCTCCCACCGCCCCCCAGAGAGCCTGGGAGGGTGGCAGGGACATCCCTCCTTCACTGACGTGGCGCATACTTGAGTGGTTCGTAAAGACTTCTTGTCTTTATAGATTCATGCCACGGGGATATTTAATCATCAAAATCCTTGAGTCTAGAAAATATTTAGATGCTGGGCTTCCACTGGGCACCAGCACCCGTTGGTATGCTAGTCTTACTCCTGGAACGTGAGTATGTGATTTCCACAAGGAGAAATGTTAATTCCCTCACTTTTCCAGCAACAGAAACGCTCGGTCTCCAGTCTCCTAATTACAGCTATAAATTGTTAGCACATATAATTAGCATAATGCCTGGAAAGGTATTTCATTATAATTACTTTTTTAAACTTCTATGCACAGATGTAAGCAAAGTTTGAAACACCCACCTGCAAACAAACCACCCGGGTCATGGTTTTCAGGGAAGGTGGGGTTCACATCCTGGCTCTGCTGCTCATTGAGTGAGTGGTCTGAAGTGGGGACTCTCCGGCCTCTGTTTCTTTGCCCAGAAAATGGCAATGACAATAGCTCCCCCCTCATAGGGCTGTAAGATTTAAATGGATGAATAAAGTAGTCAAAATATTACCTGGCACAGAGGAAGTACCCAAGGAATGTGAGCTCCCCTCACCTCATTCATGCTGTGCCCCGAGACCCAGAGTTTAGACATAGTCAGCAGAAACCATTCCTCGCCCCTTCCACGCAGTGAGGGCCGAACTGGGAGTCACAGAGCCGTGGGTCAGACCACCTCCCCGACCACACGGGAAATCCTCCCCTCTCTCCTCACTGTGGTTTGTGGGTGAGGACGGTGTGTCCTCCCACTTTGGCATGTGAAAACAAGACTAGGAAAATCTGCCCAGATGGTTTCTGACAGCCTAGGAATATAATAAAAGGCTTCTTCTTCTTTCTTTCTTTTTTTTTTAAAGAAGAATCACTTTGAATCAGTGTCAGCAGCTGGGACTTTCTGTTGTGAAACACCCAGTTACTCAGGCTTCCTTTCCTCCCGCCACAGAACCCCTGAAACGGAAGGGCAAGGGAAGGGCCTGGAAAGTTCAGTGTTTCTGGATATCTAGGGCTCCAGACAACCCTGGGCTTTTCAGGAATTCAGCTGTGCAAAGTGGGGAGGGTCCTCACATCTGTAAGACACTCCCGGTGTGCCAGGTCATCAGGCACCAGCCTGGCAAACCCTGTGCTGGGCAAAGCTGGCTTCCCAGCCCACTTTCAGCCCCTCCCCTCTGCCCACACACGCCCTCAGGCTCATTAAAGCCTGATCTCTGGGGACCCATCAATTCCAAAGCCTTTTCTCTGGAACACTGATCTTCTCAGCTGGAGGCTGCAAGAGACACCTTGGAAAAGATTCTGCTTTCCTGGATTCCCAGCTCTCTGAGGCCTCCTGACTCCCTCCAGAATGGGGAGCATGAAAAACTTAAAGCTGAATAAATGACTCTCTAATTGTGGAATTTCAAGAGTCAGTAAACATAGGCAAAATGCATCGTGTTTTTTTTTTAAGAGATATGTGCTCATTAGAGACAGTATGGAAAATACAGTATAGAAGAAAGACGTTTCCTATCAGCCACAGAGTATTTATGTTTTGATATATTTTTTCCAATCTATTAATTTGGACATTTAAAAAACTTAACAACCTACTACATATACAGATTTTTGTTCCTCTTCCCAACATAGAACACATTTATTTAGGAAGGATGTTGGGGGAGAAGGAGCCTTCACTGCCCTGGCTGGTGTGACTCAGTGGTTAGAGTGTGGGCCCCCACGCACCCAAGGGTCATGGGTTCAATTCCCGGTTAGGGGCATATACCTGGGTTGCAGCCTCAATCCCCGGCCCCAGTTGAGGCACATGAAAGAGGCAACCAGTACATGTGTCTCTCATCAATGTTTCTCTCTCTCTCTGTCTTTCCCTCCTTCCCTTCCGTGCTCTCTAAGAATCAATGGGGAAAAAAATCCTTGGATGAGGTGTAACAAAAAAAAAAAAAAAAGAAGGAGCCTTAGTCCTGCTGCAGCTCCCCGCCCTGAGTACATGCCCCGTCTCTCTGCGTTCATGGAAAGGCCCAGCGGCAAGAAGCAAACTAGGAAAAAGAACTTGGACACATTACATTTCTTTCGTTTCTGTGTTTTGAGTCACTGGCTCTTTCTCAAAAGCCTTGGCTTTGTGGAATAGCAGCCACAATCCGTGACAAGCTGGGTGATAAATAGGATATTGATGGGCAATTACTTGACACCAAATAGCTCCATAAATCAATGTGCTAGAAGCTGGTACCACAGTCAAGGGCAGTGCTGAGGGAACACAGTCCCACGTCCTGCGAGGTGGGGATGGGGAGCAGAGGTGGCCTTCCGAGCACCTTGCAGAGAATGGGAGATCTCCTTCACGGGGAGCAGACACCCCACCCTGGTCATAATGAGCTGGTACACCTCCAACAGGAGGCAGGCTGCCCACCAGTGTCAAGGTCTCGGGAGCCTTGGGTGGGGTTTCAGCCCAAACGGGCTGGCTCCTGCCTCCGTGCCCTCCTGTGATTCCCAGCTCCATGATACCACCTGACCTCCTCCAGAATGGGGAGCTTTAAAATTGTTTGGTGTTTCAGGATTCTACAAGTAATACAGTCTTTGTAGAGTTTTAAAAATGGAGACAAATATATAAAGAAGCAAATGTCACACACTCTCCCATGACAGAGATAACTAACCACTGTTAACATTTTGTCCCTTACAGACTTTTAAAAAGATAAGGTACCCATAATCCCGGGTACTAAGAAGTTGTGTGTTTTCATCCTCTGCCCCCATCACCACACATTCAAGGACAAAGTTCCCCACTCCCTCTCACCCGGCCAATTCAGCTCCCCGCCCACCACACGCTCAAAAGGCAGAGAGCTCAAATTTCAGACAACCAAAAAAAAACAAAACAACCCCAGAAGCTTCCAGATTCCTTGATGCCCAAAATGCTACATTTTCCCTGATTGGTTTATTCAGATACTATGAGATGTGTCACCCCAGCCACGAAATATCAACCCAGACAGGAAAAACATTTTACCACCCAAACAATACCCCTCCCAAAACAAAAAGACAAAACATCGGAAACCCCAGGAAATCTAGTCTCCAAGATACACATTTTAGGTGCTCAGAGCAGAACTGTTTACAAGCGAGAGGGAAGCCGTCCCTCTGGATATCATCAGAGAAGAACCTCTGCCGACCTCCTTCTAGGGCGGCTCCTTCCTGGGAGGGAGAAAAGACCGAACGAAGGCCTCACTCTTACAGGAGTCAGACTCAGAAATAATAAATGAACTGAGATCGTATGACTTAATACAGTCCTCTAATAGTTATTTTGCAAATAATCACTGAAGCTTTTTAAACAATTCCTTTACTACAACATTTCAAATACATGAAAAGCAGGAATTGCTCAAAATGAACATTCCTTGAGATGCTTTTGTCGTTCGCCCAGTATCTGCTGACTAGCACAGGGCACAGGTACGCTTCCGTGCTGTGGGGATAGATCTCATTTCTCATAAGGCTCCTTATCAATTACTGCCTGGATGGAATTTACCCTCTGTGCTCCGTCACACAAGCATGTCTAAATGAAAAACACACCTTCTCCAGCCCTCCAACAAAATCAATCCCTCAGCCGGGGCGTGGAGCTCGGCTAGGCCCCCAGCCCTCACAGAAGCAAATATTTGCATCCTAATTACCCAGAAAGGTCTTCCAGTCAAGGAAGTGACAGAAATGCTCGGTCCGGATTCTAGGAGCCCAGGGCTTTGCTGGCCACGTGGAAGAACGGGAACTGAGAATGGTTCAGATAGAAGCAACTGGGATACAATTTATTTTCAGGCATCTCTGAAATGCACTCTGGCTGAGTTAGTCGAGTCCAGACTAATCAGACAACGCTCTCTAGGAGTTGCTCGGATTGTGGACCAGGGCAAAGAGCTTATTATATTATTATTTTTTCCAATCATTTATGAATTAGGGGAGAGGCCTTTTCACTCAGGCTCTGAAGTCTGTGTGCCTGGAAAGACACACTTCGAGTCCCATAGACTGCTTCAAAGAACCCCTTGATCACAGCTCCACAAGTTCTGTTCCATGGCTAAAACTAGACTGTTTTCACATAGGGTTCTAATGGAAAATAGTTATTTTCTGATTGAATGGAATGACACTGCATCTAGTCAGCAAAATCCATCTGGGAACATAATTTGAATATTGCTTTTTCCACTGAGAACGTGCACATAAATGAAAAGCAAAAAAGTGCTTTGGTTTTCTTAGTTTTCTCCATTCTCTGTATTTGAGGGTGAGTGGGCAATATTTTTTTCCGTTTGCCCTTTTGGAAAGGTACTGTTTCTTTTATTTTGCCATTTTCCAGTTTTGCTTCTGGAAGGTTTTGAAAGTCTGAGAAAGCCAAATGGAAGTGGACAATTTTCCTTCTGTTTTTCAGACTGTCAGGTGGTGGTTTGTGCTCTGACTTCTTTTTCCATCTGTGCCGACCTCTCTTCTGCTCTGAATGTTCTCTCACACCTGTGGTCCCAGTGATTCTGTGCACCTGGGGGCGGTGTTCCCGTCTGAACCAGAAGCTCCTGGAAGGCAGGGCCAGTGCACCTGCCTTCTCATCCTTCCTGAGTCTAAATCAGCCCTACCCAAGTCCCTGCAGCCAAGGCTTGAATGATAATAATAGATGCCTACTTTGTTTTCCTCTTAGTTCAAAATCTCCCTCTCAAGGTTGTTTGTACTTTCAAATCTTAAATTAAAATAGTGTATTAGGGCCCCAAAACCGTGTTCTCCTTGCTGAACTGCTCTATAGACAATATTGTTGAAGTTCCAGAACCCAGGGTCCTAAGTGTGCCTGGGAATGGAGAGGTAATGAAGAGGGCAAGTATAGAAGCATGCTGTGCAGACAATGTGATGTGTGTCTACACCAGTGGTTCTCAACCTTCCTAATGCCACAACCCTTTAATACAGTTCCTCATGTTGTGCTGACCCCCAACCATAAAATTATTTTCGTTGCTACTTCATAACTGTAATTTTGCTACTGTTATGTCTTAGGCGACCCCTGTGAAAGGGTCTTTCGATCCCCAAAGGGGTCACGACCCACAGGTTGAGAACCGCTGGTCTACACTGTGACATTTACTTAGTACATTCTGTACACTAGTTAATAGTAGGAAAGGTTCTTAAAACTTTCTATTAGAAAATGATGGATCTGTGAGCAATGCAAGAAACATTCTAGCAGTTACCTCTTCATAGTAAACATTATCTCATGCAGCTATTTTTCATAGAAGCATAGAATTCAGCTTAGTCTAGGTGGTTGACTCAGATGTAATTGTACCCCATATCATGTAATCCAGGTTCCAAGCTCCCTGTACCAAGTGGATGATCTAAGGATGGTATCTCATTAACCAAAGTGGAACTTATCTTTCCACTACACCCTCCTCCCTTCCTCTATCATTTATTTGTAAAATAATTATGAGGAACTAATTATCCAATACTTACTAAAAATTCACCTAAAAAGGATTACATTGTCCTAGAAAATAGATTATTTCCCCTCACTGACGAGACATCTTTCCTTGACCAAGCTTTAGACAGCCTTCTTTTCAACCAGGTCTCGTCCTTGGGCCTTGTCCTTGGCTTGCCTAGTCCAGTTGTAGACAAATCCTACTCGGTTTACTGAGAACCCCTTCCACCACTGACATCCGATCACCCTCAAAATTGGATCAAGGTCCTTATCTCTATTCTTGATTTCTGGTTACTCTGGCCTCCCTCCAGCAATAATCCTGTAAAATGGGTTTAGCAAGAATCCCCCTACCCTTGATGTCGCCTCTCAGTGATTTTTCCATCCAGTGACCCACTCATTCTGCTCCTCTGCTATAAATCCCTAGCTGTTTTTACCGTATTTGGAGTTAAGCCCAATCTCTCTTCCCTATTGCAATAGTTCTTACCATTTTAACAAATGTCAGACTAATTTTTCCTAGCATCTCCCAAGTAAGCTCCTACCTAAAACTTATTTAGAGCCCACCTATATGAATTATCCACTGGTATTTTGCTTTTATATTTTAGAAAATAACTTTATGTATTATTGTCCTTATTATACCTATAAGATCATTAAAGATGAAAATAACAAGTCATAACATATTTAAAGCAACCCAAAGATCCCAGAGCAAATGAGTGTTTCAAATCTACAGTTAATTAAAAAAAAAGAGTTGATGTCCAATCAGATTGAATAATATCATAATAGTACAGTTCTAGAAGTTACAGAATTCCTAGAGACATCTTGTTTGACTTCTTTCACAGCAGGGGAAAGCAAGGCCTGGGGAAGCAGAGTGATTTGCCCATAGTTTTTAATAAGTTCCTGGCCATGCTGATCCTGAGTCCAGGTCTCTGAACTCTCAGGGAAGTTGTCTTTTCACTCCTTAGGGAAGTGTGAAACCGACCAACTAGTTCCTCAAGAACAAAGAAAGTGTCTTCTTTTCTTGTGTCCTCCATCAGAGCTTGTGCCCCTCCCCTGACCCCTTCCCCAGGAATCAGCACAGTCCTAGGAGCTATGAAAGTGTCTACTACATCCTGGGCAAGGAAGTATGTGCTGGGACCGTGAGCAAGGGTGAGGCTCTCATTTGAGCACTGCAGGGCCTTGTTTCCTCACCTACGAAATGAAGGGTGGATCAGAGAGCACACATTCCCACAAGTGCTTCTGGTTTACTAAGCACTGTCCCATCAGGATTTACATGGTGGTTACAGAAACCTTGGAAACAGAGCAGGCGCCTCTCACCTCCACCCACAGCTAAGAGAAGTGAGGCTCAGAGAGGTTGTCACCTGCCCGGTGTTTACATGACTACTGAGTGCCAGGAGCATGACTGGAACCTAGAGGCAGCCCCTGACCAAACAGTTTGCTCTTTCCTCAATCCCAAGCTGCTGCCACTCCAGGTGATTGCTAAGGCCTTCCATGGAGAGAGACAGAAGATGGAGGAGGATGGGGGGCAGGGGAGGGAGGAGGAGACAACGAAAAGGAATTGAAATCTATGGCTTTGTGTATATGCATATCTTCCTACCTCTTCTTACTAAGATCATTCATGATAAAAAAAAATCCCTTATTTCATCACTGGCACAGTTGAAAAGAAAATAATTTATAGTAATCATAGTTAGACTCACAGCACTATGTGTACATTACACAGTGGAATCTCTCTTCTTGAACTTAATTCATTCTGGAGGCTGTTCAAGAAGTGATTTGTTTGAAAATGATCTTTTTTTCCCATTAGAAATCATGTAAATTGAATTAATCCATTCCACACCCCCAATAATTCCTTATTTTAATCTTTCTTGTATACAGTACATGTCTAATGCACTGTTCAATCTATAAACAAATACTTTTCTTAAATTTATTGAACCACCCCCTACTAGCCTTAAATGAATCACTTTCAGCACTCCTTCCAGGGGTGTCTTTCAGGAGGCCAGCATGCGGCATCTTCGCTTCTTCACATTTCACTGCCTCCAAAATGCTATCACCAGCTAACTGCTTTTCATTTATCCAAATCAACAACAATTTTTTCTACCCCTTCAATTGCCTGTGATCATTGTTTCGTGAGCACTTTCACACCCTTAGCAGCATCAGTACTCTTGATGGTCTCTTTGTGTTTTAAAATTGTGCTGATCGCCCATTTCACCAACAACAAAAGAAAAAAGAAGAAAAAAAACAACAACAAAGAACACACAAAAATATTCACAGCACAATTTCCTGAGATGTTAACAACATGAGGTTTGGTGGTAAACTGACTCATAGAGCATTCTCCCCCTTGTGTGTTGCTTGAAAGACACTTTCCGTCATGCTGAGATATCAGTGTGAAAGGATTTTGGGGTCCAGAACTGAAGTTTTGCTCGACAACCAAGACATTATTTCCATGATCAACTTGGTCAAGAACTGAATTGTTCGAGATGGGAGTTGAGAACCAAGATTCGACTGTATCTATCCCAGAGGAGTTTGAATGATTCAGAAATCATGGCAGACCACTGGCCTTGAGCAGTAACCCCAGTGGCTAGCCCCCTCTCCTGGGCAGAATCACACGAGAAGTGTCCCGTCCTGGGGGCTAGCTCCTCCTCCTTCACCACCTCAGAGGAATTTTCCCACAGTCCAGCCAAATCAGAAGCTGGCTGATGTGGGGAAACTCTCTTAACACAGAGAGACAGCACCTTCTCTTTGCCGGGATGGAGTGTGTACACCATAAACAATATAGCGTAGAGCAGCTCTTAAATCACTTCTATTCTCCCTTTTTATGACGCCATTGCAAATTAGCTACTTTTTGCATTTGTAATTAGAGGCTAGAACAGATGGGGAGTCCGCAGTTCAGGGAGGTAAATTTGCAAGCGTGCAGTGGCTGCTCAGTCTCTCTGCTGTCAGTCACCTAAACGCCTCCCAGGAAGCTGAGGCACCAGGACCTAGGCCTCGCCCACCCTCATTAACTTCTTTCTCATTTCGGGAGACTCCTGCTTGCCAATCAGAACTCCTTCCCAAATACTGAGGGGAAGCCTCAAAAGTAGAAACTACATTTCTCACAAGTCCCTTCAGCCCTCAACTTTATTTGGGACAAATCATAAGAACTCTGTCCATTACAGATAAGCCCCGGGCATGCGTGGAAACATCACAAACATTTCCAACAAGAAACACTGCACAGAAAAGTAAGGATTGCTAATAATCACATCTCATTTTGCCTGGTAAACAAATTCCAAGTAAATAATGGCAAATGGATCCTGAGTACTGAGCGTGGTGTCTGCCACATGGGAGGAGCTTAATAAATACTTGGGAAAGAATGCTTGTCCAGGAAGATAAAACGTATAGAAGCCGAAAGGTAATTTTGTTGTATGAGGTTCTTCCTGGAGAATCCAATCAGCCCAGGGTCCGTCCATCTTTGGGCTTTGAGAGCTGCCTCCAGAGCTGGGAGCCAGGCAAAGGCACACTGAACCAAGAAGGACCCAGCTTCCACTGCCCCCAGCTGGGCTGGATGACGGGGCATCTCTGTGCTTTCCCAGGGTATCTCCTCTTCCCTGAGAGCACATCCAGCTGCAACCAAGAAATTGGAAGGCCTCAGAATCTGAAAGGTAAACTTTCCAAAGGGCTCAGCTCCTTTTACAGCCCTGCAGGAAGCAGTTTCCGTGTGGGGTATTGGATCGCAGTGTAGGCCCAGTTAACACATCTCTCCCACCACAAATCACCCCGTGGCATTCTCAGATGACACTGGCCAAATAAACTCTCGGATTGTAAGGCGCTGCCTTTCGTTGAAATGTAAAGCGAGGGTGAGGAAACCAGATATGGGACACTGGCCTGAGAATCAGGAACTGATCTAAATCCACTTGGAGTCCCGCTTCTGTTCTCTCTGCCGTGAAAATACAATTTTGGTAACACAGCATATGGATCATACCACAAGGCCCTCCCTTACAGTCATTCTCGTCCAACTGAAACCAGCCTGCAGAGAGCTGCTGACAGCCAACAGCTGAAGAGAGACGTTCTCACTGGCAGTGGTGAGCAGATGTGTGCTGACGTCTCAGATGGGTTAGGCATTTCAGGCTCTCTTTGCAAACTAAAACCGGATATTTGTTACTACTTGGAGAAAACAGAGAATGGTACACAAAAGGAGGTTCTAAGAAAGAATAAACCAGACTCAGGAATTGGTTTAAACTTCTTAAGAGCATGCGCCATGATACCCAGAGTAGCAAGGACGAAACTTAGGTGTGCCACTTGTCATTTGATACTTCTTTTGGGGTGACACAGCTTCTTTCAGGTAATGCTCCACATGGCAGAGTTCTTCTCCGACTTGCCTCTCACCCATGTCTCCCCAAGACGGCATCTGGGTGCTCACTGATCCTCAGAGACCCAGGGTCTTGTGAGGAGACCGCTGATGAAAAACTGCAGGCATCTGGCCTTTTTTTTAAGGGGTGAGGAAATATTATGCTGGCACCACAGTCCCAGCCATTTGTCTCTGGCCACAAATGCAATGTGTTCTCTGGCTTACCTGTTTTAACCCCAGTTAGTCAGTCTACTGACCCCTTTATCAAAAACTCCTGGTATGGGGAAAAAAAAAACCACAAAAAAACCTGCAAATGATAATATTCAGAATAGACATCATGATCCTCTGGGGCTGAACACTGTACCAGGTTGGATGTTACCTCTGTCTCTAGAATTGCCTGATTATTTAAAATTAAACATACCAACTTCTGGTCAAGATGGCAGTGTAGGTAAATGTGGTACAGCTCCTCCCACAACCACAGAAAAATGATACCCAATCTACAGAACAAGCATCATTCAGAACCTCCTGAAATCTGGCTAAACGGAAGCCTTACAACTAGGGAGTTAAAGAAGAAGCCACATCAAGACTGGTAGGAGAGGCAGAGACACAGGACAGGCTGGTCCCACACCCATATGTGGCGGGGGAAAAAATCGGGAGGGATAACTCAGCTACAGAAGTCCACGTAACATCTGGTGGGAAAAACCCAAGGGGATAGAGGCTGAGTAAGACAAAGGGCTGCTGGAGCCTCAGGCAGTTCCTCTTAAAGGGCCCGCATGTTGGACTCACTCCCTCTGAGCTCCAGCCCTGGGGCAGCAGCTCGAAAGGCACCAGAGACATTTGGGAGGAACGGAATTGTCCAACATCAGGGTGAGAGCTGGGGGGCAGCTTTCTCCCAGACAGAAGTGCTGGCAGAGGCCGTTGTTCCATTGATGTACCTTCCCCACAGAGCCAGCAGGCAGGCACCATATCTGAGTCTCCATCAACCTGGCTCACACTGTTCATCCCACCCTGGTGATTCCCTGAGACCTTGTCCCACCCAACTTTCAGGCTCATGTAAACTATTTTCAGTGGCTTTTCTATATGAGTGGTCTGTCTTGGTTTATGCTTCAGATTTTCCTAAAATCTCTCAAACAAGTAGCATCTGGTTTCAGCCTGCCCTGTACCCCTCACTAAGTGGCCTCAGGCCTGGCACTAGCATCAGCCAGCCTTGGTTCACTGTTTGGCCTTGCCTGGGCACCTATAAGCTCAGCACAAATTGCAGCCATCTGTAGACTACTTTGTAGTTCATGCCGGCTGGCCCCAGGCAGAACACAGGTAGCAGCTGACCTTGGTCTGCACCTCCCAGGAGGCCCCAGAGCCAACGACCCAGTGGATAACTTCAGACCATGTTGAAGCACTACCCCACCACCTCACCACCTCCACAAGTGATAAACTCAAAGGGCAAACTCAGCAGGCACCAGAGCCCAGTCAAAGTAAGTCCTGCTCTGTGGAGTGGGCCCCTGAACAGCTGATCCTTCACAGTGGTCGCAGGTCAGCGGTCAGTGGTCACAGCCAGTCCTTGCATCTGATTGGCCTGGGGGTAAATCCCATTGATGTGCCAACAGCAATCAAGGCTCAACTACAAGAGGAGGGTGTACACAGCCCACATGTGGGGCTCACCTTGAGTGCCCAGCTTGAGTGATTGGAGAGGCTGTGCCACTGGACCCTACAGAACACCTACTACATAAGGCCATTCAAGCAAGACAGGGAGATGTAGCAACTCTACCTAATACATAGAAAGAAACATAGAGTAGCTGCCAGAATGAGGAGACAAAGAAACATGTCCCAAATGAAAGAACAGAATTAAACTCCAGAAAAATAACTAAACAAAAGGGAGACAAACAATCTACTAGATGCACAGTTCAAAACACTGGTTATAAGGATGCTTAATGAACGTAATAAGAATCTCAACAGCATAAAAGAGGACCAGTCAGAAATGAAGTATACACTAACTGAAATGAAGAATAAGTATAGGGAATCAACAGTAGAGTAGATGAAACCAAGAATTAAATCAGTGACTTGGAATATAAGGAAACAAAAAACACCCAATCAGAACAGAAAAAAGAAAAAAGAATCCAAAAGAATGAGGATAGTATAAGGATCCTCTGGGACAACTTAAAGCGTACCAACATTTGCATCATGGGGGTGCCAGAGGAGAAGAGAGAGAGCAAGAAATTGAAAACCTATTTGAAAAAATAATGCCAGAAAACTTCCCTAACTTGGTGAAGGAAATAGACATACAAGTCCAGGAAGCACCGATGACACATCATAATTAAGATACAGAAGTTTAAAGATAAAGAATCTTCAAAGCAGCAAGAGAAAAGCAGTTAGTTACCTACAAGGGGCCTCCCATAAGACTGTCAGTTGATTTCTCAACAGAAACTTTGCAGGCCAGGAGGGACTGGCAAGAAATTTTCAAAGTGATGAAAAGGAAGGACCTGCAAACAAGATTCCTCTACACAGCAAAGCTATAATTTAGAATCAAAGGACAGATAAAGAGCTTCCCAGATAAGAGAAAGCTAAAGGAGTTCATCACCTCCAAACCAGTATGATATAAAATGTCAAAGGGTCTTCTTGAAGAAGAAGAAGAAGAAGAAGAAGAAGAAGAAGAAGAAGAAGAAGAAGAAGAAGAAGAAGAAAAAGGTCAAATATATGAACAATAAAATGGCAATAAATACATATCTATCAGCAATTAAATCTAAAAAATAAAATAAACAACCAAGCAGAATAGAAACAGACTCATAGATACAGAGAATATTTTGACAGTTGCCAGATGAGAGGAGGGTAGGAGGAAAAAGGAGAAGGGATTAAGAAGTACAAATTGGTTGTTACAGAATAGTCACAGGGATGTAAAGCACACTACAGGAAATATAGTCAATAATATTCTAATAACTATGTAAGGTGTCAGATGGGTGCAAGATTTATCAGGATGATCACTTAGTAAGTTATGTAATGTCTAACCACTAGGGTGTACACCTGAAACTAATACAATAATGTGTGTCAACTGTAATTGAAAATTTTTTTTAATGATTAAAAAATTAAACATACTGACATACTATAGATATTAAAGCCAAAGGGAGCATATGATTTATAGGGAATATAAAGGGTGCCAGGAGCCCTGGCCGGTTTCGCTCAGTGGTTAGAGCATCGGCCCTCGAACAAGAGAGTCCCAGGTTTGGCTCCCGCTAAGGGCACGTACCCCGGTTGCGGTTTGTCCCTGGTCCCGGTTGGAGTTGTGTGGGTGGCAACCAGTCGATGTGTCTCTCTCACATCAATGTTTCTCTCTCTTCCCCCCTCCCTCCCTCTCGCTCTATCTGAAGATAAATGTAAAAGTGTCCTCGGGTGAGGATAAAATAAATAAATAAAAATAAAATTTAAAAAAACAAGGAGGGGGTGCCAGGAATCATTTTAAATGGTAATAATGCTAACATTTTGAATACTTACATTCCAGGTAGTGTTCTAAGCATCGGCATACATTATTCATTTAATTATCTCTATACTCCTTTAAGGGTACTATCATTATCTCCCCTTCAGAGACGAAACCTGTGGCTGGAAAGTTAGATAACTTGCCAAGCCCAGGGTCACTAGAATAATCAATGGTAGGGCCTTGATTCCAACTCACAGAAAATATGTGGTCAAGAGTTACTTTCCCCTCCAGGGGGAGATACATGACGGAGGTTGCAGGTTGACACAGGTGCCTGGGAGGGTTCTGGGAAGACACGGGTCCACAGGATGGCTGAGACCTTCTAGACCCAAGAGACATCCTTGTCTCCTAATTAAACCTGGCTCCTTCCCTGTCCCCTTGCCGCACCATATGGTCCACAAAAACACCATATTCTCATGTCTCTGGAGCCTCCCTCCTACAAAAAACAGCTTCCCTTTCCTTCCCTTTAATCCTTTTCCCCTCCTCCAGTCCTCTTCTCCTCCCTTCCCTCACTTTTCTCCCTCCCTCCTTTCACCAGTTTCGTCAATCCCTTACTTTTTCCTTGATCCCTCTTTCCTCCCTCCCATCTGGGGGCTGGCAGTGCTCTTCTCTGTCAAAGCCCCTGATAGACAGATGAAGGCCTTCCAGGAGCAGCTCCAGAGCCTCCCCAGCCAGGGGCCTCCCCGCACCAGGGCTGGCAGCCCGTCTCCGCTCTGCTCAGCCGTGAGCTATTCTGAGGCGCTTGGTGCCCCCTAGTGGGCCCTTTATTCTACCAAATCCCACACACAGAAGAATCCCATCTGCAGGGGAAGATAGATGCTTTTAGTTTAGAAGAAAAAAGGTTGACAAAATAATGATCCTGTTCTAATAATACAAAACAAAACAACAACAAAAACCATAGAAACCTTCTCTGCTCCCTCACTTCCGAAAATATTTTCCAAGAAAGGAGACAGAAGACAAAGAAAGTTGTTAAGCCCAGAGCCCCTCCACGTTGCCTGGAGCTTGCTGGTTTATACTTGAGTGTAAGTTCCAGTATGTGTAAGTCCAAAAGCAATGAACATAACTTCAACAGCATTAAGGATGCTCCTTGGAGGGATATGCAAGCAAGATGGTTAGTATTTGCTTTACACGCTGCTTCCCTCCAGTCACCCTTCCCAGGCAGAAAAGCTGCAAAACCCTAAACTTGGAAAGGAAATGTCTCTGTTTTGAGCATAACACCCTCCTCTGAAGAGCTTCAGTGTGTCAGGCTCCACAACTGCTTTGGAAGGCTCTGAAGGAGCCCAGCCACAGACTCTGGCTCCCTCCACTGCCGGAGACCCCAGTCTTTAAATAGTAGATTGTCCCAAATGAAAACCTCCCCTGTATGGTCTCCTGGGATGAGAGCAGATTGCTTTAACTTGTAACCTTGAAAGTCAGGTCGTCATAACCTAGAACTTTGGGAAATACCATCATGAAATCTTAAACGCTTGCATATGGCCAAAGTGATAAGTTCCTGTATCAATCATTCATGCAACCCTGTGCACGTGCAATTTTAACAGATGTTAGCGCATAGGTGAGCTGGTGGGCGTCTCCGTTGATCACTGTCTGCTTGTCCCGGGACACTGCGGAGGCCTTGCTTCAGCTACAGGCTCAAGTTCAGGGTAGGTTGGGAATATTCTTTCCATTTAGACATTTTTAAGGTAACATTAGTAGAGGCTTAGAAATTCCTGACAAAGGGCAGGACATAAATATGTGACCAGTGTGACTCTTTTTTAATAGGTTCACACAGACAGTAATTATTCTTTGGTCTGATTTGATACATGCTAATTTCTACCTGTTCAAATTGATTTGATTTCAGGTCTCTGGGTCTCATAGTGACAGCAGAGAAATTAAGAGGAACGGTGACATTTCCCAAGAAAGAACAACAGTTCCCACACATGTCCCAGAGGAAGAACAGGCCGTCTCTGGGGCAGGGTGGTGGCGGCTGCATCAGGCACAGGGACAAACTGAGGGCAGGGAGGCAGGGACTCCAATATCCTGGCACCAACTTTTCCTTGGCAGCTGCCCATCTCATTAATAGAAGGAAGCTCAAGAAGGGGGAAGCCCTTGCTGGTCAGGTTGGGTATACACACTATTGTGGCTGTTCCTGGAGGGTAAGACCCAAAAAGAGCAATTAAGAATGTTGATGCTAGCACTTATTTTTAGATAAAGTTCTTGTCACAATTTTATAGAAACCACTGTAAAATTCAGACATGGACATATATTTAAAATGAGAGCCATGGAGGCTGTGTTTAAAGCACATGAAAAACAGGGTTTGGATGCATTGAGTTTACTTTCATTCAAGAAATAATGTGCCCTCCACGACCTGATTGTTTGTCTTCGATGTGCCCTTGGTGATGGCAGGGTAATCGGCTGTGGGCTGTGTCCATGTTCAGGCAACTCTCCAGAGACTGGCTACTGACCACCCAGTTTGTTGACATCATTGTCTAATTATAAACAGTTAAGTAAAGTACTGACTCCATTAACTAAGGAGTTATGTTTGCAAAACCACAAACCACATTTTAAAAAATGTAATTCCTAATATTCCATCCATTAACGACTACCTTGCATTAGCTAAACCTGGATATATTCTGGTACAACACTAAAGTGTGTCCACTGCTCTCATAGCACAGTTTAATGCAAGACCCTTGTGCTCACACTAGACTGCGGAGCGGTGGTTCCCCAACCTCAGCGGGCATCAGGAGCATCTGTATTCTGGTGATAACTGCGCATCGCTCAGAATTCCTGACTCGGTACATGTGGGGTAAGACTTGAACATCTGCATTTGTAATAAGTTCTCACGTTGCACTGACTCTGCTGCCTGGGGCCACCCTTTGAGAACCACTGAACTAGAATCTGAGGAAACGGCCCACTTAGCCTAGCTGGACCCTTTCCTTCCCAACATTTGTGTAGCAAGAAATGCAGCACACTCATCACTCCTGAAGTTAACTACATCTTGACTTAGAAATGAAAAACATATGCATTTTTGAGAATTTCTAAATTAAAATCTTTTCATTGATAACCCATGGAATTTCCATTTTAGCTTTCTTCGTGCCCTGGAGGGATTATCACTAGAAACCAGGAAAACACGAAATTCAGAAACAGGTCCACTTCCAATGGCAGCTCCCACCACACTGAGGGCATCTGAGCCAAATAAAGGTATGTTCAACTGTTTTTCTCTTGTTCTGTACACTAAATATATTCAAAGTCAGCAGAATCTCTAAGATTCTCTGGGACAAAGAATGAAAGTAAAGAGTTATGACCTAAATGCAACCATTCAAAAGCAAGCAAAGAGATTCAGAAGTACATGATAGCTTTGTTATACTAAATTGCCCATTTTAGCACAGGACATTTAAATTGAAAACGAGATAGCAAGTTCTACCTATATCTGTATCAAAATGACTCTCCATTCACTCACTGGACCCCAGGTTTGTGGATTGACAATACAAATGGGCTAATATGTAATTATATGCATAATTAATGCATTTATAATACGTAAAGCTGCTTGGGGTGCAGCTTTAGCTGAGTCCTTTGTATCAGGAAGATGCCCTTAACCATGAACTCTGAAGGCGGGGTCTTGAAGATTTGACACCCTCAGCAAAGAACTCAGACCCAATCCATGTTCACTCAGTGATTACTTTCCATTGTCATAGTTAATGATGGCAATGATATGCCAAGGACCACCTCTAGGTTACCTAGGTGGAACTCTTAGTGATTGGATTGTTTATTTTTTTTAAATGACAGAATGAACATGTCCAAATTCAATTGGGGGCATGAGTTCTGGTGTGTGTTAAAATTTCTGTCACGTTATTTCACAGTTAAATTCATGTTGTTCAATATATTTAACATATACCATGTGCTTTATATATTACGGTGAGATTGGGATTTTGGAGAGTAATGGCCGTGTACTCCTTGAGTTTCAAGACCGTATACGTCATGGTCTAATGAGATTATGAAGTATGGGCTTCAGAATGGAGAGGAGGAGGGGAAAGAAGGAATCTCAGGATTCGAGGAAGAAATGAATGGAGCTCTGAGCTGGGCATTCTTGAGCAGACTGGGCAGGAACTGGGAGCAGAAGTGGGGGGCATGAGATTCTACAGATGAAATGACTCTGTTCAATGACTGTGCTTCCCCCATGGGGTGATTGTTTGGAGAGTCCAGACTTGTACCTCTTCCCAGTGGGGATTTCCTCAGTCTGAACCAGAAGAACATGAGCCCATCTTTCAGCCACGGCAGCATGGTGCTCTCAGCACTCGATAAAAAGCAGTTGTTATAATGAAATGTTTGTCAGGCATCGACGCTTGAATGCTTTGCAACATCACTATTTATAGCTGGTTATTCATCGAAGCACAGGTAGAAAGATGGATAGGTAGATGTTGTTTGTAGGACTCAGAATGATAGCTCTGTCTCCAGAAACCTAAAGCTGTCAAATGTCCTCTTTCTGTTTATACATTTATATCCTACCTTGTTCCACAAATAATTTGAAGAGGCTTATAACATGCATGTCACTTTAAAATAAGAAAATGTGAATAAAAGTCAGGGTGAGGGATAATATAGGTGGAATGGGAAGATATGACCAGAAGATCTTACGTAATTTCCCAAATTGGAGACTAAGCCAGAAATTGGGCCCTGGGCTTTTCAGCAGTCATGGAAAAATGGGAGAAATGCAAAAGTTATATTGTTCATGAAAACAAAGCATACAATTCATCTGAAGAAAAGCTTTTCTCCAATTCTTGGGTTGAAAGAACTTTCCTGCACGTATGTTCTTATGGCAGATGCCCTGGCCATGTTGGGTCAACCTCATCCTTCCAGTCGAGCCCATCGGGTAAAGAATGCTGATTCTGGAGCCCGAAGACCTGTGTTTGGGTGGTGGCTCCATTTAGATGACCAGGAGTCCGTCACTTGCCTCTTATGACGTAGTAAAACAGACTCCACCACTGGCACGAGAATTAATATGAAATAAGTGAGGATCACCAAGTGCTGTCTGGAGGTAAGGCAATTTTAAATTCTGTTTTCTTGGTTTTAACCTTCCTGGCTGCACAGGTCACGCCTGCCCGCCCGCACACCCTGCTAGGTCTCAGCTGTCCACAGGCACACTCCCCGTCTCTGGATTCAAACCAGCCTGCACCCTGGAGAGCTGACCCACTGTGTAAGTGTGAGCAGTCCCTGATTTATTGCAGGCCTTCTCAAGTTCCATCTCTTGATCAGCAAGTCAGAGATTAATCTGAGGAACCCATCGTGGGTTCATTTGTCACAATTTCTACTTTTTTGCCCAGCTCACCCCACCTGTCCTTTCTCGCCATCCTTTCCTCCTGGCAGCCTGACACGCCCCTGAAAGGCTCTGCACACACGACAGGCTAAGGCAGAGCAGTGGCAATGAGGACCGTGTTATTTTGTGTACTCGTTTTAAAAAATAAAATTGTATTTATTTGTTCTATATTTTTTAAAATGTTCCCCCCAACCACAACTTTCCGTGGTGCTGTGTCACGTGGATTTTCCCTTCTCCTAATGGTACCTGAGGCAGAATCCATCATTTCCAGTTACTTTTAGTTATAAAAACACAGTTGGCTAAATTCAAAGCTCCTCTGTCCCCAATATAGGCTAGATTTGGGGGCCAAAGGCTTGGGATCTGGGGTATGGTTTGCTTGTCCATTCTTTCTCCCACCCTGGCGTGTTGGACGGCACTGGGGCCGGAAGGGGCTGCTGGCCCCACTCCTGACTCGTGGGTCTCGCTGCTGTGGTGGGGGGGGGGGGAGCGAGCAGGGAGGTGCCCGGCAGCCCTGGGCTCACAGCACTTGATCAGCAGCAGGTATGATGACGAAATGTTTTTCAGGAACTGATGTTTGAATACCTTGCTATAACACCATGCATAGCTGCAGATTCATTCAAGTGAACCGATGACTTCAACATGTGGTACAGAACTCAGAATGACAGCTCTCTGGCCAGCCTTTGGTGTGGTCTAACACTGGTCACCTAGCCCGGCCGGTGTGGCTCACTGGTTGAGTGTTGACTCATGCACTAAGAGGTCATCTGTTCGATTCCCAGTCAGGACACATGCCCAGGTTGTGGGCCCAATCCCCAGTTGGGGGCATGCAGGAGGCGGTCAATCGATGTTCTCTCTCATCGATGTTTCTATCTCTCTCTCCCTCTCACTTCCTCTGTCTCTAAAATCAATAAAGGAAAAAAATTAAAAAAAAAAAAAGTAAGAAAGCCCAAGGGCAATTATATGAAAAAAAAAAAAAAAAAATATATATATATATATATATATATATATATATATATATATATATAAATAAATAAATGAATAAAATAAAACTGGTCACCTAGACCAGCAATTTTCAACCGGTGTGCCACAAGAATTTTTAGAACATGCAATACCTGGCTATTTAGTTAGAGACTCTGGCCCCTTTTCCCTTAGATTGTCAAATGAAAAAATGACAACAGCCAACATAACAATGGCCGTTGGTGTGAATGAATCAAAATTATACCTAATCTTTTTGTCAGATAGGAGAAAAATATATATTTTTTGGAGTGCTGCAGAACTTTGGTAGTTTATGTGCCATGAGATGGAAAAGGTTGAAAATCGCTGCCCTAGACTGATGGGGTAGATGCCACTTGGTTGGTTTATACTCTTTCATTAGATGGTGTTCAGCTTAATCCCAGTCCTCTTGGTCACTGAAGACCCCTCAGAACAATAGTCTACTCTCCCTTTAGCCTCTCCAGCAGTCCACAGTTCTGACCCTTTCTCAGGATGGAGCACCCCATCATTTGGCTCAGTGGCCTCCTGGGAAGCCCCGCAGCTCCTACACTTCCTCTAGGTCCCCTATTCCTTCATATGGAGCCATGGGACTGACTAGGACACTTTTCCCTTCTCTTATGAAGCACAGAGAAGTTGGTTGGGGTGGGGCTGTACCCCCTTCTTCCCAGGCAGGTACTGTGGTTCAAGACCTACTGGTGCAGAGTACTCCACTAGCCCTTCCTCCTTCAGAATGCTCTAGACCAAAAATTGGCAACAGCTCCCATGTGCCTGTATGCCCCACACTCCAGAGAATTCATGTCAAGTAATCTTAAAAATCCTCTCACTACTCTTTGTTCCAAATGGTGACACCTCCAGTCAGGGGATCAGAGGCAAGTCTCCCCTTCTTGCAGGCACTCCTATTTCTATTCACAATTATCTTGGAGAAAAGGAGAGAATTACGTTAAAGAAAAGGTAGGCAGAGTTTGCTTAAGTCCCATTCTGGAACACATTTGGCCTGATCAATACGTGGACTAAAATAAAAGTCCTCAGTAAAGAAATACAGTGTGGTTTCAGTCTTCTCAGAAAGAGTAACTCCTAAAAAGTTGATGATGAAGAAGAAAAGGAAACACATTGGTACTCGTGAACCTCCAGATTTCCATTGTTTATCACTATGTAAGTGCTGTGATTTGCTCTTTCATTGTTTGTGAGCCATATTATCTTGTATCCTTACAAAATTTTCATTGATACAACACCTAAGGCAAGAGAAACAAAGGAAAAAATTAATACATTGGACTACATCAAGCTAAAAAGCTTCTGCACAGCAAAAGAAACAACCATCAAAATAGAAAGGGAAGCCACTATATGGGAGAGCATAATTGTCAACGATACATCAGATAAGGGGTGAATTTTAAAAACATATAGAGTACTCATACAACTCAACAAAAGGAAGATAAAGAATCCAATTTAAAAATGGGCAGAGGACCTAAATAGACACCTCTCCAAAAAGGACATACAAATAGCCAAGAAACATATGAAAAAATGCTCAACATCATTAATCATCGGAGAGATTCAAATTAAAACTACTATGAGGTATCACCTCACACCTGCTAGAATGGCTGCCATCAACAAATCATCAAACAACAAGTGCTGGCCAGGGCGTGGAGAAAAGGGGACTCTAGTACACTGCTGGTGGGAATGCAGACTGGTGCAGCCAGTATGGAAAACACTATGGTGTTACCTCAAAAAATTAAAAATTGAACTGCCATTTGACCCAGTGATCCCACTTCTAGGAATATACCCTAAGATGCCTGAAACACCAATCAGAAAGAATGTATGTACCACTATGTTCATAGCAGCACGATTTACAATTGCTAAGATCTGGAAACAGCCCAAGTGTCCATCAATAGATGAGTGCATAAAAAAGCTGTGGTACATATACACAATGGAACACTATGCAGCTGTAAGAAAGAAAGATCTCTCATCCTTTGAGACATGGAAGAACCTGGAGAGTATTATGCTAAGCGAAATAAGCCAGTCAGAGAAAGACAAGTATCACATGATCTCACTTATTTGTGGAATATAATGAACAAAATAGACCCAGAGACATAGACTGACAAACTTCAGAGGAGGGGTTTGGGGGTGGGGGGAGATAAACCAAAGAACTTATATGCATGTATGCATAACCAATGGACATAGACAACAATGCTGGGGGGATCGGGAGGAGGGTGTCAATGGGGGAAAAAGGAGAAACATCTGTAACAAAAATAAATTAAATAAATAAAGGAAGAAGAAGAAGAAAGCTCCTGATGTATCATGAGGAACATATTACCTCATGGCCCCAAAAGAACCTTCAGCTGGCTTCATTAGTCAGGCATTAGTATGTTATGATTGATGGAGCGCTCCTCAGGGAGAATTTAATTAATATGCAGCATGACTAAAGCTTTTCATTAGTGGTGTGTGTGTATGTGTGAGCGTGTGGGTATGTGGTGTGGTGGTGTGTCAAAAACTTTGACCTCTATAGTTTGGTCAATGACTGAAATCTAGCTAGAAAACTAAATAACAGAACTTCCCCTTGAAGGGGTGGCCTAACAAATCTGAGTTAATGCAGGCATTTTATGTCAACTATTAAATGTAAGTATCCGTCTCAGCACAGTGCGGCACTCAAAAAATGGTGCTGACATCATTAAACCACATGGATATTCTAACAGAAAAGGGTTTCTTACTCTTGCATATAATAAGTACTGGGGAAATGTTGGTTTCACAAGTAAGTATGCACAATATTGGTGGGTTAAAGATTTAACCAACTGATCGCCTTTTAAAGACTAATTAAATACAGGTCACTCTGGCAACATTTTTCTCTGGGAATCTTATTAGCCTCAGATATCTCATCTGAACATTCAATGTTCTTTGTTTATATTTAATGGGATACACCCGCAAAAGATGGACAGAAATTCAGATGTGATCATGTCTCAGGTTTTATTTAGAACAGAATAAGACAGAACAATGGGGTTCTGCTGAAGCCACATTAAACTTGGGCTGCGTGGAGTTCTGACCACCTTAATCATCACATATTAACCTAGATGTAAATGTGTACAATAAACTAGAAATTTTATGCCAACAAAGTCATTTTTCATGTGGCAGGTCCAACACCCGGGCTTGATGAGAGTTTTCCTTCCTGCTCACTCACTCCTTCAACTTGACGTCTTCAAGACCTCTTTCAAAGTCTCACCTCCTCTAGGAAATGCGATTCAGGTAGAAGCTATAATAATCCTGGTAATGAAAAAATGTATCCACAACCAAATTGTTATCTCAAAATAATATAGTTCAGAGGCCAGACCTAAGGTAGAACCCGGGATGAGGCTGAATTTAAGAAACTCCACACTGAATGGAAACTGAGATGTAATATCACACAACCCCAGGCCTTCACAGCCTGGTTTACAAGGTGGGTGCTATTTGCAAACTCTTAGACAGGGATCAGTCCCATAGGCTCACACAGTTAATAAAAATAGATAAAATGTCCTATCTGATCCCCTTGTCGAATCAGTATTAGAGCACAGTGGTTAAGAGGCCATGAAATGGAGCCAGGCATTGGGAATATCAAATTCTAATCACTACCACCACCCTCATTGACTACAGAGCCTGCCACAAGTCTCTTCCCTCTGTGAACTTGAATTTATTCACCTATGAAAGAGGGACAAGAATCACATCTGATTCCTACAGGAGTCAGATGACAACCACTGCCTCATCACTGGGGAGTTCAATAAGGTCAAGTAGACACAGGGATGGTGCAGTGCCTGGAATTCATGGATTGTTAGCCATCATTGGTCCTTATTTATTATCTCGCCTAAAGTGGGCCCCACAAATAGCCTGCTCTCTCTGCTTGCTCTGCTTTTCTTGCTTTGGATGCTTTCTTTTTAGCTTCACAAATACTCTTCCCATACCTACCTTAAATTTCACTTCTGTAAAACTATCCTTGACTTTCCCAGTTTACCCACAATTATGTTTTCATTCATGAGGATTTGCATCTTGACTGCCCACCTTGGTGAGAGACATGAAATAGGAATGACATCCTGGCCGTGATTTTATGACCTTTCACAAGCACTGACCTGTTTACTTCCATCCATAAATGAGGTAACAGTTTTAGTATTGAGAGTATACAGACGATGCTCTTTAACTCACAATTTGAACATATAAAGTTGTATAAAATTACAGTAATCAAGAAGCAAGTGACTTTTTATTCATGTGAACATTATTTATTTACAAAGGTATAAAAATAGGTGGTGCCCCATGTGGATAATTACTAGATTTATGTGAAGTTGACTTTCAGAGAAATAATATGTGATGTTCTGCTTTTTAGTTTGCAATTCAGTCATCCAAAAACCCAGACAGATCTGGGAAGATAAAGAGAAGTGAGGTAAAATGTAATCCAAATACGCTGTAAGAACCTGCTTGCTCAGCTCAGATATGCAGTAAAACGGATACTTTTAAATAAAATGTGTGCATTCATTATAGAAAAAAATGAGTATGTTCCATTAAAACATGGGCCTTTAGAGCAATAAACCAAGACTTAAGAAAATTGGAATGCATAGGTATATTCAAGACAAACTAGATATGCTCGTTTTAGTCATTCTATTTCTCCATGCCCTCCTACCAGGCTCTGCAGTGACTAGAACTTATTGAAAAACAGATCTGCCTCTAATAAGACAAGGGGACCAGAACGAGTGAACCCTTCATTTGCATAGTGATGCATAAAGCATCTACACTAAAGTTCAGAAAACACAAGCTCTCAACCTGCTCCTGACACTTTGTGTGTGTGACATTAGGGGCGACATCAGCCTCTCTGGACTCATTTGACTAAAATGAAGAAGAAGAATTTGACTCTGATGATTACAGGACCCTACTGTAGTATTCAACACCACACTTGCATGGCCTTGGGAGGATAACCTCATATTACACTATGTGTTAAGGTTATTTATTAGGAATGCTAAGATTATTGCATCTTTAAAACAGTATTTCATGAACCTGTAATGAGTTGACTACCCTCTAGCTTGGTGGTGGTGTAGATAGCTTTGAAGGTGGGGTTTCATTTTAACTGTGATCAAATTCAGAGTATGAACCATAAAAGTCCCACTATTCACTTGGGATCAAGATGGTTTCCTAGAACATAAAAAGAACTGAAAGGCTCGGGGAATTTAGGAACCTCAAACTGGGTCCCTTGGCTTTGTCTGAGTAAAAGACATGGTTCTGAGACCACTCTTGAATCGTGAGAAATAAAACAGTTCATGTGGACATGAACATGGAACTGAAATAACAATAAGATACGCAAGGTTTCTGTAAATTGTGTTTACCTGGGATTTCTAAACCTAACGGTTAATATACTTCCTATACATAAATCACTCTCTATTCCCCTTAAGTAAAATTCCAGTATATGCAAATTTACTACTGTAATTTACTGTAGTTGCCAAAATTCCAGTTTTCAGATAAGCAGACCTTGGGCATTCCTATTAAGGAGAATTTTAAAAAGAAGGAACTGGAAATAGGGAAGAGAAAAAAATGAAAAGAGCATAAAAATTTTGGTGCCACCTTAGGAAAACAAATGAAAGCATAGGATTCCTTCCCCCCAAACATGAAGGCTTATATTTCAAAAAACCCCTGAGCTGACTTTTGTTTCTGGTCATGATGAAGTAACAAGTATCAGATTCACCATCCCAACATAAAAATGACAAGACTGGACAAAATATAGGGAGCCACTGTTTGTAGGCAGTAGATAACAGACAGCACAGGGTTGTGATCTTTGAAAAAAAGAAATAGCACATTCACCCTGGAATCTTCCAGGGGCACTTTCTAAACTATGGCACCAGAAAATAGAGCCCAAACAGACAGCAGTAGTCTTGCAGGGCTGAAGAAACAGAGGTTGGGTTCAAGGATGGTAAAGAGGCTAGAATTTGGGGGATAGAACACTTCCAGAGGAGGGAGTTACACAGAGAATGAGCTCCAAATCTTGGATTCTTGAAAGGTCCTTTGGAGTCTTTGGCTGAAGATCAAGCTGTGCAGGTGCAAGGTAAGACCCTGTAGGGCAGAGAACAGCTACTGGAGGGTTTAAGCAAGACAGAGTTTCCAGAAGCCATGCTTCTGGAAGGGCTGGAAGATGTTGAAGTTCCAACTAGCATGAGTGGAGAGAGCTTGCTGAAGAACTCGGGCATTCAACTGAGGGGCAAGAAAGGCCACATCTAAAGCAGGGATGACCCAAGACCCATTGTAACAAAGCCTAAAATAAGTCTCAGCAGGATCAAACTGGTCCATCAGTAAATCAACAGAATGCCAAAAGTAAACCCAACATTCTTTAAGGAAAAACAGGTAAATTTAGCACTAAGTAGCATTTCAAAGCTTATAATTTTAAAAATTACTAGATGTGACACAAAGCAGGAAAAGGTGACCAATAACCTGGAGAAAAAATGTTAATAGGAACTATCTAAAGATGACACATATTGGAATTATTAGACAGGGCTTTAGAAGACATATTACAAATTTGTTCAAGGATTTAAAGAAAAAAATGAACTTAAAAAGTGAACAGATATGGAATCTCAGCCTAGAAAGGAAAACTATAAAAAAAAGGGAGCCAACTGGAAACGATGGATCTGAAAAATAAAATATCAAAAATATAAATTATGCTGTATTAGTTTAATATTAGATTATACATAGCACAAGAACCTGAAGACAAAACAATAGAAACTTCAAAACAGAAGCACAGAGAGAGACAATGAGAAAAGAAGTTTCTAAGTGAACATTAACAGAGCCTCGGCGACCTGTGGGACTGCATCAAGTAATTTAATATACTCAGAAGAATCAGAGAGGAAGAGGAAAGAGAAAGAATGAGGCAGAAAAAAATTTGAAGACTTAATGGCTAAAATATTTCCAATCTTGCGGAAAAATTTTAACCCAAAAATTCAAAAATCTCAACAAACCTCAAGTAGAATAAACAGTGATAACCCCATCTAGGCACATCATGGTCACAATACTGAAAACCAAGCCTTAAAATTAGCAGGTGGGGTAACAGGATGATCACATTGCATGTACGAGAATAAAAATGATTGTTGACTTTTATAAGACACAGTGCAAGCCAGAAGTCAATGGGTGACATTTTTGATGTGCTGGTGGGTGCATGTGTGCGTGTTGAGGAGTAAGGGGAGGACTGCTAACCTAGAATTTTTTAACTAGTCAAAATATCTTTAAAAAATGAAGGTGAAAAGGGAGATTTTCAAAAACAAAAGTGAGAGGCTGCTGCCAGCAGGCCTGCTCTACCATAAATATTAAAGAATGTTCTTCAGGCTGAAGGGAAATAATCTGAGTTGGAAATTCAAAGTGATACAAAGAAATGAAGACCATCAAAATGGTAAATATAAAAAACCTTTTCTTGTTTGTTTGTTTTTAAAAATCTCTTTCCTAAATGAATACATGGGACTACATCAAACTAAAAAGCTTCTGCACAGCAAGAGAAACAAGCATCAAAATGGAAAAAGAACCCACTGTATGTTAGAGTGTAATTGCCAATGATACATCAGATAAGAGGTTAATTTCCAAAATATATAGAGTGCTCATACAACTCAACAAAAGGAAGACAAAGAACCCAATTAAAAAATGGGCAGAGGACCTAAATAGACACCTCTCCAAACAGGACATACAAATAGCCAAGAGACATATGAAAAAATGCTCAACGTCACTAATCATCAGAGAGAAGCAAATTAAAACAACAATGAGGTATCACCTCACACCTGCCAGAATGGCTGCCATCAACAAATCATCAAACAAGTGCTGGCGAGGGTGTGGAGAAAAGGGGACTCTAGTACACTGCTGGTGGGAATGCAGACTGGTGCAGCCAGTATGGAAAACACTATGGTGTTACCTCAAAAAGTTAAAAATTGAACTGCCATTTGACCCAGTGATCCCACTTTTAGGAATATACCCTAAGAAGCCTGAAACACCAATCAGAAAGAATATATGTACTCCTATGTTCATAGCAGCACGATTTACAATTGCTAAGATCTGGAAAGAGCCTAAGTGCCCATCAATAGATGAGTGGATAAAAAAGCTGTGGTACATATACACAATGGAACACTCTGCAGCTGTAAGAAAGAAAGATCTCTTATCCTTTGAGATGACATGGAGGGACCTGGAGAGTATTATGCTAAGCGAAACAAGCCAAGCAGAGAAAGATAAATATCACGTGATCGCACTTATTTGTGGAATATAATGAACAAAACAAACTGATGAACAAAGTAGACCCAGAGACATAGAAGTAGGGTACAGACTGACAAACCTCAGAAGAGGGGATGGAGGGGAGGGAAGAGATAAACCACAGAACTTATATGCATGTGTGTGTAACCAATAGACATAGACAACAAAGCTGGGGATGGAGTCGGGGGGGGGATTGGAAGGAGGGTGTCAATGGGGGAAAAAGGAGAAACATCTGTAACAAAAATAAATTAATAAAAATAATGAAAAAATAAAATAAAAATATCTTTCCTGATGTCTGGACCGTGTGGCTCAGTGGATTGAGCGTTGTCCCATGGACTGAGAAGTCATGGTTGGATTCCCAGTCAGGGCACATGCCCCAGCTGTAGGTGCAATCCCCAGTAGGGGGCACACAGGAGGCAGCTGATTGATGTCTCTCACATCGAAGTTTCTATCTCTCCCTTCCTCTGTAAAAAAAAAAAAATAATAATAAAAACATATTTTTAAAAAAATCTCTTTACTGGTAAATTGACTGTTTAAATAAAAAATAAAACAATGTGTTATGAGGTATATACAGGGTAGGCAAAAGTAGGTTTACAGTTGTTCATATGGAAAATAGTACAATAATTAATAAATAATAGTACAAGAATAAACTATTCTGTGTACTCACAACTGTAAACCTACCTTGCCAACCCTGTAGTGTATGTTGAAGGTGTATAACAACAACCCAAAGTGAGAGGATGCTAAGTGGGTAGACATAGTTTAATCTTTTTTATTGGAATTGGTCTAGTAGACTGTGATAAGTTAAGGCTGTACATGGTCATCTCTAGAGCAACCAGTAAACAAATAAATAAAACAAAGAGGTATGTCTTAAAAAGCCAACAGTGGGGCCAAACAGACCTGCCATTAGGGTGTTGAACAGTCCTCTACGTGAACTCCGAGGTCGCCCAGCAGTTGGGCTGGAGAGAAGGACAATGAGCCAGGTGCAGATGTCCTCAATGAATGTGGGAGAGTGACCAAAGGTTGACAGATGGCAGGACTGAGGAACAGGTCATCAGTATTGTGGACATAAGTAACCCGAGCCTCAAAGTGGGAGCTTGTTTATGGTAGAAAGAGTTGCAGAGGGCACACTGAAAGAGGTTATGTGGAAAGGAAGCGGGGAGGAAGGGGAATCTGGGCTCCGTGAAATCAGATTGTGGGAGAGGATAGGTGAATGAAGGAGGCTTAGTTCTCAGTTTGTTTCTTTTTGAGTTTCCTCTTGCATTGCATTCTTAAAAAACTGTCACTTTGTCCGGGCTGTGCTAAGAGGAACCCAGTACATTCTTTTGTTGTTTACAGAGAACAAGACGAAGGATGCTGCTAGCTCAAGAGGGGCAGGCAACATCCAAGGGGACAGAACTGAGACCCACGCACGGATTCTCCCTCTTCTTTCCACAACTGTCTCTGCCACACACTTTAGGGGCTCTGGGCTTCGTATACGGAGGCAAATTCTTCCTTTACAGATAATGTCTTAGATTTAACTCCATCACTGCTGCCCTGGCCAGGTAGCTCAGTTGGTTAGAGCATTGTCCCGATACCCCAAGGTTGGGGGTTTGATCCGTGGTCAGAGCACATGTAAGAATCAATCAATGAATGGATAAATAAGTGGAACAACAAACTGATGTTTTTCTCTCTCCCTTCCTCTCTCTCTAAAATCAATCAATTTTTTAAAATAATAATTCCATCATTGCTGTTGTAACACGAACACCAGTGACAACCTCCATGTGCTTTGTTACATCCATCTATAAACTGTGGAATGGGAGAGTTATGATGTACCCCACTCATGGGGAGTCTCACGAAACACAGTCGTTACGAAGACTTTTATGCCATGTGTGATAGTATAAAACTAAGATTCCATTTCTCCAGCTTTTAGAGACAATGCGTAACACACCATTTTATACTGACTCACAAAATCTAATTTAAATAGAAGCTTTAGTAATTTATAAAATTGACAGGAATGTCAAGAACTTAACTAATTTTTTACTTTAGTCAAAACACATTAAAACTATTTTCTTGTTTTCTCATGACCTCTTGATAGTCATAAGAACCAAGATATTACCTATATCAAAAATGCTGTAAATCCGTGACAGTTTCTAGAGGTGATTCTTGACTCTATCACGTTAGATGTATTTCTAAAGCAGCGTTAAATAGAAGAACTAGTCTTCCCTTCATCTGCTTTGTAACTGATTTCCTTGTCTTTCCAGTGCAACTTAGCTTAACCTGTTTAACCTCACAATAGCCATCAGATTAGAGAAAAACATTCACTCAACTCCTAGTTTTCTCTGAGTTAGCATTTCTGTTTCAGTTCTGGAGCATAAATTGGACTTTTATGACTTGCTGAAATGAAGGTGATGTCAAAGGAGTCACAGTCTGCAAGGTGGACTTTTCCCTGTAATGAGCTCTGGAAACGTCTTGCTTCGGATCGCTTCGGACCAGAAGCCAAATAAGCAGGCAAAGGGGAGTCCATTTATGTGATTATTTCCCAAATCCAGAGTTTTGATGCTTTTGTTTTACTTTTAATTGTGGCCAATTCCAAACGCCTCTGAGCTCATGAGCAAAATGAAAACAAATGCACACACCGACGCAGAGCGGCAAACTCCCTCCCATGCAGCCACCACACAGCTCAACCAGACGCAGCTGTCTGCATGGCAAAGGGCCTGAAAGAAAGGCTTCGCACAAAGCGTCTGAGGTCGAGAAACTCAGGGCAGTGTAGAATAATTTGCTCTTACTTTCTTTTCCCCATGTTCTAAATTTTAAGTGTAGGGGATTACCCATTGTCTGTAGCTCATTAATCACGGTAGCTTTTGATTATGAAAAGTGCAATCCAAAAGATAGTACTCTGAGGACTTGGCAGAAAGGTTCTATGCCCATCCCTTAAATGTGCCAGCACACCCTGCACTCTGCCAACTATGATTACACTTGGCATTAATTGAAGATGCTGAGAGCTATAAGCCTTCTTGAGTTTTGCCACCTGGAGCAGATTAAAATCTGGGTCCTGTCGGTGAGGAGGTCTGAGGGATTGGGAATACAAGGCTGTTTTAATCTTTTCCAAGTCAGGCTGCTTAGAAATATCCATACATCAAATGTTCATGGATCTCATACAATTTTCTTCTCAGGGGAGAATTCAATTACCAGTAACATGAAGTGGGATTAGCTTGTTGTGGCGAGCCATCTGGAGAGAGGAGATTCACCATCCCCTGTAAATATGTTCAGATTTGCCACCATGATTTTGAAGAAAGCGCCGAAGGTGCTCAATGGCACAAATGATGTTTCCTCTGAAAACCTTGTTCAGTTGACGCAATGAAATTAAAATGCAACTGAAGGAAAATTGAGACCTCCCTCTGTGCTGAAATATTCCCCAGTCCCAGGAGGGTGATATTAGGGCTTTAAGGACTGGTTTGAGTCTTGTAAAGATATAACAAAGAGCCAGTGGAAACTGTCCTGAAACTATTGAATAGATGAACAGAAAGGCTCATGAAAGGAAAGTGAGCACAGGGAGGGACTGAGAGAAATTACCATGAGTCAGAATTCAGCTCTCTGGATCACTCTTGTGTGTCAAATAAGGATGAACTCCCTTGAAGAGCATAGACACAAATTTAGATTAGCCTCAGAAAGCAGAAGACTCAGAGGAGCACAGAAGGCAGAAAAAGCTCTAACATTTTAATGAAAGAAAACAAATTAGCATTGTCTGGGGATAGAGAAGGATGGCCCAGGAGATAAAAGGCCAACCCAAAGCTCCCTGTGCCAACCGATGATATCTGAAATGATGCCAGTCTTCAGAGCAGTGAGCATGTCAGTCCTCTGGAGGGAGAACTAAACCTCAGTGAAAAAGGTAAGTGTCAGCCATACCCATGTGGCCAGGAAACCTCTGTGATATGGGGACAGAACCAGATAGATAAAAAAAATAACAGATTATTTTAAAATTGGTTTTATTGGATGAAAAGATGGTGGTGGGCAGGACTGGAGTGAGGGTGAATGTGTGAGAGTGTGAGTGAGTGTGAGAGAGAGTGTGAGTGGACGTGACTGTGGATGAGCAACCTCGAGCAGTGCAGAAACGTGGGGCAGAGGGTTCCTGTGCTGTGGACGGGGAGCAGCCGGCTACCACGGTAAGCAGCTTGTCAGGGCTCTTCTCCCTACTCAGCTGGGAGGCCCCGCCATTTTGGAAGATCCGCTGGTCTTCTCTGGGAGGAGGCAGCAGGGATCAGCTAGGGCCCAGCGACCAGAGGCCACCAGTGTGCTTTGCACCATTGGACCAGTGGACCCCTCTGTGTCAACGTGGGCCAGTCATAGTAGCGATGCTGTCAAGGTACCTGCTTGTGGAAGCAGCAGCCGACTGGGAGCCGAGCACCATCCCCAACAGCAGCAGCCTGATCAGAGTGGAGCACCACCCCCAGCAGCAGTAGCACCAGCTTGGGAGCTCAGCACCTTCCCCGACAGCAGCAGTGACTGGGTGGGAGTGGAACCCCACCCACAGCAAAAGCTGAGGCTCAGGAGCCGAGACACACCCTCAGTAGCAGAGGCTCAGGAGCAGACATCTCTCCCCAGGCAGCAGCAGCAGCGCAGATCAGCAGCTGAGACACATCTCCAGCTGCATCAGCAGAGGCTGATCAGGAGCGGTGCCCCAGCCCAACCAAGCAGCAGCAAGGCTCGGGCAGCTGAGACCTGCCCCTGACAACTGCAGCAGTGGATTTGGAGTAGAGCCCCTACCACAGCAGCAGCAAAGTCCCGGGAGCTGAGCATCCTCAGCCCCCAACAGCAGCAGAGGATTGGGAGCTGAGAGTAACCCCTGGCAACAGCAGCAGCAGTAGCAGTGCAAACCAGGAGCTGACACTTGTCTCCAGCAGCATCAGCAGTGACTGATCAGGAGCTGAGTCCCATCAGGCAGCAGCACACCCCAGCAGTGCACCAGCTGGACCTATGCACCCCAGCAGCAACCTACCACGACAGATCAATACCAGCGGCCAGTTGTCAATCCTCCAGGACCCATAGCAGGCAAGAGGCACCATGCACCAAAACACTCTGGGAGGCATAGCAGTCTTATCTGGTACACACCAACCTGCCTACACATCCCAATATCCCTCACCGGGCCTAGAACTACAGACTGCTAAAACAGTGAGACAAAGAAACAACACCCAAATGAAAGAAAAGGAGGAATCACCAGAAAAGGAACTGCATGAAATGAAAGCAAGCAATATGGCAGATGAAGAATTCAAATAATGATTTTAAGGGTGCTCAAACAATTTAGTGAGAACTACAAACAACTTAATGAGAATTATAAAGAGTTCAGTGGGAACTACATCAGCATAAAAAAAGAGGTAGAAGCTATGAATAAAAATCAAGAGGAGCCCTGGCCAGTTTGGCTCAGCGGTTAGAGCATTGGCCGGTGGACCAGAGAGACCTGGGTTCGGTTCCTGCAAAGGGCACGTACCCCAGTTGCAGTTTGTCCCCGGCCCCAGTTGGGGTCATGTGAGTGGCAACCAGTCGATGTTTCTCCCTCTCTCTTCCTCCCTCTCTCCCTCCCACTCTATCTGAAGATAAATGCAAAAATGCCCTCGGGTGAGGATTAAAAAAAAATCAAGTGGAAATAAAGAATTACATAGCTGATATGAAAAATACCTTGGAAGGAATCAAGAGGAGATCAGAAGAAGCTGAAGACAGAATCAGTGAGTTAGAAGACAAGGTAGAACAAAACACCCAAATAGAGAAACAAATGGGAAAAAAATTAAAAAGCAGGAGGAGAGTTTAAGGGAGCTTTGGGACAATACGAAATGTAACAACATTCACATCATAGGGATAGAAGAAGGAGAAGAATCAGAGAAAGGAATAGAGAACCTGTTTGAAGAAATAATGACAGAAAACTTCCTTAATTTGGTGAAGGAAAAAGTCACATGAGTCCAGGAAACACAGAGAGTCCCAAGCAAGATGAACCCAAAAGACCCATAGCTAGACACATAATAAAAATGGCAAACATTAAAGACAAAGAAAGAGTCTTAAAGGAAGTGAGAGACAGAAAGTTACCTACAAGGGAGCTCCCATTAGACTGTCAGCTGAATTCTCAATAGAAAGGATGCGGGCCAGAAGGGAGTGGCATGAAGTGTACAAAGTAATGCAAGGCAAGGGTCTGAATTCAAGACTACTCTATACAGCAAGGCTATCATTCAAAATTGAAGATGAAATAAAGAGCTTCATATATTAAAAAAAAAAAAAAGCTAAGGGAATTTACCACCATCAAACCAGCACTGCAAGAAATGCTGAAGGGACTGTTGGAAGAAGAAGAAGAAGAAGAAGAAGAAGAAGAAGAAGAAGAAGAAGAAGAAGAAGAAGAAGAAGAAGAAGAAGAAGAAGAAGAAGAAGAAAGAGAGAGAGAGAGAGAGAGAGAGAGAGAGAGAGAGAGAGAGAGAGAGGAACACAGGCATAAAATAAAAATGGCAACTAATAAGTATCTATCAATAATAACCTTAAATGTAAATGGCTTAAATGCTCCAATCAAAAGAGATAGGGTAGCTGATTGGATAAGAAAAGATGACCCATATATATGTTGTCTACAAGAGACCCACCTCACAACAAAAGACTCACAGGATGAAAGTGAAGGGATGGAAAAATTTTCCAGGCAAATGGAAATGAAAAAAAGCTGGTGTAGCAATACTCATAATAGATAAGATACATTTCAAAACCAAAGCCATAATAAGAGACGAAGAAGATCACTACATAATATTAAAGGGATCAATTCAACAAGAAGCTATAACCCTGGTAAACATATATGCACCAAATGTAGGAGCACCAAATATATTAAAAAACTTCTAGAGAACTTCAAAGGAGAGATCAATAGCAATACAATCATAGATGACTTTAACACCTCACTGAAACCACTGGATAGATATTTAGACAAAAAACTTACAAGGAAACAGAGTCCTTAAATGACAAACTAGATCAGTTGGACTTAATTGATATTTACAGAACATTTCACCCCAAAGCTGCAGAATATACATTCTTCTCAAGTGCACACGGGACATTCTCAAAGATAGACCACATGTCAGGGCACAAAGTAAGTCTCTACAAATTCAAGAAGATTGAAATCATATCAAGCATCTTTTCAGATCACAATGGCATGAAACTAGAAATCAATTACAATAAAAACACTCAAAAACATTCAAACTCGTGGAGGTTAAATAGCATGTTATTAAACAACAAATGAATTACCAATGAGATCAAGAAAGAAATAAAAAAAATCCTGGAAGCTAATCAAAATGAACACACAACAATACAAAATCTATGGGACGCAGCAAAAGCAGTCCTGAGAGGGAAGTTCATAGCAATACAGGCATACCTCAAGGAAGAAGAAAAATTTCTGATAAACTATCTAACCCAACAACTTAAAGATTTAGAAAGAGACAAAAAGAAAAACAGAGCTAGTAGAAGGAAAGAAATAATAAAGATCAGAGCAGAAATACATGACATAGAGACTAAAAAAAAAAAAAAAGATCAATGAAACCAAGAGTTGGTTCTTTGAAAAAATAAACAAGATTGATCAACCTTTAGCCAAACTCACCAAGAAACAAAGGGAGAGACCCAAATTAATAAAATCAGAAAAGAAAGAGGTGAAGTAACAACAGACACCACAGAAATACAAAGTATTATAAGAAAATACTATGAACAATTATATGCCAACAAATTCAACAACCTAGGCAAAATGGACAAATTCTTAGAATCATATACTATTCCAAAACAAAACTGGGAAGTGTCAGAAAACCTGAACAGACCAATAACAATTAAGGAAATAGAAGAAGTAATCAACAAAATCTCAGCAAACGAAAGCTCTGGTCAGGACAGCTACATGGGAGTTTTACCGAACATTCAAAGAAGAACTATCACCTATTCTCCTCAAACTATTCCAAAAAATTCAAGAAGAAGGAAGACTTCCAAGCTCTTTTTATGAGGCCAGTATAATCCTAATCCCCAAACCAGAAAAAGACACTACAAAGAAAGAAAATTATAGGCCAAACCCTGTTGAACATAGATGCCAAAATCCTCAACAAAATCTTAGCAAATCAAATCCAGCAATATAATAAAAAAATTATACACCACGACCTAGTAGGATTTATCCCAGGGATGCAAGGCAGGTACAATATTCGTAAATCAATAAATGTGATACACCAAATAAACAAAATGAAAGATAAAAATCAAGTGATCACATTAATAGATGCTAAAAAAGCATTTGACAAAACCCAGCACCCATTTTTGATAAAAACTCTCAGCAAAATGGGAATAGAAAGATTGTATCTCAACATAATAAAGGCCACTTATGACAAACCTACAGCCAACATCATACTCAATGGGCAAAAACTAAAAGCATTTCCTTTAAGAACAAGACAGGGATGTCCACTTTCACCACTCTTATTTAACATAGTACTGGAAGTCTTAGCCACAGTAATCAGACAAGAAGAAAAACTAAAAAGAATCCACATTGGAAAGGAAGACGGGAAACTGATTATTTGCAGATGACATGATATTGTACATAGAAGACCCTAAAGACTCCATCAAAAACTATTAGATTTAATAAACGAATTTAGCAAAGTAGCAGGATACAAAATCAACATCCAGAAATCATTAGCATTTTTATACATCAATAATGAACACACAGAAAAAGAAACTAAAAACAATACCATTTACCATTGCAACAAAAAATTTAAGATACCTAGGAGTAAACTCAACCAAAGAAGTAAAGGACCTGTTCACAGAAAACTACAGGACATTGAAAAAAAGAAATAGAGGAAGATATAAAAAAATGTAAGCATATACCTTGTTCATGGATTGGAAGAACTAACATCATTAAAATGTCCATACTACCCAAAGCAATCTATAGATTCAATGCAATCCCCATCAAAATACCAATGACATATTTCACAGAACTAGATCAGATATCCAAAAGTTTATATGGAACCAAAAAATACTCCAAATAGCCACAGCAATCTTGAAAAAGAAATACAAAGTAGGAGGGATCACAATACCAGATATTAGATTATACTACAAAGCCATTATAATCAATCAGCCTGGTACTGGCACAAGAACAGGTATATAGATCAACAGAACAGAACAGAGAACCCTGAAATTGACCCAAGACATTATGTTCAATTAATATTTGACAAAGGTGGCAAAAGCATACAATGGAGTAAAGACAGTCTCTTTAATAAACGGTGTTGGGAAAATTGGACAAGTACATGTAAAAAAAAAATGTAACTAGATCACCAAGTAACACCATACACACAAAAAAAAACTTAAAATGGATAAAAGATTTAAATGTGACTAATGGATCCATAAAAATCCTAGAAGAAAATGTAGGCAGCAAAATCTCAGACATCACACACAGCAGAATTTTCATTGATACAACACCTAGGGCAAGAGAAACAAAGGAACAAATCAATAAATGGGACTACATCAAACTAAAAAGCTTCTGCACAGCAAAAGAAACAAGAATCAAAATGGAAAGGAAACCCATTATATGGGAGAACGTAATTGCCAATAATGCATCAGATAAGGGGTTAAAAAATATATAGAGTACTCATAAAACTCAACAAAAGGAAGATAAAGAATCCACTTAAAAAGTAGACAGAGGACCTAAATAGACACCTCTCCAAATAGGGCATACAAATGGCCAAGAGACATATGAAAAAAATGCTCAATATCACTAATCATCAGAGAGATGCAAATTAAAATGACTATGAGGTATCACCTCACACCTGCCAGAATGGCTGCCATCAACAAATCATCAAACGACAAGTGCTGGTGAGAGTTTGTTGAAAAAAGGAACTCTAGTACACTGCTGGTGAGAATGCAGACTGGTACAGCCACTATGAAAAACAATATGGTGTTTCCTCAAAAAATTAAAAATTGCACTGTCATTTGACCCAGTGATCACACTTCTAGGAATATATCCCAAGAATCCTGAAACACCAATCAGAAAGAATATATGTGCCCCTATGTTCATAGCAGCACTATTTACAATTGCTAAGATCTGGAAACAGCCCAAGTGTCCATCAATAGATGAGTGGATTAAAAAGCTGTGGTACATTTACACAATGGAACAATATGCAGCTGTAAGAAAGAAAGATCTCTTATCCTTTGTGATGACATGGAAGGACCTGGAGAGTATTATGTTAAGCGAAATAAGCCAAGCAGAGAAAGACAAGTATCACATGATCTCACTTATTTGTGGAATATAATGAACAAAATAAGCTGATGAACAAAATAGACCCAGAGACATAGAAGTAGTGTTCAGACTGACAAACCTCAGAGGAGGGGGAGGGGGTGGGGAGAGATAAACCAAAGAACTTATGCATAAAAGCATAACCAATGGACATAGAAAACAATGCTGTGGGGGGGGGGTGGGATCGGGAGGAAAAGGAGAAACATCTGTAACAAAAATAAATTAATAATAATAATAAAAAAGAATGGTATAGTGATTAAAATAAATAAATAAATAAAATTGGTTTTATTAAATGGTTACTATCTTCATAATTAAAGTTACTGACAAACTGGACACATAATATCTTCTTCAATTTCTAAGTAAATATTACCTTTACACAATAGTGAAGCCATTAAAATTATGATATATAGTTACATCAATTGATTTTGAACAATATACATAACACTTCTAGACTCATTTGTTGTTTTCCTTTTCCAATTTGGGACTGTGATGTTTAATTTTATGTGTCAACTTGACTGGGCCATGGAATGCCCAGATAACCCGTTAAACATAATTTCTTGGTATGTCTGTGAAGGTGTTTCTAGAAGACATTGTCATTTGAATTGAACTGAGTAAAGCAGGTGGCCCTCCTAAAAGTGGGTTAGCATCATCCAATCCATTGAGAAACTCAATAGAACAAAAACACAGGGAAGATTGAATTCACTCTCTGCCTACAAATTTGTGCTGGGATATCAGTGTTTTCCTGTTCTTAGGGCACCTTGTTCTCAGGCCTTCAGACCCAGATTGGAAGACTCTCCAGCTCTCAGGTCTTTGAACTATAGCACTGGCTTTCCTGAGTATTCAGCTTGCAGACCTCTCAGCCTGCATAATTATGTACGCCAGTATCTTATAATAAATCCAACGCTCTCTCTCTCTCTCCATATATATATATTCTTTGTGTCTTTATATATATATGTTCTTTGTGTCTTTATATATTCTTTGTGTATATATATATATATATATATATATATATATATATATATACACATATAGGCTCTGTGTCTTTGGAGAACCCTAATATGTTGTTGTTGGTATGTATGTATTTTTTTCATGTACCTGAATCGGTCAACCTTATCGTCAGTTCATTGGTAATTCCTCTTATTACTTACATTGTCAGAAATCCATTTTTTTCCAAAATGAATTAGTGCAACATTGTTATTTTATTTGTATATATACATATATGTGATGTTATATTTAACTGAAAAATTAATTATTTTGGTTGAAGTGAGTTATCAATCTAAAGTTAGACTCTAAGGTTATTTTTCTCATATTAATAGTCACTTTTCTCAAAACATATATTGAATACTTTTATATCCCTTTGTATATAATACATTAAATACACATTAATTTAGAGAATCTCTATTTTATCTCCTTGGCCTAAGTTTTTATTAGACCATTTGATAACTACTATTCCTTAATAAGACACTTAATATGTGATGAGGCCACATTCCCAGTATTACCTTCATTACAAAAATGTACTTTTCCCCACATTTATTTTAGTTGTTACTTTGTCATGTTTTTTTTTAAAGTAACCCATTGGGATTATAAATGATATTACTTAAATCTATTAATTAACTTAGACATTATTTTAATCTTCACCATTTCAACTTTCTGGTCAACAGGAGAGTATATATTTCCATTTTTCACCATAAGTCAAATGATTACAGACTTAAGAGAGTTTGACTATCATTCAAATTCTAGTTGTAGGCCACCCTGCCCTGCACCCAGGCCATTTTATAGATGATCAACCCAAGATCCAGAGACAGATGGTCAAACCAAGGCCTCCAAACCTGTGTCTGGTGAGGGAATAGCTGGAAACAAAGCCCAGAGCCTATCTCATTCCACACTTTTTCTATCACACCATTTATTCAAGCCTTCATTAGCTGCCTTTACCACTTTACAACTCTCTTTTACAGATGGTAGGTATATCCCAGTTTATTTCTTGGAATTTTCTAGATTGTAGTAGGAAAAGAGTGATAACTGAGGTTGAATTTTGGGCATATGGTTTCTTCAGTGGGGAGAAAATGTGCAAAGCTTATTCCATTGCATCGTACTTTCCTGAATTTTTTTTTTTTTGGTAAGGAAAAGCAAATTGGCTTTTGAACCAATCTCCCATGTTCTGGGTCACTCTATCTTATGTATTAAATGATTTTATTATGAACAATTATTTCTTGTGCACTCATAGTCTGAAGGGAAGTATGTCAAACCCACAAGGAGCTAAAGTTACAGAATCTTGCCTTTTCTGGAGATTCTCACAATCAAATTCAGGATACCATACATAAAGTGCAACAGGAAATCCAAATAACAGTGGTTTAAAGAAAGTATAGATTTATCTTCATGTAATGGGAAATCTGAAGGCAGGCAATCCAGGGCCATTATATTGGTTTCACAGAGTCATCAGGGATCCAGGCTCCTTCCTGACATCTACTTCTTCACATCAGAGTGTGGGTCTCATCATCACATGTATCAGAAGATTGCTAGTGCTCTAGCCACCATGACTAATTTCCAGGCATAAAGAAAAAGAAGAGCAAAAGGCTGGTGCTAATCGAGTCAGGTCCTCTTTAATTTTCCTGGAAGCCTTCTGGTGACATCTGCTTCCATTGTTGCCCAAACTGTGTGAAATGACCAGCACTAGCTACACGAGAACTAGTGGGTGGGTGTAACATTTTAATTAGGCACATTGCTACCCTCGGTAAAATAAAATACCTGATTGTAAATAAAGAGAGGAGAATGGATATTGGGCAGGAAAACTAGTATTCTCTCTTCCACTTAGTGTATTAGGCAGAGGGTAAAACATAAAGTTTGTTCAGGCTAAGACGATACAGCTAATTAGAGATAGTGTATGGTCTTGATGGTTAAATTGGATTTAGACAAATGGTGGTGGGCACTGGGGGCATTTCAAGACCAGAAAGGGCCTGAGCAAAGACGAGGCAAGAGTTCTCATAGCAGTTTGAGGGAGAATAGCAGTAGAGAGGGAGGTACTCCCTTTGTGTTTAGAATGTCTTTCTGTGAGTGTGGGAAGCACAGAAACGCAGGCACGGGTTGGTTATCAATTCTGCTCATCCATCACTGTCTTCCTAATTAAGTCTTCATAACAATAACTAACATTTATTAAAACCAACTATGTGCCAGAGGGTTTGCTAGGTTCTTAAATATATACTGTCTCTTATCTTTGTAATAACCCAGTTTTAGGGATGAGAAGACTGAAGCTGAGACAGATTGAATACTTGGCCAAGGTCATGCGTATTTTAGATGTAAGATATCCTGAATTGGGTCTTAGAGCAGACTCCATGTTTTTTCACAATGTCACAAGTTAAATTCATTTCTTTGTGATTGGGGAGTGAAGATGGGTAGGTTAAAGTTCTGCTCTTCCTTCATTGTTTCTAAATTCTAAACTTTAGGGGGACTTTACAAACTCTTCCATTAACTAGCAGCATGATCATGGACATGCTACTTAACTTCTCTGGATCTGAATCAGTTCCTTTATTACTCAGATACAAAACCAGACAAAAGTTACAAGAAAAAGAAAAAACAAAAACAAAACAAAAAATAACACTATAGATCACTATCCTTCATAATCATAATTACAAAAACTCTATGCAAAATTTTAATCCATGAAATCCAGCAATATATAAAATGAATAATAAAACAGATAAAGTTGCATTTATGACAGGAATACTAACTTGGTTTAACATTTGAAAATCAATCAATAAAATTAAAATTAAAAAATATATGATTATCTTAATTGCTGCAGAAAAAGCATTAAATAAAAACACAACATTCCTTCCTGATAAAAACCTCTCAGCAGACTACAAATAGATGGGAATTTCCTTGATCTGATAGAGTGTCTACGAAAAACCTACAGCTAATTTCATACTTAATGTGAAAGACTGAACACTTTCTCTCTGATAAATCTGATAAAATCTATAAAAATGTTACTAGAACTAATAAATGACTTTAGCAAAGTTGAAGAATACCAGTTCAAGATACAAATTATAGAGAAATAAACAATCAGAAATTGAAATTAATAAAACAATACAATAATATAAAAAATATAAAATACTTCAGGATAAATCAGTCAAAAGATGTGTAAAATCTATACACTGAAAACTATAAAACACTACTGGGAAAAATTAAAGAAAACCTAAATAAATTGAGAGGAATATGGTACACATGGGTCAGAAGATTCAATATTATTGTGATATCAATCCTCCTCAAATTTACAAATAGAGCTAATACAATCCTAATCAAAACTGTAGAAATTGAGCTGAATCTGAAATTTATGTTGAAATACAAAAGACCTAAAATAGCCAAAATAACAGAAAAATTCAGCACTGACACTAACTGATTCCAAGTGTGGTGATCAGACTTTATGGTACTGATGTAAAGATAGACAAACCGATTAATAGAACAAAGTAGAACATCCAGAAATAGTCCCACACATGGATGGAAAACTGATTTTTTATAAATATTCAAAGGCAGTTCAGTGGAGAAAGTAGTCTTTTCTACAAATAGTGCTGGAACAACTGGATACCCATATGCAAAAACAAAAAAACAAGAATATGTAAAAACAAAATAAACAAAAATTTGGGGCATATACAAAATTAGCTCAAAATGGATCATAGACCTAAATGTAAAACCAAAAAACCCCAAAACAAAACAAAAACAACTATAAAACTTGTAATAAAACATAGGAGAAAAACTTGAGTTAGGCAAGAATTTCTTAAATATGACACCAAAAAGCATAATCCATAAAAGAGAAAAAACAATACACTAGACTTCATCAAAATTTAAAACTTCTGCTCTTCCTAAGACACTATTAGGAGATAGAAAACCAAGCCACAGATTGGGAGAAAATCTTTGTAAAGCATATATTTGATAAGGAATTTGTATCCAGAATATATAAAGAACTCAGTAATAAGAAACAGCCCAATAATAAATGGACAAAAGATTTGAACAGATGCTTCACCAAAGAAAATATATCCACTGCGGATAAGCATATGAAAAAGATGTCAATGTCATTAGCGAATGCAAAATAAAACCACAATGAGCTACCTCCATTCACTATTTGAATTACTACAATGAAAAAGTATGGATATTCAAGTGTTGACAAGTACATACATAGAGGAACTGGAACTCTATACCTGCTAGTGGTAAAAGGAAACGACCATTTTGGAAAACATTTTTGTAATTTCTTAAAAAGTTACTCTGACCTATGACCTAGTCGTCCCATTTCCACATATTTAACCCAGAGAAAAGAGAGCCATGTCAGTACATAGATGCGGACAGGACTGTTCCTCGCAGCTTTATTTCCAACGAGGAAACACTGGAAACAATGTACATGTCTACCGACAGGTGACTAGATAAACACATTGTGTATATGCATAAAGGGAGTACAGCTCAGACTGACAAGGGATGAACCGTTACACTAAAAAAACATGAATGTGTCAAAATAATTATGCTGAGTGAAAGAAGTTACACAAAATCAAATACATGTTGTATGATTTCATTTACAGTCAACTCAAGAAAATGCAAACTAATCTATAGTTCCCTTTATCTATAATTCTAGAAAATGCAAGCTAAAACAGACCAGTCTGGTCTCGGGAGGAGGGGAGTGGGCAGGGCGGTGTGCGGCGGCGCCCAGGGGAGGAGCAGAGGGGGCAGGGGCCAGGAGCGACAGGGAGAGGGGAGGGGGTACGAGAGGGCAAGGGGGCGGGGCCAGGGAGCCCATGCACGAAGGGGAGGGGCTGGGCCGGAGCGGGTAGGAGAAGGGACGCTGGAGGGGCAGGAGCGCGGGGTGCGCGGCCGGAGGGCGGAGGCGGGGACGCAGGGGGTTGGAGGGGAAGGGGGCAGGGCGACGTGGGGGCGGGGCGACGTGGCGGCGGGGGGCAGGGCTCGGGGCGAGGGGGCGGGCCCGGGGGCGGGGCCGGGGCCGCGGACGCCGGCATCATGGCGCTCCTCCTGCGCACACTCTGGAGCTTGCACTTCCGAGAGGCGCCCCGGCGGGCTGTGCGAGGCCGGCCGGTTAGCGGTGTCCTCGGCGCTGGGGCCGGACGCAGGGACGCAGGTAGGACGCGGGCCCCGCGGGCCCCGCCGCCGCCTCCGGTCTTTCGGTCTTTCAGTTTCACGCGCCGCGGCTCGGGTGCCTGAGCGCTGCTCTGGACCCGCTGGGACCCTGGGTTGTAACCTAGGAGGGGCAGAAGGGGAGTCGCTGAGAATTGGAGGACAGGTATAGATCCTCGCCCAGAACGTGCACCCATTTTTTTTTTCCATAAAACGTCGGGCACCGGAGCCCTGACGCTTATTCTGGGACTCCAGGTGGTGGCGGCCACAACGCGACGCCGCGCTCCCCTGTGACGGCGCTTCGTCTCTCGCTGTCCCCCTTAGTGCTTTTGTCGCGTCTGCAAGCAGGCGGTTCAGACCGAGTTCCTGTGGACTGGCTACCTGCCCTGCTCTATTTCTCTGTATCTTTCAGGGCCCAGGGAAACGGGGGACTCGGTAAACGGATAATCATGGTCTTTTAGTGGCTGAGACAGACCAGGAGAATGTGTTTTCTGCAAAATGCTCCTGGCGCCCGGTCATATTCGGGCACCTTTATGTTTCACTCTTTAGCTCGGAGTCCCCTGTGTTTTGGATGTGTTTCAGGGTAATTTAGTGGCCCCTGAGGTTTGGCTTCCAGGTCATCTCTGAATCCAGTTCTGTTCTGTGTCCATTAAAGACAATTAGAGATACCTAACATCACTGAAAATGTACCCGGTCACTTGGAACTATTTATTCCTGGAAGTTTTCAAAATGCAGTGTTAAATAGAAGCGCCAGCATTATGGAGTGGTAGCTGGTCCAACATGACTTCTGGTCATGGCCTTCAGAACCCCTTGGTGTCTATAATTAGCTAATCTGATATTTATTACCTGCCTGCTGTGGGCCAAGCATTGGTTTGCTGAGATACACCAGTGATGTAAACATCACAATTGTAGGGAGAACTCTCCTCACTCCCCTTTATAGGCTAGTGGTTTCAGCAGAAACGTGTCCTTTATGAATACACTTGGTGCTGTTGGAAACAGCCTAATGAATTGCCCTTGGATCTGCAACATTAAAATTTGGCCAGACACCAATACATAACAAGAGCTGTGTGAATTATCAGACACCCACTCCTGGGCATTTATTCTAAGGAATTATGCACACAAAAAAATGAAGCTATATGTACAAAGATGTTTTTAAGAGCACTACTTTTAAGAACCAGAAACTGGCTATAACCCAATGCCCATCAGTTAAGAAATGCTTACATAAACCATGAAAGTTCAGTTCAACAAACTATTAGGCATCCATTAAACATGATTAACAGGTAATAAAGAGCTTGGGTGTGGACAGTATCACTTAACTGGTTGTCTTTGGGCACATCTTGAACTTGGTAAGCTTAAACCTGTTTCTTTCTTCTATAAAATATGGATAATGACAATAGTAGGGTTGTTGTACAGAATAAATGGGAAAAATAATTTCAAATGCTTTTTCACAATGATTGGCACTTAGTAAGCACACAATAAATGTTAATTTTACTTACATAAATAAATGGAAAAGACAAAAGTGGAGTCCACATTTACTGTGGACTCAGAGAAGGTTGGAGAAAAAGAAATCAGAAGATATTGAAAGTGACAGAGGACTGTTCTCCAGAGGACTTCTGATAAACAAGAGGCAAGCAAGGCCCCTCTGATTTTGTCATGCAGATTGAGAAAGAGCAAATTGAAGGGGAAAGTAAGTATTTGGAGAAAACAATCTGTCGTTTCAGGAAAACATTCTTTTTAGAGATACTCTGCTAGGAGACCTTCCGAGCAAAAGTTTAAAGCAGCCCAGTCACTGTGGTGGGAGAGAAGGTTAATTCTACAGATTAGAGTGGGCTGGGATTCTTTTTACCCCAGTTCCTAATAGGTTCTTTTAGTTTCAACAAGTGGTTATTGAAACAAGGCTGGCTCATGAGTGACAGTTGGCAGGATAGCACCTGTGGCCAGAAAGGTTAACAAAACCAGGAGGAGGTAACTAGTGGGTGACCATATGAGCAAGTGTGTGTTTCCTTAAAGATGAGAAAATCAAGACCCACCTCATGAAACATATAACCAACATGAAATACAGTCTGTGCAAATCACAGCACAAAGAGAGAAAGGAACCCAAAGGAATCACTTTGAGTTTATCAAAGCATAGTTCAAGGTAAAGCTGTGTAGCAGCAGCCCAAACTTTTTGGCAGTGAAGATAACATGAGAATGCAGAGGGGATCTGAAAGACATATGGTCCCCAAAGGACCCACATGGGGTGCAGGTGATGTGGATTGAGGACAGAAAACACCTGCACACACACACACAAAAAGATAAGGAGACCAATGTTGAATCCTGCTCTCTTGCCACTGGTGGCCCAAAGACTTAACTCATTCCCAAGTGAGACCTTGCTATGTGTTCTATGTACACGCACCTGAATTGCTGTTTGGTAAAACTGCACAGGATTTACTCAATGCAATTTTTATTCAAACTTTAGTCGTTTCCTAAAACACAGTGTATTACTCTGCTCAGGCCGCCATGACCAAATACCATAGGCTGGGTGGCTGAAGCAATAGAAATGTATTTCCTCACAGTTCTAGAGGCTGCAAGTCCAAGATCAAAGTGTAGAGCAGGGCTGGTTTCCCCTGAGGCCTGTCTCCTTCCCTTGCAGATGGCGTTTTCTTTGCGCTTTCATGTCTTAGTGTTTCTTCCTCTTCATATAGGGACAGTAGTCGGATTGGGTTAGGGGCCATCCTAATGGCCTCATTTTAACACAGTCACCTCTTTAAAAGTCCTATTTCCAAATATGATTACATGCTGAGGCACTGAGAATTGGGACTTCAACATATGAATGGGGTGGGGGGCCCAGTTCAGCTCATAACACCCAGCTTCAACCTTTTCAAGTGATTCATACCACATGTATCCTGACCTAAGAGCACTTGACTGACCATGTGTCATTTGGCTATCAAGGCAGAGTCTGTCTCCCCTTGACACAGTCATCCAGGCTGACAGATTGGCAACAAAATATTATATAATCAGTGCTTGAAGCTTCAACTAGTCTGAACATTGATACCCACCCATGGAACCTTTCACACACATTAATAATAGTGTAAAGGATACATATAGATAAGGATTAGAAGAGCCATGAAAAATGTAGTTTCTTATTGTATTTAGATGAAGGAGTAATTTTGTTTAACAATTTAAATATAAAATTTAAACTAAAAACAGGGCAGAGGGAGAAGGTGGGTGTCTGAAAACAGGTGGGCACTCTCTAACAGGTGTAGTAAAATATAGAGCTGGGGGAGAGGGAGCTGGGAGCTCATACAGGATTTATGCCTTAGGTTCAAAGCTGACGCTAGGAGTTCCACTGAGTTTAGCCCTTCATGAATTCCCATTTTCTAGTGTCAGCTATTTTATTGTACTGAATGTTGAAAGACACTTAGGGCAGTTCTTCCGGGAGACAATGTTTTTTTTCCCCCCTAATCCCATTCTACTTCCTCCCCAAAAGGAGATAGGAACATAATGGCAACTTTACAGGCTATAAATCCAAACCTTAACACCAAAATATGAACCTCTTCTTAGCTATCCATAGAAATAATGCAAGATCTTTGCCAAAGCCAAGAATACATGTGGAGTGGCATGGCATGACAGAGATTTGAAGGGTAAGGAGAACTTTTATCATGGTGCTCTATTGCTTCTTTCCTTGATAGATGTCAGTGATTACTAGGGTTCAGATTTCACAAATTCCCCTCTAGACCAGAGTTTAGATTCTAGGAGGAGAAATCAAGGACAGTTCTTTCTAACTAGCAAATCTTGTTTTTACTCTTACCTTCCAATTTTTCACCCTTTGGAGTGGCCTTTGTGTGACCAGTCCCAGCTTACATCATTCTGACGCATTGACACTGGTCATCTCTTAGCATCTTGCTCTTGGTTGAAGGCTTACACAATGTAGTTATACCCATATATCTACCAGTGTTTTAAATTGCCTAAAGTGGAATGCCTTCCACTTACCTTATACTTAAAGAAATAATTCACATCCATTAAAACTAGTCTGCTCCTACTTGCTCTTAAAATAGCAACAAAAATAATTCTACCTAAAAACCCAGCCTAAAATTATTTTAAAATGTTTCCACCATTCTATTGGCAGTTAAGCTTGCATTGCTTTATATAACTCCCATATTATCATCTTGAATAGTTATCTAAAGCTTATGTAGTCAGTAAATTTTTCTTAATTTAATTGGTTTCTATATTTGGTATACTTGAGGTCAAGATTAGCTCCACAATTCTCCCCTTTCTTTCCTAAATCATCAATTTATTCTCTCCACTGATCAGTCCCATCAACATACTAGAATGCTGTGATTTTATCATGTTAAAAATGCTCTTGACCTCACTTTCCTTTCCAGCTACCTCCAGATGGTAGACATCATCTCCTTTCCTTCTTCCTTTTCTCTTATTAAATTTATTCCAATCAAATTTACCCCCACTCCTCTACCTAAAAACTGCTCTTTTTCAGGTCACCAGTGATCTCCACATTGCCAAACTTAGTGGTCAATTATCTGTCATCTCTTTCTTGGTCTTTCAACACAGTAGATTATGCAAATTTTTCTTAAAATACTTAGTGCCCAGGACACCACATTCTTTCGATTTCCTTCCCATCTATGTCCACTCCTCTCCATATCCTTGTCTGTATGTTTAGAGTGCCTCAGAGTCAAGCTCTTGGAACTCTCTGTTCTGTCTATACTCACTGACTTGGGGATCTTCCAATCTCATGGCTTTAAATACATTTTAATGCTGAGGAGTCCTAAATTTACATCTCTATCTTGATCCTCTCCCTGAACTCTAAATCCACACATCCAACTGCCTCTTTGACCTCTCCATTTGAATATCTGATCGACATTGTTGAACTTTCATCTAATACCAAGCTTCCAAACCACTGCTCCTGTCATCTTCCCCATCATTCCGTGCATGACCAAATCCTTGGAATAGTGACCCTTGACTCCTGTCCTTCTGTCATACTCCACGACTGATCCATCAGCACATCCTCCTTACCTGCCACCAGAATGCTTCTTGTGTCTTACCATTTCTGAGCACCTCTACAGCTCCTGCCCTTATCCCAGTCTCTTCCATCTCTCAGCCAGATCATTCGTTACCCTCATACTGATTTCCTGGCTTCAGCCTTTGCCCTGTTTCAGTTTTTTGTTGTTGTTTTTTCTTTTTTTTTTAACATATGTGAGCCAATAATCCTTTTTAAATGTTAGGTCATGACATACCTCTGCTAACCTTCCAATGACTTCCAAACATACTCAGAATAAAAGCCAATGTCTTTTTTTTCCCTATTGTTGACAGTATTATAAGTCCCCTGTTTTCCCTTCCTTTGCTCCCCAACACCCAACCCCTACCCAACCCAGGCCTTCCCCACACTATAGTCTGTGTCCTTGGGCTATGCTTGTGTGTGTGTGTGTGTGTGTGTGTGTGTGTGTGTGTGTATATATATATATATATATATTTTTTTTTTTATCCTCACCCGAGGACATTTTTCCATCTTTTGTTCAGATAGAGTGGGAGGGAGAGAGAGGAAGAGAGAGAGAGAGAGAGAGAGAGAAACATCGACGTGAAAGGAACACATCGAGTGGCTGCCTCCCGCACGACCAACCAGGGCCAGGGACAAATTGCAACCGAGTTACGTGCCCCTAGCAGAAACCGAACCCAGGTCTCTCTGGACCACAGGCCGACGCTCTAACCGCTGAGCCAAACCGGCCAGGGCGCATATATGTTTTTTGATTAATCTCTTCCCGTCCCCTCCATCCCTCTCCCTTCTGAGATCTGTCATTCTAGTTCATGTATCCATGTCTCTGGACCTATTTTTTTTTTAATATATTTTTATTGATTTTTAGAGAGAGAGGAAAGGAGAGGGAGAGATAGAAACCTCAATGAGAGAGACACATCAATTGGTTGGTTGCCTTCTGCACACCCCAAATGGGGATTGAGCCTGCAACCCGGGCATGTGCCCCGACCGGGAATCGAACTGGTGACCTCTTGGTCCATGGGTGGATGCTCAACCACTGAGCCACACCAGCTGGGCTCTGGACCTGTTTTTGTTCATCAGTTATTTTGCTCATTAGATTCCACATATAAGTGAGATCATATGACATTTGTCTTTCTCTAACTGGCTTGTTTTACTTAGCATAATAATCTCCAGGTCTATCCATGCTATTGCAAATGTTAAGAGCTCCTTCGTTTATATTGCCACATAGTATTCCATTTTGTAAATGTACTACAAATTCTTTATCCACTCATCTACCGATGAGAACTTGGGCTGTTTCCAGATCTTAGCTATTGTAAATAATGCTGCTGTGAACATCAGGGTGCATATATTCTTTCTGATTGATGTTTCAGAATTCTTAGGATTTATTCCTAGAGGTGGGAACTCTGCGTCAAAAGGCAATTCCATTTTTAATTTTTTGAGGAAACTCCATACTGTTTTCCACAGTGGCTACACAAATCTGCATTCCCAACATGGGTGCACAGGGGTTCCCTTTTCTCCACGTCCTAAACAACATTTGTTGTTTGTTGATTTATTGATGATAGCCATTCTGACAGGTGTGGGGTGATATCTAATTGTAGTTTTAATTTGCATCTCTCTGATGATTAGTGATGTTGAGCATTTTTTCATATATCTCTTGGCCATTTGTATGTCCTTTTTGGAGGAGTGTCCAGGTTGCTTGCCCATTTTTAATGGGATTATTTGTCTTCCTGGTGTTGAGTTGTATGAGTTCTTTGTATATTTTGGAAAGTAACCTCCTATCAAATGTATCATTGGTGCCCCGGCTGGTTTGGCTCAGCAGTTGGAGCGTCAGCCCACGGGCCAAAGAGTCGTGGGTTCCATTCTGGTCAAGGGCGTGTACCTTGGTTGCGGTTCGTCCCCAGCCCTGGTCAGGTCATGCAGGAGGCAGCCAGTTCAATGTGTTTCTCTTGCATTGATGTTTCTTTCTTTCTCTGTCCCCCCTCCCTTCCACTCTATCTGAAGATAAATGGAAAAATATCCTCTGGTGTGGATTTTAAAAAAAAGCTAAAAAGATGTTTCAAAGAAAAATAAATGTATCATTGGCAAATATGTTCTCCAATACAGTGGGTTCCCTTTTCATTTTGTTGGTGGTTTCTTTTGCTGTGCAGAAGCTTTCTGGTCTGATGTAGTCCTATTTGTTTATTTCCTTTGTTTCTTTTTCCCTAGGAGATGTATTGGTGAAAATACTGCTACGTGAGATGTCTGAGAATTTATTGCCTATGTTTTCTTCTAGGATATTTATGGTTTCATGACTTACATTTAAGTCTTTTATCCATTTTGAGTTTATTCTTGTGTATGGTATAAGTTGGTTGTCTAGTTTATTTTTATTTTTTGTATGTACTTGTCCAATTTTCCCAGCGCCATTTACTGAAGATACTATCTTTACTCCATTGTAAGCTCTTGCCTCCTTTGTCAAGTATTAATTGACCATATCGGCATGGGTCAATTTATTGTGTCTCTTTTCTGTTCTATTGGTTTATATGCCTGTTCTGCCACTACCAGGTTGTTTTGATTACAGTAGTTTTGTAGTATAGCTTGATATCTGGTACTGTGATCCCTCAGGCTTTGTTCTTCATTCTCAAGATTACTGAGGCTATTCGGGGTCTTTTTGGTTTCATAGAAATTTTTAGAATATTTGTTCTAGATCTTTGAAATATGCTGTTGGTATTTTAATGGGATTGCGTTGAATCTGTAGATTGCTTTGGGTAATATGAACATTTTAATAATGTTAATTCTTTGTATCCCTGAACACGGTATATGCTTCCACTTGTTTGTTTCTTCCTCTATTTACTTTTCAATGCCCTATGGTTTTCCAAGTACAGGTCTTTTACATCATTGGTTAAGTTCATTCCCAGGTATCTTTTGCTGTTGTTGCGGTGGTAAATGGGATTTTTTTTTTTTTAGTTTCTCTTTCTGAGAGTTCATTATTGGTATATAAAAATGCCATTGATTTCTGGGTGTTAATTTTGTATCCTGCTACTTTGCCGAATTCATTTATTAAATCTAATAGTTTTTAGGTGGAGTCTTTAGAGTTTTCTATGTATTATACAATATCATGTCATCTGCGAACAATGACAGTTTCACTTACTTCTATCCAATTTGGATCCCTTTTATTTTTTCTTTTTGTCTGATGATTGTGGTTAGTACTTCCAGTACTAAGTTGAGTAAGAGTGGTGAAAGCAGACATTCCTGTCTTATACCTGATCTTAAGGGAAACACTTTTAGTTTTTGTCCATTGAGTATGATGTTGACTGTAGGTTTGTCATATATGACCTTTATTATGTTGAAGATTGATCCCTCTATTCCCACTTTCCTGAGAGTCTTTATCATAAATGGGTGCTGGATTTTGTTGAATGCTTTTTTTATGTCTGTTGATATGATCATAGGATTATTTATTTATTTATTTTTGTTACAGATGTTTCTCCTTTTTCCCCCATTGATAACCTCCTCCCCATCTCTCCCTGCCCTGTCCCTAGCTTTCTTTGTCCATGTCTATTGGTTATGCGTACATGCATATATGTTCTGTGGTTTATCTCTTCCCCCCACCCCCTCTTCTGGGGATTGTCAGTCTGTACCCTACTTCCACGTCTCTGGGACTACCCTGTTCTTCAGACTGTTATGTTCATTATATTCCACAAATAAGTGAGATCATATGATATTTTTTTTTCTTTGCTTGGCTTATTTCACTTAGGATAATACTTTCCAGGTCCCTCCATGTCTTCTCAAAGGATAAGAGATCTTTCTTTCTTACAGCTGCATAGTACTCCATTGTGTATATGTACCACAGCTTTTTTATCCATTCCTCTACTGATGGACATTTGGGCTGTTTCCAGATCTCAGCAATTGTAAATAGTGCTGCTATGAACATGGGAGTACATATATTCTTTCTGATTGGTGTTTTAGGCTTCTTAGGATGTATTCCTAGAAGTGGGATCACTGGGTCAAATGGCAATTCAATTTTTAACTTTTTGAGGTAACACCATACTGTTTTCCATAGTGGCTGCACCAGTCTGCATTCCCACCAATAGTGTACTAGAGTCCCCTTTTCTCCACACCCTCGCCAACACTTGTTGTTTGATGCTTTGTTGATGGTGGCCATTCTGACAGGTGTGAGGTGATACCTCATAGTTGTTTTAATTTGCATCTCTCTGATGATTAGTGATGTTGAGCATTTCTTCATATGTCTCTTGGCCATTTGTATGTCCTGTTTGGAGAGATGTGTATTTAGCTCCTCTGCCCATTTTTTAATTGGGTTCTTTGTCTTCCTTTTGTTGAGTTGTATGAGCACTCTATATATTTTGAAAATTAACCCCTTAACTGATGTATCATAGGCAGTTATGCTCTCCCATACAGTGGGTTGCCTTTCCATTTTGATGGTTGTTTCTTTTGCTGTGCAGAAGCTTTTTAGTTTGATGTAGTCCCATGTGTTCATTTTTTCCTTTGTTTCTGTTGCCTTAGGTGATGTATCAGTGAAAATTCTGACACATATGATGTCTGAAATTTTGTTGCCTACATTTTCTTCTAGGATTTTTATGGATTCACGAGTTACATTTAAGTCTTTTATCCATTTTGAGTTTATTCTTGTGTATGGTGTAAGTTGATGGTCTAGTTTCATTTTTTTGCATGTAGCTGTCCAATTTTCCCAACACTATTTATAAAAGAGGCTTTCCTTACTCCATTGTATGCTCTTGCCACCTATGTCGAATATTAAGTGAACATAACGTTTTGGGTCAATTTCTGGGTTCTCTGTTCTATTCCATTGATCTATGTGCCTGTTCTTGTGCCAGCACCAGGCTGTTTTGATTACAGGAGCTTTGTAGTGTAACCTGATAATTCGGTATTGTGATCTCGCCTACTTTGTCCTTCTTTGTCAAGACTGCTGTGGCTATTTAGGGTTCTTTTTGGTTCCATATGAACTTTTGAAGTATTTGTTCTAGTTCTGTGAAGTATATCGTTGGTATTTTGATGGGTATTGCATCGAATCTATAGATTGCTTTGGGTAGTATGGACATTTTAATGATGTTAATTCTTCCAATCCATAAACAAGGTATGTGCTTCCACTTTTTTATATCTTCCTCTATTTCTTTTTTCAATGTCCTGTAGTTTTCTGCAAATAGGTCCTTTACTTCTTTGGTTGAGTTTATTCCTAGGTATCTTAATTTTTTTGCCACAATGGTAAATTGGATTTTTTTTTTTTTTTTAGTTTCTCTTTTTGTGAGTTCATCATTGGTGTATAAGAATGCCGTCAATTTCTTGACGTTAATTTTGTATCCTGCTGCTTTGCCAAATTCATTTATTAAGTCTAGTAGATTTTTGATGGAGTCGTTAGGGTTTTCTGTGTATAATATCATGTCATCTGCGAATAATGACAGTTTCACTTTATCCTTTCCAATTTGAATCCCTTTTATTTTTTCTTCATGTCTGATTGCTGTGGCTAAGACTTCCAGTACTATGTTATATAAGAGTGGCGAAAGTGGGCATCCTTGTCTTGTTCCTGTTCTTAAGGGAAATGCTTTTAGTTTTTGTCCATTGAGTGTGATGTAGGCTGCAGGTTTTTCATATATGGCCTTTGTTATATCAAGATATGATCCCTCTATTCCCAAATTGCTGAGCATTTTTATCAGAAATGGGTGCTGGATTTTGTCGAATGTTTTTTCATCATCTGTTGATATGATCATATGATTTTTATCTTTCATTTTGTTTATGTGGTGTATCACATTTATTGATTTGCAAATATTGTACCAGCCTTGCATCCCTGGGATGAATCCCACTTGGTCATGATGAATAATTTTTTTGATGTATTGCTGGATCCAATTTGCTAGTATTTTGTTCAGGATTTTGGCATCTATGTTCATCAGGGATATTGGCCTGTAGTTTTCTTTCTTTGTAGTGTCTTTTTCTGGTTTTGAAATTAGAACTATGCTGGCCTCATAAAACAAGTTTGGAAGTCTTTCTTCTTCTTAAATTTTTAGGAATAGTTTGAGGAGAATGGGTGTTAGTTCTTCTGTGAATGTTCAGTAAAACTCCCCTGTGAAGCCATCCGGGCCTGGGCTTTTGTTTGCTGGGAGAGTCTTGATTACATCTTCAATTTCCTTTGTTGTTATTGGTCTGTTCAAGTTTTCTATCTCTTCCTGGTTTAGTTTTGGGAGACTGTGTTTCTAGAAATTTGTCCATTTCGCTTAGATTGTCCAATTGTTCATAATATTTGTTAACAATCCTTTGTATTTCTGTGGTGTCAATTATTTCTCCTCTTTCATTTCTGATTTTGTGTATTTGGGGTTCTCTCTCTCTGTTTCTTGGTGAGTCTAGCTAAGGGTCCATCAATCTTGTTTGTTTTTTCTGAAAACCAGCTCTTTGTTTCATTGATCCTTTGAATTGTTTTTTTGGTCTCTATGTCGTTTATTTCTGCTCTAATCTTTACTATTTCCTTCCTTCTACTTGTTCTGGGGTTTTCTTATTGTTTGCTTTCTAGTTCTTTAAGTTGTGAGGTTAGGTAGTCAGTTAGAAATTTTTGTTGTTTCTTGAGGTGGGCCTGTAGTGCTATGACCTTCCCTCTCAGAATTGCTTTCACTGCATCCCATAGATTTTGTGTTGTTGTGTGTTCATTTTCGTTGATTTTCAGGAAGTTTTTAATTTCTTCCTTGATCTCCATGGTAACCCATTCATTGTTCAATAACATGCTATTTAGCCTCCATGTGTTCAAAAGTCTTTGCATGTTCTTGTTGCAATTGATTTCTAGTTTCATGCCATTGTAATCTGAGAAGATGCTTGATATGATTTCAGTCTTCTTGAACTTGCAGAGACTTAGTTTGTGCCCTAACATGTGGTCTATCTTTGAGAATGTCCCATGTGCACTTGCGACGAATGTGAATTCTGAAGTTTTGGGTTGTAATTCTCTGTAGGTATCTATTAAATCCATTTGGTCTAGTGCTTCATTTAGAGTCTCTGTTTCCTTGTTAACTTTTTGTCTGGAGGATCTATCCAGTGATGTCTGTGGGGTGTTGAAGTCCCCTGCTATGATTGTATTGCTGCCGATTTCTCCTTTCAAGTCTCCAGAAGATTTTTAATATATTTTCGTGCTCCTGTATTGAGTGCATATATGTTTACCAAGGTTATATCTTCCTGTTGTATAGATCCTTTCAATATTATGTAGTGACCTTCTTTGTCTCTAGTTATGGCCTTCATATTGAAATCTAATTTATCAGATATGAGTATTGCTACTCCAGCTTTTTTTTTTTTTTCCGTTTGCTTGGAAGATTTTTTTCCATCCCTTTACTTTCAACCTATGTGTGTCTTTTGTTGTGAGGTGCGTCTCTTGTAAACAACATATGTGTGAGTCATGCTTTCTTATCCACTCAGCTACTCTGTGTCTTTTTATCGGAGCATTCAACCATTTACATTTAAGGTGATTATTGATATGTACTTACTTGTTGCCATTTTTGTTTAGTGTGGTTATATATTCTTTTTTTTCCTATTTCTTCTACTAATTACAGCAGTCCTTTTAACATTTCTTGCAGTGCTGGTTTGGTGCTAATATATTCCCTTAGCCTTTTTTTTTTTTTTTTTTTTTTTTTTTTTTGGTCTGGGAAGCTCTTTATTTGATATTCTGTTTTGAATGATAGCCTTGCTGGATAGAGTAGTCTTGGATTTAGATCCTTGTTTTTCATGACCTTGATTACTTCATGCCATTCCCTTATGGCCTGTAGTGTTTCTGTTGAGAAGTCAGCTGATAGCCTTATGGGGGTTCCTTTGTAGGTAACCTGTTGCTTATCTCTTGCTGCCTTTAGGATTCTCTCTTGGTCTTTAATTTTTGGCATTTTAATTATTATGTGTCTTGGTGTGGGCCTGTTTGGGTTCTTCTTACTTGGGGCTCTCTGTGCTTCTTGAACTTGAATGCCTTCTTCCTTCACCAAGTTAGAAAAGTTTTCTGTCACTATTTCTTCAAATATATTCTCTAACACTTGCTCATTTTCTTCTTCTTTGGGGACTCCTATCATGCAAATATTATTACATTTCCAGTTGTCCCACAGTTCTCTTAAGTTGTCTTCCTGTTTTTTAATTGATTTTTCCTTTTGATTTTCTGATTGGTTGATTTTTTTCTACCCTGTCTTCTAATTCACTGATCCGGTCCTCAGCTTCCTCTACTCTGCTGGTTAGTCTTTTCAATGTGTTCTTTATTTCTGCTTTGTCATTCTTTATTACTTCTTGGTGGTTTTTCATTTCCAATTGGTTGATTTTCAATGTTTCTATATCTTAACTCATGGTGTTGATGTCCTTACTCATGCTGTTGAGCGTCCTCAAGATCATGGCTCTGAACTCTACCTCTACCTCTGATAGCTTGCTTACCTGCATTTCATTTATCTCATCTTCGGTAGAGTTCTTTTGTTCTTTCATTTGGGATTTGTTTCTTTGTTTCACCATTTTGGCTGTCTCAGTGGGTTTTGGAGCCTGCCAAATTTTCCCTGTGGGTGTTGGTGTTCTGCTGTTTGTGGCTCCCTCTACTGGGTTTGGATGAGCATGGGAGGGCCCACGTTAAACACTACTGTCAAGTCTTACTTTCCTGGGTAGATTTACAAGCCAGGAAAGGTTCAGTTACCCTCTAGCTTTTTGCCTGGAGGCTATTAGTCTCAGTTACTCAGGGCTTTGGAATGTAGCCCTCTGGTATTCTGCGTAAGAGGATTTCCTGAGGGTGGGGCAGATGCTGGTTGTTAATGAGCCTCAATTTGCATTTCTTGGACTCACCTGAAAGGGGCTGAATCTCCGAGGTAGTGGCTGCTGGTTTTCCCCACAGCTCTGGGAAGGAGCAAACTGGCCCCCGTCCTGTGTGGCCGGGAAGGAGTAAGCTGGCCACCGACCTTTGTGGCCGCAACTCAGCAAAAACTCTGAGCGCCCTCCAAATCGCGAGTGTCCCCATAGAGTTCCAGACCAGTCTGCCCTCCTTCTGCCGGAGCCCAGTGTGAGTGGCTGTAGCCTATTCAGTGCTCTGTTCCGGCCCTCTGCGCTGTGGAGCGGGCTTGCAACTTTAACGCCGAGGGCGCTGCTCACAGCTAAGACTGCTGCTGTCTGTGGGCTCCCAGCCTGCCACCCTCTCGCGCCTCCACAATCCTACCAGGATTGATTCAGTGTCCCTGGTTATATGGTCCTTTCCCGCTGCTTTTCTATTGCTTTTTTCTGACGACTTGTCTTTATTTTAGTTGTAATTCCCATTTGGTTCTGGGAAATGGTCTGTGTAGCTTCCATTCACTCTGCCGCCATTTTTTCCCCCGATCATATGATTTTTATCTTTCATTTTTTATATGATGTGTCATGTTTACTGATTTGCAAATATTGTGCCAGCCTTGTATCCACAAGATAAATCCCATTTGGTCATGGTGTATGATCTTTTTTGTATTGCTGGATTTGATTTGCTAGTGTTTTGTTCAGGACTTTAGCATCTATGTTCATCAGGAATAATTGGCCTGTAATTTTCTTTTTTGTAGTGTCTTTATCTGATTTTGGAATTAGGATAATGCTGGCCTCATAAAGAGGTTGGAAGAGTTTTTTCCTCTTGATTTCTTTGGAGTAGTTTGAGGAGGATAGGTGTTAGTTCTTCTTTGAATATTTAGTAGAACTTGCCTATGAAGCCATCTGCTCCAGGACTTTTGTTTGCTGGGAGTTTTTTTTTTTTTTTTTTAATTACTGTTTCACTTTCATTAGATGATATCAGTCTATTGTTAGATGATATCAGTCTATTGAGGTTTTCTGATTCTTCCTGATTGAATTTTAGAAGATTGAATGTTTCTAGGAATTTTCCATTACACCCTGGTTGTGCAGTTTGTTGGCTTATAGTTGTTCATAGTATTTTCTTACAATCCTTTGTATTTCTGTGATGTCAGTTGTTACTTTGCCTCTTTTATTTCTGATTTTACTTATTTTGGTCCTCTTTGTTTTTTGATAAGTCTAGCCAAAGGTACATAGATCTTGTTTATCTTTTCAAAGAACTGGCTATTGGGGTTATTTATTTATTTATTATTCTCACCCAAGGACATTTCTGCACTTATCTTGAGATAGAGCAGGAGGGAGAGAAAGAGAGAGAAACATCAATGTGAGAGAGACACATCGAGTGGTTGCCACTCACATGACCCCAATCAGGGTGGGGACAAACTGCAACCGAGGTATGTGCCTCTAGGGGGAACTAAACCCGGGCCTCTCTGGTCCATGGGCTGATGCTCTAACCACTGAGCCAATCTGGCCAGGGCTCATTGATCTTTTGTATTGTGTTTTTGGTCCCTACATTTGTTTCTGCTCTAATCTGTATTGTTTTCTTCCTTCTACTTACTTGGGGCTTTTCTTGTTGTTCTGTTTTTAATTCTTTTAGTTGTAGGGTTAGATTGTTTATTTGAGCTTTTTCTTGTTTCCTGAAGTAGGCCTGTAATGTTATGAACTTCCATGCTTTTACTGTGACTCATAGATTTTGGGTTATTATGTGTTCATTTTTTTTTGTTTGTTTCCAGGAAGTTTTTTATTTCTTCCTTGATCTCACTGGTAACCCATTCATTGTTTAATAACATGCTATTTAGCCTCCATGTGTTTGAATATTTTTGAGGTTTTTTTTTTTTATAGTAATTGATTTTTAGTTTCATGCCACTGTGATCTGAGAAGATGATCGATATGATTTCAGTCTTCTTGAATTTAAGACTTTTTTGTGTCATAACATGTGGTTTATCTTTGAGAATGTTCCATGTGCACTTGAGAAGAATGTGTATTCTGCAGCTTTGGAATGAAAAGTTCTGTAAATATCAATTAAATCTATCAGATCTAGTGTGTCACTTAAGGTCTCCATTTCCATGTTGATTTTTTTTCTCTCAAAGATCTATCCAGTGATGTCAGTGGAGTATTAAAATCCCCTATTATGACTATATTGCTGTTTACCTCTCCCTTCATGTCCACCAAGAGCTTTTTATATATTTAGGTGCTCCTATATTGGTGCATATATGTTTACAAGGATTATATATTTTTGTTGCATTGATCCTTTTAGTATTATGTAGTTATCTTCTTTGTCTATTGTTACTGCCTTTATTTTTAAGTCTATTTTGTCAGATATAGTATTGCTATTCCCAGCTTTTTTGTTGTTGTTTGTTTCCATTTTCATAGAATATTTTTTTCCCATCCCTTTGCTTTCAGTCTGTGTGAATATTTTGTTTTGAGGTGGGTCTCTTGTAGACAGCATATATATGTGGGCCATGTTTTCTTATCCATTCAGCTACCGTATGTCTTTTGATTGGAACATTTAATACATTTACATTTAAGGTTATTACTGATAGCTACTTATTTATTGCTATTTTTTTTCTTTATACCTATGTTCCTGTCTCTCTCTCAATTTCTTCTTCTTCTTACAGCTGTCCCTTTTACATTTCTTGCAATGCTGGTTTGGTGGTAATGTACTCTTCTAGCCTTTTTTTTTTTTTTTTTTTGTCTAGGAAACTGTTTATTTCACCTTTGATTTTAAATGATAGCTTTGCTGGATAGAGTAGTTTTAGATTCAGGTCTTTTCATTTTATTATTTTGACTACTTCATGCCAATCTCTTCTGGCCTGAAGGATTTCTGTTGAGAAATCAGCTGACAAACCAAAGGAACTCCCTTGTAGGTAACTTTCTGTCTCTCTCTCTTACTGCCTTTAACATTCTTTCTTTGTCTTTAACATTTGTCATTTTAATTATGATGTGTTTTAGTGTGGGTCTCTTTGGATTCATCTTGCTTGGGACTCTCTGAGTTTCCTGACCTTGTGTGACTTTTACCTTCACCAGGTTAGGGAATTTTTCTCTCATTATTTCTTTAAACAGGTTCTCTATTCATTGCTCACTTTCTTCTCTTTCTGTTATTCCTATGATATGGGTGTTGTTATATTTCATGTTGTCCCAAAGTTCCCTTAAACTATCCTCCAGCTTTTTAAATCTTTTTGTTTCTGCTACTCTAATTGGGTGTTTTTTCTACCTTGTCTTCCATATCACTGATTTGATCCTCTGCTTTGTTCATTCTACTTTTAATTCTTTCCAGTGTATTCTTGATGTCAGATATGGTATTTTTTATTTCTAAGTGGTTCTTGTTTATGGTTTCTATTTCCTTTTTCATCTTGTAGTTCCCACTAAGTTCCTTGTAATTTTTACTAAGTTCCTTGAGCATCCTTATAGCTATTACTTTGAACTCTATATCTGAAAAATTGCTTGCCTCCATTTCATTTAGCTCTTTTTTCTGGAGATTCCGCCTTTTCTTTCATTTTGGGTTTGTTACTTTGTCTCATCATTTTAGCTGTCTCTTTTTTCTTGTGTATTAGATGGTACTGCTGTGCCTCCTAGTCTTTATGGGGTGGCCATATGTAGTAAGTGTTGTGGGACCCAGAGGTGCAGTCTCTTTGATCTCTTAACCTGGATGCTCTAGGAATATCCCTTGTATGAGTTATTTGGGCTCTCCTGTTGTAATTGGGTCATGATTATTGTCCCATTTGTGAATGGGATCTCCCCTCAGTCTGGCTGGCTGTGAGGCTCAACGCTGACCATATTGCATGAGCTGTTGTGAAGGTACTGACAGAATGAAACACAACACAACAAAACAAAACAAAACAAAAACATACAAAAGACCCCAACTACAACAATGACCAGAGAACAAAAGGGAATTAGGAAAGAGAAAAGAGAGCAAGAATAATAAAAGGAAAAATAAGAAGAAAATACGAGAAGGAAAAAAAGTGGTGGGGGAGAGAATATGAAAGGAAAGAAGGAAGAGAAAAAAAGTAAGAATAAAGAATATGAAAAGGGATTGAATGAAAATGGTGGCAGAGTGAATGGAAGCTACACACACCATCTCCCAGGACCAAACTGGAATTAAAACTAAAATAAAGACAAGCTGTCTGGAAAAGCCAACTGAAGAGCAGCTGGAGAGAACCCTTATAACCAGGGATGTAAAGAAGACCCCAAATCAAAACTGGTAAGAGCTGTAGAGGCGTGAGAGGGCTGGCTGGGTGCCCATGGCAGCAACTGAGGGCTGTCTTAGCTGTGAGCAGTTCCCTCTGAGAAGTTGGGAGTTAAAACCCAAGTCTGTTCCCCAGCACAGAGTGGTGGAACAATGAAAGACACCCACATAACACCTGGCTGAGAAAATCACCAGAGCAGAGGTTTTGTCTGGCAGGGAGAGGATCAAGGAACACTAGCACTTCCCTGAAGGACTAGTGCACTAAATTACAGCTACAGCCACTCATCTTGGGCTCCTGCGAAGGGAGAGCGGACTGGACTGGAACTGTTTGAGGAGAGATGGGGGTTTGTGGCACTGGAGAGAGAGCTGGGAAGGAGGCCATTAGGAGCTCTATGCTGAGTCACTCCCCCACAAGACAGTCACCATCTTCCTCAAGCCCTCTGAGCTTTTGACCTTGCTCTCAGTGTTGAGGATCATGGATCTGGAGACTGAGCTCCTATGCTGAGCCACTCCCCCATCCTTCAGTAGCCATTTCTGTCAAGTAGTCCCATTAGAGCGGTTTTGGCCTGGGGGGGGGGAGCAACTGCCCCTCCCTCAGAATTTAACATCACTTGGCCCAGAGAAGTGCATCCTGAGGCTCATTAACAGTCAGAGACTACCAGTAAGCCAGTAGGCAGAGACGAGATTCTAAAGGCTTTGAGCCTTGGCTCTGACTCTCAGTGTTGGGTGTTGTGACTTTGGGATCTGAACTGTGAAGGCTGAGGCCTGGGTATCTGCACTGAGCCTATAACCCACAGTGCAGAAACATTTTCTTCCCAGAGCAACTTTAGCCCAGGGGAAAGCAATTGCCCCACCCACTGGAAATCCTCTTACCCTGCCCACTCATGGGATTTTTCATTCAGCTGAGGACTACAACCTCAGGCTTATTAAGAAACTGAGACTAATACTCGGCAGGCAAAAGTTCTGGGATAATTGAATCTTTGCTTGGTGCTTGACTCCACTCAGGAAAGTAAGACTAGACACTGGTGTTTAGCATGGTCCCTTCCATACTTATCCAAACCCAGCAGAGGGAGCCACAATCAGTGGAACATTGACACTCAAAGGGAAAATTTGGCAGGCTCCAAACCCCACTGAGACAGCCAAAATGATGGAACAAAGAAATCCCAAATGAAAGAACAAGAGAATTCTACAGAAGAAGGGGTAAATCAAATGTGTTAAGGAAGTTATCAGATGTAGAGTTCAGAGTAGTGATTATGAGGAAGCTCAACAGCATGAGTAAAGATACAGAAACAATGAAAATCAACCAATTGAAAGTGAAAAACCACCAAGTGGAAATGAAGAATGACATAGCAGAAATAAAAAACACATTGGAAGGAATAACCAGCAGAATAGAGGCAGCTTGGGATTGGATCAGCAAATTAGAAGACAGGGTAGGAAAAAGCACCCAATCAGAGAACCAAAAAGAAAAAAACTAAAAAAAAAGGAGGACAGTTTGCTGTGGGAACAACATGAAATGTAACATCTGCATCATAGGAGTCCCCAAAGAAAAAGAAAATGAGCAAGGGTTAGAGAGTATATTTGAAGAAATAGTGGCAGAAAATTCCCTAACTTGGTGAAGGAAAAAGGCATAAAAGTTCAGGAAGCACAGAGATCTCCAAATAAGAAGAACCCAAAGAGGCCCACACCAAGACACATAATAATTAAAATACCACAGTGCACGCTCTCCTTCCAGGGAGGACACCTGCACCTCCCCCCACCCCTTCTTCCCCCACAAGTATACATCTCCTAAACTCTAAGGGTCCCACAAGGTTTTCAACCAGGGCAGCAATGGGTGGTGGCAGTTTATCCCAGACAAACCCCAAGGGCCCCTTAGTGAGCCAAAGCAGACCAGCCTAGGCTCATTTCCCCAACCCTTTCTTGTTTCACTGTCCCCAGCTTTAATAAATGTCCTCTAAAATTCACCTGGACTCATGTTTTGAAACTTTTCCTACAGGAAGTCAAGAACCCACACACTACAGGCTGACTCTAGGCAGAAATCTCAGGGCCAGGTCCCCTTTCCTGTAACAGAACTAACTTCTGAGGGCATTAAAACAGCTATTGTAACTATGCTTCATATGTTCAAGAATATAGAGGAAAGCATGATCATAAGAATAGAAATGGAAGATAATTACTAGAGATGGAAAATACAGTATCTGAAATGAAAAACATACTTTTTGGAACTGATTAGACACTGCAGAAGAAAAGATCAGTTAGATTGAAGATATCTAAAATGAAGCAGAAAAAGAAAAAAGACTGAAAAAAAATGGACAGAAGAGCATCAGTAAGCCGTGGGACAACATCAAGCAGTTTATTATATGAGCAGGCTGTGTGTCAGGAGAGAGGGAGGACAAAAAATTGACAAAATAAAGGCCAAACTTTTTACAAGTTTTATTTAAATGATAAGCTTTTGGATTGAAGAAGGTCAATGAACCTCAAACAGAATAAACATAAAGTTCAAAACCACATTAATAAACCAATCACAAAATAATAATAATAATAATAATAATAAAATAATTAAAATGCCAAAAGTTAAAGACAAAGAGAAAATCTTAAAAGCAGCAAGAGAAAAGCAACAGGTTTCCTACAAAGGAGCTCTCATAAGGCTGTCAGCTGATTTCTCAACAAAAACACTACAGGCCAGAAGGGAATGGCATGAAGTGTTCAAGGTAATGAAAAACAATGATCTGAATCCAAGACTACTCTATTCAGCAAGGCTATCATTCATAATAGAAGGTGAAATACAGAGCTTCCCAGATTTATAAAAAAAGGCTGAGGGAACATATTAGCACCAAACCATCACTACAAGAAATGTTAAAAGGACTGCTGTAATAAGCAGAAAAAATAGAGAAAGAAACATAGACATAATAAATAAAAATGGCAATAAATAAGTACATATCAATAATAACCTTAAATGTAAATGGACTAAATGCTCCAATCAAATGACACAGAGTAGCTGAATGGATAAGAAAGCATGACTCATATATATATTTACAAGAGACCCACTTCACAACAAAAGACTCACACAGGTTGAAAGTGAAGGGGTGGAAATAGATTATTCCAAGCAAATGGAAATGAAAAAAAAGCTGGGGTAGCAATACTCATATCTGATAAAATAGACTTCAAAATTAAGGCCATAACTAGAGACAAGGCCACTACATAATATTGAAAAGGTCTATCCAACAAGAGAATATAACTTTGGTAAACATATATGCACCCAGTAGAGGAGCACCAAAATACATTTTAAAACTTCTGGAGGACTTCAAAGGAGAAACAGCAATACAATCATAGCAGGGGACTTCAACACCCCACTGACATCATTGGATAGATCCTCTAGACAAAAAATTAACAGGGAAACAGAGATTCTATATCAGCGGTTCTCAACCTGTGGATCATGACCCCTTTGGGGGTCGAACGACCCTTTCACAGGGGTCACCGAAGACATAACAGTAGCAAAATTACAGTTATGAAGTAGCAACGAAAATAATTTTATGGTTGGGGGCACCACAACATGAGGAACTGTATTAAAGGGTTGCGGCATTAGGAAGGTTGAGAACCACTGCTCTAAATGATGCACTAGATCAAATGGATGTAATAGATATTTACAGAAAATTACACCCCAGAACTGCAGAATTCACATTCTTCTCAAGTGCACATGGACATTTTCAAAGATAGACCTCATGTTAGGACACAAAATTTCTTCAAGTCTCTACAAGTTCAAGAAGATTGAACTCATATTAAGCATCTTCTCAGATCACAATGGCATGAAACTAGAAATCAATTACAATAAGAACACTCAAAAACATTCAAAGACATGGAGGATAAATAACATGTTATTAAACAGTGAATGGGGGTTACTAAGGAGATCAAGGAAGAAATAAAAACTTCCTGGAATTCAATGAAAATGAACACACAACAACACAAAATCTATGGGATGCAGTAAAAGTAGTCCTGAGAGGGAAGTTCATAGCACTACAGGCCTGTAACAAACAAGAAAAATTTCTAATAGATTATCTAACCCTACAACTTAAAGAACTAGAAAGTAAACAAAAAGAAAAACCCAGAGCAAGTGGAAGGAAAGAAATAGAATAGGTCAGAACAGAAATAAATGACATAGAGATTGAAAAAAAAAAATTCAAAAGATCAATGAAAGAGCTGGTTCTTTGAAAAGATAAACAAGGTTGATCAACTTTTAGCCAAACTCACCAAGAAAGAAAAAGAGAAGACCAAATAAACAAAATCAGAAATGAAAAAGGAGAAGTAACAACTGACACAACAGAAATACAAAGAATTGTTTAAAAATACTATGAAGAATTATATGCCAACAAATTGGATAACCTAGGTTAAATGGACAAGTTTCTAGAATCACACAGTCTCCCAAAACTGACCTGGGAAGAGACAGAAAACTTGAACAGACCAGTAACAACTAAAGAAATTTAGCTGTAATCAATAAACTCCCAGGAAACAAAAGACTGGGTCTGGAAGGCTTCACAGGGGAGTTTTGCCAAACATTCAAAGAAGAACTAGCAACCATTCTCCTCAGACTTGTTAAAAAATTTCAAGAAGAAGGAAGACTTCCAAGCTCTTTTTTTTTTTTGAGGCCAGCATAATCCTAATTCCAAAACCAGATAAAGACACTACAAAGAAAGAAAACTGCAAGCCAATATCCCTGATGAACATAGATGCCAGTTTCCTTAACAAAATATTAGCAAATCAGATCCAGCAATACATTAAAAAATTATCCACCATGACCAAGTAGGATTCATCCCAGGAATGCAAGACTGGTACAATATTCACAAATCAATAAATGTGATATACCACATTAACAAAATGAAAGATAAAAACCATATGATCATATCAATAGATGTTGAAAAAGCATTGACAAAATCCAGCACCCATTTCTGATAAAAACGCTCAGCAAAGTGGGAATAGAGGGATCATATTTCAACACAATAAAGGCCATATATGAAAAACCTACAGCCAACATCATACTCAGTGGGCAAAAATGAAAAGCATTTCCCTTAAGAACAGGAACAAGACAGGGATGCCCACTTTTGCCACTCTTATTTAACATAGTACTGGAAGTCTTAGCCACAGCAATTAGACAAGAAGAAAAAATTAAAGGGATCCAAATCAGAAAGGAGGAAGTAGAACTGTAATTATTCGCCGATGACATGATATTATACATAGAAAACCTTGAAGACTCTATCAGAAACCTAATAGATTTAATAAACGAATTTGACAGAGTAGCAGGATACAAAATTAACATCCAGAAATTGATGGCATTCTTGTACACCAATAATGAATACTCAGAAAGGGAAACTAAAAAAAAAAAAAAAAATCCCATTTATCATTGCAAGAAAAAAATACAATACCTAGGAACAAACTTAACCAAGGAGGTAAAGACCTGTTCTCAGAAAACTATAGGACGTTGAAAAAAGAAATAGAGGAAGATATAAAAAAGTTCATGTTCAAGCATTGGAAAAATCAGCATCATTAATATGTTTGTACCACCCAAGCTATCTACAGATTCAATGCAATCCCTATTAAAGTACCAATGGCGTATTTCACAGATCTAGAACATATACTCCAAAAGTTTATATGGAACCATAAAAGACCCCGAATAGCCACAGCAATCTTGAAAAAGAACAACAAAGTGGGAGGGATCACAATACCAGATATCAAGTTATACTACAAAGCCATTGAAGCTAGACCACCAACTTACACCATACACAAGAATAAACTCAAAATGGATAAAAGACTGAAATGAAACTAGTTAGATCATAAAAATCCTAGAAGAAAACATAGGCAGAAAAAATCTCAGACATTATATGTAGTGGAGTTTTCACTGATACATCGCCTAGGGCAAGAGAAACAGGAAAAAATGATACATATGAAAAAATGCTCAACATCTCTAATCATCAGAGAGATTCAAATTAAAACAACTATGAGGTATCACCTCACACCTGCCAGAATGGCTGCCATGAACAAATCATCAAACAACAAGTGCTGGTGAGGGTATGGAGAAAAGGGACTCTAGTACACTGCTGGTGGGAATGCAGACTGGTGCAGCCACTATGGAAAACAATATGGTATTTCCTCAAGAAATTAAAAATGGAACTGCCATTTGACCCAGTGATCCCACTTCTTGGAATATATCCTAAGAAGCCCGAAACACCAATCAGGAAGAATATATGTACCCGTATGTTCCTAGCAGTGCTATTTACAATAGCTAAGATCTGGAAACCACCCAAGTGCCCATCAGTTGATGAGTGGATTAAAAAGCTGTGGTACATATACACAATGTAATACTATGCAGCTGTAAGAAAGAAAGATCTCTTACCCTTTGAGATGACATGGAGGGGCCCAGAGGGTATAATGCTGAGTGAAAGAAGCCAGTCAGAGGAAGACAAGTACCACATGATCTCACTTATTTATGGAACATAATGATCAAAATAAGCTGTCAACCAAAAGAGATCCAGAGTCATGGAAGAAGGAAACAGACTAACCTCAGAAGGATGGGGTGTGGGAGGGGTGGGAAGAGATAAACCAAAGAACTTATATGCATATATGCACAACCAATGGACACAGATATTATGCTGGGGAAAGCAGGAGTGTGGTGGGAGCGGGAAGGAGGGGGTCAATGGGGAAAAAAGAGGGACATCTGTAATATGTTCAACAACAACAACAAAGAATAGGAAAAGGAAAACACTAGAAAAGAAAAAAGAAGGGAAAAATTATGAAAGGGTAAAAGGAAGAGAAAGTAGCAAAAAAAATTAAAAGGATAAAACAAGAAAAAGAAGTTGAAAGAGAATAGAGTAAGGTAAGGAAAGAGAAAAATAAGAGATATGAAAGAAAAAGGAGAGCCAAAAATAATAGCAATGCAATAAAACATAAAAGTGAAGTGGAGTTTGTATCAGAATAACTTAGTGCCTCCTGGGAACTCCTCTGGCGCCCTCCTGTTATGTTGATTGAGGCTCAGTGTTTTGTATGCCATTTCTGGACCTCTCAGGAGGTACTGTGGTGTGAGCCACTTTCAGAAGCTGTCCACATTTGGCTGTCTGCAACCTGCTCAAAGCTTCAGGCGACCCACAGTTTGTGGCTGCATTCACAGGGCTTGACTGTGCTCGGGAAAGGCCAAGCTGTATTCTAGAGCCAGCTTTTTAATGGCACAGTGGCCAGGGGCAGTTCAGCAAATGTCCTAAGGAACTTTGGGCTCCACCTCTGCCTGCCTCTGCCTGCCAGCCAATTGTCAGACTTAGTCACTGAAAAAGCTGTTTCTGAAAGGGCTTTTGGTCTCCAGTGAGGAGGGGGTGTCGTTCAGATTTCAAGGAAGATGGTGAGTGTGCCCCAGCCCCATCCTAGAGCCACATATCTGGGTCTGTTCCATAATATTCCCCTGACCTTGGCAGGATGGAGCCCCTCGTACGTAGTCTGGTGGGGTCTGCTGGAAGCAGAAGTTTCTGTCAGTTCTCCTTTGAGAGAGGAGCACCAGTCAGATTCCCAGTACAGTGCAGGGAATGGCTCCACCCAAAAGCCTCCTGAAACTGCCCAGACTGTACGCGTGGCCTCTGCTGCAGCCTCCTCAACAGGGGTTGAGATGCAGAGTGGGCGAGTGGGATTCCTGAGGTTGTGCCTCTCAGGGAAAATGGCTGCTGCAGTAGGGGGGGATGACCGGGCTCAGATCGCCATTCCTCCAGGTCTCCCTCCAATGCCTCTCACCACAGATTTTCCTCAGGCAACTCCAGTCAGCACCACTTTCCCTCCACTGAGTGAGTGGCTGCAAATGAAATCTTGTGTTCTGTTTGTTGGTTTTTTTTAAAGTGGCTTTATCTCCAACAGGCTGTCTCTCCCCCTGCCGAATAGAAGCCCTGCTGCCTTTCATGTCTGGATGTTAATTGGGCCGCTGTTCTTGGCTCTAGGGCTCCAGGCTGGGGAGCCCAGCTTGGGGTTCAGGCCTCAGTCCTCTCAGGGAAAACCCCATGCAGCCTCGATGTCCCTCCTCAGCCTCTGCCTGCTGCCTGTGGGAACTGGGCCAGCCCCTCCCTCTCGAGACACCACCCTTCCTACCAGTCTAGAGGTGGTTTCTGCCCTTCCTTGTTAAGTCTCTTCTTCAGCCCTGGCCAATTTGGCTCAGCGGTAAAGCGTAGGCCCACAGACCAGTAAGTCTCGGGTTCGATTCAGGCCAAGGGCATGTACCTCGGTTGCAGTTCGTCCCTGGCCCTGGTCAGGGTCGAGCGGGAGGCAACCAGTCGATGTGTCCCTCTCAAGTCGATGTTTCTCTCTCATTCCCTTTCTCTCCCTCTCTCCCCCTTCCACTCTGTCTGAAAATAAATAGAAAGAAATATCGTTGGGTGAGGATTAAAAAAAAAACTCTTCTTCAGCAAGTCTTCAGTTGGTAATTCAGGGTGAATGTCTCCCAATTTAGTTTTGTTTCCAATTTGGATCTAGGAGGAGGTGCAAGAAGGATCCACCTACTCCATAGCCATCTTGAACTTCTCCAAAAGCCAATGTCTTTACAACAGCCTTCAAGGCCCTAAATGATCTGGTTTCCATTACCTTTCTGTTCCCACTTCCACTAAACTTCCCCTGTTCACTCCTCCCCAGTGGCTCTGTCTCCTTGCTGTTCATCAGACATGCCAGGCCCACCCCCCTGTTTTTTCTCTTGCCTACAATGCTTTTCTAGATATTCACATGGCATGTTGGTTCATTTCCTTCAAGTCTTTGTTGATATGTCACTTTCTTAGTAAGGCCTTCTCTGACTACTCTACTGGAAATTGTGTGTGTGTGTGTACACATACACATACATACACAAACACACATAAATACATACACACACATCATCACTCTCTATTTGCCTTTGTGGTTTTTGAAAAATCACCTGAAGTTCTATGTTCTTTACTTATTTAGTTAATTTTACCTCTACTCCTTAAGGGCTGTGATTCTTGTCTGTTCTCTTTACCCCTGAATCTCCAACATTTCAAATATCTGGCATACAGTAGGTGCTCTGTAAACTTTTATTGACTAACTGAATGAATGAAGAAATTAATATTTATTAAATGTCAAAGCAGTACATGTATACTAGGGATACACTGAACAAAGACACAGTTATTGCAGACTTTCAGCTTCTAGTCTAAAGAGACATCCAGAAAAATGAACCTCCAATCCTTGTGATTAAATAATCTATCAAGGAAATACTGAAGGATGTGAACACAGAGGAAGATCTTGCAGCCCAGTCTTGGGGAACGGGGATGATCAGGAAAAGTCTCCTGGAGAATATAACATATACTAAAATCAGAGATTGGAGACCTCCAGTTTCTGGTCCAGAATGTAAGGATCTTCGAAGTCTTCATTCCATTTAACAAGTGAAAGCTAAACAAGCTATGACATGTTCTGGGGAACTCAGAAGGACTGGAGCGTAGTGGAAGGGAAGAGTTGAAGGTGGTAACCAGGGCCAAATCATACAGAGCCTTACAAGTCACATTCAGGAGTTTGGAATTTAACTTGAGTGTATTATGTTGCATTGAACAGTTTGGGGCAGTGAGAGAAAGGAAGTGGTCAGGATAGGAAAGGACATACAAATGAGGAGACTTTTGTTATAATCTATGCTGGAGATAATGGTGGCCAGTGCAAGGTGGTAGCAGAGAAGTGAGAATGAAGAGATCTGGAGGTATTTAGGAAGTAGAACAAACAGGGCTTGGTGCAAGGAAAAGGGAAGAGTCATGGACAATGGCCTGGCTTTCTTGTTTGAAACATGGGGTGGATGAGCTAGAACATATGAGAGGAGGAGCAGATTTGGGGTGGGGTGGGGGAGATACATGAAGGCCCTTTGTGCATGTTGTTTGAGATGGGACATCCTAGTGGAGATATCCAGGTGTCGCTGATACAGGATGGGCAAAAGTAGGTTTACAGTTGTTCATATGGAAAAAGGCATGCAGATTATGATTATCACAATAGCTTTATTAATCCAAAAGAATGTCACTCACAACTGTAAACCTACTTTTGCCCACCTCGTATACATATCTGGAACTCAGCAGAGAGATCAAGGATGGATAGAAAAAATAGATTTGGGAATCTCATCATGTAGATGGATCTTGATGCTACAAAATGGATAAACCACCCAAGGGACAAGTGTGGAGTGATGATAGAAGAAAGCCTAGGATGGATAGATTCCTCTGAAACACACCAAGATTCCAGGGGTGGCAAGAGGAAGGGGAGCTGAGGAAAGACACTGAAAGGCAGTAACTGGATGTTCAAGAGAATTTGGTGTCATGGAAGCCAAAGGAATAGAATATACCCCAAAAGAGAGAATATCAAATGTCAGTATTATCGAGAAGTAAAGGAGGTAAGGATGCAGTGTTCTCTGGAACACTTCTTTTACTTAGAAGCTCTCTGAGCCCTCTGAGAACAGAGTCAGTGCAGTGGTGAAGGGTGCTGTGTCCTCGGCGCATTATGTCAGCTTGCTCCAGTGTTGCTGATGCTAATGTTGCTTACTTGGTTAAGGTGATGACTTCTTCACTTTTCCATTGTAAAGGAATATTTTCTTCTTTATAATTAATAATATTTGGCATCATAGTTTGAAAATGTTTGACTAATCCATTCTTCAACAGTCTTTTTACCCAGGGGGTTTAGAATCCCCTGATGATTCTTACTTGAACCAGTTATTATTTTAGTGATTGCAAAAATGGCGATTTAAATTTTTCTTATCATTTCTTCTCCATTTATTACTTGGCACTTTGCCTGATAACTCTGAAAGCCACTGACCAGTAATAATTGCCATATAAATACATATTGCTTTGCTTCCCAAGAGATGAGTTCCTGAAAAATTGTGTGTAATTGAGCTATTTTTCCATAGGAAAATTTCAGAGGCATATTTCCATAGGAAAAAAGACATCCCTGTAGCCTTATAAAAACTATTTAAGAAAGGACAACTTTTAATATATTTTAACAGGTAAAAACCCATTAATAAAATGTAAACAACCATAAGCAATCAACAATGTGAAATGTGGAAGTAACACATTGCACATTATAATGACCTGGTGATGAAAATATATGTCTTTTCTTGCTGAAAGATTATTTAGGGATTTTTTTTGCAACCAGAAATGAATTTCAAATATGATTTTCTGACATGTTTGATATTTGGTAGTGAGATCACAGGTGTTGAACATTTCATCTTCAATGCTTTGGTCCGGTTACTTACCCTTTCTCATTTATAAGTTCAGATGGGCAGATAAGATCCTTTCAGACTCTTAAAGTTGAATGATTAAAACATTTATTATACATATTGGGCTTCCTGTCCCCCTTTGGCTAAAGAGAGTACAGTTCACCCTTGAACAACATGGGGCTTTGGGGTGCAGTAAAAAATCTGCACATTACTATTATAGTTGGCCCTCTGCATATGCTGATTCCCAGCTTTGGGTAAAAAATACTGTCTTGTCCTAGTTACTTTGTTACACCCATTGGAATAGAAATAGTAAGATAGGAGCCAGAGAGAGTAGAAGAAAGAAAGCAAAATGTGAACAAAAACCATGAAGCATTAGAAGAGATTATAATGGGTCTTTTTCCCTCTCAGGAGTATGTGCTATAGGAGTCTTCTTTTTTCCACACTAGAAGATTTTTTTAATAAAGACCTCCCTTGACAAACAAAATCAGAGATATCTTTAGAAACCCACGAGGGAAAGGAGTTTAATAACCCACTAGCTCAACGCTCTGTTCTCTCCAATCACTCAACTACTCCCCGCTGTATCCTGACAGGAACTACTCCTTTGAAGATAGTAATAGAAGAAGGATCAATTTCTACCCTTAGGTACCTGAGGAGAATTTACTCTGCATTATTTCATATTTCAGCTGCCTCTGTAGCTTCTACGCCCCAGGGCGAGAAGACTGGCTCTCTACCAATTACTCATTTCTTATTAAACTAATGACTCAATTAAAGCATTTTGTACCAGAGCTGTCTGGCCCCTGTGAAGAATGAAGGCACGGGAGAGGGGAAGGGGCTGACATTCTGCTGGGTGTTAGTGCGCTTTAGGAGAAAGGCTGAGGAAGAAAAGGTCATTGCGCCTTTTTGTTTTAATTTTTAAAAATCTTATCTAACAATACAGGGTCTCTCACAAAGAATGAGCCATCTCTTGCCAAGAGTGAGTGGCGAAAGAAGCTGACCCCGGAGCAGTTCTATGTCACCAGAGAAAAGGGAACTGAACCGGTAAGCTCAACTGACTTACAGTTTTCTGATTAGCTACAAGGAGATCGGGATTGGAATAGATCTAGTTACAAAATCTATGTCATCATCCACTCTGCAGATCTGGTCCCTCCATTGCTCTTCTCAGGCCATCATTATCCATCTAGCTGTAGAAACCAGAAACTTTCCCTTGGACATGTCACTCTCTGCCCTTACATCACCTCGCCACCTGTTCTGCCTCCTAAGTTACCTCCCAGTCGCTCTACTCCCCCCGCCCCCCCAGCTGCCATGCTGGTCCAGGCTCCCACCATCCCTCGCTGGTTGGACTGCTATAGCCTCAACTGTTCTCCTCACAGCCATTCTTGCTCCTCATCTAGCCATTCTCCACACGGACGCCAGAGAGATCTTTTCAAAACACAAATCTGATCACATCAGGCCCCTGCTCAAAATCCTTCAGTGGCTCCCCACTGCTTCCAAGGTAAAGAGAAAAGTGTTCAAACAGCTAAGTAGGCCCAAAGAGCTCTGGCCCCTACCTCCCATCCCCATCCTCAGATCCTGCCATTTTACCTCTGGATCTCTGCACTTTGGCCACATTGTCCTTTAACCTCCCAAACACCCTGGGCTCCCTTCTCCCCTAGGGCCCTTGTACCCTTTGTTCTCCTTTCTCATCACCATCGCCACCCCAGTTCATTCAAACCTGTGTTTCAGCTCTCAGCCCAAACCTCACTTCCTCAGGGAAGCCTTTTCTCTGCCCCATGCTGGGTTTGCTTTGACCAGTCCTTTTCCTTCATAGCATTGGCCGTCGTTGGTATATCCCTAGCACATAACATGGTATCTGGCACTCAAAAAATAAAGTTTCTGAATGTTAAATAACAAAGGCTAAGAGGTAGAAACATTATTTACACTACATTCAATAGTCTCACCTGTATGCATCTTCTGAGAGAACAGTCCTTATGGTTTCTTATTATAATATCATTTTTACAGCCCTGCATTTCTTAGCAGGTGGTCTGTCTTAGACTCAAGTATGGCCACTGGAATGTAGCTATTGAACTTGTTATTAGATGCTTTCATTTGTGAAGCAAACCCCAGAGTGGACCACAGCACAGTGGTTTTGCAAAGTTGTAGAGTATTTATATCTTTACTTTAGCAGTGCCTGAAAAGTTCAAGTGGCTGTCCATGTGCATGTGGACTTACAGTCATGGTCTCACCCTCAACTTTTATGCTAAAGTCATAAGAAAGGTAGCGTATCCCAAAAGATTTTCGTGAAAGACTGATATTTTTGAAAACTTCCTGTGGGTGGGATTTTAATAAAGCCTTCACTGGGAAAGAGACTATATGTGCCATTATTGTGATGGCACAAGGGAGCCACACGTGATGCTCTGTACAGTTGTGTGTATTCCCAGAATGTTCTAAGCCCGCCCTGTCCTCAAGCAGAGTTTGGTATATACACAGAGCCTGGACATGAGCTGCCAGATGTTTAGGGGAACAAATCTGTGGGATTCTCAAACAGATGTGCATTTGGCCATTTTACAAAATGAGCCTCATCCATTATTTTAACTCATATTATAAATCCCTTTTGCTTGATCCATTTCCACATTGAACTTTTTAGAATATAATCCTTTGTTAGCTTCATGAGGCTAAGGAAAGAAAAGTAAAACATCTAAGCTTTCTATTTGGTGGCTCAAAATTAAAATTGAGTTCCACGTGTTTTTATTGGGCAGCAGTAATGTGCCAGCACCCTGCTAGGTAAGATGAAGGCTTTTACAGCTTGGTTGAGCAACGAGGAAATGTCAAATAGCAATAGAAGGTAGGCTTAATGCAGGCCATCCTCTGTCTGCCCTCCAGATGTGCTCTCCACTTGCTTTACGCTGCTCTGAGCTCTGGGAAGAGTGACCATCTCCCTTGCCTTCTGGCCACTGATTGAGTTTGACCAATGGGAGATGCCAGAGAGATCAGATGGCAGGATAGAGAAGTTGGGACCCAGGGTCCTCGCTGTGTTTCTCTAGTGCAGGTTGCAGCTACCGCAGGCAGCCCTCACCTACAGTTGCAGTGTCACAGGTTCTGGTAACTGCCCCTTCCTCTGTCCCACAGGCCTGGTAGTGTGTTCTTATGGTCACTGGCCCAGGGGTGCTTCACCCTCCCTTGTCCCCAACTTTGTAAATAGTTCTGTGTTACTTTATCTGCAAATCATCCCTTTTTTGGGTGTCACCTGTTTCCAACAGGTATATTGTGTTGACAAGATCAAAGAAGGGAGACCTCCCGTGGGTCCAGACAGACTGTCTTAGACGGTTCAAGCTGCTGTAGCAGAATACTATAGACTGGGGGGCTTAGATGACAAACATTTATTTGTCACTGTTTTGGAGGCTAGAAAGTCCCAGATCAAGGTGCCAGCAATTCAGTGACTGGAGAGAGCTTTCTTCCTGGTTTCCAGATGGCCACCTTCTTGCTGTGTCCTCACGTGATGGAGAAAGCAGCTTTCTCTCTCATGTCTCTTCTTATAAGGGCACCAGTCTCATTCATGAGGGCTCCACCCTCATGACCTAGTCACTTTCCAAGGTCCCATGTCTAAATACTGTCACACTGGGGATTAGGCTTCAACATTCAGTCCATAGCACAGACCTTGAAAACCCAAGAGGCGTCTTAAGTGTCATGGTGTCTCTGACCCTGTCCCCATCCCCTTACAGTCATTTCAGTTCTCTCTTGTAAACAGTTCTTGAATTTATCCTCTTCTTTTTATTACCACTGCTCCTGCCACAGCCAAATCCAGGCCTGCATTAGTGGCTGTTTGATTGTTCTTTGCCCCAGTGTCTTCTTGCCCCTGCTCCAACCCATTCTTCCTGTGGATGTCGTGTGCACACCTTGTTTAGGTTTCCGCTGGGCAAATACTAGATTTTCAAGTAAATTGAGATGGAAGCTGAGTTTGGCCCTGAATAAGAGCTAGGACTCGTATAAAACGGGGGGAGAGGGAGATTCAGGAAATCTGGCAAGGGGCAGCTTAGCGATGTCATTTCATCAAGTATGTCAGCTAGGGCTTCCTTTTTATTTCAGTTTTTTAAAACACTACAGTACCAGTTCCCTGTCACTTTCTCTGTCCAGCTGGCCCCTGCAGTGATGCAAGAACAGAATTAGATTCGTAATGTTATCGGGCTGTCTGGATCCTGTAAGCAGGTTTTTCTAGATCGGCTTTGGGACTGGGAGCCCTTGGGCATGTGTGTCTCATCAGCCCAGGTGGGAGGATGCGAAACTTCCTCGTCATGACAGGTGCTCATTCATGCCAATGTTGGGAGCAAGCATTCAGGGGGACGGGCCATAAAACCACCAGCTTACTACTGTTCAGATTTCTTCAGCTAAGTTTAGGGTCTTTAAAGAGGGAGAACATCCAAGTGTGCCCAGGTGGTAGGCTCAGTGGTGTCATTTGAAGTCCATTCGACCCATTCTTCCAGCTCACTGGAAATGCGCTGTAAATACCACCACAGGGAATTCGAACGTTTGACCTGTGAACTTGTTGAATTGGGAAATCTAGAGTGGCCAGAAGAGTCCCAGGTATTTCCTGAGTCAACACTGTGACTCAGTGAGCCATTCTGTACTTGCGCTTCCCTTCCATCTCATAAAATGGGACAGTGGTTCATAGTCGGCTAGTGGAAGGGTTTCTTTTTCTTTGACAGGAGATAACAGAAAGAATTAGACAAACATTGTCTTTTTTTTTTTTTTTTTAACCAATACAATCCAGTTTGTAAAATAACATTTGAAGAAACATTGACTCAGCTCACTCATTGCCTCAAGTCTCCTTGTGTTCCTCTCAGGAGACCTTTGAAAACCTGCAGACTCTGAAGCCACAATTAGCATAGTAATTTCATCTAAGTTGCCACTTAGGCACTGGGAGAATCTAGCTTATTATTTAACATTTATTAAGTGTGCAGTGTCCTAAACAGTACATGAAGCATATTAAAGTCACAACCCTGATCTCACTGAGCTATACTTCTTTTATTCTGTCTGTATTTATATTCTGTCTTTAATTGGAGATTTCAGAGTGTTTTCGACAGAGGACTAGATTCCTGTTGTATTGACTCTTTTCAAATGGAGACTGAAATCTCACACAATCCAGAGGATTGTTCTCTCCCCTTTTCACGGACTTTGAGGTTCCCGGATGAAAGGTGCTATGTAAATACAGGGTGTTATTAATGTCATGATTAGAATATTTGGCACAATAAAGGTTGGGTTATAAATGAGCCCACAGGCTGTTCCATTAGGTGTGCGGTAATTTTCTCTCTTGTGATATTTGCACTTTGTCAAATTAGCACAAAAAGTTCTTTATTTGATGACTTCACCTTGAATTTAAAGGTACTGTATTATCTCCTGATGGTGTTATGAGAAACCTGAACATATGTATCTAATTGACTTTTAGCCTTTCAGTGGGATCTACCTGAATAACAAGGAGCCAGGAATGTATCACTGTGTGTGCTGCGACAGCCCACTCTTCAGGTGAGAGAAAAGATCAAGCGAGTCTGAAGGAGAACAGACGTCTAAGATCCTTCAGCTCTGCCTCACTTGAGGCCTTGGATAAAAACGTACTCATGTTGTTTTTCATTGTCCTTCTCATTTGGCATGGTTGCTATAGGGAGAGCTGTTTGTATAAGATGCTTGCTTGACTTAATCATTTCTAGCATTTAGAGCAGTTATAAGACTTCTTAGCCTATATTCTTTCTTTCTGTATCTTCGAGAAATAGCAAAATAGTAAAACTTGGTGGGAACTGTAAGAGAAAGCTATTAGAATTTTTTACTGGGAAAATATTTAAAGAAATCTAAACCATAATAGTATTTGTTTGGCTATGTGATTAAAACTATATCTCTCCCAGGGAAAATGGGTTTATAATTCAATTTAGGAAATGTAGAATTTTATGAGGATAGATTCCCTACAATGCTTGACAGTAGTGAATACCATGCCGTCTTCTATGTAGCTAAAAGTAAATTTAATTGTCCCTTGATTTCAAAGCCTCTTTTAAGTCAATCAAGATCTGAAATCTCTCAACAAAGACTTCTTTGTTTAGACATGCAGGAAACAGTTTTTTAAAAAGTAGACTCAATGGAGAAGAAAGGAAAATATCTTTGAAGTCTTGTTTTTTAGAACTTCAAAGATTTTTTTTCTTTTGCATCAACCCTAAATTGGTTTAGAATAAAATATAAATCAAGCCAGCTCTGTGAGCCTTCCATTAGGCAGTTCTTCATCATGTCCTTTGGGCTTTGAGCAGACCGGGCTTTCCTGCTAATGTGGACTGAATTTGGAAAGCCAGACCCCACCTTCAAGGACAAGGAATGATTAGGATTGATTTTCCTTCATGCTCATGGAAGGAAGGCCTTTTCCCAGATTCATTCATTCTGTCAGTGGCCACCGACACAATATCTAAGATGGCAGTCAGCCCAGGATGGCCTGGGGACAGCTAGGAGACAAAGGTTAATTTTGACATAGTAACATGTGGGATATGTATTTCTGAAACATCAATTATGCTCTTTTGTTCTATTAAAGAGGAGAAGTAGGACCTTGAGATGGCCAACCTGCTTTAAGCCAAAGAGCTGTGTTGTAAAAGCATCGAGGCTGCCTGTTACTGTATGGCAACAAGGCATGTTCTGTCTTTGGACAGTGTGTGACACAAAAGATTTGAAGCCATCCTTGTAAGAACATTCTCCTACATTGTAGCCTTCATTTTGTTTACTTCTTTGGTGTTCTAGTTTATGCAAAAGTAAGGTTGAGACCTTCTTCCTCCACAGTGCCCACCATCCCCTCACTACGTCAGACGTGGAATCACAGAATGTTGGAGCAGGGAGGACCTGAGAGACCAGGGCGGAGAGCTCTGTCCTGTAGAACTGTCTTCGACGGTGGACATGTTCTGTATCTGCTCCATCTAATGTGGTAGCACTAATCTCATGTGGCTATTGAGCACTTGAAAAGTGGCTAATGCCACTGAAAAACTGAATGTTTTATTTTATTTTAATTAATTTAACTAATAAGGCCACATGTGGCCAGGCTACTGTGTTAGCACAGCAGTAGTCCAAGTTAAGGAAGTTGAATGACCAGCCCCAGGTCACTGAGGCAGTGAAGCAACCAAGACTGACAGGAAACCAGCCGCTTCTCCAAAGCCTGTTTACCAGGTGGCCAGTTTACTGAACTGCCAGTTCACCAACCTTATTGTTTCTTTTCAATCACTTAGTCGTACTTGAAAAGCTTTTATTTGCTTTTTTAAAAGACTTTTGAGTTGTTTCTGTTCCATTCTCCGGCTGCTGCTACAGCCAAGACTAAGAGAAATAAGAATATATTCATTAGAATCACTTAGGTTCCAGAATATACTCTTTTTAAAGATGCATTTGTTTATTGTGTTGCAGAGTGGTTAAGGCTGCCTAGATATACATCCTTGCTCCACTGCCCTGTAACCTTGAGCAAGTTTCTTAACCTCTCTGTGCCTCAACTTGCTCACCTGTGAAATGAGCATGATAGTAGTACCAAATTTATAAGGTTGTTGGGAGGATTAGCTGAATTATGAGTTAATACACATAAGAGCACCAGAGCAATGCCTGGCACATGCCAATCACTCAATACCAGCAGTGTTAGCAATGATAGAGGTAGGTCCTTAGCGCTGTATACAAGAATGTATCTTCGATGATGAAGAATTCTTGAGAATGTATTCTAATTAATGAGAATCTATAAATGAAGAATCTATTCCTAAGCATGCTTTCCATTCAAGAAGCTAGTCTTAGGAGTTATTCTTGTTTTGCCTCTCATTTTCCCCATCTCTCTGTTCCCAGTTACCAGCCTTAATAATAGGGAGCAGGGGTAGAGAAAAATAAACATTCCTTCAAATGCTTGTACAGAGTCAAAAGGAGGTGAAAAGTCGGTCAACCACAACTAAATAGTTAGAGTCAAGTGGATATGGGACCACTGGCTCCAGGCAGATGGGCTCGTTGCTGCCTGCAGACTTGCCTTCAAATGGAGCCAATACGCTGTGCGTTCTAGCAGAGCTGCCCACTCTCCAAATCAGAGGCCTTTGAATCAGGGTTTCCCGGGTCAAGAACACGCTCAGGATGTTATCAGTCCCCTGAGGACTCCAGACTGTCACTTTGTGACTTCGCCCCCTTTCTACTTCCTCTCTTCACCTTCCTTCTCCTTCCTTCTCCTTCCCAATTCTGGAAGTGTTTATTAAAATCTCCTGTGGGGTCACATATTTCATGGTCATAAATCTTAGAAGAGAACAGAGAGCCTGATATTCTCTTTTTATGTGACATCCGATGTCCTACATGTTACCGGTAACTAACATTCTTTAAAACCGTTTTGGGGACTCATTCCTTCAAATGAACAGAAAATTTTCTAAGATTCTAGGGTTGTCAGTAATCACCAGATTCCTGTGCTGTTTGTTTGAAGGCTGTAGAATTTCCAGAAATGAATAATAAATGAAAGAGTATATGAGAAGTGATGATCCAGAATGGTTTTAGTTTTCCAAAGGCAGGCCTTATAATCTGCTGATCATTTCAATATGTATATTGGAATTTCTAATTGGCCCTAATATTTAGGTTTCCAGTCTTAAATTATGTATGGTGGCCCTCTCATATTACTTGGCAAAATCTCCAGATTCTGTTAATTGCATCAATAAAGGTTTATTGTTTCCCATAAAATGTTTTAAATGACTTTTTATTAGTCTTAGATTCATTCATTAAAAAATTTATTATATTCATAATTCTCCATTGAAATTCCTTTAATGATTACTAGTTTATATACAATGTTGAGGTTTGAAAGGATATGTTTAAAAAATACTTAAGATGTTTTTCCCTGGGCCAGAGTGGCACGGATGAATGTTTTGAACCCTTGCAAAAGAATCGCAAAGAACCCAGCCTGAAAGTGCAGACGCTTCTAATTGGACCCACAGCTGTTCAAATTTCATGGATATCTGTTATTAATAATAATAATGATAATAAAAAATACCAGCTACTGACTGACATATGTGTCTGACACTATGCTATTCAGAAGATATCTCAATTAATCCTCTCAGCAGCCCTGTGAAATAATCACTAATCTCTTGATTAGGATGCTAAGACTTTAAAAGATTAAGTAACTTGCCAAGGTTACATAGATGTAACAGGCAGAGACTGGATTCACACCCAAGTCTTTCAGAAATTGAAGCCCTTACTCCTCAGAGTCACCTGTGGTTCTCTAAGCCTGGTTTGAGGACCCTGAGAGCTCCTGGGACCCTTTTAGGGGACCTGTGAGACCCTCTCTTTTCTCACTACATATCTGGAAGGTCACACTTCCTACACTGCAGTCAGAACAACACTGCAGCAGGTTGAATGCCGGAGCACATGTGAAGATTCAGTTGCCCTTAGTTAAGCTAGACATTAAAGAGATTTAAAAAGTGTAAAGCAGTGCAGCTCTTCTCACTAAATGTTTGTTTCATTTTGGAAAATATAACCATTGTCATAAAAATGTCATTTATATTATGTAATGAATTTATTGTCTTTTAAAATAATGCATGCATATTTTTTAAATTCTCAGTTTTAATTTATATGTGTTAATTAATTATTGATATACATAACTCATGTAAGCAAAAACTCTCAGCAGTCCTCAGTAGCTTTTCAGTATTAAAGGGTCCTGAGACCAGAATGTTGGAGAATCACTGAGTTACACTGGATGTTTCTGCTGGGATTTGTGCTCTAAACTGAGCTTCCTTCCCTGTTCATAGTCTAGGGATTTGATATTTGCCAGATTTTTTTTCACTTTGCTCAGCTTTTTTATTTTTTTCTTTTTCGCATTTTTCCTCAGACAGAGCCATTTCACTGCCATTTCAAATTTAAAAATCTATTTTCCTAGCAGCATTTAAGGGAGCTTATCTTTTATTTGTTTATTTATTTATTTATTTATTTATTTATTTATTTATTTATTTATTTATTTATTTATTATGTGATACATGCCCCCGGGACTCTCTAGTCCGCAGGCCGACGCTCCAACCGCTGAGCCAAACCAGCCAGGGCAGGGAGCTTATCTTTTAAAGCACTTAGAGTGGGTCTTTGGTAGGCCGATTGCTGGTTGCCCTCCTCCTCTTCCTCTTGCCAGCTTCTCTGGCCTTCCCCAGACTTCAGTATCACTGGTCCCTATGGGACCTCCCCAGGAGGGTCAGGCTTCACTGCAGTGATTGACTCAGAGCGGCCAGGCTTATTTATTAACAATAACCACAGTGAACTTTTGTTCGCAAGCACTTACCATGTGCTATACAGAGTAGCTCTTTCAATTCTCAAAACATCTCCGTAAGATAGGTCTTATCCCCATTTTACAGATGAGAAAACTGAGGCTGAGTGGAGAAGCAGCTTGCTCAGTTTCACACAGTTAGGAAGTGGCAGCTGCTAGCATCTCTTGGATCCCTGCAGGTAGTCAGGCGTGTGTTTAGATAACCCGGTTTCTGTTGCTGAAAGTGGCTTTTCTGTCAGACCTTACGCTTCTCTGATCTGCCAAGCTCATTATGCCCTCCTTCAACCACTGTTATTTCACTTTGTTTTTTTGTTTGTTTTGTTTTTATTTTATTTACTTATTTTTTATTGTTGAAAGTGTTACAGATGTCCCCCTTTTCTCCCCACGACCCCCTCCTTCCCGCTGTTACTTCACTTTGATTTCCCCCTTTTCTACATTTACAACACATGGATTTGATCGGTGTTTCTTAATATGCAACAGTTCACAAAGCTCCTAGTGTTTTTAGGTCCTTGTCGGACATTGAGGAGGAAGCCTTTAGCATCAAAGGAACAAGAAATCCTTCCACTGCGATGGGACAGTGATTTTAATAGTGAAGGTGCAGTGGACACATTCCTGTGGGATTGATTGTCACGTCACTGGCCTTGGGGTCTGGCAGAGAGGGAGGGAATTAGATCTGCTCAGTAGAAAAATGAGTTGGGGCATAACATGCCATTTGTGTGTTCATAATGGCAGTGTTGGGAATGTCTTCCTTAGTTCTGAGAAAAAGTACTGCTCCGGCACCGGATGGCCTTCATTTTCTGAGGCCCACGGGACAACAGGCTCTGATGAAAGTAACACAGGAATCCTGAGGCGTGTGGACACCTCAGTGGGATCGGTGCGCACAGAGGTTGTCTGCAAGCAGGTGAGGTTCTTTGTTTTGTCTGTTTGGTTTTCCGATGCTGCCCCAAGTGCCACAAAGAGCTCTCTTGTCCTTGGCATATCTAGTTGTCACTGAAGCACGTGGGGTTTCTACTCATGCCACTTCCGATCCCTCCCTCCCATCACTCTGGGCACTGCAGATGAGAGAAAGAACCTTCCTGAGCCTCTCTCTGAGTAGCTGCTCCTGGTTCTTGCCTTCCAGAGCTGGGAGCAGAGTGAGGGTCTGAAAGAAAGAGTTGGCCCTACACATTCTTCTGAACAAGGGCAGGCATCAAAGGCCTAGGGTGGCTGGCATCTGTCCACCTTCTCCCCCGCTTGGCTGTGTGTCATGGACAGTCAGAGCAGCACAGGAGCTGACATCGGCACACCGGTCCCTCTGTGAGTGTGGTAGGAGAGAGCACTTACATCCAGATAGCAGATTCGTTTTGACGTCCTCGTGTGCTCAAATGTTCTGGTTTTGTAAAACACCAGAGACAAGCAGATAAACAGAGCATAATCTTATCTCCAACAAAAAAAAAATAATACGCTGGCTACAACATTATTGAGTACTTACCCACGAATTGTGTTAATGTTTTATATGCATTATATCAATTAATTGTCACAACAGCTCTATTAAATAGGTACAGTCATTATTTCTGTTTTATGGATGAGTAAATCAAGGCCTAAGTTCAATAACTTGTTCCATTCTCACTGATAAGACAGAATTCTTTACCACTTCTGTGCCCTGCAGTCTTTCATTTCTTAATCAAATTTAATGGACTTATTCCCCTCACAGGTGTCAAACACTGGGTAGCCCTGTGGGTTCATCTGTTTACTTTTGTGTAAAAAGCTTTTTCTCAGTGGAGAAGTGACAGAGGCTTCTTTCCTTTGCAGTGTGAAGCTCACCTTGGCCATGTGTTTCCTGACGGACCTGGGCCTGCTGGTCAGAGGTTTTGCATCAACAGCGTGGCACTGAAGTTCAAACCAGGGAAACCCTGACTCTCCAAGAGTCCCTTCCCCTGCCACTCCTCATTTACACCCTCAATTTTAAAAATTCCTGTGATGGACTTGTTTTATTTAATACCAAACTGGGCTGAGTTTGCTGCTGGCACCAAGCAAAGGCACAGCTTCTCTAATTTATTGATCTGGATTGAACTCAACCCTGACTCCTGCTCTGACTGTGGAATTTCTCAGAATGACAGAGGGGCAGCCATTTCTGGTCAACTTCTGTGGGCTCTGCCTGGGGCCTGAGGGCATGATTCTCTGGGGACATTAGGAGGGTGATGGACTATAAGCCAAAAAATTCCTACAAAACTACTCTGAACTTTCCATTACAATTAAGTCCTTCATGGATGTATGTACATGAGGTATTAAGTGAAAAGAGGAAGGACAATATGGGGTTAATAAACAATCCAGCATCGAAATAAGTACGGAGGAGTAGGATTGTGGGAGAGCTGTGTTTTGGGAGGGACATGTGGTGATGGACAGGGTGTATGATTCTTTTTCAAAAATTTGGAATGTCGAACATTCTGATTCCAACCTTTCAACCCTCAAATGAGTTCCAGTGGGAGCTTGTTAGATTTCAGCAGTAGTGGACAAAAGTGGCTGCAAAGTTAAACTTTTAAGTGTTCAAATAAAATATTTACTAACATTTATGTTTGCTTTTTGCCTAAATCTATGAATTTGCTTTTATTAAAAAAAAAAAAGACTCTAAATAAAAGGCCAAAAAATAATTAGATTACATGATCATAGGCGTTTGTTTATACTAACACTTAAGTGTTTTATAAATTGAGTGTCTTGAATAATTTGCTATTGAAAGTGTTTAAATCATTTTCTTTGGGACTTTATGGGCAGAAAGGAAAATTTATTATTCTATTTTCTTTTTATTCACTTGTAATACATTATTTAATCCCTCTTTTAGTGGTTACCTTGGGAATCACAACATGCATTGTTAACTTGTTATAGTCATGAAAATTATTACCTTTTTTTTTACTTCTCCAAGAATGCTAACCTTAGAATACTTTAAATTTCATTAACACCCTTCCATATTTTATGTTACTATTGTCATAATTTAATTTTACACACATTTTAAACCCCACAAATTATTAATGTATATTTCAATATCATTTATATTTACCTGCATATTTGCAACACTTCCTGTTGCTCTTTATTGCTTTCTGATATCCCATGTTTCCCTGTGTGATTGTTTTTCTTCTGCCTGAAGAACTCCTTTGACTTTTTCTTTTACTTCATGATTCCTAGCAGTGAATCTTCTCAGTTTTTGTTGGTGAGAAAATTTATTCTTCTTTCATTTTTAAAGCTTTATTAAGAAAAATTTATATAGAAAACATTTGTACATATTTAGTGTACGAATTATTGAGTTTGGTCTCCTTTCATTTTTGAGGAATTATTTTCCCTGAGTATAGAATTCTAATTTGGAGAGATTTTATGTTGGTATTTGCAAGTTTTGTCCCATTGTCTTATGGCTTCCATTGTTTCTTCTGATAAATCAACTGTCAGTGTTATTGTTGCTCCTTTGAAGGTAATGTGTTCCCCTCCCTCCCCAGCCGTTTTTATGAATTTCTTTTTTATTTTCAGCAGTTTGTGATGTGCCTTGGTGTGGTTGTCTTTGTGTTTGTTGTGCTCAGGATTCGTAGAGTTCTGTGAATCTTAGGTTGATATTTGCATTAGTTTTGGAAAATTCTTTTATTATCTCTTCACTGTTGGTTTTTTCCTATTCTCTCTCCTTTCCCTCTAGAACTTGAATTACACAAATTTTAGACCACTTATTGCATTCCACATATCTCAAAGGCTCTTTTTTGTATTTTCAAATTCTTTAACATTTCTGTACTTCAGTTTGGGAATTTTCTGTCAATGTGCTCTCTAGTCTCATCTTTTTGCTTGTCTGGTCTTCTTTTAAACACCTCTTATGAGTTCTTAATTTTAAATTTTAAACTTTTTTATTCCTAAAAATCACCATTTGATTCTCTTTTATGAATTCCATTTCTCTGGTGAAGTTCTCCATAGGTGTACTTTTCCTTCATATTTTTAATTTTTTCTTGAACATATTAAGCAGTTTTAAAAGCCCTTGTTAACTAAACTTCACTTTTTGGGTCACCTGTGGGTATATTTTGTCTTTTGCTTTTTAATTGTGTGTTCTTGCCTTTTGAAATGTCTAGGAGTGTTTTTTTGTTTTTTTTTATCCTCACCCGAGGACATTTTTCCAGTTTTTGTTTGGATAGAGTGGGAGGGAGAGAGAGAAAGAGAGAGAGAGAGAGAAAGAAACATCGACGTGAAAGGGACACATCGAGTGGCTGCCTCCCGCATGACCAACCAGGGCCGGGGACAAATTGCAACCGAGGTACGTGCCCCTAGCAGGAACCAAACCCAGATCTCTCTGGACCGCAGGCCAACGCTCTAACCACTGAGCCAAACCAGCCAGGGCTGTCTAGGAGTTTTTAAATTGAATTTCAGATATTATGTATGTTAAAAATATTGTACTCCCAGCTGATATTACCTTCCTCTAGAGAAGGTACACTTTTCTCTGTGCTGAGTAAATAGAGTGGTGGCCACTTATTTTAATTCAGGCAGACTGTGTTAATTGTATATCCAGAAGCTGGTTGTACACCTAATAAAGTTCAGTCTACCTCTGTTTTACTCCTGACTTTCCAGAAGGTCAGCTGAGAGCCTATGTATTCTGTAAGGCCTCTCATCCTAAAACGGTTTGAACTGTTAATCTCTGCTCACAAAAGTGATGAAAAACAATACGCTGTATTTCAGAGGCTTTCCACTTAGGGTTTTACGCCCTGACCCACACAAATCCCACATTCATCAAATGTGCAAGGAGGAAAACTAGCCATTTACTTAGGGGTCCCAAGTCTGCTTAATGCTCTGCATGTTTCTCTGTGCCCTAGCAGATGCCCTTTGTGGGTACAAAGCCCAGATTCTCAGATTCTTGGCAGAATTCACAGTTGGCAAATGATTCCAGGATAAAAGTCGCTCTTTGGGGTTCTTCCCTCCCTGGAGTTGTGGTAGGCAGAATAATGGTTCCTCAAAGATGTCTAAATCCTAGTCCTGAGAAATGGAAATAAATTATCTTTCATGGCAAAAGGGTTTTTGCAGATGTGAATAGGTTAAGGACTTTGATACAGGGAGATAGATTATCCTGGATTATGTGGGTAAGTCTGCTCTAATCACATGAGTCCTTAGAAGTAGAGAACTTTCATGGCTGAGGACAGACAAAGATGTGATGATGGAAGAGTGGTCCAAGAGATGCTAGATTGCTGGCTCTGAAGATGGAGGAAGAGAGCCACGAACCAAGGAATGTGAGTAGCTTCTAGGAGCCAGAAAAGGCAAAAATATGGATTCTCTTCTAGAGCCTCCAGAAAGGAATGCAGCCCTGCTGACATCTGTTTTATTCCAGTGAGTCTCTGTTCTCACAGTTGCACGAGATATATATGGGTTTTTAAGCCACCACATTGTAGTTATTTGTTACAGCAGCAATAGAAAACTAATACAAGAATCTAGGCCCCTTTAGTTCTTGTTACTGCAGAGGATCTCTGCTTCCTACAAAGATAATGTCCATATTTTTGTTTATCTGTTGTAGTTTTTCTGGGTGAGAGTGCTGGTATGCTGCTAAGTATTCATTGCTCTTGGATAAATAGCCCATAATTTTTAGTCTCCAATTTTAACTTTTCCCTCACAAACATCCATGAGAAGGAGACAAAGACCGTGTGTTTATTTCTATTTTATATTTGAAATGAAAGTTCAGGAAGGGTAAAGTCAGATAATAGATAAGAAATCAAGTCAAGACTACAACACAGTATCTACACCCCATTATTCTGGTTCCTATGACCCACTATCAGAATCAAGGACTCCTTTTTTCCCCCAAAATTATTTACATACAGTAAAATGCACTAATTTTAAGTGTACAATTTGCTGAATGTTAATGATTTTATGCAGTCATGTAACCTGTCCCACAATTTTTTTTGATCATTTCCTTCATGTGTTTCAGGAAGCTATCTCTTCTGTTAAGAGTGCTTGATATGCTTAATAGGGACATTAATTCTCTTGGCAAGAACCTTGCCCTTAACCTTGTTAGTTTACCCAGCATGCTGAGATTATGCATGCTGGGTAACATTGTAGACTCTTCTGGCTTTGCCATGGTAACATTGGTGGGGCATTCCCTTGATGTCTACAATATCACTTTTCTTGTGCAGTCACACACATGTGGCCAAAGTAACAGCTCCATGCTTCCTAATAGGTCTAGAGAAAATATAATGGGTTCCTCTCCTCTTTCCCTTTGTTTTCACCATTTTGGCAAATTATTGGAAGATGGTGGTTCTGGCTGAAGCCCTAATAGCCTTTTGACTCATCCTGTGGTGCTTTATGGATCAAGATGTATTGTGCTGGATGCTGACAATGAATACAAACTATCTGCTGTATTCTGGCTCCCAATCTTTAGAAGGTTTTAAAGTATATTCATATTGTTGCCAGTTGAGATTTTGTTACAAACATATAAATCACCATTAACACCTGATTATCATCATATTTTAAAAAATATAAATCATGCCCGGTTGGTGTGGCCCAGTGGTTGAGCGTCAACCCATGTACCAAGAAGTCGCTGGTTCGATTCCCGGTCAAGGCACATGCCCAGGTTGTGGGCCCGATCCCCAGTGAGGGACATGCAGGAGGCGGCCAATCGATGTTCTCTGTCATCGATGTTTCTATCTCTCTCCCTCTCCCGCTCTCTCTAAAAATCAATAAAGAAAAAAAATAAAATATATATATCATTATTAAGGACTACAGATTCCATTTGCGAGCTGGTGCCAATTTCATTTTGCCTGGCAGTTGGGCTCTACTACTTTATTTTTTATCTCTGTGTAACAATTTGAGGAAATGTATTTATTATAGAAAAGAAGGGATTCTAAGAAGAATAATTGTGTAATTATTTGGTGGCCATTTTTCCTTAATTTTAAATGTTGATTTCCATTTTTGTGCCTTTTTGTTTCTTTCTAGGAGACAAACTCTGCTTGGCTCTGCTTCCGCTCTTCTTTGCTTCCCACCCAACTGCAAACAAAGGAATTAAAGTCCGTCCAGTTGTCAGAGACTATATAATTCAGACTCCTGGGTTCTCGTAGAATCTCAAATACAGTCCTGTGGACTAAGATGGTAGGAAAAAGAAAATTCAGAAAATACTGGCTAATCAAAAAGGCTCCTTTGCCCATTCAGTGTCCACCTCTGTAGCCCTTTTCCCCAAGGATTTCCCGATTACAGGAGTGTTTGCCACAATATCTGTTTTCCACAGTTTTCACTCTGACTACATTTTCATTTGAGAAGGACTTTTCCCAAAAATAGAAACAGTTATTGTTGCCTCAGTCTACCCAACTTTCTGGAGGCCTCTCCATGCAAACCAAGTACTAACTGTGTACCACTCTCACACTGAAGCACTGAGTAATGCAGTTGGAAGAATTATAGCAATTTAATAGAATATTATTTTCTTTGGCCACAGAAGATAATGTTAATCATTTTTGATGGATTAACAACTTGATAGATTAACCTTATATTCAGGAACTTTATGTCTACCTCTCATCATCAAATTAGTATACATATACAGTGTAAAAAATAGATATAGTAAGAACTTGAAACCAGTGACAGAGTTATGACTAATGAAATGATCATTGGATTATATGTGGGTGGGTTGGTTACACATCTGTTCCTCTTTGTTAACTAGAACACCAAAACACCCCATCAGTGACTGGTTTGACTTATACCTTAAGATCTGTAAGGAATATCAAAATGTGAGAGCATTTTGGGAAGAGACTGTGAATAGATATTTTTCCAAAGAAGACATACAAATGACCATCAGACCCATGAAAAGATGTTCAACATCACTGATCATCAAAAAATGCAAATCAAAACCACAATGAGATAACACCCCACACCTTTCAGAATGGCTATTATCAATAAATCAACAAACAAGTGTTGGAGAGATGTGGAGAAAAAGAAGCCCTCGTGCACTGTTGATGTGATTGTAAATTAATGTAGCTATTATGGAAAACAGTATTGTGGTTCCTCAAAAAATTAAAAATAGAATTACCATATGACCCAGAAATTCCACATCTGGGTATTTATCTGAAGAAATCCAGAACACTAATTTGAAAAGATATATGTGCCCTGTGTTAACTGCAACATTATTTACAATAGCCAAGATATGAAAACAACCTAGGTGTCCATCAATAGATGAGCGGATGAAGATGTGGTACACATAATAGGGTGGGACAAAAGTAGGTTTATAGTTGTTTATATGGAAAATAATAAAATAATAATAATGCAATAATAACTAACTGTGTTTTGAGTACTCACAGCTAAAAACCTACTTATACCCCACCCTGTAAACAATGGCCATAAAAAAGAATGAAATCTTGCCATTTGCAACAACATGAATAGAACTAGAGGGTATTATGCTAAGTGAAATAAGTCAGACAGAGAAAGACAAGTACCATATGGTTTTACTTACATGTGAAATCTAAAAAACAACAACAATAAACAAGCAAAACAGAAACATAGAGAACAAATTGATGGTCCCCAGATGGCAGGAGGGTTAAGGGGATGGGGAAAAGATAAAGGGATTAAGAAGTACAAATTGGCAGTTATGAAATAGTCATGGGGATGTAAAGTACAGCATAGGAAATATAGCCAATAATATTGTAGTAACTATGTATGGTGTCAGGTCAGTACTAGGCTTATCAGGGTGATCACTTCATAATTATATAAATATCTGACCACTATGTTGCACACCTGAAACTAATATAATATTGTATGTCAACTGTAATTGGAAAATTAATTTTAAAAGGAATAAAATGTTACTATTATATAATATTAAATATTAATGTTAAATAGTATAAATAAAAGATTTATTTTTTTAATTTTTAAACTTAGCTTTATTGTTGAATGTATTACAGATGTTGCCCTCTTTTTCCCCCCTTGACTCCCTGCTCCCCACTCCCACCCCCCTCTTGCCTTCCCCACACTATTTTCTGTGTCCACTGGTTATGCATATATGTATATAAGTTCTTTGGTTTATCTCTTCCCACCCCCCTTCCCTCTTCCCTTTGAAGTTCGTCAGCCCAACAACCAATTTGTACTTCCTAATCCCTTCACCTTTTTTGCCCATCCCCCCAACCTCCTCCCATCTGGCAACCAACAAAAAGTTCTCTGTATCTATGAGTCTGTTTCTGTTCTGCTTGCTCATTATGTTTATAGATTCAATTGTTGATAGAAATGTATTTACTGCCATTATATTGTTCATATTTTTGTTCTTCTTCAAGAAGATCCATCAACATTTTATATAGTACTGATTTGGTGGTGATGAACTCCTTTAGCTTTTTCTTGTCTGGGAAACTCTTTATATGGTCATTGATCCTAAATGATAGCTTTGTATGATAGAGTAATCTTGGTTGCAGGTCATTGCTTTTCATTACTTTAAATATTTCTTGCCACTCCCTTCTGGTCTGCAAAGTTTCTTTTGAGAAATTGGCTGACAGTCTTATGGAAGCTCCTTTGTAGGTAACTAACTGCTTTTCTCTTGCTGCTTTTAAGATTCTCTCTTTGTCTTTAACCTTTGGCATTTTGATGATGATGTGTCTTGGTGTGGACCTCTTTGGGTTCATCTTGTTTGGGACTCTCTGTGCTTCCTGGACTTGTATGTTTGTTTCCTTCACCAAGTTAGGGAAGTTTTCTGTCATTATTGTTTCAAATAGGTTTTCAATTTCTTGCTCTCTCTCTTCTCCTTCTGGCACCCCCATGATGCAAATATTGGTACACTTGAAGTTGTCCCAAAGGCTCCTTACACTATCCTCATTTTCTTTATTCTTTTTTCTTTTTGCTGTTCTGATTGGGTGTTGTTTGCTTCCTTATATTCCAAATCGATGGTTTGCTTCTTGGCTTCACCTACTCTGCTATTGATTCCCTGTAAATTATTCTTTATTTCAGTCAGTGCATCCTTCATTTCTGACTGGTCCTTTTGTATACTCTTGAGATCCTCACCAAGTTCCTTGAAATTCTCACAAACTTCCTTGAAATCCTTACTAAGTTTATTGAGCATCCTAATAACCAGTGTTTTGAACTCTACATCTGTTAGATCGCTTGTCTCCATTTTGTTTAGTTCTATTTCTGGAGTCTTGTTCTGTTCTTTCATTTGGGACCTGTTTGTTTGTCTCCTCATTTTGGCTGCCTCTCTTTGTTTGTTTCCATGTATTAGGTAGAATTGCTATGTCTCCTGGGCTTCCTAGGGTGGCCTGTTGTAGCAGGTGTCCTGTAGGGTCCAGTGGCATAGCCTCTGTGGTCACCCCAGCTGGGCACTCCAGGTGCACTCCCCATGTGGGCTATATACCCTTCTGTTGTAGCTGAGTCTTGATTGCTACTGGCACATCAATGCAAGAGATTTACTCAGGCTGATCAGCTGCAAGGACTGGCTATGCCCTATGACCTCTGACCACCTTGGAGGATCAGCTGTGCAGGGTCCCACCACACAGAGCAAGACTTACTTCAGCAGGGCTCTGGTACCCACTGAGCCCATCCCTTGAGTGTGTCACTTGTGGAGGTGGTTGGGTAGTGGTGCTTCGACGTGGTCTGAAGCTGTCCACTGGGTGTGCTGGCTCTTGAGCAAGGTCAGCCTCTGCCTGTGTTCTACCCGGGGCTACCAGGCATAAGCTAGAAAGCAATCTGCTGATGGCTGCTTCTTGTGCTGGGCTTAGAGGTGCCCAGGCAAAGCCAAGCTGTGAACCAAGGCTGACTGCTTCTAATGCCAGGCCTGGGGCCACTTTGCAAGAGGTATGGGGCTTGCTGAGGTCAGATGCTGATTGTTTGAGAGAATTGAGGAAAATTTGAAGCAGGATCCAAGACAGGCCTATCCTATGGTAAAGCCACTGGAAACAGCTTGGGTGGGCCCGAAAGTTGGGTGGGTTAGGGCCTCAGGCAATCACCAGGGTGGGGCAAACAGTGTGAGCCAGGTTGCCAGAGTCCCAGATATAGCGCCCTTCTGCCTGCCCCGTGGGGGAAGGGCTCACCTAAGGAACAACAGCCTCCACCAAAATGTCTGACTGGGAGAAAGCTGCCTCTCCAGCTCTCACCCTGTTGCCAAACAACTCAGTTCTTCCCCATGTCTCTGGTGCCTTTCCAGCTGCCTGCCCTGTGCTGGAGCCTGGAGGGAGCAGGTCCATGTAGGTCTGTGCAGGCCCTTTAAGAGGAGCTGCCTGGGGCTCCAGCAGCCTCAGCCTCCCTCAGCCTCAGTTCCCGCTGGTTTTCCAGCCAGAAGTGATGGGGGCTTCTCTTCCTGGCACTGGAATCCTGAGCTGGGCACCTGGTGTGGGATGGGAACCCCCCTCCTCCTCAGGGAGGACCTTCCCAGCCGAGGTGTCCCTCCTGATTTTTATCTGCACACATGGGTGTGGGACCAGCCCATCCGTGCCTCCGCCCCTCCTACCAGTCCCGATGGATGTGGCTGCTTCTTTAATTTTGTATTTGTAGGACTGTCATTCAGCTTGATTTCAGGTGGTTCTGAAGGATGGTTGTTCTGTAGTTTAGTTGTAATTTTGATGTGGTTGTGGGAGGAGGTGAGTATTGCGTTTACTTACGCCACCATCTTGACCGGAAATTAGCATAAATAAAACATTTAAATAAATATTGACTGCAGTGCAATTCAGATGCTAACCACCCAGAATTAGCACCCACTCCACAGGTTTGGGGCACAGTCCCCAATATCACTGCCCTTATATGAGAGGTCAACTATAAGTTTGGGGGACCCCAGGCTACCCACACTTCTGACCAACTAGCTTCAAATTCAGGGGTGCTCCTACCACTCCCCTTAGGTGCAGTTATTCACTAGAATGACTCATGGAACTCAGGAAAGTGCTTTGCTTATTATTACAGTTTATTCTAAAGGCTACAACGCAAGACCAGTCAGTGAAGAGACGTAATAGGGTGAGATCCCAAAGCAGAGCTGCGAGCCCCTCCAGGCGGCCTCAGGATGCGGCACCTCCCAGCACGGTCGTGTTCGCCCAGCAGGGGCTCCCCCAGCCTCAGTGCGCAGTTTCCTGACACACACACGAGTGATTGAAGCCCATCCACTCCACCTTCCTCACCCAGCGGTCTGGAGGTGGGGCTGATACTAGGTGGCTCAGAGCATCTGAACCCTGGGTCTGAGTCAGGAGTGGGAGAGAGGATCAGTCCCTTTTTAGAGCCCATAGGGTGACCGTTCCCACCTTGTCCATGACATAGTCCCTGAATCCTAGGCTAACTTCTTCAAAGAATGGGTAGTCCACAGACTTGCTTTCTACATCTGTCCAATTTCCTCTCATACTCTCTGACCTTTCTTCCGTATTAAAATGCACTAAATGAGCCCCCCTCCAGTCTAGTTCTGGGGAGCAAGGGTCGGAGGCTGCCCTCGGGGGCAGGCCTGCTGGGAGGCTTCTGTTCCCTCCCTGCCTCTGTCAGAGAGGAAGGTTGTGTCTGTCCGAGATGAGGTCCTGGAGTCTCAGCACAGGATGCCCTTCTGCCTGAACCTTTACCTCCTTCCCTGAGAGTTAGGAACAAAAGAATAATTCCTCTTACATTTAGATGCTGATGATGGGGGAAGAGATGAGGGTGGAGGGAATATTCTTAGTAATTGGAGTATTTGGCTGATTGGTAACTGTTTACAGCTTGTTTCTTTGCAGCACATACCCCTTGAAATCATTTTCTTTGTAAATGTTAAAAGCCACATTTAAAAAAAAACCAACCTTGATTACTCTCCTTTATACTTCAATCAGCCGCATGTCAGCCTCTGAATAAACTGTAATTCCTCCACCATGCCTGTCGAGGAGAACATTTAGGCCACATTTAAAAAAATTATCTTGGTAGGGGTCTTGAGAACAATTAGCAATTAAAATCATCTATTTTCTACTCTTCACAACATAAACATGGCTGCTTGATTGATTTCACAGGCTCAGGCTCAGCTTCGCTCTGAGAACCGGCTTCAATCCTGCAGCACTGGGAATCACTGGGGGCATCCGAGCGTCGGCCGGCAGCTGTCAGTGCTGCTGGATCTATGGCTGCATCATTACCATTAGAGCTGAACGTGATGCCTTGTCCTGTGGACATGCTTCTGGGAGTCACCAGCACTCCCCTCCAGTCTCCATTGCTCAGGACTAACGTCACCACAAGAAACCACCTGGCCCGGGAAGTGCTGGCAGAAGACCTGGTGCCCCTGTGCTCTCCCTGGCACCCAACCACAGCCTACAAGACGATTTGCCTAAAGATACTATCCTATCAGGATTATTCCCAGAGCAACAGACTCCCAGCACCATAACATGCCGCAGGTAAAAGAGAATGAGGAATCACTGGATCCAACCCCCTGTGGATTTTCTAGATAAACAAATGGAATTTCAGACTCAACTAGCTAGTGATGGCCATGACCATATTTAAGCTTCCTGAATCCTTAGGCAAGTCTCGCCCCTAGATGGTCTTTATGGGTGGAAATTATCTTAAACGGTTTCTCTCTTGCAAAAGCAAGGTGATCAATTTGCACAACAGCTCAGGTATGATCTGATTTTAGGCAGAAGAACAGTCTTGAGGAGTCCTGAGCTGCAGAAAATGCAGCGGTGCTCCGTATGAGTGGGTGGCTGGCCTGCATCACCTCTTCCCCATCTACTGTCCTGGAGGGGACCACTGAGGATTGGGGGCGAGGCCTACAGCAGGGCCAGGACTGGTCTGAGGTGGGAGAGGCGCCTCACTGCTCAGCAGGCACTTCCTGTCAGACCCCTAAAGGCAGCTAACCTGACATTTTACATCATAGATGCCTCTATTGCCTCCCCCTTATTCCTAGTGATAGCCAAGAGGTGCAGGCACAGGGGAGGAAAATGGCAAGGGGCAGGAGGACCTGAACAGGGCACTGGCACCTGGAAGAATCACCAAGATGAGACAAAACAGAGAAGAAACATCGCCAGCAGAAGCCAAGCTTACCACACCTGGGTCCTGGGTGAGAGTCAGGAATGGGAGGGAGGATCCCCAGTGAGAGGCCCTAGGTGACCATTTCCACCTTGCCTCAGACATTTGTCATCCCTGGATCCTAGGCTAAACTATCATTCCAGGATCAGAACAATGACTGCAGAGGCAAAGACCCTCCGGCAATCCAAAAGCAGGGGACACTGGAAAGAACAACTGAGGGTCCCCTCTTTCCAAAACCCATTGAGTTATGGTAACCGCTCACCCCAGCAAAATGTCTTAAGTGGTTGGTAAAACCCAAACTAAAACTGAAAGTTCAGTGATGCTTCCAATGTCTGAGCTAGTGTTTTGGACTTTGTTTTGTTGTGCATAGCAAGTGGTTGGGACCCCAGGGACCCCACCCCCACGAGCAGTCTGCACTTAAGAAAAGTGGCTTGGATTTATTAAAAACCAAATAAGTTAATAGCTTATGACACTGAATAACCACTGATAGAAAGGATAGTAAAAAATGAAGCAATAAATAGTAATAAGAAATTTTGGCAACTTTTATGTGCCTTTAAGCAATTTTTTTTTTTACCATTTTTTTTTTTTTTTTAATGTAAGAATGTTTGGGCAAGAATGGTAATGTTTATGTGTTCTAGGGCTATTTTATGTATTTTTAGAAAAGTGTTTCCAAATTGGGGCATATTTTTCCTAGTTCCTTTAAATCAGTATGCTTACTTAATAATGTTTTCATTGCTTGCTTAACAATGTTTTCCATGAATTTAAAATTTTCTCATTGGTTCTGATAAATCTCTGACAGAATATTGATCCAAAATGAAATCTTCAAATCCCCACTGCTTTTATTGTTAATGTTTGTGCACTCCATGGTGATTTATATTTAAATGTGTTTTCAAGTTATTTAGTCTACTTTTTTAGTTATTTTGCCTTTTAACCTGATTCAAGTTGATTTTCAATCAGTAATTCCTGCTTTACTGTTAAAACTGAGAGTCAGCGCATTGTGTGTTCTGCCTGTGTGCTGGTGAGGTGCACGGGGACGCCTGGGGCACAGGCTGTCCAGGTGCTGTCAGTGTAGGTCACGCTTGCATCCACGCACACACACGGAGCATGGTGTGTTCTGCCTGTGTGCTGGTGAGGTGCACGGGGATGCCTGGGGCACAGGCTGTCCAGGTGCTGTCAGTGTAGGTCACGCTTGCATCCACGCGCACACGCACACACACGGAGCATTTGTTTTGTAGAGCGCGGGCCTCAGTTCTCCTTCTGGACCCTGCATGGGGTTTGAACCATCGCAAGAAAGAACTTTTTCATGCAAATTTCCATATAATTGTGCACAAGGATCAGAGCTAGAAGCAGACTGAGCTCTTATGGGGAGGCGTCAGGGGATGGTACAGCACAGAGTTGGGGGTAGCTATTGTCCCAGCCTCTTCAGGTACCCTAGACTGGTCCTGTTACCTCCAGAGACTGGCAGAGTAGGGGTGTGTGTGTGTGTGCAATTGTGTGTGTGTGCGTGTGTGTGTTGGTGTTCTAGCAGTCACCATCAACACGGCAGCAGTGAGCCCTGTGGTGCATCACTGCAGCCAGGGACCAGCACCAGCATGAGCCGCCAGGCAGGTAGGAGAGAGCCAGGACCAGTGGGCTCTGGTGATCGCAGCTAATACACTGCTTGGTGGCTGCCTTTGAGGTCCCCTTTAGAGACTCCCCAAAATGACTGGGAGACATCAGCATAGCTATGTCCCTTTTCAAGTATGTTTAGGGAACCTCGAACTATTGTTACAGGCAATAAGAAATTGATAATATGCTTTAAATGTTGAAAAACCTCAATGACCACCTCTTTTAACTTTTACTTTACATTGCACCTCACTAACTGGCCTGGGATTAGATCTTGTTTTTGTCATTTGGAAGACCTTATCAAGCCACACAGCAGGGGCACAGGCGGTTTGGAATATTAATTCGAGGTGTGAGGAGGACCAACTTCCAAAAGTTCTCTGATCAGCGTTTTGAAAGCCGTGGATAATAATGGGCAGAGTGTGAAAGCCTTTGGCTGACTGTCCTCATAGCCCTGTGTCCCTCGCCCCGCCTGCAGGGCAGATGAGCTCCAGCAAGGAGAATGAGGGAGAGAAAAAAGATTTCCTCTCTGGTTCAGATGTTACTGAGAAGCTGAATGTTTGACAAACATCATTCATTTAATCCTACAACAGCCCTGTGGACTAGGTCTCCCTATTCCCGTCTCACAGTTAAGGACTTTGAGTGGCACAGTTGGGATTCAAAGTCAGATCTCTTTGATTCCAAAATCTGGTTTTAGCACTGCTTTATATAAGTATCAAAGTTTTCTCCTCTGGAAGCCAGAGAGTGTCAGAGAAAGAGCGTGATGACGTTGGGCAGCCGCGTCCACCCTGTACCTACCCCTGTGCTGTGTGTGCTGTGGCTGGTAAGAGCGTGTCCCTGCGCACGCGCGGCCCTGCCGTGGCACCCAGAGCTGTGGGTGTCTGTACGCTGACCCACGTTGGGGTCCCGGCTCCAGGAGCTGGGCAGTGCTGCCTGGTGGTGGCTCACACGGCCCTTAGCTCAGATCTGCTCATGGCTCTGATGGACGCTGCCTTCATCAACTTAGGTGTCATGGAGCAAACATCCCAGTGGTCCCAGTGACGATGCTGGTAGTGAAAGTCCTACCCCAGAAAGCATGGCAGAGCCATCCCACAGAGGCAAAACACCTGTTTTCATCAGTGACAGATTTGCCCCATCCCACTGATGAGCCAGGCTGGGCCCCATCTCTGTGACTGCGCCGGACATAGGATTTCTAGTTCCCTTGAAAGATAAAACCATAACAGGGGAAGCAGCAAAAGGGAGTTTGGGTTCAAAACCACTCAGCTCATAAAAACCCTGACAGAGCACAGCTGCTGTCCCAGCTGCGGGGGAGACCCCAGCAGCACAAGTCCCAGTGACAAGGGCTGGAGCAGAGTCCACTCTGTCCCAGGCCGGCCCCAGGGGGGCCTTGTTCGTCCTGCTCCTGGCTGTCCAGAGCACTTCCCAGGAGACCGGGCGCGTCTGCAGACTACTTCACTCAGAACCTCCAGAAAGCCTTCGTTTGCCGTCAAATGCTCGCAGGGACATGCGGCTTTCAAGAACGGGATGTGATTTTTCTTTTCTTGAAAAGAATTAGGAAAATAGAGAAATAAACGAAACATATGGACGTCCTTCTTTATGCTCCAGCCATATTGGCATCATTTGGGTCCATGAATGTGCCATGTGCTCCTTCTCACAACATCTAGGACCTCTGCATGGAACCCCTTCCCTCCCTCCTACCAGCCCAGGTCCTATGTGTCTCAGGTCTCAGCTTCCTGTCGCTTCCCTAGGGAAATCTGTGAGCTCCTAAACCAGGTCAGTCCTGCTATACACCCTGGACTCAAGTCACATATTATACTTGCAATTCATAAATTACGTAATTATTTAACCTTCTTGTGACGATGGGCTGCAGTTATCCCAATCATTAGCTGTAATCCCATCCCCTGTCCTCCTTCCCCCACCACCACGCCCCACCACGGAGGAATCAAATGTAGGTTTAAATATGCAAGTCTCACGTGTAGCTGAAAAGCCAGAGTCTGATCTTACACTGCGTCAGAGCAGTGGGCCCTGGAGACACCTCCAAAGGCAGGCTGGTGCTCTCAGTGGGGGCCGCCCAGGACTGTCTTGGTCGCTGCTATTTTCCCAGGACCTACGTAGTGCCTGGGTCCCAGATGGTGCTCAATAGGTACTCCTTGCATTACTGAATGAGTGTTGGGGGCCCGGCAGTCTGGGTCACGGGCTGCACAGAGTACTTCCAATGGCCGTAGTTAGGATGACCTGACGTCCTGTGTGTCAAACTGTCCTGAGAGTCCTCAGTGGTCCTGACCTTACCTAGGATGGATGACAGTGTGTCTGGACACCTTAGCAGAAGTATAAGTCCATAAAAATTCTTCTATTAAATAAAAACGTCTTAATGAAGAAGCCAAAATCATTTTAAGGGATTCATATTTTTTAACTTTTACATAGTTTAGCTGCAGGCCTTTCAGACATGTGCTCTGAGCTGGAACTGAAGACAGAAGTTGTTTTTCTCTTGTCTACAGAAAGTGGGCTGTCACCAGCCTGTCCTTGCCCCTGCATTTTATAAAGGTCAGCACTGACCCTGAACTCTTCTTGAAGAAGAGGGGAGAGTCTATCTTTTTTTCTTTATTGATTTTAGAGAGAAAGAGGAAGGGAGAGGGAGAGATAGAAACATCAATTAGAGAGAACATCGATTGGCCGCCTCCTGCATGCCCCCCACTGGGGATTTGGTCCACAGCTTTGGGCATGTGCCCTGACAGGGAATGGAACCAGCAACCTTTTGGTGCACGGGTCGATGCTCAACCACTGAGCCACACCAGCCGAGCGGGAAGAATCTATCTTAATCCTGTTTTTTCCCAACAGCTAACACTGAAGTGCTGGGTGAAAATACCTCACTCTGGGGCTCTAAATTCCTTCCTCATATAGATTCTAGATTCAACAGGAATTTACATTAAATCACTTTTTTCCCTTTATTATGAAAGTCATAAATATTCAATTTGGGAAATTTAGAAAATACAGATATGCAAAATCACCATAATCCCAACACCCAGAGGTAACTACTATGAATGTTTTTTTTTTACTATGAATGTTTTAAGTTCATTTTTTTCCCCCGTGAAAATACTTTTATTTTATAAAAATGAAAGTACGCTTGGGGGAGAGGGTGAAAAAAATTTTAATACAGAAAGTGTCGAGTCACCAGCAGCGTTGACCAACGTGAACCATGGGTCTGTGTGTGTGTGTCTGTGTGTGTGCGTGTCTGTGTGTCCGTGTGTCCATGTGTCTGTGTGTCCGTGTGTCTGTGTGTCCGTGTGTGCGTGTCCGTGTGTGCGTGTCTGTGTGTCTGTGTGTGCGTGTCTGTGTGTCTGTGTGTCCGTGTGTCTGTGTGTGCGTGTCTGTGGGTCTGTGTGTGCGTGTCTGTGTGTCTATGTGTCTGTGTGTCTGTGTGTCTGTCTGTGGGTCTGTGTGTGCGTGTCTGTGTGTCTGTGTGTCCGTGTGTCTGTGTGTCTGTCTGTGGGTCTGTGTGTCTGTGTGTCCGTGTGTCTGTGTGTGCGTGTCTGTGTGTGTGTGTCTGTATGTCTGTGTGTGCGTGTCTGTGTGTCAGTGTGTGTGCGTGTCTGTGTGTCTGTGTGTGCGTGTCTGTGTGTCTGTGTGCGTGTCTGTGTGTCTGTGTGTGCGTGTCCGTGTGTCCGTGTGTCTGTGTGTCTGTGTGTGCGTGTCTGTGTGTCTGTGTGTCTGTCTGTGGGTCTGTGTGTGCGTGTCTGTGTGTCTGTGTGTGCGTGTCTGTGTGTCTGTGTGTGCGTGTCCGTGTGTCCGTGTGTCCGTGTGTCCGTGTGTCCGTGTGTCTGTGTGTGCGTGTCTGTGTGTCCGTGTGTCCGTGTGTCTGTGTGTGCGTGTCCGTGTGTCCGTGTGTCTGTGTGTCTGTGTGTCCGTGTGAAGGAAATGTCCCAGGTCACGTTGGCATCCCCTTTGTTCCTCTCGCAGCTGCAGCCCCCTTCCTCCCTTTCCAACAGTACTCAACAGCAAGAATCCTTCCAGGCCATGGAGATGTACACAGCATCCCCCCTTACCATGATTTCACTTTCTGAGGTTTCAGTTACCTGTGGTCCGAAAATATTAAGTAGAAAGTTCCAGAAATAAGCAGTTGGTACGCTCTCAATTGCACATCATCCTGAGTGGTGTGGACTCTCGGGCCGTGCTCCATCCTGCCCAGGGTGGGCCTCCTCCCTTCGTCCAGCTCTTCCCACCGTGGACGCTCCCCGCCACCTGGAGTGACTGACAGCCACTCGGTCAGCAGAGAGAGAGACCTCTTTCACGTAACTTTTATTAGAGCATATCCTTATAATTGTTCTGTTTTATTATTGTTGTTCATCTCTTTCTGTGCCTAATTTATCAATTTAACTTTATCATAGGTGTGTGTGTATAGAAAAAAACACAGTGTGTATATATAGGCTTCGGTACTCTCTGAGTTTTCAGACATCCACTGGAGATTTGGACTGTGTCTCCCGAGGATATGGAGGGACTACTGCGTGCATGTGTGTGTGTGTGTGTGTGTGTGTGTGTGTGTGTCTAGTGTACGTGTTCACGTCATTTGCATAGAAGGCTGTCACTGCGCACAGTGACCGGAGCCCTATGCCCTCCACTCGCTGTGTGGACATGCGCAGCTGCAGCCGCTTTGCTTAAACAGCTGCGTGCAGTCTGTCCTATGCACATGTCACATTTTGTTTACTCCTCTATTGTTAAAATTTAGGTTGTCTCTACTATTTTACTACTACAACCATTGCGGCAAGAACACTTGTACACGTTTCCTTGTGCATGTCTTCAAGGGTTTCTTCAGATGTGTATTTAGAACTGCGATTGCTGGGTTGAAGGGTATAAATATTTCGAGATGCCAAGTTGACTCCCAAGTGGCTCGCCCATAGTACTTCCTCCAGCAGCACGTAAAGGTTTGCATTTCGTGGATCTTCCTCAGCGCTTGGCATTGTCAGACCCTTCACACGTTTGCCAATTAGGCTAGAATTGTGTTTCGCTCTCCTTTTTCATTGCATGATTGCATGTGACTTTTAGCCAATCCTTGTTCTGTAACTGTTTTCTGCACTTAATATATCTGAGCCCCTTCCCACACAAATAAATGTTCCCCCATGTAATTTTAAAGCATATCATTTTGTGTGGCTGTGCCACTGTTGACATAACAAAGAGCCTGCCACTGGAATTTACACTTAGGTACGTGGGAGCTGCTACAGCAGACTGGGAGTGATGCTCTAGGTTCAGACAAACCTGCTCTCGGGCTGGAACCCACCCCGTGCCAGCTGTGCAGCCCTGGGCAGGTGCCTGAGACTACAAGACCAGCACTGACCCTCCAGGGTCTCATGGTACAGCAGGAGTTCAGCCCCTGCAGCCAGCTGCTGTTTGAATCCTGGTTCTGCCACTTACTAGCTGTGTGGCTTTGGGAAAGTTCTTTAAGTTCTCTGGCCTCTGTTTCCTCGTGTGTAAATTGGATATGATAATAACAGTGCCTACCTCAGAGAGCTGTCAGAAGGAGAATGCAATATAATGGGTGATTTCAGCACAGTCTGGAATATTATAGTGTCTAGCATTCATTAAATGCCCACTATTCAAGTCTAATCGAAATAAAGTAGAATCTGTGTACCTAAAAGGATCTTCATAGCCAAGTCCGATTTGCCTGGATGCAGTAAATGAAGTTCAGAAGAATTGTGACTGGCCCGAGGTCACACAGCCGTTGCTGTCAGTCCGATCCGTGGAAACAGAATGAGGCAGCCGCTGTGTGCTTTCTCTGGCTCTTTAAGCCACCTGGTGACAAGGACAGTTGGAACACCACCCTCAGCACGCTTTCATTCCATGGACTCCGACCGCCGTTCTTCTAAGCCTCGGTCTTGCAGTATATGTACCAGTCTTGATGCAGATTTGCTCCAGGCATGACGGTCTCAAGCACTTTGTCATCAAACCTTGTTGCTAGACACAGAGCTGGAGATGCAGAGCCCTGTGTGTGCTGCTCGTTCCTGGGGAACAGGAGAGCCCGGTCCTGCCTGTGGCCACCAGTATGTCAAAAGCTCTAGATGTCTGTGAGAGAAGCCTCAGGGGCGGGGCGGGGGCACAGCTAAGATATGCAAGTGGCCCGGCAGCATGGAACCTTTGTGACCCCAAACATCTTGTTGTGGTTGCTATGATGTGTTGTCTCCCCGGGGCAGGCTGGGGCGCACCTCCCCTCAGTGCCTGCTCAGCCTGGGCCAGGCCCCATACCAGGCACAGACAGTCAGGCGGGGTCCCCGGGCGGGGCACTGCCACCAGCTGGGGGCACAGGTCCTTCTTGCACCCCTGTACTTACTCTGCTCCATTTCGGAATAATTCCTGGGGTTTCATCACTAAAATGGACAACAGGGGCATTTCCAAAAGTCAATAAATACAGTTTTCCTTTGAGAGGAAATCACTTAGATATCCAGAAGATTCTCCAGACACAGAAATGTGACCAGTGAGATTTCTGGAGAGTCTTTTTAGTCCTGTGTCCACATGCTAGGATGTCCAGGAAAGTGCTCTGCAAGCCTGTAAACCAGCAGCCGTCTAAGCTGCCCCTCCTCCTTGTGGTTACAGTAACACGTCCGCAACTTGTGTTTCATCAATTGAATAATGTGTCTCCCTTTCAAAACCCTTCCAGAAGAAAATGGAATATAGTCTATTTTGTTTATAGTTTCTATTATGTGTGTGTGTGTGTGTGTGTGTGTGTGTGTAGATTTCTGTATGTATGTATGCATGTGAATTGTTTAATTAAAAATCTCTCTCACCCCCTTCTTTCTTCATAAGACTTTCTCTTTCAAGATCAGCTTGACAATTCAGAGTTGATCGCTAAAAATACATTAAAAAGCCAAAATGCTGAATGTGTCCGCTTGAAGTTTGCAACACATTTTAAGACAGTCAGGTTGAGAGTGTACCTGAGAGAGAAGCAGGGGCGGAGTTGGAAGGTGGGGGCCTGAGAGAAGACGGGTGTCCTGGGAGGTCGGGGTGTGGGGGGCCCAGGGGGAAGAGAGCAGGGAGGGAGGGAGCCGAGCGACACTGTCACGTGAGGTGGAAGCTGAGACAGGGACTCGATTGCTTCAAACTTTTCCCTGTAGAGACTGAGGCAGATTCTTTGAGAGCACTGGGAGCAACTCTGCCTGTAACTAGGGAGGGGAAAGAAGCTTCCAGACTCCTGTGAACAGGAGTTAGTACTAAAAATCTCACAGGCAGTCCATCAACTGTCGGTGGGAGGGTCAATCCGTGAATCACTTTGGAACAGTCTTGGGCAGCGTGGCAATCCCAGCGGCCCGTGCAGAGGTGGGGCTCATCCCACCCCCCTGGGGCGGAGCCGGCCTCAGTGACACGAGGAACCAGTGGGATGTGGCAGAGGGGATGCCGCATAACTTCATGCACGGCCTCGCAGATTTCTGCCTTGGTCTCCTTGGTACTCGCTCTGGGGAGCCGGCGGCCACCAAAGCCATCCCACCCGAGTGCTGCGCTATGGAGGCCTCACTGAGGACCCCGCAGCCTTGCCTGGCCTCCGATGTCCCCGCCAAGGCAGCAGATATGTGGGTGCAGTCATCTGGGACCCTCCAGACCACGTGGTGGCCAAACCTAAATGACATTAGGCAATGCTGCACGAGAGAAGAACCACCCGCTGAGCTTACCAGAATTCACGGCCCACAGAAGAGATCCCAAGTGGTGGTTGTTTCGAGCCACTGAATTTGGGGGGTAATTTCTGAGCATCAGTAGATCACCAGAACAAGTAACATCCTCTAAAGCTGAGCATACCACATCCTAGACCCGCCGTTCCACTCCTGGATAAGGACCCAACCAAGTCTGTGTGTTTTTGCGCCAGAAGACCTAGGCAAGAACGGTCAGAGCAGCTCCGCATTCATTACAGACCAAACTGGAGACAACCCGAAAAGGCACCATGAGAACCATCGGGCTGCCTGAGGGGCAGATGTGACCGGAAAGGAGGGGGCAGAGGCGGCAGAGAAGCCTGATGGGCGTTTGCAGCCTGACTGGGGGAATTCCCAACTGTCCGATTGTGTGGTGCTGAATATGACACTCCTTATTACAGCTAAGTACCCACTGGAGAGGAGGCACCAGTGACCACCTCCCCCACCTCCCGTGGCCCCCTGTGAGCCCGCCCCTCTGAACCACCGGCTGGACTCACACGTGTTTGCTCTGGTCCTTGCAGGCTCCGGGCCTCTTTCACGTAAGAACCAGGTGTGTAAACAAGTAGTCACAGTACCACCAGACGGTAAGTGCTGTACTCCAGGTTTCACACTGCCTTTGTGCTGGTCACTCAATTATACACACCTGTCTTCTGTTCCCCTTCCAGGAAGGAAACTCCTTGAGGGCGGGGACTGTGTTTTACTGACTTGAGAATTTTCACAGGATCCAGCACAAGGCCTTGTGTGCAGGAAGTACTTCAAACCCGTTATTATTATTACTATTATTTTATCCTCACCCGAGGACATTTTTGCATTTATCTTCAGATAGAGCGGGAGGGAGAGAGGGAGGAAGAGAGAAAGAGAAACATCTACGTGAGAGAGACACATTGATTGGTTGCCACTCATATGACCCCAACCGGGGCCGGAGACAAACTGCAACAGAGGTACGTGCCCCCTTAGCAGGAACTGAACCCAGGCCTCTCTGGTCCCTGGGCCGACGCTCTAACCGCTGAGCCAAACCGGCCAGGGCTCAAACCCATTTTTTATAAAACTGAATAGTTGTGTCTGGCTGGTGTGGTTCAGTGGCTGAGCGTCAACCCATGCACTAAGAGGTCGCCAGTTGGATTCTCGGTCAGGGCACATGCCCAGGGTGTGGGCCCGATCCCCAGTGGGGGGCATGCAGGAGGCCGCCAATCGATGTTCTCTCTCATCGATGTTTCTATCTCTCTCCCTCTCCCTTCCTCTCTCTAGAACCAATAAAGGAAAAAAACAAAAAAAAAAAAAACAAAAAAAAAAACTGAATAGTTGGCTTGGCTGGTGTGGCTCAGTGGATTGAGCATTGTCCCGTGGACTGAGAGGTCCTGGCTCAATTCCTGGTCAAGGCACATGCCCGGGCTGTGGGCTTGATCCCCAGTAGGGGCCGTACAGGAGGCAGCTGACCAATATTTCTCTCTCATCAATGTTTCTATCCCTCTCTCTCTAAAAAATAATCAATAAAAACATATTTTTAAAAACTGAATTACTGAGTCAAGCCAGACCTACTTGGGTTAACGGAGTCACCAGAGAAATCACCTTGAGCTGACATGAACCCTCCTCTGCAGATGAGAGGCCATGTGCTTGGGGCTGAGGATAGGAGAGCATGTGATACTACATGCATCCAAGACCAAATGTCCCTTCCCTGGTGTCCCAGCGTCATAAGGAGGCAGGCAAGCAGCCCCGAGGCAGAAGAATACCAGGAGGTGCACAGTGCCTCCCTGGACCTGCTCTTGTCCTCCAGGGGGCAGGCTCTCAGGCCCCAGGGAGCCATGTCACCCACCTGAGCTGGGAAGGCCTGTCTCCTTCCACAGCGACGGCAGGTGAACTTCTGTGATCCACGTCCCCACTGACCAGCTGTAGTTTAGAAACTGTGGTTTAGGAAGTGTGTGTGTGTACACACCACACACACACACATGCACAGTTAGCAGAATTCCAATTGTGTATTAACTTCATTGACTTTTTATCATTAACTATATTTTATCAACCAGTTAGAAGTAATATTGTGTGGGTGGGGGTGTCATGGAACTCTAAAAGGCTCTAGTGTAGGTACAGATTCTGATTATTTCTAACGAAAAAAAAATCACATGTGAGATTTATCCAGCCAACAGAGGGCATCCTTCACCTTTACAGGACTTGAGTCTTTGGGAGGTGGGGTGGGGTGTGTCAAGACGCTGAGATGTGTTAAGTGGGCTTTTTGCTGTAAATGGCACTATGGTGGCAGAGTGGGGGCAGGGGCACTGGTAGCTAGAAAATTAACATCTCAAGAATGCTAAAGTGTCATATCCCTTTTGCATGGAAAGTAGACTTTACTCAATTTTATCGCCTCAGTTAAGTTCTGGTTCTGCCTAGATTGACCTGAAGTCCTTAGCCCATTCCCCCAGCCTTGCCACACAACCGAGAATTTGGATTGAAAGAGTTTGTTATGTGTGACAGATAATATCTGGGGGATGAGTAATTCTAAAAAAATTCCACCAGAGGGAGCCAAATGACTGCTGTAGAGCTAGTCAGCGCAGGTTTGGGTTTCCTCTTTGGGAGGCTGCTTTATAATATCCATTGAGCTCCCCTCCACCTCTCCTTCCCCCTTTTCTGCTCCTCCGAAGACATTTTAAAATTCAAAAGTCACCATAGCACTAGAAATGCATATTTTGTATTTTCTCACTTAACAACCCGCAGACTTTAAACAGATACCACTGTGGTAACAATGTGAAGATTCTCCGCCCTCTTAATAAGGAATAGAATCATTTGAATCGTTTTTTAAAATCTTGTCTTGGGAAGAAAATAAAAGTGTGGGTGCTCTGTGAGGAATAAATCCAGGCAAGTATATTGGTGGACTAGGGCATGGGGGTGGGGTGGAGGATGATTCGTAATTGTAAACAATTTAGCCAACAGTGAACTTTTCTTCTTACTCTGTACAGATAATGGGTTAGCTCTGCATTAGAACCACCTAGACAAATACGCGCTTCCTGCTTCTAACTTTAGACCTATGAGACTCCGTGAATAGCAGCAGCATTCTCCCATTGGCGTTGGCTGTGGCTGGGCATCTATAGCCCAGGACAGCGGGGAAATGGCGTATCTGAATTTCAGCCAAGTTCTCAGTACTCACCCTCACCTGTTCCACCCACAGCCTGGGACCAGTGGGTCCTTCTTCTAACATCCCACCCACCTTGTGTGTATTATATTGTAGCTCCAATTCCATTATGTACTTATTTTAAACCTGACTCCCTAATTAAACTGTCATCTCCTTGAGGAAGGAATTTTGTCTTAATTTTCTCCATAGTCCAGAACTCAGCAAAGTGTAAGGCACATACTAAGAGTCACTCAATGTCTATGAAAAGAATGACAGCTTCATAAACAAGGTGCAAAACAATAAGAACTAAGAGCAAGAAAGTGTCTACTATGGGCCTGTCAGGCACTAGATGGTGTTCAATTTAATCCTCAGAAATGCCCAATAAAATTGGTAATAGGTACTACCATTATCTACATTTTAAAGTTGAGAAAACTGAAGTGATTGAGGGGGAGGATTAGGTAACATTCCCAGGGTCGTGAGTGGTCTAACCTGAGACGGGTTTGAGCCCTGGGACGGCAGCGGGAGCTGGTACACGCAGCACACTCGGGAACTGAGCGAGCGGCTCCACAGATCTGTGCCTGCTTCACGACTCGCTAAAGGTGCTGGCGAATTCACCACTGAGGAAACCTTGACTGGGGTAACATACAACCCACCTCATGTCTTAGGTATGGCAAAAAGCTAAGCTGTGGTAACAAGACATCCCCCCTGAATACAGTGTCTTAAAGATAAGAAAACCATTTATTTCGGACTCATAGAATAGTCTGGGGTGACTGTTCTGAGCCAGCGAGCAGATATGCTCTATGCGGTCACCCAGGGACCCAGGCTTTTCCATTCTGGGCCCTGCTATTCCCAAAGCCTGTCCTCTGTGTGGTTATGGCTGGACCACACTATGTCCAGGCCACACCCAGTAGGAAAGTGGAAGAAAGCATGAGGGAGGCCCACTCACTTCTTCAATGCCCCATCTTTGGAGAGAACTGGGTCACACAGCCACATGTGACTACTGGGAAATGAGGTCCCCCTGGACAGCCATGCACACACCACAGGTCCATTTCCCTGGAAAGAGGCCACAGGAGATTATGATGGAAGTCAGCTGTCTCCACTGCACTCGGTACTCCAGCCTGCGCCAGTCAACACGTTATTAATCACTTTCATGATGATAGACGTCAGCTATCTGCTCATTAAATTAGAGGATGACACCAGTATGGAAAAGAGAAAAAATATACATTGGATGATAGATGAGGATTTTTTAAAAATTCATAACCTTAGGCAATGGTTTCTTAGACATGACATCAAAAACACAACCAGCAAAAGAAAACATAAACTGGACATCATCAAAATTAAAATCTATTGTGTTTCCAAGGACACCATGAAGAAAGTGAAAAGAAAACCCACATAATGGTATAAAATATTTGCAAATTATATATCTGATAAGAAAGTTGAACCTAGAATGTATAAAGAGCTATTGCAGCTCGATTATAAAAAGAAACTCATTTTTTTAATTGGCAAACTATCTGAACAGCTATTTCTCCAAAGAAAATATACAAATGGCCAATAAGCCATGAAAAGTTCTCAGCATCATTAGCCACCAGGGAAATGCACATCAAGCCACAAGAAGACCCACTCTGCACCCACTGGGACAGCTGTAATAGAAAGGACAGACCATGACGAGTGTGAGCACGGGTGTGGAGCAGGAACCCTCAGACACTGCTGGTGGGAGTGGAAAATGGTGCAGCGCTTCGGAAAACAGTCTGACAGTTCCTCAAATATTTAAACTTAGAGTTTTCATGTTCTACTCCTAGGTATTACCCAAGAGAAATAAAACCCTATGTCCCCACAAAAACGTGTAAACAAATGTTCGTAGCAGTATTACTCACAATAGCCAGAATGTGAAAACAACCCAAATGTCAATCCACAGATGTGATATATCAGAATGGTGGAATATTATTTGAGAAAGAAGAGGAATAAAGTACTAACACCTCTATCATACTAATGAACACTGAGCTGAGTGAAATAAGCCGGTCACAGAGGACCACATATTGCATGATTCCGATTATATGGCGTGTCTATAGATAAATCTATAGAAACAGACAACAGATTAGTGGTTGCCTACAGCTGGGGGGATTGGGAGGCTGGGGGTGACAGCTTTACTTTTGTTCATTTGCACTCCACCCCTCACCAAAAATAATCTGGACAAAATGGAAAGGTCGAGCCATGGACAGGACCTACGACCACTGCTCAGACTAGGTCGGGAGTTTAAATGTGGGCTCCCTGACAAAGAAAACAGAATTACTCAAATAATTCTCATATTCAGGAAGGAGAAAACATACTACATTTTCAATATATAAAAGATTTAGTGATACAACAGCCAATAGAATTTTCTGACATAAATCTTTGTTTTAGAGGATAAAATCTAGAGAGTGGAAAATAATTTTTTAATAAAGCAGAAAGGCATTTTATTTTATATTTGTATGTGTTGCTCAGAGGTTGCTGATCTTTTTATTATTTCCACCAGAGTTCCACATTGTCAAAAATCAGCTTAAACAGCTTAATTTCTGCTATAATTCAGCCACAAAAACTAAAAACAAACAAACAAACAAAATCCCAGCAATTATTTAGGTACCTGTTATGTCTGAGCCCTGGGGTGAATGAAAGAAGAGAAACCAGAAAATGAGAGGGGTATTTGTCTTCTAGAAACTTCACTGGGAATGAACAATGCACACGGGAAATCATTTGAAATCTGAAACAGTGGAAACTTAGATACTAGGGTGCGTGGCGGGCAGGGACCGTACCTTGTTACGTGGGAGGTCCAGAAGGAGAGAGCAATGAGCACCACAGTGGGAAATAAAAAGGGTCAGAATGAAGGTCCGGAAGCCCACTCCTAAGAGCTCTGACCAGCCTCCTAAGTAAAGAGGGCAGGGGCTCACACCCATCCAGAAAGGCTGGTCCTGTGCCAACGAGGCCAGGGAGCAGAAATGCCGTGCCATAGGCCTCATTACAGGACAGCCGTCCCCCACAACAGATGCAACCCCACCCAAACGAGAGAGTTTGGGGACAAAGGAGACCTAAATCCCTCAGCCAGCCCCAGTCCCCGCCCCTCTCGGCCTTGCCTGGGCCTCAAGGGGCCAGGTGGCACCCAGGGCAAGTCTGCCATGCACCCCTGGGAACTGGCATTTTTAATCTGCTCAACTGCAAATGTGACAAGGTCTTACCTCCATCAGCCAGGCTGGCAGGGAGACAGCACAGACGGCCACATGCGCCCCTGTCGCTTAGCAGGAGCTGAGAAAGCACAACCCGAGAGCAACCTCCTTCAGAACGACAGGCGTTCAGGAGGAAAGAAACAGATGTGGCAGCACTTCCGGATTTCCCTGCTTGGTCACGACGGTGGGGTCCTGATGGCCAAGGGCTGCATGTCTCCTACATCTCTGTTTCACACTAATCCCATCTACTCGCAGAGATTAGGACAGTGCACACGAACTGTTCATGCCTGATATCTGGCACATAGAAATTTCATTAATACTATGATGACCTTGTTGATTTCTAGCATTTTTCGTCCCTTCATCTGGTATTTCTAGTTCCTCTACCCTTCTGGCAATGTTGCAAATCTATGTCTTTTGAGATACAAGGGAAGAAGTTTCAAGCATACCACTGGCATGTCAACGTCTCAGCAACAAGTCAACAGGTGGCCTGAACACACCTGGAAGGCTGGCAGATACTTCCATAAACCCAAGGATGCCACTTCCAGGATGGCGATGCAGTCACATCACTTACAGGGTTTGTTCACCCTCCTGTCACACTACCTCACCATGAGGATGCAGGAGGGGCCGTTTCCTGTGTTCTCTCTCAGCCTCCCACCCTTTCCCACTTCCACCCAGGGCCTCCTCCCCTGCGCAGCCCCAGGCACAACAATCGACCATTTGTGACAAAGGCCCCCTGAATATGCCCTCCCCCCATCCCTGGGACATGTGACTGTGTTAGGGTCTATGGCGAAGAGGGATTAGATCGCAGACTGAATTGGGCTGTTAATCTGTTGATTTTAGGAAAGATTATCCCGGATGATACGAGTGGGCCCTAAGATCACAAGGTTTTTAGAAGTAGAAGCAGGAGGAGAAGAAGAGACATGGAAGGAGACGGGACTAAGGGAAAATGACAGGGGTGTGATGTTGCCGGCAGCTTTGGAGATGGAGGAAGGGGCCATAAGCCAAGGAACGTGGGCGGCTTCCAGACGTTGGAAAAGGCAAGGGAATAGATTCTCCATTGAGCCCCCTGGAAGGAAGGAGCCCTGCTGATACCCTGACTTTAGTCCAGTGGGATCTGTGTCAGTCTTTCAACCTGCAGACTGCAAGACAATAAATTGGTATTGTTTAAAGCTCCAAGTCTGCGGTCGTTTGCTATGGGAGCCTCAGAAAACTAACACAGGGTCTTTCTGCTCATAATCTGATGACACTGTTCTGCCTCTCAAGAGGTATTTGTTACAGAGGAGTCACACATGACTTTTCATGTATCCTGATGGAACAGGCTAAGCCCCTATGCCCTGCAAATATGGGTACAAATTGTCATCACACATGAAACTCTCAATGAGAGCCTGCCCTAGGAAGACAGAATGACCAGGGCCTTCTTGGAGCCAGAGTCGTGGGCGTGTTCAGTTGTCCAGAGCACCCATGTTCGCCTCACAAACGCTTCCATTCTTCCCAACCTCGTCATCACCACAGACCCATGGGCCCCAAGGCTTAGGAGATCATACATGTGTTAATTTTCAGCTAATTTTCTTATTTTTATTCATCAGAGATACATATGACTTCCAACCAAAGCTTGTGATGAGCATGAAGTAGCCAGAGCTCCCATAATGAGTTCATAGAATTTCAGGCAAAAACAAAGCCAGGAAGCTTTAGAAATCCCTCAGCCTGATCCTCAGTAAATGTTGGACTTCTTTAATATTGAAAATAACTTGGTGAAGCTCCATTACCACTTCTTTGGCTTTGTAAATGCCCTGGATTGAGAAACTAAACAATATTTTATTTGTGTGATCCTCTCAGATCCAGAACTTTAATCCTCAGTTAAAGTTCACACCTTCCACCCAAGTGTTACTTCTGCATGTCTTTCAGCTCTGTGGATGGGGCACTCTTTTCATTGTGTTGGGAGATTCACTTCAAGGTCAGCTTAGATTCTGATCTGTTCAGCGATGGTGACATCACTGTGAGCCTTGGGGACCTCATAATCTGACACAGAAGTGTCCTCCAGTCTGTCCCTGGAAAGGAATGTGCTGAAGACAAATTCCCTGGAATCTCTTTTTATGGACCAGATGCCCCCATTCCAAAAAAGGTTAAAGCACATACTACCCGCTCCCAGGAGTGTAAACTGTGGAAAACAGTTCAGCATTACCTACTGAGGCTAAAGACATACATACTTTATGACCCAGAAATTCCATTTCTAGGTTTATACTCTAAGCAATGTCCTCACTGAGAGACGTGTGCAGACTGCTCATCACAGTGTTACCATAACAGTCCAAACTGGAAACACCTATGGGACAATGTTTTCTAAAGTGGTGTGTTCATACAATGTAATGAATGAATGTTGCTACATGGGTGTATCATATATACTAGTGCTGAACAAAAGAAAGCAGACACAAAGGAATGTTCTATGATTCCATTTACATAATATTCCAAAAGCAAATGAAGAGATAGTGTTTAAGGATTCAGACTTAGGAGACACAATTCTAAAGAAAAGGAAAGAAATAGTTACCACAGAAGTTTAATATTCATTACTCCCGGGGGCCAGGAAAAGGATGGTGGCTGAGAGGGGCCACGAGAGGGATCCTGGGCTCTACCCATGTTCTATTTCCTCACAGTGGTGGTTCTTGTCTTGTGGCAAATTCCTGAGTTTATATTTGATCCATTTTTCTCTGTGTGTGCTATAGTTCACACTTTTTAAAAGAAAGTTTAAATTTTTTATTCTGAACTATTTCCCTAAAAACAAATTTCTTACATGTGAACCGTTCTTAGTTTTGTTCTTCCATTATAACACATATTCGTAAGCCTAAGAGAACATTTGAAGAAAATCAGAAAAGTGGGGAAAATGTCACCTTTAATTCTTTCTCCCAAAGACAAACATTGTTAACATTTTGATATATTTCCTTTTAATTTTTTTCTATGACTAGCTTTGGATATTTTTTTTATTGTAGATGACCATGTTTATTCAAATTCATATTTTAATATTTTTCACTTAACATTATTCCATAAACATATTCAAACTAGTTACAAACACTCTGTATGATTATTTCAATTATGACATATTTCACTTAATGATGCATCATTAAATGACATACCAACTTGAAAAGCATTTAGGTTATTTCCTCTTTTTTCTCTATAAATAGTGTTATGGCAGAACATTGTGTTTAGCTTTTTACATATTTCAAATTATTTCCTTAGAATTCATCCCTGAAAATGGAGTTTCTAGAGTCTAAAATAGTACCTTTCTAAGGCTCTTATCCAAAGCATGTCCCTTTTCCAGAGTCAGAGTTCAGAGAGCTTAATGAGTCTGAACTGGCTCCTCTTAGGTCATTTCCAATAGCTCCTCCCAGAGCTTGACAGTGGATTTATGTGGGGCCTTTCTCTGTGGGCCTCTCATAGGGCATCCATGCCACAGTAAATAGCTGCCTCGAACTATGGCCCAGCCTCTTTACCTGTGGGCTGTGAGCCCTGAAGGGGGTTGTAAAGTGTGAAAAAAAATAGTTCCTCCCAGAATTGGGTCAGTTGGTCTATTGCTCTCCCCAAACTGCTGCTCCAGTCCAATGACACCCCTCAAGTCGAGTTCACGTTCCTTTCTCTACCTTCCCACTGAGATGCACAGCTTGGGTGTACTTTGGTCACTCAGTCAGATTCTTTAAAGGAACAGACTCATCAGGAAGTCTCTAAATGCTTAGTGCAGCAATTCCAACAAAGTTTGAGAGTCCTCAATGGAAAATTAGAATGTTAATGCCTATTTTGAATAAATATGCAAGTATAAATGATATAATGCATAAGAAGTATTAAGTATAGTGTCTACCACATAACAGCCTGTCTACAGACATGAGCGCCCTTCGGTCCTTTCCTCCTGGGACTCATTGTTCCCCCTAGTGGTGACAGGATTAAGGACGAAAGAGAAAGCAGAGGTAAATATTCAGGAAACAAAAGAAGACTGTAGAAGTCATGACTTCCAAGTGTATTTTATGAGGCAGCACCATTTGGAGGGTGTAATTAGAGGGGTACTTATCCCAAACCTTGCACTCACCTGGACTGCCATCACACCTGGGGATCTTACTATTTGAGTCATTCTTGTAAGCCAAAGAATTATCACCAGAGTCTGAATCATTTGCTTCTTCATTGTTTTGTCTAGGGTAGTGTTTTTCCAAAACTGTTTATTGGACCATTTTATAATCACCTTGTATATTAGGGAAAGTAAAGCTAGATGCCGTGACAGTCCCCAGATCTCAGTTGCTTACCAGCAAAAAGATGGAGTTGTTGCTCATTTCATAGTTCATTGTGCATTAGCAGGTTGTAAAGGGTGGTCTTCCCATCCAAGGGCACAGGTTCTTTCCACCTAGTGCATCTGCCATCATCCAGGGCCTCAGAGTCCTCTACTGGGTCCTCTGCATCCAGCTGGAAGATAACAGAAAGAGAAAAAAAAAAAACAATGTAGAGAACTCGAGTGGTTTTAAGGACCAATGCTAGAAATGATGTACATTACTTTTGCCTACATTCTATTAGTCAGGACTCAAGTACACAGTCCACACAGCTGCTCTATCCAAAAAATAAAAGGAAACAGTTTTGGTTATCTCGTTGCACACCTGGGGTGCTTGTAAATATATACATTTCAGTGCATATATTTATAACATACTTGTAAATATACATATTCAGTAGGTCTGAGTATAACATATGATATGATAGACATAACAACACCTCCCCCCTACACACACACACACAATGCTACCCAGACCAACTGGATCAGAATCTTTGGGACCTAGGAATGTAAAGTTTTAACAGATATTTTAGGTATTTTTGTGGGCACTAAAGTTGGAGCACTGGCCCAGAATTGGCTTTGATGGTTCCAGCACAGGGTAATACCTCTTTTCCAAGGGCAGCCCTATCATTGATCTTACCTTAGATACCAAGTTGAGTACCCAGAGTATTTCTGCAAATCTTTCGGAAACTACAACTGGAGCATCAGGACTCCCAGGATGGTTTCCCCTCAACACTCAGAGTCCAACATCCCATTAAGGGTGTTGGTAATATGGCATTTGCCAGGTCTTTTCTCAGAAGTTTTATTCTTACTCAGGGGATATTGTAGAGCTACATAAGTGACACAAATAGGAACCAGCCTACACAACTCAAATCTGTTTGCTTTGGAGACATTATTAAGGTCACTGTTCAAGACATCATTTTATGGGGACACATGGAAGAAATTTCTCTTAGCTTTCAATACCATGCATAGTTGTTTTTCTATGAGAGATCAGTTTACATGTATCTTACACTCTAAAGCATGACATTTATTGTGTTACCCCATTGCATTGGCTGCTGGGAAGTTTGGAGCCAAAACTTTAGACCATCTCTAGCAAGTGTGCAGAACTTAATACTAGTTACATCTTATTTTTTTGATGTTTAACCCAAATATTCTAATTTACTTATTTTCTTACTCATTAAGTGTACATATTTGCATATGCTACTTGATACCTGTTTTGAACGAGTAGGTTGTGGAAATGGATTTTTCATTGTTAATGACAGAAAAGTGAACAGAAATAGTGGTCCTTGATCTTTTGACAGAGTTTTAACCCAAGGGAAATGTTCCCCACAAATGACATGCATAAAGCCTGATCACTTGTTTAACCCAGTAACAACACATTTTCTCAGAGACCTCAGAATAGATTCATTAATTAAAAGCAGATGTACCTTTTCAAGACCACTCTGTCCTAGTCCTCATCTCTTTTCCTGAGAGAGAATCACCATATTCTGCTGATACACAGCCAGTACAGAAGCTAAATACCACCAGGTAGCAGAGTTTGGGGTGAATGACTCTTGGCTCTGATAAATCTTTCTCTGTCCAAACTTTCCCAAAGTAATGGTTAAGTAAAAAAAACTTAGTCACCTTTAAGGCATTATAAAACTATTATTTAGAAAAATTTTCCCACCTTGAATTTAATAAGTAAGTTATGGAGAAGATTGGGAGAAAGGTACCCAAATATCCGTTCAATTAACTAAAATTTATTAACTGTGTGTTTCAGGCACTGTGTCAGTGGCTTTCACATGTCATTCCCATTTTACACACACACACACACACACACACACACACACACACACACACACACATGAAATAAGCACACATTCTGGGTGGGAGGTATTGAGAGAGTGCGATCGCATTTCTTTTAGCAGCCCCTGACAATGGTCATTGATTTGAGGGACGTGGCCTCCAGAGCCATGGCCTTTGCCTTCAGCACCAAGGCCAGCGCACCTGGCTTGTCTAGGGTCTTGGAATCTTCCTCCTTCAGATACTTTCACGCCTATAACTGCAATAAAGAAATGTTCTTTGTCAATGAAACGCACCATTCTAATCTTAAAATGCATTTTATAAATTGCTCTTCATGGTGTGGTCTCTGGAGCCAGTAGAAAAATTTCTTGACAATGAGAAATGAAAATGGTCAATTTATTGGAGACCTGCTCCCTTATGAACACAGGCACACACACACACAGGCACACACACACACACACACACACACACACTGCCAGATGTGCTATTAGTTGGTTGAGTTCTGCTCTTGTCATTCCCAGCACCTCTTTGCCTGAGGAAGCTGTTAGGAAGAGCATTTTTTGCCTCCTGTCCCAACAAGGAGAGACTCCTGTTCACCCACGGGAAAGGGAGACGGGAGAGGTGCTCAAAGCTCAAGACTCTAATTTTCTAGCATTTGTCCTTCTAATATTGTGTATAATATTTTCACTTCATGGATGAGGAAATTAAACCCGAGAAGTTAAGCTACTTGTCTAAGATAAAACAGTGAGTCACTGACAAAGTCGAACCCCAAACCCAGATTTTCATTCTTCCTTTCTGCTGATCTTTGCTCAGCAAGATGCAGTGCCCAAATTTGCTAACTGTCTCCAGTATCCACAATTCTGTACCACTCCCTCCAGTCCAATTATCTGAAAACCAAAAGAGTAGAAAATCGAAAATGAGATGAAGGTCGGCAGGGACGTGAAGCAGCGCATTGCTGCCGCTTCCTTGCTTCCTTTTTTTAAAAGCTAAAATTGACTCTGCTATTCCTCGGCGACAACCTCTAGCCTGCGGCACGGCTCCTGGCATCCTCAGTGTTCCGCGCAATCTGGGCGTCTCCAGCTGCCCCTTCTCTTCCTACAGTCGCCAGCCGCAGAGCGCAGAGCGCAGAGCCAAACTGGGGCGGAGCGAGGGATGCCCCTGTGGAGGCTGCTGTCCGCGCCGCCCTGGGCGCACTGCTCCGGGCGCCGCTTCCTCTCGCTCATCCCGAGCGCTGCTCTTCCTGGAGCGCAGAGGGCGGCGGGGTGGCTGAAGAGCTGCTGGGGAGCCGCCGGGCCGTGCTCTAGCCGGAGCCTGGATTGTGCGGAGGACGGAGCAATGGCTTCCCCAGTCAGTTCCCTCCCGAGTGAGCATCAGTGCCAGGGAGAAGCGCGGGTCTCTCCTCAACCCCTCCCCAAGCTCACCCGGGCCAGCTTCCATCTGATTAGAATGTTTCTTCCACCTGATTAGAATGACAGTAGCTCTCAAGTCATTCATTATGAGAAGAATTTTAGGCTTAAAAGAAAAACAGGGTCCCACTGTAATTGTGAGTTGTAATAAATGCAAACTTCTGGTGCCTTCCACTGCAGTATGTAAGACAGTAAAAAATGTGTCTCTCGTCCAAACGCACTCCCTCCCCGAGCGCATTGTGAAGTCAATCTCTAACAAAGGGGACGTGTGAATATTCAACACCGAGTCTTTCAGTTTTATTTTCCGGAATCCCTGAGTCGCGCCCCCCTCCTCCCTTTTTAAATCGGCGAATACCTGTTTAAGTTTTAAAAGCACATGGAAATCGCCCGCGAGCGACCATATAATTTGATTTGCCAGGCAATCTGCAGAGCGATCGCACATCATTTATAATGTTCATTGAGCATTTTGCCTAATTGTGTCTGTCTCTGAAAGGGCAGCGCACCCCCTCCCGACCGCGAGTAGCACAAGTGGCGACATTCCCATGGAGCAGCCGCGCCGCAGCTTGTCGCATTCAACTCGGGCGGCCTGGCCGCGCGCTTCCCCTCCCAGGCGACCGGGCGCGCCTGACACTAATAGCTCGGGGCTCAGGTATGAGCGGGCGCAGCGTTTGACTCTATTCAATTCACAACCGGCCGCGCTTGCAGGTGTCGCCTTTTGAAACCGCCATTCAGGAGGCCGCTGTTCACTTCTCGCTGCGCCGCGGGTTTTGTAGATGCTCAAGAATGGGACTGATTATTCCGGTGCCCACATGCGGCCCCGCACGCCCCACCCCCGGCGAACGCGAGGCTTTCCTTAGCCAAAAGAGGCGTTTAATTCGTTCTGGGACCGCGGAGAGCCAGCGTGGCCGACAAAGACCCGCTCCCCAGGTAACCTCGGTTCCCTGCGGCCCCGGGAGGGGGCGCGCGGCGCCAGATCACCGGTCTCGGGCCCTGCGACTACTCCGGCGCCGCAGTCCTTCAGCCCTCCCGTCGGCTCTCCAACGTGCCGCTGTCTAGCCGGCGGGGCTTGGGTGACCTCGGCCAGCGGCGCCAGCGGTCCCGGGGAGCGGGGGCAGCTCTGGGACGCTGCAGCCCCTTCTCGTCTTTCTTTCCCCATTGCCAGACTAGCAGGGCAGATGGAAGCGTAGTTGGTAAAAGATGGTGGCCGTAGCTGTCTGGTTTGTGCATGTTCTCTCCCTTACGGGACATTCTGCCCTTCCCTCATTTGGGGGACGCATTGAGACAATGTTTAGGGGAAGCACTGAGGACACTTTCATTGTATCCGCCTCTCCATCATAGGACCGTGTGCGTTGAGCTCCTGGCCTAAAGCTGGCCTGGGAGCTGGCCAATGTCTGCCGCGTTGGCAGGTGACAATCCCTTCGCTGCTGATAGCTCCGGCCCGGGTCTCATTCACTGAGCCACCTGCGCCACACCTACAACTTCCCTCCCCAAACTCATCCGCCCTCGAAGGGCCGCGAGCGCCGGCTGGGGCCTCCCTGGAGCCAGGCTCGCGCCCCCGAAAGCCGGAGCGTTGGTTTCGGGCTGCCTACCCCCGGAGGGTAGAGGGGGGCGCGTTGTCTCGGTCGGTGCCTGTGTTCTACTTTCGTGGGACGAGTGGGCGTTGGCCTTGGGGCGGGGTGGGGGCCCCTTCCGCCTTATCATTTGATTTCCGCGAGCGTAGGAGGACGCCGGCACCCATTCGTTCCACTCGCTGCTCTCTGTGAGCTGGCGGGGGCGGGCGGAGGCGCGGGGGCTGGGGGAGGGCCGGGTGGTCTCGCTCCCCGCACCCCCCCCCTGCAGCCCGGCTGCAGCACAAGTGTTGGGATTCCCACGGACCGGCGTGCTCCGCGGCTGGAGGCCTGGCTCCCGGGGCCCAGGAGACGTGGCGGACACAGAAGGGTTTGTAGACACGGTGACCTCCGCGCTCCCGATCTGAAAGGGCCTGAAAGGAGCTGTTTATGGTGCATTACCAGTCAAGGGCTCAGGTACCAGCGCCTTGTGTCGGGAAGGCCCGGCGGCCGCCCGTGCTGCAGGTGTCAACTATACAAACGCCCCGGGAGGGGGGAGGGCCGCTGGGGAGGCGACAGAGGAGGGGCGTCCTGCCGCCGCAGCCACTCGCGGGGTTTCTCTCTTTCTCCTCTACTGAGAGAGCAGCCAGCCTGGGGTGCAGACCCAGGTCCTAGGGGAGTGGCAGAGAAAGCAGCGCGGGGACGGGGGCGTCGAGGTGTCACAGGGAACTGCAGTTCATTATTTACGGACTTCATTTGATGGAGAAGGAAGTCGAGGAGGCTTTGGGCCTCTGCACAGCCCGACCCAGTTTCAAGGGTGAGGGCAGAGGGAGGTCACAGGAGGCTGGAACTTGCTAGTGGAGGCGAGTGCCTTGCAGAGGAAGGGGCATTTTACCCACGTGTTGGGCTGCCTGGGCTCCCAGGGGGCTTACCTGGATCTAACTTGAACTCCCCCCAACTAGGTCCATCCTCTCCTTGTCTATCTTCCTGTGCAAAGTTGGGCCTGAGTCTGGGTGATGTTTTACAAATGTTCTTGGTTAAATTTGTGGCCCTCTCCTCACTGGTGCGAGTCACTCCCTGCACAGAAGAAACCAAGGAAGGTGCCATCTCCTTAATGGGTCACTTCCCAGGGCCCCACTGCCCCCCAAAAGTCTCGCAAGCCCCTCCAGTTGGCTTCTATAAAGCAAAACCTCAAAATGCTCTTTCCTTTGTGGGGAGATTGTTACTGGGAGTTTACTTCCTAGGTCGACCCTCCAAGGCCTTCACAAGGCCAAAATACTGGGGAGAAAAAAATAGCACAAAAAACACTGCCATGGTATTAAGACAATTTTTTAAAAAGCGGTGTTTAATGATTTTCAGGGCCAACTTAAAAAGGGGGAGGAGGCAGACAGAAATTTTATGTGTGTCTAAAGGAGACATCTAAGTACTCCCAAAGGTCTTAGAGGCTGCCTGCCTCGAACATTACTTGGAGACTTCCTTTCCTTGTTGCCGGTGTACCGCCATCTTTACCTTTATGAGTCATCTATTACTAGAATTAGCTTTCACTGAGTAAAACTGAATGATTTTCTTAAAGTAACTGGGAAGTTGGGGAAACAATGGTGAATAGGATGAAGAAGACGAGTATGTGTCTGAAAAAGTAGTTTGAAAGTAGAATAAAAGGGAGAGAATAGATTCCTTACAAGTTAAAAGAAAGCCATTTCCATCTTTAAAAAAGACAAAATCACCCCTGGTCTCTCTCATCACATTCACAACTAAATAAGTTGCCTAAAATAGGCGTTTCATAGGTGTCTCTATTTCCTCGCTTTTATTTCGTCTTCAGCACACTGCATTCTGGCCCAGACTCTCACACTGAAACTCTCCTCAGTCATTTTCGCCAGTAACTTCCATGTCCCCAAATTTAAGGACATTTTCCAGGCCTTATCATGCCTAAAATTGCAGTAAAATAGGCCCACCATTCATGCTGACACCAAGAGCAGAATCCTTCGTATCATGTTTCTTTCAATTCTCCAAGCCCCACTTTTAGTAAGTCACCAAATCCTAGCAATCCTCTCTCCAAAATATCTTTCCAATCTGCTGAGCCACCCCCCAGCTCAGGCTTTCATAATCTCTCAGCTGTTCTACTGCTGCAGCTTTCTGATGGGTCTCCCTGCCTGTAAACTTGCTTTGCTCCAGTCCATTCTCCACACTGCTGCCTCAGTAGCCTTTCTAAATGGCAAACTTGATTATGCTTCCTCCCGCTTAAAACCCTTCAATGGCTTCCATTCCATGATTAATTATTTATAGGTTGTAAGCATGTGAAATGGTAGTGCCACTGCACTAATCAATTACATACTTTTTTTTTTTTTTCTTGGTGCCCTGACCAGCAATCGAACCGGCCACCTTTTGGTGCATGGCATGACGATCAGCCAACGGAGCCACACTAGCCAGGGCTACGTACATTACTAAAAATATACAAAACATACACATTTTAAAATAATGAGATTAAATGTAGATAATAGTTCTCATACCCCAGTGAATCTTCTTATCCATTCTGGAAATGACTGATCTATATTACACCAAACTCCTAACACAGCTTATCAAGTCTTGATCTAGACCCTTCTTACATTCCCATTCTAATCATTTCTCTTTACTTCATCCTTCATAAAGTTCTTTTGTTTCTTGAAATGCCATGATAATCATTCTGTTTGTCTGTTTTATGTTTATTTCAAGCTCTACTCTCCATTGTAACTTGTCTGTAAGCCATGTGGTTTGTCCTAGCAGTGACCCCAACACGGGTGCCTAGCTATGGTAGAAGCTTTTCAGGTTAATTTTTTTTTCAGTTTTTAAAAATTGATGTTTAATTGACATACAACATCTTATTAGTTTCAGGTGTATGTCACAGTGATTCGATATTTATATACATTATAAAATGATCCCCACAGTAAGTGTCATTACCACCTGTCACCATACAAAGTTATAATATTATTGGCCACATTTCCTGTGCTGTACATTATGTCTGCATAACTTCTTTATTTTATAACTGGAAATTGTACCTCTTAATCCCCTTCACCTATTTCACCCCCCTCCAAACCCTTCCCTTTTCTGGTAGCCATCAGTTTGCTTCCTGTATCTATGAGTCTGTCTCTGTTTTGTTTTGTTCGTTCATTTGTTTTGTTTTTTAGATTCCACAAGTCAGTGAAGTCATATGGTATTTGTCTTTGTCTGACTTGTTTCATTAACATAATGTCCTCTAGGTCTATCCACTTTGTTGGAAACGACAAGATTTCCCTCTTTTTTATGGTTGAGTAACATTCCATTGCACTTTCTTTATCCATATCTATGAATGAACATTTAGGTTGCTTCCATTCTTGGCTATTATAAATAATGCTGCAATTAATATAGGGTGCATATATGTCTTCTGATTAATGTTTTCATTTTCTTCAGATAAATCCCAGAAGTGGAATTTCTGGATTGCAGGTAGTTCTAGTTTTAATTTTTTAAGAAACCTCCATATTATTTTCCATAGTGGTCTGACCATTTTACATTCCCACCAACAGTGTACGAGAGTTTTCTTTTCTCCATATTCTCACAAATACTTGTTATTTTTTGTCTTTTCAATAATATCCAGACTTGAATGTAAAACCTGAAACTGCAAACCTCCTAGAAGAAAACATAAGCAGTCAGCTCTTTGACATCAGTCTTAGTAATATTTTGGGGAACTAGTCTTCTCATGAAAGAGCAACAAAATAAAAAGTAAATTAATGGGATTGTATCAAACTAAAAAGCTTTTGCACAGCAAAGGAAACCAACAAAATGAAAAGGCAACCTACTTAATAAGAGAAGATATTTTCAAATCTTATGTTCAATAAGGGGTTAATATCCAAAATATATAAAGAACTTATAGAATTCAATATCAAAAAACAAACAATCTGATTAAAAAATGGGCAGAGGGCTTGAATAGACATTTTCAGCAGGTGTATGAGAAGATGCTCAACATCAGTAATCACCAGGGAATTGCAAATCAAACCACGGGTTAATTCTTATTTGTAAAGCACCCAGAAAGCATGATCTGATCCTTCTGCACCTTCCTTTCTGCTCTACTCAAACCTACCCAGCCATTTAAGTGTCCCTTAAGTACTGGGGACTTCTAAGGCCAGTGACAACATAAATCCCTCACATCATTTTAATCAGAATAGGGAAATGTCATAAAATGTATGCTGTGTTTACAGCTTTGGTTCCACCTAGGATATCCCTTAACACGCTTAGGAATATCTGCACATATTCCTGACTCCATCTTGAATTTTCACATTGGGTCTGTGCTCAGGCCTGGTAGGTCCCAAGCTTCTAAAAAAATAAATAAATAAAAGAAATACAAAGATGAGGAACATGTGAGAAAACGAGATGGTCTACCACAAGATGTGTGTGAGTTGCCACCTGCCAATGAGTCTGCTCTGACTCCTGGGGACCCTATGAATGAGTGATGTCTACAGTGTCCTGTCCTCAACAGCCCTGCTCAGCTCCTGTAGATGCAGGCCTGTGGCTTCTTTTATGGAGTCAATCGTCTCATATTTGACCTTCCTCTTGTCTTGCTGCCTTCTATTTTCCCTGGCATTCTTGTTTTTCGAAAGAACGCTGCCTTCTCATGATGTACCCAAGTAAGACAGCTTCAGTTCTGTCATTTTACCTCCAGTGATGTTTCAGGCTTAACTTGCTCTAAGACTCATTTGTCTTTCTGGTGGTTCAGGGTATCTGCAGAGCTCTCCTCCAACACCATATTTCAAATGAATCCATTTTCTTCCTATCAGCCTTCTTCACTGTCCAACTTCCGCACCCATACATAGTAATTGGGAATACGAGGGTGTGGCTCACCTTAGTCTTGGTCTCTAATGACACATCCTTGCTCTCTGTGATCTTCCCTAAGTCTTCCATTGATGCTCTTCCGAGTCTCAGCCTTCTCCTGATTACTTGGCTTCAGTCTCCATTTAAATGGACGACTGAACCAAGGTAACAATTTCAATGTCTTCTTTATCTGTTAAAACTGTATGTTTCTTCTGCAGTCATGAGTTATGTCTTCTTGATGTTCAGAGGCCATCCTGCTTTGACACTTTCTTCTTTCAATATCATCGGAAGTTGTTTCAAATCATTGCTACTTTCTGCCACGAAGATGGTGTCATCTGCATATCTTAAGTTACTGATATTCCTTCCACCATGAGGCAAATACAGGGAAATGGGCTCTCAAGGCTGGCAATGACTAAATAAAGGTAAGATTCAAAGGGCATAAGTAAATTTCTGATGACCCTCAAAATGCTTTCAATAGACTGCAATAAGGGCACACACACCACATTTAAAAAATGCATTCCTGTGGTTTATGGCACTACCTTTCAAGAGCACTAATAAAATGCCAGAGAGAGGATGATTTGGTTGCTATGTGTTGCTCACACCTTCGTGGAGCAGATGTTTTCCTTTATGGCCTCTAGCTGAAACCAATGGCCCTGAACTAATCAGCTTTTAAAGAGGGCCAAAAGGATAATTTGGAGCACTGGGCATTCTTTGAGGACACGGGTCTTGGTGGGGCATACATGTGGTCATCATCAGGCCACTGCATGGCTGGGATAGGGTGGGCAGTGGAGGCAGATGTTTACATTTGAATGCAGGTTGATATGAGTCAAATGTCCATATTTTTCCATTCTCCACTCTTTCATACTTCAAAGTGTTCTTCTTTCTCACTTTCAAACCCTTCCTCCAGATTTTTCTCCTCTCTCATTTTACTTAATTTCCTGTTTCCTTTGCTTCCCTGTCCCTTTTCCTCTCTGCCGTCTAATGCTTTCACCTGAAGCCAAACATGTGCATTTTGATAATCATCTGGAACAGTGTTTCTCAAACTTGACTTCTAATATAGCTATTATTTATAGGTGTGTACATATTTATAAACATATATATGCATATGTGCACTTACATATAAAAATTTTGCCCTTTTCATGGAAAAACAACAATCAATAAAGGCCCTCTTTTTCTGTTTAAATTATTATTGATATAAAATTGCTTAAATACTTACAAATATAAAGTTGGTATACATTCTTAATGTGTGTTGTTCTTAAATAACTACAGAACCAAAAAAAACTAAAAAAACTAAAAATCTATAAATCAATGAAATGCAAATGAACCTTAACTTAATGTGAGAGATGATGTGACTTTGTTGTAATGACATTTACCACCTACAGAGTTGGCGTGATGGTGCTGCTCTCCCACAGGCTAATTCAGCCACCATGAGCACCTTGATTCTCTAGCTAGTTTGTGGTTATTTGGTCTTTTCTTGGCACGAGCACAATATCTGTGTCTTGCCTCTAGTGTGAAGCCATTAAAACAGCCTGTTGGCACCGCCATGACCTTAAACACAGATGTAGACTCAGATTCAGGCTTCAAGCTCAAAGATAGGGCCCGTTTATCAGGAGGTCATACAGATGGACCAGAACCTACTAGTACTTTGTTATCATAGTTTTTTAAGATTGTCATCTAAACAGTGTTACAAAATGGGGGGAAAAGGTCATAATTAATTTGTGGAGCATAGATTTAAGGAATATGGATCCAGAAAATCAGAGGTCCACGGACATGAGTGTCCAGGATAGCTCCACATCAAGAACATCCACTCCTGGGTCTGGAAACTCCCTGTTGTGAAGAGGAAAAAAGGCTGTCAGTACAATCCGTTGACTTCAGAAGCACGAGCAGATTGTATTGTATAACAGGCCCGGCTTATTTTTTCTTCCCATTGAGGCAAGACCTCTGGCTTCTCTGCAAGGCCCGTGAGAATGGAGGAAGGCTGGAGGATGGCGTAAGGGAGGAAGGCTGACTGCTGCCCAACTCCTGTGGCAGGAGATTAGGTAACTTGTCCAAACAGCTGGTCAGTGGCAGAGTCACTGGGCTCCAGGCCGTCAGGCTCCAGGGCCCACATGCATGAGCTCTGTGCTACCCGGCCCCTCTGGCTGGATGCCTGGGGACAGCAGCAGGAAGTGGGGTGCTGCTTCCCATGTGACAAAAATACACTCATATCTCTAAGTGGGGTCTTGTGGTGTGCAACCTGGTGCGTGGTGGAGTACATGCAGGTGCCCATTTCTTGGACTGCCCAAGCATGAAAACTGCATTTCCAGACAGCTTTCCCAAATAACTGATGGTCCTTGACTAATACAAGGCACTTTCCTGCTTGGACCAGGCATGGTCTGGCATCAGCTTCTTCACAGGTTAACCCAGCTGAAGATGAGGTTTTGCTCTAGACAGGATTTTAAGGGAACAACAGTAAAAATGTCATTGCAATACCCCAACATCTTCAGGACCACTGATATGTTGATACGAAAGCTGTTATTATTGCTAACGATGTAGAAAAAATTCTGAGGGAATCAAAATCATGGCCTTCCAAGCAAGGAATATAGTCAGACCACAGACAAAATACAAAGGCATTCTAAGAGATGCTGAACCTGAACTGTGAGTTCTCAGGATCGAGTGGTGCTCAGGTGGAAATAAAAGTATCCGATGGTGAAGTCATATGACGAACACCACACCACCATGAAAGCCTCTCAGTAAAGATACGGGGAAACCATGATGAGATTCAGTCAAAGGAAAAACACAACATACAAACCTAAAAATACATGGAAGAAAAATAGACCCAAATGTTAACAGTCATCACCTGTAGGCTGTGGGACTGTGGCCAGTGCAGACGAGGTGGTGGTTTTAATGAGCAGTTAGTAATTTTCAATTTTCTTCATATGGTCAAATCCCTCTAAATTGTGTTCGATATTGATTTCGTGCGGCGAGTAAGATTTCATCCAGTGCCATCCATTCCAGCTGCACAGAGGGCTCACTGAGGACCTGGCCCCCCACCCCTCACTGCCACCTTCCAGAGGGCCCCTGCTGACTTTTGAAGACGGCACAAGCTGATGACCAAGCCCTCTGGAGGCCTCCTCCAGGGCTCATATGGGGACATCATAAACTCCAAAAATGTTTTAAAAAATAAGGTCACTAATTTAAAAAAAGTTCTGCATATATGTTCACACGGTTGTCCACCCCTTATTCATGGTTTTTGCTTTCCATGGTTTCAGTTACCTGCAGTCAACCATGGCATGAAGATATTAAATGGAAAATTCCAGAACTCAGCACTTCATAAGGTTTAAGTTGTGCTCTCTTCTGAGTAGCTGGATGAAATCTGTGCCATCCCACTCTGTCTTGCCCAGGATGTGGATCAGCCTTTGCCCAGCACTTCTATCCTGTATCCGCTACCCACCCATTGGCCCAGTGGCCATCTCGGCGATCTGAGGGACTGCAGTGCTTGTGTTCAAGTCATCTTTATTTCACTTAGTAATGGCCTGAAAGCACAAGCATAGTGATGATGGCAACTAGGATATGCCGAAGAGAAGCCAGGAAATGCTTCCTTTAAGTGAAAAGCTGAGTACAGTACAATAAGATATATATATATATATATATATATATATATATATATATATATATATTTTATCCTCATTTGAGGACATTTTTGCATGTATCTTCAGATAGAGTGGGAGGGAAGGAGGGAGGGAGAGAGGAAGGAAGAGAGAGAGAGAAACATCGACGTGAAGAGAGACACATCAACTGGCTGCCACCCACACGACCCCAACCGGGGCCGGGGACAAACTGCAACCGAGGTACGTGCCCTTAGCGGGAACCGAACCCGGGACTCTCTTGTCCACAGGCCGACGCTCTAACCGCTGAGCCAAACTGGCCAGGACACAATAAGATATTTTGAGAGAGAGAAACCACATTCACATAACTTTTATTACAGTATATTTTATAATTACCCTATTTTATTAGTAGTAATTGTTTTTAATCTCTTACTATACTTAATTTATCAAGTAAACTTTATCACAAGTATGTAGTATAGGAAAAAACATAGTATATATAAGATTCAGTACTGTCTCTGATTTCAGGCATCCACTCCGGTCTCAGAATTGTATTCCCTCCAGAAAAGGAGCGACTACTGTATTTCAAAAATCAAAAGATTCCAAAGAGTATACAATGAAAAATTCTGTCCATTAGCCACTGAATTCCTTTCTCAATGCAACTAATGTCATCAGTTTCTTGTGTAACCATTTAGAAATGTTTGACACCCCCAACAAACAAATGCGCTCACATATACTCACTGTCCTCTTTTTTTTTTTTTAATTATTTTATTTTTTGCTGATCCTCACCAGAGGATACTTTTCCATTGATTTTTAGAGAGAGTAGAAGGGTAGGAGGGAGGGAGAGACAAACATCAATGGAGAGAGACACATGGATTGGTTGCCTCCCACACAACCCTGACCAGGGTAAGGGATCAAACCTGCAACCCATGTACATGCCCTTGACTGGGAATCGAACCCAAGACCCTTCAGTGTGTGGGCCCATGCTCTCACAGCTGAGCCAAACCGGCCAGTGCTCTGTGCTCTTTTTTAACATGCCAGTGAAAGCATACTAGCCACTCTTTCTTCTTTCACTTAGTGTGTCTTGAAGATCATTTCACATCACTACATCAAAAGCATTCTTCTTTCTTAGGGCTGCTGACTATTCCATTACGTGGATGTACCATAATTCCAGTAAGGCCCTACAGATGGACATGAAGCCAGAAAACACAAATAGCTTAGAAAAGAAACAGAAAAAAAGCCCCAAATTCCTGTTTGTATTAAATTCTTTTTTTTTTTCTTTCTTTCTTTCACTGTTCACTGTGGAGGCTACGACACAGGGGTCTGGTAATAGTGACCTGTGTGTTTACATTACTGAAAGTCAAACACCTTTCGAAATAACAAGACTGAAGGACAAAGCTCAGAAGCTTTGCTAGTCACCAAATAAACCTTGGCAAAAACCACTTATTTGGATAATTATATCAGCATTTCAGCGTTTCTCCCTCAAAAGATTAATGTTTAACAATAGGAAATGTAAAGGGGAGAAGAAGGAAGGAGGCGGTGTTGGGCACTGGGATTTCCTCTGTTTCGTGGCAGCAGCCGTGGTTCGCACCCTCGTTCCCAGACGAGACACGGCCCCATTTTGGGTTGTAGGCTGAGTAGTGTCAGAAAGGAGAGTGTCTAATCGAAACACTGGAAGATGATGCTGACATTCCCTTGTGCTGGAAATGCACATATTTCCATTCGTGGCTCCGTGGTACCAGCTGTGTTAGTCCGGGAGAGTTGCTTAGCCTTTCTGAATCTTACTATTTGCAAATAATAAAAACATCTGCCAGTTTACCTCACAATGCTGCATTAGGAGCAAACCAGCCAACCCATGTGAAAATCGTATGTAATCAACTACATTCAGTCTGAAAACAAAGGAGGGGCAGAACGATGCTGTGTAACGCCTGAGATGAGGAACCAGCCAAACCTCGTGTTCACTCCGACCTTTCCTCCTACGGCCGCGCAGCCACAGGTTTAAGCCAAAGATACACTTCATCTTGCAGAATTGTGAGGGTGGATGATAAACATGTCTGAAAGTCCTCCCAAATGCTCATTCCCATCTTTTCTAATGTTAGCCTTATTCCTTTTTCCTTTCTTAGGATAGAATAAATTTAAAACCTTCAAACCAAATAAAGGAGCTCAGACTAGTGGAAAGAGGAAGGGGAGGGAAACAGAGAAAACCAGAGAAAGATCAGCATGGCATCTGACGACATGCAAAGTCAATGGACAATGAAGTAGACACATGAGGAGAATGGAGGGTAGGCTGTTGGAGGGAGGCCTTTTATTAAAAAAAATTTTTTTCTTGCCCTGGCTGGTTTGGCTCAGCGGTTAGAGCATCGGCCTGTGGTCCAGAGAGACCCGGGTTTGGTTCCCGCTAAGGGCACATACCTCGGTTGCAGTTTGTCCTTGGCCCCGGTTGGGTTCGTGTGGGTGGCAGCCACTCAATGTGTCTCTCTCACATCGATGTTTCTCCCTCTCTCCCTCCTGCTCTATCTGAAGTTAAATGCAAAAAAAGTCCTCGGGTGAGGATAAAAAAATGTTTTCTTTTTTCTTTATTGATTTTAGAGAGAGAGGAAGCGAGAGGGAGATAGAAACATCGATGAGAGAGAACATAGATTGGCCGCCTCCTGCATGCCCCCCACCGGGGATTTGGTCCACACCCTGGGCATGTGTCCTGACCAGGAATCTAACCGGTGACCTCTTGGTGCATGGGTTGATGCTCAACCAGTGAACCACACTGGCCGGGCTGGAGGGAGACCTTTTAAGCTGAGTCAAAGAGTTCAGCATCTTCTATGTCAGTCATTTCCAAGATGGAATAAAATGTCACGTGATCACAGTGGGTCTTCTGAGTGGAAAAACATCCATAATCTATCTTTGTAGTATGACTTTGGGGGCCATAGAAAGTCCCATAATCCCATCTTTAGTTTTGTATACTTTGTCTTGTGCCGAGAATTGCTCCATTCAACAGTTCCTTCCTCAGCACATCAGGAGGTGCAGCCAGGACTCTGGAGAGTCGGGGCTGGAGATCAGGTAGGTGGTACCTGGTAATCTGGGCCAGTTTACAACATCGTCTGTACTGACTACACTGCACATCAATATAGATACACTTTTTATGAGTGAGTGAAAACAGGGTTGGAATCTGGTCTCAGCAACCAGTGGAACCAGCACTGAGCTGAAGTGGGTTGGGACTGACAGTAACCCACTGTGTGACCTTAGGGAAGTCACTGAACATCTCTGGACCTCAGAGATCTTTCAGCATTTACCCAGCATTCTAGTTTTCAAATCCTTTCCTAAGGGAATAGGGATAAAAGGTGGGTTGATGAAAGCACCCAAGTGGGGAGAAGAAAGGTTTCACAGAACAGGGAGGAGGGAGAATGGCAAAGAAAGGGGAAACAGACACAGAAGAAGACAAATCAGACACCTGCATCACCCCTGTGTTTATGAGTTGGGAAGGAGAAATTTGGGTCAGGAGGAATTAATTTGAACCATTTTCAAGTTGAGAGATGGACCATAAGTCACATCCACAAGTACCTGCTTGTGGGAACTAAGTCAGGTGTGGATGTTCTGGGGATACCCGGGTTCAGTGGCGTTTAGGCTCAAGCAAGGAAGACTCAGGCAGGCATTTAGCGCTATGGGAACACAGGAAGGGGGAGCTGAAGGAGGGAGAGCCTGGACTCTGCACTCTTCATTAATGGGCTCTGCCTGAAATTCATCCTGGGAAGGAGCCAGGGACCTGGGATCCAAGCCTCCAGTCATTGTTCCTAGAAGCTGGGGAAAGAGTTTTGAAATGTACAATGAGAAGCAAATAAACAAGTATTCTAGTCCTTGAGACCCCTGAGATGGAGGGAGGCAGGGAGGGGCAGAAAGAAAAAAAGGGGGAGGGAGAGAGAGGCGCACCAGGGCTTCCTCAATGCCCAGTGGCCCTTCACAGAAGGCATACTGGAACTGAGCACCTCAAAGACAGCAGAGGCTTCCAAGCAGCCCTGAGGTGTGGTGGGTGTATACTGGGCCCAGCACTGAGTTCCCCTCAAAAGACTTGAAAATGTCTTGAGGCCTCACCAGAATTTGGCACCAAAAAGAACCAAGTGCCACTGCCTAGGGGATAACGTTATTTTATAATGAGGCAAGCGTTCATTATAAGGTTAGGGGACACTTCTCCTGAGGACAGAGGGTAGGTAGAGAGACTTGAAGCTGTGTCCAGCACTCCACGAAGTACCTGGAACCTTTTGATCCTGTCCCTCTCCATGTTGCCCCTCTGCCCAGAGGGTCCAGGGAGTGAGGAGGGTGGAGCTGGAATGAGAGTTCGGGTCTCCAGCCTGGCAAGACAAGGTTCTGTCCCAGCCATCTCCTCACCCAACCTGTTGCTTCAAGAGGCAGGGTGCCTCTGTCCACACTATTGTGACCTCCAGTGACCCAGAGGAAATTTCCTTTATTAGTGGTGAGGTCTTTCTTCTTTTTATTAGAGAAAAGAATAATTTTGTCTTAAGGACAGGATGTGTGTGCATGTGTGTGTGTGCGTGCATGCCCACACTAGTGTCCCAGTATCAGCACTTGCAGGCCTAACCCTCACTTCCCAGTAAGACCAGTCTGCAGACAGACAGCAATCCTTTAAAGGAAAAAATGGTGGGGGTGGGAGGGAGAGGGTGAGGAGAGTTGTCTGGCACAAGTGAATCTCTTCTCTTTCCTCCTACTCCATGCTCATCCATGCAGTCCAGGAGCTGCTGAAAACGCCCAAGCTAAGTCTGCTCAGCTTCATAGGACAGTAAGGTTTCCCACCGACAGCCAACTTCCCATTAGCTCACCTGAGTGCCCAAGGTACATTTCTGTACTCTTTCTTCCACAAATTCATGAAGGATATGTAAGATGATTTAAAAAAATTTTTTTTTCTTTATTGATTTTAGAGAGAGAGGAAGGGAGAGGGAGAGAGAGATAGAAACATTGATGAGTGAGAACATCGATTGGCCGCCTCCTGCATGCCCCCCATTGGGGGTCTGGCCCACAACCTGGACATGTGCCCTGACTGGGAATCAAACTGGTGACCTCTTGGTGCATGGGTTGACACCCAATCACTGAGCCACACCGGCCACGATGTAAGATGATTTTCACTGGCAGCTGACTTTAAATCACACTGGGTAAAAAGATACCCATATACATACTCGCTGACTCCTATGTCCACCAGTCATCTGCCACCCCCCCCCCAACACATCCATGACACAAACACACTTTCTCAAGACACTATCACAAACACACTATCAGAGCTAGATCTTGAAGAGAGTCTTTATAGGCTGGGATCCAGTCTTTCCTTCACTGAACGGTTATTCATATTTTGGATAAGGTGTTGAAGTCTGGTCATTTGTTACCCTTCCAAATGATCTGGTTGCTCCAAGGGCATGTTCCCAAATGGCTTTAATCTAACTGTTTGAGGGAGGGGAGAGGAAGGCCTTTTCGAGCTAAGGAGAATTGGATGTGCGTCACCAGCTGGTTAGATCCCTGGTCTGGATGCTCCAACACCAACAGCTTCCTTCTTTCCGAGGTGAGAAAGATGAGTCTAAACGCAGGGTATTGCAGTTGGGTCTCTGACACAGGGAACCTGTCCACATTAGCATCATTTTAAGAACTGTCACCTCACTAGGAAGGGGCATGGGCTGAGAAGCTAACACAGGACAGAACGTGCTGAAAAACAGTAAGTCTTCGGCTAAAAATTGTCTGGGGTTCTTGACTACCACCTCCTCTCCACCCCAGGTTGGGTCATCTCTGATCTTCTAATCTTATAAATCTTTTGCCCTTAACTTTTTGCTTTCAGAATGCAGTTAAATACAGTGTAATGTCTAAAACCAAGAAACTTGTTTAAATCACAGTTCTTAAGAGGCATGAACTTGGATGTTGAGAAGAGTAGGAACACCCGCGAGAATCCTCTAGTCGTGGGACAAGGGTCTGAAAAAGGAAGCGGATGACCCAGGAAGACGATGCTTCAGTTCTCTGTTGAGAGAACACGCACCGTCCACTGCACTTCTTAACTCTCCAGGGCCGGAAGCTGGAACTGGGCTTTTGACAGGAATTGCCCCAACCTTGAAAGTGTTTCTTTGTTACTCTTAAACTGAGGAATTCGTGTTGTATCGCAGTTTGTAATAAGGTGCGTCGTGGGGCAGAGTGCATACGGTTGGTGTTTTTATGGTAGAAAAAAATAAAATAAAATAAAATAAGGACCCGGCGGCCATCAGTAAGGTGAGAGACTCTGGTTTGAAACCGGTCACACGCTACCCTTTAACTTCCCGCCCTCCCTCCGGACAGCTTCGGAGCAGAAAATTCAATTGACTTTTTTTTGTACTAGGTTTTATTGATCCTAGAGTCTCGATTTGCTTTCCGAAGAAACGTGCCTCAGTGAGCTGCCCTGCAGGCAGCCCCTCCTGTGTTCCCATTTATTTCCCCGGGCCGCGTAAGGGAGAGATGACAAGGCCAACCCAGAGCCGGCGTCGCTGGGGACGGACACCCGCATCAGATTCAGGCTCCGGAGCAGGCAGCCCGAGGCTCGCGCCTCTAGATCCCGCGCAGCGTCTGGGACGCCTTGGGGACTGGACCGCGTTGCCTTCGAAACCCACTGGCACACACTGTGCCAACTTTACAAGAGTCCTTGAAAGGTTCGGGGATGAGTTAGAACCCAGGCCGGAGGCCAGCGCGCCCCAGATATGGGGATGGCGAAATGCACCAACCCAGCCCTGCCAAGCTGCAGGCAGTTTCTGCGCCTACCCCAAGAGAAGCGAGCTCCGCGCGTCATCTGCTCCCGCCGTCTGGGCCGTCAGCGCACACCCCTAGGACTTCTTGTAGCTGCGCGATGACGCCCTGTGCTGTTACCCTCGTGAGGACTGCTCTGAGCAGCGCGCGTGGGCAGGTGACCGGCGCGGCAGGCTGCAGGTGCCCTTGGAGTGGTGCGCCCCTCGGATACTTGCCTGAGGAACAGGCCCGGAGGAGCAGGAGGAGCCCCAGGCAGCGCAGACCCCGCCTCCACTCCGCCCTAGGAGCTCCCAACCCGAAGAGAGCCTCTCCCGCCCCGGCGCCGCCGGCCGGGCCCCCTGCCCCCCTCCCCGCCGGCTCGGTGATTGGCTGGCGCTGCGGGTCCCTGGCACGCGCCTGTGGATGTAGTTATAAGAATCCTCGCGTGCCGGCCCTCAGCTGCAGCAAGTCGGCCACAGCCCTCCCCAGCGCAGCGCGGGCGCCGCCGGAGCGCAGCGGCCGCGGGCACTCCAAGGAGCCCGGGGGCGGGGAGCCGGCGGGCCGCCCCTACTGCCTCCCGCTCAAGGACCCGGGAGACAGGGAGGAAAGTGACTGCCAGACAGGCAAAAACTATAACATCAAACTTCCAGAGAGCCACTTCAGGCTACCAGTACCTCCCTCGGGCCTGCGGAGGCGCAGAGCATGGACGCGGTGCTGCTAGAGCACTTCCCCGGGGGCCTGGACGCCTTCCCGTCTCCTTACTTTGACGAGGAGGACTTCTTCACTGACCAGTCCTCTCGGGACCCTCTGGAGGATGGTGATGAGCTGCTGGCGGATGAGCAGGCCGAGGTGGAGTTCCTCAGCCACCAGCTGCACGAGTACTGCTACCGCGACGGGGCGTGCCTGCTGCTGCAGCCCGCGCCCTCGGCCGCCCCGCACGCGCTCGCCCCGCTGCCCTCGGGGGGCCCAGGCGAGCCAGACGACGTTGGCGGCGGCTACTTCTGCGACGCGGGGGCGCCCTCCAGCGGCTTCCCCTACTCGCCCGGCTCGCCGCCCTCGTGCCTGGCCTACCCGTGCGCCGGGGCGGCCGTGCTGTCCCCGGGGTCCCGGCTGCGCGGCCTGAGCGGGGCAGCAGCGGCGCGTCGGAGGCGGCGGGTGCGCTCGGAGGCCGAGCTGCAGCAACTGCGACAGGCGGCCAACGTGCGGGAGCGGAGACGCATGCAGTCCATCAACGACGCCTTCGAGGGACTGCGCTCTCACATCCCCACGCTGCCCTACGAGAAGCGCCTCTCCAAAGTGGACACGCTGCGCCTGGCCATCGGCTACATCAACTTCCTCAGCGAGCTGGTGCAGGCCGACCTGCCTCTGCGCGGCGGCGGCGCGGGCGGCGGCCGGGGGCCCGGCGGTGGCGGGCGCCTGGGCGGAGACAGCCCGGGCAGCCAGGCCCAGAAGGTCATCATCTGCCATCGGGGCACCCGTAAGTGCGTTTGCATTCCAGCTCAGGGAGAAGGGGACAGATGCGGGAAGGGCTTGGAGGGCAGATGGTCCGTGGGCACCGGCGACCTTGAACGCGAGCTTGCGTTTCTCAGGTTTTTCCCGACACTTTGACCATGGCTCAGAGGGCACACAACCACAATGGACATGCAGCTAGCTCCTGGGATTCCGGGGAGGGGGCGCTGGGGGCTTGCGGAATGGAGGGAAAGGGTCGTTCCAGTGTGACCTAAGACGCCTGTTCTGTAGAGGCGTCCGGGAATGGACCCTACAGGACTGGAGGGCTCAGCTGGGAATAGAGTTGGACATTCACACACTGTTTTCTCTTCTCACTTCCTCAGGGTCCCCCTCCCCCAGCGACCCGGATTATGGCCTTCCTCCCCTTGCAGGACACTCTCTTTCATGGACTGATGAAAAACAACTCAAAGAACAAAATATTATCCGAACAGCCAAAGTGTGGACCCCAGAGGACCCCAGAAAACTCAACAGCAAATCTTCCTTCAACAACATAGAAAACGAACCTCCCTTTGAATTTGTGTCCTGAGAAATCCCAGACTGTCCTGAGGATCTGATTATGTCTCTGTGCATATTGTACATGTAAATATCTATAATGTAAATGTAATTTAAGAATCACATTTTTTTCTAATGGCAATCAACTGTTTGTTATTTATCTATTTATTATGCTGTCAAGTTAATGAAATAGATTCTCTTTTTAAATATATAATTTATATAATTTATCCTGATTTTCTAAAAATATGCAATAGCCTATGATTTCCCCTCAGCACCTTTGGCAGAACGTTATTGGAAGAACTCTGGCTAGAAAATTTCGTGCTAATTTATTGACAGATATGGTTTATTTCTAAGTGATGTTAATAAATGCGATTTACACCCCTTTCTAAAAGTTATTTGTTTAATACATGATGGGGGGGGGTAACTATATCTCTAAAAAGAAGAATTAACTTACTTTGTAAAAGATAACCGAACCAGAGACTCAAAACGTAGCTATCTAGTAAGAAAGCACATTTTAATGAGATTTAGCTGAAAGGAAGTGGATTGGAAGGTTAAGCCCCAACTCTCCAAGAGCACCCTTCTGCATCACCTGCCCTAAACAGTGACCTTTGCCTGTATTTTTATCCTACCCTTCAAACACTCTATGAGGCAAGTAGATCATGGTGTATTTATACCCACTTTTCAGAGGGAAAAGCTGAGGCTTAGAGACTATGTTTGACTTACCCAACTGAATTAACTGTGTGCGGTGGGAACAGGGGACTAGTTTCAGGCCTGGTCTTTGGGAGGGGATCTTTGTGCTTCCACCGGCTGGTTGCTCTTGAGCTCCCTTGTGGCCTATCCCTTCCGCAGTTGCAGCATCGGGTGCATGGAACTTAGACATATTCCTCTTAAAGGAGATTGGGCAGGCGACTGCGGATACTGAGACCCGGAGACCCCTCGAATGCCTTCCAACAAAATCCAGGGTCCTTTAGGTAAGGCGAGAAGGAGCATACCCTCTTTCTCAGCCACTTCTGCAACTCGATTACTTCTAAAACTGCGTTTCGCCTCCAACAGAATTTCATCTTCTTTGGCAAGCAGCCTGGTCTGGGAAGAAAGTGAGCCTAGCGCGGAGGGCGGAGGGCAGAGGGCGCCCCCTAGCGACGGGGAGAAGCTCGAGGGTGCGACCGGGGTCGTTCAACAGGAAAGCCCTGGAAAATCCGAGCTGCGGCGGGAGGGTCTCCTTCGCCACTACACGCGGCTCCTCGGCCCTCGGGGCGCCTTCCCTTGGCCCAAGCCGGGGCTTGCCGCAGCTGACCCGGCGCCCGGGGCCCGGGGCCCGGCGCGCGCTCGGACACCGCGAGCGCTAAGGGAAAGTGTGGAGCGGGCTGCGTGCGGCAGGCGCGCACCTTCCCATGGATCAGCCACCCCCGCGCAGCGAAAGCCGACCCAGGAGAGTTGCTGCTCCACCGCAGGTACCCGCCTGGTCCTCGAGGGTACAATCAGGAATTTTTCCGGTACCACGGCTCTGCCCAAGGACAATATGTCTGCAGCATGCTAATTGCTTTAACCTAGTTTCAGGCCCACCAAGGGGTTCCCCGCGCGCCGCGGGTGCTATGGACGTCGTCCAAGAGCAATTAAAGCGAGGCCGCGAGCCCGATCCCGCAGCGCGGCCCAGCCAGACACTGGGAGATGCTGAGTCTCGAAGCTCCCAGGAGACCCTTGGCCGTGGACCCTCTCACCCCTTTCAGCCAGCGCAGCCTCTCCCGTCCCTCCCCCTGAAAGATGGAGATTTCACACTGGAGTCAGAATTTGGGAACTAGAGAAAATAATTGGATTTTGTCCTGTATTAGGGTCTCATTAAACACGAAAGTTGCTTTTGCACAAATGCTTCTATCAGGCATGTAATCTCATTACACTCATTAGAAAGTCAAATGTTAGGCAGACTTCTACTTAATTATAAGTTATGTAAGTATTGTACATTTCCTTGGGCTGTGTAGACCTGCGTTTCAATTGGATTTGGTAATGTGGCACTCTGCAGTTAAAACACTACAATCATTGTGATGTGGCACCTTTTATTTTGCGTGCCACTTTTTTTTGTGATTCAATGCTTCAACACATCCTTTAGTGCGGTGCAGATGAAGCGGAAGAGCCGGGCTGAGCCTGTAAAACACCAGGGTCTCTATCTTGTCACTCTTCTGTCCTGACTTGGCAAGTCCCTTTAAACACAACCTTCAAAGAGACTGACAGCTTCTTTTTATTTACTCATAATCCATTCATTCTAGTGTAGCAATTCTTTTAAAAACGCGGCAGTAAAAGCAAAACAAACGTATCATTTCAGAGTCTCCTTTGGCGTCAGAGAGGCCCGAGCTGCGCTTGGTGCAGGGGCTGCTGTCCTTGTGGCAGCGCCAGGCCGAAGAGCCTCTGGACCGGGCATCTCTGGCCAGAAAACACAGCAGCCAGACACTGGAAGGAACTGTATGGGGGCACTTTCTTTGAGTGACAGGTTGATTCAGCAGTCCTTCTAAGTCAACACTTTCCTTCCAACTTAAAAAAAAAAAGTGTATGAAAATAATTGATATTTATCAATTATCCTTTATGGCTACAGAGAGACCCTTTTCTCAGCCTTGCTCTTCTGAACATCCATTAGCTCCTGTGCTGAAACTCAGCCTGGGATCACCAGGGCAAAGAGTTTAAAGTCCTCCTTGGCTGTCCTTGTCCATTTTAGTATAATAAAAAAGATGTAAACCCAGAACCCTTGCATTTTATGAACTCAACTGGCGAGCTAGCTAGAGCTAGCTAAATCATTCCCCAGTGGTCTAGCCTCCACTGCAAGTGGTTGTGGGGGGAGGGGGTACTGGAGAGAAAAAAGTTTGGGTAGGGTGCCCTCCCTTCCCCCTATACCTCACCTCCTCCCACCAGACAGGCTTGTTTAATTCCAGCCCTTCCTGCTGGTCTCCATCCCAGGTTACTGTGCCATTCTGCCTTGGTGTCAGAGTGTTAATGACTACTCAATAAAAGCCCCTTCTTCCCATCCTTCTCGCTCCCCTACATCGGGGTCACGTGGACACTGGGGTCAGGGTCCTCTCATTGCTGCCTTAAAAGATTAATTACATGTCACCAAAAGTTGGCTTTCTATTCTCAGAGGCTGGGCACCTGAGGCACCATACCTTTTCCTTCTGTGTTTCATCAGGGAATTCTCAGTTAGGAGGTGAGAGGAGTGGGGCAGCTCCTGAGGGGAGAGGAGAAGGTGAGTGTGAAGTGGAGAGGGGACCCAGTTTCCCATCCTGAGCTGGGTGACCTCTGGGAT